>JABWPP010000044.1:987317-3387317 GCA_016920855.1 Puya raimondii | reverse complement strand
TGATTATAGGATTAGCCTTTTCCCCATGAATAATCCCAGCAATACTTCTCACTTAAACACTTTTATCCCTAATTTTCTACATATATAACACTTTAGTTTCTTATCATTAAAAAGAAAGATTAATCATCCAATTAGTGAGTATACTACAATTCTTTCACAATAAAAGAATGAAATTAAGCCAAGTTATCTTAAATGATCGTCAAAATTATTTAATGTATAATATATTTGAAAGTACAATAACTAAGGTATTTGAGTGTGAAGTATAAACATCAATTTGCGAAATCAGAATAGTACAAGAAACTATCCATACATGCACGCTTACCTAAATGGATTTAGCTTGTGGCCACATTCATGGTTATAGCTTATAAGTAACACTAATCTGTATTGAGTGGTTGGATCCTCCACATCAAAGCTTTGTTATTTGAGAGGTTATGACTAAGACCACTTCAAAGAATTAACACTTGATAATTAGAGAAAAGGACATGCTAATTAACGTGTGAATCATAGAGCATCAGCATGTGGAATGAAACCAATCAGAGGGGATATTATGCTTTTTTTAGAAGTAATGGGAGTGATAAACTTAACCAACAATTTGTTATAATAATATGAAAACTAACTGCAGAAAAGATTTTAAAAAAAGGAAAGTGGTCTACAAAGTGACTATTAATAAAAAAAATCATACAGTTAGAAGAAACAAATCTTAATAAAAACTATATTCGTAACCAATTAAAAAAAATACTATTATCTGTATATTCAAAAGTGGACGTAAATCTTACTTCTCATCTATCTGAGAGTCAATTTAATCACACTAGTTATATCACGATGTTATTTTGGTTTCAACTTTAGAATGAAAAATAAATTTATATACACTTATTTTTGAATATACAGATCGGTAACATTTCTCTTAAGAGAAAGTTAAAATAAAAAGAAAAATAACATAGGTAGGCAATTATTCTCTCCATCTTTCTAAGATTCTAATGGCTCTCCTTTCCCCACTAAAGTAAAGGCACGAAAAACACAAGGACAGATGTGATGTGCTAAATGCAGAGCAAATAATAATTAATAAAGTGTCAAATATAGGGGCAGTCCCTGAAGTTTCAATGAATTGTAATTTTAGCTAATCTTTTTTTCACTAGAATAATTTATTTCTTTAATCTATTTTAATTATCATTCTTGGATTTGTTTGCCGTGTAAAGGTCCTTCTAATTACCCCTGCTATAAAATACAATATTGTTCGATGAATTGCTGTTTGAAAAGTCGCAACATCAAATTTCCTCCGACAATTTCTACTTATCATATCAAAATCAGAAGCTGCAAATATGGCTCTTGCTTTTAGTTTTCAAAATCATAATTTTACTTTTTGCTACGATAGAAAATTGTCATACCATACACATTATTTATTGATAGAAAAATTATTTCGGCGTTCAAGCGTGCTCTTAATTGCATAATTTTAATGCTAATAATCTAAATTGCAACACTTTTTACCCATCTTCCAATTGAGCCCTCAGCCTATTGCGGTACCTAAAAATTTTCACTTTCATACTTTCGAAGCTCAAAAAATTTAAAAATACCTGCTATCTTTTTGAAAACACAATTCTAAACTTTGCTACAATCCTCTGAGGGTGGTGAGAGGACAGGTTGGTGACCACACCACTTCAGTCCGTGGAGGTCACAGGTTTTGGGATGTCAATGCATACTGCTATCCTAAAATTTATCCAAATTTAAATCTGAACGAAATAGATATAATTTTGAATATCGATATCAAAAATGAAAACCTAACGGATTTAGTTTCGGATATGAATATTGAATATTGATTTTACCCAATTCGAACCCGAACTCGAAATTATTTTATATTATATAATATATATATATATATGTTTAGTATTATATTTGAATTTGTATTTGAAAAATTTAGATTTAATGTAATATATATTTGAAATATTGTAAAAAAAATAATTGTTTCGAATTCGCATTTGGGTTCGAGCTTCGAATTTTTGGTCGGATTCAGATTTGAATATGGACTTTTAAAATCCATCGAATTTTGAATTTGGCAGTCGGGTTCGGATTCGAATTTGTAAAAATCAGCTCTGAATCCGACCCGTGGACGACCACCCCGCTCAGCTCCCCTATATACTCGTTGGCGGGTCCTTCGCGGTGTCGTCACCGCCCTCTCACCGCGCGGTGAACTCCTTTGTCCGACGTGCGGTCTCTTTCCCTTTGGCCTCCACGTGTCCTCCGGGCCCCACCTCAAAACGTTCCACCAAACCCCCGCATAGAGGGCCCCCATGCGCCACACCCCATCCGCCCTTCATCTCACGCCATAATCGATCTCGTCCGTCGATCTCGCCGCCGTAGTATCGAAGTAACAAAGCGACGCTTCGCACGTCACCTTAGCCCCAGCTCCGTAAAAAATTATTACCTCTGCGTGGTTCCACCACGTCGTCCGTAGACCGTCCACGACAAATTATTTAATCGAACCCGTACCGCCCATTTTTCCCAAACTTTCTAACAACGGTGGAGACTAAAAGTAACTTACATGGTCCATTGATGACGTGGCGAACCTAGTCTAGGGACAGTTTCGTCAGTCCAACCCTGTCTCCACTACGCCTCGTCTCCCACTTCCCCCAAACTAAAAGTGCAAAAAAAAAAAAAAAGGAAAAAAAATAGAAAAAGGAAAAGAAAAAAAAAAGAAGAGGAGAGAAGAGAAGAGGAGAACGAAAACTACTTGGGTCGCAATCGACAACCTCTTCTCCTCTCTACGCCCTCTTCCTCCTCTCGCGAGCTCAAAACCCTAGAGATCTCGATCGAGATCCGTTCCCCCCTCTTCGATCTCGTTCGGAGTTTTTGAGCTCGTTCTCGGCTGGGGAGGAGATCCGATCCCTTGCTTCTGCGAGCGATCGGGGGTCGTTCTAGGATTTGGAGCTAGCTCTGATCGGCGGCGGCGCGGCCGCGCCGGTGGCGGCGCCGGCGGATGGCGCTTTTTAGGCGGCTGTTCTACCGGAAGCCGCCAGATCGGCTGCTGGAGATCTCCGAGCGGGTCTACGGTAAAATGCCTCCGATTTGAGCTCATTTTTGTGTTCTTAGATCTTCGGAAGTAGTTGGATTGCGCTTAATTTTGGTTCTCACCTGTGAATTATAGAAAATTTGGTGGATGTCCCTTCATTTGAAGGATTTTTCCGCATTTTTTTGATTTTTTTCATATGATTTTGGTGTTATCAGTATGATCTTATGAGAATTTAGTGTCAATCTAGTATTTTTGGTGTATAAAAAAGTAAAATTTGTGATAGTTATTGTGTTACTCACTGCATTGTGAGTATTGCTTGATCACAGTCAATTGATCTCTGCTAAAAATAGATATCTTTTCTGTGAAAATTCGCTTAGCTTCTTATGTTAGTTAGAGCAGCTGATCCTGGTCTCTTTAGCTGTTGAAAGGGGCTTCTGTATGGTCATTCTTTTGGTTAACTTATGACGAATTTGTGCGTGCAGTGTTCGATTGTTGCTTTTCGACCGAAATTCTTGGAGAAGATGAATACAGGGACTACTTGGGTGGCATTGTGGCCCAATTGCAGGACTTCTTCCCAGATGCTTCCTTTATGGTGTTCAATTTCAGGGAAGGGGATAAGAGGAGCCGGATTTCCGATATTTTATCAGAGTATGACATGACTGTCATGGACTACCCGCAACAATATGAAGGTTGTCCTCTCCTCCCTTTAGAGATGATTCACCATTTCCTAAGATCAAGTGAGAGTTGGCTATCATTAGAGGGGCAACATAATGTGTTGTTAATGCACTGCGAAAGAGGGGGATGGCCCGTGCTTGCGTTCATGCTCGCTGGCCTTCTTCTTTTCCGGAAGCAGTACTCATGGGAGCAGAAGACTCTTGAGATGGTGTATAAGCAAGCACCAAAGGAGCTTCTCCATCATTTATCTTTGTTAAATCCGCAGCCTTCTCATTTGAGATACCTACATTACATATCCCAACGAGGCAGTGGGCCAGAATGGCCTCCTCATGATACGCCCTTTGCATTGGAATGTCTGGTTCTAACAATCGTCCCAAATTTTGACGGCGAAGGCGGTTGTAGGCCGATGGTCCGTGTACATGGTCAAGATCCCTTGACCCCTGCAAATAGAAGTTCGAAGATTCTTTTCGAGACACCGAGGACCAGAAGACAGATTCGACACTATAGACAGGTAATACTGACTCCGTGAATGTTTAAGTCGTGGTTCACATCGTTTTATATATTTTGTTCTCCTTTACATCCGAGTCAATGTGATTGAAGGCGCCTAGGAATGGGCTTCTCTATTGTTCTTTTGGTTTATACGTTTGCAAACTCATCCTGAAGGCGCCTAGGGATGGGCTTCTCTATAGTTCTATTGGTTTATACGTTTGCAAACTCATCCTTTTAAAAGATAAAAGGAAAAAAAGAAAGAAGAAAATTTGCTACTGCTACATTCTTGCAAGCAAGTCTACAGTGGCAAAATATGAGTAAGGCCATTCTAGGCGCCTTCAATTGCATGGAACTTCAGAAAAAACTGAAAAGAAAAAATAAACGCAAAATAGTGCCTAACTTTATGCATTTTTGGATCTTGATTATTGGTTTTAATTGCAGTCAGAAAGTGGACGTATAAAAATTAGTGCCCGGTGTCGTGTTCAAGGGGATGTGGTCGTTGAGTGCATCCACATGGCTGAAGATCTAGAAAGGGAGGAAGTAATGTTCAGGCTCATGTTCAACACTGCCTTTGTTCAATCTAACATTCTCACGCTGAATCGTGATGAAATTGATGTTGCATGGAATGCAAAGGACCAGTTTCCGAGGGATTTCAAAGTTGAGGTAGGTAGCTGTTTCTCTTCCATTTTAATTTGGTACAATATGTGATGCAAGTTGAAAGGGAGCTTCATGCCTGAACCAGGTACTCTTTTCAGACTTTGATTCTTTTGAATCTGATGCTGCCACTGAAGAATTAGCTGATGACGGGGATGACACAGAGGTTGCTTCCATAGATACGGCTGATGAATTTTACGAGGCAGAATTCCAAACCAACATCAATGTGGTTGGAGAAGCTTAGGTAACAGGTTAGAAAATGCTAGTTCAGAAGAGGATTTGAAGATCATGACCTCGAAACTCAAGTCCAAGAGATTTTTGGTAGTTCAGATGAAGGGAATTCCAAACCAGACATCAATGTGGCTGGTGAAGCTAGGAACAGGTTAGAAAATGCTAGTTCAGAAGAGGATTTGAAGATCATGACTCGAAACTCAAGTCCTACAGGTGAGATGAGATTGGAAGAAAGCTCTGTAAATGACGTGGCAATTGTTTCTGAAAAGTTGATTATATTGGATCAGACAAATAAAATTCAGGACAAAATTATGTTAGAAAAGGGCGTCACAAACCTGGATATGAATGGTCAAAAAGACACTGCGGTGCATGATATTGAAGTTATTGCTACTCCGGTGGGTGGAGAGAAAAGTGAATTACAGTTTGATAGCCGTAAAGATGATACAAAAGGAATCATCACGCAAACATTAATTTCTTTGGCTGATCCAAATCGCAAGTTAGAAGCTCCAGACAAAGCTGATGCTCCCAATGGCGGATCTGGATATGGCGATTCTAATTACAATGCATTAAAAAATGTTCCTAGAAAGAGTTCCAGTCGAGATGACAAATCCGTCAACTTCCAGAAAAGTTTAGATGAAGAGCCTCCAAAATCTAAACATGTGGAGAATGGCTCTTATAAAGGTAAACAGGAACCTCATCTTGAGAGTAGTAAATCAGGTCTTGGTGAGGCCAATGTTGATAACAAGATATTTACTGGAAAAGAAGTTATTATGCATCACGTAGAAACTTATGAGGAGAAGAATATAATAGAGGACAGTGACTTTAAGCAGGAAGTGAAGGGCGTTGTTAGTGAACAGAAGAGTACTCCTGAGACCTGCAAAATTCAGCACGATGCAGATAATATCAGTGCTGAGGATAAGGTCCTGTTGGATGACAAGATTCACAAATCAGAAATTACAACTATAGGTAATGAAGTTAAGAGCAGATCAGAACGACTTAACTGGAAAGTTAGCTCTGATATTATTGTTAACAAGAGCAGATCTGATTTGGATGATAGAAATCACAGATCTGGAGTCTCTGAGATGGTCAATGGGATGAAATACAATCAACAAGCACATGTTGGCAGAAGGGATGTTGAAAAGGGTGCTCAAAATAAGGCAGAGGCTGTGATTCCCAATCAGAAGATTGGAAAAGATATGCGAAAACAGACGCCTGAAAAATCTGTGTCACCCACATCAAAGAAATCATCAACATACAACCCACCTGATTCCGTAATATCAAAACAAAAGATTAGACAGCAGGAATATCTGGAAGAGCACACAAAACCAGCAATACCAAGGACGATACCGCGATGGATCTCACCTAAAAAAGTTTCTGATACTATTTCTGTGCACAGACCATCTCATCCTCCATCGAGATATAACAGCTCTCCAGCTGCCCTGGCTATTTCATCCAATTCTGTAGATAATCAAACTGGTGAAAATACAACGGAGCCTTCGACATCACCTACAGAACCCACTGCCAGTTCCCTGAGACCAACAGTGCCATCTAATCCACCATCTAGTATGCCTTCAGCTCAAAAATTATCTTCTCGGTTTCTAGCTCTGTCTTGTCCTCCTCAACCACCACCACCACCACCACTTTCATTTGGGAAGTCGGTCAATTCCTTTTCCACTGGTGCTGTACCTGTGCCTCCACCTCCACCACCTCCATTCTCACGGACAGAAGTAGCACCCCGAGCTCCACCCCCTCCTCCCCCTCCTCTGCCTTCACACAGTTTAAATGTCTCAAATATTCCACCACCTCCGCCTCCGCCTCCGCCTCCGCATTCTTCACATAGTTCGTCAATCTCTAATATTCCACCACCTCCACCACCTCCGCCTTTCCCTCCATCTTCACGCAATTCATTTTCCTCTAATATTCCACCTGCACCACCTCCACCTCCACCTCCACCACCACCTAAACCTCTGGCCGCAATGTCGACTAAGGGCCCACCACTCCCTCCCCCGCCTCCTCCCCCTCCACCTCCACCTCCACCTCCACCTATGCTCCCAAACTCATCAACAAAAGGTCCACCCCCACCCCCGCCACCCCCTCCACCACCAATGCACATTGGAGCATCGAATAAAAGCGCTCCTCCCGCCCCTCCACCTCCTCCTCCTCCTCCTTACTATGTTTCTACAACAATGGGAGCATCCACCAAAGGCCCCCTCCCACCACCTCCACCTCCACCTCCACCTCCACCTCCACCGCCCCCCCACGTATCGGAAATTCATTTTCTAGCCCTCCTTCGCCTCCTCCTCTACCAAGTCAAGGAGGTAATCATGGTCCTCCTCCTCCCCCGCCACCTCCTCCTTTACCAAGTCAAGGAGGTAAACAAGGCCCCCCTCCTCCCCCACCACCTCCTTCAAGGTCAAATGCCGGTGCCTTAGTTCCTCCTCCTCCCCCTCCACCTCTCCCTGCTCATTCAAAATCAGGTCCTCCGGTAGCACCACCGCCGCCGCCGCCACCGCCGCCGCCGATGTCTTCATCAAATGCATCAAAGCTTGTCGGCCCTTCCCCTCCGCCCCCACCTCCTCCACCGCGTGGAGTTCCACCTCCACCACCTCCCCCCGGAGCACGTGGTGGTGCACCCCCTCCACCGCCTCCCCCCGGAGCACGTGGTGGTGCACCCCCTCCACCGCCTCCCCCCGGAGCACGTGGTGGTGCACCCCCTCCACCGCCTCCCCCCGGAGCACGTGGTGGTGCACCGCCCCCACCGCCTCCCCCTGGTGCGCGTGTTGGTACATCGCCTCCACCACCTCCTCCAGGACCACGTGCACCTGGCCCCCCCGCCCCTCCTAGGGCACCAGGTGCTCCTCCGCCACCTCCGGCCAGTGCTCATGGTTCACAAGGTGACTCTAGAGGTTTGCCGCCAACTGGGGGAAGGGGGCGTGGGCTTGTTCGTCCTGCAGGATCAAGTCTGTCGTATTCAGCACCTCGTAGATCAACACTAAAGCCGCTGCATTGGGTGAAAGTTACAAGGGCTGTCCAAGGAAGCTTATGGGCAGAATTGCAAAAATCTGATGATGCTCAGAGGTATTATGATTTTGATTTATGAGTTTTGATGATTCCTAGTGTCATCAAGATATGTTTAATTACTGGATTGGATTTTTAGCTATATGATGTGAAAGATTATTTTCTGTACCATAGCACTTGTCTTTGTTTAAATGCTAATATGATAAATGTTGCGTTCAATTCTCTTGTTCTTTACTGAACAATTTTTTTTAATAACATTGGTTTGCAACTCGTGTTAGATGATTTGTGAATTTTATTTAGTGCCGTTTTAATTTCCGTCCCATGCACTTGATATTGGAAATTTTTTTTTTTCCAGCAGTGCTTCAGAATTCGATGTGTCAGAACTTGAGAGTCTTTTCTCGGCGGTTGTTCCAAAGTCAGATGGCAACTCAAAATCTGAGGGGCGCCGAAAATCTCTTGGGTCAAAACCAGAAAAAGTGCACCTGGTAAGACCATACTACATGTCAATCTATCTTTATGCATTTTGTCACGGTTAGTGCTATTTATAGATAATCACTCATCAGAATATTTGATTTTATAATATTTCAACTTTTAGAAGAAGTCATTTTGAAACTATTTATATGTTGGATCTGTAAATTTGCATCATATTTGATTTATCACTTGTTTTGTATGTCTAATGAGCTCTTGTGAGATAGGATATTGAGTAAACTACACCAGTCATTTTCTATGATCAGAAAAGTGTGGAGAAAGTAAAGCTAGATTGGCAGGGTGCTTAAGGCTAGAGTGAAGAAGTGACTTTTGGGTTATAAGGTTGGTACTTGATTGCAAGAAATGAGATGATTAAGCCTCGGGTTATAAGTTCTTTATTCAATGTATGACAATACGGTGTTTTATAACTTCAATGTTGTAACAGCCCAAATAGTCTCACATCAGATGGACCCTAGTAATAATAATTGGGTTTAAGCATTTTGGGCCTATAGTTTGGGTCCAACGAGTTATTAGTGCTAGCGGTCTGGGTTGTTTTATTTGGTATCAAAGCCGAATATCAACCAGAAGTATGAGAGCTAAGTGTTATGCGGGATAAAGTGCTACACCACGGATTTGGTGGGAGCCATATCTTAAGCTTGCAGGAGTCACCTCTAGAATCTCACATCGCCTAGTATTCTGTTATATGTGTGATTGGGCTTGGGCCTGATGAGGAAGTCGGGGTCTAAAAGAGGTGAGTCTACAACGCCCTAAATAGTCCCACATTGGATGGACCCTATGAATAATACATGGGCTTAAGAATTTTGGGCCGTGGTTTGGGCCAGTGATTTGGGTCTAACGAGTTATTAGTGCAAGAGGGTCGGGTCGTTACGAATGTAATCCGGGTAGTGGGATTAGAAAAAAGTTGCTAAAGCTATTCCTTCTGCCGACCTGACTAATTGGCAGTAACCACTAGCCTAATAAACTTGGGCCTTTTGATGATCTATCATCATATATTGGAAGTCACACTATCGGGGCTGCACTCTCGCATTTTTTGGGTTCTACTTTTAAGTTTTATTGAAGTTAGCAAAGTGAAATTGACTGGTGGACGCTTTTAATTCACTTCGCTTGTTTGCGTTCGAAGACTGTCGCTCTTATGATAAGCACAAGTTTATAGATGTCTAATTGAACAAAAGTTCAGCCAAGTTTGCAGTTTCAATTTGTTATTTCAATGATGAGTTCTAATGTTTTTATTTATTTTTATTTTTATTTTTATTGAATAGATTGAGTTACGGCGCGCTAATAACACTGAAATCATGCTGACAAAAGTAAAGATGCCCCTTTCTGATTTGATGGTAAGCTAGGGCTTCCTTGTCATTTTATTTGTCTTAAAGCAATTTATGACTGCACATACTTTGACTTCTCAAAATCCTAATGGTCATTATAAAACAGAGTGCTGCTCTAGCATTGGATGATACCATTTTGGATGTTGATCAAGTGGAGAATCTCATTAAGTTCTGCCCTACCAAAGAAGAAATGGAGCTTCTCAAGGTCTTCATTATCAGATGCACTACCTCCTTCTATTTCTTGTTGTTTATAATTTCCAAATATGCTAATTATATTCTTGTGCATTGTTTATTTTGATTTTTCAGAACTACACTGGAGACAAGGAAAACCTGGGAAAATGTGAGCAGGTAATGCCACTCTCTGTGACTTACAAGCTATGGAGATGATAACTTGACAGAATTTCTAATTATATGATCAGCCTGGCTAAGGCTTGTGCATTTATCTTGATAGCAAGATGTATCTAAGATTTGAATGTAAGTTAGATTTTGACACATATTGTTGCTGCTGCCTTCTGGTGCAGTTCTTCTTGGAGTTGATGAAAGTTCCACGGGTGGAATCTAAGCTACGAGTATTTTCTTTCAAGATTCAATTTCGCTCCCAGGTTGTAATGCAGAATTCTTTTCATACAACTTAAGCATAAGTCAAGATGATGATTTATGGCTCAGATTCATCCATTTTCCAGGTTGCAGATCTTAGAAAGAGTTTGAACATTGTCGACTCTGCATGTGAAGAGGTAATTCTGACGTATGGTTGCATCTATCTGCATTTTAATCTTAGATTGGCCTGCTTACTAATCTAGTGTGATTCATCAGATTCGCAATTCTGTCAAACTGAAGGAAATCATGAAGAAAATTCTGCTTCTCGGGAATACATTAAACCAGGGAACTGCAAGAGGTAACCAATGCTTTCAGCCTTTTTCGCTGTCATGCGTATCTGATATTTTGAGATATCATTTAATTTTCCCTGAAATTAGCAATTAGATGACCATGAGATGATGTACAAAATGGCCCTCACAAAGGTTCAAAGGTCAAATGGAACTTTTTGTGGTGATAGTGAGGAATTAAATCGGAAAAATATGAGCATATTCTATCAGCTTTTCTTGGCTGGTATTGAAACTTCCTGGTTATACTTGAATAACCTAGTTTGACCAGAACATTGACTTTCTTAGCTTTTCTTTTCTCTTTTGGCAGAATAAACTGGTTACTTGAATTATCCCCTATTTTCCCCTGACAAAAAGTGCCTAAGAGAATAGAAAAATATGTGTGAGTATTTGCAATTTACAATTATGTGGTTTTATTAACAGTACACTGTGGCCTGTCTTCTGCGGTAGACCATTCTATTTGTGAAAAGGGTGTAATTTATGGCAAAAAAATGTTAATACATATTAAACTGCCACATCATGTTGGTAGCAGACATTGTCTTGTATTCTGATGGAAATTACACAAGGTGGTTTCAAGCATATTTTAGCGTAATGGCAAACAGCATTGGTGCTTGAATACATTCATTTCAACTCCTCTGTGTTTAATTTCTAAACAATCATCCTTTGACTAATAAAAGGCTCTCTTGCATTATCTCTTTCAGTTCGACAATTTGTCCACTCTTGTTGAAGTCTTTACTTGCAGATAGTTTACTCAGTTGTGTTCTTTGAAGTTATTACTGTGGTTGATGAACATATTTAGCTATGTTACAAGTGCATTGCTTACTTTCAATATATTTCTCCTTGCATGGTCAGATGTCAGAAATGTTTGCTTATTTTTTATTCACAAAACTTAAATTTGTGCTGTAATTAACAGGCGCAGCTGTTGGATTTCGCCTGGACAGCCTACCAAAACTTTCAGATACTCGTGCTACTAATAACAAAATGACACTAATGCACTATCTGTGCAAGGTATGATACTGATCTCTCTAATTTCTCTTTTTGTTCATTTTTATGCTTTTGTGTGCTTAAGTTAAGCCTGTGTGCCACACTTGGAGTTGCTAAAGCATTGAGCTATTCATATAATATAACTTATCTACTGCAAAATTTGGTCCATCGATGCTTGTATATAATATTGAACAGCAGTTGAAGCCTCATTATTCTCCCGAAGCATCCGACAAAAACTTTTGGGTTTTTTTCACATATAACCTGCAAATATGTGAAGATGTGCAAATACCCTGCAAAGTTCGTATGGGCTGGCCCCCCTTAGACTAATACCCCAGTTCTGCCCTTGCCTAAAGGGCAGTTCCATGTCTTAAAGAAACGAAGGGGGGGCTCACAGGGGGAGGGAAACATTCCCCCCCTAAGAAAACGAAGTTTTATCTGTCACCCCTAAACTATTTATTTGCGTGCCCCTGCCAAGGGCTTTATATCAAAAAACCATGTTTACACTATGTCAGAGGCACGTGCACATTAATGTTATGAGGCATATGCATCCAAATACGAACCTGCAGGGATATTTACACAGTTTGAGCTGATTTTCTGGCCATGGTTGCCCCTTTAGTTTGCAATTAGCAACCTCTTAGTTACAAAGAAAAAACACCTGTTTCCGTACTTTCTTTCCTATACTTATTTTGGTTATTTCAATCATATATTCCTATTAAATCAGGTCCTTGCCGCAAAGTCACCATACCTTATGGACTTTCATGAGGGTCTTACTAGCTTAGAGGCCGCATCAAAGGTTTGTTTACATATAACTGTCGAATTTGCCGCTCGCAAAGTTGCAATCTGACAGAGAGTTCATCTCCTTTCTCTTTTTTCTTTCATTACTCTACAGATACAACTGAAGTCATTGGCCGAAGAAATGCAAGCAATTGTCAAAGGCCTAGAAAAGGTCGAGCAGGAACTTAAAGCTTCAGAAAGTGATGGTCCAGTCTCAGAAGTATTTTGCAAGGTATCATCTGCTAGTCATGTTACCACATTGCTTTTCTAAAATCTTCAATAATTTGTTTCATTATACATTTATACACACGATAGTTACTATCTATTGAATTTTAATCTCTTTGTATGCTAGTGATGGCTGTTTAGTCAGATGATTGTTTCAGTTTTGTCCTCCTCCATTTTCTTTTGCATTTTTATGTTATATATAATTTCTCGCCTTCATTTTCTTTCCATTCGTTTTTCCTGCTTTAAAATCTGAACAACATCGATAATGTCCAGACACTGAAGGAGTTTACTGCTGTAGCTGATTCTGAAGTCCGATCATTATCATCACTTTATACTGCAGTGGTATGCTTCTCGTTTTCTTCTGTTCTGTGCTAGAACTACGTGTATAATTCAACCTGCATTTCCTCCATCATTTGTCTTTTCCCTTACTTAAATTCAGTGTTAACAGGGTAGGAACGCAGATGCACTTGCTCTTTACTTTGGCGAGGATCCTGCACGGTGTCCTTTTGAACAAGGTAAATTGAGGTTTGCTTATCCTGTTAGTTAAGTTTACTGGGATGTTCCTATGTATGCCCTGGAAAATCCTTCTTTTTCTTTTGTACATATGTACAGTTCCATGTGTTGCACACACACATTTTCCTTGCATATAACATTATGCTTTACACTTGTCTAAAAGACTTCTTCATTACACAAGATCAATTACCTCTGTGAATCGGATGACTCCAACTTACGTTTTGTAAGAAACCAAATTTTGATGGGATGCATGAAATTCAAATATGGTTGGTATGTATGTAGATAATTTGATAGGGATATGCATGTGAAATCCTCTATTTTATTTTCATGGTCTCAAGTATGTGATCATTTAATCACATGCTTTACTGCTGATTCATTTATTTAGATAATCTCCAGGGGAATCTTTTAACTACTGAAACTGGCTGGCATAGACAGCCTGCACTCAAGCATTAATATAAATTTGCATGCTAAGAACAAACATTCTAGCACATGCTCTTTGATGGCTAACTATCGAAAGATGATATTCTATTTTATCATTGTGAATATTCTCATTTTCAATTTATCCTAGTGCAAATATCCCGTACATCTATTATTCAGCTTTATAATGTAATCTAATCTTTTCTTTTTCAAATTCTGCAGTCATTTCCACCCTTCTAAACTTTGCGTCAATGTTTCGGAAAGCGCACCAGGAAAATTGCAAGCAGGCCGAACTGGAGAGGAAAAAAGCTGAAAAAGAGGCTGAAATGGAGAAGTCAAAAGCTACAAACACATCAACTAAAAGTGTCAGATCTATACACTTATCTTCCTTAAGATTTCTGCTTGTAAAACCATGATTTCCTTACCCTTGGATATATATATATATATATATATATTTTTTTACAGGACTCGAAGCCGGCAAGTCTGAGCCAACAACTGCAGCGAACATTAGAGAAAACCAAATCTACAAATCGAAGCGACAGAGATGTTAGATGATATTTAACTTGCTAATGGTGGGTATTTGTTTATGATCTCTTTCCAGCCGGGGGAGTTTGGGCTCCCCGTAATTTTGCTGAGGGGTAGCCCAAGATTTCGCCAAGGACTTTTACTCACAAAAAAAGAAAAAAAAAGAAAAAAGATTCACCGAGGACTTGAAACGGGAAAAAAAAGAGATCGGTCTCAAAATGCTGCTGCCAATGTGTCATCCAGAAATCATCACTCAAGGAGCCTTCGGATGGTATCAGCATTTAACCTCTCTTTTATGTATAACACTTTTTAAGTGCCTTTTATTTGTGTTTTTCATCCGATTTCTATTTATCTTCATCAACAGGAATCACGGGAGACTGGGTTTTGTCCCTCCGGAACATGCGACGCAGTTTCTGTATTCTAATAACTGTACAAAAGCTAACCCTAAGGTTTATTCGATTCTTTTTTGTATAATTGTAAATTTTCTCAGTTTCTTATTCAGATTCAATTTTGTAGCCAGGTTTGGCGAGGAATAGGTCAGAAATTGTAATATAGGGGTGAAAGTATATTAAAATAATTACATGTATGGAGACAATCTTGTAATAAAAAATAATTCGGGCTTTTGATGCCCCCTCTTTTTCCTCCCTTGTGTTTTTTAAATTTCATTGTCCGTGTGACGTCCCGGACTTTCCAGGGGTCACCCATCCTAGGACTATTTCTGTCCTAGCACGCTCAACTCTCTCAATCTTTTGGGCCTAGCCACCATCCAAAGTGTTTAAGCCGGGTTGAGAGGTTAGCCCTATTATATTTTTTATATAGGATTATCTGGGGTGTCACAGTCCGGATGATGATGTGTTGGAAAAGCTGCATTTGGTGGTGTTTGATTCCATCTAAAAAAAAAATCCGAATGAAAATAGCTTTTTTGGATTGAAAGGAGTTTTAGAAGTGTTTGATTCTACGTAAAATGTTTGGTAGGGAAAACAGACTCTCTGAGATAATTATCTTTCTGCGGAACCAAACACCATTGTGAAAATTTAACCCTTGAAAACTTGATTCTGCAGTTGCACATGTAACCAAACACTGTCTTAAATACAGCAGGAGAGTTGATGGTTTGTTACTTTGCTTCATTGAAGTGTGCTTCTGCTTTTCATACTGCAGAAGACATACCGTTGTGAAGAGGACAGGCTGGGATTCTGACCATCTCTTATTAGATAGGCTATTAATAAAGAATTAATTTCCCTATCCCTTGAAAGATTAATGGAGACTAATCAAATCACTGTAATTCAATCCTGATGTAGGTCTTCTTTACCCAACTTCTCTGAAAATTTAGAGGTAAAAAGTAGTTGCTTTAACATGTGAATAGATTCTGGCAAAATCTGAGGTATCCATTGCATTAATATATAATATATTCAGACTTACTTTTGGTCAAAAAGCTTTGAAAATGAATGTAAGATCACAATCATCCCATCTTATAACATAATACCATCGAAGTTGAATCATGATTCACAATACAACAAAGAAAACTAGTTGCATGACTTAATACACAACCATTAACACACTCTAAATGTGGCATAAATCACCCAACATAATAGGACACAAAATTAGACCTTTTGCAGCACAATACTAAGATCCTCTCATTTCTCATGCATTGTAAGTTCAACCCACAAAGAAAATAAAACTCATAGTTGAAAAGGAGAGTTCAATAGTAACCAAACAAAGCTTATGCAAGATCACAAAAGTAGGCATAAATGTTGAGCCATCATATATATTATTATTATTATGAGAAAAGCAAGAGAAAGGAAAGAAAAAAGAAGAAGAAGCATCCACAACACATTTGCTGCACAAGTAGCAATCAAATATTTGTGAAGACAAAGTACATACGAGATCTTTATGACCGATTTCTGAACGCAAAATTATCAGAAGAAACCATGTGGAGGCGAATTATTCTGTCGACGCTGAATTAGCATCCGTAGCCACTGAGAACTGCCTCTGCTAAAAGTGTTTGAAAATAGAATTCGAATCGGCATTAGGCCAAGAAACTGGCCACAAAGAATATGCCTCCATTCATAATTTCTCTGGTAATTGCATATTTGCAATGAACTACTCATATTATAACCTCTCCCAGTACATTCCGTGCTAAAACTAGGAGAAAATTAAATCAGAGATCTTGTACAGTATAAGATCTACAACAACTGGAATTCCTTTCTGAAATTTCACCGAAAAATTCTCGCAATTCAACTCTCCCATCCACCTCAAATTAAGGGGTCGGAAATGATCTCGAAAGCCACATAATCTTTAAGCCACAATATGTTCAGCAATTGTATCCTCTACGGCACTATTTATTCTCCTCCAATTCAATCAAAATTGCCTCTTCCTCGGCCACGGTATCATTCTCGCCCAACAACTCGATGCTCGACGATCTACAAGTGAAGTAGAACACCGCGCTCATCATCGAATCCACGAGCACCACGAACGAGTACATGAGAACGAGGAGCGGCCCCTCCCACAGCCTCGAAGACCCGTCCCCGTAGCTCAGCGTCTTCACCCTGTGCTCGAACAGGCCCTCCACGAACGCCAATCCGATGGTGGACCCGAGAAATATAAGCAGGCCCGCCTGCGTCTGCCCCTTGATCAGCCGGACCGACCGGAGCACGGCCTGCGGCCCGGAGACCTCTTCGAGCACCGAGATGACGGTGGCGAGATTGCATATGATGATTGTGTGGGCGTAGGCCATGGAGAAGGCCAAGACGGTGAAGAGCGCCGGGTAGACGATGATCTCCGGCGGGTAGAGCATTACGGCGAACAGGTTGCAGACGAGGAGGAGGAGGGCGAGGAAGAGGGCGAGGCAGGCGGAGACGGCGGCGCAGGCGCAGAGGTAGGTGTGGAGGAGGCGGCGCCAGATGCGGGGGACGACGGCGGAGAGGAAATGGGCGGGGGCGACGCGGTGGGAGGCGTAGGAGCAGGCGACGGAGTAGGCGATGGCGGCGCGGGCGAGGAGGAGGAGGGTGAGGAGGAAGGGGAAGCAGGCGGCGGCGGAGACGAGGGAGCCGGCGAGGTGGAGGGAGAGCTGGCGGAGGAGGGGGGCGGGGGGGAGGCCGCTGGAGACGGCGAGGAGGGCGAGGCGGCGGGCGAGGGCGCGGGCGGCGGAGGCGGCGGGGCCGGGGAGGGCGTTGGAGAGGAGGAGCGCGGCGGAGACGGGGCAGAGGAGGAGGGCCAGGATCGACATGAAGGGGGAGGGGTCGGCGCGGAGGATGCGCGCGGTCTCGCGCAGGATCTCGAGCGCGTTCATGGGGGGGAGCTCCGGGTGCGGCGGCGGCGGCGGCGGAGGAGGAGGCGGAGAGGGGCCGCGGCCCATGGTGGTGATTAAAGATGGAATTTTGAGGGTGGATCCGAGGGTTTAGCGATGTGGGTGGGGATCAAAATCGCATCTTTGCATTGGTTTTTTTATGGTTTGTAGGAGGTAGAGAGAGAAAGGCCAATTTGAGCACAGATCTCTCGCTTCTTCTTCTTCTTCTTCTTCTTCTTCTTCTTCTTCTTCCTCGCAGTGAGGAGTTGGGTAGTAACTGAAGAGGAAGAGAGAGAGAGAGAGAGAGAGAGAGAGAGAGAGAGAAGGGGAGGGAGAATGTGAGGAGGAGGAGCTCACGAGGAATGGAGGAGAGAGAGAGAGAGAGAGTGCGTGTGTGTGAGGGAGAAGCGCGAACGGAGGAGACGAGGGAATTGGCCAATTGGGGGAGATGGGATCTCGGGGGAGTGAGTGAATTAATTAATTAATTAATTAATTAATTAGTGATTAATTAATTAATTAATTATAATGAAAAAAGGGCAGATGGAATTAAGGATTGCGTGACATCGAGGAAAAGGGGTAAGTGGACTTCGGGCGGCGTTCGGGGCTCCGGCAGAAGTGGGGAAACTTCATCCACAAAATTTTAAAAAAATTAATTTTAAAAAAAAGAAAAAAAAGAGAGAGTTGCAGTTATGCTAGCTAGTGTATGCTCCAAACCAGGAACTACTTGAGAAAAGTGTGATGATTTCATGCTGAAAAATCTGATGTTTCGAAGAAAAAATAGATATTTTTTATAAATATTGTTATTTTTTATATGAATACAAGTGTCCATTTGGGCCCAAAAAGGTATTGTTTAACTAGAGCTGCTCCAAAAACATGAGCATTTCATTTGCTTTTCAGCTTCATAACCTCATTGCGGTTTCCGATCATCGCAAAATCTTCAAATTATTTCCTCACCAAGTGCATTGTTACTACTTCTACGAGTAGAAAAGCTATTCTGAAAGTCGAACCAAACAGACACTAAAAAAAGTCGTGTTAAAAGGAAATTTTCAGAAACCAATGCTTCCAGAATATCCGCATCTCTCCCTTCGAAGAATAATAGTTAGTAGAAAGAGCATCACCATTACCATACTACCAAAATTACAACAGGATTTGAGTGAAGAAAAGAAAAAGATAATTGCTATATTCATAAGATCCTGCCTCATCTTAGTCTTAGTTCGTCGTCGAGCATATAGCCTTCACAGGAAGAGACAAAAAGGAGGGGGAAAAAAAAAAAAATCTAGTAACTGGGGATCGAAGCAAAAGTATATCCTGGCGCTCCCCTCCACGAATAATAAGCAACGCGCATCTCATAAAATCCTGCAAAATGAACCCCAAGGTGAACTTACTGTTCATAGATGTGATCTAGATTGTAAAATGTCTCGATTTACATAAATTA
Source organism: Puya raimondii (assembly GCA_016920855.1). NCBI lineage: Eukaryota > Viridiplantae > Streptophyta > Magnoliopsida > Poales > Bromeliaceae > Puya > Puya raimondii. Next base: position 3,368,395 of record JABWPP010000044.1, on the reverse strand, counting down.
AGACAGGAGTGGATTGAGTACAAGTTCAAGAATCTAGAATTTGTGCAGTGCCATCGGATAATTCATTTTACAGTTACTGGGTATTAAACCAGAGAGAGGAGCAGCATACATTGTATATATGCTTAATGCTGCTCCTTAAGTCAAGGACTGTATTCGGCGAAGAAGGATGTGCTTGAAAATATGAAGTGCAAAAGAATCAATAGTTGAGATTAAAAAGAGGAGTGACAAGAAATGAACAAAATTTGTCAATCACGATCACATATCGTGTAATGATCTCAAGTTCTACTTTCGTATTGTTGGTAATTAGACAATAACCTTTGGCGGCAGCAAATGGTAACTGTAAAGGGAACTAAAATTTACCACTTCAAGCTTCATGAGGGCTATACATGCATACTTGGTGCGAAGTAGTTCGCAGCCTAATCTTTATTACAAGCTTGGCGTAATACAATTTGGGTACTGTTTAGCCGGGGACCAAGAGGGGCGTAAGTCACATTATCCACATTCTACTGCCAAAATGCAGCGAGAATGCGTGGGGATGGTAATTTAGGTCCAAAATAAGTTATTCTAGGATAAACCAAGAATTACTATTCCAAACAACCCCTAGAACTGTGCTATCCTTAGTTATAGCTAGTTTAGCTTATTCGAACAAATGAAATCAAACACAATTGTCTTTCTACGTGGTTATCCCATGTAACAAGATTAACCGAGAGAAAAAGGGGGTTTCCACATTATTTGCCCCAAACAAAACACCAGTGTGCCAATGCATAAAGCTCCTGCAAATGTGAGTTCCAGGAATGGCACGCCGTCGAAAGCCTTAATCTTGGTGGCACAACTCGATCAGAAAACCTGTAATTGAAATTTGTGGAAGATTCTGACCCACCCCGTACACATCAGTTCTCTTGTAAACCACCTTGGATATGTTGATGCATAAAGGACGACTCATAACAAAATATGTTATTGATGCAAGCCCCAACTAAACTATGTTACTCGTGCTGCAAGAGGATAACTTTTCTACGGTCATATGATGGCAATCCAGTAAAGCTAGTAAAAGTTTCCAATATAATTCTTACTAAGAAGGTTTCGAGTATCCAATATAACTCTAACAGATTAAAACATCACTATTTTTGCGTATTCAATTTAACATATAAAATGTTACTATGATGCTACTGAAGCAAATAGAATAAAGTGGAACAAAGAGCCATACCAGGAAGAAAGGAAAGAAGACCGAGGAATAGGAGACCATATGCTTGCGATCGATCGCCCTCCATATGACCTGTGAATATAAAGTAGGAAAGCAAGAGCAATAGCAATCCTAGCAAAAGGAGAAAAAGCGCAAGACAAATTGATTTCCACGGAATCCTGTTTAAGGACTTTGGATTGTAAGCGAATCGGAGGTCTTCTTCCCTTTCATCACTACCGATACCATCATCCCTATCCTCCGGAGAAAGAGGAGAGTAGCGAAAATTCCGTCGAGTTGCCATATTGGTTAATCTCAAGGCTCTCTATTGAATATAGAGAAAAGGAGCAGTAACCTTATCGGAAACAAACAATATGACGAACCTGAGAGAATAGAGTACAGCATGCCACCGATACATTAGAACAAATTAGAACCAAAAAAACATACAAGGCCTAAATAGCTTAAGAGACCATTTATATGAAATACAGATAATATTAGAATTCATAGGTTTATTGCATGATTTAAGAGGAGTAATGCATGTAGGAACATATAAAAAAGGGCAAACTTCAATTGCCCCCAGTGGTTTAGCTCATTTTCACTTTGTCACTATGTGGTTCAAAAAATTATATTTAACTATCCTGTGATTATAAGAACAAAAAATTGATTTTGCTATCCTATTGATAGTAGATTTTTTGGATAAAAATAAAGATAAAATCACAGAATAATTAAGTGCAACTTTTTGAACCACAGTGTGGCAAAGTAAAAATCAACTAAACCACAAGGGGGGGGGGGGCAAATTGAAGTTTGCCCTGTAAACAAAGATGATGATTTTCAAAGTGAAACAAATTTCCACATCTTAAAAGCACTTTTAGTTTGTTCCCAAATAAATGATTGATGCACTCGAATTCGAAACCCTTGGTTTCAAGCAAGTATATCCTTATAACGAAAATTATAAGAGCATCGTACATCCCAATTACAACAGATTATAGGAACATACTCGAACAGGCAATTTCACAAACACCTAATACGCATGACATGCAACGATTCGATCCAAATGAGCCCTCGAATTCGAAGGTGTAAAAGTAAAATAACTTGCAAAATTTGGAATTAAAACGAGTAGTTATGCGGAAATTGGCGATAAATTAAAGAAAAAGTAGAAAAATAGATGGATCTTAGAACACCTTTGCAGATCGGAACCTCGGAGCTCGTCGATCGCCGCAGAGGTATGAAGGGAATTCGATCTATCAGGTTTCAACAGAAGCAGGATAAGAAGGGTTTAAAAATGTCTATCTAGTCCCTACATTTTTGACTCCTAGAGATCCAACCCATTTCGATTAACATTATTAGTATTAGTACAGGGTCTAGAAATTTTAAAAAAAATTTAAACAAAAGCAAAAAACACAAACCTAAGTAGGGCGGGCAATCCAGCTCACGACTCGCCAGCTAGCTCATGTTTGGCTCAAAATGAGTTCGAAATTGATCTCTTATCCATAAACGAGCTGAATTTTTTAGTTCGCAATCTTAAAGAGCCGAACACAAGCTTGGGCCAACTTATTTGTGTTCGGCTCGATATATGTATATATATATATTACAAATTTTTACTATTTAAATTTTAGGGCAATCTAAATATAAAGAGACTATATTTTATGAATTTTAATTATTAGATTAAAATTCTAATTTTTTAATTTTCTTTCAACTTCTAACCTGTTTGTTGGGCTGACAATCTAACTTGCTATGCGCGAGCCATCTTGTGTTCGGCTCGTTAGTAAACAAGCCGAATACGAATTAAATTTTTCAGCTCGATATTTTAACGAGCGAGCTCGTGTTTGGCTCGTTGGTAGCCACAGTTCAAAGTGAGTGAGCCCTACAACACATTAATGGTCATTAAAAAAAAAGGGAAAAAAAAGTGAGATAAAATCATATGGACCGCAACTGCGAGGATCTTAATTTTTTTAAATTCATTTCATCAAAATCCTAGTAATATGGACCATCAGATCAAAGATCAACAGTAAATAAAAAATTTAGCGGAGTCGATAAAAGCCGAAATGGTTCACCGATTCGCTGATTGAACTGCCGGTTTGAACGGTTCATTAGTTTGACTCGAACAATTTTTTTTTTTAAAAAAAACTAGGATACAGTCCGACCAGTTCAACTGGCGAGGTTGAGCCAGGTTTAAAACATTGCTTATTAGTATTCATTGTAGATTGTAGATAACATCGATATAAATGGTGAAAAAAGCTCGGCCCACGATGTATTGCAAACATTGAAAACCCAGTTAAATTTGGTCAGCCCGTTTCCGGCTCGGTCCATAAATTTGCTTCAGCCCAAGAAAATTTGGCCCAAAGAAATTTGAAACCGGAATTTTTTTTTTATATAACTTTTTTTAACCTCTTTTTTTTTTTATTTGAGTTATGTAAGTCATTAAGCTAAAATTTTGTTAAATATAAAATTTTAACTTAGTCCAGTTTTATTTGCTATAGGGTAATTAATACTATTAAATTTGACAAAAGTCAATTTTTTTTGGTTAAACTTCGAAAAAGCAAGAGTATAGAGAGCATCAATCCTCCCCAAAAATAAGTCCATGGAGGCTATTTCAGAACGACCTAGAGGTAAGGGGGTCTCCGCACATTTTTACCTAGCCAGAAATAAAAAAAATAAAATTAGTGGTTTGGAAAAAAAAAAATTTGAGAATAAAATAGCAAGCTATCCACTCTGTTCATTTCATTTTTTAGATTACGTCACTTATTAACGGTGGTTTTACATATGCATGTGCAAGAATGTCTTCACCCTATAACAACATGCATGTTCTTATAAATTAACTAATTTAAGCACGTACACCCGATCGCCGATAATCTTTTTTTTTTTTTAGAGAAAGGTAGCATGTTATTCGTTTTGTTTATTTCTGTTTAAAATAAATTTAGCTGAAAATATGAATCAACTAGGATTCGAACTTGGAGCCTCGAATACCAACCATCGAGCCCTTTGCCACTTATGCTAGGAACGGCCGGTCCATTGCAGATAATCTTATAGTAAGAAAATGTGCATAAATAAACTTTATAGATATAAATACTTTCTAGAGCTGAATTTCATAATTTTTTCAGTGTTATTGTTTAACATTGAATGTATTTCTAAATTAGTAATTTTTAACGTCTAATATAAGATAACTTTGAGACCGCTCGATAATCAAGCAAATAATATCACAAAATCTTAAAATTTAATTTTAAAAAAAATACAAATAGGCCGAATTATATTTAATAATATCGATCGTCAATTTGAGTACTTTATTGTCGAAAATGATACATAAGTTATAAATAATCTTTTTTTGTTTTAAGATGTATTTTTGTGCTACTCTATAATTGTAAAGTTTATATTTAGGGTTAGAGAGAGAGAGAGAAAAGGAGGAGTGAGCTCTGGGGACAGAATGGATTTAACATATAAAGTTGCCAGGGAAAGAGAGAGAGAGAGAGAGAGAGAGAGAGAGAGAGAGAGAGAGTGGGTGGGGGCCTGTGGCCTTGAGTTGTCACTGTTGGGTCCATCTCCTTCCTCTGAAAGAATGACTGAAGAGGCAAAAGAGTTGTCTGCTGTGCTGCCGGCCTGGCAGACAGATATTACTGCTTGGACTGCCTTCTATAAATCCAAATGTGAACAATTTAGTAAATTACAACTGATACACTTTTAATGCCCAAATAGTCTCGTATCGGATGAAAAAGAAATTTTGATTAAAAATATAAGAGATCACGTATCCTAATAATAATAACTAAGTTTAAGCATTTTGGGTCGGTGATTTGAATCCAACGAGTTATTATTGTTGGCTGGTCAGGCCGTTACAATATACTAGTTCTTTACTCTCTTAATAATTATCCGATACAGGACAATTTTCATGAGAATTTCATAAAAGAATTAAAATTTAAAGCCTCGATCTATTAAAGATAGTCTATGCAACTGCAGCAGCCGGCCCAAACTGCTGCTGGTTTTACTTGTGCAGGGAAATGCTGCTTTTAATTGCCCACATAAATACCTGCCAGTTTAAGCAATCGATTTCCCTCCAAAATTAAAGTAATGATGATGGAGGAGGGACAGAGAGTATCTTTCTGCATGCTGACAAGTTTGGATTTTGATTTTTGGGTTATGCTAATAAGCTATCAGCTGCTGCATTGAATAGATAGAGAGGTGTTGGTGGTGTCAGTTATTTTGGTCAGTGGAGTGCACTAAATTGAGGCTTAGTTTTGGGGTTCTTAATTTAGAGCTTAATAAAAGAAGTTAAAAATATTATTAGATGATATAATTTGATAGTGAAATAAAAGATGAACAATAGAGATTGAACTGTTAGATTTTTTTCATTTTTTTTATTAAATAATATGAAGTAATCGTTGTTCTCTAAAAATTTAAGCTACCAGAGAAGCTGTTTAGATTCAGGGCATTTTAATATGTCCAAGATCTGGACTTGAATTAAATGGAGAAAATTCATAATGCTAGAGATTTAGTAGGGCGCAAATTCAAGACCCTCTAATATCATATTAAATAATACAACAAAATCGTTGTTCTTCAAAAAATTTAAGCTACTAGAGAGTGGTGCATTTTAGTATTTATATTAAATATTCTTGGTATATTTTTATTACTGATCTTTCACATTAGTCTAATTCAGATAGAGTACTCTCTATTCTGTGATAAATATACATTTTTCATAATATTTCTATTGTTCAAATCATGCTTATTAGCATTACTCTGATGATTAGTGTGATTCATGCAATTTTAGCTCTCGACACCGTTCAAACCAGCTATAATAAGCTGGTAACAAAATGGACAAAGTACCAACCGTCCCTAGCGCAAGTGGTAAATGGCTTGATGGTTGGTACACGAGGTCCCGAGTTCGAATCCTAGTTGATTCACATTTCAAGCTAAGTTTATTTCTAAAAGAGATAAACAAAGCGGGTAGCGTGCTACCTTTCTCTCAAAAAAAAAAACAAAATGGACAAAGTGGCATGGGCCCCACAACTCAGTTACACTTTCACATGCTGTAAGATATCGCCAATGAGAAGTTGGGTTATTGATCGTACCTAGCGTACTCGGTTAAGAACTTGATGGTTGGTATTTGAGATATCAAGTTCAATTAGCATGAATAAGAAACATAATGCAATTATTAAAGTTCACATTTGTGTTTAAACTTTGAATATCTATATTTTATTCAACAAAATTTAATATTTTAACAAACGTAAATATAATTTTTAATATAAAACTTATAGTAAAATAAACAAAGAACATAATAGAAAATCAATTTATTCACCTAAAATATATGTTAACATCTCTCTTATCTCTTAGGGGTGAAGACAGTCGAATACGGTTGGATTTTTTTAAAAAACCATATTTGCATCCATATTTATTTTAATTTTTTTTCAGATACGAATATATGTCGAATGCTAAATTTTGACATCCATATTCGCATCCTATTGACTTGGGTGCCGGATTCGATTGAAATTTATCCTAACCACTTTCACCCCTAGGTAAGAGACCACAAAGAAAAAGAATAACATTTAGTAAAACAAAGAAAAAGTGTTCTGTTGGATAACTCTCAAGAAGAGACACCTTACTTTTGATAAACTTGTGAAGAGAGGGTGGGTTGGAGATACAGCATGTGTGTTATGTGAGTCTGAAGAGGAAACGGTGGACCACATATTCACGCGGTGCGTTTTCTGTAAGTTTATTTTAGTAATGAGTGTGGACGGTGTCTAGGCTCAAGATCTAGGGGATGATGTGGAATCAATTTGGGACAAATGGATGAGCAGGAAAGGTTCGCACAATACGATTAACAGTCTAACGAGATTAGTAGGCTGCTGGTGGACCATCTGAAAGATCAGAAACGACACGATTTTTAGGACGATTCAGCCGGACCCAGTGTTAGTAGTGCAAAAGTTCAAGCAGTTGTTAAAGAATTGAAAACTTCTCCTCCCCATTAAGTAGTTTTTTTTTTTTCGTACGTCGTTGTGGTAACCTCGAGGCCCAAGCTGTCTCATCCCTGTAGCCTAATTCATCAATTCAATAAATGAAGCGGGTAGCGTGCTACCTTTTTCTAAAATATAAAAAAAACATTTAGTAAAACAACTGTTACTCTAGATTATTTTATACTATAATAGAATAAGTAGCTCCAAGTTCAAATTCTGTCAGATTTTTATACGTGTCAAAAAGAAGTTGGGTTTCGTCAGAGATGAGAGAGATTTTTTGTGAGAGAGAGAGAGAGAGAGAGAGTAAAATTAAGCTTTTGCAGAGAGAGTTACTGTTCAACATCTTTTGTTTCTTTTGTCTCCCTCTCCTCTGGAAATAATTTAATTTGGCAGCAGGGTGTAAGTGTGCAGGGCGTTTATTTATGGATGAGTCTGCGTTGGGGGACAAAACGGCAACTCCGAATTCAAATGACTAGTCGTTATCACAAGATTATATATAATTGAAATAGAAAGAAAAAAAAAGAAAAAGAAAATATAAATATCCGTGCATGCATACGTGTTATAGCAATTGCATGTTCTTACTTTTCCCCTTCTTCCATGTGCTACCCGTACCATATTAAATAATATAAAATAATTATATTTATGAAACAATTTAAACTATCAGAAGATGATATTTTATTGAAACAATATTTTATACAGATCCAAGTACTTGAAAAACTTCTTTTCAGCACGAAAACTGCTTATGCAACGACTTCTTTACTTCAGAATCTAGTCATTAAAAAGATAATAAATTTTCGGTTTTGTCGTAACAAATTGGCAATGAGTTCTTCCCCCAGATGCTGCGAATAAGAGAGGAGCAAATAAGATGAGTACAAATTAGCTGCTAAAAGTTTAAAAACTCCAACAATTCCAAGTTTCAAATGAATTTGAATCTTCTCAAGCTTATGTTGGGCATTTCCTCTTTTGTGTGTGTGCAAATTTTATTTGTTAAAATGAATTTACAGTTTCCATTATAATGTTTAACAAATCTCTTTCCACTAATATCATTGCACTTAAAAATATTTACTTACCTGCATATCAAATTTTCGTGGGCTTTAGCATTCAAAAGATAACATTGCAGTTGGATATACAAATTACAATTCTGATTACCAGAAAAAGGAACAGATACAAATCTTTCAACAACAAAAAAGAAGAAAGAGAAAAAGAACATGTACTACCGCAGTGCTTCATATATTAAAGCTGCTAAACAAGCCATAAAGTGACAATTCAGCGGAAACCTCCTGCAGAAACCAAAAAAAATCAGACCAACCACGGCATTGCAGTCGATATGATGAAACTGTGACCGATGCCGAATGTTGTGAGCTTCTAACACATTGTTTACACCTGTACTTACACTCGCGGATCTCAGCAGTAAAACATAAGCTTACTAACATTATCTCTGAGCTTCGGAAGCGGCGTAGTCTGCAAAGGAGTATTTCTGTAAAGTTTCGGCCTCGTACACGCCGCGTAGTCCGACCTCTCAAGATACAATCTCCCTCTATAAGCGGCAAGATGAGCGTAATAAGCAGGAGGAACGATAGAAACCGGTTTAGTGCACCTCACAAAGGTATAGCATAGATTGTGTATCAACTTTTGCGCTTCATCAGAGTTAAAGTGGTTCTCATCCCACAAGACATGGTAATGTGTTGGCCTGCTAGTCCCCTTCATCCCCCAGTGGCTGCACAAGTAGAAGTCGAATTCCGTCGGGTGGGTGATCACCGTATCGACCACGGTCCCTGGCGGTATGTTCTCGTCGAACGGCTTCTTCGACAAGCCGTTCTCTTCGCTCAGAAACAGCCTTGTGTGGTGCCTCTTTTGCACCACGATGAAAGTGATTGACGGCTTGTACTTGGGGAATCGCGAGCACGCAGCTTTTATAGCCTGCAGCTCTTCCTTGAGCACTTTGTAGAACATAGTCTCGCTAACCCCGTCTCGGAAGAAAATGATTCTACTAGGTAGCTTGTGGGCTTCCAAAAGGAACTCCTCGAAAAGCTCTACGACCATGTCGTCGAGGCGTTCGATGATTTCCTTCCTGTGGGTCTGCGATCTCATCCTCGAAATGTACTTATTTGCCGCAGGCCAGTTCACGCTGCCCACCACTGCAACAACCGACGGACTATAATCATCGAGCGGATGCGGGTGTGTTACATCCGCACCCATGAACATCACCGGCTCGTCATCGGAGAAAATCCTGGGAATTTGGCGGGGCAAAGTGTTGTATAACGCCACATTGCACCCACCGAGCTTAGCATTGATCTTAAGGGCTAGATTGGCTAAAAACTGCGACGTAAGCTTGCTTAAATTGGAGTATAAGCAACATTGCGACACGACACCGATACAAGTCTCCGCAATTCTCTTCAAATCGGCGTAACCCTTGTGCTTCTTCTCCATCACACAGATAAGCAGCTGCAGGTTCCCAGAAGCAGCTTCTTGGATCTTCCTGAGCTTGCTTTCCAAAGAAGCCACATTGTTGAGCAGCTGAATATGCTCGAACAACGGGTTAACAATCGTGTTCTTGTTCAATAGAATACCAAGCTGCTCGCACCGATTAGAAAGCTGGTTTATGAATTTTGGGATGCAAAAGTGCTGCTCGGGGGAGCCGCCGAAGCTTATCAGGGCCCACCTTCTGATCTTGGAGCCCTCGGCCACGTGGCTGTTGAGCAAGTTCCACTGCCGATCGTGTCGGTTTGGAGTAATATCTTTGACGTGCCCGCCATCGCCAAATTTTAGCTTGGGAGGTTGAAGCACTCTCCCACAAAGTTGGGTCATCTCTCGCGATACTTGGAGCTTGAACTGATCAGCATACGGTCCACTGCAACGATACAGTACAAAAATTTATATGCTTAGATAAAGGAAAAAACCATCATTCCGTTTACGACGAATTCCTGTCTCTGGAATTCCGTTTGAAACGAGCACACGGAAATCATGTTGCTAAATTAAAATGCCAAAAATAAGGACCTAGTTTCTTAATTTGACAACCGTTAAGTTAAAGGGTGGAAAAGTGGAACGAAACGATACGAAGAGAGGGATTTACCGAGTTTTCATAAGAATAAACAAAACCTCAAACAATTCAATACCTTGTTGGGCCCAATTCTCCTCCTACAACACCCTTGATAATATCTTTCCTCTCTCCGGGCCGTTGGCACCCCATCTTAAGTATCCTCGCAGTTTGCTCATCGGAAAGCTTCCCCAAGAATTTTTGGCCTTCGCAAACCACGCAGAGCTCCATCGGTAGATAACACGGCTTGCTTCTACTAATTTGCAAGCACGGAAGGTTCCGGAATTGTATGTCGTGGTTGTATTGATCCTTGAAGTAATCCACCACCGTCAAATCCCTCCCGCTCCGGTCCCTGAACTTGAGTTTGTCCGTCGCCTCGTCGGTTAAGCTAAAGACCTTATATCTCTGCTCCGTCTCTCGGTGGCAAACGAACACTCTAATGTTCTTCAAAGCCTTCTCCACCTCTCTCTTCTCTTCCTCGACCAATCCCCTGTTCTTCCTCTGCGAAAGATCTTTTAAGAAGTCGCAGCGCTTCTGTAAGTAGGCGATGATGCCTACGCTTTCGTGGAAAGCAGTTACGGAGAAATCGACGTTGAGAGAAAGGCCTTGCTTTGTGGGCCTCAGGCTTTGGAAAAAGCCTCTCAATCCGACGGCTCCTCCGCCGAGCTCTTTCGCTCCGCCCATGGAGCTCGAATACAAAGACCTCCCTAAGGGGATACAACTCTCGGTCGCGCTCTCTCGGAGAACGACATCCAATGCTTGGAGATAATCCTGGGGGAGAGGAGCTCCATCCTCGTCTTCTTCGTTCAAATACTTATTCAAATCCTCGCCGCTTAATTTCGCGGCCAATCTGATGTTCACCCTGAAAAGCTTCTGCTTCTGCTTCTGCTTCGGGAGCGGCAAGTTAACGAAGAACTCGAGCTTGTCCTCTTCGAACTCTACAGGACTGTATAGACTCTTGCGGCCGTCAAACACCGGAAGGGAGCCGGAGAGAGCGTCGGAGTTCTCCTCCACTAGCTTTCTCTTGATCATTCGCGCGATTTCTTTCGACGGCTGCGGGGATATGCTCACATCATAGTGGAAAATTTTCTGCGAGGGATCGAATTGTACGAGAAAATGGTTCGCGAGGAGAGGTATCGCGGGGCCTTCGGTGCCGCCGGAATCCGGCCTTCGCGCCACAAGCATTGCTTGCGGGCTCGACGAAGGCCTCTCATGGGAGCCTAAATAATCAACAGCAGTTTGGGGACTTTTCTTCTCAATTAACAGGTTGGTTTTCTCCTGTATCACTTCAATACCTGTTTGATTCAAAATTCATAGTTGGATGATGCAAAATACCAAGAAATATAAACAACCCAGTAGAATTTTATCTAATCTATGTTTGGGCAAATTTCAGAAGATAAATTTGATACAAAAAGGGGTTTTAGCATAAATAGATCAAAGCATTATGATGGTATCTAAGATCACATTCTAATAAATGGAGTAATGCAACAGAAGATTATTAGCATGTGTGGAGGGATCAATACCATGAGGGAGGGGAGGTGAGACTGCAAGTTCAGGTTCCAGTGAAGAAGCACTTGCTGACTTCTGCTTCCAAGTGGTGGTAGACTTCTGCAGATGGGGTTTGGATTTGGGGGTGTTGGTTTTGTTTATTAGGGGAAGTGGAGTTACAGGAGGGATGTAGAAGAGGACAGGGGGAGGGAGGGGGAGGGGGAGGGGGAGGGTGAGAGGGAGAGGGAGAGGGAGAAGAGCTGGGTAAGGTTGAGCTGCTCTGTGGAAGCAGAAGCAGTTTTGGGATGGGGGGTGGTAGTGGTGGTGGTGGTGGTGGTGGTGGTGGTGGTGCCTTGAGTTGTAGAGCTCCATTAGAGCAGTGGAGTTGGGCCTAGTACCCACAACTGAAGTGCACTTCCTGGAAGTGCTTTTCCTCCTCACTTGCTTAGATTCTTCTTCCATGGCTTAGTAGTAGTAGTAGTAGTAGTAGTATCTTTTCTGGTATTCTTTTTCCCTGGTTTCTCTCTCTCTCTCTATCTATCTATCTATCTATACTTGTTTATGTTTTCTTTTGAGAGGAGGGAATGAACAAAAGAGAGGAAGAAAAGGAGGACAGACAGAGAGGATGTAGGCAGATAGAGAGAGAGAGAGAGAGATATATACTGAAGTTCAGGACAAAAGGGAGTGAGTATTATTACTACTGCTAGGCCTTTTTGCAGAAAGGGGCCACTTGCTTTCTGATTTTTGCAACTCAGGCTTCATTTTCTATTTTTACAATTTTGGTCTGGTATTTTGGTTTGTGGATTATTGAATATTATTATTATTGAAAAAATTGATTAGACAAAAAATAACCTAAGAATAGTCTTAATATATCTACTTATGTGCGTTGTATAGAGTAGATGAATTATGTCACATGAACCGACTCTAATTTCGTATTACCTAATAAATTGATCTAATAAAGAACAGTTTAGAAATAGTCCTAATTAAAATATTAAAACGTCATTCTTTAGCGGCTTAATCTATTGAAGATAATAGATTTTCACATGAGACCAGAGAAAAGAGCCTTTGTTCAAGTGCTTTCGGTTTCTGGTTCTACATAATTTTCTCTTACTTAATTTTAGCTCATATCAAGTCCAGACCACCGACCGTCCCTAGCGCAAGTGGCAAAGGGCTTGGTGGTTGGTACCCGAGGTTCCGAGTTCGAATCCTAGTTGATTCACATTTCCAGCTAAGTTTATTTAAAAAAAAATAAACGAAGCGGGTAGCGTGCTATCTTTCTCTCAAAAAAAAAAAAAAGTCCAGACCAAAAAAAAATGATGAATGTAAAATATTTAAATAATATTTATTTACTTTTCAAATTTTTGGAAACAAGGATTGTTTCACATAAGGCACATTATTAAAAAATTCTAGGACCAGTCCAAACCCACGTAAGTCTAAGAATGTGACATATCTAATAAAACTCATTCAACTCAAAAGCTTGCCTTTGTTAGATCTAACCCACTAATATATATCAATCATTTTACTTTATTTTTTATAATTAACGAATGTGAAATTATTCACATGTGAAGTTTTAACACGCATAAGTGGGCAGGAATTGCAAAATCAGAAAAGCACTGGGTTTTCTTGCAACGATCCCATCTTACTAGGGTAGGGATAGGTGAAGTGTGATCCCGCTAGAAGGAGGAAGTCTACAGTGTCCCGCTTACACCACGTCATCAATAACAAGCCAATCATATCTCTCCTTTTTAAAAAAAAGTATAATATAAATATTTTTTTATAATCACGATAGAACATATATCTCTAAAATGAGACTTTTGATTGATTTATTACGCCACGTCATCAAATATACCCGGTACATTCTAGAATTTTTCTCCTAGTGGGGGCTTTAAAAATTTCCTTACTCTCTGCTGCTGCTGTACTTAAATATTCTAAATTCTCAAAGTGGGTGGTGGTGGTTTATGACTGCAGTAAATACAATGCCTCAAGAAAGGCCTGTGGATTTTCTTTAAAAAGATTTTGCTTAAAGGGTGAAAATGCATTGATCAAGGGGCTCTTCTTATTCTATTTGGAGGCACCCATTTAATGCACACACATAAATATTTACACATTGGTTCCTCATGATAAAAAGGTATCTCTTGTGTCACCTTTTTTAATGTTTCAAGTCAAAGAAGAGAGAGAGAGAGAGAGAGAGATCATGGACAAATTGGTTGTGCACTAGCTATAAAATATGCAAAGCCAAATCATGGCTAAGGAATTAACCAAAGTAGGATTAAGAGCATTATTATAGGAATTATTTAACCTTACAATAGGTTGGACTTTATGACTTTATATCAATAAGAAACTTCTAAAAATCCTTACACATATCTTTAGGTGCACTTTTTAGTAATTACACAAACCTAGGCAATGTTGGAGTGAGGTTTATGGAAGGATCAAAGATTATGTTTTGATCCCTTCTAGATCACTAGATCAGTTATATATTCCTAGGTTAAATTAGGAGAGCTTTAACATTTGTGCTTCCCTATCATACCTTTGTGGAAATCCTTCTATCCAGTAGCTCTCTACATCATTTTCCATTCTTTTCTTTTTGGTTCTTTCAGAATGAGTGGACTCAACCTATCTTAACAACATTTTCAATCCAATATATGCTTAACAACCAACCGTTCCTAGTGCAAGTGACAAAGAATTTGATAGTTGGTACTCGAGGTTCCAAATTCGAAGCCTAGTTGCTTCACATTTTCAGCTAAGTTTATTTTTTTAAAAATAAATGAAACGGATAGCATGCATGCTACCTTTCTCTCTCAAATATATATATATATATATAACATGGCTACTGTGCTATTAAGAGCACAACAGTCCCTGTGCTCCTAAGTTTCTAACCACCAATCAAGTTTGATGGATGATTAGGAAGAGAGAGAGAAGAGAAATTAAGGAGAAATTGGATGTCTCAATTTCTCCTCTCCTTAAATTTCTCTCCAATATCTCTTATCTCTCTCATCCTAACCACCCATTAAACTTGATAGGTGGTTAGAAACTTAGGAGCATAAGGACTGCTGTGCTCTTAATAGCACAGTAGTCCTGCTATATATATATAGAACTAGGCTAATATACTATTAATAGCACAAAGTCATTGGTGCTACCAAGTTTTTGGTCATTGGATTAAGAGATGTGCGGTTAGGATGATGTGGGCCTTCAGGGTTGAGTGGGTGGTTGGTTGAATAGTATGATCTAACGGGTGAAAATTATCAAAAAAGTAAATCTAACGGCGGAAAACTTTGTAGCACCAAGTGCTTCGTACTATTAATAGCATAGTAGCCGGACTCATATATATATATATATATGCTGAACAAGACATAGGAGGGCATTTTATTATGTATATCCTATATACTTTATTTGTTTTTATGCTTTTGTGGCATACATGCATACGAATATTTGTATACACAATCGGAGTGACAAAATGAGTTGAGCCGTGCTTTTGTTTTTGCACACATCTGTTAGGTTTTCAGATTTGTACATCCTTATAAACGAGAATCGTGATATGTATCAGACAAAGAGCATAGAAACAAAAATACATGTTCGAAAAATAATTTTCATAGAATAGTAAAAATAAAAGTCTACATTTAAGTGTATAGTAGCACTGGAAAGAGAGGAAGGAAAAGACCAGTCAACAAAACATGAGCAAAAATATTCCGGCTCTTAGAAAGGGAAAAAAAAAAAATCCTTCAGTAAAGAATTGAATAAAAAACCATTACTTATACATATTATATATTGGAATTAACACATTTAGGCAAATCTTAATCACTACTGCAACTTCCCCTTGATTTTTGGCAAAATAAATAAAGAAAAATTATGTTCACCTCTCCCTATCATAGAACCACATGGTAAAATTGTCACAATCTTATTCCCATAAGGGAACATCCCTAGCATGTAGCCCTGCTTGCAAGTGTGACAGTTCAAGTGACATGTCACACTACATTTGCCTTCAACCACAAAAAAGGAAAAATGAAAAGAAAGGAAAATGAAATGGAACAGCTCCTTTGTCTTCTCCTGTGTCAAAATTTTGGTTTTAAGTATTGGGCAACATTGTGGATTAGCTTCACTTGAATTAACTACCTAACGAAGTTTTTAAGTATATAAACTCAGATTCAAGACCAAGTTAAAGGAATCAGGCTTAAGTAAGAGGTGCATTAACATAGTAGGTCCTTCAATCTCAGCATTTATCATTTTGCAACTAAAATGAATAGTGCATGATGGTATGAATAATGAAATAGATTCCAAATTCAATACAATTAAAGTGATGAACAGTTAAAAGTAAGCGTTTGATACATATTTGCCTGCACTGAGCCCATAGTCTCAAAAAAATATTTAATACTCTCAACTTATGTTGACAGGTTGAGAATAGAGACGAGAATTTAATCTATCTGACTTTAACAAAAGCTATTATTTTAGAACCGAAAGTGTTTGAAATTTACTCTGATATCATATTATTGAACATGTGTTTTGCTAAGAAACAACTTTATTTGAACATTATCCCTCTTTTGTCTCATAGTCCACCCCTCTACACAAACCCAATCCTCATTGCCTAACTCTCATCACTAGTTGATTTCTTTGCCTCTTTTCATGCATAAAATGTGAGGTTGATGGGACTTGTAAGGGGTGGAAGTATCCCAGAATCCAGGGTCTAGATCTAGTCATTTGTCTGGATGAGGCCCAGTGAGCTACAGAACAGCTTCATCTTGTAGTGTGTTGCAACTAACAAGTGGGTTCAAAGAGGGGGATTTAATACTGGTGCCTGGTGGTGGCACTTCATTGATAAAGCTTGATTTGTTGTTATCTACAACATTCTCATGCATATATAGCTCCTATGCTTTTAAAAGCACAAAGTCATTAGTGTTTATAGGTTTTCGACCTTTGGATAAAAATTTGTAAGATTAGAATAATAGTGGTTCTTCTAGGGTTGAATGAGTGGTTGGTAGAGTAGCATATATAATCTAAATGATGGAATTAATCAAATGGATAGATCTAACGGTGGAAAATTTATTAACACGTAGTGCTTGGTACTTTTAAAAGCACTATAGCCGGCCTCTCTCTCTCTCTCTCTCTCTCTCTCTCTCTCTCTCTCTTTATATATATATAAATGATGTCAAAAAATTATAAAATTTTATTTCCAAATACTTTCAATAGTGTAGATCAAGTCTAACGGAGCCGATCATCGATTCGGAAGTCCCATCATCGAAAATAACTTAGTAGCACGGAGGCCTCCGTACTATCGATAGTATAGTAGCCGGACTCTCTCTCTCTCTCTCTCTATATATATATATATATATATATATATATATATATCAACAACATATGTGAGAAAACTAAGAAGCAATTTATAACAATTTAGGCCACTAGCACTAGTAATTTATGGAACTCAAACCATCATTCAAAGATGCTTAAGGACCCCTTTGGTGTTGAATCCCATCTAGTGTTAATAGATAAAATATAGTTGGAAAAAAAAATAATAAGAATATGTTTCTGTATTTTTCGATGAGACCGTAAAAAATATATTGTAATCGACTCATTGCCATATGCTGAACACAATATTACATGCAAGAATAAATACGGTACCTCGCAATTCCAAATGAAGACTAAGTCCAGTTGTTATTATTAGAATCTTTAAACCTTTGACGTCGCTTTCGGCTGGCAAACTTACTTTTATACCAAATATATTGATCTTCATTCTTTTTCCATCTGATGTAGAATTATTGGAATACTACACAATTAATTACTTTAAAAAAATCCAAGTAGAAACCCTAGATTTTTCCAAAATCCTTCAAAAAAAAGAAGAAACAAAGATTAACTGCTGAACCATGATTAGCTTTCAAACCAGCTAGGTTAAAGAAATTGTGTAAAGATGTGGAAAGAAAATTATGGACCATGTGAGGTTAAATTTTTTTTCCAAAAATAATCAAAATCAACTAAATGTATATTCACAGTTGAGTAGTATCATATACAAGAAAAGGAGCCCACTCGTTTTGCACCCCTACATATGATTAAGAGGTTGATGTGAGCAATTTGCTTAGGATTAGCATAAAAGCTCGGTGTTGTTCGGGTTTACGGAAAGCACGAAATTTTTTTTCTATATAATAGTCGCACCATATTATTCTTATTCTAACCAGTAATTTTCTCTTTTTGAGAAAAAATTATAATAAAAATATTTTTTTTAAAATCATGATAGGATAGATAAATTCTAGAAGTTAAATATGCTTGGTTGGAGACACCATATTATCTATGTGACTGTTATATTTTAGACTTTTTTATAAAGCACGGGATGATCATCTATCTAGCAATGACACGACGTTTGTCTCAGTCAATCAAATTTTTTTTTTTGAGATAAAATTATAATAATTTTTTTTAAAAAAATTATGATAAAATGTGATAAATTTGATTGATTGGAGATATAAATGATGTGGTGCCACTATAACAGTTTAGAATTTACTGTAAAGCACATAAAATTTTGAAATCATATCATATGTCAAATCACAGGATGATGTTAAAAAATAATTACATAAACGCATGCATTAACATTTGCATCGAAGAGAGAACCACATGATTATTAGGGGATGAGTTAAAGAGCAATGCTTAGGATGTAAAGTTTACAACTATTATAATTTTATTGCGGTTTATATTATTAACTTACTTTCCTTATTAACTTTTTTGTTTTTTTACTAAAACTTAAAAGTGATTGTATTAATTTTTGAATCCTTAAATGTAAGATGCACACTCCTATATTAATTAAGTGTACATGTAGTTTTTTTTTTTTTTTTTTTTTTTTTTTTTTTTTTTTTTTTTTTTTTTTTTTTTTTTAAGGATAAGGAAAATAAAATTAGCTGATGGGTTTTTTGAAAATCGGAGAGACCCACCATTTATTTGGGCTTCTCCATCCTTTCACACTTTTTTTTTTGTTTTGTTTTGTTTTTGTTTTCTTTTCCTGAAACAAACTCTCCTTTCACTTTTGCGATGAGGCAACCTTTCTAATCAGTCAAAAGTTCATTTTATTTTATTTTTTAACCTTTATCTAGATAGATTTATTGGAGTTAATTAATTTACAATGTTATATGTGCACGTATAACGTAGATACAAAATTTACACACTAGTCTTTTTGTAATCCATACTTATTCTCCTCTCTTATCAACCATTTTTTTTCCTTTACTAAAATTCCAAAAGATGTGTGAATCTTTAGATCTAAAGGTGTAAGATATATATTTGTATATGGGATGTATAAAGAGTATATTTCTTAATTATAAGTTATTATGATAGGATTTTCGAAGTGCAGTGTGTATAATGTAAGATGTACTTATATGCTAAATTTTGACAGTAATTTTTGGAAAAAAAGACTTATAGGCTTATAGCCAATGCCATATCAAAAATCATGTAAAAAACACCTTAACCTTTTTTTTTTTTTTTTGGGTATAAGTTATGGAATTGAATCAGGGAGATATCACGGCATAAGCTAATCATCTAGGTCGGCAGCTGGTGGTCCCAAAAAAAAATAAGTAATTAATGGAAAGCCCCGAATTTGAGAAGAGAATGAAAAAATATATATATAACATTAGTTTACAAAGGAAAAAAAAGGAAAAAAAAAGGGGAAAAAAAAAGAAAAGAGGAAAGACATAGATGTGTTCCCCACGAGAAAGATGCGAGGCAGTACAAAAGCCGACAAGGCTCATCTTTCCGTCTTTCATAGTTGTGGTGGTTTTTATTAGGGATAACTTCAAATACCACCCCTGTGATTTTGTACTTTCTCACTTTAATATTCTGTGGTTTAAAACGTATCACTTTAGTACCCTGTGGTTTGGTTATTCTCTTTTTGTTATCTTTTCGTTAATTTTTTTATTAAATTAATAAGAAAGTTAAAATTACAGGATAGTAAAGTGAATATTCGATAAACCATAGGTGAGATATTTGAAGTTTTTCTGTATAATTTAACGAAAAAATTAACGAAAAGATAACAAAAAAAAAGAATAACCAAATCACAGGGTACTAAAGTGATAAGTTTTAAACCACAGGGCACTAAAGTGAGAAAGCACGAAACCACAGAGGTGGTATTTGAAGTTATCCTTTTTTTTAATCTTTTTTTGTAATCTTTTTATTGTTTGTGTAATACTAATTCATTTTGCTTGTATTTTTTTTGATAAAAAAGTACAAAAATTATTTTAACGGTGGGCTATTTTTATTTGCCAATCATTCAAAATTTAATTTCACTATTTATTATTTTAATTTGTTTGATTTGAGTAAGTTAACTATACATTGACTTCAAAATTTGAATATACCGTTTATCTTTAGAAATTTAGTTAACATATTTTATATACATCTCATAGCTATAAATTTATTAAAATAAGTAATTAGTTTAAATTTTGAAATAAAAGTTTCGTTGACTGAATCAAATCAAACAAATTAAGATTGTATAGTAAAATTAAATTTTAAAGATTGATAGTAGATTCAAAATGATTCATAATTCAAGAGTTTCTATGTGTTATTTTTTTTATTTTTATGTTTTTTTGGGTGTTTGGGGACAAAATTATAAAATCCTTTTAGCTGCCTGAATTCAAGAAAGGTGTCAGACAGTCCAATATCTTGTGCCTTGTGCTCCACTTTTTTTTTATTTAAAAAAAGTAATAATAAAAAAATTAAAAAATTGAGTCACTTATCAAGTAGAAATAATTTATTACAGTCAATAAATTATTGTTTAATGTCTCCTTGCTATTAAACTTTAAATGTAGATAATTTTAGCCAGTTAAAATAAAAATTTTATCAAATTCTATAATAAACTCCATCAGATTTAATAGTTTTATTCACTTTTTAGCCAAAAAAACCCTAAAACAATCAATTGATTAGTGGTAAATATTATTATAGGTATTTATTTAAATAAAATATTTAATTTGAATAAATTTTTGGATCTGTCAATTTTTTTTCTTCCTATAATACCACAATATGTTTAAAATATACCTGTACTTTAAATGCCCTTATAAGTTTTTATTCAATTCTAATTTTTAATAATTTTTAACTAATCAACTAACATAATTTAAGATTTAAAACTAATTAATCTTAATAGATAAGCCGAACTTAAATAAATCTACTATAACCCTTTCCCATTTTTCCGCCAAATTGCATGATTATAATCAAATAAAATTCATCAATTTATTAAAATTACTAGTTTTTAAAAATTTTAATTTTTTGATACCAAGCGTGCATTGCACTGCATGGTCACCATTCCTCAATTAAGAGATAGAGTTGAAGTGCCTATTTCAAAATGGCCAACAGTTGAGTGGGTGTCAGTGCATCTTAACCTAATTTAAATGTGCCTCCCAAAATCCCAAGCATCCCAAAATGCCCTTCCCAATTTGTCAGAATCTTCTCACATGAAGCATCAGCATAGTTTTTATAGAAGTTTAACAAAAGAAACAAGTATCAAGAAGCCATAAACCAAAAGAGAAAATTATTTTTTTGTATCATATTATATACTTCCATGTGTATGAAGGTGAAGTGCATGTTGTGTCAGGATGATGCAATCATAATTTGACCAAGTTTTAATGACACACACAAGATGATGCTATCAACTTCCCTTAGCTTGTATCAGTATCTTCCATTTGGCACTAAAAGAAGGATCAAATGAAGGAAAGTGAAAACTATACATAGATTAATGGCCAAAGAACATATATGATGTGGAATATACCAAGCTTTGTGAGGAGGAAGAGAATTTGGATGCAAGTATAACACACAAACAGAAGACATTTGCTAGTATAGAGACGAAAGGATTGATGCAATCCCAATGCAACATCCAAATAGCAACATGGAACAGCTCAGCAAGTATTTATTCAAAAAAATATTAACATTAAAAAAGATATGATTATAATTGAATCACCAAGTTTTTTTTTTTTTTCTTTCCAATCATGTTATAAGTAAGCACATTCATACATGATTTCGTATTAACGTAAATGTATCAAAGAATATAGTTACCACCGCCATTTCATGCTCCTGAAATGACAAAATTTGATTGAAGTATATCCCTGTAACGCAAGCTCCTGAAAACAAAACTAGATGACATGCATCCTTGTTATTGCACTCGACAACCTTGCTCTTCGGCCCTGAGCAAAATGAGACCACGACGCATCCTCTGGAAATCAAGAAAGAGGGCAAAGCTATCAAAAGGAGACACCCTGATCTTCTGGACTACAACAAATTATTTTAAATTAATATACTCCAAAGAGCTTTTTGCTGCACTAGAAGCAAAAGAGAGATTATGCTTTTGGGGACTAGGAAGTCCATTTCAGCTCCCCACCATAGCAAAAGCTCTAGAATTTTTGTTTAACAAATACCTAACTACTTTTCTGAGCAGTTAAATTTTTCTACTAGTCAAGTCAAACAGGCACTTATTTTAAGGCGTACCTCGCGAGTATCTCTCAAACGCAATAGTTCCAACTTCTCGGACGGCCTCAAGTTTAACAAGTTGAGAAGCTGCCCAAGTTTGTAGGATGGTGAGATAGATTAATATCATATAACCAATGAAAAGCAGGGCAACAAGGTATATACCCAGAAACTAAATTTCTCAGGATCCTGTGGTCCAGGCATGCCTTCAGCTTCGATAAGTTCCAAGTGCCTAGCTCTCCTACCTGTATGCAATTTGCAGTTTAAAATATCAAGAAACTAATCCTTAAAAGGTAATTTTATTGGTCCAATAAAGAATTCAAGAATGAATTTTAAAATTTGTTACGGTGAAACCGAAAACAAGTTTAGAAGTAGGATTGATATTGAACTTTTTGAGCTCGCAGAATTCACAGATGGTTTGCAATTTTCATCTTACTTTGATTTATTCTCAGGTAATAAGACAAAAAATATCAATGACACTTTTACCAATTCTGGTAGCTTCTTTTGCACGCCTGATCCACATCCTAGCCATTTCTGCTGCACCACTAGCCATCTGTATTAACTGCCAGTTCATTCAGAAAAGCTAATCAATCCTATGAACAAACATTGCAGGAAACAAACTAGACCCAGAAAATGCTTTTCATGCAAAACAATGGCAATCTCCCACCAGATAATTTGGACGAGGAAATATGACTATGTGGTTTGTAATCCTACCGATCACAAACACAGCATTATATCCTAGCCCATTTAACTTCAGTAAATTACGGAGTAGCTGTTTAATGCCATTGATAGCCAAAGATGATAGCAGGCTTACATCTTCTCTATCCACTGACCCTTCAGGTGGTTTTATATCCTGAACCCATTCCACTTCAGCAACTCGATAACTGCATAAATGAAGTACAAAAGCACATAAATGTATGGAAGCCACATGCACTGTATCCTATAGTGTAAATCAATCCATCAACTTGTCACAGAAAAATGACGTATAGTATGGCCAAAATAAAACAAAAAGCTCACCCATCTTGGTCCCATGATCGTAAAATATGAAACCGCCGACGACCTTCTACCTATATAAAACAAGATACTATTGTCTTCTCGATGACAAAATAATAAATCACAACCTATATGCAATTGCATTGTATTGTATGAAGACAAAAGTATCTAAGGCAATTGTCCTACACAAAAACAAAATCACTAACAAATCAAACGAGATTAACATGAAGACAAGGAGACGATAGTTAAAATATGGTTTCAGAGAAGAAACTTGACATTACCTCCAGATAAAATCGTCCATCAGGTAGTGGCTCACACCTATATATATTCATGAAAGGATATAAAGAAGAGCTTGCATAAAATAAAAAAATAAAAAATAAAAAGGGACCACACTCACTCAAGAATTTCCACTTCACATGCAAAATCAGCAACAGTACCTGTTGCAGGATCAATAGCCACCTGTAAAATATAATAAATTTTTTTATGAGTGCCAAGTCGAGCCTCTATAAATAGAAGACCATTAATAATGTACCATTCCCATGCGATGATTCCCTTCCATAACCCTCCTCACCTGATTGAAATGGGAAAAGGAAAATGATCAGTAGAGATATTACAGCACTAAAAAAATTGCATAATGGAAAAAATATACTATTCCATTTAGATTCATCTCACTAATTTGTAATCTATTAAAAAGCAGAACAAACAGCCTAAAGGTAATGGGCAAGTATACTGGCCGATTACTTTATTACCATTAATACAACTATCTACCGAAGAAGGTTTCTTGATGGTTGAAAACTTTGTAAATTGAGCCAATTATCAGGCTAGCAGACGTAATGTTATGTCAACATTCTAAGTTCACTCAATAATCTTTAAGATTTTCATCAAGTAGAAAAAGAAACTAGCATGCAACATACAGTCAAATTATCTCTCCATCTGTGGACGGGATATTTTTAATCTTTAATATGATAAGGAACCATGCATGCATGGATATCAGTTTATGCAAAACAATTTGTGCTCATCATACCATTAACCTGTAGCGAGGTTCGAATATATTGAGTGACAATTTTTGACAGGGAAGGACAACATCCATGACGAATAGAGGCATTAAATCAACCCCTAAGTACGTCATATTTTCATGCTCTGACTTCCTCTCAGCATATTCTTCTGGAAAACTCTTCTGAATAACGTTATTCAATGTCACACTGAAGCATGCCAAACATAATACTGCTATTAGAAGTGCCAGAAGAATATAGTGCATAATGGATCTTCAACAGTGTACGGAAACATATTTTACAAAGGCATAGCCCATCTTAATTCTCACCTGATAGGATACGTTCTAGGACTAATGAACAAAACTGTTCGGCACATAGGACACTTGTTACCTGTCATTGGATCCACATATCAGGTAAACTGAAGTTAATGAGGAATCAGATTTGAATATACATTAAGTGGCTCACCATGATCCATGGACTGATGCAAACAAGACCGACAAAAAGAATGTCCACATGGAGTAGTAACTGGTTCGTACAATAGTTTCAGGCATAGTGTACATTCAAAATCATCAGTGCGTTCTAGCTTCCGACGTTTGACTCTTTCAGCTGAAACAGTAGTAACCCTTTCCAAATTCTGGAGACAGTTTTGCAGGAGAGAGCTATATCATGAAGGCAATGTAGTAATAGGATGTCATGGAGCAGCTTTATAAATAACATTCATATATACGTGTAAGGAATGTGAAGCTGTATAGGAATGTGAAAGCTGTATAGCTCACGGCAAAAGGATGGGCAATACGTCAGCAGATTCATAGACTGAAAATAGTACCTAAGAGGGTCAACCTGAAGGCCAGCAAGGAGGGCCTCCTTTGCCTCCTCATATCGCTCGAGCTGCAAAGGAAGAGGATTTTGTAGCAACAAAACTGAGTCAAAGAAGAATAGGCAAACCGGGAATAAATAAAGGGATATCATCTACAATTTTGTAATTATAGATGTAAATTCCAGAGATATCATCTACAGCCAGGTTAGACCTTTAGCCTTTTATCTAGTTCACCCTCTGTGATAATTGCAGCGAAGAAATTAAAGTCTTCTGTAAAGTTTGAGAAACATGAGATTCCGAATTAAAGAACAATATGCCTAAACCTCATCTTAACTTGTCTTATGCACTTACTGCATTGCCGTATAATGAGCTTTTTCTCTTTGAACACGATATAAACCGGGAGGAGATTTGTTAGCTATGCTCAAACAGCTGTATAAGAAAGGCATACAATACAACACACAAGAGAGATACCAACAAGCAGTATTCAACAAAATCTAGTTGTTAGTTATGCTCAAACAGCTGTATAACAAAGGCATACAATAAAACAAGAAGTATCCAACAAAAGCTAGATATTGGAAAATTGTATTTAATCTGAGGGGGGAAAAAATGGAAAAAAAAGAGAGGAGAGCCCGGTGTTTGATGATGGAACAAGGTTCATCGAGGCTATACTAGTGCCAAGTTCCTGGCATAAAAGACTTACAACCATATTAATAAGAACATAGATAACTGCAATACTTACCAGAATAAGAGCATTGGCTTTCAGAAAATATGATTTGGGTGAATCACTACGAACATTTGCGACCTTCTCAGCATCCTTCAGTGCTAACTGAAAAAGGCGTATAGAGGGTTATCTATAAATTTCAAGAATCAAGTATTCGACTACTTCAGTTTGATTCTAGTATTTACAGAGGAAACAGGAAGTCATACCTCAGCATGTGTTGTAGGATCTAGTCCGTTCAACGCTTGATGCTCGGAGTCAGTTGCAGAACGCTCTCTCAGAAGTTGATTAATTCTGTCATAGTACTAGTTGCATAAAGAAACAAATTTGGCATAATAACATATCCTTCTACTAGATATACACGAGCAGGTCGATAAAATGAACAAAGCAGGAAAGGACATGCATGATGCGATTATCCAAAGAGAGATAAAAGTAATATTATGCAAACAAGCATTCTCAGTACAATAAGGGATTAGTCTGGACATGCGGAAGTGTAATCATGAAACTCACCTGCAAAAAGTCATACTTCGATTGCTTAGAATGATAGGATCACCTGGTCTGAGAAGTTGTGCTTTGGAGTAGAAAGAAATCGCCTGCGTGAAATAAAAACATAGTCAAATTGGTGTTGGACCTCGAAATGTTCACATGTAATTCTATATCGCCCTTAGTGTTTCACTAAACAATCTCTTCTACTTGATTCAAATATCATTTGCATCAACAATCAAACATGCACATAGTGTACTTCCTCCAAGAATTCAACTTTACTGGTCAAATCACTACATTTAACTTACCACAACACAAATTTAGAACTTTTAACTAGTACAAGCATGTAAAATGGAGAGAGAGAGAGAGAGAGAGAGAGAGAGAGAGAGAGAGAGAGAGATCACCTCCTCGAACCGCTTCTCCCGAAAGGCCCGATTCCCGCTCCGCACGAGATCGAACACCTTGGAGTACTTCTCCGCCGAGATCCCCATCTCCGCCTCTTCCACCTGCACCACACCAACCACCAAATTCCCAAATCACAAAAGCTCCACACTCTAAAACCCCCCGATGATCATAGCAATTCAGAATAGGGAAAAAGGGGCGGGGGACGACGCACCCGAGGGGGGAACTCCTCGACGTCGTTGGGATCGTCCCCCACGGGAGGGCGCAGGCGCGAGGAGGAGGAGGACGACGACTCCGCCGCCATTGACGAGCTACGCGCAGAGGAGGAGGAGGAAGAGATGGTGAGGCGACGGAGGAGGAGGAGTGGAGAGGAAGAGGGAGAGGGAGAGGGAGAGGAAGAGGAAGAGGGAGGGGATGGAGAGGGGCGTCGCGTGTTCTCGCTTGCGTCCTCCATTAATACGCGGCTCAGAGGAGGGAGACGTGGTCGATTCTCGATTCTCCCCCTATGCTCCTTCTTCCTCACTAAATTAACTGATAATTACAATTTTTATATAATTTTAGTCCCTAAAATTTAAAATTTAATTACTCGTAATTCTGTTTTTTATTTTCTTTACGTATTGATAATTAAATTGTATAGTAATATACTATATTTAATTATAGAACTGTACATACAAAAGTTCTTATAATAAAATAGAAATAAAACTTATAAAATATAATTAACCAACTAAAAATACAAAACAATTAAAATTCGAATTTAAAAACTCAAAATCATTAAATCCGTTAGTTACGGTCGGTAGCTTTAGATTTATTAAGTCTTATTAGACGGCAGTTTAATGGGGTCTACAGCTGACGTGGTAGGTCTAGTCCACGCAAAGTTTCTCGTATCCAAATCTCTTAACCAATAATCATGTGCGAGAAACCCGAAAATTTTACGAGCCACTCCTTCAAAAACATATAAAAATGTACTTTTTTTTCATTTTTCAATAAGTTAAAAATATATTTAAGTACTTTTTTTTTCATTTTTCAATAAGTTAAAAATATATTTAAAAGAATAAATTAAGATACGCGCGTAATATAATATCAGTTGTAAAACTTGTAACGACTCTTAACTTTCACGATCCGAGCGGTTATTATCTCGAAACTCAAGTGTCATTTTACTCTTTTTAAAAAAAAAAAAAAAAACACAAACACAAACACAAGCACAGAGGATGTGGATGAGACGAGATATGAAACGATTAAGCGAAATCGATTTAATCACCGAGAAATGGGGGAAAAAATATCTCCGAACCCGATCCCTTCTCCTCACCCGTCTCTCCACCCCTTCGTTTTACTCGCCCCCGATTCCATAAACCCTCACCTCCTCAACAAGCGCCGAACCCTAACCCTCCTCCGCGCCATGGAAGGATACGGAGGAGGCGCCGCCGCCGCGAGGTCGGCGGCGCTTGGAGATGGGTGGGTGGCGGTGGCGCCGCCGCCGCCGCCGCCGCCGCCGCCGCCGCCGCCGGAGGCGGAGGAGGAGGAGCGCTTCAGGGGTTGGGAGATGGTGGCGGATGGAATTGGCGGCGGCGGAGGAGGAAGCTTCGACGATTGCGCCATCTTCCCCCCTAGCCTCCATGAGGGTCTCCACCTCCGCGCCGAGAGTAACCAAGCCTTAGTTCCTCTTCTTCACCAGGAGCCTTTGCATCCGGGGAGAGTAGAGGAAGAGGAATTGGAGGAGGAGGAGGAGGAGGAGGAGGAGAGGGGGCCTCTGGTGCGGAGGGGTTTTTCAGATTCGGCGAGGCGGATTTGGGACTCGGGGATTGAGGTGATCCAATCCAAATTTTCTCTTTGCGGTGGTGTTGTCGGCGGTGTGTGCGCGGTGGGGGCGGGGGTTTGGTCGGTAGCCGCGATGTCTGTGTTCGCTGGGGTTTTGATGTATATAAGGCGCAGGGACCGGCGGGAGAGGGATCTCCTTCTCCTCCTAGTTCAGGAGAAGGAGAAGGTATGGTTAGCTGGGTTCCATTTTAATGTTATCATCTTTTCTTTCAGTGTCTGTTGGCAAGTAATCGTTGAATGCTTCCTGTTTCCGCTACTTTTGCTTGATGTTACAGCAAAATTAGTGTTTTCGTCGAAAATGTTAACTGTCGGAGAACGGTGTTTTAGTACTCAATAGTATTCAATACTCGATGACATCCCCGGCGCATCACGTGCAGGTGGATTTTGATCCACAAGACCAACATTTTGATTTGAAACAAATGCGAGGAAATTCAATGAGCTTAGGAATTTGGGAAAGATTCAAACTCAGGGTCTCGTGCTTTAGCATTCATTATGTGACCTAAGAAATTAATCTTTTAATAGTTATGTTAAAAGAAAGATTTTGAGATAGATAGATATGAAGGCGAGTGGTAGATTCCTTGTTTACTAGGAAATGACATTTTCTCTATATTTCATAGTGCCTTCAGTAGATCTGATGTAAGTAATAGATATTTCAACACTTCTTTGAAAGTGGATATGAGTCATTTATGTCATGAACCATTTCGCATGGAATAGTCCATCAAGGTGTCATCATGGATACGGTTGTGCGTATTTTGTTATTTTAACTTCTAAGTCAGTATTCTTAAGGTGCTTAGAAATGTAGTTACTCTCATCCACCAAAAAAGTGGTAGTTGTTGGAATGCTGATTAATTTAGTTGTCTTACGAAATCTGATTCAAAGATCTCTTGTAGCCGTTAACTTTTGTAAAGGGTGCTGGAGCTGTTACTCTCTTCTGCAATCGGTGCCAGCTTATTATACTAGTAACTATATTGAATCTCGATGCATATCATAATAGGACTACAAAAGGCCTTTAGCCCCTTGCGATAGATGTATTAGTTCTTATGCCTCTTGCGTAGTCATATCTCCAATGAGGATGAAAAAGAAACTGCTCTGGTCTCTTACCATACTAGAAAATCATTTGAGAGGGCTTGATTAGATAAAGTTGAATGAACACCCAAGAAAAAGGTTTGTAGCTCAAATTTGTTACTTATATTCAAATTGCATGCCCCGGCTAATTATATCTTTATTAAGCTGGATGTCTTGGGTTAGAAATGTAGGATATCTTGGAAGTTTTAGCAAATTGACTTCTAAGGATTGAGTATTTTTTTGGCAAATACCATCATCTGAAGTTTATATTGTTTTATTTGTTTTATTCTGCCTCAGAAAAGAGTGATTAATCACTTGGCGCTCTAGGTATATCATTTCAAAGATGTTATTGACATCTCTGTGATTCTTCACAGAGGTAAAGTCTTTCGTCAGATTTTTGGTTGCCTTCAATGAAACTTATTTTCGAAGGAAAAAAACGGCAGCAATGATCCAACCACAAACATTTCTATCGGAGAAAGAAGCTTCAACTGAAAGCAAATTCCCCTAGATGTGTCCGCTTCTCATATATAGACACTTCTTCTGTATCCGAATTTGCAATACTATTCAGCTGGATTAATGAGTCACAGCGCGTCCTTTCATGATAAGCTAGTCATGACTCTCCATTCTTTGTGAGAATTAAAATCTAGGGAACTTTTTATTTGACTGATTCAAGGATAAGCTGATAATTGTCCTCCCAACTCATAGTATAATTAATTTTCGTGCATTATGTTATAAACTGATGTTATTGATTGATCTATTCCCTTCTGCAGAGGATCACCCAACTACTGCATCAAATTGCACTGATGAATGCCGTCAATCCCGCAATTCATCAAGTTTCGATTCTTCGGAAGTTCTGATCAGTTCTGCGATCTTGATGGCGTTTGATGGGTCACAGATTAAGCTTTCTAGTATCAATATAATTATTTTTGTTGATATAATTTACGGTTATCATATGTTGTTGTAGAAACTGGGTAGCGAAGATAGATTATTGCTAATTGGCGAAGTGATTTTTCTTTTGTAATTAATTCAGCTAATTATTTACAGAAGTAAATGCTGTTCTGTTGCTCTTGTGATTGAGGTTTTGCTAACTTTCTCAAATAAGCAATTACCATTAATCGGTTTTGAAACCGAGCCCCGCGGAATTAAATTAATGTGGAAATTTCCAATGATTGGCTTCTGCTGGTTGTTCTTCTCTTTTAAGTCATTTGGCCAAAAATGGCCTAAACTCTGATTTTTTTAGGGTGCGTTTTAATTTCAAATAAACGTGTGTAAGGGTATTTTCAGAATAGTATTAATTTTACTATCAAGACTAATGAAATATATAATATGAATAAAAAAAATAATTTTATATATGCAGTAATCCGACATTACATTATTGTATTGAACCAAATTAAAATCTAGAATTTTTTTTGTTATTAGATAGATCTCATCATTTGGAATAGGAAGATAAAGGTTATTCTTAGAATATTATAACTTAGGTGGTTCAAGTCATTACAAATCATGTAACAAATGGTTTAGGTGGCTCTAGTCATTACAAATCATGTAACAAACGGACCCCTAGTATAACATGTAGTGCATTGATTATGGATCCATGTGCAAGAGTCTTTGAAGGAGAGGTTCCGCCATCCATCCGATTGCGGAATGTATCCTAGCCGTTGAACTAGCCATCCGATGGTTGACGGGATACATCAAATCTTTGCTGGCAAAATCACTCCCTACACAGAAAAATTCTGCGCACAGGACTATATTTTCCAGCACATATCTAGGTTTTAAAAGCATGACACAAAATTTATGACAAGCCAATATGATCTCCTTAGCATCCAGCAAAAAGGTCATCTTACAAAGAATGTTATAATGGTCAAGAGCTAACATTAACTAGCACGCGGCTAGTAAGATAAAGAACAAAGAATACAATGCTTTGCAGAGCAGAGAAACCTTACACAGCTACCTCACAAACAGAGATATTTATGTCCCATTAATTCAGCTGTAATGCGTCTGTGATTACACCGGTACTCTTTTGCCTCTATAGCGATTGAAGAACTGCGGAGGGGGAAAGAGCAAATGATTGATCAACCAATTGTTCCAACAAAAAACTTAGCAAAAAACAAGTCTCAGCGAAATAAAATATAATACGAGCAATTAGAATTTAGAAGCAATAGGACAACAAAATGCCGTACCGATGTCACATACGGCTGCTGGAATATCCAACCAAGAACAGGAATTCTTTGCACAAAAACTGCGAGTGTCGGCCAAAAGCCCCTGAAAGAAGAACCAAAACAGCAGTTTAGCACACCATACAAAAGCTAACAGGCATGATTATGTAAGAGAGAGCAAGGTGTTTCAGGCTCATCTATAAAATAGTAAAGATCGTGTTTTGAAACGAAAGCGGCTCTCCAAATAGAATAATGGAATCATTCTCAAAAAAAAGAAAAAAGAAAAAAAAGAATCACTTCGAAAGTGCCCCAACTTTGGCAGATTTTACTTTCACTTTCATATTCCATGGCTTAACTGCAGTTACAGTAAAATAGCATGCTCGCTAAACCACTATAAATGAAGAAGAACGATCAGATTGAGACATTAACTTCGTATTTATAAGGTTTGTAATGAGATGTGGTGTTGTCACGCGCTCGATTTGAATAGTATTTCAAGGCAGAAGCTAAGGACAACCAGAAGTTGCACTCAGAATGATAAATTCTTACACTCTCCAAAACGGAAAAAGGCGATAATTCAAGCCAGAAGTGCAATAGGACTATCGTAAAAATTTACTCACCTGAAGAGCACAATGAAGCCATATGATTCCAATATCATGCCCATCACAGCCCATCCAATTAGGACCAGAAAAAAGCCAGCTCCAAATGAGATCGTGCCCTGTTGAATTGGCAAAGTACATGTGGTAATTAGCATTAAAACAAAGGTGACTAAAAGATTTGAGTAATCTGTGATGAGGCGGACCTTGTAATTCTTAGGTTTAGTGAAGAACTGCATCGTGGATTTCAGTCCAATGGTCAACGTCAGACCAGACAAGAAGAGTATCTGATTCAACCGAAAACAAAATCAAACAGATATATTAGCTCAACAGTAGGTATGAAAAAATGAAGGGAAATAAATGCGCAGAATTAAAGGGCGAAAACGTACGTTTCCCATTGCTAGAAGTCCCTTATCGAAGAAGAAAATGATTCCCAGAAATGAGAAGAATATCCCAAATCCAGTCAAGCCCAGACCGATCTCTGATCCAAATGAATACTCGCAATTTAGTGAAAGTGAATAAAAATATTTTAAGGACAGACATGCAGGGTATTTAGAACATGCAATTCCACAAGGTCACAGTCCGAGTTGTCTAATAAAATAAAAAGTAGACTATTGGTATTAAAATACAATTAAAGGGTAATATTATTCAGAAACAAAAAGAGATTCATCAAAAGAGAAAAGTTTCGATCAGGCATCAAGTCTCATCGCCCTTGAACCCTCCAACCCTACGCGCGCGCACGTGCGCACATACTCAGACACACACAAAAAAGAAAGAATACCCCGAACTTAAGATTATGATATCAGAGAACAACAAGTGACTATATTGTAGTAGAGCGTACTAATTCTTTAATAGCTTGACCTAATAAATTCTACAGGAAACCAAAGTGAGAAGATGAAACAGGACATAGCCATAAAGAAGATCATGTTAAGACAGCAGAACTCAGCTATTTGATGGATTAGCAAAAGATATGGAAGAGCGACAACCGTCGAAATATCATCTCATCGGAATCATTTAAGTAAAGATAATGCGAACAACATGTTAATTATAAGAGAGACAGACTGCAGAATAGTAAATTCAGACAAATTTTCACCCTACAGATCCCAAAACTTGTTTTCAAGATAAAATATAATTGCTCGGTACTGCTAAAAGAACTGAAGCAAATTATTGCATCTATTAGAATGACACGAAAAGTGGCATAATTTACATTATCTAAAATGCTTAACAAGGTATATGCTTAACATGTGTTACGGTCGAAATTCATACTTTTCAGGTCATTCATCTCAAAGGAAACCATTGTGCCGAGCCTAACACACAAGTTGAGAATGCTGGCGAGTTGCGAGCTAACAACCTGCAAGAGAGACTAGGGCCTGTAAGAGTACAAACTACATGTATACGCTATCATCAAATTACTTGAAAAAAGAAATTTAGAAGCATTAAAAAGTCGTTCTTTCTCGAATAAAATGAAATCAGAAGCAATTCATCTATGAAACTTCAAAACACTCTAGTTTGCGTGAATTTGTTAGTAATCTCAAGTACAGCAAAGTTAATTATTCACCATTCAGAGACTTACTAAGTTGCTAGTGTAATTCTTACATTATAAATTACGAAAATATCTAAAGATTACAAAGTCCTAAGTAGGGCATTTTTCACTACTTATTTCTACAACCAACACAATTTCCATCTACAGGATTGGAATTTGAAGATGGAAAGAGA
The DNA here is from genome assembly GCA_016920855.1 of Puya raimondii. Taxonomy (NCBI): domain Eukaryota; kingdom Viridiplantae; phylum Streptophyta; class Magnoliopsida; order Poales; family Bromeliaceae; genus Puya; species Puya raimondii. Next base: position 3,334,597 of record JABWPP010000044.1, on the reverse strand, counting down.
AACAATAACAAGCATATGCATGATACACCTTACTACAAACCCTTAATTTGGAAATATCACGAGAGAGCATGAGTAAGATCCCAATTAAAAACAACTATGTGATTAATTTCGCTATCACTGTAAGAACAAGATGGATCTACACAGTAATCACAATAAATTACAAGGAAAATTAAATAGGGGAACAAGAAAAAAAAACATCAAACAAAATCACGGACAAATCACCAACCTTTTAGCGGGATTTGAGGTATCGGAGGGATCGCAATGGATGAATATACGAATTTAACATTTTTATATTTTAAAGCGTAAATGAAATATTTATGTGAAATTTTGGTTCCTTACCTAGGAAGGTTTCGTGGGAACGAAATTCCGACAAAACCTTATAATTTTGTTAAATTAGAAAATAAATAACAGTGTGTTTTTGTACTTCCCGACGAAGTTCTCTCGAAACCAATGGCCCGCTGACAAGTGGCGTATTCCACGTATTTGACGCATTATTTTTTCATTTATATTAAAAAAAATCTCATTTAGTGTTTTTGCAACAGGCCGGACCGGGCTCGCTGGCCTGCAGCAAGACGGCCCGCTCGGCCGCAGCAAGACGGGCTGGGCCCGCTCGGCCGCAGCAGACCGGGCCTTAGCCCGCATGAACGTAGTAGGCCGGGTTGGTCCCGCGGCCCCTCAGCCGGCAGGGCCTGGCCCGCGCGCCAGCTGCAGGCCGGACCGAGCCTGCACTCCCGGTACGGGTCGGGCGTCCCGGTGCAGGGCGGGCCGGGCCAGTGCTACCTCTGCGGGCCGAGCCGGGCCGTCGCGCCTCTACAAGCCGGTCCGGGCCCTCCTTCAGCAACGGGCCGGGCCTGACCTGCGAGACAGAAAAGTAACGGGTCTGGCCGGCGAGCCCGCGGCGGGCCGGCCTGGGAGCTCGAAGGGGGCCAGGCCGAGCCGGGCCAGCGAGCCCGCACCGAGTCGGGCCTGGCCCGCGAGGCCGCACCAGGCCGGGCCTGGCTAGCTGCAGACCGGACCGGGCCTGCACTCCCGGCGGCCCGTTCTATTGCTGCAGAGCGGGCCGTGTCGGTCTCTCGGGCCCGTAGCAGGCCGGGCCTGGCCGGCGCGCCCGCTGCAGGCCGAGCCGGCCGGTCGCGCGGGCTCGTAACGGGCCGGGCCGGGCCTGACTAGAGCGCCAACTGCGGATGGGGAGGGTCCGCGGTCACTCTGCACGCCAGGCCGTTCACGTTGCGAGCCAGCAGCGGGACGGGCCGCGCTTACCAGCCCGCAGATGGCCATGCCGGGCCCTCGAGGCCGCAGCAGGTCGAGCCATGCACGCACGCCCCCAGACAGCCAGGCCGAGCCCGCACGCAAGCAGCGGCACAGGCCGGGCCTGTACGCCGAAACCGGGCCGGGACGGATTTGAGCTCCCGCTGCGGGCCAGGCCGGGCCAGAACGACCGCAGCAGCCCAAGCCAGGCCGCTCCTTGCGGGCCGGGCCGGGCCAAGCCAGCACGGCTGCTGAGGGCCGGACCGGGCCCGTACGCCCGTAGCAGGCCGGTAAGGGCAAGAGCGCCGGACACGGGCCGGGCCTGCGCGCTACCGCGGGCCTCGCCAGGCCGGGCCTGTACGCCCAAACCGGGCAGGGCAGGGCCAGTGCTTCCGCAGGGGGCCGGGAGCTCCAGCTCGCAGCGGGCAAGGCCGGGCCCGTACGACCGCAGCAGGCCGGGCCGGGCCGGCGCAAACGCAGCGGGCCGGCCCGGCCTGCGGGCCTGCTGCGGTACGGACCAGTCCCGCTATCCCACTGCAGGGCGAGCCAGGCCGATAAGCCCGCCAACTGCAGGGCAGGCCGGGCCGGGCCCGCGTGCCCCCAGCAGGACGGCCTGGCCCGGACATTGCAGTGGGTCGGACCGGGCCCGCACTCCCTGTGCGGGCCGGTTGGGGCACGCGCGCCCGATGAGGGCCTGCCAGCTACTGGCCGGACCGGGCCTGCCTTCTGAAGGCCGGGCCGGGCCCGCACTCCCTTAGCAGGCCGGGCCAGCGAGCTAAGGGCCAAGCCGGGCCAGCGCCCACTCTGGGGGCCGGTCCGGGCCCGTAGGCCCTGTACTCTCGCAGCAGGCCGGACCGGACCAACGAGCCCGCAGCGGGCCGGGCAGAGCCCGCAACTTCTGCGAGCCGGGACGGGCCAGCGCAGGTGGTTGCGGGCAGAGACGGAGCCGGGCCTTCTCTACGGGCCGAGCCGGTCCAGCTCCCCCGCTGCAAGCCGGGCCGGGCCTCTGCGCCCAAAGAGGACCGGGCCGGGTTCGGCCTATGCTCCCGCAGCGGGCGGGGTCGGGCCAGCAAGTCCGCAGCGGGACGGGTCGGGACGGGCCAGCTCAAGTGGAGACGGGCCGGACCGGGCCTGTGTGCCAAAAGCAGGCCAAGCCGGGCCAGCACCCCTTCTGCAGGCCGGGCCAGCTCAAGTTGCTACGGGCCGGACCAGGCCTGTGCCTAAAGCAGGCGTGGCCAGGCCCGCAAGCCCGCTGAGGGCCTAGCCGGGCTCCCGCCACTTGGTCGGGCCGGGCCGGGCCAGCGCTCACTGCGGGCTAGGTCGGGTCCGCTCCACCTTTGCAAGCCGGGCCGCGCTTGTGCGGCCCGCCACCCAGCTGTCGGCCTTGCGGGGCGCACGCGGAGGGCCGGGCCTGTGCGGCCCGCCAGCCAGCTGCGGGCCGAGCCCAGGCGCCCGCTGCTGGGTGGGCTGCGGTCGCTTCCGGCTGCGAGCCGGGCCGGGCCGGCCCGGCCTGTGCGCCCAAAGTTGGCCGGTCCAGGCCCGTGCCCCCGCAGGGTGCCGGACCGGGCCCTCGCCAGTTCTACAGGCCGGGCTGGGCCAACTCAAGTGGCTGCAGGCCGGGCCGGGCCTGTGCGACCAAAGCGGCCGGACGGGGCCCGCTCCACCTCTGCGGCCGCTCCGGGCCCGCGCCCCTTCTTCGGGCCGAACTGAGCCCCCACGTCCGTAGCGGTCCGGGCCCCGCCCGCGCGTCGGCTGCGGGCCGGGCTGCGCTTCTGTGGATAGATTCATCTTTATTCTTAAATTATTAGAATAAATTTCAATCCACAATTTATGTGGATCGAATTAAATTTGAACGGCCAATTTGGATACACCACATTGCAACAATCAGTTGATTGGAAAATGCATTGGATTCCTAAATATATTTGTCACGATGTATGTATTAATTAATAAAATCCTTTATTATGTCCATATACTAACTTTCGATAAGCACAAAATTATAATTGACATGTAAACAGGGGAAAACGAACAGGTTGGTAACCCGCGGGCGAATAATTGTATCCGGATATCACACATTTTTATCCATATCCGCTCAAGGGTGGGCGGGTGGGTATGCAGGTTACTCGTAATTTTTTTTTTTTTGCTCATAAATTTTTCAAATACAAAACACATAAATATATAATTTTTAAAAATATAATATAACTTATTATTTGAAATATCACAACATAAAATAAACAATATAAAATCTTAAAGTGAACACATTACATAATGTAAAAATATTTTATTAGAAAAAAAATTCGTGATACAAATCAATAAAGATTTCATGATTATAGAGTCAAAAACATAAAACTTATATATTTTTTAATTGAAAAAATATATACGGGTACTCGTGGGTACCCTTGAATTTTCTAAAATACTCATAATTTAATGGGTAACTAACCGTTTTATCAATAATTTTTTTGAGTAAAAATATTAGTATCAATACTTATAAATTTACTGATAATTCGCGAGTACCTGCAGACACGGATACAAATTACCAGCTCTATTGACATGTAATATTAGCGACACCCTTATCAATTATCAATCACTTTAACAAAACTGTGAGAATATGTGGGCCCCACAGGTGACAAGTGGCCCGGTGACAAGTGGCGTATGTCACGTATTTGATGCATTATTTTTTAAGAAAATCGTTATTTATTTGGTTTCACGGACGATTATTGAATTTTTTTTTTCGGTTTTGTATTAAGCTCATGGTCTCGTCATCAAAACCTTCAAATATAAGAATTTTCCTTTTTTTTTTTTTTTTTTCTCCCTGCGCCCGCAGCCGGCCTTGCCGGGCCCGGACGCCCGCAGAGGGCCGGGCCGAGCACGCACGCAAGCAGCGGCACGGGCCGGGTCTGTACGCCCAAAGCAGGCCGGCCAGGGCCAGTGATCCCGCTGCAGGCCGGGCCCCCGTGCTGGGCGGGCCGGGCCTACTCCCCCGCTACAGAGCGGGCCTGCTTCCCCTCTGCGGGCCGGGCTGGGCCTGCTCTCCCTCAGTAAGCCGGGCCGGGCCCGCGCCCACTCTGTAGGAGGGGCCTGGCCCGCCGCGCCCACTATGAGTGCCGGTCTACGCCCGCGCCCCCGCTCCCGGCCGGACCGAGCCTGCGCCGAACCGGGCCCGCGCCACTTCTACGTGCCGCGCCGGGCCGGCCTGTACGCCCAATGCGGGCCGGGCAGGGCCAGTGCTTACGCATAGGGCCGGGCCTGCCAGCCCACAGCGGGCAAGGCCGGGTCCGCCAACTGCAGGGCAGGCCGGGCCCGCCAACTGCAGGAAGGCCGGGCCTGCACATTGCAGCGGGTCGGACCGGGCCCGCACTCCCAGTGAGAGCCGGGTGGGGTACGCGCGCCCTATGCAGGCCGGACCGGGCCCACTGGCCAGCAGCAAGACGGGCCGGCCGGGCGGCCCCTCAGCCGGCCAGGCCTGGCTTTTGCGCCGGCCGCAGGCGGGACCGGGCCTGCACTACCGGTACGGGCCGGCCCGGTTGCCCCTCAGCCGGCAAGGCCTGGCCTTTGCGCCCGCCGCAGGCCGGACCGGGCCTGCACTACCTGTACGGGCCGGCCGTCCCGGTGCAGGGCGGGCCGGGCCCGTGCTCCCTCTGCGGGCCGACCCGGGCCTTAGCGCCTCCACAAGCCGGTCCGCGCCCTGCTTCAGCAACAGGCCGGGCCTGACCCGCGAGACAGCAAAGTAACGGGTCTGGCCGGCGAGCCCGCGGCGGGCCGGCCTGGGAGCTCGAAAAGGGCCAAGCCGGGCCGGCGAGTCCGCACCGAGTCGGGCCTGGCTCGCGAGGCCGCACCTGACCGGGCCTGGCCAGCTGCAGGCCGGACCGGGCCTGCACTCCCGGTACGGGCCGGACCGGGCCCGTTCTCTTGCTGCAGAGCGGGCCGTTCCGGTCTCTCGTGCCCGTAGCAGGCCGTCCTGACCGACGCGCCACCTGCAGGCCGAGCCGGACCAGCGCTCCAACTGCGGTTGGGGAGGGCCCGCGGTCACTCTGCAGGCCGGGCCGTTCACGTTGCGAGCCAGCAGCGGGACCGGCCGCGCTCACCAGCCCGCAGATGGTCATGCCGGGCCCTTGAGGCCGCAGCAGGCCGAGCCGGGCACGCACGCCCGCAGACGGCGGGCAGAGCCCGCACGCATGCAGCGGCACAGGCCGGGCTGTACGCCGAAAGCGTGCCGGGACGGACCTGCGCTCCCGCTGCGGGCCAGGCCGGGCCAGAACGACCTCAGCAGGCCAAGCCAGGCCGCCCACTTTCGGGCCGGGTCGGGCCAGGCCTGCACGCCTGCTGAGGGCCGGAATGGCCCCGCACGCCCCTAGCGGGCCGGTACTGGCAAGAGCGCAGGAAACGGGCCGGGCCTGAGTGCCACCGCAGGCCTCGCCGGGCGGGCCTGTACACCCAAAGCGGGTCGGGCAGGGCCAGTGCTTCCGCAGAGGGCCGGGCCCGCCAGCCCGAAGCGGGCAAGGCCGTTCCTGTACGACCGCAGCAGGCCGGGCCGGGCCGGAGCGAACGTAGCGGGCCGGGTCTGTGCGCCCAAACCGGTCGGACGGGGCCCGCTCCCCCTCTGCGGGCCGCGCCGGGCCCGCGCCCCTTTTCGGGCTGTACTTGGGCCCCAACGTCTGTAGAGGTCCGGGCCCCGCCCGCGCGTAGTCTGCGGGCCGGGCTGGGCTTGTGTGGATAGATTCATCTTTATTCTTAACTTATTAGGATAAATTTCAATCCACATTTTATGTGGATCGGATTAAATTTGAACGGGCCAAGTTGGATACACCACATTGCAACAATCAGTTGATTGGAAAATGTATTGGATTCCTAAATATATTTGTCACAATGTATGTATTAATTAATAAAATCCTTTATTATGTCCATATACTAACTTTTGATAAGCACAAAATTATAATTGACATGTAGACTTGGCAAACGGGCATGTTGGTAACCCGCGGACGAATAATTGTACCCGCATATCATACATTTTTATTCATATTCGTCCAAGGGCGGGCGGGCGGGTATGCAGGTTACCCGTAAATTTTTTTTTTTTTTTTTTGCTTATACTTTTCAAATACAAAACACATAAATATATAATTTTTAAAAATATAACATAACTTGTTGTTTGAAATATCACAACATAAAATAAACAATATAAAATTTTAAAGTGTATACATTACATAATGTAAAAATATTTTATTATAAAAAAAATTCGTGATACAAAATTAATAAAGATTTCATAATTATAAAGTCAAAAACATAAGACTTATATATATTTTTAATTGAAAAAATATATGCGGGTACTCGTGGGTATCCGTGAATTGTCCAAAATATCCACAATTTAATGTGTACCCATCCGTTTTATTCATAATTTTTTTGAGTAGAAAAAATTAGTATCAATATTTATAAATTTATGGATAATTCGCGAGTACTTACGGGTACGGATACAAATTACCAGGTCTAATGACATGTAACATTAGCGACACCCTTATCAATTATCATTTATCAATCACTTTAACAAAATTGTGAGAATATGTGGGCCCCACATCTCAGTATGTGGGCTGTGGTTCGGCGTATCACAGTTACATCCTGTTTGGCCGCCATAATTTCTAGAATTCTAAAAATTAGAATTCATTTTTTGTTAAATACGTGGTTCCGCGTCGTAAATTAATGAAAAAATTATTTCATTCATTCAGAAGTGGAATGAATTTCCTATAATACAAAATACTCTCATCCAAATTTCATAATATTTTTGTTCAATTTGATGAGAATTTATTTGCCCTAATAGGTATAAATCTAACACTCCACTAATTTTATTTTTTTATTTTACTAAAAATTTATTTAAATTGTTATGAATTTTAGGACCGTCGAGGCTAAAGATTTATACTCATGTATAGGTTACATATAGCATTTCCCAGTAAAAAAAGTAATCACACTTAAATGATTTATTATTTTTTTACCAAGCAACAAAATAAAATAGAATTATGTATAACTCCGATTTAATCCAAACAAAAAAATTTCATTTTCTATATATAGCATATCAAATGGCACTTGGAGGAATGAAAATTACAATTCAAAATAGCGAATTTTTTTTTTTATGAGACAGGTCTTTTAAAGTACCTAATTCTCCATCATTAATTTTCAGTCCATTGTGCTTCAAGATTTACACAGAATAAAATTTAACACGTATCTAATTTTAAAATATATATATTCAAAATTGGATTAAAATTTTTCTCTTATAAGGAATCAGAGCTTCCCAACTGTTAGTAGAAGATTATGATAGTTGGGGTGTTTCTTTCAAACACCCACCGATGAAGCTGCCGTGAAAGCGGAATTAATATTTAATTTCTTCAAATTCTAGCAATAAAAAACTATTTAAATGAAAGTTGGCAAGGCACCACATGCATGTACGCATCAACGAACTTCAAAAAAAAATGGCATTTACAAACCTTAGTTTAGCAGTGTTTGGTGGGGCATTTCTATCTAAGAATAAATGAAAAAAAAAAAAAAAAAAACTGTACAGGTGATCAAATATATGTATCAGAATATCATAATTTTTATCATTTCCCACATGACATGATATTGAAATGCCTGAAGAACAGAACCAGAGTTACCAACCTTGCAACTTGAAAATTTGTATGGTTCATTCAAAAATGTCTTATATAGTTTACTACTCCGATAAGTAGAAACAAATTTGTATGGTTCATACAAAGATGTCTCATAAAGTTACTACTCCGATAAGTAGACACAGTTGCACACTCCAGTTAAAAATGCCACCCACATAAATAGCAAAAATGAAAACATCAACAATAAGGAACCGGGCGATACGCACGGGCAATGAGTAGTCGACACAAAGCGCTACAATGAAAAGTAAATCGACAACAATGCGAAAGAGAAAAGTTTGTTCTTTCGGACAAAATAGCAGTGGCTAGACTAAGCAATATTCATTCATTCCACGAAAAAAGTTACAACAAGGCATGTGAAAATCACTACTGAGCAAATTCTTACTGAAACATACTCATCAATTTGATACACAGCTAGCTAGAAAGGCACATTCTAACACGTAGATCGGGACTAACTTATCACATCATGCATACACCATATCAACGCTAATTCCTAACACTGCTGTATATCCGGATGGATGAATTAAGAAAGGATAGATACATAATAAACAGCAAGGTCGATACATAATAAACAGCATACAAAAGAGGAGCAACAAGACATTGCACAAACTTCTTAATAAACATGCTGGACCGATTTTTTGATTATACCAGTGACAAAGAAGTAGCGCACAAGTCTCCACTGTTGTGATCCCAGATTTTTGCAGGATATTTAGAATGAAGAACGGCATGCCAAGGATTATATTAGAAAATAATAAGAAAAAGAAGCAGAACACTACATGGGCTAGATATGCTACAGCACCTTATTTTCCCTTTTGATTTACTAATAAGAACAAGAGAATAACAATGATACGTAAAGAGAACAAAAGCATTGCAAATGCTAATTCAAGCACCAGAGAGATCCTAAATGTCTCAGTTAGGTGACTCAGTTCCTGGTAAAATGGTGAGATACAGATACGAGTTCTCGCAGATCTTCCTATTACGGGGAAACCCACAGATACATACTGCATAGTAAAGAATCAATAATAACACATTATGTTGCTTTTCTCAAAAAATAACACATTATGTTGCATGGCATGAATAGAATATATGGATACGGTGATATACTAATATGGTGAATCTCAGAAAACAAGAAACTGATAAGAAGAGGAATAAGAGAAAAAGAGAGGACACGGAAGAAGAATAACAACAGCCACAACCAATAATAAAATTTGCATACATATTTGGGCGTTTATGTAAAAGGACATCATAGTGGCCCTAACACGACTCAAATGAGGATAGCCAAACTAACAAGAGTACCCCAGAGGTCCCAAACTAACAACATATTAATCAAACGATGGTAGTTTCTCCGCCAACTTGTCTAAATGATTTTCAAACTTTAGCAACCTTCACAAATGAAAATACTGATATGTGATCGCAGAATTCTCACCAAAAGAAAAGAGAAAAAAAGGCAGAAATGCTAAGAATAACCAACTTGTTGGAGACAACTCATCAAACTTCTTAGGTGCACCTTTCACATATTTGAAAATAACGGAATGACCACATGGTCAAACATAAAATTGAATCGAAGTTAAAGTATGATAGAAATGCCGAAATAAACAAAATTCCATGCTACAGGAAGACTTATTCACCAAAAACTTGCATCCATTTACATATCTGTACAAATGACATGCAACTTTCTAGTGTTTAACTTACTGATGCTTCAGGTGATGTGAGCATCAAGACATAACAAATGATAAAGAGAAATGAAAATTAATTTACCATGACACTACTGTCCTTCAATCAATCAAGAAAGAACAAAAATAAATACGAACACACAAAGCAGTAAAAGATCAGCCTATAACTTAAGTGCAAGTTCCACTCACAAACATAAGCATGTGCCAGGAAAACATTCTGCCACCACTAGAGGTGATCGTAGTCGTTAAATAGCAAATATCATAGTCAACAACTATCCTGAAACAGCATTTCCATCTGAACCATGGATGATATAGCATATTCTACCTTCACAAGGCATACTCAATCAGAAAGACAAGTTTCTTTTCGCCTTATTGACCTTACGTATTTAGACTCCTTCGATTTTATGCTCAATCTTTACAAAGCATACAAGCGCAGAATACAAAGGCAGACTTAGCCTCGGTAGGATCCACAAATGCAAAACTGTATTGCTAGATGCAATTGTGCCTTCAGCTTAAAATAATATGATCTCACTGGAGTTTATGATCTCCAGAAGAAAAGGTAGTATCATCTGGCCTTTCACGTGTTCTCTCTTTTTTGGTTTAACATGACATCACGATTTACAGATTTACAATAAGAAATTCAAAGCATAGGTTTTAACTGATTTCTATGTTAACCAAGCTTCAGACATCGTAGGTTTCTTCAAACATGTGTCCCTTATGTAGATAAACTAGTATAAGTGTTAAGCCAGAATTTTAGGTTGTATCATGGCATCCGTCCATGAAGCACCATGAATTAGTCTTATGAAATTAAGCAGAATCAAAAATAAGAAAATCTAAATCCCAAGGTTATGGCCACCATTCCGCCTTGATAAGTCACAGCTTGGCATTACCAAATTCTGACTTCTACGATATTCTTCCACTGCATCCATAACAATGATAAACCTTTCATTTGGTACAATAGTAATAGTTCGCTTCACATTCATCCATACTGTTGATTTAGCTACTTGTTTCTCTACCCATAGTTATTTATTGAGCTTCGGACACTAGATCTAGAGTTCTGGTTGCTTATCTCTCAGCATACTTCATCATACTCCGAACTGAATAACTTGAAAATATTTCCAAAGGCATAATAGAGAAAAGAGAACTACTACTGAAGAAATTTAAGGATTAAACAACAACAACATCAACATGCATTAAGTTGTCTATTAAATCTAATAACATTCCGAAGAACATCTTCTAGGTACTCCTAGCTGCATCTTCTAAGTATTAGATCAGATATATGTGGCAGCTCTCCATTAAAGTAGGTACCAAATCCCCAAACACCATAGATAATCTTTTATAGAAGCAAAGTAAATAAAATTCTAGATATAGCAAGATCCATAAGTTCTTAATCGAAGATCCGAGAAAGCAAAGGAAAGTAGAGGTAACATCATAAGGGCGAGGATCAAGCAGTAGAAGCCTCGGATGCGTCGGCGGAAGCTTCCTCACCGACGGCGGGAGGCGAAGCCACCTCCGCGGCAGAGGCGGCGCCCTCGGACGGAGCATCGGATGCGGCGGAGGGTAAAGACGAGGCGGGGGAGGCCACGGAAGCCCTAGACTTGGCGAACTCGAGCAATCGGCGGCTGATCTCCTTGGAGTAGACGTGTAGGACCTCGATCCCCTCCTCGACGGAGTCGCCGCCCTTGGCCCCGCCACCCTCGGCGGCGGCGGCGGCGGACGCGGCGGCGAAGGCCTCGCGTTCGACGGCGCGCGCCGACTCCTCGGCCTCGTCGGTGGGGACGACGCCGTAGCGCTTGGAGAGGACGGTGGAGGAGGTGAGGTTCTCGACGAGGCGGCGGATAACGGCGTCGCGGGTGCGCTGCGTCGGGGGCCAGATGCTGAGGGAGAAGCCCCCGATCCCGCCTCCGCCTCCGCCGCCGGCGCCGGCGGAGGGAGGAGGTTGCGCCGCCGAGTCGCCGGAGGAGTCCTCGTGGCTTTGGGGGGCGCCCTCGGCGGCGTGGGGCTTCGGATCTTCGACCTCTTCCGCCATGGCCGAGGGGGGGGAGAGAGAGAGAGAGAGGGGAGAGCGCGTCGAGGAGGAGACGAAGGGGAAAGGGTGAAGATGGGGTGGTTTTAAAACCCTCCTCTAACAAACGGGTAGCGGGTCTACATTTGTGTGTGCGGTGCACTGGCTTTAAAGGGAAGCAAAGCGAAGAGGATGCTTCGGGTCCCACTCCGTGTCGCCCGAAGTGTTTATCGCGTGGACCCGGTGTACACTGCACCTCATGCACCTGAATATTTGATAATTACTATTTTAAATTAAAATTTAATTTCCAAGGCTTCCGTATAAAAATAAAAAAATAACAATAAATAGAGTCGTACGGTCGTACCGTTTTCTGTGATAAAGTATCTGAATTGATGACTGACATTGTTAAATATAATTTAGATTATTTGAATTTTCTATGAATTATATTTTATATTTTTTAGATGTTATTTATCTAATTTTCAATTAGTTCTAAAATTGATGATTATGAATGATCACTATAATAATATTATAAAATTATAAAATTTAGTTTTTATAAAGTTCAAATACTGTAATAGATTTTTAAAATACAATATTTATATATTATTGTCATAATAATATGAAGACATTTTACTGGTTGGTATGAACAGTTTAAAATATTATATAAAATTATCATAATATTAGTAATATATACGAGATTATCAGTGGAGAATATCAAAGCATTTTTTGTTACCTAAACATTAGGGAGCCTTTTTAACGGATGAAATTCTAGTTTTGAGACGGCATAATTTTTAAGGATGGAATATATGTTGCACTGGGTGCATTGATAATTTCTAATCCTTTTTCATTTTAAAATTTAAACTGTGTCGGTTGGATATTAGAAACTAATAAAGAGGATTTTTCATTCTAACGCTGATAAGTGAGAAATTTTAGGCGGAAAATTTATCCCATCGTAGGACTCAGTAACGCCTACTGTAAAAAAAAAATGATAGTAAAATAATATTTATTATTATTAGGGATAATATCTAAAATATTTTTTAAAATTTTAAAAATATCTAAAATATTTCTGATCGACCAAAATGCGCCTGTGAATTTCACAAATTCCTTAAAATATCCTATATTTTTATATCTCCTTTTTTTTCTCTATCTTTTTTTTTTTCTCTCGCTCTTTTTTTTTTCTCTCTGAACGGCGGAGGCGGAGACGGAGGCGGAGACGGAGGCGGAAACGGCCCGCCTCGCCTCTGCCCCTCACGCCCTCGCCCTCGCACGCGCACCCTCGCCCTCCTCGCCTTCGACCCCGCCGAGACCGCGCCGCGACTCTTTTTTTTTTTTTTTTACCTCTCCGACCTTCCTCCACCCGTTGTCCCCACCGCCGCCGCCGGCGACGAAGAAGTGTTTCTTGGGGCCAAGAAGCACACCGGCGAGGGAGGGGAAAAAAAATAGTTACACTCCGGCGAAGGCGATGGGTCGTGATAAAAAAAAAATTATAAAGAGAAAAAAATAAAAAAAATAAAAATATATTTTTTTTCCTACAGGAAAAACCAAAAATCATAAAAGAAGGAAGAAAAAGATGAAATTGCACTATTAAAATAATGTTGCACTATTTTAAAAAAATTTACACTGTATTAAATAACTTTGAGACACTCTTTGAGACTAAAATTACACTCTTTGGATGAAAATTACACCATTTCTTTTTTTTTTCTTCTTTCTCGTTGTACCATTTCTCCTCGTTGCATCATTTCTTTGCACTCTTTCTCCCAACTAAATTCGGATCCGGTCACCTCCCAATCCGGGCCGCGCGGCGCGGGACGGATCTCGAGGAAGCACTCGGAATCGGGGGGAGGCGGGGAGGAGGAGCACGACGACGACCGAGGAGTAGGCCTCAAAAGAGGAGGACGAGGACGAGGACGACGACGGGCGCGTGCGCAGGGGCGCGGAAGCGGGCGCGGGCGCAGGGCGCGGACGCAGGGGGCGCAGGGAGCGCCCCTTGCGCCTACCCTGGGGGCGCGGGTGCGGGGCGCAGGGGACGCGCCCCCTGCCCCCCTGCGCCCGCCCGGGCCCCTGCCCCCGCCCCGGCCCGGGCCCCCGCCCGCCTCCTCGGGTGGGCGCAGGGGGTGCTCTCTGCGCCCCCCTGTGCCCGCGCCCGGCGCCCCCAGGGGGCGCAGAGGGCGCGTCCCCCTGCGCCCCGCCGGGGCGGGGCGCAGGGAGGGGGGCGCAGGGGACGCGCCCCTGCACCTTGGCCCGAGCCCGCTTCCGCGCCCCTGCGGCCGCGCCCGTCGTCGTCCTCGTCCTCGTCCTCCTCTTCCTCTTTTGAGGCCTCCTCCTCGTCGTCGTCGTGCTCCTTCTCCCCGCCTTCCCCCGATTCCGAGTGCTTCCTCGAGATCCGCCCCGCGCCGCGCGGCCCGGAGAGAGAGGTGAGACCGGATCCGAATTTGGTTGGAAAGAAAGAGTGCAAAGAAATATTATAACGAAAAGAAATGGTGCAACGAGGAGAAGGAGAAATAGTGCAACGAGGAGAAATGGTGCAACGAGGAAGAAGAAGAGAAAAAGAAATAGTATAATTTTCATCCAAAGAGTGTAATTTTAGTCTAAAATGTGTAATTTTCATCTCAAAGAGTGTAATTTCTGTCTCAAAGTTATTTAAAACAGTGTAAATTTTTTTAAAAATAGTGCAATATTATTTTAACAGTGCAATTTCATCTTTTTCTTCCTTCTTCTATGATTTTTGGTCTTTCCTATAGGAAAAAAAAAATATTTTTATTATTTCTTTTTTTTTTCTCTTTACATTTTTTTTTTGGTCATGACCCACCGTTTTCGCCGGAGTGTAACTATTTTTTTCCCCCTCTCTCGCCGGTGTGCTTCTCGGCCCCAAGAAACACTTCTTCGTCGCCGGCGGCGGCGGTGGGCACGACGGGTGGAGGAGGGTCGGAGAGATAAAAAATAAAAAAAAAGAGTCGAGGCGCGGTCTCGGCGGGGTCGGAGGCGAGGAGGGCGAGGGTGCGCGTGCGAGGGCGAGGGCGTGAGGGGCAGAGGCGAGGTGGGCCGTTTTCGCCTACGCCTACGCCTACGCCTACGCCTCCGCCGTTCGGAGAGAAAAAAAAAAGAGCGAGAGAAAAAAAAAAGGAGAGAGAAAAAAAAGAGGAGAGAGAAAAAATAAGAAGGGTATTTTGGTCAGTTTGCTGAAAATCCGGATCGAATCTGCAAAATCAAAAATAGCGACCCAGTTTTGCAAAAGCTCAAAACTAGTTAATTTTTTATGCAAATTGGCCTATATTATATCTCCTTGCTCTTCTTATAGTAGTAAATATTATTTTTGCACACCAGTTTCTTAAAAAAACATATGTACTAAAATGCAAAATAATCTAAACTTAACCCTTGATTCCTCGATATTAGAAAATTTATACATAATCTCCAACATTTACATGGTTTGCTTGGAAATATGGATGATGCATTAATGTCTTTACAATTTGAGAAAATGCTACTTCTTACAAATTAAACATAAAAATTTTATTATTTTTTTTATTTTTTTTTACTCAAATTATTTAATTTTAAAATTAGAGCTCAGGCCCGCCAACAGGGACAAAAAAACACTAAATTTCTTAAAAAAAGGTATGCTTTTAGGTTTGGGCGAAGCATGATTTGTTTAAAACTAATTTGGTCTATTTGGGTCTAATTTTGGAGCTAGACCTAATCAAATGATTCGATTTGGATGGTCACAATGTGGTCCTTTGTAGGCCCCGGCCTGCTTGTACTAATAATTAGATTTGTCAACAGGTCAAATGCGAACTAGCTCGTTAAAATATCAAGTTTAAAAATTTAGTTTGTGTTTAGCTTGTTTATTAACAAGACGAACACGAACTGGCTCGCGAACAATAAATTAGATGTTAGTCCTATTACTGAATGAAAAGTTTAAAAAAAATTAAAAAATTAGATTAATCTAATAATTAAAATTCAGAAAATATATAACTCTTTATATTTGGGTTGCCTAGAATCCAAATAGTAAAAATTTGTAATATATATATAAGTCCGACTGGGGTGCTTCGAATAGCACAAAGTGCTTGGTGCTACCAACTCTTTTAATCATTTCTACTCTTGGATCAATACTATTCCACCGACTACCACTAAACCCTAGAGGAACCACTACTAAAACTTTGGGGACCATTATCATTTAAATACTATAATTTCTCATCCAAGAGTTATAAACTTAGTAGTAGAAGGGCAGAATATTGTAATAAATTTTTTTTTCAAAGTCACCATTGAACTTACCTTTTTTTTTTTTTTTTTTTTCTTTCAATTCTAATACTATAAGCAATAAATCTATAATCTTGGACGAAGTTTGTTAAAAAATACTAGTTGAAAGTGTCAATGCATTTATTCTGCTCGTTTTAACAAGAAAAATAGCAAAATACATAAAACTAATAAAAAATAGTTGAAAATAACTTGATAGAAGTTTTCGGTGAGTCTATCATAATATTTATTTTATATTTTTTCACTATTTAGCCAGTGTCTTTCAAAAAAGTTATTAAATTTTGTCTAAAATAATAGATTTGTCAAACATAATGTAAAAATTGATGAGATAAAAAACATTTGAGGGGTATCTATGAGAAAAAAATAATATAAGCCAGAAAAATAAAAAACTAAATATAAAATACAGTGTAGAGATTGATAAAATATAGAGTTAATTTCATACATATCCTTCCTCCAATCTTAAATTATATAGATACCCCTCTAAAAATGTCCATATTAAAAATAACCCTCTAATTTAGAGAAAACTATCATAAAAACCCAAATTGATAATAATTCGTTAAAAAGTAAATAAAATTTCCCATTTGCTCATCATTTATTATCTATAACTTTTTAATTACCTTAAGCATTATTTGTTTGAAAACATTATAAATACAATTGAATGTATACCAAATTAAAACTAATTAATTACAACAAACTATACAAATAATAAATAAAAAATAATATTATCTTAGACAAAGAAGAAAATAGATTCACAAAAAATTATAAAATATTTTTAGTTTTAGTTTATTATTATTATGATTAACAAGAGATCCATATGATATTGATAATGATTAACATGAGATCCATATGACTTTGATAAAAATAAAAAGAATAAAAAACTTAAGTACACAAAAAATGTATCCATAAATTGAATCATAAACAAAAACCGAGTTATTTTTCGATGAAAAATTAAATTTATTAGCCCTACATGATGCTACACAATTATTTATAATTTAGTATAACTAATGATAAATTAATTAGTCCAAAATTCTTACTCAATGTGATGGAGGACATTTTTGATATATATAATTCATTAATTTATAAGAATAAAAATGATATTGACAATTTTGAAGGAGTATCGACGATAATTTATAACTTTTGAGGGACAAGTTTAAAATTGCCCATAAAATATAATAATAAAATAGTGTGTTTGAAAAAAAAAAGTACAATATAATAAATAAAAATAACACTAAATTGCAGTATAGTAGAGTCTAATTAAGCCTAAAAAAAAAAAGCTTTTGCTTATTTACAACCAGACTACTATTCAAAAAATTTGAATTTACGATGAAATTATCAGAATATCTTCTAAACCTCAAAACCCATTAGTAAAACTTAGAAGTTTGAAAATATTCAAAATTTTTTAAAAGATTAATAAAAATATTTTAGTCAATCAAAATTATATTATATATTTTGAAATTTTAAAGGTATATATTTGATATTATTTTATAAAAAAGTATATATATATATATGCGCCAAAACACTCCCTAAAAACAATGCGGAACCTTATAGCCCTGTAGAAAAAGTAGGAGAGACCCAAATTAAAGGAGACAAGAGGCTCGAGGCCCAAAGAAACATGCGCACGTATGAGAGGCACTGCATGCTCCGGCTTCGGGGAAAAGCTAGAAAAAGCAACAAATACTCGGCTCGAGCTCCAGCTCTTTCTCTCCTGGAAAGCAGTGTCCCACTAAACTCCCTACAACAACTCCCAAATTAGGCTTCTAAGATGATGATGATGATGATGATGATGATGATGATGGTGGTGGTGAAATGCAGGTGCAGGTCACGTTCGCAGTTCCTCCTCATCTTCTTCATTTGCTTGTTCATCTTCTTCCGAGTGTTGTCGTCGGCTACCGCGGAGAAGGGCGGCGCGACGACGGCGGTCGGCGGGGCGAAGGGGGTCGATGGCGGGGGCGAGTTGGGAACGCAGCTGAAGAGGCTGCCGCGGCACGCGGCGGCGGCCGCCCTCGGAGCGTTGTTTCGGAGCAGCGAGAGGAGGGTTCCCAACTCCTCGGATCCTCTACACAATCGCTAGCTAGTCTCTGACTCAGAGCAATGCTAGGTCTACAACCCAAAATGGTTAATTTACTGATCACGATCAGTTTGTTGTTCGCTTGCTTCGCTTCGCTTTACTAGTTTCGCAACTGCTGCAAACTGTAGATATTTGCGTACTCTGCACCTGATTTGTTAGTTGAAAATTGATCAAGGTTTTTTCTTTTTTTTTATTATTCTCTCTCTCTCTATGTTGATCAATTTAACATGTGTGAGTGCGGAGCTGAGTACATGTTTGGTGGTTTGAGTAACAATATTTGTAACTGATGTATTCAAGCTCTACATGTTAATAAATTGCCGGTGAAAGATTATGGCCATCTAAATTTTACGAAGAATAGTTACGAACTATATTGATAGTTTCAAAGTTTAGATTAAAGAAAATTACACCTTTGAAGCACAATAAGTTTTCTATTTTTTTTTTTTTTTAAATGGACCTGTGTAAGACCCATGGGCAGGCCGGTTTTGCACTGGTTGACATTCTTCTGGCCCGATCAGATCCAGTAACAAACCCTGCCCGGCCTGAAAACGTTTACTTGTTTTTCAGACCGAGTCATGTACGAATTTTCTGGGCCGAGCTTAGGTCAGACCGGATCAACTGAAGAAATGAAAAGCTTGGGTCTGGCCTTTTTATTTTTATTTTTATTTATTTTATGTTTTTGGCATTCGGTAAGTTTGATCGGGCATTCAGTAATAAGTGAACAAATTATTTCCAGAAAAATATGGAAATTTAATTTTTCATTTTTTTTATATAGAAAAACATCCTTGGCGTAGTTTTTTGTTTTCCATATAAGACGGAAGCACGACTTTTAATAAAAATTTTAAAAATAAAATAAATAAATTTTTTTTCCATAAATCAAATAGATCAAAACCATCTAAACTAGGCTCTAAACTAGACTCGATCAAACCAAAAAAATAAAGAGCCAACAGCTGGGGATAAAATTTCAGTAGAGAGCTTCCCAACGATGCCTCATCGGGAAGGTCTAGATCCCCTGCTATTTATTAATTTTATCCCGATCCAAAAGTGCATTGAGTGTATTTTAATACCAAAATCTTCCCTCAAAAATATTTAAATATAGATGAAACAATTACAACCTTTCTAATATAGATAAAAATAATATATAACAGCGAATCGAAGCTGTTTAATGAGGTATCGTTGGGAAGATCCTTACTGGAGTTCTTTTCAAAGGACGGGGCTGATTTTCCTGGATTTTGCAGGCATCCAGTATTCGAGACCTGGTCCGACCCGATCAATTATCAACAGAGCCGGGCCCGGCATACGATCGAACACCTTGCGTGCACCCCCAGCCCTACACATAACAAAAGAAATGTCGTCTCCCGCCGCCGCCGCCACCTCCGCCGTCGCCGAGTCCATATGGCAACAAATCAAATCCCACCGCTCAGGTATCATCTCTCTCTCTCCTCCCCCCTCTCCCTCCCCTCTCCCTCCCCTCTCTCTCTCTCTCTCTCTCTCTCTCTCTCTCTCTCTCTCTCTCTCTCTAAGCCTCTCTATCATTCCTCTCTAACCATGCAGTATCCGAGGATCACTTATCCACGTGAGTACATATTCTCCTCCTCCTCCTCCTCCTCCGTTTTCGTTCTCTCTCTCTCCTCCTCTGAGCAAAACGAACAGTAGGGATGGCTTATCCGCGGAATAACTTTTCAATCCAGCCTCCATTTCTTATTCGGCAAGAACTTGGAGCGCGCCGCGAGGATCGTCGACCAGAGCGGCGTCCGCCGCGTCTCCGCCGCCCCCAGCGGCCGCTCCCTCTTCCTGGTTCTTGTTCCTCCCTCCTCAGAATAATAATACTCTCGTATCACGGATACAATTGTTAACTATAAGAATATTTCAACATCATTCTCTACGATCAGTTTAATCTTTTGGAGAATAACGGTTATTTCGTATTATTTAACATGATATCATAGTAGGTTCTGAATTCGAGTCATAGTTAAATAAAATAATATTTAGTTTAGACTTTTAGAGAATAATGATTGTTTCATATTTTATTTAAACAGTGACCGTACATTAGTCGCGTCTAGCACGTGAAATTAAAATTTGTTATTTCTTGTGAGTGATTGATAGCACGGATTTTAATTTTTACTACTTTAAAGCTCTTGATTTTTTCTTACAAGACGAATCTATCTTATACCAAAGTAAAAAATATAAAAAAAAAAAACTTAACTCCTTGGCTACAAAAAAGTAAAATGCTATATATTTTTTGAGTAAAAATAAAAGGATATACTAAATAAGATGTTCATGCGTCCAAATAGGACCTTATCGTGGAGGGTATTTCTATCTAACAGATTGCTTTTATTGCTGTATTTTGTTCGTTATTCTCTCATGTTGGGGGAAATAAAGAATGGGTTTATTCAGGTGGTCGGGGAGTCGAAGAGGAAGGAGGAGTACATCTGCTTCCCGGAGCACCTCTGCACTTGCTATTCCTTCTTCTACGACATCGTCAACAGGGGCGAGCAGTTATGCGTATGCTAGTTTTTCTTTTTATTTTTTAATTCTTATTTTTTTGAAATTTAGGGTGTTGAAAAAAGATACCAACCAACTACTGTAATTAGTGGTGGTTGCTGTATCCGAATGCTTAAGATACAAATGTATGGAGACCCATGAACCAGTAGCCAATTTGATATCGACCCCTCAACTAACTCTTTTAGATTGACAACTCCTCAATTATAGATTGTTAATTGAATCTTGAATTTGTTAAAATTAATACCCAACCGTTAACCACGAGTCAGTTTCAAAAAAAGCAACCAGAACAGTTAATTTTAACAGAGTTAATGAAAAACTGAAAAAGTGTTAATTAAAAGAAAAATAGTTAAGGGGTCTAGTTTAAGATGACTTGTAGTGGAGTGGTTCTTCCTACATTCTATCAATTCCTAACTCTGCCCGAATTCCTCATCTTTTTAGTACTTATTTAGTCATTTCTTTTTTATTTGTCGATGCTGTAGTGCAAGCATCAGATAGCAGCTCGGCTCGCGGAAGCCGTTGGCGCGCATCGGGAAATTGAAGTGACGGATGAGCAACTAGCACTGATGCTATCAAAGCTCTAGCTCCAAGTGTTGAATGTTGTTGTAAAGGTATATATATGGTCAACTTTTCTCATTCATTTTAGCTTTCCATCGAGCATTGGGCGTGTCTGTGTCTTGTAGGTAAGATCGTTTACCTTGGTTCTGCTCTTAAATTGTAGACGGGGATACCAATTAGGATACTAAAAGGATAATCATGGGTACTATATAGCCGAAAAGAAGAAATATATGTACAAATTTATATTCACAAGGGGTATGAGAAGCTGTGGTACATTCATTTTTCTGATGTTCAATCACTTGGGACTTTCAACACTATCTTGACACTCCAAATTGTCAAACCATAATGTCGCCATAAAGGAATTATCGTGGTACACGCGTTTTAAGTTGTTGGTACTGTATGTGCGACTATGTTGGATGGAATAAGATACCACAGAGACCTATACTTTTGTGAAACAGCTACTGCTATTTCAAGTTGATTCTAGCTGGTGTCTGTGTGTATCTGCTTGTTTGACGGGAGTATTACAATGATCATTTCACGCTATTGATGATAATATCTCGACGACCAAATAGTTGCCTGCAATCATGTCTTGGCCTATCTAGCACTTTTATGCATCGTTCACCAACCTTCGAATGCGAAGTTTTCGGCACTTCTACAAATGTTTTACATATTTATCTCACTGCAATTGTTCCATGATCAATGTATTAAATAACTTTTGAGGAGCAATATGATCATATTTTTGTATTCTATATCCATATGTATGTAATGATCTTATTTCCATATGCCTTCATTTCTTGTAATGCTTGATAGACTAGCATCTGATACATGTTATACACCTCTCCTAACTAGACAGTTTTATGCAGAAAACTGGAAATAGGACGAAGGACTTGTTTGATCTGGATGGAGCTTTTCGAGAAGTGCTGTTTGAATAGAGTTATTTAACAAAAGCATTATATCTAGAGATGCTTACTTGGTGATGTTTTATGTTAGCTACAAATTTCTCAAACAAATAGAACATGAGGACTATATATATTTCTGAGATACTCCATCCTATCAGGGACCTGCATATGGACCATACTTGTATGTGACCATCTTCACGGACCTGCTTTGATTGCAAACCTGAAGGAATGGTTGTTCTCACAACATAGGTTGTACATCTGGTCTATTCAATCCTCTTTGCTTGCAAACCTGAAGGAATGTTTATTCTCACGACATAGGTTTTATATCCGGTCTCTTCAATCCTCTTCTTTCATCAGTACTCGCTGTGAAGTTCAATTTGAAAGGAACTTTCATCGAGTGATTAACCTTGCGTATGCAAAAAGGATGTTCAAGACAGCTAGATACATGCAACTTATATCCTTATTAATGCTGGGGCTATTGTTTCGGTTTCGAACCGATGCTATATATCAGAGCTAATGATAACAAGTACTCTACCTCAAGTTTCTTTTCTGCTCTTCTCTATCGGTATTCGTTTTCTGATCACTGTCAGTTTATAACTTCATATTCTGTGCTGCAATTTTACTGATTACTCAAAAGCTTGGGACTTCTTGAGAGTTGAGATTCACAAAATGAGAGAACTAATTAGTCACTGATATATCATCATGCTTGTCTGAGCCTCTTCCATCATATATATGGCATTCATGAGAATCATACTACACCAAGTGCAGGAACTAAACATCTTGTTGCATACTAATGAGAAAGTTTTTGCTGTATACTGCTGGGCAGGAATCACATTTCTTGTTGCATACTATGAGAAGTGTGCATTTAGGGCCTGTTTATTTTACCGTAAGTACGCTTTGGGTTGAAGTTAAGTGAAAATTATTTTTCTCCCGCTATTTGTTTTCATAGTTATGAAAGTGAAGTTTCTTTAATTCTGTTGTTTATTTGACAGAAAGAGAATTATATAAAAACTATTATTTATACACAATTAATAAATAGCTTGATAAATAATAAAGTATAATATAATAAATAAAAAATAATGTAATTGTATTCCTATATAATTAGAAAATGTAATCTAAAAACAGCTAAATTAACTTTTTTATGCATAAATTATAATAATATAACAATAAAATTATCGAGCAAAAACAATAATAAGACTCAACTAATTAATTTTCATTATATATTAAATATGCAAATTAAATAAAAGAGATATTAAAACTTAAATAATCAATTTCCATCACATTTTAAACATGTAAACTAAATAAAAATAATAATTAGTACCATAATTAAATATATTTACATATAGGCATATAGCTAGTATTACCTAGTGTATTATTTTATTATTATTATTTTTTACCTCTTTTCACCATAATTGACTAGTCAATTACGCTATTTTGAATAATTCGAGTTTCGACTGTGTCTTTATTACTGCGAATCAAACAACGAAAATAGTTGTTTACGGCCGAAAACGACTTCACCCCTCTCCACGAGGCCCTTAATTTGCTAGAGAAGAATTAGAGTTTCAGCCATTTTGAGTCAGGTTAGAAAATAAGACTAAACGTGAGATCGACAACTTAAATTATTTGGACAAGGTCAGCCATGCCATCTGTCTGTGATGCTGATGTTGGGTCAGGTTGGATCAAGTCATGTCTGTGTTCGGTCGAGTCAAATCATATTACCGCTGGTCCAGTCGCCATGGATTCAGTTGTAAAACCTAGATCTACTGATTAAGCTCTTTCTAGGTTGCACAAACACATCATGACTCAGTAGTATGCTGCACCACTAGTTTTTACACTCTTCGATCAGTTTCAATTCTTTGGTTTCTTTCACTTTGAAGCTAGGGGCAACTTCATACGCCTCCGAGGTCGACATAAAAACGGGCGCATTTTGAACCTAATTCCAAACTAGGTCTAAATCCATAGCGAGCACATGCTATTAGATATTCGGCTTTTTCTGTTGTACAGAAGCAGCAGCGAAGAAATGTGTGAGTTACAATCGAAATTCGTAGACACTGTACTCTTTGTCAGCTCCAGCTTTGGAGAAAAAAACATATTATCGCCGACCATCCACAATCATAACATGATCTTCGCAATCTCATGAGTGGACTCACCACCACTTCGCGCGTAAATACGCCCATTATCCCCAACAACACATGCTGGCCCAAAGCAAAGCATCCATGTAACTTAACCTCCACCTTTTAGCCTAAAGGCAAAGCACCAGCCCCACTTCGACTTCCTCCAAAATGACTCTAAAAAGCTCGACCACCACACAATGAAAACGAAGTGGCTTCCTAAGTAAGTGCTTATCCTATATGATCTTACCAAACAGCTTTTCCACGAAGCACTTATGTCTCCACTAACCACTTTGCCGAGTATAAAGCACGACGTCTCCCTAACACGCGCTAGGCCGTGATCAAACCCTTTAGCCTCTTTCGCTACGTTTTGATTGATCGTTGCCAGAAACTAAAACAACTTTTATATATGTTAGTGGAGTTGACGAAGAAGTTTCGTATTTACGGTCTATTTACGTTCTCTATTTTTTGCAGAGTCAATTTATGTAGTTGAGACTAACGTCAATGAGTCCACCTGAATACAATAAATTAAAACTCATTATTTGGAGCTTTTATTTTTGATGTAACGTAAAATTGTGAGAAATGAAGCTATTAGGGAGAAAAAGAATAACCTACTTATTAGACCAGGACTTTTTAATTGCACCGGACATATATTGACTTGGACCTTTTTTTTAAAATCAATTTGTACCGTGACACGTTGTAAATACAACTTTTTCACACATGTACCTAACAAAATAGAAACACTGAATGGTAGGATTTGCTTGCACTATCATAGCCTTATCATTCAGAGGCTGAGCGTATGATTCCGCTTATGCTTTTCCAAATAAGAGTTCATATTTCCGACTTTTTGAATATTAAAAATAGAAATAGTTTGGAGTCAAAACTTAAAATCAATGACCCAATTTGAGCCTTGTCTAATCCTATCCAAATCAATTTAGGGCTTAAACTGAGCCCGTTGTTTTTCTAACGTAACATCACATGTTGAGCTCCACATAACATATCTTGATATACTTTGTGTCCGGGTTCTTTCGACTTGGAATCTGACTTTTCAAAATCAGTATTGATTCTACTGTAGAGTATAGTATTATTTAATATAATCTTATCTAAATAATACTATTAAAATAAGTACTATATAATTTTATTCTCAATAATGTATTTTTACAGTAAAATTAGATTTTTTTTTTAACTTGTTGTTGCAATAGATACTCTAATTCTTTACTACTTTAAAAAGAACTGCTAATAAAAGTTGGATTAGTGTGACCAAACAAACTCTTACTCATGTCATACTATCGGTATATCATACAGAGACCCATAATATAAGTTGAGCTACTATATTGTTAGATGAATAATATTTATTGTAGACTTTTGAATTTTTGAATCTATACTAAGACTAAATAGTCTGTAATATTTTTTTTTTTTACGGTATAGTAGCTTAGTTGTCTAAAATATTATTAGATATTTATTATTTTACAAATAAAAATAATTTTTTTGATTTATTTATGAAAAGCAACCACGTGAGATGCATTTACTTTCGATCACGACTAGCGTATAACGACTCCACGGGCACCACCATCATCGTATCACGAGAAAGAATAAAAAATCTCTCCTCTTTTTGAGTCAAAACCCTACCATCTTTTGATCACGTGATACATCAATTTTTTTTTAAAAAAAATATATTTTTAACTTGTTTTGGAATAAGCTCGTAGTTTATTCTTTGAAAATTTAAACTTTTGTATATATAAATATTTAAGAATAAACACGCAATCTGAATAGATCGGTATCTAAAATACTCACCACTTGATAATGAAATTTATACCTCCTTTGTTCTCTCTCTTCTCCAAAGGAAGCTTCGTGCCCGTAACGTTCGAGGAGATTTACAGGTCATTACTGAAAAGAAAAAAAAATTTAGTGTGCATATATATATACTCACTTTTAGATTTTGGCCGATATACGAAGTCAAAAATAACAAATTTTTGACACCCTCCAATAATTAGGATCACGGCATTGGTCACAGTCAACCCTCCTGTGTAAATCCCAAGAATGCAATTATGTCGGATTCTCCACAAAAGATTTTCTATTTATTGTGGTTAAAAAAAAGTTAAGATTGATCTTCTGAAATATATATTTTATTTATCATTAAATTTTATTTTTATGCGTCTAAAAAGACGTGTTTGATAAAAAAATTTACTTAAGAACTATTAACGTGCACCATGCTGATGAACTCACGTGGGATTTAGAATACGTTGAAATTAATTTTAAAAAAGTAATACTATTTGTATATCCAAAATAATGCAATTAAGCTTTATTTTAATAAAACAATAAAAAAAGATTTCTAAATTTTTTGATAATTAGACGTAACATTTATACCAAAAAGTTAGGTGTACTTCTTATTTAAATATAGATATCTTTATTATAAAGTGTTTTGTTTCCGTTTCAACGCTGTTATTTTTATTTAAAAGCAGATTCCATTTGCTTGCCCAAGAACAATAGACACTTTCGACAAACCGAGCTTGATACTAAATACTAGTGTAATAATTCGTGCGATGCGACGGATAGGTACTATTGAAATGATTATTTTTTCTATCATCATTAATCATCGATGATAATCTAAAAAAATAAATCTAAAATATATAATTTATCAAATAAATAGAAAATAGTATTCTAGATATGAAATAAAGAATATTAATTTAAATAGTCCGCAAGAAAGACGATCAATAATGTGGTAGGAACGTTATAGAGATCAATTGATCGCTAGAAACAAACAAAGAGAAAAGATATTATTGATTAAATTGAAAAATTAACAAAATAATGGAACCAAGCCCTAACAACTTGAGGTGAAATACTACAGAGATCCATAGCATCGAAAATTAGATCGATTAAATATAAAATTATACAAAACTCTACCAATTTGAGGTAATTTTGAACGATGGCCATTATCTACCAAAAATTCTTAAGCTATTCGTAGAGGGGGGAGTTATATAGAGAAAAATGGAGAGTTATATAGAGGGGGAAGATGAAGGGATGCGGGGAGCAGAAGGAAAGACGAAGGGATATGAGAGTTACAAAGAAAAATGAAAGGAGATTAGAATTCTAACTTTTAATTAAAAGAGTCAATAAATTTATTTATTTAATGGATGTAACAGTTAGCAACCATAGGGAAAGAAGGGGAGGAGATTAGGTAAGGGTGAAGAAGGAAGTGCCACGTGGCAAAATTATTGAGGATTCATATTGTTTAATAAATATAACTATTTGACCTATTTTCTAATAATTTGTTTGGCTCTAAAATACTGGCCTAAAATATATAAGCATAGTTCATATGTTTTTATTCACAATCTTTTTTCGGCCAACATGGCACTATTTTATTGCAGTGTCACACATCTCCTGTCGTTTCTTAGGCACGTGGGAGGAGCACATCTCCTATTTTTTCTCATATCATGAAGGAACTTTTGTAGCATCTATGCTTTTGAAAACACATAATTTTTGTCTTAATTTACTTGTTCAAAAATAATCTATTTTCTGTATACAACTCTTAAGATTATATTTTTGTATATATATCCATTGAAATAAGATGGTTGGTATCTCAGGTTGAGGTTTTAAATTCGAATCCTAATTTATTTTATCTTTCTGTCCAAATTTATTTAAAATAATAAACGAAATGAGTGACATATTACCTTTCTCTTACAAACTTTTTTTTAAAAAAAAAACCATACGTCTATTGTTGGTTTGAGAAATTTTCATACTGAAAGGCAGAGTTTTGCTGAAAATTCATGTAACTTCTTATTACTTTTATTAACGACATCAAAAAGGTAAAATTCATAAATTCTACAACAGAGAAATATGCATACAAATTATAATTAATAGTAACGCATTTTATAATTTTTGATAGGACCATCTCTAGCACAAATGAAAAAGAGCTTGATGATTAGTTTCTGAAGTCAAGTTTGAAGTCTAATTTTTTTAATTTTCAGCTAAGTTTATTTTATTTAAAAAAATAAATGAAGTGAGTAGCATGCTATTACTTTCTCAAAAAAGATAGATGTATTTGTAAATACGGACTATAAACTTTGAAAAGTATACATAAAATAGATTTATTTTAAGAGTTACATATGCAAAAATTATTCAAAAAGGGTAATAAAAAAGGGTTTAAAAAGTGGAGCAAAAATAAAAATAATAAAAAGGAGCCCACTTGATGGGGCCCAAGTGGCTTCCACCAACCCAACATTTCCCCTGGGCCCACCAAGGCCTTGCTTAATTTTTGTGGTCCCTCTATATATAATGATAATAAAAAAAAATCCATGTTTTAATAGTTCTAGAGAAAAAGTCATAAAGCAAGAGGAATCTAATTGTCCTCACATAACTTAGCCGTTTTCAACTAAGTAGGCTTAGAAACTATAGATTTTCTTTATCCATAATGCCACCCTGTTCCCAATTTTTATAAGTTGTTAAATGTGTCACTAAATGTGTTTTCTTTGTCTCAATGAAGAATCTAGAGTTTAATTTGTAATTCACGAAAAATAATTGCTCGCTCCTGGTGTATTCATATACGCAAAGTGAAAATATGTAACAGAATGGAGAGCTGGTAAATGAGCAGTACACAAATATGTATACGCATCTGGTATGGACTATAATTACTTGGTGATTAGTTCCAAGTTTATCAGGTAATGTTTGTTTATAATCATGTACATTTATTCCTTATAAATAAAAAATACTCTTATGCTAAATAACACAGGAATAATATATTAATTTTTATACTTTAAAAAGAATGAAAAACAAAGCAAAAAAGAAAATATTTGCAGTATTAATGCATTGTCATTTAAGCTTAAAATCATTTCAGTGATGAAAGAATTTATTTCTACTGTTGGATTCTTAAAAATCAAATATAATAATCACGACCAATGTACCACCAATATCGAGTTTTGGCATCAAAATGGTCGATTTATATACAAATTCTTTTCCAAATTTGTCGCACTATAAAACTGTCGACGAATCGGGGACCCTAAATCGAAATCGATAACTAAATTTCGGAACATGTAGAGGGACTAAAGTTCAGATAATTCATATGGATTCGTTCTCGTATTTTTATTGGCGCGGAAAGAGATGTTTATTATGACCCAACCATAGTGAACCAAATCCTAGAGCCTCATCATTTGTAGCCACTGCACCAGTGTATGGGCTCAGTGTCGAATCCAAGTTATGTGATAACAAAGTTAATTAATGTTGGGGAATTGGTTTAAAAGTGGTCCGAACATGGGAGACCAATTTAATATGTGCATGGCTGGGGCCATTAAACAGTAAATATGATTAATGTGTTAACAAATTAAACATGGGACCAGTTGCATAGTTGCATTTATGGGGACAAACAGTGATGGGCAAGATGTGGTCGATTGCATGGGTACATTACATCTTTGGTGGACCCTTGCTCTTGCTATCGAGCGTTGCTGCTACAGATACCCTACAATATTGCGGATATTATTGTTGCGTGTTGTTAATACTTAAGTTAATTTATGGAGTATATTCATAAGTCGAGTGAAAATCTCTCCATTATAGGTGTCTATACATCTCGAGAAAGTATTTTCTTTTCTGTCAAAATTATTTTATGTATGAATAATAATAAGTAATCAAACGTCTCCATGACGCTCAGGTTCTTTGCTATCTCACATGGCATAATAAGATCTGTTTTAAATATGCTCTATTCGGCATAAGTTAATATATGGAGTATACTCATAAGTCGAGCAAAAATCTCTTCATTATAGATGTCTATACATCTGGAGAAAGTATTTTTTTTTCTGTCAAAGTTATTTTATGTATGAATAATAATAAGTAATCAAACATCTCCATGACACTCAGGTTCTTTGCTATCTCACATGGCACAATAAGATCTGTCTTAAATATGCTCTATTGGCATATATAAGTGCTATAAAAAAGAATTTTTTAACTTTAATTAAGTTTTAGATGATGGGAACAAGATGTACTAGTTAGGCTTAGTTTGAAAAAACATTTTTATTTATTATCATAATTGGACATATCAGGCAAATGTACTTGAAGTTTTTAGACTTAATTAATTAAGTGGTAAAATTAAGAATTGGCATTAACATAATTTTCACGTGCGAAGGTAACTGAAAATTTTATTTATATAATTTAGTCTTTTTAGTGCCATATTGTCCATGTGACTAACTTGAATTTTTGTTTGATTTACGTACAGTGAGATCCGTATATAATAATTCAAATTAATTAAGCCTATTTTGCCCAATTTATTAGGGCGTTTTTTATCTGTGTTCTTGTGCCTTACCATTAGAAATCTCATTGCTTTGACTTTTTTCTTTTGGCTTTTTAATAGTCCAAACTTAGTTATAAAAATAAAAAATTAGAACCCCAAATGAAGATCTAAGGATATGGGTGCAGAGACCCACATCTATGTTGATGCATGATTTTGCGCCATGTTTCTGTAGTTTGAGCTACAATCCCATTTTCCAAAGAAACCCTTGTTCTATATATATTTTTTTTCATTTTAATCCGACACAAACCGAGATCTATGCACTAATCCTGTTTGACCTTGAAATGTTAGGTTCCACACAAAATCAATTTAAACTTTTTATTATTATATAAATTAATCTTTTGAAATTGTTGTGTTGGATGTTGTTGTTGTACGTGTGCTTAGGCAAAGTTGGTCCATTCATTAGTGTAGGTTTCTTATCTTTGCCGTGGTGAGAAGTGCTTTTCCAACCAGCAGCTTCTGGACGAGCTTTTTGATTCCAAGAAGCTATTGCTTGATGTTCAACATACGATTAAAGAGAGTTGTTATTGTTTCAATTTGCTTTGAAATGTTTCTTATCATTAGATTGGGTAATGTGGTACTCTTTTTGTGTTTTATATTTTTCGCATTCGTCCTTTAGTGTCATGTTTTTCTATCTTTTGTCCTTCCTATAGAAAAATTTAGGGTCAAATAGTAGAGAGTTCAACAACCGTTACTTGGCGTACTGGTTCGTTACGTAAGATGCTATTTAGGACGTCAGAAGTTTGAACTCTCATATGTGTGTTTCAAAAAAGGGATGTTCGAACCCTAACTTTTCAAATAGTATAATAGTATAGGTTCTAGGAGAGATCTTGGGCTGGACCGAGAACAACTTTTTCAAAAAAAAAAAAAAAAAAAAAAGAACAAAAAAAACTTGTGAGCTTTTGTTTTAAAATTCTATTCAAATAATTTCAACAAAAACTCCAAATAAATCAGACAGGCTCTGACGATATCTATAGTCAGTTTGTACCTGTTATTTGACTAAGACTATGTTTGTAATAATGATCCGACATTGAGAAGCATGATAAAAAAGTGTTTTTAGTTTCGTCCATAATATTATGTATATCATAATTTTAGATTTTTTTTTCTTTTTTGGGCCTAACAGCGTTAAGCGACTCTCAACACCAAACCAAATTTACGTTAGTCCAAGAAAAAGTCTTAATGTTCGTCGAAACTTCTTTAGCTGAAGCTTAAATCAGAAGCTAGCCATCGATCAGCAGCATCTTCTATTTTTAAGCTTCAAAAGTCGTATTCGCGCACTATACTCAATTCCTCAACTGGAGAAGCAGTTTCTTAGAAGCCGAGTCGAACAAGTAGACACTAATTAAACATGCAATTTGCAATATTTTTCTCACAAATTTACTATTACTTCATAATGACACATTGTATATATGTCACTAGGGTTTCTAGGTTAATTTCAAAGATCCCAACATCTATAATCTCTCTACTGTCACCATCTCCTCGGTCTAATTTGCCGACTTCAATAGTTCAATGCACGACATTAAGATGCCAAAAACTTTAGATTAAGAGTTGAAATATCTTTTTATGTAGATTATTATGGAATAAATAAATAACGTAAACCACGCCTAACGTACGTGGAATAGAGGGTCAAGTTAATTTACTCAATTAATTATTTTTCTAATCCCATCACAATCATGGGTACATCATATCCACCATCTTGTTGCTTGGTCGGTGATTTGCATATAATTCAACGGTCGCATTTCCGCGCAATTAAATCACTATCGCTAACATGGCAAATTTTAAAAACATAAAATAAAATTTAGAGGAGAAAAAACAAAGAAAGTGTAAATTGATTTTGACGTGGCAAAGTAAGTTCATGAACATGACCAGTTCTGTGCCTATTAATTGAACATTAAATCCACCATGTGATTAGTTCGGGGAGATCTTATGGAATTATAATCCTTTATCTTTTTTTTGGTTTTTTTGAGAAGCAGCAATCGCAACAGAGGAGTATTTGGCAAACAAAAAGTTTATCGTTATATGTTGTCACAGTTAATGAATTTTGAGACTCGCAAACTGAAATTCTGATTTGATTTTTCGTTCTTTAGTAAGAAGTTAGGAAATCTGTTTTGTTTGGCAACTGATACTTGTCCAAACAGTTTTGCTCAAGTTGTTTTTCTGGCATATTCTCATATTAAGGTGTAGATTTCCGAATGTCTTGCTCAGCACATCATTTTACTTAAAAATCCTTGCACAAATTGATTGATAAAGAGTGCGATTAGATGTTTATAATGGCATGCATAATATACACGGCTTCTAAATCATTTTTCGAAATAAAATTAATCATCTTTTAGGCAGAACGCGTTATCTTAAAGATTCGCAACTCCTAGGATCTTATAATGGATTAAAATTACTAAACCATCGATAATATAAATCATATAAGTTATCGCTAAGGGATTGTTTGATTGGCCCCATAATTACAACTGCACTGCAACTGTAACTGCACGTAGATTCAAATCCAGTGTGTTTGGTTTCATACATTTGAATCCAATTGTTGTGGTTGGAATTACATGCAAAAGCCCAATTGCAATAATTAGAAAGAATAATTTTAAACAAAAAAAAAGTTTAACTCACTAATTTTTTAAAGCAAAATATTTTTCTTTTTGCATTGGATGTAATCTCAACCACAACATATATAAAGTGAGAAAAATTTAAAAATATATTTCTCAACTATATGCAGCCAAACAAATTATTTATAGGCACAACACTTTCTACTATAGTCAGCCAAATAAGATACATATAATTATAAGGGATAACTTCAAATACTATCCCTGTGGTTTCGTGCCTTCTCACTTTAGTGCCATATGGTTTAAAACGTATCACTTTAGTACCATATGGTTTGGTTATTCTCTTTTTTTATTATTTTTTGTTAATTTTTTCGTTAAATTATACATAAAAGACTTCAAATATCCCACCTATGGTTTATCGAATATTCACTTTACTATCCTGTAGTTTTAACTTTTTCATTAATTTAACGAAAAAATTAACGAAAAGATAACAAAAAGAGAATAATCAAACCATAGGGTACTCAAGTGATACGTTTTAAACCACATGGCACTAAAGTGAGAAAGTACGAAACCACAGGGGTGGTATTTGAAGTTATCCCTAATTATAATTACTAAATTTTTAATTAATTGTATGTGTATCTATACTGCATTTTAATTATTCAATGTATAAACAAGAAAGAGAGAGAGAGAGACAGAGAGGCACAATGAAGTGTTTTAATTATTTTGGGTTGCCGTGGACATGCCCGGGGAAGAAAGTGATGGGGCCATCCATCTTTCCCAAGAAAGCCAATCACTTGAGTTACGTATCCAAGAATAATAATAAATTTCATATATCTTTCAATTTTGTCCTTGCATATTTATATTTTACCTTTTTTTTCTTGTAAATGATTCCTCCTCATCCTTCGCTAGATTTGGTGTCTGCCAAGTTGCGTGCTCATAATCTTTCCAATCACATAGAATTTTGCTATTTCCGTGGCCTAAGTAGTTGTAGTGTTGGAGAAGGAAAGAGAAAGAAAATTTACAAGAAGAGTAATCATTAATCAATGACACAATATTTAATCCAATAAAAATAAGTAATCGGTTTTTTAGTATGTGCAATCAGATTCATTAAATTTGATCATAGTTCTAACAAAGTAAATTTAAGACTTTTACAAAAGTTATCAAATTTTGCTGCAAAAAATATTTCACAATGCAATGTCAATTTTGTGCTTTTGTTAGAAACTATTGTTAAAATCATATCTTAGGCGACAGTTTTACTCCAAATACTATGAATTTAAATCAAATTCACGACTAAGGAAATAATCAAAAGTTGGTTTGCTCAAAGGAAAATTAACCCCCTGTCAAGGTAATTATTTGGCCATCAATGAAAGATATCATGCTATATCATATATAATTGACAAAATCATGAAAATTTTTATGATATTGTTCATATACAGCTTTATTTATGAAAGAAAAATGAATATTATGCCTTCTGAATCGTATGTATACGCAGTATTAACTTTTTTTTTTATTGACTAGAACGTTGTGGAGCCAATACGGTTAATCATTTTATTCGCGTTATTATCACAACAGCTCCTCAAATCACAGTGTTTTAATTTTTTCTCCATGTTGTGCGGGCATAACACTTTTTTCTTATTTTGAGAGAAAGATAGTAAATTATCTGTTTTATTTTTTATAAAAAAAGTAAATTCGGCTAGACATATAAAACAACTAATTTTAAACTTAGGACATCCACATATATAGCAAACTTTTTAATGAAAATGCTATGCCTATTTATAAACTCTGTAACTTTCTAGAAACCACGAAAATAAATGGTTGGATCTAATCACTCAGGCCCACTTGGCAATGAAATATTCTCATGAATATAAATTTGTAAAAATTTTATATGATGCAATGATACTCTTTTCCTTTTTATATCTATTCCTCTTGTAACTCATTATTGTTGCCACCATTTGACACATGGTTCCTTAAAAAGTAGTTTGATGTTAGTGCCATAAAGTCTAGGGATAATGATATCAAATGTGAAATATATTAATTAATATATAACCCTACTTTGCAGATCTTTTCAAACTGATAAGGTAGGTAGTTGAATAAAGAGAAATGTATTAAAAAAAATTATGAATTAATAAACCC
The DNA here is from genome assembly GCA_016920855.1 of Puya raimondii. Lineage (NCBI taxonomy): Eukaryota > Viridiplantae > Streptophyta > Magnoliopsida > Poales > Bromeliaceae > Puya > Puya raimondii. The sequence continues at coordinate 3,299,700 of JABWPP010000044.1, read as the reverse complement.
AAAAAAGCTGAATTATTATCTAAATTTTAATTCTTTATTAAGTACTTATTTAAAATGTCGCTTTACCTTTGATTTCTCAAGAGAGATTATTGCTACAAAGATGGTTAACAAATAGTTTTCCAAAATTTATGAGTCTTCGAAAGTAACATTGTGAGTATTATATAAGTTTCGTGTAAATTTGGTAATGTTATTATCAAGATGATCTTAATATCGACATATAAACTGACCGAATTATTTTTACTAGATTTATAGATCTAATGTTTCTCCAATAAAGATATTTTATCACACTCATGCACATATATTTTTTGATTTTTTTTTTGTTTTATGCCGAATTAGCGTCATTTAAACAAAAAACCTAAAACTCGAAGGTGAATGCAACTAACAATCTAAGATGTTGTTTGGTTGAACGTAATTATAAATATAGTGCGGCTAGAAATGTATGCAATTGAAAATATAGTAGTTATAATTATATACATATTTTTTGACTGGATGCAATATAAAACGCTGTCACTGTAAATCATTTATTTGCTTATATGTAGTCATGAGATGGTCCAATTATCTTTTATGTAGAAAAAAAATTTCTGTTTAAAATATTATCACGGAAGTAATTTTATCTTTTTATTGAAAGTTACTCTGTCTAACTGTTGCTGTTAACTGTAACAGTTGAATTCATATGCATCATTCAAACACCGAATTTCAATCTGCATATATTCATAACTGTGGGGGATCGAGTTACCAGTAAGTGAAACCAGACATTTCTTAAAAATATTACCATCCTATAAAGAGGCTTATTTCTTAAAACGAAAAAAAGACAAACTTGCTAAAACAAGTGCTTGAATCAAATTCTTATATCATGTAGAAGTACACATTCGATATCTTTTTCTCTCATGGTATATGCCTCTCTCAGGATACTTGTTTGTTTTTATATTGTATACGAAATTTGCACGGAGGAGTTTGGAGTACTTAGTCATAATAATACAATAATTTTTCTCGATTCCATGTACCTTGTGTACATTCAATATTTAACCAAAGTTTAAGAAAAAGCTTGGTGAAAATAATATCATATATATTCCTTAAAAAAAAATGCCACACCACATTATACAGAATTTGCTTGTTAGGTAAAATTAGTGAAATTACTTTGATTATTAGTTTTACTTATGTTAGTTAGAGGAAGCATCTCTCTTTTGTTTAAATTAATTGAAATTTTTTGTGTTTAGAGTATCAATCATTGTGATAAACATTTTAAGAACTGTGCACATGAACTTAGCTAATGACAACATGGCAGAGGCTTATGGTAGTATAATATTATAAATTATCAAAAGTCTTCACATGGCTAGCCATTAAATAATGAGTATTAGGAGCCAAATTTGCAACTAAAATAATTAAAATCTATTCGGATCAAAATTTAAGTTATTTATATTTTGTTCCTTTGGCTCACAATCTAAGTTTGCTTTAATGGCATTCAATGGCTCCACTCTTCATAATAAATAAATTCAGTTATAAGAGTGCACGTTTGGACTGGTTTGTGTAATAACTTTTTTTGTGTCACGCATTGTGATGCTTCAAAAGGGTTCAACCTAATCGAAATTCAAACCTTTTGACATGATCTCAGAGCTTGATTTATATCTCTTTTGTGCGCCCTTTTCTTCTATTCAAATTGGCCCAGTTATTTCAAATTGGTTTCGTTTAATTCTTATAAAATCGCGCGCGTATAACTTGAAATATAAAATCCAAATAAATGATAATTTCTATTTTCTTCTAATTTAGTAGTGGCTTCCCACTCGTAAATTGCTACAAAATCAAATTCGGGCACGGATAAGACCGAATCCGTGGGTGACTTTTGTGGCACCCGAAATGAACTCTTCGAACCCGGCAAGAAACCGAAACGTTTCAAACGTTACCTAAAATCCCCCAACTCTCCCTCCCCCCCCCCCTTTTTTTTCCTTTCAAACTCGGGTTCCTGCTCCTGACAAATTCTATTGCCTGCACCCGGTCTATAGGTGCATTTCATACACTGCATTCTGAAAATGGCGCTCAAAGATTTTGAAATTTGAATAATAATATTTTTTTAATTTTATTTGTTGATTTTTCGGATTAGTTAATTCAAATTATACATATAGTTAGATCCGAATAAAAGCAAAGTGTAGATAAAACCTGGGAGTGACAACACTTGTTGGGGTCTATTTGTTTCACCAAAGATAATATTTAGATCGATATAGATTTTCGAGTGAACTAGAATTTAAGTAAAAATTATTTGTCTTTGTTTGTTTGTTTGTTTGTTAGCTGCGGAACTAAAGTTTTTTAAGTTTTGATGTTTATTCGGTAGAAAGTGAAAGACTTAAAAACTAAAGATGCGAGAGTTATATAAGGATTTTTATTATTATTATTTTTCATGATTGATTTGGTTCCAAGCTATTTTGCGGAGTTTGAATTTTCATTAAACATGATGTTACAGTAAATTAAACAATAAAATAAATATTTATAGTTGAAAATTATCATATTTTTTTAGTTTTGGTAAAACAAACACACTCTAGTTGACACCACTGAGAGAAAAAAAAGAGTGCTAAAGAAGATGGAAATAGAAGGTAAAGTTTTAAATATTGCAGATTATATATATTTTATTGAACTATATTTTAATTTTCGAGCGTTGCACGCCGGGTGCAAGCAATGGTTCTCGTCCACGAGGGGGGAGGGGTGGGGTGCCACGTCATCCACGAGGTGGCGTCACCCCGTTGCGCCCTTTCCCGCCGGCGCGAGGTCGCAGTCGCGGCCCCCGCCGGAGACGCCGGCCTCCGGCGCCACGTGTCCCGCTGTCGAGCTGGACGGCAACAGCTGGCCACCTGGCTCCGTCCGACGTGGCCGGCCCGCAGTGCGGGGCCCACCACCCCTGTCGGGCCCCTGTCGGCGTCGCGACGCGACAGCGGGCCCCACCTTGCCGCTCCCCGCCCCGACACCTCTGCGCGTGAAAACTAACCCCTCCCTGCCTCGTCCCTCCGCCCTCTCTGATCGCCCTCTATATATACCCCCAACAATCCCCTCCCCTTTCTCCACACACCTCTCTTCGTTTCACTTTTCCTTCCGTTACTATTACTCCGCTCTAACCAGCGCGAGCTATTTTCTTATTTTCTTATTATAAATGGCCGTAAAGCCCGTGGTGTCTGCTGCCGTGTCGACCCCGCTGGGGTCGGCGGCGAACGAGAAGGACGCCGAGAAGCTGCGGTTCATCGAGGAGATGACCGCGAACGCCGACGCCGTCCAGGAGCGGGTGCTCGGCGAGATCCTCACCCGCAACGCCGACACCGAGTACCTCCGCCGCTTCGGGCTCGGCGGCGCCACCGACCGCGCCGCCTTCAAGGCGAAGGCCCCCGTCGTGACCTACGAGGACCTGCAGCCGGAGATCCAGCGCATCGCCAACGGCGACCGCTCCCCGATCCTCTCCTCCCATCCCATCTCCGAGTTCCTCACCAGGTAGTTACGAAACGAGATCGATCATTAATTACTGAAAATTTTTACCGTTCGAAAGTTTTCACACTATGTGGCAATATTTGATTGGATTGTTTATATATATATATATATAAAGTTCCGGGACCTCTGCGGGTGAGCGAAAGCTGATGCCGACCATCAAGGAAGAGCTCGACCGCCGCCAACTCCTCTACAGCCTCCTCATGCCGGTCATGAACCTGTGAGTAGTCCTGAAACCGGTTATACATGCATTTGAGTCAAATTATATACGGTCATATATAATTAGGGTCACAACTCTTAATTATTATATTTGATTAATGGAACAGTTACGTGCCGGGGCTGGACAAAGGCAAGGGGCTCTACTTCTTGTTCGTGAAGTCGGAGACGAAGACGCCCGGCGGCCTCCCCGCCCGGCCGGTGCTGACGAGCTACTACAAGAGCGAGCACTTCAAGAGCCGTCCCTACGACCCCTACAACGTGTACACGAGCCCGACCGCCGCGATCCTCTGCGCCGACTCCTTCCAGAGCATGTACGCCCAGATGCTCTGCGGCCTCTACCAGCGCCTCGACGTGCTCCGCGTCGGCGCGGTGTTCGCCTCGGGCCTCCTCCGCGCCATCCGCTTCCTGCAGCTGCACTGGGAGCAGCTCGCCGCCGACATCGAATCCGGCGCGCTCACCCCGCGCGTCGCCGACCCCTCGGTCCGCGAGGCCGTCGCCGAGCTCATCCGCCCCGACCCGGAGCTGGCCCGGTTCGTGGTCGCCGAGTGCTCCAAGGGCGACTGGGCCGGGATCGTCACTCGGATGTGGCCGAACACCAAGTACCTGGACGTGATCGTGACCGGGGCGATGGCGCAGTACATACCGACGCTCGAGTACTACAGCGGCGGGCTCCCGATGGCGTGCACCATGTACGCGTCGTCGGAGTGCTACTTCGGCCTCAACCTCCGCCCGATGTGCGCGCCCTCGGAGGTCTCCTACACCATCATGCCCAACATGGCCTACTTCGAATTCCTCCCCCTCGACGACGGTGGCAGCGGCGCCAAATTAGGCGCGGGCGAGTGGAGCCGGCTGGTCGACCTGGCCGACGTCCAGGTCGGCTGCGACTACGAGCTGGTGATCACGACGTACGCGGGGCTCTACCGCTACCGCGTGGGCGACATCCTCCGCGTGACCGGCTTCCACAACGCCGCCCCGCAGTTCCGCTTCGTGCGCCGCAAGAACGTGCTGCTGAGCATCGAGTCCGACAAGACCGACGAGTCGGAGCTGCAGAAGGCCGTGGAGGCCGCGTCGGAGGTCCTGAAGCCCTACGACGCGACGATCGTCGAGTACACCAGCCACGCCTGCACGAAGACAATTCCGGGCCACTACGTGATATACTTCGAGCTGCTGCACAAGGATGAGGGGGGGAAATCGGCCGGGTCGGTCGAGCACGGCGTGATCGAGCGGTGCTGCGGGGCGATGGAGGAGGCGATGAACACCGTCTACCGGCAGAGCCGGGTGGCGGACGGCTCGATCGGGCCGCTGGAGATACGGGTGGTGCGGCCGGGGACGTTCGAGGAGCTGATGGACTACTGCATCGCCCGCGGCGCCTCGATCAACCAGTACAAGGTGCCGCGCTGCGTGACCTTCCCGCCGATCGTCGAGCTGCTCGACTCCCGCGTCGTGTCGGCGCACTTCAGCCCGGCGCCGCCCAAATGGTCCCCCCACCGCTCCGCCTGAACCCCCGCCCCCCCCCCGCCGGCTCCCCTTTGAAAATTTGTAGTCGGCAATTAAACAGTGCAGCTGCGGAGAGAATCTGTGCATTAATTTCCGTGCCACCAATGTGGGGATTTAGTTACCTACCTTATTAGAGTTTCTTTTTTGGGCTCAACTTTTTTCTTTTCTTTTCTTTTTTTTTTCTTTTTTTTAACCCTCATAAGCACATTTTTTTTTTTTTTTTTTATAGTTTTTTCTCATTTTATAATGTAGGAGATGTAGTAATGTTATCTGACTGTGTTGGCCCAGAAGAGCAGCGTGGGGAGTTTAAATTGTTGTTACTTAATTTAATTGTACAAGATAGAGTTATATATTAATCACAATATCTTATCTTATCCAGTGTTGCCTTTAATTTCGTTGCTAGAAACTTGTTTGATCCTACTTTAAAAACAATAATGATAATATATGAAAAATAAACATAAATATAAAATCTTACTTTTGAAAGTAAATTAATGTCTTGGCTTATCGTCACCATAGAAAATTAATCGGTGGTTGTTGTGACGTTCTACTAACGAGAGTCATAGTTAAAGCTCTAAACTTTTTTAAATAGCTTTTCTCCGAAAGTTTTAAATGGGCTTTTAGACAATTCGTAACTTTGACTGAGATTTTTTATGAACTAATGCGCTGTTATAACTAAAAGTGGCACGACAGAGTAGTTCAGCAAAAAGATGAATAATTATAGTTATTGGGAATACCAACGGTTGAGAACTCATAATTTAACCTGATACTAATTGTTCAGAATCTACAACCTGCTCTGATATCAAATAATATAAATTCAGCATTTGCTCCGATATCTGTTGTAGGAATTGCACAACATAAGCATCCAATCAAGTTTACAATAAAAATATAGATTAAACGCTTCCGTTGCGACATCTCAAAGAACGACAGCGAAGCGAGTACCGAATTTTTACTAGCTGGTATCAAAGCGGACTATGAGTTCTCAACGGTAAAATCTTAAGAGTAATTTTTTTTTTATTTACTAGTTTTAGCTTGATCAAAGAGTATAGATGTCTCAACTAGTGAGGTAGGTATAGCTTATAGCTAACAACTTTTTTTTTTGAACCTATTAACAAATCAAGTCAAACTGCGTATTTGCAAGGACATGATTTGGAGGACACATCATCTTTGAGTCAATACCAACTATCTTGAAATAAAGTTCAAAAGAATAAATGATTGTCACGCTTTGTACTTTTGTACCTTTGCTGGTCAATGGGGTGTGAAAATAAAAGCTTCATTTAAATTTTTTTTTTTGCTTCTAAAATTAATCAGAAATTTTGATGAGAAACTTCAAAGGCTTCTTTTGACATTTTTACACTATGATGGTCCTCTACATAACCACCCCAAGAATTCCCCATAAGCAATAATATAATGTGGCATGTGCCTTGTTATGTTAGAAATCCTACCAACAACATCAACAAAAAAAAAAAAAAGAAAAAAAAAAAAGAAGGAATATCTCGAACATTCACGTTCAGAAGCTTAAACATTATATAGGAAACATATATATATATATATATATATATATATATATATATATATATATATATATATATATATATATATATATATATGAAAATCAATATTTTATAAGTATAAAAGATTTAAAATAAAAAACGTCTCACAAAATTAAATTAAAATAGGATGTAAACTAGGCGGATCTGAGGAGGACTCTCCCAACCCCAATCACGTTTCTTATTAGGTCAGGACATATGAGAATGAGTTAATTTTTATTTTATTTTTTGTCAACACTTACCGTTCCATTCTGAGTGGATCGGAGCGGAAGTGAATTTCTGACGGATTTTTGGTGGATCGGAATAGAACAAAAGAAGAAAGGGGTCTCTCACTTTTCACTTAATTTTCTCGATAGATCGAGAGAAATTCAAAATAGATTATATTTTTCTATATTTTTTCTATATCTTTGGTTCCCAGTTAACCGCCCCAATCGGGGAGGATCCTGGAGGATCGGGACAGGATCTCTACCAACCCAGATCCATTAGCATCTCTAGTTCTGCCCCGATAGACTCAACATTTTTTTTTTTTTAATATATGTGTCATAGCCATTTATTGTATAAATAAATCCTCATCCATTACATTCTATTATTTCTTTAAGTCATATCCATTACATAATTTGTCTGATCTCTATCATGTCTGTAAGTAAAGGTAAAGGTAAAGGTAAAGATAAAGGTAAAGGTATTCAAACCATCTTGTGATCACTTCTTATCGGATTGACTTTTGCGAAAAACAAGAACCGACCTACAATTTTCTCCTACAACGTTATTTCTTAACTAATTCATACCAGATCGATCTTTACATACGTAAGGTCGTGTGTCTGATTCCCGCTTTCAACATTCACTTAGTTAATTAATCCATGAACTAAATCCACATTTCTCCACTTACCTTTTATACGAATCATATATGTGAGCTTTTCTATCAAATCGATATTTTGAATAATATATATAATTGTGGTACACGCGCGACGAACTTACTAAAGAATTATATTTGACCTTGTGAGGTATATAATTGGGGTCTCAACTCTCATCAATGCCTAATAAGTCAAGGTGGGCTTTTACTGGTGTGGGTTGGTTTTGTAGGAGGATTGTTGTTGTTGTTGTTTTTAATTGTTAGGTCAAAAGCTAATGAGCTTCGATAGCTTGCTGGAGTTGTGGTCGGTTCCGAGACACCGAACCTGGTTTCCCTCCACCACTTCCGTACTCGTGCTTGCGTTTCAAAAGCGATTTTGGAAAAAGTGTTTTTTTTTTTTTTTTTTTTTTTTTTTTTTTTTTTTCAAGTTTGCGTCCATACTCTGCTACGCTGTTGTGCATCCCCATTAAATTGGGGATTGGATTGGATCGAAGCTTTTGCCCCCACTGCGTCGAAAAGCGTGCGCTTCTCGGGATGCGTGATGGAGTGGGATGCGGTGGCATTTTATCCCCCCTCTCCATGCTGGATTTGTTTAGATATAGAAACGATGTTTCAAGCGAGGAGAGGAAAGGTTTAGCGACTCAGAGATGTTGAAGTCATGATGACTAAGGATAGGTTCGGTCGGATTCAACGTTATCTTCTCAATTTTAATTCGCCTTTCTTCTGGAGATTCGATAACCTCGTCCTAGCAGAAACAAACGCGACATACATTTATTTCTTAATTAAGATGCAGTTGTACTAAAATCGTTACAAAAAATCGACCGTCCCTAACGCAAGTGGTAAAGAATTTGGTAGTTGATATCTGAGGTTCCCGAGTTCGAATCCTAGTTGATTCATATTTCCAGCTAAATTTATTTTTTTTAAAAATAAACGAAGCAGGTAGCGTGCTACCTTTTTCTCAAAAAAAAAAAATTTGTTACAAAAAGTATGAACTACGGACTTTCTGTTGCAAAGAAAATAGAATTTGAAATATAATTTCAACTTTTTGTTGCCACAATGGCAATAGACATTTTATTTGTTAAATATTTGCGAACTTCTCCAAGTAAAGATGCCATTTTGCGGACACATTTCTCTTTTGGTTTTTTCCATCCATAAGGCCAAATTAACCCACCATGACAAATTCTTTTTAACTTCTTACCTTATTTATTTCATGTGTTTTTTATACTGTTAAATATCTTGTTTTGTTCAGAAAACATACATCGGTCTCTCTTGAATATAAATATTGATAAAAACGTGAAAAATTTATCTGAACTATAAATCACTTTGATTTTACTACTCAATCTTTCAATTTGTTTGATTTGAGTCATTCAATGGTACTTTAACTTCAAATTTAAGCTAATTACATATTTTAATAATCTTGTATATATAGTTGCGAGAATTGCATTATATATATTAATCATATATATTAATTAACTCTGTAAAAATAAACGACATATTCAAATATTGAAGTCAAAATATCGTTGACTAACTTAAATCAAACAAATTAAAAGATTGGTAGTAAAATTAAAATTTTGAAAGGTTGGATAGTTAATTCAAAATGGTTCATAGTTTAAATAAGTTCTATACGTTTTTACCTATAAATATTAAAAATATCGTTTTTTAGTCTCTTAAGCTTTTGGAGACAAATATTTATTTCACATAATTTAACTTACAATCAGAACTAAGTCTAAAGCTTTGAGCCTAGAAGTAATAAATATGAGTTCGAGTCCGCCTGGATGTAAGGAATAGCATTAGGGGCCAAAAATTCGTCAAAACTTCGCTCTCGTCCAATCTGTCCTTTTTTTTTTGTTGAGAAAAAGATAGTACGCTACCCGTTTCGTTTATATCTTATAGAAATAAACTTAGCTAGAAATATGAATCAACTAGGATTCGAACTCGGGACCTCGGGTACCAACCACCAAGCCATTTGCCACTTGCGCTAGGGACGGTCGGTCTCGTCCAATCCGTCCTGAATAGAATGATAAGTGGGAGCGAAAAATGTGATTAAAATTAACGCATCCTGAATCCGTTCCAACATGACAAAAAATGAAATGGAAGGTGAGGAATCCACTTCATTTGCATACCTAAATAGCGTTGAATATGAAAAATACCATTAATTTTGTTAACATCAGTTAGCATGCGGGACACATGACTTTGGTGTTGTGGGCCAAAATTATGAAGGCCTAATATTCGAAGAGAATAAGAACAAAAGATGCGACGTTACATAGACGTACTCTCTCGCTTTGTTAGGTGAAGTTCGTTTTCATGTTAATTAAATTAATGTACGTATTATGTCATGTGTGTTGGATTTGCACGTTTATTCTTTCTCAAGGAATCTGGTGGATTGAGATAAGGCTTTTGGATTATACCAACGCCACCATACATTTTTCTCCTCCTTTTCCTATGGCACGTATGTGATGCGAGTTATTTGTGGACATGATTTTATAAATATTAAGACAAATTCTAAGCAATTCAATTTCTAAAAAATATGATATTGTTGGCTATTTATTATTAGCTAAAAATAGATCCAACTTTCTACCCCGTGACAATAAGTACAGACAACTAATAAGTTGGGTTGGCTGAGCCCAATAAGTTGAGTGGGATTGCGGTCCTAACGGTAAGAGACCTAATAATAAACTTAACGTTCAGATGGATTAAGTCGGGTTGAACACCGTGAGCTGTGGCTGGGCCCTTAAATGTCATGCGTGTGTCCTTTCTATAAACACATGATTTTGGAATGGTTGGTTAGCGTTCACAATCCACATATATCCGAAAAGATTTAAATCTTTTCTGTTTCAAGAGGTCACCATTTTATGGCATATATTCATATCTATTATAACGTTATCTTTCCTGTCACCTCTTCAGTCGGTCTAATATGGCGTGATTCACTTTATATCCATAATGCACATGAGCTTGGTCCCCTTCCTAGCTATCATATTAATAACTTGGGTAACTCTAAAAAGTGATCTAGAGAATTTTCTATATTTGATTCTCAAATTAGCGATGCCTAGAATTGTTAATCATTATTCAAAAGATTATTTATTATTTGTATGGTCTCACTTTTGCTTACATATTCAACAGCAATTGGGCTTAATAGAACAATTGAGAAATAGAGAAGTTTGAATTTTTTGTTGCAGTAAAACTAGAAATAAGAGTCCAAGGCTTGAGAGGAGAAGCTTAAATATAAAGTTTTAATTCTACCATAAAGAGAGGCGGTTGAAAAGCTTTGAATATATATAGTGTTTCATCAAATAACACTACACTTTAAGAAGTATCAAGCAAACCCTTTGCATAAACAAATATCAAAGGCTAAGGATTTGAAGGTCCGTACTCGAGTTTTCAAGTTCGAAGCCTAAGTGCTTCATATTTCTAAAATAATCAACGAGGCGAGTAACTTGCTATCTTTCTCTCTTTGAAAGAAAAAAATAATTATTTCATAAAGTATATATTTTCTCTCCATGATATCTTTTTAAATGCTTGATTGTGTTATACATCAAAGATAACTGCTAATTTATTGAGTAGCACTAATTTTTTGAGTGGCCTAGTGCATGGATTGTAAAGAGCATACATATTTGGTGCCCAAAACCTTTTCTATATTAGCAAAGGCAATAAGAAACAACAAGAGAGACAAATTGGTATTAATGGCTTCTTTTAATCCAACCCACTCATATTAGGTAGGAGACATTTTCTAATAATAGATGAGACATTAGATTGAAAGCTTGTTTGCTTGTTGGACTTTGGCAAATTTAAAATTGAGAAGAGACATTCATAACTAATCTCATACTCAATTGTGTTTTTGTCAAACTAATTAATTACCTTTTAAGGAATTAGCTAGATGGGTACAAGAACAAGCTATTCAACTTTTTAGTTTAAAGGCATGTAAACGCACAACAAGAAGTTATAGTGGTGTTTAATGGGATTGAATTTGTGGTCTCGAAATGGCGAAGCATTGGAAAAGAGAAAGTAAATGAAGTCGATTTGTGGAAAGCAACAAAGTTGGAATATAACTAGCGCGCACCGGTAAAGTAACTGGGGTTGTTAGTTATTTTGTTAAGAAACTTTCCAATGAGATCTTATTGAGACAGTTTGTCGAATTTGTGATTTATACCACACTAGAATATAAAAAGGTTCATTCAAATCTAGGAGTTTTTCATTCGAATTTTACTACCGTATTGGACGGCTGATTTAGAAGAGGTTCGATAAAGGCGAGTGAGATGCTCAACATTCAATCTTTTTTGAAGCGGGCGTGTTTAGCCCAACTGTTCCGATGCGCATTCACGCCCCATATTGGTAGCATGAGCGAGCAGCATTATGTCACACACATGCAGAATTATTACTTTGGGGCAATTGTTTATATACCCTTGAAAAGTTTTCGATTTTCTAATTTATCCATCTTAGAAGGTTAATATTAAAAATATCTTTTTACATTCCAAGTTATTTCAAATATACCTCTAAAGTTAAATTCTATTAGTAAATTATTAGCAATAGCTGTTATCTTTGTGAAATTACTATTTTACCCTTTCAAATATACCCCTCTACCATCACCAACTTTTCTTATTCAGTTATTAGCTCTTAAGTTAGGGGCAAAATAAGTATTTAAATTTTTTATCTTTTCAAATATACCCTTCTACCATCACCAACTTTTCTTATTTGCCTTTTAAGTTAAGGGCGAAAGAGATATTTTGATTTTTTTAACTCTAGTAGACATTTAACTTACGTTTAACCCGAGATAACTTAACGGGTGGCAACTGCGGAGGCATTTTTGAATAACGGAGGAACATATGAGGGGTATATAGGAAACAAAAAAAAGTAAGGGTAATTAGATATTTTTAATGTTTTGAGGGGTATATAGGCAATTATCCCTATTACTTTCATGGAGAAGCTTATTATAGTGAAACGGTGTAGGACGGTGTAATCGGGCGATACACAGCTAGACCAAACAGACCTAGAATATGTATGCCACAAACACTGTATGCCACAAACACGGTCCAGCACAGTCATATTATATTCATCAAAAGCCCGGCCCAAATTAGTTTGATAAAATTTTTAGCCCATTAACTTTTGGGCTGGATTGCTATTATTCTTGGGCTGGCCCAGCTCTAGGGTAACTTCCAAACAACTGTAGAGACAAAATTACCCCTTAAGATAAGGGAGAAGTTCAACATCTTCTTTTTTTTCTTTTTTTTTTAAATTTTTCATTAGACCTGGAGGTCTATTGGCCTGTAGATGCACTCATTCTGAGAATATAGTCTTGCCTTAGACTCAATCCCGAATTCCTAAAATACTCTCCAGAATTCTTAGCCACTTGAGCCGGAGCTCGGTAGTAACATCTAGATGTTTAACTGACCGTCTCTAGCTCAAGTGAAAAAATGTTTAGTGGTTGATACCCGAGATCCCAAGTTCAAAATCTAGTTACTTCATATTTTCAGCTAAATTTATTTCTTAAAAAATAAACGAAGTAGATAGCATGCTATCTTTCTCTTTAAAAAAAAAACATCTACATATTTACACTAAATGCGGTGGAGGCATTTCGTTTTGTTGACACGCTTCTCATGACAATGTTGGGCGCGCCCAATGCATCATAGATTGAATTCGAAAACTATAATATTTAATTTAATAGATATGTTTTCAACATATAATTTTAATGTATATATATAGGCTTTTGAACAAATGCAATATGCAAACTATTTATTTTCCTCTGTTCTCTTATGTTAGGAGTCACTCTCAATGTCATTTTCCTGCAATTTCTGTTCACACATAGCAAGATGAACACAAAAGATTGGAAAGGAAAGAAAAACAAAACAAGTTTTGACAAAAAGAATCCGAGACGTATCAGATGACGCATCTGATTACTCCAGTGTGCATACAGCACCAGTTCAAGTGGATCGAGTCGTACTTCAATCTAGTTTTATCTGAGTTAAGGCGCAGCTAAGGACACGTCTGGATGCGAGTAACTTTGAGCACGCGGCACACTTGAGTTACACAAACTTAAACACCATGCAAGTAATTTTTATTATTCGAACCAAATACAATGAAAATACATGAAACTAAATTTCTAGCACGTCGCATTTCTCATTAATTAATTCTAGATAGAGATCCCAAATCAAACTATGTCTTATGATAATTAATTCATGAGGAAAAGCTAATGGTTACTTAGAGGCATGATAGGAAGTTTTTTCCTATCATTTTCGAGGAAATAAAGATAAATTTAAGAATTGCACCTAGTGTGGATTTTTTCTTTTTTCTTTTTTTCTTGAGAGGAAGGTAGAGGGTCAAATACCATGCATGTCATATATATATATATATATATATATATATATATATATATATATATATATATATATATATATATATAGTTAAGCGGTCATCTGTTCTTCAAGGCCCGCTTCCAATTTAGCACTTTTTTTAATAATTTTATTGCCGTGCTCCTAAGAGTTCTTCGAAATTTAGTTAAAGATGCGTGCAGTTCTTTCTTTCTATGTCAACCAACAATAAACTATGAAGACAGTATCTCCACGGACGAAACTAGGATTTAGGTTATCTGAGGGCCAAGAATATATAATATAGGATTAATTGCATACAGGTTCCTGCAAATATAGTGAATTACAGATATATCCCTGCAAAGTTCAATTTTTATAAGTTATTCCTGCAAAAGTCCTAATGTATGCAGAAATGTCCCTCTGATTTGTTACCGTTAGAGAATTGTTTATTTTTTAACATCAGGCTCGTGAAATGACATTTTTACCCTCACAAATATGTCTCTGCAAAAGCTGGATACGAAGAAGAAGAAGAAGAAGAAGAAGAAGAAGGAGGCGGCGGAGGCGATCGCCCGCCGCGATCTCCTCCCTCGCCGGCAGCGGCGACGACGACCACTCCGACCTCCGCTCCGCTCTCCCCGGTGGCCGAGTTCCACCTCTCCGACGAGATGGGGCCACGTCGACAAGCAAAAGAGGAAGAGGAAGAGGAAGAAGGACAAAATTATCAATTCACCTTATTAAGTAACCATAGTTAGGCATTTTATATATTAACTGTGGTTAACTAAATTTCTCTAACGGATCCTAACGGCAGGGACATTTCTGCATATATTAGGACTTTTGCAGTAATAACTAATGAAAGTTGAACTTTGCAGGGATATATCCGTAATTCGCATGTTTGCGGGGACCTGTATGCAATTAACCCTATAATATATTTATCTTAAAAAATAATTTTTTAAAATAAATTAGAAAAAAAGTTTGACGTATAAGACACCATTTTTTTATGACAAAATTTTATTTTGGCCTTTAAAATTTATATTTTAATTTTTACTATACATTATACAAGTTTTAAAAAGTTGAGGAGGGTCATGGCCTTTGTCGGCCTCTCAATAGCTCCGTCTCTGAGTATCTCCGAGCTTATACATTTTTCCTGAACTTTTATTGAGTATCTCCGAGCTTATACATTTTTCTTGAACTTTTATTGTGAAGAGTTAACCATGTTGAGAAAATAAACGGGGTTGAGTATTAATAGGGGGTCAAAATTTTGATAGCATTTGAGTACCATTTTTTTTTTTTCGTGTTATTTGCGAGCATGGGTAAATAATAATAAAAACTGTCAAAATTGAAGAGTAAAATTTTCCCAAAATAATAGAAGCTGTCAAAATAGAAGAGTCAAAATTTCCCCATTTTTCCCATTTTAAAGTTAAATAATGAAAAGTTACAAAATCCTGAGTTTTCCAACTATCTTAATTACTGTACTCCACATAATTTAATTTCTGAAAATATTTAACCTACATTTTATTTTATTTAGCCAACTATTTTTACTGGTTAATAAACTTGAACATCAATTTGATGAGACATTTTTTGTTTCTGATAATCTAGGGCTTAGTAATTACCATTCCATCTAGTTTCGTTTACTGGAACTTGAATTTATAACCCTCCATAATCTTCGCTCACTTGTCTTATTATGAAGATATATGTAATTTGATAAGACGTAATGCTCAAAATGGGAGAAAAGTTTTACATAATAATTATTCAAATTAGAATAGTACCATTTACTACTAAACGGCCTCTATATTGCAAAAAAGCAAATTTTTTAATATATTATATTAATATAAAATTGTTATCTTATTCTTAATTAAACTTTTTAGTATCTCACATCCCCCAGTGAGATTGATTTGGGGCATGTTAGAGTTAATTGCATTATTGGTCCCCAAATTTTGCCCAATTGTTTATTTGGTCCCCAATTTTTTTAAAAAAAAATTATGTACTGAGCTTTTATTTTTTTATTTCAATAAAGTTCTGCTTTTAAAAATATAATTAATTTAGAAATATTTTTTCAACACGAATTAATATTTATTATGTCAATACCAGGCCAGCTAGTGTAAGCTGCAAATATTACCTAATGGGATTTTAACCTTAAAGGTCTTAATTAAAATTAAAAATTAAAATATGATTGTAATAAAAAAGGGGTTAAGTGTATACAGTTTTCTATAAACATATCGAGTAACAGATATATTCCTACAAAATTCAACTTTTCATATTTATTTCTATAAATGTCCTAACTTTTTAAAAAATAATAGGATCTGCTAGAAAAATATAGTTAATCATAGGTAAAATACTTAACCCTAATTGATCTTTTTACCCCTCTTATATTATTTGTGATGGTAGAAAAAAAGATGATGACCGCTAAAATTTTGGGAATGATATTCCTGTATAATTTTAACAGTTAAAATTTTTGGAGAGATATATTTGTGATGTCAAAAATTACATTTCACTTATCTTCTCTTAAAAAATAAACAGTGCTCTAACGGTAATAAATCAGAGGGAGAAATATAAATATCATCTGAATTTTTATAGAAATAAATATAAAAAAGTGAACTTTATAAAAATTTATTTGTTATTCGATATGTTTGTAGAAAGTTGTATGAAATTAAAACTAAAAGGCCAATTTGCATAAAAAATCCACTAGTTTTGGGCTTTTGCAAAATTGGGTCGCTATTTTCGATTTTGCAGATTCGGTCCGAATTTTCAGCAAACTGATCAAAATACCCTTGTTACTTTTTCTCTCTCCTCTTTTTTTTTCTCTCTCCTTTTTTTTTCTCTCGCTCTTTTTTTGTTTCTCTCCGAACGGCGGAGGCGGAGGTGGAGGTGGAGGCGGAGGCGGAAACGGCCCGCCTCGCCTCTGCCCCTCACGCCCTCGCCCTCGCACGCCCACCCTCGGCCTCCTCGCCTCCGACCCCGCCGAGGCCGTGCCGCGCCGCGACTCTTTTTTTTTATTTTACCTCTCCGACCCTCCTCCACCCGCCGTCCCCACCGTAGCCGCCGGCGACGAAGAAGTGTTTCATGGGGCCGAGAAGCACGCCGGCGAGGGAGGAGAAAAAAAATAGTTACACTCCGGCGAAAGAAGTAGGTCATGACCAAAAAAATTATAAAGAGAAATAAAAAAAAATAAAAAAAAATATTTTTTCCTATAGGAAAGACCAAAAATCTTAGAAGAAGGAAGAAAAAGATGAAATTGCACTGTTAAAATAATATTGTACAGTTTTAAAAAAAATTTACACTATTTTAAATAACTTTAAGACAAAAGTTATACTCTTTAAGATGAAAATTATATTTTTTAGACTAAAATTACACTCTTTGGATGAAAATTACACTATTTCTTTTTCTCTTCTTCTTTCTCGTTGCACTATTTCTTCTCGTTGCACTATTTCTTTGCACTCTTTCTCCCAAACCAAACTCGAATCCGGTCACTCCGGACCGCGCGGCGCGGGGCGGATCTCGAGGAAGCACTCGGAATCGGGGGGGGAGGCGGGGAGGAGAAGCACGATGACAACGAGAAGGAGGCCTCAAAAGAGAAGGAAGAGGACGAGGACGACGACGGGCGCGGACGCAGGGGCGCGGAAGCGGGCGCAGCCGGCAGGGGCGCCGGGCGCGGGCGCAGAGGGCGCAGGGAGCGCCCCCTGCGCCCACCCTGGGGGCGTGGGCGCGGGGCGCAGAGGGCGCAAGGGAAGCGCCCCTGCGCCCCCGCCCGGGCCCCTGCCCCCGCCCCGGCCCGGGCCCGGGCCCGGGCCCCCGCCCCCCCCCCCGGGTGGGCGCAGGGGGCGCTCCCTGCGCCCGTGCCCGGCCCCAAGGGGGTGCAGGGGGCGCGTCCCCTGCGCCCAGCCGGGGCGAGCGCAGGGAGGGGGCGCAGGGGACGCGCCCCCTGCGCCCCCGGGCGCCCCCCGCGCCCGCTTCCGCGCCCCTGCGCCCGCGCCCGTCCTCGTCCTCGTCCTCGTCCTCCTCCTCTTTTGAGGCCTCCTCCTCGTCGTCGCCTTGCTCCTCCTCCCAGCCTCCCCCCGATTCTGAGTGCTTCCTCGAGATCCGTCCCGCGCCGTGCGGCCCGGAGTGACCGGATCCGAGTTTGGTTGGGGAGAAAGAGTGCAAAGAAATTGTGCAACGAAGAGAAATAGTGCAATGAGGAAGAAGAAGAGAAAAATAAATGGTATAATTTTCATCCAAAGAGTGTAATTTTAGTCTAAAAAGCTTAATTTTTATCTCAAAAAGTATAATTTATGTCTCAAAGTTATTTAAAACAGTGTAAATTTTTTTTAAACAGTACAATATTATTTTAACAGTGTAATTTTATCTTTTTCTTTCTTCTTCTATGATTTTTAGTTTTTTCTGTAGGAAAAAATATATTTTTTTTATTTTTTTATTATTTTTCTCTTTACAATTTTTTTTTGGTCATGACCTACTTCTTTCGCCGGAGTGTAACTATTTTTTTCCCCTCCCTCGCCGGCGTGCTTCTCAGCCCCAAGAAACACTTCTTCGTCGCCGGCGGCGGCGGTGGGGACGGCGGGTGGAGGAGGGTCGGAGAGGTAAAAAAAAAAAAAGAGTCGCGGCGCGGCGCGGCCTCGGCGGGGTCGGAGGCGAGGAGGGCGAGGGTGCGCGTGCGAGAGCGAGGGCGAGGGCGTGAGGGGCAGAGGCAAGGCGGGCCGTTTCCGCCTCTGCCTCCGCCTCCGCCTCCGCCTCCGCCTCAAAAAAAAAGAGGAGAGAGAAAAAAAAGAGAAGAGAGAAAAAGTAAGAAGAGTATTTTGATCAGTTTGCTGAAAATTCGGACCGAATCTGTAAAATCGAAAATAACGATCCAATTTTACAAAAGCCCAAAACTGGTGAATTTTTTATACAAAAATGCCAAACTAAAATAATGAGCAGTAAAAAATAAAAAACAGGGTAACGATTGGGCGTCCCAAAAATGGAAAGAACGCAATTATCACTTCCTAATTATGGAGTGACGTGGCAGGCGAACCAACGCCGACACGTCACCGCTATCCACTTGTCGTGAGCCACGTCAGCATCAGGAGACGTGATATGACGGCGTTACACCGTACAATTCCCGGGTGACGTGGAGGGACGGAACGAGGACGTCGCTCTCAGCGCTCGTGCGACCACGCGACGCGCACGATCCGACAGCGCAGTAACCTCACCGGCGCGTGCTCTCCCCGCGCTTTTCCACGAATGCGGCGGTGACTCCACGCATCTCTCGCTTGTTCTAGGAGGAGAAATTATTTTCATGCTCCCGTTGCATCCGTACAACTCTTTTACCGTTCAAATTTTTTAAAATCGCGCTTGTATGCATACAAATGGATGGGTGTTTTTCGATTAGTCCCTTACGATTGACCGATTCGATTTTGGTTATTAAAATAGTTTATTTACACTTTCAATCCATGCGGGTATCTGTCTTCGATTTATTTATGGGCGTGTATATAAATATGATCGTAGAAAATTTGAAACCTTCATAATAGGTAGAGTTTATTTTGATCTTTTCACTTAGTTGTCCACATGATAACTTATTCAGTCAACCTAGCGTAATTGGCTAAGAACCTGTTTAGATGTATAAATATATTGCTCAGTATATCTTAATGATATATTTAAAAAATGTGATCAAATATCTAGAAATAAATATTATATTCGGTTTTTATGTTATTCTGTTGATGAGATAAATCATCTTTTATGTGAAACATGTTTTACTGAATTTCAAAAACTTCTCGGAGAACAAAATTCAAAATATTTTCTTACAATCCCACAAAAGAATTTTTATACCAACTAAGTTATCCTTGAATAATTTATTCCAATTTCTAAACGTGGGATAAGTGCTTGATGGTGGTCTCCGAGGTACTAAATTCGAAGTCTCATTGTATAACATATCTCTAGCTAAATTTATTTATAAAAATATAAAAGAAGTTGATAGTTAGCTATCATTTTTCTCCCTAAAAAACAACTTATTCAGTGTGTACGAGAAGTAAGGCTGCACCTAGCTAGGGGTGTCAACGAGCCGAACAAGAGCGAGTTGGGGTCGGCTCGTGTTCGGCTCGTTTCATAAACGAGCCGAACACGAGCTGTATCGAGCCGAAAAATTCAACTACTGTTCGGCTCGTTTATTAACGAGCCGAACACAAGCTGACTCACAAATAAAAAATTAAAAGAATTAAAAAATATATATATAGAAAAATAAGTTTATTGGATCTTATCCATTAGATTGTGATATAATGGTCGAAATTTTACATATAAAATAGTTATTTTATAATTGAGTTGGACTTTATATTTAGGTTAGGCTAAAAATTAAATAATAAAAATTTATATTATATCTATTTAATTATTTATTAGTATATATATAAATATAAAAATATATATTCGAGCTGTTATCGAGCCGAACACGATCAAGCTGACCTCAGCTCATGTTCGGCTCGTTTGTTAAACGAGTTGAAAAATTTAGCTCGTGTTTGGCTCGTTTACTAAACCAGCGATTCGATTTTAAGCTCATTTCGAGCCGAACACGAGCCGGCTCGCGAAGCTGGATTGCCACCCCTAGCTGCACCAAGTGCAGGGAATTGTTGTTTTCCCCAACACGCTTGAGGAGCAAGCCCCATTAAATCTTGCCACGTGGCATTTTGATAGGGTTGCAAATAATTAGGCGTTACACAACTTATCGGGTTAACAAATATATACTACGGTGAGAGTAAATAAAATTTCGCAAACCGACAACGTCGGGTGGTGTGGCGCGAGTTGGTACGCGCGAAACGCCCCCGTTATCCTCTTCTCGGATCCGCTGTGCGAACCGAACAGCGAACAAGCGTAACATCGAACCATTTAACAAGCCTCCGTACTACGTACCTACCAAAAAAATAGTTGTGTATGTGAAAATGTAGAGAGACTCCCTCAGCTTTATAACTTTTTGAAATCAGCGCCTTATCTATTTCGTTCGAGGTTCAGAAATCGAGTGCAATTTCAAACGTTATTGAAGTTGAGGGGGCTCGTTACAATTTTACAGTAACTTCTCCGCGCAAAGCCGTGCGAATGAAGTTATTTCGACGCCACCGCTTGGCGACACGTGGCACGGTTGCCTTATCTTCCCGCTCTCTGTGGTTATGGGGGAAACGACACGGAAACGAGTTTCGCCACTGTGGTTCTTTATAAAGGGAAACGGATCCGTATGTTCACTTCCCCCGGTGATTATAAGCACTTTCTCACTCACCGTTCAGTACTTTCCCAAAACAACGCAGTCACTCTCTCTCTCTCTCTCCCTCTTCGTTCTCCTCCTCCTCCTCCCCCGAGCTCGTCCATGGCGTCCACGGCGTCGCCCTCGCGGGAGGCCGAGGAGAAGCTCCTCGTGGCGCGATCCCCTGACCCCGACGACTCCGAGGAGGAGCGCGCGTACGACTCCGACGAGAAGGTCGTGATCTCGGTCTCCGACGATGAGGACGGGGAGGAGGCGGCGGGGCCGCCGCCGTTCTCGTGGCGGAAGCTGTGGCTGTTCACGGGGCCGGGGTTCCTGATGTGCATCGCGTTCCTGGACCCGGGGAACCTCGAGGGCGATCTCCAAGCGGGGGCGATCGCGGGGTACTCGCTCCTGTGGCTCCTCCTGTGGGCGACGGTGATGGGGCTCCTGATCCAGCTCCTCTCGGCGCGCCTCGGCGTGGCGACGGGGCGCCACCTCGCCGAGCTGTGCCGCGACGAGTACCCGCCCTGGGCGCGCGTGGCGCTGTGGCTCATGGCCGAGCTCGCCCTCATCGGCGCCGATATCCAGGAGGTCATCGGGAGCGCCATCGCCATTAAGATACTCAGCGGCGGCGCGATCCCGCTCTGGGCCGGGGTCGTCATCACCGCGCTTGATTGGTATAATACGACCCTTCAATCGATTTATATTGCTCTAGTTTATAGTACTTGCGATTTCGAATTATATTATACTGATTCGAGCTTTTGATTTGAACTGTTTGATTTGTTTTTGTTTTTTATCTTATTTTCTTTTTGTTTTATTTTTTTTATATTGATTCCAGTTGGATTAATCTAATTTTTATTGTTATATCTGATTATTTTGGTTGTTTTTAGGTAGCTTGTTCCTAGTTAGCTTGTGGTTTCAGCTCTACTATTCCAAGTTATAACAATTTAGGGACCTATTTAGTTAATCCAATACAAATAGGTAAAATTAAAGTATATAAAAGTAAACTACTCAACATTTATTCGCCAGAGAATTAAAAAACAAAGAAGCTTATCAGCTAAATGTTGTCTCTTTTCATTTTCAGAGGAAGAAAAAGTAAAAAAATAAATAAGTTGTATAGGTTCTTCAATTATTTAAAATAATGTTTGAATCATTCATGGCATTATAATTTTGTTGTCAGCATTCTGTGTTATGAATCGTGGACCTATTAAACCAGACAAAAACTTGTCAATTAACAAAAATTATCAAGATAAAAAAGAAAATATAGTGACTTTGGCTTCCAAATTAGTGAATAAAATTATTATATTTTCATTGAATTCCTTTCACTTCCATCTTCTAGAATTGGGCTAATCTGAATGTTGGTAATATAGACAGTTCATCAGCTGTATTAAATTTTTTTGGTAATTACGGTACACGGGTTTCTGGAAGACTCAGACTTCTCACTGATGCGAATTATTGAGTTCAATAATTTGTGGGAGGAAAGAAAACTGGTTAAAGAGATCTATCCGGTAATTTCGGTAGGTCACTAGGTCATCACCGTGTAACGTTCCAGTCGCCTTTGCGGATCAAGTTATCTTAGTTCAAAAAACTGAAATTAATTTTGAAGTGTGCTGAATTGGAAGGTTATTCAGTTTTGTACTTGCTGACTGTAAGAAACTTTAGTACTAATGATATTATTGACAAAAGAGAAATGATTAATTATCCAATCTAAAACATGTTTCAACAATATTAGTTCAGCTTGCCTTAAGACGATATATGTTTGAAACTATATTTATCCTTGTTGATGCAATCTATGGAGAGCTTTCGATGACTCTGTTTCAACTTTTTGGCCATTCCCTTTCTTGACAGCTTCATCTTCCTCTTCCTTGAGAACTATGGCGTGCGGAAATTAGAGGCATTTTTCGGGGTTCTTATTGCTTCTATGGCTATATCGTTTGCGATTATGTTTGGTGAAACCAAACCCAGCGGAAAAGAACTTCTTATAGGTAGATCTTTCTTTGGTTAATTGACTCTTCTTCTCCATTTAGTTTATTGCATTTCTTAAGCCAATGTTAGACTTTTGTACATTTAGTACTGATTTCCTTTACTCTTTCAGGTGTGCTAGTCCCAAAATTGAGCTCCAACACCATAAGGGAAGCGGTGGGGGTTGTGGGCTGTATAATTATGCCTCACAATGTTTTCTTGCATTCTGCTCTTGTACAGTCGAGAAAGATTGATACTAGAAAGAAAACTCGTGTTAGAGAAGCGGTGAAATATTATTCCATAGAGTCTACTCTAGCGCTCATTGTTTCCTTCATAATCAATGTGTGTGTCACGACGGTTTTTGCAAAGGGGTTTTATGGGTCTGAAGAAGCTGATACTATAGGTTTGGAGAATGCGGGGCAGTTTCTGCAAGAGAAATACGGGGGCCGGCTGTTCCCTATTCTTTATATATGGGCTATTGGGCTGTTAGCATCTGGGCAAAGCAGCACAATCACTGGCACCTATGCCGGACAGTTTATCATGGGAGGCTTCCTGAATCTTCGTTTGAAGAAGTGGGTTCGCGCATTAATCACAAGAAGTTTCGCTATAATTCCCACTATGATTGTCGCCTTGTTTTTTGATACTGGGGGTCCTACCATGGATGTCCTGAACGAATCACTTAATGTGCTTCAGTCTGTCCAAATACCGTTTGCCCTCATACCACTTATCACTCTGGTCTCGAAGGAACAAGTAATGGGGCATTTCAAGATTGGTTCTATTACCAAAGTAAGTTTTCAATCGCTACTAGAACTAATGTTTATTGTGAAAATCCGTTCGTGCAATTTCTGCTTTCCTTTGAAGTTATGAACCGGTCCCTCTATTCGACTTCACTAATCCCTCTTGGCTTCTTTTTCAGGTGGTAAGTTGGATTGTCGTGGTCTTTCTAATAATCATCAACGGCTATCTTTTGCTGGCGTTCTTTACTGCAGAAGTTCGCGGCGCATTGCTCAGTTCCTCTCTCTGTGCCGTCTTAGCCGTCTATGTGGTGTTCGTCATCTATCTCGTACTACGAGATACCCCGCTGTATAAGCGGGTTGTATCAGCGGTGAGCAAGAGTTCATAAGCCCCTTCTAACATCATCACAACAGCTAGTGGCTTCCCCTATTCCAAGAACAAACAGGTCGAAAAAGCATCAAAGTAGTTATTCAACCCCAAAACTTCACTTGCCATTGTGTTATGCTACAGCTGTAACTATAGGGGTAATTACTTTTGTATCCTCTGTACTTTAAGAAGCTGAATTTGCTGCTTATGCTTACACTTACAAAAGCTTTATCTTCTGTAAATCCTTAAGCAGTTTGTTGTATTATGCGGGTGGAATAATAGCTTTTCCCTTCATAGAATAACACATTCAGAATATTTGAATTATGCAATGTTAAATGTACGACGACTATTCTCTCTCCTAAGCTTTTTGTTTGTCAAAGCCAGAGCGAAGCTACCAAATCTTATTTGCCTTGCAAAAGAATGCTTCGTTTTTGCTGTGTATTCTAAAAGCTTTCTTTACTTCTGCTGCAATATTTCCTTCCATCTAGTTATTTCAAACTATGCAAAATGTACTAATATTTGATTGATTTCGCCAATAGAGATCCATACCGAGCCAAACCGATGTGTTTCTTTTCACAGGAATACTGTTTTATATTAATGCTTTTTGTAGTAGTTGTTGTTGTTCATTTTGGAGATTTGGTCACATAAAATGAGTCCCTGGAGCTACACATGGATGTGAAATGAGCAGTAGAAACATGGTCTGATTCTTGCCCAGATTGATTTCTGTGTGGTTAACTTTTATTCAAGTTTACGAACCAATACAGAATTCTCGAAATACAGATTGAATTCTGTATTGGTTCCTAAACTTTTATTCAAGTTTCATCATGAAACTTGAACTTGTAAATGTTTTACATTCGAGATACCAAACTTCACAAGCATTTCATGTTAGCTCTCTTTTTCTTAAAAAAAAAAAAAAATTATTTCGAAGCGAAACCTATTGTATCTGTATATTTGTGCATCATAAATTTTACTCGCTGTCAATTTATCTCTCTCTTACTTTCAATTTAGTTCTTAAAAATCTATTTTTTAGATATGGAACAAGCTGCTCTACAGGACTTCACCCAGTTCTGCATCAGCTTTTTCCGGACCGTCCGATGTGATTTACACCGATCTTATAGACTTTCGAGGCATGCCACTGGGCACGCACCGAAACTATTGACTGCACCGGGTGTAACTCTATGTTTCATACAGTGCACCTGATATTAATATTTATACAATTATTTTAATTGATGCGACCTACAATTATTTAAAACTTATACATACAATAATGACAAATGCTGAGAAACTATTGGAAAAAAAATCAACAATATAGAAAGCATTGTTTTTTTTTTTTTTTTTTTTTTTTTTTTTTTTTTTTTTTTTTTTTTTTTTTTTTTTTTTTTTTTTTTTTGAGGAAAAGGTAGCACGAGAAAGCATTGTTGTTCAACTTACAAGTACAATGTGTTTAAAATTTATTAAATATATTTAATAAATTAGATTACTGTGCTGTTTATATATTGATGATATATAATGTGAAATATTTTGTCGCATCATGTAAGTATTTAATTATCAAATTTTATATTGGGCAACATGTTGCGATCAGATCGTCAGATGCATTTATCTTCTAAATTATAAAACTTATTTAGAGGTGGCGAGGTGCGGGGTAACAAATCTGGTCTACGCAATAATCTCATGGGAGGCTCAGCGTTGGAATTGTACATATACACTCGGTCCATGCAATAATATTTCTCTACGCAGGGGATTCGCACGGCCCGGTCCTATCCCGTTCCTCCCGAGTCCCGACCCTTTTCGCTCCTTCGCCTCATCTCTCTCCCTCTCCTCTCTCTTTTTGCCCTTTCTAGGGTTTTACACCTCCGCTTCTCCCTCAGCTTCGCGCGCGCGTTAGGGTTCCTTGCGTCCCTCCAGGTATCGATCCTTTCCTTCTTCTCTCGCCCGATTTCGATCTGTGCTGCTGGAATTAGGGTTTCCACTTAATTACTAGCGAGGCTACACTTGTTTGGAGAGTTAATTTCTCGTTATCTGTGATGGATTCGCATAGTGATTCGTCTCGTAAATTGGGGTTTTTTGATGTCTTATTGCGTTACTGAGCTTGCGTTCAATGTTGTAAAGCTTAATCCTTTGCGAGGAAAGCTATATTATGTGGCAGTACGCTTCAAATCTTTCTTAACAGCATTGGATCGATCAACAAAATTGTTCTTTGTTCATAACTTAGCTCTTCGGATGTGGTAGAGTTCTGATCTTTTTGTTCTTGGTGTTATCTTTTTTCTTTTCATGTCCAAATAGTTTAATTTAACTGTTTTGGAGAGATTTTTATATATAGGTTGGAGCCGAGTTAAATTTTAATACTATTGCTGGGTTTGGAATGTGGATATATTTTGGGTGCTCGAGTACTTGTAGGAATTGGAGCTAGAAAGCTTAGTAACCTATAATAGTGGATTTTTTTTTTTTAATAAGATTTAGGACTTCCAAGAAGGTTTCAAGCAAATTTGTCGAGAAATTTGGATTCTGTTTTTTGCTTAAACGCTTGAGTTCCAGGGCTTCCCTCTAGTTATTTGTATGTTTTTAGCAGTTATTTGTAAGTTTTAGTAGTTTAACATTAATTAGTATGTAGGATGCATTTGGTGTCTTGAAGCAAATAGTTGCATACTAAAGTTACCGACCACTAATTGCAGAGCAAGCGCATCCCTAGGCGTGCTAAAATTTGATGTCTCTTAACCACATGTATTCGTCTGGGAAATTCCACTAATTCTAATAGCATTTTATCAAGTACAAAGCAGTTAATTAAAGAGGTTTGTGTAGCTCTGTGACATTTTTCTTCTGATGAGATACCTGGAAACATAATTGCTGCCTGAGATATGTTAGTTCTTAGCTTTTACCTGCATATTTTGTATCTCTTGTTAAAGCCAGTTAGATGCTTTTTCATGAGCTTATTGTGGATGAGCCATCTTTCAGGTCATAACAACTGTTGCAAATAGGCATGGAAAATGATGTAGAAGCCGCTGTTGGCATGAAATCGGCTACAGAGATGCTAGAACAGCTTGGGAAGGCATTTGAGGAACTCAAATCTCATACCGAGGCATCTTTGCAGAACACGATCAAATGGGACGATATTAAAGAACATTTCCTCAAACTCGAGAAATCATTCAAGGACAAGTTCGATGAATTAGAACAGAAGCAGAAGGAGCTCGAAGATAAGCAGTCCGAGGCCCGCTCTGTAATTGCAGAAAAGGAGGAGGCTGTTGCTGCAAAGGAGCGTGCCTCTTTGCAACGGCTTCAGGAGCTGCGAGATGCTGCTGTTTCTGACATAGCAGAGGCTCGCGAGAAACACAAGGTGGAGGCTTCGGAGCTGTTTGATCTGAAAGGAAGCAGAGAGAAAAAGGTAACGACCTCACTCAACGAATCCAATGCACCAAATGAGAAAGCCCCTGCTAATGGATCGGCCGAACCGACTGAAGCTGTTGCTTTTGAGGTCAAGCCCAGTCCTCGAGTGAAGCAACTTTGTGAACAGATGGACACAAAAGGGCTTCTGAAATTTATTTCAGATAACATGAAAAGCCTCGCTACCCTTCGTAAGGAACTCTCTGTCGCATTGAAGTATGCGAATGAACCAGCACTGTTGGTGCTGAGTTCCTTAGAGGGATTCTACCCTCAGGACGAATTAAATTCACAAGGGAACGATGACGAGGCCCTTCAGGGCTTACGCAGAAGCTGTCTCGTTGTGATGGAATCCGCAGCCCCTGTTTTTGCTGTGAATGAGCAAAGTGCTAATTGCCCTTTGAGCTCTGATATAAAGCAGCGGGCGAAGGCGATTGCCGACGAGTGGAAGCCCAAATTGGCTACTGTTGACATTGATTCTACTGGCGGGTATTCTTTGGAAGCACAAGCATTCCTGCAGCTTCTTGCCACTTTTGGCCTCAATTCGGAGTTTGATGAAGACGAGCTATTTAAGCTCGTGCTCGCTGTCTCTCACTGCAGGATGACTCCTAGACTCTGCCGTTCTCTTGGATTCGCACAAAAAGTGCCAGGTTGGTATCCCCCAGAACGACCCCCAAGAGTTCCAGAGACTCTAAAATTGTGCACCAAAGCAGATTAGGGTTATATTTTCTAGAGATAGGATGAAAAGCTGGTGAAAATTTTTGCCCAGCTACGTAACTTTATAAGCATTTTTTTTTTTTTCAAACTCCTTATGTAGAAGGCTGCAATTGGTTCTTTTACTCAGGGTAACATCTCTAAACGCTGATGGTTTCTTTTTTTTTTGTGCAGTCGTTATTGAAACTTTGGTTAACAGAGGCAGACACATCGATGCTGTTCATTTTGTCGATGCTTTCCAGCTTTTTGAGAGCTATCCTCCTGTATCTCTCTTGAAGGCATATCTAGAGGCCTCAAAAGCTCCACAGGAGAATAATGGGGACCCTAATGCAGCTGCTTCGCTGGTCAGTTTTCCTTGTGTACTGAGAACTTCATGTGCATTTTATAGTAAGGTTTAATACAATTCGCTAAAATGTGCTAGACCAATATTATGGTAACGACATAGAGCCGCTCATCTTTTTTGTTTGGGTAATTAATGTTTTTTTTTATAAGTTTTGCTTTCTTTTTTTGTTAAGGTGGGTGGTTGAATGGGTGTTGGTGGGGATGGTGTGGGGGTGGAATTGCCGACATGTGTCCCTGCAAAATGTAGAAAATCTGGATTGGTCTCTCTGAAGTTTTATTGTACCAAATATATCACCTTAAATTTTGGAACTTTGCTGATTGGTTCCTCTTTGTTTTTTGACTGTTTGGGACCAACTCTTCCTATAAAATTGACGATTCTACCTTTTAAATATATCTTTTCATCTTCACCGTTTCTGTTCTATCTCTCATGCTAGTTTATGTGAACCTCCCTTAACCTATACCCTTGATTTTTTTATAAAAAAAGACAATTCTTTTCAAGGTGTAAAAGTTGTAATGGTAAAAAATTATCTGTTAAAAATTATCTGTTAACTGATGGTAGCCGACGGATCGGGGCAATTTGCAATGGCGGAACTTTAATGGATCTATTTGGCAACATGAACTTTGCAGGGACAAATCTGGAAATTCTAATAATTTCTTGTAATAATTCTCATCATTTACCAATTCTGTTCCTTTATTCTTACTCAGAAGGATCCACTTGATCGGGAACTAGGCGCGCTCAAGGCCGTGAGCAAGTGCGTCAGAGAGCGCAAGCTTCACAAGGAATTCCCCCTCGGCCCCATCCAGAAGCGCATCAATCTGCTCGAGAAGGCCAAATCCGATAACAAACGGGCGGCGGCGGGAGGCGCCACCAGATTTCAACCCAAAAGGCCCCGACCGACTGGTAAATACACTCACCGCGGGCCCACTGTTGGTGCCGATAAGCAGCCGCCCCCACAAATGGCTTACGACGGGGGATACTATGCAGTTTATAACGCACAACCCCCCGCATATGATGCATCGGCTTATGCTGCTACATACGGCCAACATTATCCAACTGAGGCCGTCCCCCCTCCTGCGTCATATAATGCCGCCGCCGCTTCATATTACGGGCCTTATGCTGCTGCCGCACCTCTGCAGCCTACTCCTTCGACCAAATATAGTAATTATGCGAGTGCGGGGGCGCAAGCTCCTGCCGCTTCGTACTATGGAAGTTATCCAAGTTCTGGGTCTCAGTCGACTAACCAACCGTACATGTAAGTCGAGCGTCGACAACTGTAGGCATTTGTTGTTCACTGGATAATTAGGCATGCGGGCTTTTTTCTATTTTATGGCGGGCGCAGTGAAATGCTTTACTTTTACGGTCGGATCAATGTACTATACCTAAGTTGTTTCATATTTGTAACTCGATTTTGAATGTTCATCTTTGTGGTTCGATCTGTTTGCATGACGTAATTTCCTTCTATGTGCCTCATTTTTCACTGATGTTGGTTATCTATTATCCGATATATAACGGTAGGTTGTATAAAATGGAATTATGTGTCGTGATGTTTAAGTTTAGGCTTATTAGTGGAGGGTTGAGAAATTCGGATTGGCTATTATTTGATCCGATAATCAGTTGGATTCAGATCTACTGGTCTCTTAGATTCAGATCCGAATCTGGACTTTCGAGAGTACTCGTCACCCTTCATTTCACCAAACCCGGTGAAGGCCAACTTAAAAATCCTACATTTAGATTGAATTTTAAATTGGATTAAAAAAAAATTGTAAGAAGACCCCTCCAACTATAGCCTTTTTCGAAATACGTCCCTCAATTTTTATTTTTAATTTTAATTATGCTAATTAAGTAATCCTCTCATTCGGCTTGAGAATTTTGTCATAATAAATGACTTCATTAACTATCAGGTGTTAATTAATAGTTATTTTGATGAAATCAACTTCTAAAATTGATGATGCTAATTTTTTTTAAAAAAAAAGGTCACGGGGTCTTTTTCAGAACGTTTTGTAGTTGTGGGGTCCTGCATACATTTTTACCTTCAAGTTGTAGCGCCGTGATCGCTCATCGCATGTGGATTCGGATTCACGTCAGATCCGAACCCGTTAACGCCGCGCCGCCGCGGTCCCCACGCAGGAGAGATGAGCTGAGCACACCAGTTTGGTGCACGCGGGCCCCACCCCTCTCCCTCCCCCTCCGCAGGAGAAGCTCTCCAATACGCTTCCTCGTCAACGGATCCCTTCCAATACAAAACACCTCCCCCTCCAAATCCCCAAAATGCCCCCTTCGGAGACTTTTGAGACGGAGACCTCTCGCCCCCTCTCCTCCTCCTCTTCCTCATCCCCCTCCCTCTCCCCCTCTCTCCGCCGCCGCAGAGGAGCTCGTCCATGGCGCGGGGCGCCGCCGCTCTTCTCCCCGACCTCCTCCTCCTCCTCTCCTTCCTCCTCTTCCTCTCCGGCGACGGCGCTGGATCCCCCGCGGCGCGCGGCGGCGGCGGCGGCGGAAGCAAGAGGCCCCTCGTGCTTCCGCTCGTCCTATCCTACGCCAACTCCACCGGCCACCGCGGCCGCGGCGCCGGGGCGGGCCATTTCCTCCGGCGGCGCCAGCTCCAGAAGGAGGACGCCTCCCGCCCCAACGCGCACATGAGGCTCTACGACGATCTCCTCACCAACGGGTACGATTCGCCCCCTCTCTTCCTCCAATTCCCTCGTGTCGATCTCCGATCGCTAATTTCTAATTGTTTAATCGCTTTTAACTCTTGGATCCGAATCGTTCTACTATTTTTTTCGTGATTTTTGAGTATACATTCTCTCCGTTTAGGTATTACACTACGAGGCTCTATATTGGGACGCCGCCTCAGGAATTCGCGTTGATTGTGGATTCGGGGAGCACGGTGACCTACGTGCCGTGCTCCTCGTGTGAGCAATGTGGCAATCATCAGGTTCGATGTTTTTGAATTCATCTAGTACCTTTTTCTCCTGCTGGAATTGGCTTTGGAATAAATGAACTCAACTGTTGAAATTGGAGACTATCGATCAATTAGATTATGTCGCATTAATTGAAGTTCCTGTAATGTTTAGGACCCAAGGTTCCAACCAGATCAATCAAGCACATACGAACCGGTAAAATGCAATGTCGATTGTACCTGCGACGATGAGAAAAATCAGTGCACTTACGAGCGGCAGTATGCTGAAATGAGCTCCAGCAGTGGAGTTCTCGGCGAGGACATTATATCGTTTGGCAAAGAGAGCGCACTTAAACCACAGCGTACTATTTTTGGCTGTGAAAATTCCGAAACCGGTGATTTGTTTACTCAGCACGCTGATGGCATTATAGGCTTGGGCCGCGGGCAGCTTAGTATAATGGATCAGCTTGTTGGTAAGGGTGTGATTAGTGATTCGTTCTCGTTGTGTTATGGTGGAACGGATATTGGTGGCGGTGCAATGGTTCTTGGTGGAACCTCTCCTCCCAACGACATGGTTTTTTCCCATTCAGACCCAGTGCGAAGGTATGATATGACGCTAGTTTTATAGGTTGCTATGGAGAAAGAATTTTCATTTGAAGTACATTTTAATACATTTCCCACATTTACTCTAGTTTCGGGATGGCAACAGCCCATATTACAATATTGTGCTGAAGGAAATACATGTGGATGGGAAGGCGTTGCAGTTAGATCCAAGGATCTTTGATAGCAAGCATGGAACTGTCTTGGATAGTGGAACCACGTATGCGTATCTACCTGAACAAGCTTTTGAAGCATTCAGAGATGCTGTAAGATTCCTTTCATCCATTTATCTTGTTTAGTTTGAATTTCAATGTTCTGTAAACAGTCATAATAAACACTGTACCGAGTGTCATACACAGATTTAGTGTTGGAAACATGAATAGAAAAACACTTGTTACCTGGCACCTGGAAAGTCGAGACTCTCCAGCAGCTTGATGTTAGAGCTGTTGACTTGGACATTTAGAATTTGCAGTTAAAGAAAAAGCAACATGCGTGCTGTCCTTAATTATAAATGCATTGGCTGATATAAACCCAAAAAGAGTATTAAGGGATTATTGATTTTAAGAATGTTTTCTTCTTTTATTGTGATAATATGAGATAAGATGAACCGAGTCTTCACTTCAATATAAGATAAGATGAACCAAGTTTTCATTGGGAAGTGAAGCAGTTTTCTGGGGAGATCGATCATTTAGTAGTTAGCACCAATCTGCTGACATAGTTGGTTGTTTGCGATTTTTTGTGTTTAACAGATCATGAGCAAGTTACGTTCTCTTAAGCAAATTCCTGGTCCAGATCCAACTTACAAAGATATTTGCTTTGCTGGTGCTGGAAGGTAATGTCTTCATTGTTCTATAAAAGTTTGGCATTAACACTCTTTTTACTCTATCAGCAATATACTTACTCAACCTAAATGAAATTGTTTATAGTGACATCTCTCAATTATCAAAGACATTTCCAGCTGTTGATATGGTATTTGGTGATGGAGGAAAGCTGTCATTGTCACCTGAAAATTACTTGTTCCGGGTAAGATAGCTAATTCATTGTAATAAAAAGAAGGTTAATCACCAAATTAGCTCCTGAAGTTTGATAAAGATTTCACTTTCGCTCCATAAAATTTCAAAGACAATTTAGTTTCTGAAGTTTGTTGACCGGAAAGTTTCATTTCCAACAATTCAGCCCCTGAAGTTTGTCTCTTATTTCAATTTCATCCATGGAGTGTCAAATTTAGCAAAGTACAGTGTAAGTTCAGTGCTGCTAAGATTGTATATTAATAGAGGATATTGATGTGCTTAACAAAGTCAGGGACTAAATTGTTACAATTGGAACTAAGGAATGGAATTTAAATGAAGGTAAAACTTCAGGAAATAAATATGTAACTAACCCAAAAAGCCAAATAGCATCGCCTGATAATTGACTAGTTTATTAGCTCTCTCTTGGTGCTTTCCTGTCTTTGTTTATGTGATGCAATATCTGTGTATTTCTTTTTTTCAAAATGAAGCACTCAAAAGTTCAAGGTGCATATTGCCTGGGAGTCTTTCAAAATGGGAAAGATCCAACAACTCTTTTGGGGGGTATGTTATATGTCTGCATTGGCACTATATATATATATATCTCCATCATATTTGTTCACCTACTTAATCAAGTTTTTTGTGCTTAAGCGGTAAGTAATTGGATAATTTCATCTCATAGGTATTATTGTCCGCAACACTCTTGTAACTTATGATCGCCAGAATGAAAAGATCGGATTTTGGAAAACTAACTGTTCTGAGTTGTGGGAGAGGTTGCATATAAGTGGAGCCCCTTCACCTGCACCTTCATCTCCCTCCGACACGAATTCTACTGTTGATATGTCGCCAGCTGTGTCTCCTAGTGGATCACAGCTACCAGGTTTATGATCTGGTTACTCACAAATGCTATTTATTTTGCTTATTTTTTGAAAATAATTTGACGAATTATTTAGCCTCATGCTTATCAGAACAGAGTCCTGTGAATGATTTCCTTGCATCACTTGAAGATGTGATATCTTATAAATACAATTTCGATAACATATACAACTTCTAATACTCGGGAGCTAATTTCTGTAATTCCAATGGCTTCAGCTTGAAACCTGAAAGGCTATATCGAAAGATTAGCTGAAACAATGTAATATAATTCCCAAAATGCATTTAGTTTGTTTCTTTGCTAGCTGAGACTATCTAAATGGATGTGAGAACTGCCAAAATTACAGAACCTTACACATATATGCCCTAGGTAAACTAGAACCAAATCAAAACTTCAAATCTTATCCTCATATAGTTGTTTTCCCCCCTTCCTTTATGAATATTCATCAAATATGTTTTGTTGGTAACTTCGATGAAGCACTAACTTTAGCCCTATTTTTTCTCGTTTTAACATTGTAATCTCTAGCCTTATGTCTTCACAGACCGAGAGCTTTTTTATCAAAAAAGTATCGAATGATCTTGTTTACTCTTAAGTATAAACTATGGCAGTACTCTTTGATTTCATGTTTAGTGAATGCTGTTGCTTAATGAGAGTGTGTGCAACATTCTTCAAGCAACATGTGTGTGGAAGCTTCAGAATACAGGGGAAAATAGTTTAATGCACAGTCCAATGTGCAAGCTGTATGAATTACTTTTTTATTTTTTATTTAATTATTATTATTTTTTACAGAATTATAACTATTAACACCAAGCAATAACAAAGGAAGACATTCTTACCTTTTACAAATTAACAGAGTTATAGATTTTGGTTATGCATTATATGTAAAATTTCCTCTTGACAACTTTTATTTCTATACTCTGCTTTTCTAATTTAATGCAAAAAACTGCTATTAATTTCTTAATTTTGCTACGTTCTTACAGTTGGTTAAATCACCGTTGTTTCTTTTTCTATCTCTATGCAGGTCAATATGAAGTTGGTCAAATAATATTTTATATGTCCATAAATGTTACATACTTGGACCTGGCACCCCATATTAAGGAACTGGCTGAGCTTATAGCTCATGAGCTAGGAATTGACCCGCATCAGGTGAATTAAGATTTCTTCGACTGACTATTATAGAAAGGCTCTGCCACTAAGGACAGTGTCCTTCAAATCACAGTATGCTTTAGTGACAAATGTAGTGGTATTAACTTAGTGAACTGGCTGAGCTTATAACTTATTTCTATGGGCAGGATTATTCATCTTGTTATTCTGAAACATTTTAGAAACGATCTATCTTCTTCAGTTATTTATTTTTCTCAAAGCTGTTCCAGAATTTGCATTTTTTCTTGTACTTTCAGCTGAAGGCTGCAATTTGAATATCTTTAGGTTAATTCGATGAATATCACTAGTGAAGGAAACCATACCCTTATTAAATGGGCTATTTTTCCAGCGGGATCTGATAAATTCATGTCTAATGCAACAGCCATGGTAATGCTATACTTACCATCTTTTGATGAAAGTTATAACTAAGTCCTTCATTAGATAGACGATTTACAAACTGTATGATTTTTCTGCAGGACATTATATTGCGGTTAACCGAACACCGTGTTCGCCTTCCAGATAATTATGGGAGCTATCAGTTGCTTGAGTGGAACGTTGAGCCTCCACCTAAAAGGTACGTACTCAAGCATTTATAATCTGAAGTTTGTGATCCTCTTCGCCCTACAATTCATTTTATTTTGGGATATCTTTATCTGCTAAGGAAACTGAAATATCATGTTTTTCACATTGTATGATCTCGGTTCTCCCAAATATAGTGAAAGTAGAAAACATTTGGCTAATCGAAATTGTGATCAATAAAAGAGGTTTCTGCTCCTATATGTGTGATTTATCAGAAAGATCTAACTGGCATTTTGGTTAACCTACCAATTTGCTGCTAACGGCATATAGATGGTTCCAGTTCCCTTATTATTTGCAAAAATATTTGAACAGTTGAGTTCAAGTTACTTCCATTCTTTCCAGTTTCTTAATATCCATACTGATATAAAGAACTCTTTTCAACCTTCACTGTTGATGACGTTGATTTCACTTTCTACACAACACTAAATTTCTTTGCATCACATCTTTATTCCGCAAGAGTTGGTTAAATGACATCTCAACCCGTATAAGCCTGTTTCCTGAATAGTCCTGAGAATTACTTATAAATCGGTATTTAGGGCTTACGCTGTAGAAATAGCTACAGGTTATACTTAAGCATTTCAATTTTTCGTACTTTGAATTTGCTAAAATAGTGCCATTTGAAGTACAAAAGCAATCTATAATCACTCGGGTGGTCAAATCATCTCACAAAATCGTCTTTCAAATTCAACAAATGTTATGCAAAAACTAGATCCTTCACCTTATCAAACTAATCAGAGTCTATTCTTCTCAAAAAAGTACAACAGAAAAAGGATTACGGTATGGAGACCTTTCAGAAATGCTATCGGACATTGCAAAATCATTTCTTTACTGATTTCAAGTTGATTTGAAATGCAGGTCATGGTGGCAACAGCATTTAGTCAGTTTGTTCATCGGGGCTTTAGCGGTTGCGATGGTCGTTTTATCTGCTTTCTTAGTAAGATACATTTGGAAAAATAAAATCAAAGGGCCAGGTACGTACAGGCCGGTGGATGCCGCCGTTCCAGAGCAAGAGCTCCAACCGCTATAATATACTATTGGACACCTACTGAAATCGAAGTACAGATGATACTTTTGTAGCTACGACACTTCCATGATGTGAGAGAGATAATGTACAATAGTGTAAGCTTCTTTGTTGCGGGACTAGATCTGTTTTTTCTTTTGCTTTCTTTGTAATACAAGATTAAGAACGAGCCAAAAAGAACAACAATCCTTCATTTGTAAAGATCTGTTTGGATAAGCAGATGCAGCAATCGTAGCTCCCTCTTGTGGCCGGTTATGCAAGGTTTTTGAACCCTGTAATTTTGCGTTGCAAGGATCATGAGACTCTGCAAAGGGCATCTTGTATACAACTAATTGCAATAGTTGTTCAATGAAATTGAGTTCCTATGTCTTGTTGGATGTTACAATATGGTGATCTGCATTATGAAGGACATTATGTAAGATTTTCAGGGTTTTGTGGACGCTGTCGAATGGCAATTTGATGGCCTTCTAATTTTGGCTGTTGGATTAATGTTACGTCAGCGGTGTGTGAAAGCTTCTTGCAAACCGGACCGCAGGAACCCTCGACGCCTTATGTAATACCTTTAACCTGAATTTATATTTGAGATCGTTAACTTCTCATCGGTCTACTCTGTTTGTTTTAGATTCTTTAGAATTCTGACGAGCAGAAAATTTTTGCACACTGCTGATAAAGCGCTAATCCGGTTACCCTTCAAAGAGGTAGAGTTCATTTTTTGCACTTTCTTCTTGAATCAGTGGCTTCGTTGATTTGAGATGTTCGAAAATCCGTTGACACATGTTTCGTCCCACTAGATTTTCAGTGACTTTTCGAGTCCAATAACACCTTCCGAAGTAAGCCATGGAAAAAAAAAAATATCAATATTAACTAAGCCATTTTACTACTACACAGGTTGGATACAAAAAGCTTAATCATACTCAAAAGCGAACGACGAGAATAATCATACATTAATAACTGAATAAAAACACGAGGAATGCAAAGAGCGAACTCTACACCCAAATATCATCCATCAAACAACACTCACAAATGCTTATTCCTTTCCATCTAATACATATATAAAGAAAAACACCCCAAATACCTACTAAAACTATACCAACAACACTGCAAGCACCATAACCATGCAACAAACCACACTCGACCACAACACTACTTTTATTATTACTTCTCAAATAACTAACTAACTAACTAAACTCGAAGGGCAAATTCTAAAATGGAAAAATGAAAATTAAGGGCACTTGGCCCTCTTGGTTTTCCAGGAGACCATGTCGCGGTAGCAGGGGCACTCGTCCTTGTTGCCGTACGTCCCCGACGGCACGCACTTGCACTGCTCGCAGCACATCCGGCAGTACCGCATGCACCGCCCCGTCTTCCCCGCCTTCGCGCACCGGCCCTGGCACTTGGAGTCGCAGAACGCTGCATGCCCCCACAAATTCAAATTCAAATTTTAAATTCAAATTCAAATATTACATGTAGAGGCAAAATGAGCCTGGGACCAGAGAAGTAACAGAAAAGATAACAGAATAATAGATACAAGTTTATTTCATCAAATAAAGTAAGTTGGTATCCAATTCCTGACCATTCTGATTTAGAAATAGCTTATGATACAAATTGTCGAAACCTTTTTGATACTTTTACATTGTCTTTCGATGGTGACGTTTTCGATGCGACCATTGGCCCTTAAACATCATCTCCGTCTCTCGTAAACTTTTCAAAAATCAGATTTTATAATTTTTCGACGTTATTTATTTAGTGGTCAAATGGTGTCAAATATACCTTATATACACCGTTCAAATTTTTTGATTTTGAGATACAATAGATAAAGAATATTAAAAAATTATGAAATTTAATTTTTAAAAAATTTATGAGACGTAGATCATATTTAACGGTGTTGATCGTTGACCGGAATACGCGGTCATTGAAATACGTCGCCGCGGAAGTATCAAAGGGCAGACGCTTCCAGAAGTGTTCTAGTTCGACTCTCTTTAATAACGGGTTACTCAAAAGACAGTTTTAGTAGGAAATAACTCTTAACAGTAATTTACCTGAGAGAGCCATGGTGGCTTGGAGGTAGGAGGAAGTGAGGAGGATCAGTATGAGGGCCAAGCTGTAGGGCAGGAGCTTCATCTTTCTCTTTCTAATAGTTTCAGATGTATACAGCTATAGCTAGCTAAGATTTAGAGAGAAGTAGAAGAGTAGTAACACTGTGTGTGTGTGTGTGTGTGTGTGTGTGTAGAAGTGTAGTACTAGAGAGCATTTGTAGGGAGAACAAGGGAGTGGTGGGACTTGGACCAGCTCTATTGGACCAGATCTATTGGGGTAGTTTGCTTATGGGTAGGCATTTAAGAGGGTGCATTGTGAAAACCATGGTATAAAAAATTAAAAAAAGAGTGAAAAAGCTGGCATCTAAGAGGATGGCTAGTAAAATCATTGTGTTCAAAAATATATATAAAGAAAAAAAATATCCTGATCCTCTCGGTAACGAGAAAATTTAAAATGTGATAATTATATTGCTGATGTAGTGTCTCCAACCAAATACATTTAGTCCTTAGAATTTACCCATCCATCATTATTTTTTAAAAAATATTTTTATTATATTTTTCTCTTAAAATGAGATATATGATCGGCTGGGATATAGATAATGTGGTATAGCTGCTATATAAAAGACCTTCTCTTTGTTAAGACTATTGTGCCCTTTTTTATCATATTTTACTTTTTGAATTATATGATATTGGGGTATCTTCACAACTCTCTCAATTCTGAAAGATCATAAATTTATTTTCTATATTAATTATTAATATAATTTTTGAATAACCACTAGTGGTCGGTGCTTAAATATTATGTGCATTCTGTAAGAAATGTGTATGCGTTAGCTATTGGTTGTTCTAATTTAAGTTACTAATAAGTTAAACTATAACTTTTTTATTAATTTAAATTTTGATTTTGTTATTCTATGTTTCAATTTGTTTAATTTGAATGAGACAACGATATTTAACTTAAAAATATACGTTAATTATGTATTTTAATAAATTTATAGTTGCGAGAATTGTATAAAGTACACTAACTAAATTTGTAAAGAGAACTGACGTATTCGAATTTTTAAAGTTAAATATTGTTAATTGATTCAAATCAATAAATTGAAAAATTGTATAGTAAAATTAAAATTTTGAAAGAGTTGATAGTTAATTTAAAATAATTCATAATTTAGGTAAATTCTATATATATATATTTTATCTTAGCAATACATATTAAAAAAAAAAAGAAAAAAAAAGAGGATTCAATGCGTACACCTACCATGTGAATCCCAAACCTCTGCATTAATACTCCCTCGGAAAAGCCAAAGGAGGAAGCATCACTAGAAACTTCCTCCTCCACGTATTGCTAGAAAGAGTCACTTAAGTTGTACAAATCCCATGTGAAAGTCGGCAACGACACTGGTAAATACTGCATCGATATCAGTTAAATTGCATATAAAATCGGCGACGAATCTACAGCAAAACAACAGGCGAGCAGTTGGAATGTTAGCGTGGCGATTGGTTAAGCTCTGACCCTATCACGTGCGTGGTTTTGACCGTGGGTCTAAGTAGTAGGACCTAGGGCACATGTCAACCTGCGTATGTGTGTACTAGATTTTAATTTTGTAACAATAATAATAAAAATAATAATAATAATAATAAAGAGGTTTGATCCAAAGAAGGATCTAGATTGGACTAGAACATCGCTAAAAAGAAAATGCTTACCACTGATGTTTTGATCTGTACTGCACAAGTCAATTTTACTGATCCGACACAGTTTGGTTGATTTAGAGTTGCTTCTTGTTTGTTCCTTTCTATAACAAGCCGGTTTAAGGTTACGAAATTTCAATTCTTGTTCTTTTGGTATTCAGGTTAGAATAACTGGTTAAGATGGGTCGGAGCTGGCGGATTTGGTTGGGTCGAATTGATAAGAGTGATCAATCAGATTGGCTCATGTTCATGAAGTTTACTGGGTTGATAGGTTGGGGCAATTAACCTGAACTTTTTGGTTCATACATGACCAGCTCAAGTTCGCTTTGAGTGTGGCCACGCCCTCACACAAAACAGATTGGGTTCATTTCAGATCGATCGTACAGCAATATTTTCTGAAGTCAATTCGATCCTAAACTGATCGCAAACCGACATACCCTAAATCCTAAACTCTAAACCCCCTATTGTAGCCCAAAAAGAGCGCATCTATTAAATTTGACCCTTCACTTGTTTGTTTCAGAGCAGCTGCTGCACACACCTGCAGCTATGTAATGTATTTGCTTGCATCACATGCACCTGCAGCATCTGCAGTTTATGTCATGATATATATATAGCGTCCAAGGGCAAATATTCTATGAGGAGCTTGTGCTAAATAGTTAAATCAGGAGCGCTTCAAATGCTGCATCACTAACCTCACTCAGGGAACTATTTAGTTGCACGTTTTTATAACTATATTACAGTTTTAATTTTATGTTAGTTTAAATATAGTGTTTGGATGAGTGCATTAGAGTCTAGTTGCTGCATTTTGAACTGCAGCTAAAGCCATCTTAAGCTACTAAAAAGAAGAAAAAAAAATACACATACAACAGTTGCAGTTTCATAAATCAAACAAAATTGATATAATTATAACTGCTATATTTTCAATCACATGCATGTCTAACTAAAATGTATTTATTATATCGACGACTTTCACCTTTAAAATGTGTGGACATTGTTACCCTGGAAACTCGTGGGCCAAATTAGGCCCATGTGGAATTTGGGCCTCTGATGTAGCTTTCGATGCCTTACAGATTGGACAGCTTTAAAGCCCAATCCATAGATATCTCTAGCGTATATAGAATAAACTTAGGGTCCGTTAGTTATTGAGGGCAGCCTAATACCATTGGGCAAAAAGGAGTTGGGGCGAAAACAAATAAAGGATGTGCTTTACTGCTTTTCCATCTTCTAAAGGAACCGTAGAAATTATCTCTTAACCCACTCATTGTGATATATCCAACACAATATTAATTAATATATATTAATTAATAACGTAATCTCCTTGCGATTCTAAACAGAACCGTGTAGAACCCCAACTCTTTTCTTTATAGTTGCTAATGGGCCTGGGCCCTTTCCATCGAGTAATGCACAAAAGTTTTGTTGGATATGACTCGAAATTGATAATCGAATTCAGTTTCGGGCTTCGACTCGCCGACGGCTTCGCGGTGCGACCAAATTAAAAATTAAATTGCCCTAGAGGCGACAGAAGGTTGTACGGATATTGTATACCATTTTCTCGATAGTAAAGCTCTCTCCTTTCTCGCCCGTGATTTTTTTCTGTCAAATTTTCTTCACGTAAATCTGTGTGTTCTTTAGTCCCTGCTTGTGGTTTGTTTAATTCGTGTTCGTCGTTGTTAGTCTCTGTTTGTGCGCTCGTCGTAACAAGTTTTAAGTTCCTAAATAGAGAAACACGTTATATTATATACAAATTAAGATTCTAATTCGCATCTAGTACGAGACTTATACTCGAACAGCTACATGCAGAAGCAAAAGCAGTATAGAGTCAAACGCATCGATGGCATTTGTTCACGTAACAACCCCAGGTGTACTAACTCGAACTCGAAGTGACCTTCTAATTGATGAGTCCCTACCACATGCAAAAGCAATCTCACTGTACTCAACACAACACCTCTCTCCCTTCATCTTCAATGTAAGTCACTTCCAACATAGGATTCTTCACATGAATTAAAAGGCAATGTACAGGAATGATCAAGCAAGATCACATGCAAAGGATGGGTCCTCTCCACAATCTCTATCCCCTTCTTTTAAGTGCTTCTTTTTTTTTCTTTTTCTTTTTTCTTTTTTGAGCTTTTTGTTGCTTTGCTTTTGTTGTGTGAGTGGAATTTAGGCAAAGAAGGTAATGCATCCGAGGAATATACATGAGCATGACTATTGGGGCATTTGCCTTATCATGTCATGAGCTTTTATTCCTTTTAATTTCTCCTTTTTCTCTCTCTTTCTCTCTTTTTTTAATATATTCTTACTTTTTTTTTCTAGTGAAATTTTGGATGGTGTTGTAGATTCTAATCAATTTAAAGAGTGGCGTAAAAGGGCAAATTCTTTTAACTATAACTAGATTGTTTTGACCAAGGAATTAAAAGGGTTGTTTAGTTGTCCGCATTTCAAGCTGTACTACAGATTATATTTGGTTTACTGCATGCAGTTGTATCGATATATTATAGTATTGAAACTGCAGATGAAGGCTCAAATGTCGTATTTCATTTTGCGTCCAAATTGAAAACTCAAGTGAAAATAGTTACTTTTATATCCTTCACTCACCTCTCAAAAAAAGAAAAAATTCTTTTTTTTTGGGAATCAAACTCGTGATTTCACGTATAAGATAATAGAATTTTCACGCACAACTTCCAACTATAAGCAATTATATAAAAAATTTATATTTGTAATACTTTCAACTTCATACGACTAAATAGAAGCAAGTTTAATTCTAAAACTCTAGCTGTATTTATCTCTAACTATATCATATTTATTAAATTGTTCTAGTCGTGATTACAGCAGAGGGCGTCGTGCTATGCTTTTGTTGTCTATTTTATTTTCAACAATAAAACATTCAAATCAACGATCAAAATCACTGAACATAATTTACAGCATTTAATCCATTTATACTAGCAAGTGATTAATGCAACTACCCCTCCAATTTGAGGGGATTAATAATTGATAAAAACGCATAGAATTTACCTAAACCATGAATCATTTTGATTCGATCGTCCGACCTTTTAACATTTTGATTTTACTATCCAACATTTCAATTTGTTTGATTTGAATCAGTCAATGATATTTTAACTTCAAAATTTAAATACGTCGTTTATCTTTACACATCTAGTTAGTATATTTCATACAATTCTCGTAATTATAATTTTTTTAAGATGAATAATTAGTTTAAATTTTGAAGATAAAATGTCGTTGACCTACTCTGAATCAAACAAAGTAGATAGTAAATCAAAATTACACTGGATAGTAAAATCAAATTATATAGTTAATTTAAAATGATCCATATTTTGGATAAATTATGTATATTTTACCTTAATAATTACACTGGACCCGAGTGAGAGTACATTGAGTGGCGAGAATTGGTCGGGGCCCGGTCGGGTTGAACCAACTTAGACCGGGCACGTAATTAAGATGTGGTCTTATAACCAACGTGCCGTTGGGGTTAAGGCAAGTAGAGGACCGGTCCGATGTTTTAGACCGGTCCGGACCGGTCGGGTCCCACCTCGGCCGGAGCGAACCCGCACGAAATGACTTGAAACTCGCGACCGGTTCAATTTCCGAGAACCACCCATCGGTTCGACCACAAGAACCACGAATGAACCGGGCAACTCATTTGTTCTTCATTTATTTCGACAATTTCTTTTGGCTAAATTACAAAAACCCCCCTATCAATACTCGTTTTTTCACTTCCCCCTGTCATTCAAAAACCTACACTTTGCCCCCTCAAAAATAAAAAATGTTCACTTTGGCCCCACCGTCATTATTCTGTTAGGGTTCCGTTTATTTCATATTTTTTATACCCAAAATACCTCTGAAAACCCTCATCTTCCTCCTCCTTCCTCACCAACATCTTTGGCCGCACCGCCTCGCCCGACTCCACCTCCTTGCTCTCGGCCTCGCCTTCGCGCTATCCGTGCCCAGATTCACGTCCTTGGCTTCCTTTGCCGCCTTACCCTCGCCCTCATCCACCTCTCAACCCATACCCACCACGATTTTCTCCCTAGAGTTGCCGAAATAAAGGGGCCGCAAGTATGCTGGAGGAGCATGTGAGGAAATGGTGCCACAGCTGGGGTCGAGAAAGGCGCCGGCAAAGGTGCGGGTTCTGTAGGCTGGAGGATAAGACGAAGAAGATGAGGATAATTTCGTCATTTTATCACACCGTATCTTTCTGTAAATATTTTTCATTTTTCGAGAGGACAAAATGTAAATTTTTGAATGATAAAAAATCAAATTTTGATAGAAAAATTTTATGTAATTTAGCCATTTTTTTTTTTTCATTTTAGGCGTTATTACTATATGAAACTATTGTAATGTTTTTATTAAATCATTCGTTACCTCGCATGGCTAAATAAATTTAACCTGGTGTAAATTTATACAGCATACAATAAATTTATTATAAAGAAGACTTATGCCTCGGTAACAATAAATATAAATATTAAAAATATCGTTACGTAGCAATTTTAAATTTTAGA
Organism: Puya raimondii; assembly: GCA_016920855.1. NCBI lineage: Eukaryota > Viridiplantae > Streptophyta > Magnoliopsida > Poales > Bromeliaceae > Puya > Puya raimondii. Next base: position 3,254,780 of record JABWPP010000044.1, on the reverse strand, counting down.
AAATGCTTAATTAATTATACTATACTACACTTTAATTTATATAAATTTTTTTCACTTTCCATACTGTACTTTTTTTTTAAAATTCAAAGTCACCACTCAATAACTTTTTTTTTCAATTTCTATACTATAAGTAATGGACCGATAATTTCAGATGAAATCTATTAAAAAAATACTTTTTAAAAGTGGTGGAATATATATCCAACTTATTTTGATATAAAAAATAATAAAATACATAAAAATAACAAAAAAATTAAAAATTACTTGACGAAAATTTTTAATGAGTCTATCATGGAGATTTATTTTATATTTTTTTCACTATTTAACCTGTGTCTCTCAATAAAATTGTTAAGTTTTGTCTTAATAATAGATTTGTTAACAATAATATAGAGATTGGTGGGAAAAAAATAGCTTAGTGATATCCACGAGAAAAAAATAGTATAAGCAAATTATGGTGTTTTTGCAAAAAAAATAATACAATATAGCAAATAAAAATAGCACTAAAGTATAGTGTAGTAGAGTTTAATTCAGCATTTAGAAAATAACGAAAGTTTCATATTCTTTAACATAGTATCATGGTGGTAGGTTTTGGGATTGAAACTTATTCTATGTATATTCACCTTGAATTCATAACTAGTGTAGGGGGCCGCGCGATGCGGCGGGTACGAATATTTTAGTAAAAATTTATAAATTTAATAAATAAATAAAAATATAAAGAAGGATTTAATAATATAAAAAATATAAATTTTTTTTTTAGAATGGAATTACAATCTAACATAAAACAATGTAAAAAACTAAAAAAAGAAGAAGTTTAGGGTTTAGGGTTTAGGCAACAGGTAGAGGAAGAGATCGGGGGATGCAGCGGAAGGAGCCTTCGCCGTCATTGCTGTCAGTGTGGAGAACTACTGCGGCGAAGGTGGGGCAGTGGGTGAAGACGAAGAGGGAGAGTTCGATATGAAAAAAAATGAGACAGCCAAGGATTTAGGAATTATGTACTTGTGCGAGGGCACGGAGAACGAAAAGATGTGAGCAAGTATTATGGGCGATGTATTGACATGAGGGCTCATGCAACGAAGAGATGGGAGGAAGGTGGAAAGTCCAGACATGAGGGCTAGACAACGAAGAGATGGAAGGAAGGTGGAAAGCCTATAAGGAAATGGATAAGTATTCATTGTGTAGGCTCATCACCAACCAATAGTAAGAAAGGAGGTGGACCCACCACCATAGCTCAAATTGCTGAGGTTTCGCCACGTGGATTAAAATCATGAGGATTCATAGTATTTTATTTATAGATTTTATAGATTGAAATGACACCCAATTATTTTCCACAATTGTTTTCAAACAATTTGAGTTCCTTTAATTAGGTACAATATTATGGAAATAATAATGGTGGTTATCATTGGGAGGATCTTTTCTAAGTTCTATGCAATATTCTCCCAGGAAAAAGGAAAAAAGCATTTCCTTTAACATAAAAATCAAAGGGCGAAGTATATAAAGAATCAAAGTTTTCTTCTTTTTTTTTTCTTTTTTTTTTTTTTTTTTTTTTTGAAGATCTACTTTATCAAAAGAAATTTAGAGATATAGTTACTATCAGGTAGGGTTAGATCCGAGTAATATTGTTAAAGTGATAGGGCAAAAAAAAAAAAAAAAAAAAAAAAAAAAAAAAATCTAACAACTTATAAACCAAACTTAGCAAGCTAAGCTCAAGCTCAACTCGTTATGAACGAATTTATTTTGAGCCAATTTATTTAACTTCGACTCAAACTCGTGAGCTGCTGATATATAAACTTTCGTCATGTACAAACAATAAAATTAACCATTATTTAGAAGGAACAAAAATACATAGAAACCATTTGAACTTAATTTAGTTCATTTACAAATATTTATCTAAATTTTAAAAGGTATGTTCGATGCTCGGACTCTTAGCTCACGAAAGGAAACCTTTAGAGATACTGAGACCGTAGAATGCACCGGAAGTATGATTTGATTTGTTCGTATCTTTTGCAGAAGCGATTCGCGCTAGAACGCGATAAGCCCGGATCGAAGAGGTTGATTCACGTGTTCTTGGATCGTCCTCGAAAGTTTTCGATCGCTCCAAACTCGCGGTGGATCGAACTACAAACGAGCACGATTTCTAATCTACCGTTCAAGACCCTCTAGAACAATAGGTTAATGGAGGATGTAATTTCTCTCTATTTTTCTTGTCCCATATCATATGAGAGATAGCCCGTACTTTTATAAAGGATTCCAAAATTTTAATGGGCAAGTAAAGATAAGGCTAAATCGGTTTATATTACGTTATCTTAATCTGACTAGGATTTATCTCTAATTAATTTTTTAATTTAAAAAATGAGATTAATCCTAACCTAATTAGATAACATAATAACTACCGGATCGAGCCCGATCATGGGCGTACCCGATTCGGTTTAACCGAATGCCAAAAGAGACAACCATGCATAGAGGTGACAATCCATTTTATTCAAGGAAAAAATAGATGGCATTTTGAGATGGAAAATACTAAATATAAATAATTAAAAATTATTTATTATTGAAGCTTATAGAATAATTAGTTGTTCGATATGATATCGGAACGAGGTTTATTCAAAAAAATAGAAATAAAAGTAGGTTCACACAAGTCTAGGTTTTGGCCAATTTGATTGATTGGTGCAATTTACACCTGTGGTTTTTTTTTTTCTTTTACTTTTATTTTTTTATATTTTCTCCATTGCATTAATTGTACCATACAAGTATTTGAGTACAAATGGAAAGTGGTTTGGTAGGAGAAAACAGTGAGACAAGGACACACAATTTCCGCAATTAACGCCGAAGCCAAAGCCCACAACATGTGATTATGTGAACTCTCTCTCTCTCTCTCTCTCTCTCTCTCTCTCTCTCTCTCTCTCTCTCTCTCTCTCTCTCTCTCTTCCAATATTATTATTATTATTATTATTATTTTGCATATATAGGTCATATATATAGGTGTTACACACTCACGTTTTCCTTGCTACAGTGCTTATTAGTTTTGTCCTACAATGTGTCAAATTAAATTCAATAATAATATATCACATGATAATGGTTTGGTCAAAGCTACAACATGTTAACTTTCCTACATTACCAACATCTTATTCTTTATTAATATGGGATGAAGCTGTTGGAATAAAATAAGAAATAATATGCTTGTCATCTATTTTTCCCCCATAAAAATTGTCTTCAAGTTCAAGTTTAATTTATCCATAGGAAAATTAAATAATTAATTTGATCGCGCATATATAACTTCTTGAATCGTGCTAAATGCTTCGAATTCAAATTTGGACGCATGTTTGATGATCAGATTGTGTCCCACAACACTACATCAGATTCAAAAAGAAAAAAAAAAGGAAAAAATATTCGTAACTTCTTTTTACATAATTAACAATGTAATGTTATTGGTTCCACCAAAGAGAAAAGCTATACAAGTAAAAAACTAGTTCCTCTTTAATTATTAATAGATTTATTAATAAACTTTTACAGCAATCCTAATCTGTATAATAGCAGCAAAATAAATATTCATAGTTTTACCAGAACAATAACATGAAATATTATATTTAAAAGGCTCATTCATTTTTGCATGACCTAATTAAGAATATTATTAATTATGCTCATATATATATAAGTTTGAGAAATGTGTGTAGTAACCTCACTATTTGTGTAAGCTCCCATGTAGAAGATATATATATGCATGGTAAATGAAACTGTACGTAGCTAGCTCCATTTCTTATTGGATATTATATATAAAAAATTAAGTGCTCAAATGTCAACTCCATGAAGTCCAATCTACCATTAACTCACATGTTTTTATAAGATCTTTTATGATTTATAATTTTTTAAGTTTCTATGATTCATCTGCTTTGTTGAAATTATTTTTTTCTCACCATATATTGTCGAAATAATATTGTTAAAATTAATTCTCGGTCATTTCCTACTAGTTAGAATTTGATTAGTTTTTTAGTTAAATTTTAATTAAATTAGAATAAATATTTAAATTTATTGGAGATAAATAAAATAGAGTTTAGTATTAATTGGAGCAAAACTTTAATTGTATAAGATTGGGTATGTTTTTGATCGCTTACTATAAGCACCATTACGCCATTTGGTACGCTATGGAGTTGTAGTAGGATCAGTGGCGAGAAATTTGGCTAAGGGCTTAGTGCAAAGATGGACGGTAAAGAAAAAAGTCTTCTGAAATTATTGAAGTCGAAGATGAGAGAGATGTAAGAGGGATTCAGAAAAAGAGGTGCACGGAAAAAAGAAGTCTTCTGATCAGTTTATATAGAAGGCGAGAGAAGTATGAAAAAGATTCAGAAAAAAAAAAGCTCGAGTGTGTAGAAGAGGATCACAATGTAATTCTTCTTTTGATTAGTGAATCTTATTTTACCTATATTTTTGTTTGGTTTTTATCTTTTTTATAGTTGTGCCTCCTTTTCGTTGAGGAGATAGGTGCATGAGTTTTTCATAGAGGAGACGGATTTACAATAAAAATTTAATTGGACATTTTCATTGCAGCATCCCAACAATCGGTACCAAAACAAGTACATAGTTTATAACATTAGGTATCAGAATGGATTGTAAATTCTCAACAATTGATATCACAACAAGGGGTTTTTTTTTGCATTTGGCCCCCTCAGAAATTTTTTTCCTACAAATAACCCTACAAAATTTATATTTGCAAGTTTGGCTCTATCCCCGCACGCAAGCGCCACGCGAGCGCCACATCAGCAGGAGTTTAGGTTAAATTGAACACGGTGAATCATTCACCGTGTCCAAACACGGTGAATGCATGTTTCACCGTATTCTTCCTAAACTATTACAAATAATAGAATATTACAAATAATACAAATATTACGTAATATCCAAAATATTACGAATAATAGAATACGGTGAACCATTCACCGAATACGGTGAACCATTCATCGAATACGGTAAATGGTCATCATGTTCAACTCAACCTATCACGCCCGCGTGACGGGAATAGAGTCAATCTTGTAAATATAAATTTAATGGGGGCTATTTGTTGTAAAAAATTTAAAAAGGCTAAATGCAAAAAAAAAACCCTCACCACAATTATCGAATTCTGAACAAGACCACAGGCCTGACTTCTAATGAAGTACTTGTACGTTTCTGGAGTCCAGAAACATGCAAACAAGCTTTTGAAAATAAAAATAAAAAATAACAAACAAACAAACAAAATAAAAGAGTGAATGTCACAAAAACATTTGATGAAACTTAACTAGCCTACTAAGCACATAATGTGCTTGAGTGAGGTTTTCCATTAGTATAATGTTCTTGGCATTTAAACATATATATACACGATTAATTATAAGAAGTTATTTAATTCAACAAGTATGTGAATTAAGAAGCTCCAGCAAAGATTGCATTAGATTCTCTGCATGATTACTCAACTTGCAAACGTGGGCAAAGAGAACTAAATTCTTTTGGAATTAATTGCAGATTCTAATCTCAAGCATAGGTAATAAATACGACTACTCTGCGTTTAATTAATTTATGTTCCCTTTTTTTTTTCTTTTTTCTCTCTCGTTTTAAAACATCTCCATTGTTTCAGGTTGTCTTTAGTGAGTAATCTTTTTTTTTTCTTTTTCTCCTTTGCAGGATTGTGATGGTTTATTAAAGAGAAAATTAACTTCGAATATCCTCAGGTATAAAGATATATAACATTTTCGAACAGTCGGGTTTTTCTCAGATCTACGCATAATTAGATCAATATATACGTAGTTATTTTAATCGAAAAGTAAAATAATTGAATCAACGACTGAAAACGACGTCCAATTTGAGCGTAGGACGACTTAATTGCTAGGAACATGGTTGCTAACACAATGCATTAGGCATCATAAATTCTTGATATGGATTCACAGATGCGCACAAGAGTCCATTAATGCATGCCCATGTCCATGAATAAACAAAGCTAGCAATAAAACAAGAAATGTCCGAATCCGTTAGATATACGGATCCCCTCCTCTCGCCTGCTTCGTTCCTAGTCCCTTTTCTTACCTCATGCGACCGTTTGGTATGGAGTGTCGTCTAATATTATTTAGTGTAGAACGAATTCGAATAAAAGTTAGTAAATTATAATATATCAATGTAATCTATACAATATGTTGTCACTCACGAAAATAAGAAAAATATTCTTCAGTTGTAGATGTGTTATGAACATTTTGTCTGTGTTATCAAACAAAGCCTAATTAGTACCGGCAACTGTGGCGATCCCGCATGTTGCCATTTTATTAATAGTAAGTATCTATTATGTACAAGAATCGCAATTGCGAGAATGAATCAGTTACCACATCTATCTTGTGACTCGTGTGAGATCCATGCACTCACCCATAAATTACTAGTGAAAACATCGTGATTTGTTCTAAGATGATATTGTCTAAAATACTACTAGGAGAACCACTATAGAAAATTCTACTTAGTAGCTTTTATATACAGCACAGTTAGAAACTTCAAACCGATTCATTTGATTTTAGACCTCAAATTCACTCGTACTTTTCGCCATACTTGAAGTTAAAGACTTCAAATTTCTATTTGTTAGCCACTTTGTTATAGATAACTACATCTGAAACTGAAACAAAACTATAGATAAATAGTCCCATAAAAGAAAAAAAATCTACTCTATGCGATAAATTCTATTTAAGAATAGCATCAGGTAAACGGAAAAAACTTCTCATAAAAGAAAATGTTTTCTTTATGTGATAAATTCTATCTAACATTATTGGCGCAAGAAAAATTGTGCCAGTTGATAGATGGCTTCATACACATAATGGACTAATATGGATAAATTAAAGAATGACACGTGGTACCGAAAGCCGCTGAAAAAGCACTTGAAAACGGAAAAACCCTAGGCAGAAATGGATGAAAATGTGGGTAAAGAACGTGGGAGTAATTCTCGCAACCAATAAAGATGTGACTGTAACGTTCCCCACGACGCGAGTTGCTCAGTAATTGCAGGCTAACAACGGTGCTATAAATAGTATCAAAAAGCCTGTAATAAAGGTCTTTCTCCCCTGTGAATAAGAAGACCATTTCTAATTCCAGCATTTTCTAATTCCAGCATTTTTTAAAAAATTTTCTAGGAGAAGAATACTATGTAATCTTTCTTTTCTAGCAGTTAAGAGCTTTTCTAGAAGTAGTTCAATAGCTAGGAGTAATTTAATCCCTATAACTTTCCAGTTTTACATTAAATCAATTCAGCTCTTTCAGCCGAGTCAGTTCCTAAATCTCAGTTTGGCTTACCATATTGAAGAAGAACTCGGTTGAGCCGATCCCTGCTCAACCGAATTGCTTGATCGTGGCGCACTTAAGGGTCAATCTGAGAATCGATCCTCATCCTGAAGACGTACTTGACTTGGTCAACATCTCCACAAGTTCGGTTCGCAATCCAATAAGAATAATAACATCAGGTCAACGGGAAAAACTTCGGTGGAGAGCTCCTGAATGAGACCTTGTTGAGAAGCCCACAATTTGCTGTCACATGTCAGTTTTGTTTCGATCCAAAGATTATAATCTTTTCTTTATGATTTTTATTTTTTAAAATTTTAGTATTAAAAAACACTCAACCAATTTTTAGATGGAAATAAAACTTACACATGATAGCGGATCGAAGCCTTCCCAACAAGGCATTGTTGGAGAGCTCCGTACTGAAGTATTATCCAAGATCGACCACGTTTTAACCTTGTTGAAAAGTACAAAAAATAATTTTCTTACACTATTTAAACTTATTATCGCTATATTACACTTGATTAAATTAATCATTAATACTCTTTTACATTGCTTAATAAAATTGATTAGATATGAATCTTACATGAAATATTTATTACAAAGAAGATTTTCTCCTTGCGAAGAGGCGACTTCGGCTAAAATAGGAATGTTAACGGGTCGGATTTGAGGCGGGTTTTAAAAAATCCGAATTGAATCCGACTATCAAACCAGAAATTAGAACCCAAATTCAAATCCGACAGATTTGAAAAATCCATATCTAAACCAGAATCCGACCAAAAACCCGAAACCGAATCCGAAACCGAAATAATTATTTCTCTTTATAATATTTCGAAATAATTATATTAAATCTAAAATTTTAAAATACAAATTCAAATATAACATCAAACATGTGTGTGTAGTCCGGCTACAATGCTGTCAATAGCACCAAGCATAGTGCTACCAAGTTTTCCGTCGTTGGATTTACCCTTTGACCATTTCCATCTGTTAGATCATACTGTTCCACCAACCACACTAAATTCTAGGGGACCACTATCATCCTAACCGCACATCTCTTCATCCAAGGCCGAAAATCTAATAGCACCAATGACTTGGTGCTATTAATAGTATTATATATAGCCTAGTTCTATATATATATAACTACTTATATATAATTATAACAATAATTATGCTACTATACTATCGATAGTACCAATTAAGCGCTTGGTGCTATCGAGTTTTCAACCATTGGATGAAAGGATGTGCGGTTAGAATAATAGTGATCCCCAGTTAGAATAATAGTGGTCTCCTAGGGTTGAGTGAGTGGTTGATTGAATAGTATAATCTAACGGGTGAAAATGATCAAAGGGTAGATCTAACGGCAGAAAACTCAATAGCACCAAGAGCTTGATACTATCGATAGTATAGTAGCCGGACTCATTATCACAATATAAAATATGAAGACCAAAATGTCACTTGCCTAATAGTTTTAGGACCAAATGTGCAATTTACATTAAAATATATAGACTAAACAACATGGTGCTCAATTTTCATGACTGAAAATAAAAATATAATTTGGCTCTTATTCTCTATTATAGAATTATTAGGGCAACAAAACGATTGGAATTTTTTATTCATAAATAATGCATATTTGATGGTCAATCCTAAAATACAAAAAAAAAATGGGGTTCTAATTATAGAAATTTGACATGCACCCTAGTTGTACTTGTATTTAAGTACTATATATTGTGGCATGACCCCGTTGTGCTTTATTTTTTTTTCCTCTATCCTTGTCACAAGATTCCCCCTACTTGTTTGCTGAGAAGGTGTTTGCTTCCACAAAAACGCATAGAAAAAAATCTTCAAAAAAAAAAAATTTATAATTTTTTTTTAGTTTTTCGTCCGTTTAATTTTAAAAATTATTTTAATTATTTTAATTTTATTACAAACGAATACTTTAGTTTTTTGGATTTTTTTTTAAAATAAAAAGACTAGTTTTTCATGAAATTTGAAAAGAAGCTTTTCGCAAAAGCTAATTTTTTTTTAAAACGAAACGGAAGAAAAATTAAAACATATATATACATATATATAATATTTTAAAAAAATATTTTTTTTGAAAAACCAAATAGCCCCTAAGGGACTTATTGCCTGAGCCGTCTGATTTAAATTTGACCGTTGTGCTGCGACCCTCTTCTAGAGAGCCATCTATTTTGTTAAGAAGCTCGGGGTTGTTTTTTTTTTTTAGATATTAAAAGTTGAACTCGTAAGTTGTAACATCTATAAATATTATAGACGTGTCTATTTATTTGGTAACTAAAGTTACAAAATCATTAAAATTCATACTCACAATTGTACAAAAAATTGGCCTTATAATTTTGATGCGTTGAAGGGCAAAATAGAATTAATAAAATTTATAAATTTTTTCCTCTCCGATTTTCTGCTTTCAAAGAGTCTTCCATGTTAGGATTTAACATCACATGCATGGTAGGAGAAAATTTACATTGTAACACTTATATCACATCATCAATAACCAACCAATTATATTTTTTTATTTGAGAGAAAAATATAATAAAAAATATTCTTTTATTAGTCGATAGTGTATTCTAGACTTTTTGCATTGTACAGTATATACTATCGCTCTAAAAGGTCAAAGTGAGATGTCATTAAATTTAAATTTAAATTTAAATAGCATGGTATGCGCTGACATTATTAAAAAAAAAAAAAAACTGTGGTTTTCTAAAACTTCTTTATCTACAAATCAAGTAAATCTATTATCCAGTAGTGTTTGCAAATCTATTCTATATTAAATTATTACATGAGAAAAATGTCTTAAAGTTATGAACTGTAATATGTAGATCTTTTTAAGTACTTTTAGATAATTTCTATTAATTGAGATTAGTATTTTAAGACATCAAAATTGGTGTTTGAAGACCCTGGTATATAAGTTGTTGTGAGTTCAATAATTTTCCTCTTAAACTCTAGTTCTTAAACTTTAATTTATTATAATTTTTGGTTCGAACTTCAAGAATTATTATAATTAAATCCTACACCTTAACTTAATTGACTAAATATTGATAAATTATTGATATAGAAATAATGTAGCATTTCGTTATTATTGCATTATCAATCACAATATTTCTATATAAGTCCTAAATAAATAATTTATCAATATTTAGCAACTAAATTGGGTAGCTGGACTTGATTACAAAAATTTAAAAAATTCGAGCTAAAAAATACAATAAATTAAAGTTTGAGGACAGAGATGTCACCCACCTCATATTTTAAGGACCAAAGGGCAATTTACCCCTTTTTTTTTTGGCTTCATTTTTTTTAGATTTGAACTTAATTAGTTGGAAATATAAAACAATTAAGCTTCGAACTTGAGACCTCGGATACCTCCGCCGGAGACGATCGTTTCGAGCTTCAAATTTAACCACACATAGCAAAGCATTCTAATCACCAACCTTAATATCAGCTCCCAAATAATTCTTAAACTGATTAATTTATGAAAAATGCTGCTACAAATCTTTCACTCTTATTATTATATTGGTGTGTCAACACCTAGTTTACACACGCACTTTAAAGCGTTACATGAGCAACATTATGGCAAAAGATGAAGCCTCTCTCATGTCATCAGTAGGTTTATAATTAGCAAACTCCTTAAGCTTTGTCTTAAAGAATTAATGATAACAAGAGAATTAATTAATAATTAGTTTTAAGTGACAGGAACCACCCACCGGTCACGTGCCGCGTCTCGCGCGCCCACCGCCTCCGCCGTCATGTGTCCGTCAGTCAGACCCGGTCCGCTCGGTCAAAACAAAACTCAAAAGGCGCCGAAACGGAGCATGCCCTTAACGGCGCCGTTAGTTGACGCACCCACTCGCGCCGCGCCACGTGGCCCTCGGGCCGTTTCATGGCGCTCCGAAGCTCTGGCTACGGTCACCGGGAAGGTGAGCGTAAGGTAACTATCACCGCTCATTTATTGCTCTCTGATTCATCAGGCCGTTGAACGTACGGCCCAAATGCCGCCATGTTGACATGTTGTATCAGAGCGTCAGGGTGGTAACACCCAACCAGAGGTGCTGTAACTCTCTCTGTTTTTTTTTAAAAAAAAGATTTTTAAGAAATAAAGAAAATAATAATAATGAAAAAGGAAAAGAGATCTCTCTGAGGAGGAAGAGAAGCTTGTCGTATCTTCGCTATTTCCATCATCCCTCACCTTTAAAAATCATTGCATGCACCCGGTGCACTGTACATTACGTCATCATAAAAATGGTTAAAATAGGATATGAACCATAAAGCATGTCTCGGACAACTTGTAGGCTAGAAAAAGAAATCAATTTGTACACTTTTTTATAAAAATGGCACTTATCCTTTCAAATAGTCTTTCTATAAGTTGTTGATGGGGAGAATATTTTTGAATATATATATATATAATATATAATATATAGAGCTATGTAGTATGGATATACATCTGGTCCAAGCAAATAGTTTCTCCTCACCTTTTTCTTTTAGTAATAACAATAATAACCCCAGCTTTGGCCTTAATCTTTATTTTATTTTATTTTATACAGTATTTCCCATTCGCCTCTCTCTCTTCTCTCTCTCTAAACCGTTTCATTCCCTGCTTTTTCTTTCGTTCTCTTCTGCTATGTTCTCACTCCCCGCACCACCCCTCCTCTCATTCCTTTCTCCTTTTATTTCTCTCTCTCTCTCTCTCGCTTCCTCGCATTTCTCTCCATACACACTTAAAAATTCATAAATTACAAAATCAAGTCCCTCATACTACGTTTTAGCTGATCTAGATATTATTATTCCTCTTCTCTCGCTGTTCTTTTTTTTTTTTTTTTTTTTTTTTTTTTTTTTTTTTTTTCCTGGGGTATTAAAGCACTTTTTTGAGCAGCATTTTTCCCACACTAGTCCATGAGCTTCTCCAATAAGCTCTTTTTGTCTCCTTGTATCTCTTGAGGACGAACGAGTCTCTCTGCTGCTCCTCTTTAATATCTCCCACGCAGTCCACAACTCTTTTGCTTTTTTGTTGTGGGGAGAGAGAGCTTTAATTTTTTGGGTTTGCGCATGGAGAAGAAGCAGGGGTTCTTCTCGGAGCTGGTGCGGGGGCTCTCCCCGGCGCGCTCGCGCGCCAAGAGCCCGGCGCGGGGCGCGTCGCACGGCGGCGGCGCGGCGGACGCGGCGGCGACGGCGAAGGCGCTGCTCCTCATGCCGCGCCGGCGGAGCAAGGCGTCGGCGTCGGCGTCGGCGTCGGCGGCGGGGGGGGGGGGCGGGGGCGGGGGCGGGGGCGGAGCCGCTCATCGCGCGGTCGGGGAGCCTGCGGCCGCTCGGCGAGGCGCTGGCGCCGCTCATGGAGGGGCCGGACCCCGACGGCGCCGCCGACGAGCTCCGGCGCGGCGGCGGCGGCGGGGAGAGCCGGAGGAGGGATGGGTGGGGGAACTGGGTCCGGGGCCAGCTCTCCCGGGCGCCGTCCATTGCCGCCGGGGGCGGCGCCGGCTCCGCCTCGCGACGCCGCTCCGACCTCCGCCTCCTCCTCGGCGTGATGGGCGCCCCGCTCGCCCCCGTCCACGTCAGCTCCGGCGACCCCCTCCCCCACCTCAGCATCAAGGGCACCTCCATTGTAAGCCAATTAAAATAGCACTAATTAATAATCTCATCCCTTCTCCTTCCGACTACTCGATCTTGACCTGCGTTTGTGATCTGTGTAACGCAGGAGACGTCGTCGGCGCAGTACATAGTGCAGCAGTACACGGCGGCGTCGGGGGGCTTGAAGCTGCAGCGCTCGATCCGGAACGCGTACGCGATGGGGAAGGTGCGGATGGTGGCGTCCGAATTCGAGACCGCCACGAAGCTCATCAAGAACCGCGGCACCTCCTCCTCCTCCTCCTCCTCATCGTCCTCGTCCTCGTCCTCTTCATCTTCCTCTTCCTCCTCTTCCTCCTCCGAATGCGGCGGCTTCGTGCTCTGGACGATGTCCCCCGACATGTGGTACGTCGAGCTCGCCGTCGGCGGCAGCAAGGTCCACGCCGGCTCCAACGGCCGCCTCGTCTGGCGCCACACCCCCTGGCTCGGCGCCCACGCAGCCAAGGGCCCTCCCCGCCCCCTCCGCCGCGCCCTTCAGGTAACTAACTCATCATTCGCTCTCCCAACCCACCAAACAATTTCAGAAGATTTAAGTGCCGTAACACGGAATCGTACCGAGCATTTACTTACATATGTCACGGTGCTGTCCCAAGGACAAAACACCTATAGTAAAGACATCACGGGCCGTAGCAGCGGGCACTAGCTAGCTACTTAGAATTCTTGCGTGAATTTCACGCTGCCGCAGCAGCAGCCAGCAGCACTCTCTGTCGGATCGTTGGCGTTAACCATTAATCTCAAAAGCTCGAGCGGTTAGAAATACAAAATTAATTTACTTAAGGCGTATAGACACAGCGCTTACGGATTTCAAATTTCGATTGTGACTCGGCCCATACAGCCTCACTCCACTTCGAACAGGCTCAAGTCATTTCGAACATGACTCGGTCCAACATGACCTTCCCCCCCAGAATATAATTTACTGGCCCATTTAAGCCAACACTCTCTCGACACTAGTCTTCGTCTGTCTTTGCTTCCGCAGGGGCTCGACCCGCTGACCACGGCGGCCATGTTCGCGGGGGCGCGGTGCATCGGGGAGAAGCGCGTGGGCGGGGAGGAGTGCTTCATCCTGAAGCTGTCGGCGGACGCGCAGACGCTGAAGGCGCGGAGCGAGGGCCCCGCGGAGATCATCCGGCACGTGCTGTTCGGGTACTTCAGCCAGCGCACGGGGCTGCTGGCGCACGTGGAGGACTCGCACCTGACCCGCATCCAGTCCCACTCGGGGGGCGACGCCGTCTACTGGGAGACCACCATCAACTCCTCCCTGGCCGACTACCGCCCCGTCGAGGGCGTCATGATCGCCCACTCCGGCCGCTCCGCCGTCACCCTCTTCCGCTTCGGCGAGACCGCCATGAGCCACACCAAGACCCGCATGGAGGAGGCCTGGACCATCGACGAGGTCGCCTTCAACGTCCCCGGCCTCTCCCCCGACTGCTTCATCCCCCCCGCCGACATCCGCTGCTCCTCCTCCCTCCCCGACGCCTGCGACCTCCCCCCGCACGCCGACCGCCCCAGGCCCACCGCCGCCGTCCACCCCACCACCGCCGCCGCCCACCCCCACCCCGACGACAAGATCGTCTGGCGAGTCGAAGTCTAATGCCCGTTCTAACTTGTTCATACTTATTACTCAAACTGACTCTTTCTAAGTATGAGTTTTTAGATTATTAGGAGCTAATTAATTTTTAGTTTCTTTTTTTTTTCAACTCTTTTAATTCTCCATGTTGGTGGTTGAGAAATAACTTTCACCAACTAGTCGATTTTAGTTACTATGTTTATCTCTCTCTTTCTCTCTTTTGTAAGGTTTTTAAGGTAGTTTGTAATTTCCATTGTTGTTATAAAACTTTGAGAATGTAGGGAGTTATGAGTTGGTAAATTTGGAATGTTTGAGTGTTAAGAAGTAATTGTTGAGGGGTTATCACATTTTGATTGTGACCCAATGTGGGGGGTTTCTGAGACCTCGGATTGTTGTCTTGTGGGAGTTACTATCAGTTATTGAATGCTCACATTTATCTCGTTTGATCTCTTTTCGGTGTAATTAATTATGGTTTTGAAGCGTATATTTGAAGTGTGGTTGCTTTAGTTTCAAGCAATTGGTGCAGAGAGAGCGGAAGTTGTTTTCGACCGTAAATATTTACTTTCGTTATTTGAAATAAAAAGTTGAAAATTAAATTTATCCAAAATTTTTATTTTTTAAAATGTCGTAATTGACATTGTTCATAGGTGTTCGTTATGGAGCTGACCAAGAAACAACTAAGGCATTTTAGATTAGAATGCCTCCTAATAGGCGATCCTGCTGATGCTCTTGTGTTCTTTTTATTTGGTGGAATTCTCGTATTTTTTATTTGTTTAATGCAGAATATTATATTTTTTTTTATAATGGAGAAGTTATTTTAGAAACAGGATCATAAATCAAGCTGTTTTTTTAATTTTAAGAAGCAGTAAAATGATATTTAGCCAAAAGAAGTTTAATGCTTTGGTTGTGGTCAAATGTTAAAAATGACCTCTATACTCCAAAACACTAAGGCTATAATTTATAGTATTTTTTTTTTTGTTGTAGAAATGTTTTTGAAGGATTTTTAGCGTCTTTTTGAGTTTATTATATTTATAGGGTGCAATATTGGCTGATGAAGTAATATCATAATAGAGCTATTAAAAAAAAATGTTGAATTTGAATAGCTTTCACCAAATTCTTGTCACAGCAAAACTAAAATTATAAAATTAAAATTTCTGCTCGTCAGACTTATAACTCATAGCTGCTCCTAAAAATCTCTACTAGAAAAAAAAAAAAAAATTCTAGAATGCATCAGTTATATTGCTGATATGGTGTTATCAAGCAATTAGATTATTTTTCTTAGATTCACTCGTCCCATAATAATTATTAAAAAAAATATTTTATTATATTTTTTTTCAAATAAAAATATATGACTGACTGGTTATAAATAATATAATTTAACTGCGATATAATAGAATTTCTTCTAGAGCTTTTGCCTGCTGGGAATGAATGCAGAAGTGAAGCCTAACAGATCCTTAATCCTTCTTTTAATAGTTATCCTTAATAAGCACTTTTTGGAGAAGCTCAAACCAATTCCTCTCTCTCTCTCTCTCTCTCTCTCTCTCTCTCTCTCTCTCTCTGTGTCAGATGTGATACTTGTTCCTACTGATGAGTGACAGCATCTCATGGCTTGGACACAGGAAAAAGGGTCCTCATCTCATCCTCTCAAGTAGAGAGAGAGAGAGAGAGAGAGAGAGAGAGAGAGAGAGAGAGAGGGTGATGCAATGCAATGCATTGCATTGGGGGATGGTGGCATCTGTGACAGGGCTTAATTTACCTTTACTGACCCAAAGAGGGGACCCCCTCATGCACCTGCAAAACCTTGGGAAAAGTGAATGTGGAAAATATCATTACACCTAACACACTAGAGAGGATTTAAACTTGAATGGGGTCTCCATGTGGTTTTCACCTTATTCATCATTTGCTAAGCTTATTCTAGTAAATTAGTACACCTACTGGTAGGTGAATTTGGTACTGATACTGTATTTCCATTTGTTGAGGTGGTAGTGTGCACAATTTGTTAGGCTAGGAAGCTTCCACTCTTTGATGGTTGAGTCAAACCTTATTGATTAGTGGGTGGTGCTTAGTTGTGGAAGGAATTTTATCTGATGAGAGGTGTGATCTTGGGAAGGGGTGGACTAATTGAATGGATTAGTTGTGCCTTTTCCTTTTCCTTTTTTTTTTTTTTTTTCATTCTTTGATTCTAAAAATGTTGGAATTGACTTCCAAAAATGCTTTGATGATGTTTTAGTTTTGTTTTCGTAACTAATTACCATTCTAATCCCAAAAACTCGTAAGATGCTTACTCAGAATAAGAAGAATCATATATTTTTATTGTTTCTTATCAATAATAATAATAATAATATTAAGAGTGCTTTTCTCTTTATTTTGAGCTAGTAGACTAAATTTATATAGAATCGTGCTTCAGTTTCCAAGTAGCTCGATAAGAGAGAGGAAAGAAACAATTTGAAGTCGAGTTTAGAAAAAAGAGTTCAACATTTATTCTAATAAAAAAATAGTTATGTTTTTCTATAATTCTGATGTGGGCCGCTCGATCAAGATCAGATAAGCATTAGAGAAGATTAGATCATCATATAAGGATATTGTCACTTCTTATTGCGAAGGGTCGGACGATCATAATGGGTAAAAGGTCTACAAACAACTTAAAAAAGTTTTTTAAAAACAAAGAGTTTCAATAGATTCAAATCCTTTGCAAATGATGACTCTAGGCTTAAATAAGAGATCATTGCTTTCCATTTTATTTACAACTATAATAGGTTTGTAACTTTTCTTATGGCTTGCACATTTTACCATAATAAAAGAGAGATACTAAACTACCAATCTGTGAAAACAATTCCTTTGAAGGAGAGAGGTTACTTCTACATGCCTGATTTATGGCAAATTATACTTGAAGCAACAAACTTTACAAAAAAGAAAAAGTAGTATTAGATCCACTTGATCAAAATATGCACTTGATTGCTCTTTGTAATCCAACTTTTGTTTGATGCAGCCAAAGCATGAGGGAGGATAGGACAGACACCATGATGTCAAGCAGCTTTGGAATTACTTCACAAGGCTTTATACTCATAACTTTGATCTTTAAAAAGCTTCCTCATGTTGATTGTATAGTAAAAGTGCACATCTATAATACTATCTGTTCAAACAATAAATAAAGAAAGATCCCTAATGCCACAAGCCTAGTGGCAACAACTTAGACAGGAGGGAATCTTTTTATTGTTAAAATAAAATAGATGTTTGTCATAAACAAAGATAACTGAAGAGCCCATCAGAGTTTGACTTGAGGAAACCACTTCATGAACCAGTGAGTAATACAAGTTTTCTTGCCAATTTCATTTAGTTGAGAAATTCTGATTTCTCCGGCACCGTATTCTAACAGATTGATCTATAAGGTAACTTAATGTCGTCAGTCATAAGTCGCTTAATTTGTATTCAGCATTCAGTTGGATTTCACACGTTTATTTAATGGGTTAAATTCGCATGCATTATCTCCCTTTTTGTCAGTTAATGATTGAATCTTAAACTATTTCTTAACTGATGAATTTATTGACATGCTTTCATTTCCCTTCAATCTTTTAACTCTCTCTCCCCATCACTTGATCTACCAAGTGGTGTGAGTAAAGACATTATGATGTTAAAATACTTCTCCTTGAATAATAGACAAGAACATGTGATGGAATCTAAAGGGCAAAATCTCTGATCTGTAGCTATTTTCAAGTATCTTGGGAAACTGGCTTTGTAATATTAATAGTCTTTAGGGTGAAGGCTATATCTTAGTTTTGGTATTCTCCAATGCTATACCATCTCTGTAATGTGCTGTATCTCTCTATTAATATTCCTTCTCCTTATTAAGTCATAATGCAGTTAGTTGTATCGAACAAACTATATTTCTATCTTTCAGACTATTAGCGTAGTTGGCAGAGACATTCATCCCTCTTCTTAGTAATGTCTCATTCCTCCTCTCAGTAAAACTCCAATTCCAATTTCGCACTACGACCCCTTGCAATTTACTTGACCACTGCACAGAGTTCTCCTAACCGCGTGATAGATCGAATAGTCTTCAAATGATTACATAGGGGGGACACTTGAATTAAGAATCAGCCTCTTTATCAAATTGTCTCCAAAAGGTAGCATAAATGCTAATATTCTGCAACAAAATTTGCATTAAAAAAAGAAAGAAAGAGAAGATCCAGGTCATGTTGATGTCATAGCACTTGGCAAACAACTCACTTTTTCAGCATGAGACAATGTCTTTCCTCCTGTGCCCATCCCACAAGTTATAATTTTAAGTGATCTTCACTATCTTGATGGAATTATTCATTATTCTCCGAAAACATGGAATAATTTCAGGGCCTTAAAAGAAAATTCAGATGTCAGTAAGGATGTGTTCCCCCCATGCCACATTGTTAGCACTTTAACCTACAAGCTTGGTCTATCAGATTGAGGGCATATTGTCTTATACTATCTTAGGGCTTTGAATATGTTGGGGTTTGGATTAGACTATCACTTAGTGGGACCAAAAAAGCATATGATTATGTTAGAGATGTGAAGTTGATTGAGGAGTTTCCAAGGGACAATGCAAAAGACTATTGGCACTCAGAAAGGGACTAGTTACAGGGAAAACTCCTTGTAGTATGAGGGGAAAAAGTCATGTAAAAGGCCCCAAAGAAAACTCTTCATGTCAAAATTGGAGTGGAATATTCTCTTTTCAATCACAATACATCACTCAAAAGTAAAAATATCAAACAAACCAGGGTTCATCAAATAAGGTAGAAAACTGAAAAACCTAAAGGTTCATAATCAAGAAGAAATCTCACCGCCCTTCTTAAGGAAAAGAAAGGAAAAAAAAAAAAAAAAAACATGAATTCTACACTAAAGAGATGTGTCAAGATGGGAAGTTCCGAGAGTATAATGACCCAGCACACCCGTGCTAATAACTTGTTCGGACCAAACACCACACATCAGAATCATATTGTAACGATTCAGTCCACTAATACTAGCAACTTGTCAATAAAAAACTATCGACCTAAAATGCTTAAGCTCAAGTTATTAATACCAGTATGCTTAGTCTTTATATTCTCGCATGCAATTTCTTTCTCATTCAATAAAAAATTATTGGGACGTCATAGGGAGTGCCCCAAAGCAATGAAAGTCTTAACTACACCCTCATCGACACTTACGTCATACTCAAAAAGATGCAAATTGTGTAGTTAACAAAATAAATGAATAGATTTTCTCCTTGTAAGAAGGGACAATGAACATTTTTTACCTGAATAATTCTTGTGTTTTGTAACTATTCAAAATTTTTGTCGACAGGTTGAAATCCAGCTTAGTTTGAGTATCATATTACGAAAGAAAACATCCATGCAATTAAGGACATAAGATCACAAAATGAATATGCTCACTATTGCTTCGCATTGCAAGAAGATTTCTACCACTGCAGTTGCTAGGACAACAAAGATTAGAGATCATAATGGCAGTCAAAGGTTCCGTTAAGATTCTCTCCGCGTGGAAAAAGTGAAAGTGATAAGATGTTTCCGAGATCGAAATTATGATGGGCGATTGAATCAGCAGATGCCATGCATAACATTTGAAATCCGACAGGAAGACCCCACCTCTTAAATTGACTAAAAACTAAAACAGACAACAGACCAGACGTACTATGACCATTAAATTTCCGCTTCTGAAAGCAGTATATTATTGGGCAAACAGAAGTTCTAGAACTTACAATTCGGAGTGAAAAGTAAAAAAGAAGTTTCCAATCTCAACAAGAGGAACTCCAATTTAGAATTCATACTTGCGTGCATGTAAAAAGTTCCAACTGTATATGTTTCCCATATCACTTAGCCTTATTTTTTTCGTTAGGCCGATTATTGGGCTTATAAAGATAAATCCTTTACAAGCCCAATGTACTACTATTACTGAATCACTTACAATGTTGGCCTTGTTACTTTCCAAGAACAATGCATGTTTAAAACTGCTTTGCTGAGGTGGAAATTCAGATAGCTGCTACACATTGATTTTGGAAGCACAAAAACATGCACGTGCGCAGGAGTGCAAAGAGAGGGAGACCAAAATCTCGGATACCAAATGTTCAACTGTGTCACAAAACACACTGGATGGCACAGTAGAGAGCGACACGGAACAATGAAGAAATGATCTGACAAACTGCTTGTACCACCAAACATGGGAGGATGGTATGTTAAAAAAGGAAGAAACCCCGAAATGCATTACAGAAGTCGAAGTCATTGAATCGCAAAACAGAATTAGGACATACACATCCAAGAAACATAAAAAAACTCTATCCGCCGAAGTACATATGTGAAAGTGAAAGAAAAAAAGGTGAACTTTGGAGACAACTAACAGCTCAAAAAGCATCTGCATTAGTACCTTAGCTTCTGTGGCAGATACAAGGCAACTACTAAGCCATTCTTTGAAAGTCATGGTTTACACTTGGTAGAAAATTTATCATTTTCTGAAATGGGGATTGAGCAATCCCGAGATTTCAAGAAACCCAACACGTTCTTTCCCTCCAAATATGTTCTTCAACTTCTCATCACAGACTATTATCCTCTTGTTTTCTGGATCCTGTTTATAAAGAGAGAAAAAAGAAAAGCAATTAAGGATGAGATAAAACAGTTAATCCAAGCTAATTCAATAAAAGCAATATCTAAGAATTTAGAAGAACAGAGAGACAACCTCAATCAATATTCCTACAAACACAGCAAAATTCCACAAGAGAATATGAAAATAGAGAAGAAAGAAAAATATCATAAGAAGGATAAGCTTGAACACTCGCACACCAATTGTCAATGTCAAAAAGACAATGGGATTCAGATTCTGTAAACTCCCAAAATTAGCATCATATACCCAACGAAAATGAAAAGCAGAAGTGCAGACAATTTACTATATCGACAATTCAATGTTTAGCTCCGGTAGCAGTTCTCCAAGTGAGGATGAAAAATCTTCCATATCTCAAATTTTGAAAATTAGAATTAGATTTTTATCAGGAGTATTCGTGGCTTTGTGCACAGGTATTTGTGAAGAGCCCACCGTAAACGTCAGCTTAGTAATCTTCAAATTACTTGTTCATACCAAAATTGGCCCTAAAGTTATTTGATGTTTTTTGCTTTTATGTTTTTTTAATTCTTTCGATTATTTACCTTAAAAGAAGTGCATACTATATAATATATATAGTATATATATTTGTCGCTCTTTCATATTTTGAATCAGCAGATAGATACTCGTACATTGTATTTATACAACAGTACTACATATACTCTAACAGATATTATGGACAGACTATAAATGCATCTAACTTATATGTTTCCACTTTGTGCTTGTTCAACTCCACAAACACCCAAACAACGGTTTCCAGGCTCTACAGATTAAAAGATCCGTATGTTTCGTTCCATATGGTACTCATTAGGCACAACTATGATATATGATGGCAATAAATATCAATAAATTATTTAGGAACTATCAATTGTTGGATTTCAAACACCATAAAGACCATTCACATGCCTCATTCCTCAATCATCATAAGATCAACATCGCTCCTTGTTTCTTTTATGAAAATCTAAATTTCAGCTAAAACCGAATGTTCTGAGCATAGCGGGTCGGTCTTCAATGAACCAAACTTGCACTATGGATTCAGGTAGAACTAGTAGTTGTTTGGCCTGGGCCTATTCCAAATTTGCCCAAACCTAGCAGAAATTAGCAGCAATAAACAATTTGCGGCTCTTGAAACTAAACGAAGCTCAGCTAAACTTAACCTAGACATAATTTGCATGTGCAATTTGCTGAAATTGGCTGAAATCTGATATTACATATTTCACACTCTGTTCTAGCTAAAAAGTAAAGTATTCAACTATAAACCCAATTTTAAGGCTTTTGTGACTAATATCTGCAGTCTTTTTACTTGCCAAGGCTCTAACCCTGAGAAATTCCATTTGCCTAATATAATTTGTCAAAAGTAGGATGCAATGTGCATGCATATTTGAATTACCAAATTTGGTATTACATATTATTTATTCTGCAATTCCTCAACCTGAAAATTACTAGAGCAAATGGTGTTTCTCATTCTTGAGTTCATCATTTTTTTACAACTATTTTATAGCTAAAGGAACTCCTTCCCGTTATTTCCTTGGTTCCATTGCACTCTTTGTATGAAGTTTTCGCGACCAAAAACGTACAACAACAATATAACTATCAACCTTCAATCCGCAATAGAAATTACCAGAAGTAGTACCTTTCAATTGTGCCTATAGCAAGGTCCTAAGTATTCACATTCACATCGTCAGAGTTATCGAAAGCAGTAAAAAGATGGTCTTTATGCAACTTAAAAATTACATTTTGATACTCCCTGCCAACAAAAATTACACGACAAAACATCACACCGCTCCCAATTTTCTATATCTCTAATAGCTAGGGTGAAACCAATACTCCTAACACACTTCCAACCACTACTATCCCATTAAACTACTAACACAAGCAACAGTAACAATTTTACAGGACTGGAGGAAACAAAAAATAAGATGTCACAAACCCTAGCAGGATCAACAAAAAGGGCGCACCTGGAGATTGTTCCCTTTGATGTAAGCCCATATCAGCTTGAGCGCCTGAGTTCTCGGGATCTCCTCCACGCCCAGCAACGCCTGGAGCTCGGGCGAAATCGGCCGGGGCTTCGTGATCCCCCTCGGCCGCCGCTTCCCCTCCGCCGCCGCCTCCTGCGCCGCGACGGCCCTCGGCGTCACCGCCGCGCGCAGCGCCACCGTCCTCGGCGGCGCGACGCCGCGGGAGAGGAGCGCGCGGCGGGCGAGCGACGACAGGGCCGAGTCGCCGGAGACGAACGCGGCGTAGCAGCTCAGCGCCGCCATGGTCGGAGCTCGCGGAGACGAGGCGATCGCAAAGAGTAGGGTTTGAGAGGGTTAGGGTTTGAGGAGACGATGAGAGTGAGAGAGAGAGAGAGAGAGAGAGAGAGAGAAGAGTGCGGGAACGGGACCGGTACGAAATATTCGCTTCTTTACGAAGAAATTTGGACCGTCCGATAGGTTGGATCTTTTCGGATTCGCACCAAAGCAGCTTATGAACGGTCGTGATCATAATATCCACGTGGCACTTTGTTATTGGGGGAGCCATGTGACATCTTATCCTCCGAGAGGTACAGGACCATTCTCGAGATAGTGGCGCATGCGGTCGTACGCGATCCACCGTTCATCAATCCCGATGCCCAATATTTGACGGATGATCCAGTTGGATGGTGTATAGCACATTCCGTATGCGTATACATGCGAAACATGGGCTCGGGCCTTAAAAGCCCATCCACTTTGTTAGGAGTCGAATGTTTGGATCTTAGGTTCAAATCCAACCCATTAAGAACACTAGAAATTTGGAGCAAGCAATTCTTAAATTTTTTATTCAAATTCAGTAAAATCACAAGGATTTAATAAAATAACTGCTTGTTTGATTTCGTTAGAACTCCCTCCAAAATTATCATCTGAAAAGTAATACTTGTCAAAGCACGAGCAGCTTCTTTTTATTGAAATTCTCTCCACGGTTTCCTGCTCTAGAAAAAAATGAATACTTCAATTTAAAAACAAACAACTCATTTTAGAATCTCAGTGATTTGGCGAAGCCAAGTGCTTATCTCCGTTTTCTACTACAGAAAGAAGCAGAGAGACTTTTTTAATACATGACTACTGCTTTGTAGTAAATACGTAGTTATCGACCAAAGCCAAAGAGACACTTAAAAAGGGTATATGGTTTAGAATGTTGGAATAATTTTGATCAAGAATGAGTTTAGTGCGACACTTTTGCTATCCTTGAGTTCTATGGAATTTTCGACATAAAATAACTCTAATAAATTGCAAATGTGACTAATCATAATGGCTACCTGTATATAATGACTCCAATGTCAATTGAGATTAAAATTATTTTTATCCTTATTTTATAGGTCAACAATTTTGTTGTTCCCTTATTTTATATACTTTAAAATAATCCTTTTTCGCCAAGTTCTTATAGACAACTCTAATAATTAAATAAGATTCCACAGCTTATATAGAAAGAAAAAAAAATTCTCTCAATTATACATTGTCCATTGTAATTTGTTTAGCACTGCATTTTCTTTTAAGCGCAATTTCGGTGGACTCTGAAATGGTCAATCTCTAGTTCTTTTCTGTTTGTGTGGTTATATCCATGAATACTATATTACTTCATTAAGAAAATAAAAGATAACGTATTTTGAGGATCAATATAATTTGATGATGCGATGAGATTTATCGTCGGCCCATCACAACTGTTAATTTTCATCAATGAAACTGTGATTCTCTTATGAACATCAATATTATATTTCTTAGTGTATTGTTATGCATCCACGTAATGTTGTCCTTTCATGTTATTGGAATATAAATTTTAGCATGATGTTATGTACTATATTTCGAACAATGGGCACATGGAGAGAGGGAAGGAAATTTAAATATCCCAACGGTCGAATGAGAGGAATCGTTTCGTTGGCACGTACCAATCAATCACCCGAAAACCGTTGGGGACAACTTAGGCTCAGCTGTAACATGTCCACCTCCTCAAGGAGATTCTTCCATGTCCCAGTTCCCGTATGATTAATGTTATGCGCAACACTGAATATATTCTAAAATATAGTTGATGAATCAATTTTGTAACATCTGATAATATGTAGTTGTTTATCTTTACAATGTGAGTGATTAATTATGGTAGAAGCAAATCAAATTTATTAGTTTTATCAAATTCAGTTAGTAAAAACTGAACAACTTCGATGAGACTGTTTGTTATATCAAAATCAAACTCGTTAATGGCACTACGTATCTTAAAATATAGCCTAGAATATTGCTGGTGAGTCACCATTAATCTGGCCTATTGAGTGTCTCAAACATGATACTTGATAAGGACATTACTCGAGCAATTAACTACACAAATCAATAGTTGCCGCATATACAATATTGTTGATTCATCGGTAGTTTTTTTCGATCTTTTTTGCGATACATGTAATATTGCCTTTTCAGAGCTAGCATCCAATGTCCACGAACAAATTTTAATCACTAATCGGCTGCTAATTATACGTGTAAACTGACTTATCAACCGTACTTTCTGGTATCTCTAACTACATATATTATTCTTCCCACTGCATAGCTAGCTGTACTCTCCCCCTATACCCACCCACCAAATGCCAAGAGGAGTTTGTCCAATTCTTCTTCTTCTATATGGTATAAAATAATAAGTGAGAACAGCTTGCATTTCCATAATATAGTTCTTGAGAACAAGCATGGCAAAGAAATAAAAATATTATTGTAAATTAAAAAAAAGAAATAGGAAAATAGGAGTGTATTATGATGAACAATAAAGTAGTTGCTTTTTAATTTCCATGAGCTGTTCGATTGTCCCTATTTAGTCTCCGACTTAACGGGAAGAGTACAGTGATAAATTAAAGATCTGATAGGCTTAGTTTCAGCTGTCGATCATTTAGAGTTTGTTTAGTCTAATTTTTAATGAAGTGCAGGTCATTTATTAAAGTGTCGCTAAGCGAACCATCGATTTTGGTGATCTTTTTGCTGAATGATTTTTGTGATTGTGGAAATGAATTACTTTGCAAATTACATGCATAAAATGAGAGTGTAATTAAATGAAAATTTTTGAGCCTATGTTCACGCGGACATGCGTGTCGATGCAGGGCCAAACAGAGTGTATATGGATGAACCAACTAAAGGGCGTACGGGACCATGTGCTCTGGGCCCCACTGACACTCCGGGGAGTAAAATTATTCCCTGCACCCACTCTACCAACTCAGCCTTAAACCGGCTTATATTGTTTTTTTGAGGTAAATCGCCAATTTGGCTCTTAAACTATATGTAATTTAGTTCTAAAACTTTATTTATTATAATTTTTAGCTTAAATTTTTAAAATTATTCCAATCAAGTCCAACAACCTAATTTATTTGACTAAATATTAAAGCATTATTGATATAAAAGATGCATCATCAATTATATCACATCTATATTAACGATTTATTAAATATTTAATCAACTAAAATTTGATTATAAAACTTGAGTAAAAAATTATAATAAATTAAAATTTAAAAATTAAAATATCACACGCCTTATAATTTGAGGACCAAATGTGTAATTTATCTTCTTCTTTTTTAACTTTTTTTATGTTTTTTAAATCTTTTTGAAGATCTATAAAGCAAAAAGTTCTGTGAGCTATGCAACACATGGCCGCAAATGTGTTAATATGTAAAACTTCAGATTTTATAAAGTATGAGAAAAATTATTGCTGACACTAAGGGGGCATTTGGATTGACGAATTTCTAGATCCAACGTAACTCAAGTGCAGTAGTGTTTGAATTTCTTTGAAGTATAAATTTTTTTATTGTTTGTTTTGATGTAACTCATACTTTCAATCACTTTTAATATTTATTTTGATATAACTTGATACTGATAAAATTAATTTTTTTAATTTTATTATTTGTTTTGATATGAATAAGTGAATTCCGTTATCTTCTAAATTCATACTACCTTTCTTCTTACAACCATACTAAAAAAAAAAAATTTGATTGTGACATGCAAACGGGCCTAAGAGTTAGGAGAGAGGTCCATCGTAGACCGCGGTCCACTGAAAACTTTCCAACTGGGCGCCCCTTCTCGGCCCCTTCGCGCCTCCCCCAACAAACCACTCCATACAAAAACCCCCGAACCCTGCACTTCTATTTATCCCCACCCTTCTCTCCTTCGCTTTTCCCTCCACTCCCCCGCCTCTTTCTCCTCTCCTCTTCAACAATGGCTCGGGGAGTCCTCGCCCCGATTCTCCTCCTCCTCTTCCTCCTCCTCTCCGCCTCCTCCCTCGCACTCGCCCAATCCCCCGCCTCCGCCCCCTCCAAGGCCCCCGCCGCCGCCGCCGCGCCCCCACCCAAGCCCTCGGCGCCGGCCCCCGTCGCCGCGCCGCCCCCGGCGCCCGCCGTCGAGGCCCCCGCCCCGGCGCAGCCGAAGAAGGCCCTGGCACCGGCCCCGGCGCCGCCGAAGACCGCGGAGGTTCCGGCCCCGGCGCCGGCGAAGACGGCGGAGGTCCCGGCGCCGGCGCCGCCGAAGACGGCGGAGGTTCCGGCGCCGGCGCCGAGCAAGCCGAAGAAGAAGAGCCCGCCGCCGCCGCCGCCGAAGAAGAAGAAGAAGAAGGGCGCCGCCGCGAAGGCCCCCGCCCCGGCCGCGCTCGGGCCCAGCCCCCCCGCGCCCCCCGCCGAGGCCCCCGCCGAGTCCACCGCCCCCACCGGCTCCGTCGCCGACGCCACCACGGTTAGGGTTTCCTCCTCCCCTCCCACTTCTCACTCTCTCTCGCGATCGGAGGATCCGACGGCCCACATTGGCTAAGGCGCACGATAGCGGGACGCGCGGCGACGAGTTTTTGGCGCGAAAAGTGCTTTGCTTTTGGACGTTGACCACATTTCTTCTCCGCTAACGTGCGCGGCGCTTCGATCCGTCGTTCCGCGCACGTTAGCAGGAAAGACCCACTTCCAGCTACATTGCGCGCTGCGCAAATATTTGGTAGGGGTTGGTCCAAATAAAAAATATATGATAACGGCCCACAAAATGACACAATCTCATCTATCATTGATCGTGTAGAATAGCATGAACTACAAAATAGATGGGCGATGGATGGGTTACCATCTCAAAGACATGGGCCCATTACCGTCCAACGCTTAGCTAGCACGAATCTCAAAGGCGTGGGCATGATAGATAGAAGTCGCACGTTGGGTTCATCCCCCCCAGCACGGCTACTACAGTCACAGCTGTTTCTAATCACATGTTCTTATTAAAAATTTATAGATTTATACACTAATTATTATTATTATTATTATTATTATTTTTTTTTTTTGAATGCAGAGTGGAGGAGTGAGAACAACGAGGGGAGGCGTGATCTGGGGGTGGGCCCTGCTGTTGTTGGGCTCCGTCTTATTCGCGTAGGTTGAAGCGAGAAGAGGGCGTCTTTTGACTCCAGCTCAGCTGTTCCTGTTGTTGTAATATTTTATTTTATTTTTATTTATTTTATTGTTATGACGAGGAGAAGGGGAGAGGCTCTGTACTGTAATTTGGAGATCATTATTTATTATTTGATTACATTACTACCATTATTATTGTTATTATTGTTATTATTATCTAGATCTGCTTCTACATGTTCCATGTGATGTATTTCAGCTAATTTCCATAGGTGGTTTGAACACCAAAAAGAAAAAAGAAAATAATAATCCTTCAATAATGCGTTTGCAAATTAACTCGTATAATATTTTTAGAGACGTGCATTAATCTTTGAAAACCCTAATGAGTGGCAATATTATGAGGAATCTATAGCAGTGCTCTTTATTATATTACTTATCATTTGAAGGTCAACAATTCAGATCAGGGCACCACAGTACCAGAACAATTTAATGCGGTAACAGCAGATTACCAGAAGCCATAAATTTAACCAAAACAAATTAGTACTTGCTCATGTGAGTTTGATCTAGAAGTACTGTTTGCTAAATGGGCGGTTACTGCTTCTTGGAGTAAGAAGCTATTATCGAGCCAAGCTAAACAAGCACTTACCACAAAATAGATCACAAAGCCAATCATCTTACCAAGAGCTGTGGATTACTTATCATCTTATGTTCCGATTCTATGTCGACTATATCAACTGCTTTGGCGTAAATCATAATGTCTTAGATTAGAAAGAAACAACAACACGTTCGTCGGCGATGGTAACTTATGCTAAAAAATCAATGGCTTCAAAAGGTTAAGACGCAATTTACAAGTAACATGAGAACTTGAAATGGATTATCTTATGAGTTTAACAACCTTAAAAATTTATACTTGCAATTGAAGTACGCAGGCTGACAAAGGATTTCATAAAGAAAACATTCAACTTTCGTAAAAAAAAGATAAGCATGCTTACAAAAGGCACAGAGAGCAGATAAAATATTGGAGAACAAACAGCAGGGAAAACAAAATGATGTCTACAAATTACAGCAAACATTGTTACTGATTTCAATACCTCTTTGCCAGCTGCTGTTTGAATTACACTTATGCATTTTTTTTTTCTGGTATATCTACATCTAACAAGTTAACATATATAATACAGTTTACAAGGAAACTATATGTGTATCAGTATTAAATGATGAATACAGGCAAATGTAACAAAGCTTACTTGGACTGAGGAATCTATGCATACACATCTTTGGAGGGCAGATCCTAAAACAACACTCCCACAAACAAGAGCGGCTTCGCCAAGTAGTTCGCATAATTTGTAATTCTTCAGCCTGTAGAAATCAAATGCTAAGCTGACGAATTTAATGCGTGAATGAACTCACTTCCTCAGCAAGTATGAAATTCATTCTTGTAATTTAAACTCAGGAGCCGATTTTCCCCAACCGTTCCAGTAACCTAATTTGTTCATCCTTGGATATTCCAGGATTGAGCTTAGGGAGATTAGATATGAAAGCTGTCGCTTCTTCCTTCCTTCCGTGCTTACAATACCCATCTACGATCGAATTGTAAGTGTTTGCATTAGGTCGGCAGCCATGCTTGACCATGTAGCGGACTAGATCGATAGCTTCCACAAACATCGAATTAGCTACATAACTAGCAACAAATATATTATACGTCACAATATCAGGCTTGAGCCCCGAAGCCTGCAATTCCGAGAAAATCCTCGAAGCATCCTTCATCCTGCCTTGCTTGCCATAGGCATAAATCACGGTGTTATAAGAATAAAGATCGGGCCGCCCACCTCTCGACTTAATCTCCCTAAGTATCTTCTCACACCTCTCAAAGTCTCCCATCCGGCTATACATATTGATCAAGCTGTTGTAAGTGGTCAAGCTGGGAGTAAATCCAGTTTCCTTCATGAACAAGAGTATCTCTTCAACCTTTCCGACCATTTGTCTCCTTCCATAAACAGAAATCATTGCATTCAAGGTTGTTATATCAGGGGAGCAAACTCTCTTCCTCAGTTCCGAAAATGCCCGCTCGGTCTCCATCAAAAGATCGCTTTTGCTGTTGACTAGAACTAGGGTTTTTATCAACATGTTATGTGCTTCAACTTTCCCCGAATATATCTCTTCGGATAAATTGTGCATTCTTTCTAATTCCTTCCCATTAGCATAAGCATGAAGCAAAGAGGAGTACGTGAGCTCACTAGGCTTACAGTTGCAGTCCTTCATCTCTGAAACTACCTTTTCGGCTTGTTGCCAAAGCCCCCCACGAGCCAATGCAGCTAAAACAGCATTGTAAGTAGAAAGATCAGGACCAATTCCCGCTGCAAGCATTCTCTTGTATATTTCCATAGCTTGGTCGAAAGACCCACATCGGCTATAAGCACTAATTAGAGTATTATATGTATCCCTCTCAGGCACAAAACCTGCCCTCTTCATCTCCTTAAACACCCCAGAAACTTCAGAATCCATCCCATTTTGGCCAAATACGGCTAACAACGTGTTCCAAGTTACAATGTCGGGCACAAAACCGCCCGACCTGAGCTCCTCAAAAATGGTCATCATCTTTTCAAACTTGCCTCGATTTCCATGCATCTTGATCAAAGCGTTATACGTACATAGATTCGGGCTGCACCCTTTGCTCAGCATTTCATCAAAAACCTTCTCTGCGGACTTATCCTTACCAGCTTTCTCAAACCCAGAAAGCAAGGTGGTGTAGGTGAAAACGTCGGGCTTTATCCCTTTCTTCTCCATCTGCTCTTTTAACTCCATGGCCTCTTCCAAAATCCCATCTTTAGCATACGAAGAGATCAAAGAATTATAAGTCACTATACTTGGAGGGAACCCATTCGCTTCCATCTCGCGAAGAACACCCAACGCTTCCTTATGCCTCCGAGACTTCCCATACACATCGAGCAGCGAATTGAAGGTAACCTTATCAGGCGCAAAACCCATCGATTTCATCTCTTCAAAAATCTGAGTAGCCTCTTCATACAGATAGCCGCGTCGGCAGCAGCTAATTAGAGTGTTATATGTGTACCTATCGGGAGAAATCCCGTCCTGCTTCATGGAATCTAAAAGGCTCATCACCTTCTTCCACGGCATAAAGAGCTTCCCATATACATTGAGAACCACGTTGTAGGTTATAAGGGTGGGTCTACATCCTTCTTCCTCTGCGGTCATTTTATCGAACACCTTCAACGCGTCTCGATACCGACCGTTTCGTGCGTAGGCGGTGATGAGCGAGGTGTAGGTGTACACGTCCGGATGGCACCCCTGCTCCCTGAGGGCCGCGAGCAACGCGGCGGCGTCGGAGATGCGGCCGCGCTTGCCGAGGATGCTGATGACGGCGGGGACGACGGGGCCGCCGCCGCCGGAGAAGAGGCGCGCGTCGCCGTAGGCGCGGCGCGCCCACGCGAACACGGCGAGGGCGGTGTCCGTGCGCTTGTGGAACTCGAGCCCCTCGATCACGCCGAGGAGGTCGGCGAGGAACGCGTCGAGGTCGTCGGGGCCGCCGAGGGCGAGGAAGGGCCTCAGGGCTCCGTCGAGGTCGTCGTCGTCGTCGTCGCCGTTCCCGCGGGGGCGGCGGCCGAGGAGGGAGTGGAGGAGGTGGTGGCCGCGGAGGGAGACGTGGGGGGAGATCGACCACGGCTTGCCGCGGTTGGGGTCGAGGGATTTGCCGAGGCGGCGGCGTCGGCGGGAGGTTGGGGTGGAGGTGGTTAGGGTTTGAGAGGGAGGGAGGAGGAGGAGGTGGTCGTGGAGGAGAGGGGGGAGGGGAGAGAGGAAGAGGGATGGGAGAGGAGGGGGAGGAGAGGAGGAGTGGGGAGAGGGGTTAGGGTCGAGGAAGAAGGGTTTGGAGGGGGGAGGAGGGGAGGGGGCACGGAGGGGGAGGGAGAAGGCGAGCTTCTCCGCCATGGGAGAGGAGAGAGAGAGAGAGAGAGAGAGAGAGAGAGAGAGAGAGAGAGAGAGAGAGGAGTTAGGGTTTCTTCGTTTCGGAGCGAAGGGTTTTACGGGGACGAAGGGATGAGGGAGGAGAAGGGCTCGAAGGGAGTGGGAGATAGGAGCGTGTGTGTGTCGTATGGGCTTGGTCTACCACGTCATCCTTTAAGCAGAACCGTCGGTCCACCACGTCATCCTTTAAGCAGAACCGTCGGTCCACCACGTCATCCTTCAGTTAGATCATTGGACCAGGTAACAATTCAGCATAGGAACAGTTCTTGAAATTATTTTAGGATTGGTTTCAGGTTTGAATCTTAAACCAGTTTTTGGTCATCATATTTGGATGAGACAAGTTGGATTGATGCACTCGGTTTGATTGGATTGACAAGATTGATGGATGGGATTGGGTCAGATTGGCCCGTAGATCGGATCAGTCCAATCAGCAGGTAGATAAAAAATCACTTCTACATATTAAAATTAATTATATAGAAATCACTTTTCCAAAAATCTCGATCTCCCCTAACATTCGGTCAAAATATTAAGATTGAGCCTTGTGGTTAAGCTTTGCTTGCTATACAAATGATTCGAACTTGAAATGAATCTAGTTTCAAAGCCCTGCACATTCTGCTATTCATAAATAGCACTTGAACTCTTTAAGACCAGCTAAAAGATGAGAAGCTTTTCGTCAATCAGAACTGTTTACATCAGAAGCACAAAGATGATGTCAATGAAGCATCACAAACTTATGATTCATTCTGTGGAATTGTTTATATACAAAGTTGGTCAATCAGAATATCATGTCTTAAAAATAGAGGATTTTTAGTAATATATATGCTTCATCCATCTAGTTTACTGTCAATATTTTTTTTTTTTATCAGTATCTTTCATATTTTTAAGATAAGTAGGAAAGAGCCAGCAATTTAAGATCCAGCTCATGATCTTATCTCTTTCATGCCTTTCAATGTTGAGAGATCAAACTTAAACTTCAGAATGCAAAGTAGAAAAGGCATTCAATATCCTCTTGTCAACATTTCAGAGTCATCACTGTTACAAAATATAAATTTACCACTAGAATTGTGTTAAATTATGTGTTCTAATACCCTGTATATAACTAAGTTGTGGCAAAGTTTAATACCTTTTAATCCCCCCATTATCTATACTCTTCAGAACACACAACAAATGAAAAAGTAGTCGGAATAAATAAGATAACATACATTGAATCTGAACTCGTTTTCACTACTACCTGATCTCAGATATTACTTTGAATACAACTTAAACTTCTCCCCTTGTTCAAAATTAAAGCGCAGTTCGATAACTCTTACTTACATTCCAATTTCCACTGCTAGCTTTCAGAACTCTTCGAACTAAGGTGACATACATTGCATCTGGACTCATTTAGACTACTTGGACTAATGTGATTTTAAAGAGTCTTAAAT
This sequence comes from Puya raimondii, assembly GCA_016920855.1. Taxonomy (NCBI): domain Eukaryota; kingdom Viridiplantae; phylum Streptophyta; class Magnoliopsida; order Poales; family Bromeliaceae; genus Puya; species Puya raimondii. The sequence goes on along the minus strand of JABWPP010000044.1, from coordinate 3,220,954 downwards.
CATAGCTACATCCCAGCTTTGAGTTAACTAAGGTTACATTACATTGCATTTGGACTCTTTTGAAGTACTCCGACTACCAAATCCTAGTTCTAAATGAAAAAACATTGTTTAGTACTTCTTACTTGCATCTCAGTTTTCTCCAGTTCTTGCGCTTCTAGTTTTCAGAACACTTTCCGAAAAAGAACTTGAAAGAAACAGGAGTCAACTAAAGTTACATTACATTGCATCTGGACTCTTTTTTATTACCACAACAACCTGATCTGACATATCACTTTAAATACACTGAAATTGTTCGCTCCTTGTCCTAATTGAAGAAGCCAAGTTCACTACTTCTTACTTCAATCCAAGCATTCTTCTCCAATTCTTCCACTTCTAATATTCAGAATGCTTTAGAACAAATAACTAGAAGAAACCGTGGTTAACTAAGGTTTCATACATTGCATGTGGTGTGACGCCCCGGACTTCCCAGGGGGTCACCCATCCTAGGACTACTTCCGTCCTAGCACGCTCAACTCTCTCAACCTCTTGGGTCTAGCCACCACCCAAAATGCTTAAGCCGGGTTGAGAGGTTAGCCATATTATATCTTTTATATAGGATTACCTGGGGTGTCACAATCTCTCCCTCTTTAAGCCCTGACGTCCACGTCAGGCTCAGACTCACAAGTACCAGGCGGTGTGAGACTCATCTCGCTAGCCTAAACCGGGGGAGCCGCGCTCAACACATAAACCCTGGGGAGCCATGCTCTACCCATAACTACACCTGGCTCAACCGAGACTCATCTCACACTTCCGGCTGGTAATTGGCTCTGATACCAACTGTGACGCCCCGGACTTCCCAGGGGGTCACCCATCCTAGGACTACTCCCGTCCTAGCACGCTCAACTCCCTCAACCTCTTGGGTCTAGCCACCACCCAAAATACTTAAGCCGGGTTGAGAGGTTAGCCCTATTATATCTTTTATATAGGATTACCTGGGGTGTCACATGTGGACTCCTTTCAACTACTACATCTACCTGATACTAAATAGTCGTTTTGAAAATAACTGCAATCCTTCACTCCAAGCCCTTTTTTTCTTTTTGTCAATTGTGACTCTTCGGTACTTAACAAAAGATTGAAAGAGATAGGTCATAGGTGATATGATTGCAGAAGCCAAAATTTCAAAACTTCTATCAGAAAATTTCCTACCCTTTGGAAAATAACCATAAGCGAACAAGAAAGCAGAGTTCATTCTTTGTAGTTACACACACTTCACGCTAGGCACATTTCATGCTCGAGTTTACGAAAGTCCTATTGGTGAAATGAATCACAAAATCCCAATGTTTACAAACTTCTAAATTGATCATCATAACAAAATAAAAAAAGGAAAGCTTGTATAACACTCTCACAACTTGTTCAGAGAGGTGGGAAGGAAAAAGAGGGTAGATTAGCTATTATCCAGGAAACAGAGATCTGTCCACCCTTACCAACAAGCAAGTAAAGAATTTTAGTCGCAAATAGAACATTAGACTATGATCAGAGAACTCCAAACAAGGAGGAAGAAAAAAGAGAGAAAAAAGAAGAGTAAAGCTGGATGCTAAAAAGATATGTTAAGTCTATGATAACATAAGTCGAGCATGACATTTAATGGTTTTCTCTATTTTCTGAAGTAGAAAATTAAAGAGGACAGGGCAAAGGACATAGCGATTGATAAAATTGTAGGAATTAAAGAGATTCGGATGTAGGATATATATATCACATACCCCATTTGTTAGACATCTGCAATTTGCTAACTTTTATGGGATCTCTGCTGGTTAAGGGAATGGCATGCACAAGTGATTGAAAAAACAGTTGGAAATATATATGGTGACTGTAAAAATACTAGCTTCAACCTCATAATCTGAAGATTACGTAGGGAATTTAGAACCAGCTTCCTAGACAAATGTGAATGTTCAAGTACTGTAAAGATGAAGAATTCTATACGCCAGCCGTATACCATACTTCTAATTCTACACACTTCCCATAATTCTAACTGGGTAGCTCCTTACTTGAGTCTACAGCTACTGCAGATATCACTGAGGAGACAATACTGGTTACCAAATCACTGAGATCCAGTGGTAATGCACCAGGTAGGTTCTTTTGAGTTTTTCCCCCTTGATTTCGGGTTGAGGTTCAGGAGTCCAAGCTTCCTATTCTTAATAAATACAAACAAAGAGGCATTGCTTGTCATCTAAAAGACCTTGCATTAGAATGACAACAAAGGTACATCAGATAAAAGTCCTTCCTAAATGAAATATCGCTAAAGCTCTCAAAACAAAATATTAACAGAAATACAATAAGCACACCAACTATTGGCATACCCCAACATTAAGTGTTTGATTAAGTAGGAAAAAGAAATGTAAAAGATAGTTCCTCAGAATCTCTTAAATTTGAGACGTTATCTACACTACAAACAAAGTAAGCTATGTGATTCTTACAATTCACTATAGTGTTTTATACAAAGGCACTACTTGCAAGCCTAGCTCAAAATAAATCTATTCACTTTTGGAAGTCATAAGCTCAATGAGAGAATACATACGTTTTGCAATTCTGCTCACTACTACTGAACATACAAGATACTTTTGAGCAATATACCACACACCCTTCTTTCGGACAATGCATCTACTTGCATTTATTAGAATTATGAAAAAATATAACAAATTGTGTAAAGATCATAAATCTTTCTTTCAAGGAAAAGGGATCGTAATATTTGCATTTTGCATAGCGATCATGTCGCAAGACATTCACGTCATCTCATCTCATCAAACTAACGCACATTTGGGTAACCATTTAAAGACTCGATGATGTTGATGATAATCGGAGATGAACAAAAATAAAGTTAAAATGACAAGAGGACAGGCTACGCGCTAATAACCTTCGATACAGTCTGTCTCACAGAAGAGGGCTTCATAAACCTCCTAGTCCATTTTAGAACTTGTTCCTAAACACACCGCAACTATCACCACTCTGAAATTTCTTTGCAGAAACAAAATCTCTCTGTGACCCTCAAATGGACAAATCAGCAAACACATGGCGAGCATCGAAGATGCGCTCTTATTTCATCCAACAGTTTGTATACAATACAAGATTTCGTAGACCCGATCCCCGCCCACAAACAATTCAACAAACATCAACAGAGGAAAAGCACAATTCAAGCAAGCAGAAGCAACAGTAGCAGAAAAAAATTTCAAGGAACGATCTTATAAGCCTTCATCTTATCGATCCAAGTGTTGAAGGAAGATACCGTGTTGCGGAACCCCAAGAAGCCGTGCTCCTTGCTCTTGTTCATGCTGTCGAGGTGCTCGGCCTCGTAGCCGAACATGATGTCGGCGAACCACCAGCTCCCGACCTCGTCGAGCCGCGTCGGCGTGAGCTCGTGCTCCGCGACCATCTCCGCCCACAGCTGCTCCTTCCCCTGCATCGCCTCCGCCAATTTGAACCGATTCTCCTCGCCCTCGTAGCCGACCCAGTCGACGCCGAACTGGTCGGCGAGGATCGGCCACAGGTGCTTCCACTTGTACACGTCGCCGTTGCTGCAGTTGAAGGCCTCGTTCTTGGCGAAGGGGTCGACCGCGGCCCAGATCTGGTGCTCCGCCACCAGATCCGCGTCCGACGCGTCGCTGAACCCCTCCCACGCGACGCGGCCCCCGGGCCACCGCAGCTTCGCCCCCTCCCTGCGGCATATCGCCGCGTAGACGCAGAGCGTCCCGACCAGGTTCATGGCGCTGCGGGGGGAGAACCCGAAGATCACGGAGGGGCGGTGCACGGACCAGCTCACGGGGGAGGAGGAGGAGGAGGGGCGCTTGGAGAGCTCGTCGAGGAGCGCGTCCTCGAGGTCGTAGTAGAAGTTGGGGACGTCGAGGCGGGGGAGGTCCTCGTGGAAGGGCGGGTCGTGGGCGGGGACGCTGCCGAGGGTCTCGAAGGGGCCGACGTAGTGCTTGCGCCCGGTCTGGAGGCACACGTGCTGGAGGTTCGGGGCGGCAGGGACGAGCGCCGAGAGGGCGTTGCGGAGCATGGCGGTGTTGGCGGCGCGGTTCTCGTCCTCGGAGGGGCGGCTCGCCCAGGCGACGTAGAAGACGTGGGTCACGTCGGCGAGCGGGGAGAGCTTCGCGGCCGCGTCGTCGGGGTCGGAGAGGTCGCACTGCACGTGCTCGACGGAGGGCCCGTCGCAGATGGGCGGCGACCACGAGGGGCGCGGGTTGCGGCTCACGGCGTAGACCTTCCAGGGTCCCCCCGGGGTGTCCGAGAGGGGCAGGATCTCGAGCAGGCTCGTGCCCACGATCCCCGTCGCGCCCACCACCAGCCCCACGCTGCCGTAGCGCGTCGGCGCCGCCGCCGCCGCCGCCTCCGCGTTCTCGTCCAGCTTCTTCTTCGCCGCGCCGATGGCGCCCGCCCACCACCAGCTCATGGCGATGGCGATGGATATTGAGAGAGAAAGAGATAGAGAGGGGGTTAGGGTTAGGGTTAGGGTTTCGGGGGAGGAGGAGACGAGAAAAAGGGACGGGTGTGAATTTGGGAGGAAGAGAAATTGAGGGGTTGGGGGAGAAGGGAGACGATCGAAGACCAGTTAGGAATGGTGTGGATTTTGATTACGTGTTTATTTATAGGCACGAGGTGCACGACCCGTGGTTGGGAATTATTCGATGAACCGCGGTGTATACACCGGTGAGAAATTGTTCAGTTAACTGTATCTTTAAAGATGCGTCAAAATAAAAAAGTCTACTATGCAACACTTACACTACATCATCAATAATCAGTATAGTTCTAATAATCATGATAGGACGGATGAATCCAAAAAAATATTCTAATTGATTAGAAACACCGTACCAGCAATATAACTGATACATTCTAAAATTTTTCTAGAAATGGAGGCAGAAATTATAAAATTCTATATTTATTTTATCAAAAAAAAAATCTGACATGATAGAAATTAAAAAAATTTATAAAATTTGGCAATCTCTTAAAGTGGGATTTGAAAACCGACATTCTTTCTAAACTTTTCTCAAAAAAAATTTGAGTTTAAAAGATTTAAATATCCTTTACAAACTATTTATCTATCTCAAAGTTTTAAATTAAGTGCAAGAGACAAATGAAATTATGAATCCTTTAAATTTAGGAATAATTAAATAGATTTTACAAATTGAAATAGGAGCAGGGCTGTGCTCCTAAGTTTCTAAGTTTGATGGGTGGTTAGGATGAGAGAGAAAAGAAATATTGGAGAGAAATTTAAGGAAAAAAGAAATTGAGACATCCAATTTCTCCTTAATTTTTTTTCTCTCTTTCTTTCTAACCACCCATCAAACTTGATGGATGGTTAGAAGCTTAGGAGCACAAGGGCTGCTGTGCTCCTAATAACACAGTAGCCCTGCTCAATAGAAATATTATGATTTTCATATAATTAATTTATCGTAAAATGATATGTAATATAAGTCTCTATTAAAAAAAGTGATATAATAATTTTGTTGATATAGTTAGATAATTTCTGTGTTGAACCAAACACAGAATAATAATATATTCTAGGTATTCTAAAATATGTATCAAGCAAAAATATTCCCACAAAATAGAAATTTTATCATAAAAATAGTTTTTATGAAAAAAAAAATCAATAGAAAATTTAAATTTCGTAAACCAAACAAGCCCTAAAAAATTTTAAATTTTAAATTATAGCATTTAAATGTAATCAAATGATCCTCACTTTCAAAATTATTATTGTTTTCATATTATAAATAATAGTTTTACATCATCAAGACGATTCTATTTACATGCAAAAGTGATTACATAACCATATTCATGTAAGAGAATGCTGACTGTAAATCCTATTTAGGCTTCGTTTGGGATTACGGGGAGATTGCATTATGTGCAGTGAGAAAGTACGATAAAAAAATATCTATTTATTTTCGTACGTAATATTGCGTTCTGCATATCGCAATGAATCGATTACGATATATTTTCTACGGTCCCACCGAAGAACGCAGAAGCATATCCCTATGCATTTACCCAAACTCTATTTTATCTAATAGCGTCAGATAGGTCTCAATACCAAACTAAACCTTAGGTGTGTAAATCTTATATCTCTATATTCAAAAATTGATAAAATTTTTAAATTTTATTTTAAAAAATTGACAAGATAAGTGGGCTAATATCGTCCATTAAAAATCTATAGTGTAAAGTTTACACCATAATATAAAGTATATGCATAGTATTGCTCTTTCACGTAAAATATTTAATAATAAATTATTCTAAAATAATTGGCAAGAATATTTATGTGACGCCCCAACTTCGCAGGGGTCATTTATTCTAGGACTACTCCCGTCCTAACACGCTTAACTCTCTTAACCTCTTGGGCCTAGCCACCGCCCAAAATACTTAAGTCGGGTTAAAAGTTTAGCCCTATTATATCTTATATATGGGACTATTTAGGGTCTCATAATTTAAAATTATTTTTATTTTCCGTCAAATTAAGGAAGAATAAATGTACTTCTTCTCACAAAAAGTTATCGTTTTTTTTAACTTAAAATTAATTTTTCATAGTTGTTTTTGCTGAACCCAACATCACCTAAGCAATAAATTATTGAAAAATTTTTGTTTAGTAAACTATTTTAAAACTGTATATCATATCAAATAAATTTAATTTTAGATACTAAGCCTTTTTAAGGTTGGAGTTTAATGGCCCCGGTGTATATAAGAGGACCGAGGGGACAACTAATTTTTTATTTTGTTTATTTTGTTTTATTTTGTTTTGTTTTTTTTTTAGTCCTCCATCTGGAATAAGATGACCCTCGGAGCTGAGAGCAATCATACCGTCAGCTATATCCAAGTCAATCAAATATCTCAATTTAAAATAATAATAATAAAAATAATATTTTATAATAAAATTTTGAAAAAATTATGATTAATTGGAGCTGACCAAATGTGACTTTAGTATATTCTAGACTTTTTCTTCCTCAGAGCAGCTCGTAGTAGAGTTTTTTTTTTTTTTTTTTCTGAGAGAAAGATAGCACGCTACTCGCTTTGTTTATTTTTTATAGAAATAAACTTAGTTAGAAATATGAATCAATTATGATTTGAATTCGGAATCTCGAATATCAACCATCAAATTTTTTACCACTTGCGGCAGAAACGGTGGGTCAGTAGTTAAAATGAAATAATATTTGTGTGCGCGTTGATGTACGGATATGATCGATCGCCCTAAAAAGAGGCTGGCACGTTTCTGATGTTGGCCCCACACCCACGTGTCGAGATGAGGATTTTGCCTTTTAATGAAAAAAAACCGTGGAAGTTTGATGCGACACGTTTTCCCTCCTCCTTCCGTATCCTTCCGCCTCTCTCTCTCTCTCTTTGCGACGTGACAGGTTGAAGGGCAATTAATAACTTCTATACTTGAGAAAGTAGAACTCAATTTAGATTTTAGACCCATTATTAAAGTTATTATAAATATTAGGCCTTTTTTGCATAAAAAATTCACTAGTTTTAGACTTTTACAAAATTAGATCGCTATTTTTAATTTTACAGATTTGGTCTGAATTTTCAGTAAACTGACCAAAATAAAGAAGAATATTTTGGTCAGTTTACTGAAAATCCGAACCGAATCTACAAAATCGAAAATAGCGACCCAATTTTACAAAAGCTCAAAACTAGTGAATTTTTTATGCAAAAAAGCCTAAATATTATTCAACAACAATTCACAGAACTTATTTATAAATCATGAACTATTTTAAATAAGCTATTCAATCTTTTAAAATTTTAATTTTATTATTTAATTATTTAATTTTATTTTTAATTTGATTCGGTTAATGATACTTTAATTTTAAAATTTAAGCTAATTATTTACTATAATAAATTTATACTCGGGAGAATTACATTAAGTGTACAAATAAATCTGCAAAGATTAACAACGTACAGTTAATTGACTCAAAGGAAATAAATTGAAAAGTTAAATAACTTGTATCTTTCAAGGACGCCCCGTGCCGCGTAGAAATCACGACCCACGGCGAAGGCGGAGAGGCCAATGTCGAAGTGGGATCTGAGAGCAGGGTCGAGGGCGAGGGGATTGGTGCGGAGGCTACGGGGCGGAACGAGTGCTCGGAGCGGTCGACGGTGGCGGAGAGGTTGGTGAGGTAAGCAGGAGGAGCGCAATGGCAGGGGGCAGCGGTGGAGGAGGTCGAAGGAGAGAAAGAGAAAGGAAAGAGATAGAGGAATAAGAACAACTTGGTCAATTTTTTAAAATTTCAGATTGAATCTATAAAATTCTAAAAAATAATTTATATTTATAAAATTGCAAAAATAGTGGAATTTTTATGCAAAAAGGCCAACAGTTTAGAAAGCTCACACACCCTTATTTTAGTAATGTCAAAAAAAAACAAAATTCATTGTTACAAAATTGCAAAAATAAGTGGAATTTTTATGCAAAAAGGCCAACAGTTTAGGAAGCTAACACACCCTTAATTCGGTAATGTGGTCGCTAATTGCAGGATGCGGAGATTTTAGCCTTTCAGGCCCAATGGGCCGTATGGGCTCGAATAGGCCCATGCCCTTCGTCCTCATCCCCTCTTCTCCATCGTCCTCGAACCTCAACCCACGAAACCCTAACTCTCCGTTTCTCACAACCGCGCCATTAATCGATGGTGCTCACGAGCTTCAATGGCGTTGGCGTTGGATTCGGTACGCCCTTTTTTTTTTTTTTTTACCCCTCTTCGGATTTTTATCCCCATCATTTAGTTGTGCTCACTATACGCCTTTCGATTTCTCTGCTTTCGCTCGATTCTCGCAGGTTTTGGGATTGGCTGTGGGTTTGGAGTTGGATGGGGCTTCGGAGGTTGGTTCGACTCTTTCTCACCCTTCTAAACCCTAAACCCTAAATCCGATGTAGGAATCAGTAGATATTGTATGGTGATGTTGAGTGTTGGTGAAAATTTTCCATTACAACAAGTACTACGACCATAGTTTCCGCTTAATTACAGCTTATTACACCCTTTTTTAATTTTTTGGTCGCACTCTTCAATCCTTATTGGATTCAGGTTCTGCGACAATCACTACACTTCATTAATTGATTGTGGGATTGTAAGAAAAATTAGCATTTCCTTAAGTTATAATCTCACTTGCAAAATACATGGTTTGAATGGGGGGGAAAAAATGGAGAAAAACAGCAGCTTGAACGAGTATAGATAATCCATATCTGCCTTTGTTCCTAAAGTTTTTCAATTCAAAGCAAGGTCTTTATCATATCCTCCATTGAACAGAGGCTAAAAATAGACAATGTAGTTATTTAAGATAATTAGAGAGAATTTCAAAGTATTGTTAATTGAACTTGACATAAAGCTTCCCCTGTCGACAAAGTGTAGGTATTGTTATAGAATCTGAAGTTCTGTAGAGAGTTTTGGCAAAAGGATAAGCACATTGTAGACCATGAAAATACGCCTCAAGTTCAGTGTAGTAATGTGTAACTAAGCCTAAAGTTATTATTCCATGTTAGAAATAATACGCTTGCGTTTATCCGCAGCTTGACTTGTTATTTCATCTTACGACACAGTTTTTTGCATATTATACCTCTATTAGCGATTAGCTGGTACTTGGTCCCTAACTAAGGCCGCTGCTTTCCTACTCTAATTTTTCTGAGACGAGAAAGCTAGAGCAGGGAATTTTCTGGCTAAGTAGCAGTTCTTCTGTAGAGTCTAATAAGCTCTTGTTTGGGAAAATAAAGGAAGACACTTCGAAGGAATGGGATATGTGGTTGTAAATCGTAGCATGTTGTGCAAGTTCTAGTCAATCAACCAAGTGTTGGTGGTTAATGCTCTTAAAAAATTGTAAGCACAATAATCCTCTGTGTGAAGGTTAGACATGGATTTTTTATGGTGTTTGGTTTACTCTTATGAGGACCTATGTTATATGACCTTAGCTTCTTTAAGGGACCGGAATTTGCAGTCAGATCTTGCATAATATTTGCACTTGCATGAACTGATGTTATACCCTTATAATTCCTATTTTTGGGATCTTGATGACTTCTCTAAGCCTATATTCTGTGATTTTATGTCAATTTCACGTCTCAATAACCAATCAAAACGAAACCTCTTCTGATAGTTGTTACTACCTCACGAATAGACGAGGGGTAGCAAGATGAGCATTATGGGCATGGCTAGTTTTGGGTCTATTTTCCCTTATTTGATGTAGAACGTCATTGTAGCATCCTGTTGGGCCGTACATATATGCAGATTGTCCTTCCAGGATCCATTGGCAATACTTGTTGATATTTCTAATAAGTAACATTTTTCTTCTCCCAGTTATGAACTGCTTTCGTTACGAACCCCACCCCTTTTTCATTAACCATCACTGAGTATTGCAGAGTCCTACAGATTATGCCCAGTATATGATATCTGAGATGATGTTTATAACCAGAAGGCTTTAATTCTCTCTCTTTCCATTGTTTCTAAAATTTGGTCTGAATGAGATATTGGAGGCACCGAGTAAAAACTTTGCTCTCAATATTTGCTTTACAAAGAAAAAGACCCAGTTTGATCCTTTTGACAACTGTAAAAATATATTTCTTATCTGGATTACTACTGTTTAACTGATCAAAGTGGTAGCATACTTTTGTCAGCGAGTTTATCGATAGTTCTTGTACTCTCTTATGTTAATTGTATAAAGCTCAACGCATAAGATGTAATTTTTTTTTAAAATAAAATCTTTTAGTTCATTTCTTACTGGTAATGTTTTGCTTCAGGGATGCCTCTGCAGACATTCGGTCTTGGCATAGGTATGGATTCTCCGTGCTTGTTAATAGCTTTGTGCATACTTTCCCATGGGCAAATCATATCTCTTAGAGAATTGTTTAAATTGGGTGATCAGGTTCCTCCGACAAATACTGTTTAGTTTTCATAATAGTGGGATGGCATAACAACTAATTTCAACTATCACATCATCTCCACCATTGACGAGCCAGCTTATTCAGCTGTCACGCCATGTCAGCACTATGCGAATCAATTGCCATATGATTACCAAGAGATGAGTGGTGGTTGAATCAACTGCCACATCACTTTCCTAATTCGAAAACTTAACGATGTTTGACGGAGACACCCGATCATAACCAAACTTGAAGTTTAGTGCGACAATTGCAACAAATTATTTTGGTTGATCTAAGTGAAACTTTGCGAGAAGTCCAGTAACACCAATGCTGTAAATCACCAACTTGTTATTAATCTGCTACAGTATCTGAGATGCCTTAGTTGTATACATCTGAAGGTGGAGGTTGTGGAGTCGGGCTCGGCCTTGGGTGGGGATTTGGTAGTGCTTACGGGTGTCAATACCGATCTTCCAAGGTCAGGTTTCAGGGCATCGAATTCAACAAGAAAGCCGTCGAAGATAACAAGATGTTACCAGTCTCCGAAAAGCGTGCGGGAGAGGCTCAATCTTCTGGCTGACATTGCCCTAATTTTAAATGTTCTTGTGGATTTTGTTTAGCTGATGTTGTCATACACTTGAAATGAATGAGTACATTTCTCCAAAGTGATCTCCAATAACAGTAAATGCATAGAATATGATTTTCCAATATATTTCATGAAGGTAGAATACAAGCCACAGTGTTAATATCGTGCATTTTGCTGTATTTTAGCTGTTCATAAATGAACAAGAAAACACTGGAAATGTTGTCAAATGCGCCCTTACTTTTGTACTTCTTTTTTATCCCCTGATGTACAAGAATTAAAGTTCCAAACAAATAAAAGAATCATCACTCTCTCTAAACAAATTTTTTTAAAAAAATTCAACTAAAAAAGCTCTTTCTTTTTTTTTATATGAAAAAGAAGCTCAAGCAGAACTCGCCAACCGTGGCTTCTTAACAGCAAGAGGGCTCTGCACTTCCTCTTCGTCCTCTTTACTCATCCATCTCCTTACACCAATCTCTGCCGTCGGCGGCGGCAAATTGAGATCAAAATCCCTCGCACTCGAACCTGACGGTGCCGCCGAGGACGACGATGTAGACGCCCCCTCCCAGTAGTGGCAGCGCTTGTGGCCGCCGAGTGCCTGCCCCGTCGTAAAGCTCCGGTAGCAAACGGAGCACCGGTGGGGCCCAGCTTGACCCGAATCGTCGGGCCCGGTGAGGCCCGACGAGGGTTTGCAGGCTTGGACCGGGCCCACGGGCCGGCGGTGGCTCGACTTGTGCCCGCCGAGCGCTTGGTACGACCCGAACGTCTTACCTGTCATTGAATATAAAATATTAAAATAAATTCTACAACAATTCTAAAGCCGTTTTCTTCATTTATAAGTTTCGTCGACTATAAAAATATTATTCTCTAGCAGTTTAAATTAACTGTTTTACGTTACCGCAAACGGAGCAGGCGTAGCGGAGCTTCATTGTCGGGGGTGACGAACAGCCGCCGCTGAAGCGGCGGGTCTCTCCCCCGCCGCCGAGCATGACGAGGCAGAGAGCGAGGTAGTCGTCTTTGCTGAGAGGGTTAGAGAGGGTGGTGGAGTCGAAGAGAGCTTTGATAACCATACTTGGGATTGAGTTTAAAGGGACTTTGAATTGGTAAATTAGTATATACTTGGGATCGAACGTTACGTAGTAACAGAGAGAGAGAGAGAGAGAGAGAGAGAGAGAGAGAGAGAGAGAGAGAGAGAGAGAGAGAGAGAGAGAGGAGATCGAGTTCAATGAGAGAATTTTCAAAGCTATTCTATATATCTATGTGTATATATATATAAGCTTGGGGAGGAGGAAAGGAAGTTCAAAAACAAAATGGTTGGTGGAATTAAAAGGTGGTGGTCAAACGTGCTGGCGCGGCGAAACAACGTGGAACGTCGAAAGGGACGCATCCGATAAGATAAACGCACTTTTCCCAAACGTAGTACAACGCATGCACCATGCATGCACATCTAAAACTATGGACTATTTTAAAATTAATATTTGAGCTTTCAAATTTTGATTTTATAATTTACCATCGTATTTTGTTCGAAGTAAGAAAAATTTATGGTATTTTATTAGAGTCTGTTGGTTTAGGTTTACATTACAAGAATCGGAAAATATTTTAATTGTCAAGTAATTAGTAGTTGTTAGCTGGGTTGTCATCCTTAAGATTGAGAGCAGTTGACGGAGTTTTAGAAACACCTTCTCTCAGCAAAACAGATTTTCTGCTAACTTTTTTTATTTTAAGCCTTCAAGGCCCAAGATGCCTCATCCCTGTAGCCTAGTTCATTATTCCAATAAATAAAATGGATAGCGTACTATCTTTTCGTAAAAAAAGAAGAAGAAAATTGAGAGCAGCTCATGATACCTTCCATCTAGCAAACTCAAGAAAATAGAAAAAACGAGCAATTTCAAATACTTTTGTATTTGTATAGAATCATACTTGCATTAAGCATACCGAATTCTTTTTAAATAATATTCATGACTATGATTTGCTATTCATTTTTTCACCATATATCTGCTGAAAAAACTAGTTCACAGTATAAAAAAAACGAAAAAAATTATTAGTATGAGATGTGTCTGATACTACTCTGCTAAAATATAGCATCTAATAAAGAACACATAAGATTTGTACTGATATTAATTCTCTTAAGTGCTAGTAGTTTTAGATCGGTGCACATCTTACGTGTCACTCGTTGGATCCCATCTTATAGCGAGTAATTATATCAGATATATTTTATAAGTACTAACCTTTTTACATTAGAACATTGAAGATCAAAAAGTATTGACAGAATAAAAGGATAGAGGAGAGAACCGGTCCACGGCTGACGTGGTGGACAAGGTCCAGGAATAATATTATATCTCCTCACAATTGCCATTTAATAATAATTTAATTTAATTCGCCCTCGTGCTATTCCTTTATTTGAAGCAGCCCCTCATGTTTTATTTTATTATTACCAATAAAGGAATCAGCAGCCCCTGGTAGAAAATGGCATGTTTCGTTGGATGACTAAGTCACACTTGTTTTATAATCTTACCTAAAATAAAATTTAAAAAGAAATCCACACGTGGAATATATCGTCACTTAAAATTATCTTTTAAAAAAAAGACTCCTTTTGTGTAGACTTTTGACTAGACTTTTGTCTCAGGCTTGGGGTGAAGCATGCATGATTTGCAAAACTTGTTTGTTTAAGGGATGATATTGGTGATATAATTTTCTATTTTTTGTAAAATATTGGTGGGGTTTTTATTTTGGGGTACAGCTTAAAAACAAAAAAATAAAAATAGTATCTATACATTTATTTATATGTAAGTATAAGTCATGCATCATAAAGTTCACAAAGTTCCTCGAATTTTTAATAAAAATAAAAATTTGATGAGACAAGTATAAAAATAGTATTGCTTCTCAAATAAAATATGTGATGATTCAATCCATTAGTATTATGTAACACTCCAATAGACACACATTAAATGTGAAAAAGATTTTGATTGAAAATATAAGAAATTGTGCACCCTAATAATAATAACTGGACTTAAATATTTTGGACCAGTGGATCAGTGGTTTGGACAAAATGAGTTATTATTGCTAGCGGGTCGAGTCGTTGCATTTGGTATCAGAGATGAATATCAGCTGAGTTATTATTGCTAGCTGGTCGGATCATTACATTTGGTATCAGAGACCGCAGGAGCTATCTCTAAAATTTCACATCGCTTGATTAGGAATATAAGAGACTATGTACCTAGTAATAATAATCGAGCTTAAATATTTTAGACCACCGATGATTTGAGACCAACGAATTATTATTATTGCTGGATTGGATCGTTACATATTAGCAATTTGCTGGATCTAAATTACAAGCCTAAAAATATTTGAGTCTAAGTTATTCATATTAGCGTGCTAAACTCTTATATATGGAATCATAATTTTTTAGGATAACTTCAAATACCATTCCTGTGGTTTCGTGCTTTCTCACTTTACTGCCCTGTGGTTTAAAACGTATCACTTTAGTACCCTGTGGTTTGGTTATCTCTTTTTTTGTTATCTTTTTATTATTTTTTTCGTTAAATTATACAGAAAAAATTTTAAATATCTCACCTATGGTTTATCGAATATTCACTTTACTATCTTGTAGCTTTAACTTTCACATTAATTTAACGAAAAAATTAACGAAAAGATAACAAAAAGAGAATAACCAAACCACAGAGTACTAAAGTGATATATTTTAAATCACAGGGCACTAAAGTAAGAAAGCATGAAACCACAGGGATGATATTTAAAATTATCCCTAATTTTTTTTCACCCGTTATAAAATTGTACGAATGTCACAGTACAAAATAAAGTCATACATGTAATCTCTAATCGAGCAAGAGCGAAAAGTCTTTATAGTTAAAAGCAATTACAGATATTCGAACTTTTAATTATTTAAGTAGCATTCCAAATAACAATCAACTATTCGGAGCAGTGGCCGTTGGCAATAGTGTAATCCTAAGTCCTAATTTAAATAGTCTTTTGAGTTATGTAGAGTAATTTGGTTTGTGTTGGCTATTTATTATTGGACTAAAATAGGTCTAACTTTTTGTCCCGTGACAATAGACGCAGGAGACAAATAAGTTAAGTTGGGTGAGCCTAATAAGTTGAGTGGGGGTATGATCCACAAGAGACCCAACGGTAAGAGGCCCAACAATAGATCCAACGTTCAGATGGGTTGAGTCAGGTCGAAACCCGCGAGGCTATGGCTGAGCCCTTAAGTGCGATGGGTGCGCCCTTCAGCACGTACTTTTGTGATAGTTGGTTAGCGCTTACGATCCACAAGTGGTATCAGAGCCAGTGGCGCGGGTTAGATTCCCACATGCTGCATTAACGATACAGGTGTTGGGGGGTATTGTTGGCTATTTATTATTGGGCTAAAATAGGTCCAACTTTTTGTCCCGTGATAATAGGCCCATAAAATAAATAAGTTGAGTTAGGTGAGTCTAATAAGTTGAGTGTGGGTGTGATCCACAAGAGACCGAACGGCAAGAGGCTAAACAATAGACCTAGCGTCCAGATGGGTTGAGTCAGGTCGAAACTCGCGAGCACTATGACTGAGCCCTTAAGTGCGATGAATACGTCCTTCCTATCAGCACGTATTTTTTGAAATAGTTGGTTAGTATTTACGATCCACAATTTGATCATAATAACTCATCTCTATTTTTTGTTTTCTTTAATTTCATTTAACAAGATAAGAAACAAAGAAATTGCACGAAACTCTTTATTTCGTCGCTCACGGCACTTTCGTGAACCCTGACAGCCGATTCTTCATTTTCTAGATGTTTTATTCATTCATTTATTTATTTTTTACAACCTTTGCGGACTAAACCTGCTTACGTAATTGAATATGCTACAAAATTAGACTCTCAGAGAGAGACGAAATTTAGGGATTTTTTTTTAAAATTTTTTATAAAAGGTTTGATCTTTTAGCTCAGTCAATATGACTAATTTAATGCTTTTGGTTGGTTTCCAGTTCCACCCTTGCTATTTTCTTTTGAATATTCTTTGCTAGAATACTCCCGAATCATACAAGGAAACAAAATTTTAAATTCTAGTGGATTAACTTGCACTCATTGGTTCGGGTTGAAGGTCGTAGTATAGTGCAATCCTCTAATAAAAACTTTTTTTTTATTTTTATCAGATTCGTCGGTCATCTCGATCCCAAAAATATGAGGTATCATCCAAAGTTCTAGCGAAATAAGTTTCAATGGTTTTATTAAATCCTATTTGTATGTCAGAATAAGAGATCCAATAATAACTTATTTCGTATGATATTTCTTTTATACAGTTGAAAGTTAAGAGTTTGGTTTTTGTTCCTTGCAAAGTCACGATATCTATGATTTAATTAAATATTATATTTTACCAACAAAGTGATTTATAGTATTTCAAAAAAAAATGATTTGGAGGTCGAAAAAGATATTGTTCACATTCTTTATCTATCAAATAATACATGCTTCTTAAATAAGTCAAAAAATATTTAAATAAGATATTTATGCATCCAGACAGAACCTTCGAAACATCCTTGTTCTAATATGACTTAGATTATGTTTGCACACATGACAGTTTTGTTTAATATATTTTTTCACTGAATGAACTTGTAGTATTTGGTAGATGAGAAGTGTGGCCAAATATTTAGTATGACGTATCATGTTACTGTGTTTTAAGGTTAGATCAAATCCAACAGAAGATAGACCTGGTTTATACAATTTATATATTTTTAATACAACTTTAAGATAGGTTAGAGATTAAACTCACCCCTAGCCTAAAGCAATTTGAAAACTCTTAGAACAAGTTAAAAAAGGGAAATGAAAAGGAAAATTCTTAGAACAATAAGATTTTGAAGTTAATTTTGCTGTTATTTGGCCATCCCCAAGCATGTGCATGCAATAGTAAAGAAGAATGGCAATACAAATGAAACCCACAAACAGAAGAATCCAACAAGAAGATCACGCAGTAAGCAAGTACCAGCATGCTACCCCAAATTCCAATTTACATCATTTTTTGGAACATTATTATTACAGCATCTTAGCAATAGTCTCGAATCATAAGGCTCTAACAAAGTCCACAAATGCAAGAACTAACTAGTATTATACAACATGAGAAGATCGGTCAATCGCTCACCTCAGATGGCGATATCGTACCGAATGTGCCTGAGCAGGACGGGGACGACGATATCCGGCGAGCTAAGCTGCGGGAGGTGACCCTCGGAGCTCATAACCTCGACGATGGAGTCGCCCCCTAAGTTCTTGTGCAAGTATTCAGACACCAGCACCGGCACGGCGAGGTCTTTGCTGCTCTGGAGGATGTGGCACGGGGTGGTGACGAGGCAGAGGAGGTGGCGGACGTCGCTCCCGAAGATGGTCTGGAGCACGCTCAGGGCGATGTCGGGCCGGATGTTGAAGAGGGTTCGGCTGAACTCCTGGACCGCCACTGATTCCATGTCCCCACCCACCGCCAGGGGGGCCCATCCCGAGGCCCAGGCCTTGTAGTTCGACCGCATCGCATCAAACAGCTGTTCAAGGTCCTCCTGCTCGAAGCCTCCAAAGTATTCCGCATCGTTCACATACCTGTTTCACATAATAAAAAGAAAGAGCTGATTCTATTACAATGGTTCCAACAGTGAGATTTCGTGTCGCACATGGGAAAGAGAATGCAGTTCATGACATCAAGCCAAAATGCTCATGCGCCGATTATGTGATGCTCGGGCATCTATGCAGCGCGGTGAAGCAACCGCATCTACAGATGCATATTCTTTACAAGTCTATCACCACTTTTTTTTAAAAATTTAAGTAAAAATTATTTCAATAGCTTAAAGTTTACTGTAAACTGAAAATCAATACACATGGATACATGGCTCAAGTACTATAACCCTTGATAGATTTTGTGATTCTCAATTATCAGATGCAATAAGAACATCAAAGTCCACCACAACATTAAGCTATTATGGACGATCTTAAAAGCAATTTTGTTAAAAAACCAATCCCAGTTAAGTGGAACAAAAGTTGTCATTCAGCATCCCCTCAAATAACATTAAATACAATTAAGAAAATATTGTAATTTACAACTTGAGATTTTCAAAAACAAAATTACAGACAATTAAGAATCATGAACTATGACTACAAAAATTATTAATAATGAAAAATCCGAAACGCATTGAAAATAATAATAATTATGTTATGTTGAAAAGATTAAATAGAATATGCAAAAGAAAGGCGAGAATCAAATGCACGACATCTTGTATTTCGCAGCATTCTGATTCTACACAATCCTGCACAAAATCTATGATCCTAATCACTTGGAAAATGAGGGTCCTAGGATAATGCAGCCCTATGATCCAAAATTGCAATTTGAACACCAATGATAACACTAGGGGTGCGAAAGAGCCCTAGAATCTAAGCTCATCTCAACTCGCAGTTGGTAGAATCTGAGCTCGCATCAAGCTCGATGTGAGATAGGAAAGGCTGAGCTCACGCTTGGTTTATTGGCTTGATTACAGGTGGAAGGAAGAGAACAACCTAAGTAGCTAGGCTCGGCTGGAGCTCATATACTGGACACTAAAAAGTTATTCTAACTTTCTAAGTGTTGCAGACTCACAGTTTTGAACCTGTGGCCTACAGGAAGTAAAGATGAAGTGCCAACCACAAGATGAACATTCAACTTTTGTCTAGCCCTGTACTATTTTGTAACTAGAAAGATCTATACACATATAATTGAGCTTTTTTGAGCCAAGCTCCAGCAAGCTGAGCTCACCTGGAGCTCGGCTAGTTTAACAAATTCAAAAACTAGACTAGAGCTCAGCTCATTTAAAAAGATGAGCAAACTCAAATAGAAAAGCGAGCCACTCTCGAGGGCCTTGCAAGCTGCAGGTTTTTTTCGACTATCTTAGATATCACAGATGTCACGATTAGCAAGCTACTGAGATAGTCTAGTTGTCCTTAACATATGCTCTTGCCTCTTCGAGGGGGATAGAATGCCCCCAGTTCCTTCTGTTCAAAAGGAAGGACCTATTCTCTAAACTGAACAGTATTTTCCTCTAAAACAGAGATTTCATTGATATCAATTCTCAACATATAATAAAAAAAGGGGCGGAGAGATGAGATAGTCTTGTTCACCGCCTAAATCCTCAAAAGAGTCCAAACACCAATATGATTATTTTTAAATCCGGATCTCAATCATAAGGTTGTACAATGTTCAGATCCTACAAAAGGAAATCAAGTTAAATCTTTCTTAGAGTTGAATAATAGTGAAATCATAGTGAACTCAAAATTGTAATAATCGTAAGATCTGCACTGATTTTTCCGATCTTACTGAGGAATCACCCAGTCCCAGCTTTCAAGATCTCTGTAGTTAATATCACTGCTCCTTCACATAAGTTCATTATATGCATCATCGCCTACGAGGGTTTAATGGAAATTGTTGACAAAATTGGAGAAATAAAACTATTCAATGCCCCTAAAGTTTTATTTAACTGTCCAATGCTGCTGCTGCCACTTAAGCGTACTCATTTTTCGGACAGATCGAAAACAAACAAGTAGAGATAACATCATTCCCGCAAACTTATTCGTATTGAATCCATCGTACAACATTTCATACGACAATTTTGTCTACTACGCTCATCCCTTAAGCTGAACAGCAATTCAACAGTAACCTAATTAAAAAAAAAAAAAAAAAAAATTCAAGATCACAATCTAAATTCTCCTTAAGAAAAATCTTAATCCCACTGCATCCTAGGTTAGCACAATTTAAGAAGATCGTCTTCGATATCAACACGTCAGAAGAGAAAATAAACAGCACGATCTAAGCAAATTGAGCTCAAATTTTATTAGCAGCTCAGATAGCGCGAAACCTGGGGGAACCGGAGAGGAAGACGAGCTTGGAGAAGAGGTCGGGGCGGGAGATGGAGGCGAGGGCGCCGATCATGGCGGAGACGGAGTGGCCGACGTAGATGCAGGAGCTGATCCGGAGCTCCTCGATGATGGCGAGGAGGTCGAGGGCGTAGCCCTCGAGCGTGGCGTAGCGGTCGAAGTCGAAGTAGTCCGGGTTCGTCGTCCCCGCCCCCATGGTGTCGTAGAGCACCACGCGGTACTCCCCCACCAGGTGCGGCACCACGTGCCTCCACACCGACTGATCCGTCCCGAACCCGTGCGCGAGCACGATCGTCCTCTCCCCCTCCCCCACCACCCTCACGTTGTGCGCCTCCTCCACGATCCCCATCTCCTCCGCCGCCTCCTCCTCCTCCTCCTCCGCCGCCGCCGCCGCCGCCGCCGCCGCGCGTGCCCTAGATGGTGGTGGAAGGGGAGGAGGAGAAGGGAGAAGAGGAGGGGGTCGTCTTCTCCGTCGACGATGAGAGCGTCGCCTCTTACTTTGATATTTTATGCTTGGTTTTTTTAAAAAAAATTATTTACTTGGTTTTGATTAATTTGGGGGATTCTCCACCGCTCAATGGGGAACACAAGAGGGAGAGACACAAACAGGTGGGGACGATTAGTGGGAAAAATTCTAAAATGCGCCGGGTATATGGATGACGTGGCGTTACAAATCAATCAAATATTTATTTTTAAAAATACATAATTATAAAAAAATATTTTTATTATATTTTTATTTAATAAAAAAAAATATGATTGATTTATTATTGATGACGTGGTGCAAACGTAACAATACAGAACTCCTCGATTACTGGAGGGGCGGTAACTTCACCGCCTCCATAAAGTATTACACTGCGGAGTCAGTGTCACGTGATTCACGTGGCACGCTCACTTGTTGACGGGACATGCGGAGGAAGTTAATCCCTGGACCCGGTCTCCGTAGACCAGTTGGGGACCCGTGGTCCATTGCTTCACGTTACTTTTCTTTCATTTTATTTTAGGCTAAATTATAGATAATTTTTTTATAAATATTTATTTTTTATTTTACGTCCTTAATTTTTAAAAATTTATATTTTACCTCTCAATATTTTAAGTTGTTGTATTTAGTCCCTTCCGTCAAAATTCCATCACTATTTCGTCCATTTCTTATAATTTATACTGAAAATGTCCTTCAAAATAACAGCAATACATTAAAAAATTATTTTTTTTTACAAAAGAAGTAAGGGTAATTAGGTCATTGTGACACCCTTGATAGTCCTATATTATAGATATAATATGGCTAACCTCTCAATCCGGCTTAAGTATTTTGGGTGGTGGCTAGGCCCAAGAGGTTGAGAGAGTTGAGCGTGCTAGGACGGGAGTAGTCCTAGGATGGGTGACCCCCTAGAAAGTCCGGGGCGTCACAGTTGGTATCAAAGCCAACTACCAGCCGGAAGTGTGAGATGAGTCTCGGCTGAGCCAGGTGTAGTTATGGGTAGAGTATGGCTCCCCAGGGTTTATGGTTAGAGCGCGGCTCCCCCGATTTAGGCTAGCAAGATGAATCTCACACCGCTTGATACTTGTGAGTCGGAGCCTGACGTGGACGTCAGGGCTTAAAGGGGGGAGATTGTGACATCCCTGGTAGTTCTATATAAAAGATATAATAGGGCTAACCTCTCAACTCAGCTTAAGTATTTTGGGTGGTGGCTAGGCCCAAGAGATTGAGAGAGTTGAGCGTGGTAGGACGGGAGTAGTCCTAGGATGGATGACCCCCTGGGAAGTCTGAGCGTCACAGTCATTTTGCCCATTTTTAAAATTTTAAGAGAAAAAATATAAATTTTTGAAAGTCATGAAAGGAAAGTAAAAAAATGAATATTTGTAAGAAAATTTTCTGTATTTTAGCCTTTATTTTATCTCTGTCCTTTACAAATTTTAATTTTGCTGCGCATTTTTATAATTTACTTAATTTTAGCCCATTAAAAACTCTCCAACTTTCGAATTTGATTGTATTATTTATTTTTACGAATTTAATTAGTATTTTCTATAATTTATATAATTATAAATTTATTAAAGTAAGTAATTAGTTTAAATTTGGATACTAAAAATAAAATTTAAAAGATTAGATAATCGAATTAAAATAATCTATAGTTTATATAAGTTATATATATATATATATAATTGGGCTAGAATACTATTAATAGTATTTGACCTCTTTTGCTATCAAATTTTTAGTTCTTGGATGAAAATTTGAATGGTTAGGATGATAGTAGTCCCTTAGGGTTGAGTGGTCCTCCTAGGGTTGAGTGGTCCCCACTGAGTTATAATATTTAATCCAATAGTTAGAAATGATTAAAGAGATTGATCCAATGGCTAAAAACTTGATAGCAAAAGGAGCCAAATATTATTAATAGTATTCTAGCTCAACTCTCTCTCTCTCTCTCTCTATATATATATATATATATAAAATTGAGCTCCTAAACTTTTAAAAGTACCAAGTCATTGGTACTTGTAGGTTTTTGGCTATTGGATTAAGGAATGTGCAGTTATGATGATGTAGGCCCCATAGGGTTGAGTGAATAGTTGGTTTAATAGTATAATCTAACGGGTAAAAATAATCAAATGGTTAAATCTAACGGTGGAAAACTCGATAGCACCAAGCTCGTGTTCCGGAATACGAGCACCAAGTGCTTCGTGCTTTTACAAGTATCATAGCCGAACTATATATATATATATATATATATATATATATATATATATCATCACTGTTTTTCAAAATGGGTGGCTACTCCCCTCCGCTCTAAGCATCTTACCATTTGAATGTAAATAATTTGGCAAAATAATTTTCAAAGTTTAGATAAAGATGCAAGTTGGCATGTGGTTGGATTGCATGGCTACTCAATTATTTGCTCCATTATAACTTATTGACTGGACCTGCACAATACTTAATTTCTAGCGAAATATATTGTATTATTATTGAGGGAACTTAGCTGATTCTGATATCATAATATTTAAATAATCAATCTAATAAAATATAATTTATTTTATATAGTGCTAATATGAACTAAATGCTACTATATTTTTCCGCCATGCACTATTTCCTTTAAAACACACACACACACACAAACAAGATCAACAGGCTAGAGGTGGCAATCCGGCTCGTTGTCCGCGAGGCGGCTCGTGCTCACACACACAAGTGCACGTATGTGCGCGCGCGCGCACGCGTACACACACACTCTAGGGGTGGCAATTCAGGTCGTTGTTTGCGAACCAGCTCGTGTTCACACACACACACAAGATCCACAGACTACGGGTGGCAGTCCAGCTCATTGTTTGCAAGTCTGCTCGTGCTCGAAATGAGTTCGAGATCTAATTGCTCGTTTAGTAAACGATCCGAACACGAGCTAAATTTTTCAGCTCATTTAATAAACGGGCCAAATATGAGTCGGGAGTAAGCTCGCTCATGTTTGGCTCGATAACAGCTCGAATACATATATTTTATATTTATATATATAAATAAATAACTATATATATATACATATTTTTATTATTTGATTTTTAGCCCAACCTAAATATAAAAACTAATTCAAATATAAAAAAGTTCATTTATATGTAAAATTTTTAATCATTAAATCAAAATCTAATAAATAAAATTTTATAAATTTATTTTTTATATATAACTTTTCTAGTCTTTTTAACTTATTATTCGTAAGTCAGCTCGTGTTCCGGAATACGAGCTATATTTTCTGGCTCGATAATTTAACGAGCCAGCTCGTATTCGGCTCATTTATAAAATGAACCGAACATGAGCCGACCCCAGCTCGCTGGTGTTCGGCTTGTGGACACCCCTACCACAGACAAGGGAGCATGGAAACTGGAGCTTTGCAACTTCGAACTCTGCAAGACATTATCATATGGACCAGGTCTGTCGCATCATCCAACAACAGGAATGTCAACGGATCTGATACGAGGCTGATTTTTAAAAATTCGAATCCAAACCTAAGTACCTAACAACCAAATCCAAGTGCGAATCCGACTCCGATGAATTTTGAAAATTCACATCTAATCAGAACCTGAATTCGAATCAATCACTTCTTTTTATCATATTTTATATTAAAATTTATATATTTAAAATAAAAATTAAAATATAATATGGAGCATTCATATGCATTATATAATAACTATAAAATCTGTTTGAATTTGGGTCGGATTCGAGTTTAGATAGGGTACAGACAAAATTCATATCCGAATTCGAGTCCGTTGGATTTTCGTCTTTATACAAATATTCAAAACTATATTCGTTTAGAATCAGATAAACCTACCTAGCTTGGATTCGGGTTCGGATAAAATTTTGATCACTACAACAAAAACGGTGTATAGCAACATTTTTAAATGTCGGTACAGATAAAAAAAGTGCTGCTGGCTAAATTGCCGACACTTTTTAAAAGTGTTGCTATATGTGGGGTCGCTATATGTGGGGCCGTCTTGATGTTTGGCACCCACTCCTCCAGCGATCTGTGGCGGAGGGACACGTAGCGATCGTAGCCCTCTACTATCCCTGCGAGATCCTCGCGGCCGAACTCCAACCGCCGGAACCCTACCTCGTCGGCTGCGGCGGCGGAGGAGGAGAAGAGGAGATGGTGATCAATTTTTCTTTTTTTTTTCTTTTTTATTTGTAATCAGGCCGAGTGGGCTGGGTGGGGTTGGTTGAGTAGAGAAACTTTTTATTTTTGATTTGATTGGGCTTTATATTTAGGCCTTAGTAGATTTTTTTAAAAATTTTTGGCATAAATGGGACACTTCTACAAAAGTGTCCCAACAATGTGTCCCTATAATCTAATTCTGTTGTAGTGCCCCCATACGGAGGGCAAAACTTTTTCTCAACATATAAAATTAGCACAAAGGGCTTTTTGGTAATTTTCATTTTCATCTTTTTCTTCCATTTCTGAGAGGTTTTCATCGACAGCATATATAATTAGAATCAAGAGCTTTTTGGTAATTTCGATCCCCAACTTTTCCTTTCATTTCTGAGAGATTTCCATCTACAGCACCTCACCTTCGTTCAAACCCTCCAAGCCCATGACCATTTTAACGATAATTTGAAATTATAATAACTAAAATTAAATTTAAATTTATAATTTAAAGTTAATTTTCAAACATATAAACATTTAGTTTAAATAGTTAACAAATTTTATTTTTAAACTATAATATAAATTAAATCTAAATTTAAAATTTAATATTAATCAATATTTTCCAAACTTTAATGCTATTTTTGCTACCGAATAAACAATTTAAATTTAATTTAAAAAATAGAAGCCTTTTATTTAAATAAATAATAAAATTTGGGTTCATAAGTACATCATAACTTACAATTTAAAATAAGTTAATATATTTGAACTCTCATATTATTTTAATATTGAATTAACAATTTGAATTGAAATGTACTAATTTAAACATAATTTTTTTTCTTCTGTAAATTAAAATTAAAATTAAAATTAAATTTGAATATAACGTATACAATTATAGAGTTTTAAGCTCAAATTTAATTTTAAATTCAATCTTACGAATGTTTGTTAATCATCAAATCAACCACTATCTAATTTGGTAAGTGACAAAATGAAACAAGGAAACAAATATTTATTTAGGGTTTTGTCAAATTTGATAGTTGACTAGTATTTATTTTTCAATATTGTCTTTACTATTGCTTTCGGTGGTAACCTGTTGAGTAGGTTATTACTGCGTAAAGTCAATCTTAACCTTAAAATATCAACGGCTAGATTTAATTAAGCCGGTGCATTGAAGCATTGCTCTAAAATTTTTGCTTCATTTTTGTCTGTGGATATAAATTAGTGACCGAATCACGTAAATTATTTAAATATTTTATTTTTTAATTTTATTTAAATATTTAAATATTTAATATATTAGATTTTTTTCGACTTTTGACGTATACTAATAACATTTAATACGTGTTTAATGGCTATATCTTTCGATTGGTCGAAGGGACAATTATCGGCACATCATGAATTACAATCGATCATTCATGAACAAATACAAGGTTGGATGCAGTTGGTTCTCGCTTATTATTTTTAATCAATTATTCAATTAACTTTTTTAAAAAGAATATCATTTTCAAATAATTTTATAATTTATTAAACGTTGCAACCTCTGTAGCATTATTCATATGATTAATTTGATAATTTATTGATGATCAGTGGCAGAGAAATTATTGCTTTGCATCTTGCATTAATGATAAATAGTTTTTTTCAAAAAATTAATCAGGAATGTGATCTAGAAAATAAAAAAAGTACTCATAAATATAAAATCAGAATTTCCTAAAAAAATTAACTATAAAAAGAGAAACGTCATTTAATTCATAAAATCAAGTGGCTAAAACTCACAATTTTTGAAACCGCGATATTATAGCTTTAAAGATGCAGTACATG
Source organism: Puya raimondii (assembly GCA_016920855.1). Classification (NCBI taxonomy): domain Eukaryota; kingdom Viridiplantae; phylum Streptophyta; class Magnoliopsida; order Poales; family Bromeliaceae; genus Puya; species Puya raimondii. The sequence goes on along the minus strand of JABWPP010000044.1, from coordinate 3,194,230 downwards.
GTGTCGAACATAAATATATAGTATACACAACATTATTTAATAGCTCAAGTTATTCGGAGAACAACGATTGTTCGTATGATATTTAACATGATATCTGAGTGAGAGACAGTAGTAAATATAAATAAATATTAAAATTACCATTTTTTGATAAATTTAATTATTGGAAAATAACAGTTGCTCCATATAATTTTTCGTATGGCACACATATAATTTATCATCCATTTGGTATAGTTGTTGGTTGTGTTATAAAAAATAATTAGTTGATTAGAGCTCTTCTCCTGTGTCATCTTATGAGTCAAATTGTTAAAATGCAATGCATATAATTTAGTAATTAAGGTGCTTTTTATTTTTCTAATCATTTAAATAATTGTTGTGACGCGATTGGTCCGGTCAAGTCAACTGAGTTTATTTAAATCTGGGGTTTTAAATTACAAATTCTTAATTATCTTCTCACATAAATTTTTTATTTATTTTGAACACCACACCGTACCACTGTATCAAATAGGTCAAAAAATTTGGATTAATTGTTAAAATCAGATGAAAAACTTTACTATAATGATTTGTCATACCACATTAGTTTTATAATTGAACAACTCCTTAAGTTACAACTTATATGATAATATCTAAACTAAAATAAAAGAGTTTTTTTTTCTTAATAGAACTAGTAAACTTGTCTATTTATTCATCTAACTTTCAATGATCAATCGAAATATTCAACATATTTAATACAGTGATAAGTGTAGAGTTTAAATTAAAACAAAATTTTATATAGGTTGGATATAGGGATTCAAATGGATCTAGGGTGATGGAGCTCCCACACCGATCCACCCCGAATGGGGCGATAAGTAGAAGCCAAAAATAATAATAATAATAATAATAAGCTGCCTCGATCTGCTAGAAAATGGAGCGAGAGAGGTTGGGGGGCCTATCTTCTGTTGATCCTTCCTGATCCGTCAAAAATTCACTTCTGTCTCGAATAAAGTGGTAAATGAGGATGAAAAATAGAGTAAAAATTAATTTGCAAGAGAGACACCTCCCGCCCCCAGATCCGCCCCTGTTTGTATCCTAGGTGGATAGTTACTGGTCCTGGACTGGTCTACGGCCCACAAATTGGATTTTGTTACCAAACAGGTTAAGGCCCATGAAAAATACTAAATTTGACACTGGGCCTTGGACCTTACTTCTTGGGCTCAGGCCCAAATCTTTAATTATTAGAGAAAGAAAGGGAAAAATATGTAGAGACCTCCTATTCTTTTGCTCTTTTGCAAAAAGGCATTTGGACTTAAAATTTTGGCAATTAAACTCCCTAAGCTTTATAAAATAATACAATGGGCCCCTCTTTTCAACTGAAGTAATTAATTACACAACCATTCAGGTAAAGTTTCAAAGTAGAAAAACATTTACTTCTCCGTCCTAACATATAAAAAAAAAAAAACGGAAGTAAAATTTACCTTATTCTTCAATCTTCATACTTAATTAATTATCAGAATTAAAGAGAAATAATAGATTTTTTTTTCAACATTTGAAGCCTTACAAGATTATGTGGACGACGTGTGATTCATAGGGTCGTGTAATTAGTAACTTTAATTGAGTAGAGAGTTTATTGAATTATTTGATAGAGCTTGGAAATTACATTTTTTTCAGAAAGAAAAATAGCATACGCCCTTAGTCCTTGTTAAGACCGTTGCTGAGCCATTTTTTGTTACATACATCAATTTTTTTACTATATATATATAGCACCAGAGCCGTTCCTAAGTCTCTGATCAGTTTCTGAGTTCAAATTTTTCGTATCTGTGTAGATTTGCGCGTATATGTATATGCGTGTTATATGTATACACAGACATTTATGGATTTTAAAGTAATAAAGTTCAAAAATTCTCTCTAAGCATGTATATACCCGTTTACATGCATACATATGCAAGTATATTTATTTAAATGAACGTTAATTGCATGATTCTAGAGAGTAATTTGGAGAGTTCTCATTTCTTTTGGGGCGGAACAATTGGTTGGTACCCTCATGTTTAAATACTGCTTTAAGTGAGATATATGTATAGTAATCTTGATTTTGATGCATAAGAAAAAGAAAAAATAAACACCATAATGTACACCCAATGACAAAAATATGTCACACATTTATACCAAACATTATTCCACCAATTTGAAAGAGGGGAAAAAAAAAGTTGTACAAAAATATATAAACCCATAACAAAATTCTATAGCCGGATTATGAGGTTTACAGACAACATAGTCTAAGATTATCAGACTATCTGAGATTCGTTCAATTAGACTTGTCATCCAAATCTTGACTTAATCTGTCATTACATAATTTTGGCTTAGCCTGTTATCCAGATCATGACTCAGTCGAGACTCATATCATACTTTCAGCTGATGATTGGCTCTGATACCAACTGTGACGTTCCGCTTCCCTGAAAGGTCACCCATATTCTAGAACAACTTTAGCTTTTGCACGCTTAATTTTCTTAACCTGTTGGGTCTAGTTACCATCCAAAATATTATAGCCAGATTAAAAGTTTTAATTCTATTATATTTTTATATATAAAGCTATTTCAAATTCTAGGAGTATCATATTTTTTGGTCACCTAAAAGCATTGATGACGCCGAAAAAAAAACAAAGGTATATAAATAACATCAATCAACCCCACTAATCACACACCTTCCCAACTAATCGTCTCTCACATTGCTTTTAAAACTTTGCTTCTAAAGTACTTAAATGTTATGTACCATGGAACCTTTGATCAACCCCATTAGTTATTAGTTATTACTCTCTACTCAAAAGCCTTTTTCTTTTTTCTTCTTTAGTTCCAACATGACAGAGTGTATTTGTATGCGCACCAACAGATTAGAGGGCTTTTAGCTTTCATGCATGCCACCACTGCTTTTCGTAGAAGCAGTAGTTGGGGCATACATCTGGTCCCAACAAAATTAAGCCCCACCAAGAGTGAGAATTTAATTATTTCCCAAGTGATCCGTCATTTATTCCATCTCATATTTTACTCACAAAAAATATATGTTTCAGATGAGGTCTCGGTCGATCGAACCTCAAAAATGACATAAAACCATGTAAAGAAAATGATATTGTGATAAAAAAAGGAAAGTTGTCGAATGAAACATATTATTCATATCTTGCTTTAGTGTTTTCGGCTACTACACGAAAATTCGAATAAATCTTTGAAACTTTTCCCCTACAGTACATAATGCTCAGAAAGTTTTAGATTTTTCTTGATTAAGTTTGCGTGGTGAGCACTCTATATATCTTTTTTTATTCTTTTGGAAGTTATATTAATTGAGAAGTTGCAGGCTCGATCCTCTATTTTCTTAATCGCACATACATAAATTCAAACTTTCGATCTCGTGAATAGCATTTCTATTACCACAATGTATTGAAATAATTAGGTTCAACAAAGGAATGCACCTTTACAGGCAATTAGGGTAATACTTTAATAACAGTTCCAAAATTAAAATCTTAAAAAAATCAAAGAGCTATTTATTTGTTATCTACGGAACATATATAAAAAATAAGTTGCAGAAAGAATTACTATCTTGTGGGATATCGAAATAAGGTAAACTCCAATTAGCTTTCATGTGTTTTAACACAACTTTATTTTGCTATTCTGTGATTCTCTATCCTGTGGTTTTATTTTTGTATCATTATAATAACCTGCCATTAAATAGGTAGTGAAGTACGTATATCCGTAAGTAAAACACAACTACTATACTATTAATAGTACAAGCGCTTGGTACTATTAGATTTTCGATCTTTGGATGAAGAGATATGTGATTAGGATGATAAAGGTCCCCGATTAGGATGATAGTGATTTCCTAAGGTTGAGTGGGTGGTTGGTTGAATAATATGATCTAACCGGTGAAAATGATCAAAGAGATAGATCTAACAGTGGAAAACTCGATAGCACCAAACGTTTGGTACTATCGATAGTATAATAGCCGGACTCATAATTTTCTACCATATGGTTTGCAACTATATTACTAGATCTACTATACTGTAGTTCATAAATTACAACATTTTGATACCACTTAAAGGTATGTTCTCACACTAATACAAAAAAGAAAAGAAAAATCATAGACAACAAATTGAGCGAAACTCTTTCAACAACAAAGAATCGATGGAAAAGTAAAACAAAATTACATTAAAGACCATAGAGGGGCAAGTTAAAAGTTTTTCTGGTGATCATACATTTTTTTTAAAAAAAAGATAGCAGGCTATCTACTTAGTTTATTTTTCTAATATTAACTTAGCTGGAAATATGAAGCAATTAGACTTCAAATTTGAAAGTTCAGGTACCAACCATCAAGCATTTTTTCACTAGCGCCAGGGACAATCTATATACATTTTTACTATAATTTAAAAGGCTAGTTTTGATCCCTTGCAATTAAGGCCGGCAGTCTAGCTCACCTTTCGTGAGTCAGCTCGTTTCCGGCTCGAAATAAATTCGAGATCGATTGCTCGTTTAATAAACGAGCCAAATACGAGCTGAATTTTTCAGCTCGAAATCTTAACGAGCCGAATATGAGTTAGGGTCAGCTCGCTCGTGTTCAGCTTGATAAAGCACGAATATATATATGTATACAAATTTTCACTATTTAAATTTTAGGCCAACCCAAATGTAAAAAGATCTATATTTGGTGAATTATAATTATTTGATTAAGATTCTAAATTTTTAATTTTCCTTCAACTTTTCATCCAATAGTAGGGCTAACAATCTAACTTGCTATTCGCGAGCCAGCTCGTGTTCGACTGGTTAATAAACAAGCCGAACACGAGCTGAAATTTTTCAGCTTGATATTTTAACGAGCCAACTCGTGCTCGGCTCGTTTAATAAATGAGCGAACACGAGCCAGTCCCAACCCGCTCGTGTCCGGCTCGTTGACAGCCCTAACTACTTGCTAGACAATATGTCTAAAAAATGAATTACATCCTAGTTTTTTTTTAATATTATATATACTTTTTGAGTAAAGAAAAGGAAAAAGCTAGTTGTGCCCTAATTGTAAATGCGTGCCCAAGGGACATTGAGCTCAGCAGTTCACCATTGTCTCTCTTTATCTCAAAAGAGCCGAAAGGGTTGAAGCCCACTTGTCCCCCGTGACTCCATTTTTAGGGTTTCTAAAGGAGAGTAATGCATGAGATGGGGAGGAGAAAGAGGAGGAAAAGCCACACTAAAAAACTTTGTTATAAAAGGCTACGTGATCTCTCTTAACTTTTCCAACGGAACCGACCGTCCCTAGCGCAAGTGGCAAAGGGCTTGGTGGTTGGTACCCGAGGCCCCGAGTTCGAATCCTAGTTGATTCACATTTCTAGCTAAGTTTATTTCTATAAGAAATAAACGAAGCGGGTAGCGTGCTGCCTTTCTCTCAAAAAAAAAACTTTTCCAACGGACACTCTCTCACCACTACAAAACATGTATCAAAAAAATAAATTTAAAATTTTTTTTAATAAAAGAACATATATTAATTTATAAATCTCCTTGTATTATTTTTCTCTTTTTATTCCACCAAACCACCCTTTCTTTACACAACATCACAACTCCATTCTCCTTGCATGTCGCATGTTGTCCCCATTAATATCTTTCTGTTGGTAGTTACATTAAGAGATCCAAAGCTCAAGATCTTTTTTTCTTTTTTTTTTCTTTTTTTTGGTTTAGAAAACTAATATGTTTTATTTTAAAAAAGAGAGAATAATTTAAGGTGGACCATTGTATATATGCCATTTTGAAGTGTCCCTTTCAATTTTATTTATTTATTTATTTTTTAGTTTTAACTCTCTTAACTTTTGTTTTGTTTTGTTCCTTTTTTTTTTTAATTGAGTAGTTTTAGTCAAATAATTAACCAGAAGGTTTAGCACATTCTCATAAGCGATTCAATCCAATTTACAAAATATTTGGAGTTGTTTACATTAACTTAATTTGAGAAAGTGGAAATTTGTAATGGACAATTTGATCTGTTCAGTTTAAAATTTTTTTAATAGAATTTGATATTATATTCATAAAACTTTTATATCAAAAATGTATAAATATATCATGTACTTAAGCTCTTTTGTACACATACGCTTAAACTTTTAATTTTGGCAATAAAATTTACTAAATTTTATCAAATAGTTCAGCAAACCCTCTCTTCAATCAGAGTTTCTAATTACACAATCATTTTGATCAGATAAATACATATAATTTTGTAAGACTAATTCAAATATGAGAATAGGATGAGCCTAACTTTGATTTTTGTATTTTTTTTTTGTTAGAATAGAAAAACACCTTTTTGTATATTTTGAAGTTCTATAAAATTACATATAAGGCATATAACAAAAACAATTATATAATTAGTAATTTTAATCTATTCTAAAAATTTTAAATAGATTAATTATCAAAACTAAGAATGCAGGCAAGGTTGCATAAAAAAGTTAAAGCTGAGAGAGTTTCTATATATATATAGAGAGAATTATGCTACTATACTATTAATAGCACCAGGTCATTGGTGCTATTAGGTTTTCGGCCCTTGGATGAAAAGATGTACGGCTAGGATGATAGTGATACTCTATGATTGAGTGCGTGGTTGGTTGAATAGTATGATATAACGGATGGCAATGATCAAAGAGTTAGATCTAACGGCGGAAAACTCGATAGCACCAAGCGCTTGGTGCTATCGATAGTATAATAGCCGGACTCTATATATATATATATATTTTCATCAAATTTTATTATTCATAGGTTGTTGCACGATGTGACCTATATGTAGCCCATTTGGAGTGACATATAAATATAAACATATGTGTGACATTCTCTAAGTTTGATGATGTTTAATATATATCCTACCACATTATTATTATTATTATATTATAATAAAGAATAATTGCGTCGACGCAATTCACAAGACACAACATGCCAGAGCTGACTCTAAATAAAATGCCCAAAAGCCAGGCATGCAAAGGCCGGCCCCTCATGCCCCATCACTGCAAAGGAATGTTTCGATAGAAAACAAATAAAATTAATAAAATTTGTAGGTGGGGTTAGTCCCTGTTCTATTACCATATTACAACTTTAGCCCTTGTACTTTTCATCTAACTACATTCGGTAAAAACGTGTAGAACTTATCTGTACTATAGACCATTTTGATTTAGCTATTCAATTTTCATAGTTTGTATATTTTATGTAATTCTCGCAATTGTAAATTTATTAAAATAATTAGCTTAAATTTTGAAGTCAAAATGCCGTCGACTGGCTCAAATCAAATAAATTGAAAGTTTGGATGGTAAAATATAAATTTCAAAATATTGAATAGCTAAATCAAAATAACTTACAGTTCAGATAAGTTTCGTACATTTTCACCGATACATTTACTACTTCCTAAATTTTTACCTATGCTGTCCCCCACCATATAAAAAGAAAAGAAAAATCCGAGAAATTTTTTTTGAATCAAATAATCTTTTTCACTTTTATCTAAGTAATTATTTCACAAAAATATTAGACTTTTACTTACAAGCAAATGTGTAATAATTTCTTGACGTTTTATCAAACACATGTAGTATGTACAAACTATGTACTTTATTTTATTTTATTTTTTTCATCTCTCAACGCATGCATTAATGGCCGCCGAAGCAGATGTGCGTATATGAAAGTTCATATAACTTGGTTTTCTAATTAAATGCGAATTTTTATATGTGAATGCAAATAAGCAGTTTAATTTTTCTTTCTTAAAATTTTTTAGCATCAATAATTTGATAGAATAGTATATTTTATCTCTAAGATGATTTGTCTGATCTCAGAAAATAGCTTTAATATCAAATATGATAATATTTGGATGAAAATGCACAACTGACTTGAATTACTGGCCATTCAATTTTTTAAAATTTTAATTTAATTGTCTAATTTTTTATTTTATTTGAGTCAGTTAATGATACTTTAATTTCAAAATTTGATTGCATCGTTTATCTTTACAGATTTAATTAGTATACTTCATATAATTTTTGTAATTAGAAATGCATTAAAGTAATTAACTTAAATTTTGAAGTCAGAATAGTGTTGACTGATTCAAGTCAAATAAATTAAAATATTGGACAGTAAAATTTAATTTTTTTAAAATTAAATAATCAAATCAAAATCTACCATAGTACAAGAACTATCTGGCAATGTAGTATAGGAAAAAGTCTAGAATGCACGATGTGGTGTCCCCAACCAGTCCTCATCCGTGACCCTTCCTATCTAGGGATGCAAATGGATCCGGGTTTGTGGAGCTCCCGTCCCGAATGTGACAGTAAAAAGGAAGAAATAAACGGATTCGGGACAGGAAATACGTTAATTTTTATGATCCGAGACAAATTCGGGGCAGGAAACAAATTTTTTTTTGACCCGCCCCGAATCCGCCCCGAATCTGCCCCGCAATGATCCGCCCCGAATCCGTCCCGCAAACCGTTTATATTTTAAGAAAATATTCCTAAAAAATAATATATTTACAAAAAGATCCAAAATATAAATAAGTTGGTGCTCCCATTTTTCATGTATTTGAAACTTTTAAATTTTGATTCGAATTATGATTGATGTTTTTAATTTTTATAATTGATATTGTTAATTATATATATATATATAACTTAGTAATAATATTATTCATTATTATTAAAAAAATATTAATTTATTTTTTACAAAATATTAATAATATTATAATTTTTTAAGAAAAATATTAATTGGCGTGGCGGATTCGGGGCGCCGGGGGGAGGTGGGTTATGAAGCGGGACGGATTATATGATATATTTTTTAACCCGTCACGAATTCAGGGCGGGAGGCGAGGCGGAGCGGGATTTTTGGTAGTCGGGGCGGGACTCCCGTCTCCAGATTCGTCCCGTTTACATTCCTATTTTTATTATAATTATTAAAAAAATATTTTTATTATATTTTTTTTATAAAGAGATATAATTAGATAGTTATTGATGATACAGTATAAGTGTTATAGAATAAATTTCTTCTAACTATAGGAGCTATCCACATTTTTTTTTACCGCAAAAAAAAAAAAAGTGAAATAAAGACGGAAAAAGAAGTCTATGGCAAGCCTGCGGCCTACCCTTCTTTTTATTTCCTCCCTTTGTCTCTCTTTCCTCTCTCATATTCTCTCTCTCTCTCTCTTTCTCCCTCCTCTCCAATTGTACAACTTTGTAAGCACTTCGAATTCATATATACCTCCACCCTCTTCCTATCCTCCTCCTCCTCCAAATTAAGAACCTACTCCAATGGCCCAAGAAGAGAAATGGGAGCCCTTCGCTGATGTACTTGCGGACGACGACGACGACGACGAGGCCTTGTCTCTCAGCGACCTCCCCGACAACCTCTCCGACAACAACAGCAGCAAGCCGACGTGCAATCCCGACGCCCCCACCGCCGACTTCGAGTTCCGCGTCTCCTTCGGCGGCGAAACCACCACCGCTTCCTCCGCCGCCGACATGTTCGCCGCCGACATGTGCGCCGCCGACGAGGTCTTCTTCCGCGGGCAGCTCCTCCCCCTCCGCCCCTCCCTCAGCTCCTCCTCCTCCTGCTGCTCCTCCTCCGAGAGCGCCCTCTTCCGCTCCGGCTCGCTCTCCGACTCGCTCGACCGCTCCGCCTCCTCGACCGCCCTCAGCAGCCGCAGCAGCAGCGGCTGCGTCAGCCGCAGCCCCTCCTCCAACAGCGCCGGCGCGGACGCGACGGCGCCGGCGCCGCCGCGGCTCTCCGCGTCGTCGGCCAACTACCTGCTGTACGCGCTCCCGAGCCCCTCCCCGCAGATCCGCAGGAAAGGCGGCGGCGTGGGCGCGCCGGCGCGCCGGAGCGCGAGCTCGCACGGGCCCGGGATATTCCGCCTCGGCGTCGCGCGCGCCCCGGACCTCATCGAGCTCCGCGACCTCCGCATGCGCTCGCGCTCCCATGCCGACGCCGCCGCGCGTGACGGGAAAAAATCACTCGGTAGCAGCAACCATAACAACAACAACAGCAATAATAGTATTGGGGGTAGCTTCAGGTTGTTGTTTCCGGGCAACGGAGGCGGTCGCGGTAACGAGCAAAAGGCGCCGGGGAGGAGGTCGACGAGGGCGGCGGCGTCGTTCATGGGACGTGGGTTCGGGTGCAGCTGCGCGCCCGATGCGGTCGAGCCGGTGAGCTCGCCGATCGCGGCGTCTTCGCGCAAGAAGGCGGCGGCGGCGGCAGCGGTGGCATCCCCACCGATGAAGAAGGAGGAGGAAGAGGAGGAGGAGGAAGAGGGGAGGGGGTTGAAGAGAGGTGAGAGCATGTGTAGGAGGAGGATCCTGGAGTGGATCGAGGAGCTCTCCATTGGAAAGGTGGTGGTGGGGGGTTAGTGTACCGTCGGACTTTTGTTATTACCATGAACGTCTGTAGTCGTGGACTGTTCAGTTGATCTGACTGTTTCTTCTAAGATGACGGCTTTGATGTACTGGACTTCTTAAAATTATGTTGCTACTGCATGAATCTTCAACGTTTGAAAGATATTTTGATTTGCTGGGCGTGTCAATAATCAAAGTATTCTCAAATCAATGCTCAAATTCGAAACACGAAGTTGTAATCTGATAATTCAGAAAGATAATTAAAGAATTGTAAGTCTCCATAGAATGGAGAACAAACTAATTGGATAGTCCACGACTGATGTGGAAGACGAATTCAAGTCATAATTTAGGGAGAGAGGTAAATGAGGTGGAGTGTTTGAAGATGGTAATTTTGGTTTGAATCAATGTTCCTTTTGTTTTACTAAAAAACATCAATCAATTTGTAAATGTTGTTCTACATGATGTTGACTTCTTCTTCTTCTTCTTCTTCTTCTTTTTTGTGGCTCAACGGTCAAGTGTTTTCTCGTGGAGGAGAGGGGCGTCATGATCAAAGCGTGACTCTTTTTGAAGGGAGTAGTGGTGATGGTGGAGGTGGTAATGAGATTATACGACAAAGTAGCATTTTGGGTGGTGGTGGTGGTGGTGAAAAGAAAAGAGAGTTTTTGAAGGAGAAAAAAAAGTGGGCGTGAATCATTGATCTCTTCTTATGATTCCATGTTTGAATCTTTTTCCCTTCTTTTTATGGTACGCATATGTATTTCCTCTTCTTTTCCTACAAAAGACTCATATATATGTGTAACAACACTTTTTGTTAACATTTAATTTCTATCTTATAAATTGATAGCAAAAATCAGGTTAATTTCGATTAATCATCTTTATTATTGGACGCGAAGGGCCTGTTTGGAAACAAGAAAAATAAAAAAAATAAAATTAGTACATAATATAACTAACAGAATACAAGAGTCCGACTACTATACTCTTATAAGTATAGACCCTTTTGTACTCATAAGTTTCGGCTATTAGATCTGTCCTTTGACAATTTCCATCCGTTAGATCATACTATTCAACCAACCACCCACTCAACCCTAAGGGACCACTATCATCCTAACCGGAGACCATTATCATCCTAACCGCACATTGCTTCATCCAACAGCCGAAAATTTATGAGTACAAAAGGGTATATACTCATAAAAGTATAGTAGCTCTAGCCCAGAATACAATATTACTTTAGATTAATTTGATTTTCTTCTAATTTTGTTATAAAACTGATGATATAAATAGTAATAATGAGAACAAAATACGAAAAAACTCCAACCTCTATTTTGTTTTACTCCAAAATTATAAGAAAAAGTGCCTCAATTGTTGTATTTTTTAAATCCAAAATTGTTTTGAAACACCAATTTTGTAAAAGGATACTTAGGCATTCCAAAAACTCTGGATTAACAAGTTTCCCCAATTGGCTCTAACACTTGCTTTTAAAATATTCGTGCAATCGTGAATTTTTCTTCTTATTTGGCTCATTAATATTTTTCGATTGTCATAAATCATTGAATTGTTTTACATTTATAATTGCGATGTATTTCGGAACATTTTGCACGTTATGATGCATGCTAAGATCACACATATTCCTTTCCTTCTCACTTGAATTTATTAAAGTACAAAAAAGAAAAATATTTTACAATTTTAAAAGCTCAAATATTTCTTTTAAAATACGTTATATTTAGATAATTAAGTTCTGTACATTTTGCCAAAAAAAAGCTTTTTGGCGTATATTAATTTGCAACATACGAAAAAGGCTTTAAAATGATAAGTTTGTATTTTTTTTATTTATTTTTTTAGAATATTTTTAATTTTTTTTACTAATATATTTTATTATTGTGTTTGAGTTATATGAGACAGTCCATATGGTCTAAGCAACATTAACAAAAAAAAAAAAAAAAAAAAAAAAAAAGGCCGACCGTCCCTAGCGCAAGTGGTAAAAGACTTGATGGTTGGTACCTGAGGTTCCGAGTTCGAATCCTAATTAATTTACATTTCAAGCTAAGTTGATTTCTAAAAGAGATAAACGAAGCGGGTAGCGTGCTAACTTTAAAAAAAAGTTAGTCCTAGTATCATTTGTTATCATATTACTTGTGCTTTAGGCTACTGCAAGTACCAAAGTGCAATTCCAAAAGCTTATAGCATTCAGTGACACTCAGAAAAGAAAAGAAACTTTATAAATAAATTTTGAAGCAAAAGAAAACATGTTTATTAAGCAAGAAAATCTTGTACTAGCTACTAGCTTGCCCTTGTTATGCAATCCCTCAAATTGAATCAGTAAAAATTATTGTAGGTTAATTTTTTTGTTTTTGATATTCAATATGCGTGCGGAACAAAGTAATGTCATTCTGAAGCTGCTGGTTATAAACTTTCTAATGATGGGTAAAACAGCATCATGCCAACATGGTGGAGGTCTGATTGAGCCAAGTCACAAGCGAGATCCGCGAGCATTATGTTTGTACGCCTTAAATAAATCGTTTGTCTTCTTTTTAGTAGCTTTAGTTTTTAAAATTATGATTAATGTCTACGATCCAAGAAGTGATATCAGAGCAGATCAGTTATGTGGCGAAGATCAATTCAATTTAAATCCATAGGCACTATGTATCTGTACTTTAAGTAAATTGATTATTTTTTTGCTAACCGCTCGAGTTTTTGAAATTACGGTTAGCGCCGATGATCCAACACTTTCTACTCAAAAACTTTTCTTAGGAATCGATGCAAGAGATAATTCGAGAACTCACATATACTTTGAACGACACGAAAGTTCGAACCTCTGACTTTTAGAATAACCATTTTATAACAATCAACTACTTTAGATACGGATTATTAACGCCTTATAATTAATGCTAATTAGGGGTTTTTCTAGGATTTGGCCCACCCTGAAGTTAAGTAATAAAAACCTCATGGAGATGACCACGCGAGCCCTGTAACTCGATCATGCATGCCATAAAAAGCAACAACTATTGTCCACTGTAGCTTTTACATGCTTTATTATTAATATATATATATATATATATAAACAACAAAAAAGAAAAAGTTATAAGAAATTTAAGAGGGGAAAGAATCTTTTGCACGCCCAATTTCATCAATTACTGCGAAAACTCATCATTCCCCAACGTTGTGTCATCGAGCTCAAAGCTGCGGTCAAAACACCACGCTTCTCCCTCATATAAAATGGAAAAAGAATTAGATAAATTATATTTAATATTACTTGCTTTTGAATCTTTGGGAAATTAAGTTTCTCTATCACCCAAAAAAAATGAATCTTTGATAAGCCATAAGTGTCATTTTGGTTGTTGATTACAAGGATTCGCCACTCATGATCTCTCTTTCTCTCTCATTCTTCAACAAAAAAAAAAAAAATCGGAATTTTTGAAAGCTTTTTATAGTGGAATTGATATTTATATGTTCGGTATAAGATTTTTTTTTTTTTTGGGTGTATAAATAAGGTAAGGTGTTCAATATTCGGTATATCTTTTTAATTTATTTAAGAAATTTGTTATACTTGATTGATAATGTAATCAAAATTTCAAATAAAATATTATATTTTAATTTTAAATTATTTTTTGGAGAATAAGATAAATCAGTATGGAGCAACAAATCATCGATGCCTATATATCTTTAAGGAACAAAAATCTAACTTTTTTCTTCTTTTTTTTTTCAATCACACGTACAAAAAAATTATCTAAAAAACACGACCTTAGTCGAGAACTTCTTAATTTAGCTACCTGTGCAACAAAGAACAATACTTGCACGTAATTATTCATCTAAGTCCCCATATATAATTTTAGAGAGAAACTGGCTATACCTAGCGTAATTGTAATAAGAGCTTAACGCTTGATATTTGAGGTCTCAGCGTATTATATTTTTAGCTAAATTTATTTTTAAAAAAAACGGCACGGTGGAAACTTTATTTTAGGGTAAAAGAAAAGGAAAAAAAAAAAAAAAAAGCAGTCGCTTCAGAATGTAATCATCAAGTGACGGAAAAAGTGCATCTAGCCCCCTTCTCTTTTTCTTTAATATATATATATATTTTTCATATTTGAAGGTAACTCATCTTCTTACAATTCGTTCAGGAAGATGCTTTGTGTCCTTAGTTTTGGTGGCAACGGAGTGTTTCTTTATAATCTCTTGTGTCAGGGCTCAACTGAGGCGTTTTAGCTCAGAAACTAGAAGGGTCCTAATATTGTACAACATATTTTTATATATATATTGGTACCTCATGTCTCATTTGTATCACCTATTATTAGTGCTTAGATTTTTTTTTTTTTTTTTTTTTTTTTTTTTTTTTTTAGGATTGATTTAATAGAGCTTTTTATAAACATATCGAATAGCAGATATATTCCTACAAAGTTCAACTTTTTATTTTTATTCCTGTAAAAGTTCTAACGTTTTTAAATATTACACCTACTGTTAGATTCCGTTAGAAAAATATAGTTAAGCATAAGTAAAATACTTAACCATGGTTAGTGAATGAGTAAAATTAACTTTTTTATCCCTCTTATATTATTAGGTAAAATATTTTTTGAGAAGATATTTCTGCATAATTCTATTAGTTGGGGCTTTTGAAGGAATATATTTGTAAGGATAAAAATGTCATTTCACTTATCTACTGTTAAAAAATAAATAGTGCTCTAACGGTAACAAATCCGAGAGAAAAATATGAATATCACTGAATTTTTGCCGGGACAAAAATAAAAAGTTGAACTTTATGCCCCCGCCCGTTAGGGATGGGGTTAACAAACCCCACCCCACCCCACCCCGGGAATAGGGGTGGGAATAGCTCCCACCCCTTTTTTTTTTTTAATTTACATTTAAATTTAAATTTTAAATTTTAAAAATTTATAATTTGGAATCTCAAAATTAAGAATTAAAATTTTAAATTCAAAAATTGAAAGATCTAAAATTTAAATTTAAATTTAAATTTAAATTTAAATTTTTTTAAATTTAAAATTTGATATTTGATATTTTTAAATTTAGATTTGATCTTAAATTTAAAATTTAAAACTTTCAATTTTCGAATTTGAGATTTAAAAATTTTATTTTTATTTTTTTATTTTTGAAATTTAAGAGTTATCTATTTAAATTTAAAATTTTAAATATGAAATAAAAAAATTTAAATTCAAATATAATAATTGGGGCGAAATTATTATTTTCTATTTATAACTACCTACTATTCTTCTTATTCCATCTTATCTATCCAAACGTTATTTTTTTTAATCCCGGGAACAACTCAATTATCATCCAAACGTAAAATTGGTCTATTCCAGGCTTAACCCTGAACTTAACCCTATTCCTGGAATAACTAGTTCTTACTTAACCCCGAACCAAACGAAGAATAACTAGTTCTTACTTAACTCCGAACCAAACGAAGCTATAGGAATATATTTGCTATTTAATATGTTTACAGGAAGTTGTATGCAATTAACCCTTTTTTTAAAAATCTTTGCCATGGTTTATTGTTAGCTCCCATTTCAATATTTTTTTTTGACTATGTTAAATTATCTTAGTTTAAGGTGGTAAGGTGCCTCGATTCTTTCCTTTTTTTTTTTTTTCTGAAAGAATGATAGCATGTTATTATTTCGTTCAGATGTAAAACATTATAATAGAGAAGAAAGAGAAGAGATAATATTTTGCCGTAGTTATGTTTTGCTTCAGTTTCATTAATGATTAACTAAAAAGTTTACAAGGATCTTATTAACTAAGAGTCCTACTTCTACTGAAATGGAACAAAATCTAGAATTTTACGTGCATTTTTCTACCCTGTCAAAATTACAGTAAACGCGTCACATGAAGTGGATGTCATACCTTCAGTAATTCCGATTTGCGGGATGGTTCAAAAAAAGGAAAAAATGAATCGATGTCGAAACAAAAATCATCATCAATTCATTTAGAAGTCCGCGACTTGAGCCTACCAAATGTTTGAGACTAAATAAATAATCCCTACACATTAGACTGTAGAGGCAACGAAAACAACATTGTGATCTACTTTTGCAGGAGTGTTGGATCACACACAGCACCAAAATCCATACATAATGACAAAATTGTACGCAATCTTATAACAGTACATCCGAGTCTGCAACATTTTCGATCTAGTTCAGCAAATCATCCCATCTGCAGTACTGCCCGCCTGCTAATGCGCGGTAGAATCGATCCCTGCAGTAAACCGGCCTTCCGTCAGCAGCCTCTGCTGCAGCAGCTGCTACATCATCATCCTTCATTACTTCCGCGGGTAATCTTAGTAGCTCCTCTTTTCTGAAAGTGTTTACAGAAACATGTAAGTAGTTATCTAAAGTTATAATTTGAGATCAATGATAGGCGTAAATCTTACCTTAAGTTCGGTTTGCTCTTCGAAGTCGGGGCTGTCACATTGTAATCTTTCGGTTCGAGAACAGAGTGTATGATCTGTTCCACCGGGGCTGCGAATATGAAAAGTGATACAGCAGTAACAAGCAACACTCCCGTGCCGACCAACGTCTGCTTCAGCATGTTAATCACCGGCTTTACCTGCAGAAGAAATTAGAGATATCGATCTTATTGCTCTCACAATGATCTTAATTTGTTTCTGAAGCTACTTTTGTGGTCTTTTTCAGTGTTAAAGATTTCAATGCCGATAAGCTCACAATGCCAAATTATCAATTATACTACTGATTACCTTGTATGATCCCAATAGCCGATCACGAGCCAATACCTGTGAAAGTTAAAAGAGGACATTAACATTTCTTTTCTTTTTAATTTTATTTACATTCTATGGACATTAAAATAGTTGCAAAGTCATGCATATATCTATATCTATATAGGCCTCTGAGGAATTTATTGACTACATTTGCCTGTGAGAAAGAACAGTTAGATTGGTTCTTAAAGACGATTACAATTTCAAGTACATTTCGAGTCTCATATCAAAGTTCTCAGATTTAAATTAAGTAATAAGTTAAAGATGCTTTGAAGCTAATATCATCTTTCAATTGATGCTGTAGAACGGAACGATTTAATCTTTTCCTGCTAAGATGTAGCGCTTCGTCGTGTCTCAACCTTAAGTTGTTGGCGCGCTTAGCTTTACGAAAAAGTTTGATTTCACAATTGTTCTGCACTTACTTCGGGCGGCTTAACCCACATCTGTCCGTCGTACCACCCCGTTTCTTCGTAAGGTATGACAGCTGAAAGTAGCCTATCCCCGACGTAACTCCATCCCTGCAGTTCACAAACAGAAAAGAAAATTTCGCTCCTGCAGCTATCAAGTACAGCAGAATAGAGAACATTGTCTTTCAACTATTCCATTCAACTTTGAAAATAAGGATCGCGGTTGCAATTATTTACTAGATATATTCTCAGAACAATCAGGGACACCAGAAGAAGAGTTCCGATTCCCGCAGCGAGGATAAAATTCAGCGGATCCTGCATAATTCAGAAGAAAATCAATTACAAATAAATTAACCGAAAAATTATGTGTTATCACACCTTGGAAGGGTTAAAGCTTGCGGCTGCAATCGGCGCTCCGAGAACCGTAAACGTTACGAGCCACAAACCGCCGAGACGGAGGAAGAAGGATCGCGGTCTTAGCTCGGCCCAGGAGTAAAGAGTGCTACTCTTCAAAGAAGAGTACTCATTTACCTGCAATTGTGTGATTAATACATATAGATTGTAGATTAAGCTGTTTTATGACAATTAACAAAATATTAAATCATAGCTGTACATAATGCACTCTTTTAACTTACAGGTCTCTGCTCATAAGGCACCTCAATCTCCAGGCCCGGGTCCCAGCTTTGTCCCGCGAAACCGCCCGCTCCGCGATCGTCCTTCAACGCCCCGACGATGCTGACGCCGATCCTGCTAACATGGATCCACCTGAAACGGTGGTTCGATCTCCGATCGCGAACGCCCGGGCGACGAAAATCGCCCGGGAATCCGCAGAATTTGACGGCGCGGTCGGAGATTCGCAACCGGAACATGTGTTTGGTAGCAAATTGAAATGAAAAGCTTTTGAAGTTTGTTCTGTGAGCTAAGTTACTTAAAAGGCTTTTATGTAAACCATGTGTAGTATGTTCTCTTTTGTGGCCATGCATCTTTTACGTGGTCGGGAGTGTTTATCCGTAAAGAATTAATGAGTGTGATTCGAGCTCAATTGCACACACCCAAAAAAATTGAAGTGATTGGTGTGAATCATCGCCGTCCGATGAGTATCGGACGGTTCTCATTGAAGGGTTGTGATGTGGGGTGTTTATGGTACAATTTTGAGGTGTTTTTTTTTTTTTTGGCTTTTTTTTTTTTTTTTCACTCTCAATTTTGTGTGGCTCCGAAGAGGCGGGGGGAGGAGGGAGTCGCACACGTGGGCGGTGGATCCTCACACGTTGTCTCTGCGTGTGGCCTCATGTTGTGCCAGCGTGGCACTGAGAGATATTCTCTCGTCATAATTTTAATCCATAAAGAAAAAAAATATCTACTCTTTGCTTAGAATATTGTATATGTAAATCATCAATGTTTAGTTTTTTAAAAAAAATTATGAGGCTGGATTGCAGTAAATCAAAAAGTTCGTGTCATAAATCATAACGAATAAAAGTTTGAGGATATAAGTGTCACGTCTCTCATAGACAGAATACAAAAACTGTAATTTACCTTTTTTTATTAGTAAACTACTCGTATTCATCAACGGCGAAAATAACAAAACATCCTAATTTACAATGTTATAATTCTCTTAATAGTTGGGAATCTATGATGATTTCGCAGCTTCACCAACACCTCTGGCAACTTCTCAACTGAAATTATGTAAGTGTATTTTGACTTAGAAATGTAAAGAATTTTCAGAGCATAACAAACTATAAAATGAACGGCGCATGGTGGCTTGGGTTGGGCCATGGCCCAACAATTCATCTCTATAATCTCACATCGTAGCGTCGACGCAACTTGGGCCAATCTTGAAGGATATGGGCCATGCCCGGCCCAAAATAATAGTGATCCATTCCCCTCAATTATAAGCCATTCTCCACTATTCTTTTTTTATTGTGACCTCTCAACTTTTATTTTTATTTATTTGGAGTTCTTATACTTAATTGAGTTAAAAATATTATCAAATTTAATAATTTATTAGTTAGTAACCCTTAGTTAATATAGTTTTATTTGCTAAAAAGTAATTCAACTTATTAAATTTAGCGAATTCACCATTAAATAATTTTGATAGAATTTTTTAATTTTCTTTTTAACTAAGATCACTTAATTCCAAAAAAACTAAAAGTTAAGAAATAGCTGAGGGGGCTGTTTACAATGGCTTATTATTGAGGGGGTCTCTATACATTTTTACCTTCCAATTATTCCGTACAATTTGGGTTGATCTGGACCGTTCCTAATAATTTAAAAAAAAATTAAAAATCAATTAAATCACGGAAATTTGTGGGCGTTAAACGTGTACGCGCGCCCACCTCAATTCACACTCCCGAAGCTATTAAAAGAGCCCGTCATTTCGATCGAACGAAACTAAAAAAATTCGAAAAAAAAGGCGAAAAAAAAGAAGAGAGCGCCGTCGCGGGCGAGGGAGAAGGAGAGAGATCGATCGATCGGAGAAAATGGGGGGAGGGAACGGCCAAAAATCCAAGATGGCTCGGGACAAGCACATGGAGAAGAACAAGCCGCCCAAGGGTCGATCCATCGTCGTCCTCATCTCCTTCGTTTCTCTTCTTTAGATCTCTCTTAGATCGTTTCCTCTCGCTAGATTGTGTAGATGTCGTCTTAGATCGATGGGATCGGCTCTTGTTTCGGTGATGGATTGATCGATGTGGTGCTTGTTTCGCAGGGAGCCAGCTCGAATCGAATAAGAAGGCGATGACGATCCAGGTTAACATCGGCGCTTTTCTTGCATTTTCCCCCTTTTTTTTGTGTTCGTGAGCTAAGATCTGTTCTAGATCAGTTCTTAGGGTTTGAGATTGAGGGTTTAGGAAGAGGGTTTGGTTTCGGATGGTTCGGAGGATGCTTTGAGGATAGAAAGGAGGGATCTTTCGAGTAGTGTATATAATCCATGGAGTTTTTATGTGCTTAACTTTGATTAAGCGGTTAATTGCTCTTTTTCTCATGTTTTTTTTTTTTATAAAAATTTTCCAATTACCTAATTGAGAAAATAGTCTGAGAATTGGACAGGGCATAGCTTAGATTGCCCTCTTTCTGTTGAATAGAGATTGAGATTGTAAAAGATCTTCGAGTTTTGGATTATTTTTAACAAATGCTTTGAGTAACGAGTTCAGCCCGCTAGCTATAATAACTCGTTGGATTATTAATATTAGGGTCCTGATCATCCTTGTATCGAATGTGAGAGTATTAGGGCGTCACAGACTAGCCCTGACGTCCTTATTAGGTCCAACTAGCCATTCGAGCCATTTCTTAGCCAAAAATTATCAGGTGATGCGAGACTCGTCTTACGCTTCTGGGAGTCAAACTGACTCTTATATCAAATGTAAATGACTCAATCCATTAGCGTTAATAACTTGTTGGGTTCAAATCACTGGTCCAAAATATTCAAGCTTAGTTTTAGTATCAAAGTTTTTAGTCCCGATATTTTCGATCATGATATAATCTCTTTTCCGTCTTTGTTTGGATGTAATAACTCATTAAGCCCTCTAATCACTACGCTTTGATATTTTATGTATATAAGAAAAGAAAAAAAAAAAAAAAACCTTTGTAGATCATGTTTATGCATTATAGATAACGATTTTTGTTGAGATTGAAACCTCTCTTCTCTTACTAATATCACTATATGTTTCTTGGTAGAAATTGGTACTTGCTAGTGTCATCTCTCTTACAGTAACTTGAATGCAGTGCAAAGTTTGTATGCAAACGATTTATTTGTACCACATCGGAAGTCGAATGCAGGGAGCATGCCGAAGCTAAACACCCAAAGACAGACGTATACCACTGCTTTCCTCGTCTGAAGAAGTAGAAGTAAGATTGAATCCTAGTATGTGTTATGGGAAAAAGATTGAAATACTATGTCCTCAAGAAAATGTGCATGCTTTTGTGGATCGTAAGCGCTAACTAACTATCTCAAAAGCACGTGCTGATAGGAAGGGCGCATCCATCGCACTTAAGGGCTCAGCCATAGCGCTCGTGGGCTTCGACCTGACTCAACCCACCTGAACGTTGGGTCTATTGTTAGGTCTCTTGCCGTTAGGTCTCTTGTGGACCACACCCCCACTCAACTTATTAGGCTCATCCAACTGAACTTATTAGTCTCCTGAGCCTATTGTCACGGAACAGGAAGTTGGACCTATTTTTAGCCCAATAATAAATAGCCAACAACTTTAACTGTGTATCTCAATCGACTTTGGTTAACAATCTTATTTGTTGGAATAGCCCATCAAGTGTGTAATGTGTCGTCGCCCTTATATCCTATTCTGCGTTTGTTGAGCAATATAAGATAAGCGAACTGGCTGTGGTTGATGGATTTGTATGGTATCAAACTATTCCAATTATCAACAATTAAAGGGTTTCTTATTTGAAGGTGTTGCTCACTGCGAAAAGCATTAGTATATCTTTTATACGTAGTTGTGTATTCTATAAATGAAAGATTGTGCATATGTGGGAAAATGTACCTCGTGAAATTTGTTTTCTCGTGCCAAAGGCAATTGGCATTTTGACTGAGAAGAAGTTTGTTTGTAATGTGCTTCTGGTTTAAAGTTATCTTGTCAGTTTGTAAGATGACTTATTGCCTGGGATGTATCACCTTATGCTTCAGTTTAGAGGGGTGAACTTGTAAGAGGAGCTTACTGGTACAGCGCATTTTCACATCCATGTCTTGTGACAAGAAATTGTGTTTGGATCAAACTTTGATCCACATCAACAGAATTGGGTCTACTCTGAGTAGGTTCCAATCTAAACTTGATCCAAAGTCCAGATACAAAACCAACTTCTAGCGGGTTTTCGGGACTGAGTTTAGATTAAAAAAGAAACCTGATCAGATAAAAGAAAACCTGATTGAGAGCATGATCTAATTTTGTTGGTGTTGATTAAAACCCGATCCCACTCAGATTTTATCTCACGGGAAACAAGAGTAGCAACCTCACAGCGCTTAGTTATACTTGTGGACCAGCTGGACAGATGGGACGGCTTAGTATTCCTACCATTGCGGGACTCCCAATCAATCTCTCATGACAGAGACGTAGCTTCCATAGTTTCTTCCGCTTCCAATGAGAAGACGGTGGTCACCGGCATCTAGTTTGGGAGTTCGAAAAGCAAAGATTGAATGATTGCTTGGGAGTTTCTGAAAGCAGAGATTGAATAAAAGCTGATCGATTACCCCGCCCCGTTCTGAGTTATTCCTGCCGCCCCGACATCCCATTCCGCATGCCATCTTCCAATGATCGGGAGTCGGCATGACATTGGGCTCGACCCAGAAGAGTTAAGTCTGAGATAGATAATCGGAAGAGATCTTAGATTCAGATTCACTTTTCAATAGCATGCGAGTTAATTTTAGAAAAAAAGGCCATGGGACATCAATATGATGATACACCACTAACAACTAGATGGGCCTTGATCTTCCTGTTTACAGCCAAACTGTTCATAGATCTCTCTCTCTTACCAACCAGTGGCTGGCACGCAGTACAGGTTGGGTTTGGGTCTGTCTCCCTGTTACCTAGTATCTGATTCGGAGCCTTTTCGTTCGATATGATGGTTAGTAAACTAAGACTACAAGAATTGAAACAAAAGGGAATAATAATAACAGGAGAGAGAAACTGAGGGAGTCTCTCCTACTGGTCTAGCCTAATAAATTAACATCGAAGGATAAGACACACTTCCAACAGGTTTAGCACCTCCTATTTTTGATGAGCCACCCCAGTAATTTTTCTGACCGACCCACGAAAGTGCATGACCTACTCATATCATCTTAGTTTCCATCTATTCCCACACAGAACACAGCCCTACTGAGATGAACAAAATAAACGAAATTATTAAAGTACACTCTAACAAATTTTTACAATTTAAATTGATCATACAGTTCAATAGAAGACCAGGTAACTAGGTAATTTCACTCGCTCAGCAAACATCTGAAACCACATGTTCATATAAATAAATAGATATTTGAATCACTTACACCAGTTGTAGCCTAATGTAGCGGCTGAGTAATACCTGCATGTCGAACTACTGGGGACGCATTCTGCTGTTCTCCGCTGCTCTTACTTGTTGGAAATATGGATGTGCCTAGAAAACACCCCAAAAAAAAGAGATATAATAGCAGTAGATAGTAAGATGCTTGCGGCGACTGCTAATATGGCCCGATAGACATAGAATGCGAAGCTTGGAAAGATATCAGACTCTCAAGGATTGGCACAAAATTTTTTAGCTCTTCAGTAGAAAGAATTTGAGAAGCTTTGGTTATACAAAATAATATTTTAGGTCTAGAGGTTCCTAAACATCAAGTCTGTAAAAAGTTAGCTTTAGTTATGCACATATCAGTAGAATTGGATGCCTCTGTTTTCTAGAGTCCAAGATGGTCGTAGTCTCTGAAGTTCTGCGAGTTGGTAAATTAAACACCCAACCCCTTATTTTACTTCAATTTTCGTGACAATTCCAAGTCCTTATTTCTTTGAGAGTAACCTTAGTTTGGCAATTGAATTTCAGTAACAACAAGAGAGAGAGAGAGAGAGAGAGAGAGAGAGAGAGGGAGTCAAACTAATCACAAGTACGGACAAATTTACCATAGCTTCTCGTGCTGTGAGCCTATCCTGATGATCATAGCGGAGAAGCTTATCAAGAAAATCTATTGCCTGCGTGAAAAGTTTAAAAGTTAGCAGCACTACTATCAAAGAATATGGTGATAACAGATTGCCAGAGAAAATGTAAGAAGCTGATCAAATGCTTTGATAAAATAAAGATACCTCTGGAGAAACAAGATGCTGATTTTCTGCATTAACAAACTTTGACCAAGGCTTCCTGCTGTGCCTGTAGCAAGTAACAGTAATTAAGTAAATCAGCTGTAATGAGGCGACAGTATTTCTTTCTTTCAATAATAGAGTTTGTATGGCAAAACAAAGGACATAAAATGCGAATAACATACAAAACAACACTACAACATAAAAGGACTATTACCTTCCAACAAGAGCTTCAAGCTGGGGATCAAGCTCTAGACGGTATTTGTTTAAATAAGCATTAAGCTCATCTGTACCAAGCACCTAAAAATAACAAAAGTTAAGACTTCAATTCAACCACACTTTGGCTAGTATGCAAGTACTACTAAATATCACTAATAATTTTTTTCCGTCATCAATCTTTAATATCAATTCTCACGATTACTACTCTACTTCTGAATAAACCAGTTCTAATCATTTCTACCGCAGAAGATCGTGAAGTTCAAATTGAGTACAAATAACATAAGAAATTACCATGCACAGACAAGAATAGGATGAAACAAAGGGAAAAAAAAAAAAAAAAGTCTGATCAAAACCTTGGCAATTTTAACAAGTTGATCATGATTGTCATGGCCATAGAAGAATGGCTCCTTGCGAAATATCTGCAAATAAATAGCAAAGAATTGCCACAAATGTTATCAGGAATTGATGAGAAAAATAGAGCAATCTATCCAAGTAAAAGATCATAGGTGACTTGGATACAATTGAAAGCCATCTTTTCATGGGAAAAGAAAAAGAAAATGAGAAGAAAAAAGAAGCTTTGCTCAGGAAAAAAAAAAAAAAAAAAAGGAAGAAAAAAACAAGGAAGCCAACCATTCCAGCAAACATGCAACCAAGACTCCACATGTCCAAAGAGTAGTCATAATCTTGCAAGTCAACAAGGAGTTCAGGCCCCTTGAAGTATCTGGATAAGCCAAAAGACTTATTAGTCAACATAAACAACTTGTGCAGCAAAGCTAGGTGTGTCAACTATTAGAATTGGTTATGGACTAGTCCTTCTCATCAATAAGGTGCAGATTGAGTATTGGATCTAAAACCGCCAGGCAATCATGAACCGGACAAGAATGAGGACAATAAGGCGAATCTATAAGAACTGAAACTTGCCTTGAAGCTACTCTAACATTGTACTCTTTGCCTGGATGGTAGAACTCAGCAAGTCCCCAATCTATTAAGCGAAGCTTGCGGAGTTCATGATCAATCATAACATTATGAGGCTTGACATCTCGGTGCATAATTCCTTGGGAATGGCAGTAATCTAGTGCCTGCAATTATGACAAGTTAGTGACACAATAAGAAACCAACATATAAACAACTCAAACTGACTGTGTGAAAAGTTCAGCAAAAGATAGTATGTCAAGGCATGCTTTTAGTAATATCTCATAAGAACTGGTAACAACGAAGAAGGAAAAATCAAACACGAATTTATGTCCAGCAGATAATTAACAATAAGTAAAAGAAGTCAAATATACGCCCAGCAGATTAATTTAGAAAGATATTAATACTATC
The DNA here is from genome assembly GCA_016920855.1 of Puya raimondii. Taxonomy (NCBI): domain Eukaryota; kingdom Viridiplantae; phylum Streptophyta; class Magnoliopsida; order Poales; family Bromeliaceae; genus Puya; species Puya raimondii. Next base: position 3,168,472 of record JABWPP010000044.1, on the reverse strand, counting down.
GTTATCTGTCAGCATCCTTCACACTCAAATGGTAAATATCTGCTGGATATATAAGAAATTCAAACTTCCATCCGGCAGAAATCTATCCTTCACACTTGACACTAAATAAACATCCAGGAGATAATTGAAAGATTTTATGGTTACTCTGGGTGGTAACTGGTAAACAATATCAATCAATGGTATTTTCATTTTGAGTAGACAATATATAGAAAGATACTGACAAACATGAGTGCTGTTTATTTAGGACATTCTTAAGCAACGTATGCAACAGAGAGTAAAAGAAGAAATTAAAAGAAAGAGAAGCATAAGTACCTTGAGAAGTTCATAAATATAGTAGCGTATATCATAATCTGTCAGTGTTGGGTACAAAACTTTGAAATCTGTGCTGTTCACGTACTCAAATATTAAGCTAGGAGTTTTTGAATGCTGATCTCTGACAATATCGAAAAGCTTCACAATATTTGGACCACCACAAAGGTTCTGAAGTATTTTTATCTCCCTTTTTATCTGTAAAATGGGGCGACAGACAATTATACTTGTTAGGACACAAAAGATAAATTTAGAGAAGAAAAGGACACCAAAAGATAAATTTAGAGAAGAACTTCCAGAATAATTCTTGTTAGGGCAGCAGCAGATAATAATTCTTGTTATCTGTTCCATTACCCTCCTAAAATATTAATATCCGTGCACCCTTTCTCTATACTCAATTTTTTTTTAACCACTCTAACTTTGCAAAAATTATGACACAAGACAAAAAAGTAAAAGAGAAAAGCTTATTAGGAGATTCCAATTTTCATGTAAGAAAACACAACATATTCATAATACCTTTTTCTTCTTAACAGGCTTCAGGATTTTGATGACGCAACGTTCCTTATTCGTTATATTTATGCCTTCAAAGACTTCGCTGTACTTTCCTCTGCCCACTTTCCGCACAACCTCATAATCATCCTGATCACTGAGAAAAGATTTATGGTAAATAGTTTGAACTTATTAGTCTCGACCCTACATAACAACTTAATTAATTTAAACTACCAACGCTAAGCAGTTTGCTAGGAAACGAGTACATTGGGCGTAAGCATAAAAGTTGCCACAGAAAGTTGCCGAAAGTAACTAGTTAACAAAAAGAAAAAAAAAACATTTTTCACAAAACCACAGCATGGTTTGATGAAAATCCAGCTACCTACCTTTCGTCCATAACTTCTCAAAAACTGATTATGATGTACCAGAACAACAAGGAACTCCCTTAACATAGGATATCGAGTCACACTAATTTAACTTCATCAACAATGATAGACACATACTAAACCATTAAGCAATATTTACAGGGACAAAAAAAAAAAAAACAAAGGAATAGTATAATATGCAATTTAAGATCGAAGTTAGTCCCCCAACAATCTGGTTGAAGTTAGTTCAAACCAGCTTTAGCATCTTCGAGCCACAGACTCCGAGCTTCCAAGCTAAAACAAAAGATCTAAGAATAAAAAAGCAAGCCGATGAACAGGCAAAAAATTGTTTTAAGCGCCATAATCTGCGATCGCAGTTTCTTTGTCCACAACAATCCTAAAGAAAACCCTAACTAAGTTCGAAACTAGTCTTATCAACTATTCTCCTCTTAAATGGTGATCAACCTAGGGTTTAGAAATCCCAAGTTTCGTGATCTTTTTCTTTCCCTCCACATAATTCCTACTTAACACTTCCAATCTCCTTATCTTCACTGTTATTCCTCATGATTAAACCAATTCCTTTCCACTTAAATCGGCACTCACCATTCCACATCAACCCATCAAAGGAAGAATCAAGCTTAAAAATATTATAAAAAAACTCATAAAAAGGTAAGAAAACGTTGTAACAAAGGAGACGCCGAACTCGGATCGGAGATACAGTTACATCTAGGGTTAGGGTTCCAAAATCGAAAGCTCTTACCCCCATTGGACGGTGAGGGACTCGTAGTCCCAGTACTCCTTGGGCCGCTGCACGTTAACGTCCGCGTAAACCCTAGCCTTCGACATGGCGACGCCGCTCCAAGATCTCGCCGCCGCCGCCGACGCCGCGGCGAAAACTTCGGATAGAGGGAGGATTCTTCCGATTGAAGAGAGTATTGGATCGGATTATGGCGGTGGCTACGGAGAATCGTAGAGGAGGCGGAGAGGGGGAAGGGGTAGATGTAGAGGACGAACGCGAGACGAAGAGCGATCGCGAGGGCGAGGGCGAGGGTTGGAGAGAGAGAGAAGAGAGAGAGACAGAGATGGGCTGAGTTGGCCCACGGATAAGATTACAATGGGCCGATGGTATTAATGCACTCGGTGCACCGAACCCACATACGTAGTCATCTCATCTCCAATGCTTTTTAAATTTGCATTTAATCGCAACGAGATACTTTTGAAAATTTTATATTTTGGCACTCAAAATAATAATTTCTTGTTAGTTAACTGTCTATATTTGTAGCAATATAGAACTTCTTTGAGGTCGAAATTCAGTATTCCAGTAAAGAATTATTTTTCTAGCAGTTGATTATTAAAATTTAATGTCATATACTTAGAAAATTTTTTTGCATAAAAAAGCTCATCTACATATATCCGGTGAACGTTCTCTATTGTTTCTTATCGTGTGGCTTGTTTTAATCGCTTTAAGTTGATAATATGTAAAATAAGATAGTTAACTATAAATATTAAAAATTTGGATGCGCATAAAATGTTTAAAGTTTAGAGGACTATTTACAAGTACACAAAAAGCTGAGGTGATTAACAGCATCAAACAGAATATTGTTGCATCATATTTTCTCACCATATATAACGCAATTACGCGTAATCTCAATCAGAACATAAGATTCATTCAGGGCAATAGTTATTATTTGATTTCCCTACCCCACTCCCTTCACCCACAGAAAAAGGGTACAAACCCAGGGAGTAAACTATAAGAAAAGGTCATAGAAATCAAATTGTCCATGCCATCTAATAAAGTCTTTTGCATTCATCAAGCAGGCTGGATAGATTGCAGAAAGAATAGAGGCTAACAACACATACATTCTCATGATAGAATCCCTAATTAATTAATTCAAGGACGACTTTACAAAAAAAAAAAAATCCATGGTCATGCAAGAAATACAAAGAGCACTTAGAAATACTATATACTCGCCAAGATCATCTAAAGCCTCACCCAACACTTCATGTATGAATATGCATTTGGACCACATAATAACACCTTGGATTTATGCTCTTGAACGCGATAATACCATTATTGTAATGCATTTGAAGGTCGAGTTTTTTGCGACCCTGGAGCATTTGTTGGCTGCACAAATAATCAATAGTTTCTTCAAACTATTCTGCAGCGGAATCTCCAGGCATTCTCTCGTACAACCGGTAGATCAAAGGTGACTTCGACATCTGAGGCTCCCTCTCGAGGACTGAGATCATGTCCTTCATTGAAATGCTGCGTGGCACTTTTGATTGAGGTGATTGAAATGGGCTCCTTCCCATCCTTCTTACGCCACCTAACACAGAATAGTTCGAACCACATTTTTGTCACTACATTATTATTAGGTAGGAGATAATCTACTTGAATTGCCTGGGAGAATTTTGCCAATCTTCTTTTTATAGAGAAAAATGGCATCCAGCACTTTCTTGGTTGCAGAAACTCTAGAATGAATTTTGGCAGCTTGGTGTCTCAGAAGGCTTTAATTCGTCAAGATATTTACATTTATACCCTGCAAACTATTTATGTACTAGTCCTCGCAAAATCTGAACTATTGTATATGCCCTTCAAAAACTCAATAGCTAAATATATTTACCCTGTACTAACAAAAATGCCCCTAGTTAAAATATCTTTTTCTAGTATAAAACCAACTTTTCAAACGAATGAAATGATTCCACAACTCGAGGGAAATATATGAAAATTTAGATAATTTAGATATATAAGTCAAAAGATGATTTTGCAGGGGTATATATGTAAAAGCCCTTAAGTTGAATATGACATGATAGACAGTAGCGCCTACCAGATCCAGGAACCGCAGAGAGGTTTTTCTTTTCTGCTTCTTCGCTTTCTCTTGAACTTCTTCCTAAGTTTGACGACGCCTTTCGGAGTGATGTTTTGGAAGCAGAAGCGCTATCGAGCCCTTCGCGCTTCTGTCTAGCTTGTTCCGCCATAAGCTGCCACTTGGACAGCATATCATCCCCACCCACAGCAGCTCGGGCCGCAACATTCGCAGCCGTTGTTCTCATTTTATCATCCTCTTCCTTGTTAACCTGCACAAATTGTGATAGTCGCCAACAAGAACACAAACAAGTAGAAGGGTTTCTTTAAAAAGAGCTACCTTAACATTCTTAGAGCGGCTTTCATCCTTATCTTTCTCTGGATTTGCACCTGAACTGCTCTCTGTCTGCATGCAGAAGCAGTAAGGCACGTAGTCATAAATTTTGCTGAAACAGAATTTGTTTAACAACCATGTTTTGTATTCCAGGAAAAAAAAGCAGCGTCCCAAGCACTTTCTACAATGCATAATAATCTTAAAGAGATGTCTAGTTGTAAAGCAATTGGAGATAAGAGTCTGTTTACAAAGGTATTAACTATTAACTAGATGGCTTCTTTATGTGGGTTGAACAACCATGTTTTGTATTCCAGGAAAAAAAAAGCAGTGTCCCAAGTACTTTCTACAATGCATAATCTTAAAAAGATGTCTAGTTGTAAAGCAATTGGAGACGAGTCTGTTTACATAGGTATTAACTATTAACTAGGTGGTCTTCTTCTTTATGTGGGTTGTCAGTTCATAATTTGTGTTGTCAAATTTATATTAAAGCATGGTACGACCGAGGGTGGTTTTGGATATTATAGCTGGATTAAAGCTGCTATTTTTGTTACTAGATTATCTTACATCATCTAATCTACCCACAGTGTTGGACTAACCTTTTCCCGGCACTTGGTTTTGTCTGGTGTTTTCCAAATAAATGAGGCTATAATAGCTTTAAATGTCTCAATGTAAGATGCAATTGAGTGGACAAGAACATGCTCAATAAAGTAAGTAGAAGATCTAAGCAGACGTCGTGAATCTAAAGTAGCTCCTCAGTGTTGTAGTTTTCTAAAACAGCTCTCCCCCCTATAGAAGAGCTATTTGGGTACAGCTCTTCAAAAACTACTAACAGCTTTTTGTTACAATCCACCCAACATCTTCTTGCCGCAGCAGAAGAAAAAGATTCAAATTGGAGCTTGCTTTCGGGCCTGGAAGCTCATTTCAGATTCTAAAAACAGAAGCAGCTTCAGAAATATCTTTTGCAGATGCCTGGCTGCTGCTTTTCAAAGTAGAGAAGCTATCCTATAATTCAGGACCTTTTTTTTTATTTTTTTATTTCAACCCATTTAGCTTAAAAGACCATCGTTGTATAACTTGAAGTTAAGCTATTTTTGTATAACTTGAAGTTAAGCTTTCTCGTGATATTACCCACCATCTTAATTTTCCAACTTGTTAAATACATAATCTTCAGTTTCCAAATTGTGTGGTGCTGAATTCCGAGAGCAATTAAGAAACCAAACTTAATCACAAGCCAACAAATCGAACAAGCATATATGTACAATTAAGAAAATAAGTATTAATAAAGCAGGCTGCAATTAGCAGTAAAAATTATGCCAATGATAGACCAATTTAACCTCCATCAGCTAACTAACCTCATTTTGTTTCCTGAGCTTATCAGCTTCTTCCGACTGTTTCTTATCCCACTCTTCCTTAGCTTTCCGGTTAATCAGCGAAATTTGACGACGAACGTCTGAAGTGACGACAAACCGATGACCAGTTTTTTCAATATCAACCCTCTACAGACAATAGAAGCGAACAGTCGGTAGAAGATTAGTCGATAAAAAATGGCTTAGCAGTCAAATTAAGTTAGAATTTAGTGACCTGTTTTGACACTCTTATTAGCTGAGTAATCAATCCCCGTAACCGCTCCTCCACACACTGAAAAATTGCTTGAGTTACATTAAGTGATACGATGACTCTAAGAAAGGATTCTTTCGCTAAATATTATCTCACCATTGATAGACAGCGCTCCACATCACTGCCAACACTCTTCAAGTTACATTTTGACACTGCCATAAATACCAACTATCAATAAACGCATACTGAAGTATGAATATTCAGATAGAAGCTTAATAATAATTTTGTATTATAAAAGAGAAAAATGGGTATGGCTTAAAAGTTCAAAAGACTAACTGATTTCTGCTAGTTTCTTCTGAAGAGGGCCTTTCTGCAAAATTAACCTTTCTTCTTCTTCTTGCACGACTCTTCGAGTTGCTTCTGATGCACGGTTATCTTCCTTTGGGGCGGATAGCAGCTGTTCTTCTTCTTCCTATCAAACATCAAATCAAGAAATAGAGTTCAAGCAGTTGAATCATCAAACGAACATGCTAGACTCAGAGTTGTCTACACTTGTAAAACTGGGAAGTTTTCTATTTACATATATATGTAATTGAAAAGAACCCCATTGTTCATAACAAAAAACTTTTTCCAAAACCAAATCAATTTCCCCCTATGAATTGGATGGCTCCCTGACTTCACGATAAGGGTATTTTTGCAACAATCTGCACTTTCAGGGCGTAATACAAAAATTTGTAATTTACAGGGATACTTTTGTAAATAGATAATTTTGCAGAGATATATATGTGTAACATCCCCTCCCTACTCCTCCCACCCAACCAAAAAAAAGAAGAAGAGAACGAGGCATACCCTCAGATTAACACCACTAACGGCTGTGACATCATTTAGTTGCTCGATACTTTGATCAAGAAAAGCCCCAGATGTCTTCTGTTTTTTGCTAATGGTAGAAACACAAAGATCCATTAAGTAATTAAGAGAAATCGAAAAAGGACTTATATCTATGGATGAATTTAACTTTCAGTAGACAAAGAAAGGGGAGTATAACCTTGATGGAGGTGGGGAAGTGCCCGGTGCTTCTAAGGGTTTTTTCTGACCAACTGATGTTTTCTTTTGGGGAGTCTTCGAGTTAACTCCGGCAAGCGATGTTGGCATTGTAGATGATGTTTGAGGGTGCATCTGATTCTTCAGAGAGGACATAGTTTATAAGATAGCAAATAGAAGTTACATGTAATTTTTAGGAAGAATGCAAGGTAACAAGGATGATTCATATTATTATTTATATGAAAGTACTGCTCTAACTTAGCAAAGAATCGTGATAAAACATCTATAAAGAACGCAATTAGATTATCATAAAACTGTTCCTGGTTAAAAGGAATCATCCATTATAATGTGAGACTAATTTCAAAGTGGCATTAAAGAAGAAACAGGAGAATGCAACATACATTCTGTGGAAGTCGCAAGATTCTCTTGCTTTCCCAGAGTAACAACTGAGATAAAGCTACGAAGGGGGAAAAAAAAAAGTCTTATAGCTCCATTTTTACATGTAGTTTCATTTAAAACAGAACACAAAAAATAATACTGCACCTTATTATCAATCCCTCATATCCTCTCCTGTTGTCATCCAAAATCTTACAAATTACTGTGCCAATAGTACCCTCACAAGAAGCAATCACCTCTTTCGTCATGATTAGTATAATTGGAATTTTAGCCCAAAAAACCCTGTATTTTTTTATTTTTTTTGGCTAAAATCGGCCTGAAACATCAGCTGATCTTTCCTCTTTTTTAGTTTTGCTCCTAGTTATCTTTATAGTCAGTTGAAATATACACTCTAGCCTCCCACCATTGAGGCAACCAATAAGGATATAGAAAAAGTAGTTTGTCACTAAGATAATAAATGACCAAAACGTACACATATATGTATACAAACATAATGCGGGGCATAACCTGAAATTCTCTCTAGATGGCATATTGGTGTTACACTAGAATATTGTTTTTTACACAGTTATACTATGTTCCCACTTCTCTGATGAAGTTATTTAACAATACTCGTTCTCCTAATTGGTAGGACTTACAAAAGAGGCAGTAAATAGTAGGGGAAAAAAAAAGATGACAAATGCAAACCTGCATATTCTGCTCCACCTGAGTGGCTAGTGGACCTGAAATCTGATTGGCGCCCATCTCCGGACCCACCAATTGCAAGTCATTTGCTGATTCACTAGGCTGATCAACTTCTTTCTTAGCCTCAAGTGGAAAAGGACTAGCTTTCTGGTCCTTGTTTGATGACAATTGCCACATGGCTGGATTATTATGCTGCAATCCCGGATGAGTAATTTGGGTATGTACTCTCTTGCTTTCATTAGCAGCATCATACTTGGGCATATTCATAGCATTCCTCGGCTGAACTCCTCCAATTTGTGTATGAGGTGGATTTATTGAAGCACCGACTGGCCTCGGATAGTTATGGGCATGAAAATTACCCCTTCCATACATTGGGAAAGATGTATGTGGAAGCTGTGTGTGCTGCTGCTGCTGCTGCTGCAGCTGCTGCGGCTGCTTGTTAACTGTTTGCATTGGGATCGTTGACATCTCTCTTGGTGCATTACCAACATTGATATTGGTGGGCAAACTTTGTGCCTTATTCTCCTTTTGACTAGTCGGTAAATTAGATGTATCCGTCTGCATTTGAATTTGTCGATTTGTCTGGGAACTACGTGCTGCCTGAGCCTCCATCTTCCCAACAGTCCGAAAAGAATCATATAAAGATAATAAGTTTATTGAAACAGTGATGTTTGGTGACATAGTGAATAATGCATTAAAAGTTATACCAATTACGGGCCACATCTAAACCATGAAAAAAAAAGAAAATAAATGGCCATGGCAATCAACTTGCTACAAGATGTGATTTCCACTCACCTGCATTTGAACTTTGTTAACTGCCTGTCTGAGCATCTGGTCACCAACGATATTCCTTGTTACTCTTAAAAAGTCTGCTTTAGTGACTTCGTTATTCTACAGAAATAAAGGAAAACATTAACTTATCAGAAGCTGTACAATTTTCTTCCAATATGACAAAACTCTGATATTCTATAAATTTGGAATTAACAGTAGTAGGCGAAAACTAACAGTAGTAGGCGAAAACTCTTTGTACTAATGAGATTTAATCAAGCTATGAACTAGTATTACATATAGATTCTAAAATTTGATAATTTCGTTCTTGAGGGAAGTAGTGCCGTATGAATATGAAAGATGGTTTAGATTAGTCGAGGAGACATTAGATGTCTCTGTAGTGTGTTGTTTTCCAAGAAAATGTGGTATTTTTTCTCCCACAGGATCTCATTCAACTCAAATAGGTACAATAAAAGGTAAAATCTAAAACCTGAGAAGGGCTCTCCAAAAGAGTAAAAAGAAAGTAGATAAATCTCTCATGAAATAACAATAACAAAAGAAAAAAAGTAGAATGGATGCAGGAGAAAGAAAAGTAAAAAATAAATATATAAAAAGAAATAAAATATAGATACAAACCCTAAAACAAAAGAGGAAGAAGTCGTGGAAACCCTAGGGACCTAGGGACTTAATACTCAGCCGTACAAAGCTGTTTTTGTCTCTCAGAATTTCTGAGGAAAGAGAAGCGGGTTGGAATATTATAACAGTTGTACAGTTGAGGGTCCTTTCCTAACAGAATTAGGAAACACCAGGAGAGAATCAAGGAAGGTAAAATAGGTCGGTACAATCTGTTAGGTTTTTTTTTTTTTCTAAAGAAAATCTCTAATTTACTTTATCTGGGATTTAGATCATAAAATTGCAGATTTTAGAGATAAGTGGTAGCAACAACAAATTTAAAAATAAATAGCGGATAAAAGGTTTAAACATGAATCCTAATTAGATTAGAATTGAGATAAAGACCAATAAATTAAATTTTAGAAGAAATATACTCTTTTGAGCAGAAAACCAATGTAACAAAATCCATATCACAGAGAATAATTCAAATCAGTGATACATTTATTTAAACATCAAAACCAATTTTTGATTGATTGGATTCCTAACAGAAAAGTAACCCCCCCCAAAAAAAAAAAAATCCAGCTACCTCACCAAACTGACACACTAAACTAAACCAAAAGAAACAACTTATTGAACCCTAGACAATAAATGAGCACAAACCAAACCACATGAAACAAAATAAATTGTGAAAAGATAAAAACAAAGTAAATGTCTGTAGTAAGCAGTAAACTGTTAAACATAAAAAAGAAAATATGTGTCAATATTCTCACCCTTAGTCTCATAAAAGCGGCCATAAGCTGCATCTGTCTATCTTTGTCAAGTTGAGGGCGCAAGACTGGAATTAACAAGTGAAATGATATGGAAGGCATAACCTTATTCCTCACAGCATTGTTTGCTTGGTTAACAGCTGGTGCTTGTTGATTGTTAAGCCGCTGCATAAGCTGCTGTGGGTTCTCGGAAGGATGGGTAAATTCCTGTTTTGGGACGACGGTTTTCTGTTCAGGAAAATTGGGCTGTTCTTTCTTAATAAATTGAGAAGAACTCTTTTCTGATTGGTCACTAATAAGTTGGCTTTGATCTTTGGAATCTTCTGGAAAATGATCTATTTGAGACGAGTGCTTCTCTAGCGAATGGAGATGTTGTTGTTCTTCATTTGGTTGGATTTGCTGACTATGATTTTCCTTCTCCCCAGAATTTTGCCACTGTCCCAGAACTTGTTGTGATGCAGAGCTGTTCGCTTGGTACAAAGTGCCTGATGAACCAACATATCACCAATTGTCCATAAATTAAAGAGCAACTACGCTAATATAAAAACTTGAAAGTATCTCAAATCCAACCGTCTGTCAGCTTGACCACTCCACATATTTTATATTTATACATTGTTAACGTTTAAAAAGTTAAATTGCAATTGTTACATGTTATTTTAACATTATACGAGCAAGCTGGATCCCATCATGGTAGAGAATCAACGCAGGTCAAATTAAGTTCTTATAAGTCAACGCAATTGGGAAACATATATAGTGTCACTATTTAATTGCCTTGCAAAAATAATCTGAAATTTTGCTTGAAAGCAAGTTCTTCTGTAGCATTAGATTAAAGCTTATCCATGGGTCTGTTTTATAGCAGAACTCCAAAAGCTATTTTACAAACAATATTTTCACCCTAACCATCCCATGCCCTATGCAGATAGGCAATCTGTAAACAGTACTCTTGAAACAATAGCTGACTATCTTCGTACAACTAATAACATCATCAAAAAAGATCACAAAAATATTCATGACAAAATCCATAAAATAAACTATCAACAGTTAGCGTCCACATGCACTTATCGTAGTTCTATCGCTACTGATTATGAGATATTTGTTATGAACAAGACAATTTTATTGTTTTGAGAAATTCCTAGAGCCTTTTTGCGCCTCATGTTTTGGGGTGAGATGAACCCCAAAATACTTTGAGCCTTAAAGGCATGTAATACAAGCCACAAGAATGTATTGAATCAAGAAATGCATCATGCAGACATTTCATTACTCATAATAGTCCTCAAATGATAAAAATATCCATTAGCTTTTACTGAAAATAATGTATGCCTTTCACATAGGTCCTTTGATTTCACCTCATACAAAGAGATGAAGAATCTGAAACTCTCTCTATATTATCTGATCCGGTAACTTATATTGGTTTGCATAGTATCCACAATTAAGAGTGTGGATTTACAAGCGATACTTTGGCAAACATTTTTATTGCTGTAATTTACCTTTTTTAACGCAAAACATCTTTTTTTCTTTAACTGGTACCAGCTATGATTAAGATCAGCAAAATTTCTTCAACCATTATCCTCTCCACTAAGTTTCTCCTATAATTCTTTACAATCTCCAAGGATAAACTAATACTTTAGTCCAAAATATGTGCTTAATCATAAAGGAAAAGCAGAAATTTTCTTTACCCAAGGAAAATACTGCAAATTTTTCTCCGAATCCAACGAACACCATATGAAAAGAGGAACAACCAGAAAATCAAGTAACTATGCAAAATGAAAGAGAACATTAACACGATCTCAATCTAATTGCAGTATAGCGATCAATTGGCCCTAATTGGCTCCAAAAGTTTCACCGAGCTCACGAAGTCACAAATCAAATTATCAACAATTACCGGCCTCCGCATCGGACGGCTGCGGCACGGCGGAGGCGTCCCCGCCGATGTCGCGATTGAGCGCGGCGGTGAAAGCCTCCACATCCGCCCCCGAATGCATGCTCTCGTCCTATACACACACATCGAACAGTTTTAGGGCAAAATCAAAAGTTTTTCACGAAGCCCCCCATTACTGGGCAAAAGCTAGCTCCAAGAAGAGCGAAATGGAGAAAAAGAGGACGAAGAAGAGGAGGAGAACCTCGTCGTCTTCGAGGAGCTTCATGATGGATGGATCCATGGAGATGATGAAGAGGAAGGAGAAGAGGAGAGGAGTGAGAACGAATACTTAGAGAAAAAGAGGTTTCGATTTAGAGAGAAAATAAATAAATGAAAATCGTTGGTTTATAGTGAGGATCGAAGAGCGTGGGTGTTCGGGAGCTTCGCATGGTTTCCGATGATCGCGCCTCGCCCTTTTAATTTTCTTCTAATTTAATTTAATTTCCTTTTTTTCGCACTTTTGTACAAAAATACATGGTGTTTATGTATTTTTAACTTAGTTCACTTTTTGGTTTTGCAACTTGCGACTAAATTATCCTTAAAATCTCGAAATTGCCCTTGGGCCACTTTTTGGTCAAACCAAATTACCCAGGATTCAATTTGGCTCAGTTTGATTAAATTTTGTAAATTTGAAATCGAAAATCTAAATAAATCGAATTAACTGAATATTTAGCGGTTGAATACAAATCTTTTAGATAATTATCGAATAATTAGAGTATTTAATTATCACTGAAGAAATTAGATTAAATATTTTTAGATAAAATAACTCATACTTTCTTTAAAACTTTTTTTTTGCAGAATATATATTAGTGTTGAAAAAGAAAATTCTAATTGAGTATCTAAATAGATATTCAATAAATAATCCTAATTTAATAAAAATAAAGTTACAAGATTGATTCTATTAAATCACTTGGCTCAATGGATTGTTATTTTTTAGTTTATTGTATATTTGACAAACTTTTAAACTCGTTAAGTTGATCGTGCCTTTTACGGTGATGCCAAGCTGTAATAAAATCATAATTGGGGGTGTTTTACGAAAAAGTACAACCCCTCGCTCAAAATTAGGGTTTTGGACGCCACTATAAATTCCTCTTCCTCCTCTCTCCCCGCCGCACATCTCCACCTCCTCCACGAGCTTGAGATTATTAGGGTTTCGTCTGCGATCTAGCGAAGGCACAAGCGAGCGAGAGAGAGATGGGGCACTCGAACGTGTGGAGTTCGCATCCTAAGAACTACGGTCCGGGATCTCGTGTTTGGTAATGGATTCTCACCTATCACATCTCTATTCGCGGCTACTACGAATCCATCAAACTCTAGTTTTCGCTATTGTTTCCTTTTCCAACGTTTGATTTTGATTTCTTCATTAGTGAGATTCGTTTAGAACATGGTCAAAATCGCCAAATAGATTATGCAATGTGACGTTCTTTGAGTTGTTTGTTGTTGGAAGGGTCGGAATGCTCTACAATCGATGCCTTTATCTTTAATTTTATAAGAATTTGATATATTTAGAAAAGTGTTATTAATATGTTAGGCTTTGGATTAGATGTTTGGCAAATGCTAAAACTAGAGGATGTTCCAGGGAAAATTTTGGATTTTTGTGTGTATGCTAAATAAATGAGTGATACTATTTATGTTTTCAGTAGAATAATTTTGTGATGTCTTTGATAATTCTCTGTAGGAAGTAGAAACTCACACTGTCGAATGGATATAAACTTGCTTTGATCAATTCTTTTGGCAATCTCTTATCAAATTTGATCTTAGTCTTGTTGTTTACATTTGGTAGCCGGGTTTGCGGGAACCCTCATGGACTCATCCGGAAGTATGGACTCATGTGCTGCAGGCAGTGCTTCCGCAGCAATGCTAAGGACATTGGATTCATTAAGGTGAATACATTTTGTATTTTCATCTGTTTATCATTGGCTTCTTTTCTAATGTTTGTTAGTAGCTACATTTGCTTAAGTTATAAATTATTCTAAATGCCTGGTTGTTTCATGCGTCTTGAACAATATCTCTACTTGAGAAGCAAAATCTTGCCATTTGGCGAACAGAAGGGCTAGAACTCTTTGCTGGAGCAAAATATAAAAAGAAAAAAGCTTTCACTCCCTAAAAGCAGAAACTGTGATTTGAAGCTTTTGCTTGGACTTCTGTGTGAAGCTGTTTGGGGGCTTAAACAGCTGTTAATAGCTTCCTTTAATAAATCTAGTAAAACGGCACTTCTACGGCCAAACTGACCCCAAGCCAACAAGAGTTGCTCTAATGTCTTGTTTTTAAACTCCATTATAGTCAGATTTGTTAGGGATAGGCAGCGAAGAGATATGGTGCCAAGCTACTTGTATGTTGTTGTGTAAATTTATTGCCCAATGGATTTGTTGTTCTACTGAATCTAGCTTCTGTGGTAAGGTTAACTCAGTGTGGATTGCCGATCTTGCTGGATTATAACTTTATATGTTCTGGATTATAGGTATTAGATCTTGGTATGGGATAGTTTTATAATATTAGTGTCCTCTTGTTCATAGCATATGAAGTCTTTCGGCACCTGTTTTTGTATATTTGTTAAAGCAATATAATTAGATAAGTTCTTATTGAGTTGAAAAGACCTCCTCTGCCCCTTTTCATGTTCCATTGCCTATGCAACTGCAATAGCTGTTTATTCACTGGCTGCTTCTACGCTGCTTTATCATTGAAATTAAAAAAAAAATTCAAAAGATGTAGGACATTCCCTGCGTTTTAGGGCTGTAATGTTCTTGATTTCCTCCCCAAAATACTATCTCATGTCACAACAATTTAGAGTTGCATTAGCCGCTAGAGTCCCTCGTAGTTCTACCTTTGTGGTCATGCAAAAGGTTGTCAGTTCTGTTTAACATTATGATAATCATATCTGGATTTATTCAATTTTTGGTACTTTCTGAATATCAGTTAAAGATTTTCTTTTGATTAGAAAACTTGGGTATCCAAGCGAGTTTATTGTGATTTTTGAGTCTTCAATGTGATTGCCATGTTAATTGGTTCATGGAAGGTTTTCTTTTAGCTAGATTCTGCACTCGTCTGTGGTTTCTCCCTTTGGGATCATATAAATATGGGCTCTTTTGTGGAACAGTAATATGGTGAATATATATTGGGATAGGGTTCATTGTGTATACTTCATACGCAGTCATTCTATGTTTTAGGGTAGATATCCACTTGTCTTTTAAAAAGCACTATATGCGCAGGACTCATCTTTTTTAAAAAAAATTCCTCTCTCCCATATAATCCACTTATGTCAATCCTGCTTTTTTTGGCACCACATTTCACTATTTCTGATGTAAGCCCCTGCATTGATACTCTTGTTTAGAAAAAAAAAAAAATTTAAAAAAACCTGCCTTGCTTGTAGGAGCAAAGAAAACAAAGAACTATTTCTCAATTCGTTGGAAGTGAAACTAAAAAAAGTAGTTAACATTGTAATTTAATGAATCATATATAACCCGTATTTATCTCTAGAAGTGCAAGGCATCAGTTCTTTCCTGATTCATACGCCATTAAATTTTGATTCATTTCGAGCCATATTAGTTTTTCTTTCTTCTGTGCAGATGTATGAGCTAGAGGGATGTTCTGCCTTCCTCTATAGATACTTACCATGACATCATGCAATGCTTAACAGGAAATGGTCAATTAGAGTATAACTGTTCTAAATAAGAAGCATTTAGCTGAAATTTTGTTGGAAGTCAAGAACTCGATGAAACTTAAAAAGCTTACGATCTCTACTTAGTTGGAATGACATTTTACTTTCGCCAGTATTGTTCATGTCATCATTTCCTGCAGAACTTCTTGTGTGGAAAAATGCACTAATTTGATCAGGATATGGCCCTTAATTTACTTTCTTCTGGTTCTTTTTACAGTATCGCTGAGAACTTTTCTGTTAAAGCGCGGATCCCTTATTGGTGAAGGAAATGGATCTGCCACCTCTCAGTAAACTTCATATTGAACTTTTAGCAATTTCTGGTGTTTAATGTTTTCCTAGTTATTTTTGGTTGGTCTTAAGTACTTATGCACCATTTACTGGAATGATGTGGTTTTTCGTCCTAATGGTAATTTTTCCCTAGCATTTCCATTGTAGCACTCAATAATTTTAAGTGGAGGTATTTGCATTTTGCATGTTTTTTTTCCAGCATTCTTTGATTGCTTATTGTAGTTTGTTTACATTAGGCAAAACTTACAAACTGTCCCATGAAAATTGCACTTCTATTCCTTGATTATTAAAACCTACTGATAACACCCTTGATTTATAAATAGGTACCATTTGACCTCTTTTGTAAAGGGTTGAAATTTTATGATTTTCTAGCAAAAAATAAAGTATGGAGTACTGAGGCTTTCACTTGGACTTTAATTTAACCATTCAAAAATTTATAATTTGCCAAATGATTTTGTAAAAATTTTATGAGGCCAAATAATTTTATTTTGTCCAATTCAGCACCAAGGTGGAAGAATAATTGGAAGGAGATGAATCGTTTACGGCGGTATTTAATAAACTTACTTTAGAAGGTAGTGAATTATTTACCAACTTTTTCTTGACAGCGGTATTTAATAAACTTACTTTAGAAGGTAGTGAATTATTTACCAACTTTTTCTTGACAAAGAAAACGGTGAATAATTTTAATAAATCATACACAATTTTAAACTTAAAAAAATTAAAATAATCTACTCATATAATTCTAACAATCAAATAAAAATTTTAATATTTTGTATACAATTCTAACAATTTCATAAAAATTCTCACAATTTATATATCATCTTCTTCATTTTTGTCTATCATTGTACTGAGGATTAGTTGGCCAAATGAAATGATAGAAAGGTCATTTAGCAAATAAAAAATTTAAGTTTTATTCACTTCTTGTGGAGAAAGTGCAAATCAAAATCTATCAGGGGTGTGATTGTTCATATTACCAAGAAGCTTGTGTATTTTAGTGATGCAACTTTGTTTCTTATTGTTTTTGGCACGTTTGGATTATAATCTCCAAAATGTTTTCCCCCAACTTGCCTCCAGCTCCTTTCCTCCTCACCTACCTCGCTACATATTGTATTTTGCAACTTTGGACCACAATTTTTTATACTCTCCATTTGGCTCCAGTTCCCCCCCACCCCTCCATTCCCTCTTATCTTCCTGCGTACCTTCCTGCATCGCCACAAAATTCGCTGTCAAAATATTTTAATTATTTCTGTATGTGATGATATATTGTCCAAATTAAATTTATTTGATTAAGACATAATTTACAGATAAATATATCTATTTATATGCTTCGGCAACAAACCTTTTTGATCCAATAGATTTTGACCGTAAATGATTACTTCTATTGGAGCAGGGCTACTGTGCTAGCAGTCCCTGTGCTACTAAGTTCCTAACCACCCATCAAATTTAGGAAGAGAGAGAGAAGAAAAATTAAAGAGAAATTGAGTGTTTCAATTTTTTCCTCTTCTTAAATTTCTCTTCAATATCTCTTCTCTTTTTCATCCTAACCATCCATCAAACTTGATGAGTGGTTGAAAACTTAAGAGTATAAGAACTGATGTACTCTTAATAGCACAGTAATCCTGCTCCTTCTATTGTTTGATTTGGTGTAAGTTAAATTTATTCGTAACTCTGTTTTTTCAAAATGCTTTGTTATAAAAAAATAAAAAAAAATTATATGCTGGAGTGAAAATTTTTTACTAAAAAAATAAAAAGGTAGGGTGACTATAATTTCGAAATCATTGACTTTTATAAAATAAATAACGGTGAAAAAAATAATTTCTATTTGAATTCTAGTTCAACTGAAAGTTTTCGGTCTGAAAAATAGTTAAGGACAAACAAATAATAAGTTAATAAGGAAAAAAAGTTAAAAATCTAGTAGGGGCAAACAACTAAATTTTTTGTATATTAAGTGTTAATAAGGACAAACAACTAAAAGTTTTGTATATTAAGTGTTAATAAGGACAAACAACTAAAAGTTTTGTATATTAAGTGTTAACTTTTTCTGCTTGTTTTTGGTATAAGTGTTAGTAGTTATAGAGAAATAGACTGCTTTTAGTTGAACCTCATAAATGTTTGGAAGCAAAAAGCAGAAGAGCAATGAATTGTGAGTTTGGCAAACTCGTCTTTTCTCTCCATCCCACCTAACTCGGAAGGACCGCGACTTCAGTACCGAAATAGTCGCTTTAGTGGAATAGAAGTTTGGTGGGGACACACTTATCGTCGTTCATCATGCAGTTGACACGAATCTTAAAGTGAGGCACATGGTGGTGGATGGTATTTTCTAGGAAAGAGATGATTGGTTGTTTGGGAGACAGAGGAACTATGAAACCTTGGGTATATGTAAGTATTTTAAAAAATAATTGTTAAATCATGGAAAATGCAACGAAAGAGTTAGAAAAAAGAAAATATCTATAAATGAACTAATTTTTTAGTGAGAAATTTAAGAGGTTTTCATCTCACGCAGCATGAGAAGCTTACCAACTTTAGTGTGGAGCAATTGATCTTTGCAAAAAATTAATTATTTTTTTAAGAGAAAGATAGTAAACTATCACTTCATTTACTTTTTTTTTAAAAAAAAATAGCTCAACTGAAATGTAAAACAATTAAACTTCGAATTAAAAACCTCCGGTACAAATTATTAAATTTTTAATCAATTGTGTTAGATACGATCAATATAGTACACCATACTTCAACATTTCATACTTAATACTTTTCCTTGCATCTGACCTTAAAGAGTTCAAAACCCAAGATATGGACTTTTGACTTTCGAATTGAACGGATGGACGTTATTTTCCAATCTAAGCAGCATGTACACGAGACACTGATTTTACCAAAAACTTTTAACTAATAAAAAAAATTGTAGGTTCCATTATGTAGAACCCCCTTCATTCTAAGTACTTATAATGATCGGAGAGCACGAATTCCAAATTTAAGCTCATGCAAGAAATTAAATTTTCGATCACATGTGCGATATTTTGGAGATCTAACTACACCATCACTAATAATTAATTTTAATATTTTATATTCAACCGAAGTATCAATGAAAATGAATATGCTTCTTACATCTTGCGTATTATTGCAAGAAGAAAAATACTATCTGTACATCCCAAAAGGAAGCATAGTCGTATATCTTACACCATAAATTTCAGAATTTAAACTTTTTTTTGAATTTTAAGTATTTTTTTAAAAAAAAAACTTTGACCAGGATTATTTCTTGATCCTTGAATGCAAAGGGTGTACATGTTAGCAGTACTCTTCCAAGAAATAACCTTGATGGGCAATTTTATACATATATATATATATATATATATATATTCCTAACAAAAAAAAAAAAAAAATCTCCTCTCTCTCTCTCTCTCTCATTCATGTATTGGAGATTTATAGCCTAAACCCCTTGGCAATGATTGGGCAGCCATTCTAAACCAAGGGGCAAGCCCCAAAAGGAAGATGATCAAACATGTTCTTTTGATAAATCAAAAAGTTCACCTCCTCCTTTTTGAACAGCTCAAAACCCCAAGTACTTGTCACTATCCTGTTGTCCTCCTCATCTCCTTGGTATATTACACTCACATTAAAGTTCATAACCCTACTCTTATATGCCACTAAACAAGTTTATTTTTGTCCATGAGCTCCCCAAGGGGAGATGCATTATAATTCCATATATACAACCTTGAGATCAAGCACATGCACACACTCTCTTACTCTCATGCACTGCCCCCTTGGTTGTTGTGGTGTCTTCTTTGAAGAGAACAAAGAGTGCAGTGGGGAAAGAGAATTCCTTCTTGAAAAAGCTGGAGCCCTTTAGTTTAGCTGCTTGTCCACTAGCCCTTGTACCTTAAGCCTAAGAATCATATATTCAGTGCTGTAGCTCTCTCCTAATTATGGGATTAATATAACCTGTCCATGCTTAACTTACCTTCTTCTCCTTTTGTGCTTTCCACCAGATTCTTCCAGTGCTCTTCTTGGTCTACTGCCCTAGAAAATGCATATAAATATTGTCTGTGTGTTTTGTACTAGTAGTACAGTTAGGAAGTTAGTCACCTTTCCATGCATAGGGCCAACTACTTAATTTTGCAGGGAAAACTTTAATAATAACTAAAAAAGTATCCTGTGGCATAGCTCATTTGCCATTCAGTATCTTCTGGTTCAAAGTATAGCACTTTGTCTCCTGCACAATCTATATTACTTTTTAGAACAACACATATCGTTACAAATTTTTCTAATCTGTTGATGGTACGTTCTTACGAAAAGCTAAAACAGAAACTATAAGAGAGCATAGTACTACGCTATTAACTGCAGAGTAGTAAACTGTAAATACACTATATAGAAATAATGGAAAAGTGGATGCTCACTAGCTTCCTCTTTGGCTTCAAATAATCCAACTATGAAACACCCAAGACAAGTATACAAATTAGGGGAAACTTCAAAAAGACTAAGAGGAAGCTATTGAGCATCTGCTTTTCTTTTAAAGTTTTGACCAAAAGGTTAGCATGTTCACTAGCTGTTGTTCTCATGTGATTAGGAGCTAGTGGGAGGTGTTTTAATCCACTACTTAAACTCTCTCTCTTCTCTCATATATATATATATATATATATATATATATATATATATATATATATATATATAGAGAGAGAGAGAGAGAGAGAGAGAGAGAGAGAGAGAGAGAGAGAGAGAGAGAGAGAGAGAGAGAGAGAACTGAGCTCTTGTGCTTTTAAAAGCACATAAGTATTTGTGTCTGTGACTTTTTAGCCGTTCGGACCGCCTCAAGATCTGTGCAACACTATTAACGGTGTGTTCCGTTAAGCTTGCTTTACTAGTGTTGTACGGATTTTGAGGTGATCTCTTCATCACAGTTGGGCTTCAAAGTTTAAAATTGCCTCGCAATGTGGTCCATGCAAAGAAATAATTTTAAAGCTATACATATGGATTAGAGAGCCAACAGGATAAGGAATAATAAGGAATAAGGGATAATTAATTAAACTCCACGTGATCCAAACAAGTTTCCCTCCCCCCAAAACTTCAAATAAAATTTTGCAACCTTTTGTGGTCATCATTGGTATTCACCAATGCAGATTTGTAGAAACAACTACAAGATATGACTTATTTAAGATGTAAAGAATTGTTAAAATAACTTATTTGAATTTTGATCATGGCTACAAAAATTTTATTTTTTGCGTCCACCCAAATTTTGAGGCTTTAAATAACATGAATTCTTTCAATAGTTTTTGTTTCTGATTACTACTCCATTACATTGTGATTTTGAATCATGTTATGCACATATATGCATGTACAAACGCATGTAAACAGGTAGATACATAGCTGGATCATGGATAGATACATATATAGATAGATTAAGAGGTTTCACCAATCAACTGAGTATACATATATATATATATATATATAATTGATGCAGCATTTTATTAATTAATAGCCACTAGAGAGATTCATACTTGGTATCCCTGATCTAGCTAATTAATTAAGGAGTATAATTGCTTGACTCTAACAGAGTTGTACCTGTAGCTAGCTACTAGAATTCAACATATATGCATGTCCAATACCAACCAGATTAATAAACTTCATGCATCTTTCACACTAACCAATAAACTAAGACCTCTCTAGCTCTCTCTCTCTCTTTCTCTCTCTCTCTCTTATTCTCTCTCGGGTTGCAAACATTCTCTCTCATGCATCCACATGCACAAGTCACAAGGAAATTCTGAGTGATTCATGGTGGAGACCACTGGGGGAAAAGAGAACAACAATAACAATGAGATAATTATTAGGAGAGGTCCCAATATATATTTGGACCACAGTTACTAGTTCAAAAAGAAAAATAGTCAGCTGGGTCCCCACAAAAGTCCCCCTACATGTACATTAATACATAAACAAATCCATATTTCAGCTTATATAAACTAATTAATTAGGAGCCTTCATATATGTCATGTATGTTAATACATCAACAAATTATTCTCATACATTGTTGATGTACTGTTCAATCCGTATGGTGCCTTCGCCTTAGTGTATAAATCAGTGAGAGGAGTAGAATATACTATTAGGAGAAGAGAGATTTTGATTGGTTCATCCACACGGTGATACTCTCATATGAATTTGTCAATATATCAACAACACACAGAAAATATTTCTGGGGCCCAAAGTACATATTTTTCTAATTAAAAATCTTATCAGATATACCAACATATCAAACGTACAGTTCATAAAAACAACATCACAAGAAGCGCATAAATATCCACACTCATGCATGTAGTAGGTCATGCTTTTGAGGAGGAGAGGGGGGGTGTGCAAGTCCTTTTCCGCACGAACGAACAGCAAGATGCAGTGAATCACCTCACATGCATGCAGGGACTCCTCAGGGTTCATACAAAACATACAGCAACAAGAGTAAAGCACTTCTCCCACATATATATATATATATATATATATATATATATATATATATATATAGAGAGAGAGAGAGAGAGAGAGAGAGAGAGAGAGAGAGAGAGAGAGAGAGAGTTCACTATTATACTATTAATAGGATATAAATAGTATTTACTATTAACTTTTTATCCTTGGATTGTTATTGATAGGGTAAAAAAGTTCATAGTATATATTATTTTCATACTACTAATAATATTATAGCTAGTTTCAATATATATATATATATATATATATATGGTCCAGCTGTGGTACTTTTAAAAGCATCAAGCGCTTGATGCTTGTAAGTTTCTCACCGTTAGATCTATCTCTTTGACCAATTTCATTCCTTAGATTATATTATTCCACCAACCACCCACTCTACTCTAGGGGATCACTATTATCCTAATCCTACAAATCTTTATCCAAAGGCCAAAAATCCATAAGCGCCAATGACTTGGTGCTTTATATATATATATATATATATATATAAAATTGAGCTCCTATGCTTTTAAAAGCATCAAGTGAGTTGGTGCTTGTAGGTTTTCGTTGATGATAGTGATTTTTTAGGGTTGAGTGGGTGATTATTTGAATAGTATAATCTAATGGGCGAAAATGGTCAAAAAAGTACATCTAACAGTAAAAAAACTTACAAGCACCAAGTGCTTGGTGCTTTTAAAAACACTATACCTGTAATATATATATATCTGCATCATTTAATTAGTTGCATGCAGGTGGGACCATCTTCATATATATATATATATGTACCTGTGCATGCCATTCTCATGATATACACCGCAGCTGTGCCGGACGTGGCACAATCAAATTGTCAGAGTCAAAATTTGCACTACGTATTCGTTTCCTTGATGCTTTTCCCTGCCATAAAACACCAAGATTGGCCTTTTTTTTTCATTTTTGAGGTAATATTATTGAGAAAGTTGATTTTAGTATTTGATGAATAGATCTGACTGAATTTGATCAGATTCGATCGATTAATTTACTCAGCACCGGTTACGATCGATTTATTAATATTATTTAAGTTTAGACTTTTTTCTAAGCTGTTATATATATGTTGGATTATTATTTATTTAACATAATATCAGAACTCATATCGATAAATTTGCGGGTACAATTCCATCATCAAAACTTAATGAATTGAAAAAAAATTCTTGCATTATATTTTAATGAATTCACTTTTCATTTCTCTTACCTCTCTTGTGAATATCTCTCATGAATATTATAGTACTGATAAATAAGCAAACATTGTACTCAGCACAAATGCGTGAATAAATTAACTAGAAAAAATATTTCATTCCAATTTAATTTCGTACGTGCACACATTGAAGTTCCGTGACACAAATAATTAATGCACTAGAGAAAGGCATGAGAACATTAATTAGAGGTATTTAATTTATATAGGAGGATAGTGAAAGAGCTACACATAGATGTACGATATGAGCTTCATATGTGAACTATACCAGCTCATACAAACCTTCGCAGATAAGTTAAGGTAACAATTTTTTATTTAAGCTACTCTAGTTACTTACGTTAAATATAAAAATATAAAATTATTGTTCTATATTAGTTTAAGCTATTAAAGATAATCGGTTGTTTTATTTAATTTTACAGAGTATCAGAGCAGGAGATCCTGAGTTCTCATCACGCCAAACTCTAAGTATTATTGATTTTCTTCCATTTAATTCAAATTCACGTTATGTGTTTAGCAAAAAGTCTTGAGTCCAGACGTGAGGGTGAGTATTAAATATAAAAATATAGAGAAATAACGGTTATTTCATATTATTTAACAGTTAAATTAAAAATCTTTTATTTTAAATTATTTTTAGCACTTTTTAAAACTAAAATCACTTAATTTAAAACGAGTTACAAGTTAAGTTGAGGGGTCTTTTTCAAATTGCCTATAGTTAGGGTACTCTGCATAAAGTATTACCTAAAATATATTCCATGAAAAAAGTCATAATAATAGAATATTAGCACTTCTTATCAAAGACAAATTTGGTCGAGAAGATGCACGGATGATCCAAAGAGTCATTTTCGGGTCCTACAAAGAAAAATATTAGAGAATCCTATAATTATACCAACTCTTGTTATCTTATCTAATAAAAAACTCTTTCTAAAGGAGAAATTATTGCATGAACCACAATCCTACAAATTAAGTTTAAATTATTCTATATGATCTACATAGGATTTAAAATTTTTGTTTTAAAAAATTTTAGTTATTTTTCTTAGTGATAAGTAATAGACTTTTTGTACGCTTGTAGTTTTGCTGACTTCTTAATGCCTAATAGAAAAATTTTAAAAGACTGAAAAGCAAATAACTAACCATAGAAGTCATTTTGCACTTTTTATCTCTTTTGATGGTGAATTAATATATATATATATATATATAGAGAGAGAGAGAGAGAGAGAGAGAGAGAGAGAGAGAGAGAGAGAGAGAGAGAGAGTATAACTTATATACTTTCAAAAGCAGAGTGACATCATACTTTCAAATTATTTTCGATGATAGGACATTTGATTTGAAGATCAGCTCCTGTTAGTCATAATCTACACTATTGAGCTATGTGGAAACAAAATTTCATAAATTTTTCAACATTATTTACTAAATAATCAAAGGATCTAAAACGACCATGTAATTGGCCGATGTGGCAAGTTTGTAAGTTCAAAGGTGTAGAATGATTCAAATTAAGTAAAATTTTAATTAAAACTTTTATTTATCATTAAAAGCAAGATCAGTACTTTCAATTTAAAATTTAAGTCTTCTATTACTATTTTTTATGAGATTTTTTTTTTCAGCCGTTTATTTTGAGATTACTCGTTCACTAAGCAAATGAAGTAAAAAATTACGAAATTTAGTTTTCAGATAATTCTAATACTATAGATCATGTCTAATGGAGTTGGTCGTGGAATCGGATATCCCAACATCGAAAATAACTTGAAAAGTACGGAGGCCTACGAGCTTTCGAATGCATATTAGTCTATTGAAAGCAACTATTTTTAGGTACAATATACGTTCGAATAGTGCAACATTTTAATAAATAGTACTGCATCGCGTCGTTCGTCATATATATATTTTTTTCTCTCACTACCATCACCACCTCGTCGCCATCAGCTAAGCTCGCTATGAACATGCTTTAGAAGCATCGGCCAGCGATCATCGGCCTCCTTCTCAACCACCTTCATCTCCGTTAATTCCGACAAAGCACGAGCAGTCACAACGATGAGCGGATCAAGTTCGTCGTATTTCTCTCGCTCATAAGGTATATATTCATGATTCGAACGCGACGAAGAAGTTGGTGTGGAGGAGATGGAACTGGAGTGAGCGCTCGAAACTACCACCGGCAGTGGAGGCATAGCCTGCGAGAAGGGGGCGGAGGAAGGAGAGATCGAATGTTTAAGGCAAAGAGGTATTTTAGTCAATTTTCAAAAAATTTAGTCTGATAATAATTTTTATAAAAACACAAAGCTAATAATTTTAAAAAAAACAAAAAGCTTTTCAATATTTATATTAAATAAAAATATACCCACATATATTCAGGGTGTGTTTGGTTCGAAGTTGGAATCGGTATCGAAATCGAAATCGGAATGAGAATAAGCTGGAAACGGAATTGGAATGATTCATTACCTTTGGTTCGCTACCTGAATCGGAATCGAAATGAACCATTCCCATTGTCGGTGTTTGGTTTAGATAGATATCAGAAACATAATCAAATTAATATACTAATTTTATTTTTATAATATATTAGTTTAAATTCAAACTGAAAATTAAATATTAAAAATTTATGTCAAAATTTTAATAATGACGTCAAAATTTTAAATATTTTTTTAAAAAAAAATTAAAAATTAAAATTGAACGAATAATTCAAAATATAAAACTAAATTTTGATTTATTCAAATTCAAACTTAAAATTATAATTTCAATTTCAATTTGAATCCATAAATTTAATTTAAATTTTAAATAAAATTTGAATAAAACTTTAGATTTTAAATTAAATTTAAATTTAAATTCAAATTTAAATTAGATTCCAAATGCTTGATTGAATTTTAATTTTTAATTTAAGTTCAAATTTAAATTTAAATTTTTAAATATAAATTTTAAATTTAAACTTATGTTTCAATTAAAAAATAAGCTTAAAAAGTTAAATTTAATCCGAACAAATTCATTCCGTCTGGATTCAATTTTCAATCCGGCCTAGGAGGCCGGATTGAAAAAAAGAGTAATTAGGGGGATTCTCATTCACCCGGGAATTGAAATTGGAATGAGAATCCCGCATATCAAACACCGACAGACAAACGGATTCGTACATTCTGATTCCGATTTCGATTTCAGGATGAAAAATGGGCGAACCACACACGTGGTGTAGGCTCGGAGTGAGTTTCGGAGAACCTGATGTACGTGTAGACCGCGGCGCACGCAATAGTTGTTGGCTCCTAACGTCGGACCCAACTGAAACTGACCAAACGATTTCACCATGATTTGCCCCGTGAGCCCCCCCTTTCTCTCTCTCTCTCTCTCTCTCTCTTTCTCTCTCTTTGCGTTTACATCATTCATTCCAAACCCCAACTCCCGTATAAAGACAACCCCCATGGCCGGCCATCTCACATCACATCCCCCCCCACAACTCAACGTTTAATTCTCCACCA
The DNA here is from genome assembly GCA_016920855.1 of Puya raimondii. NCBI lineage: Eukaryota > Viridiplantae > Streptophyta > Magnoliopsida > Poales > Bromeliaceae > Puya > Puya raimondii. The sequence goes on along the minus strand of JABWPP010000044.1, from coordinate 3,141,374 downwards.
TCTCTGCTACTTCTCCTCTTCTTCTTTCGCAATTCCCTTAAACAAATTCATACACACACACACACACATATATATATATATATATACACACCTCCTATAGTATCTTAATCCTCTCTCTTTCTTGAGTTTAGTTCCTTAGCTCTTAAGATGAAGCTAATTATATATATACATAGCTAAGAGCCAAAATCTCTACTCTTCTTCTGTTACTCTACTGAAACATTCTTGTACTTGAGCCTCTCTCTCCCTGAGCCTTAGTAATTCCTTGATTCTCCCAAAGCCAACATGTGTATATATATCCACTTGCCTAATTGTTGCCTTTGAGCAGAGAGAACACAAGACACCCAAAATTGCACACCCCTCTATATAATTATGCTTTGTACAAGCACCAAATCCACACCTCAATAGTATTTGGTCTTGTACCAGACTCTAGGTTTTTTTTTTTTTTTTTTTTTTTTTTTTTTTTGGTGCTTAATAATTCTCTAACCCACCACATGATGCAATTCACCCAGAGCGCACCACCCCCTCCTCCTCCTTTTCCTCTTCTTCATCATAACGGCCTCGGCCTCGGCATCGGCATCGATCTCGCGGCGCCCGACCAGACGCTGCTGTACTCCCAATTACGCGGCGCCGCCCGCCCGCCGTGGCCCGGACGCAGCGCGGTGGCCTTCCCGACCTCCTCGAGGGCGCTCGGCAGCTTCAACACGGCCGGCTGCATGGAGCAGCTGCTGGTGCACTGCGCGAACGCCATCGACGGCAACGACGCCACCCTCGCGCAGCAGATCCTGTGGGTGCTCAACAACATCGCCCCGCCCGACGGCGACTCGAACCAGCGCCTCACCTCCGCCTTCCTCCGCGCCCTCGTCGCCCGCGCCTCCGCCACCGGCTCCTGCAAGATCCTCACCGCGCCCCCGGCCCCCGCGCGCCACCACCAGTTCTCCGCCCTCGACCTCGCCAGCTTCGTCGACCTCACCCCCTGGCACCGCTTCGGCTACACCGCCTCCAACGCCGCCATCCTCGACGCCGTCGAGGGCTCCTCCGTCGTCCACATCGTCGACCTCAGCACCACCCACTGCATGCAGATCCCCACCCTCATCGACGCGCTCGCCAGCCGCCCCGAGGGCCCGCCGCTCCTCCGCCTCACCGTGCCCTCCGCGACCGCGAATTCGCCGCCGCCGATGCTCGACATCTCCTACGACGAGCTCGGCTCGCGGCTCGTCAATTTCGCGCGATCGAGGAACATTCCGATGGAGTTCCAGGTGGTCCATTCGAGCCCCTCCGACGGCTTCAGCGCACTCATCGACCAGCTAAGAGTGCAACAGCTAGTCTCCGACGGCGCCGAGGCCCTCGTGGTGAACTGCCAAATGCTGCTGCACTACATCCCCGACGAGACCGCAGGCGCAATCACGACGTCGCCCGTCTCCCTCCGGTCGATGTTCCTCAAGGCGGTGCGGGGCCTCGAGCCGGCGTTGGTGACGATCGTCGACGAGGACGCCGACTTCACCGCGACCGACGTAGTCTCGCGGCTGCGGTCGGCGTTCAACTATCTGTGGATCCCCTACGACGCGGTCGACACGTTCCTGCCGAAGGGGAGCGAGCAGCGGAAGTGGTACGAGGCCGGGCTGGGGTGGAGGGTCGAGGACGTGATCGCGCGCGAGGGGCTGCAGAGGGTGGAGCGGCTGGAGCCGCGGGGGCGGTGGGCGCAGCGGATGCGGGGGGCGGGGTTTCGGGGGGCGGCGTTCGGGGACGAGGCGGCGGCGGAGGTGAAGGGGATGCTCGACGAGCACGCGGCCGGGTGGGGGATGAAGAGGGAGGAGGACGGAGATCTCGTGCTCACATGGAAGGGGCACAACGTCGTGTTCGCGACGGCGTGGGCGCCGTCGTGAGGATCAGAGTACATAAGCAAATATATATTACTTAATTATACTATGAGATTTCGATCGATCGATTATATTGTTATTGTTGCTGCAGCCACGCACGCACGCCATGCTTGCGTGCATGGGGAAGAAGCTCGTGTGTAAGTGCACTACGTAGCTCTCCTTAATTAATTTGATCTTAGTGCTATGATTCGTTAATGCTCGGGTTTCATTAATTAATTTGTTCAAAAACTAGTTAGATAATTAACCTGATGATCGAGCTTAATTATAGTTAGTGCACTTCTGTGCTCTCTCTAGATCTCAATGTTGTGTGAGTGTGTATGTGTGAAATTGCTTAATTCTTATGAATACAAATACTACATATGTGCTGATTCTAAATCTAATGAGTCGTTTTTCTTAAAATGAACAGTTTATGGATTTTTTAATGCAATTAATCTGCATGAATCTTCGAGTTCCTAGTTAAGTGCAACAAGTATCTGAATCGTACACAAGTTCTATCTATATTTTCTCTTTAATCACACAAACATAGCATACATCTCAGATTCTCACAATCTTAAATGAATAATTCTCGCTTGAAAAAGTATGAACATTCAATCTTTCGGTTTTTTGTAAATCTTATCAAATGCTTCAAAAAAAAAAAAAAATTGTATAGAACATATGTTGTAGATGTAAGCATATATATGTAGTTTAATTATAGATGTTCCTAATAACACAATATAAAGGTAGAGGTTTTTTAACTATATACTATAAAACATGTATTTATAGTGTTTTTCTCTTTTTCCCACTCTCTATGCATGAATGACTAATTAATATCTAATTATTAGTTGCTATTACACTAAATTCACTCTCTCTTAATTTCCTACCAGTGTAATGTTTACTTGTGTCTTCCTCAACCACAGCGAGAGACACCACATTTCTAAGAATATTGATTAATGATCCGTATATGAATTTTTTGTGCCTTTTTTTTTTTGAGAACTATATGTATTTAAATTCCTCAGAAATTAAGAATGTGTCATCACATTATATATGGTGAAGGTGATGAGTGATTATATTGAGAGAAAATGTACATGTAAAATGGAACAATTAAGCCATATTCTAAATGATATTGCAGGATACATATAATTAGTAGCATAGATGTGATCCATGTCATCAATTTAATTATCTTGCAGTTCAATTAACGGCCATGTAACAGATTAACATAAGAATTAATGTATCTAAATTGTTTCTTTGTGTACTTTGTATCCTGTTAGATACTTTTTAAATTTTAGACTCGTATTGAAGTTATTTCTATAAATCACACATATATATGCTCAAGTTACACGGAAGCAACTAAGGGTGTGGGACTGCTATACGCCAAGAGGTTGGAGGTGGGACATGATACTACTAGGTTATCCTGAGCAAGAGAGCCTTCGTCTTCAGCAGCTTAAAGCACTCGTCTCGGATCATATCGGGGGTGCCGGTTGTCTAAATCCCAAACTTTCTCCGTTCGCTCCATGTACAAATTCTTGATCGCCGGGGGTATTAGGGACTGTGTTGCTCCACAGATCTGGAAACTAAAAATTTCTGTTAAAATAAAGATTTTTGTTTGGTTACTCCTAAGAAAGAGAGTTCTTACAGTAGACAATTTATTGAAAAGGGGGTGGAATGGGGACCAACGATGCGTTCTATGTGAAGTCGAAGTGGAAACTAACGAACACTTATTTTCGACCTGTACTTATACTAAAAATATTCTGTCTAGGATGATCTCTAATTCAGAATGCGCTCCAATGTCAACTTCGGCAAGGGACTTATGGGAGACATTCATGAATGTGTCAAACAATCAAAGAAGACAGCAAGAACTCTGTAAGCTAACGGCCTCGTGGTGGGTAATATGGCTAGAAAGGAATTGTATTATTTTTCAGGGAAAGAGGATGAATTTTTATCGTGTTCTCGAGGAGATCGTAAACCTTTTGACGGATTGGGAGAAGAAGAGCAAAGGCAGACCTTAACTGTACGGAGGTGTCAAGTTACTTTTTGTGTGTGTGTGTGTGTGTCTTTCTTGTCTTATTGAGGCCTTAGCTGCCTCCGTATTTTGTAGCTAAATTTATTTTTTTATTGAATGAAGCAGGTAGCATGCTACCTTTTTCTCAAAAAAAATAAATCACACATATATACTCACAATAATTTTGTTTAACAGAAAATCGGGAAAATTAATCGATGTATATATGTGTTATACTATACTATTATGCTGTTCTTATAGCAAATAGTAAGTTAAATCCCACATTATGCCCTTTTAGAAAACATAAAAAATTTCCCATTAACTAAAGCTTCTCTTAGGTATAAGGACCTTTGGTGTAGCTCTACACTACAGAGTTTATTTATGGTACTTTCAAATTTTTAACTCTTGAATTAATTTTTTGATTATTTCTAACTTTTGGATTAATATTATTCCTTTAGGGGACCAGTAAACCCTAAAAGGGACCACCATCATCTCAACCCTACAATTTCTTTCCAAGAGCTAAAGAGTCAGAAGAAGCACCAACTCCTTTATATTTTCGAAAGTATAGTAGCTCTACACTATATTCATTTGGAGAACACAAATTCTTCATAGTAAGTAAATGGCTAATTACAGTTTTAATCCTACAAGTTTGTGCTGGTAACAACATAGTTGCCACACTTTCAAAACTTGAACTTTGCAAGTTTAAACCTCATTTACCTTAATTTTCTTATCTTTTGCAAAACACAGTCCCTTTACGTTGGATTTTGCAAGTTTAGACATGCTTTAATTTTCTTTTAGTAAGTTTAACTCTCTAAAATGCCCCCTCCTTAGTTAATCCCTCCCCCTTCTCGCTCTCCTAGCCGAGCAAATCTGGCTCGACCGCCACGCTTGCGCTGCTTGCTTTTCGATTCTCAATGGGTCGGGTTAGAGTCGGCTCGATTCATTACGCCGAAGGCTTGAAGATCAGGGCCAGTATCGGATTTCCAATTCTAAGCCGTGCTCGAGCTAATCAAACTTAACATAATTTAGAAAAATAAACAACTAACCCATTAGGCACAATCGACTCTTTTTTCAAACTTTATGTGTTGATTTAAGAGGGAAAAAAAAAAAAACCTGTTTCTTGCCAGATTAAGTTTTTAAAGACACGGCAACTAGGGGTAGCAATTCAGCTCGTTGTTCGCGAGCCAGCTCGTGTTCGGCTCGAAATGAGCTCGAGATCGAATCACTCGTTTAATAAACGAGCCGAACACGCTCTTGTTCTGCTCGGTAACAGCTCGAATACATATATTTTATATTTATATTATATAAATAAATAATTATATATATAAAATACAAATTTTTATTATTTGATTTTTAGCACAACCTAAATATAAAGCCCAATTTAATTATAAAAAGGCTCATTTATATGTAAAGTTTCAACCATTAGATCAAAGTCTAATGAGTAAGATTTCATAAATTTATTTTCTATATACATTCTTTTTTATCTTTTTAATTTGTTGTTCGTGAACCAGCTCGTGTTCGGCACGTTAACACGAGTTGAATTTTTCGGCTCGAGACTTAAACGAGCCAACTCTGTTCAGCACGAGCTGGCCAGCTTGCTCGTGTTCGGCTCGTTGACACCCCTAACGGCAACGAACTTACTGCTGTCGCTTACCTCGCACCCTTGTCCTCATAACGTGGAAAAACATAATAATTAATGGATCATTGTTTTAAGCTCATTCAGATGGTCGAGACCAATGTTTAGGACCCAAAATTAATTCGAGCCTGGCTCAATCAAACCTTTCCCTAACTTGAATGTGGCCAGGCCGAATCGAATAGTAAATGTTGTAAAATGAGTTAGAACAAAATGAAAGAAATAACGTAACCACGCAAACTCGGGTGTAACCTAACACAATCTGGTCCGAATGTTTGACACACTTATCCATCACCCTCGCTCTCACCCTCTAACTTTTCGTGGCGCGACCATTCTCGAAAGATCCGTGCTCACGATTTACATATCAATACATCAATAACATATAAAGATAATATTTCAGAGGATCTAATTTAAAGCATTTCCTTAACAAAAAAAAGGCCCCCATGTTGTATCAATTTTAGGCCCAAGAGCCCAATTGTAAGAGGCTTTTGATTGCAAACTAAGTATAGTTTTGTATTTGTTGATTTGTTCTTACCTAGCAATTTTTTATTGGGCTATTTATTTTCATATTTGCCTTCATATTTTAAAAGAAAAAAAAAATTCCTTGTAAAGTAAACTTGGCAAATTTTTTATTACATTATTTGAGCAACTCATTTGTTCCTCTCTTCTCTTGCAACCAGATGCTACTTGAATAATGCTTGAGATATAGCTTACGCTTAATTACACTATAGTACACTATACTGTACATTTTTTTTTTTATACTTTATATGCTGTACTATTTTTTTTTCAAAGACACCACTCAACTATCAATTTTTTTCAATCCATACACTATAAGAAATAAACCTATAATTTTATATAAAAGATAATAAAATATACTGGTTAAAAGTGGCAAAGCATATATTTAACTCATTTTGACATACAAAATGATAATATATAAAAATAACACAAAATAATTAAAAGTAGCTTGACATAATTTTTCAATTAGTCTATTATGGAGATTCATTTTATACCATTTCTGCTATTTAATCAGTGCCTCCTAATAAAGTTGTTAAATTTTGTGTAAAATAATAGATTTGTTAATAGTAATGCAGAAATTGGGAGAAAAAAAAAATAGTTTAGTGATATTTATGAGAGAAGAAAAAGTACAAGATGGAAAAGCAAAAATAAATCTAAAATACACTATAAAGATTAATGAAATATAATAATATAATGGTGTCTTTGAAAAAAGAATAGTATAATGGCTTATAAAGAAAAAAATATATACTAAAGTACAGTATAGTAGAGTATAATTAAGCCTACATATTAGTACCTCCCATCATGCTATTTCTAAACTTTCATCCGATCTTTCACTTTAAATCAAAACTATTCAAATTTTAAACAAAGAAAAAATCCAGCTTACAGAACGATTGGTATGGAGTGGTGCAAGAAAAGAAAATAAGACAAAGTAAAGAAATCGGAGTGTCTTATGCATATTCTCGAAGTTCAAGGACCAAATTGAAGCCGTTAAACAGCCAATATTTTTTGAGAGAATGGTAGTAAGTTCTCTGTTTCGTTCATTTTAAAAAAAGATAAACTTAGCTAAAAATATAAAGTTTTAAACTTGAACTAATCATTAAATTCTTAACCAACTGTGCTAGCTACAATCAATGTTAAAAGGCCAACATTAAGCTCATGGACTTGCATGATGAAGCATCTTACAACAGCTACCACTTTAATTACTTATTAAGAGGTTCACAAAATTCGAAAAAGCTTCAGAACTTCACTCTTTCTTTGTGCACTATAGATAAATTGTGTTTAAATCTTGCATTGAAGGACCATCCTAAGGGAGTGAAGGGATGCATGCATGCACTTCTTTCCATTTTTAAAAAAATTTCTTTTCCTTTAATTCAAATATGAGACTTAAAACGCTCGAGGAGGGACAACACCAACCAATTATTCTGAACAGTGGCGATTGCGAAAAAAATATTTCAACCAAGAACTTAAAAAGTCATGAACCAAAACAAAAACACCCCTCAATATCTTGGAAAATTTTAATTGGTTGAGGTCTAAGAAAATAAGAAATGATGAGGAGAAATCTGTGTTCAAAAGAGGATCATTGAAATTAAAATAAAAAAAATGCTCAAGGTTGGTGGTCATTTTCCAAATCCATTCCATTTTGGGGGAGAATGGGATGGTGGAGTTAATTTCCTCATGATGGGCATGTAATGGTTACCATGCATGCATGTGTATATATTAATGCTTTTATTTGGGCTTAATTGGATGAGTAGTTTGTCACGTACATGTCTCTTTCTTAGGTCAAATTTGGTTACCAAGCATTGAGACAAAGCAATCATTTTAACTCTTAAAAAGGAAAAGAAATAAAAGAGAGTGTGAGAAATCATCTTGCATATAGATTTGGGAATTTTGTGCATTTAATGTGATATTTTTTAGATGTGTGCATTTACTGTGTTATTTTTAGAAGGTAAAAATGCCTGGAGCGAATCTAAGTTATGTTTTATTTTGAAATAGTTATCTATTCTTTTAAAGTGATTCGATTCAACCATTTAAACAGAATAAATTTAAAAAAAAATTTGAACCATTCGAACTGACGGTTCAACCATTGAACCCGTGAAACCAGTACGATTTTAATCAAATCAGCCGATTTTTTTTTGATCAAGTCATATTAAAATCCAACAGCTTAAAATTTATCGAACTGATTTTATTTTTTATTATCATAAATTAGTCTTATAAAAAGTAAAGATTAAATTACAGAAAACCTCCCTGTCAAAATTCGATTTTTCACTTTTCCCCCTGTAATTTAAAAACCTATATTTTGCCCCCCTAAAAAATAAAAAATGTACACAGGGGGTACGGTGTTAAATTTGATGGCAAAATGACCAAAATGCCCTTCGCCCATATTCATCTTCTTCCCAATTCTGCACGTCTACCGTCTTTTTCCTCCATTATTCGCGCCTCCCTCGACCCAAATCCGACTTTGTTTCCTCCAGCTGCTTCCTCACTCCTTATGTACCTTTGTCGCCCATCTATTTTAACGGCGGTAGGCAGTAGATTGGGGCGGTTGTGGAGGGAGAGGTGGGCAAGAACGAGCGCGAGGCGGCGGAGAAGAGCGAGGACGTGCGTGGGATAGGACGGGGGGTGGGTGACGGCGAGGCGGCAGAGGAGGGCGAAGCAACATGGCGGGCGGCGTCGGCGAGAGGGGAAAAGGGGCATCTAGGAGAGAGAGGGTTTTCAAGGATATTTTGGGTATTAAAAATATAATAATAAAATATAAACGGATCCCTAACGGAACACTGACGACGGAGGCAAAGTGCATATTTTTAATTTTTAGAGAGGCAAAATATAGGTTTTTAAATGACAGGAAAAAGAATAAAAAATCGAGTTTTGGCAGAAAAATTTTCAATAATTTAGCCAAAAGTAAAACTTGAAAACTTGTATATAAATAATTTGGTCTAAAAATTAGTATTTTATAAATAAGTATGATATTAGAATAATAATATATATAAATATTTTTATACAATAAAATTAAAAATGATAAATAATATCTTCAATTAGAGATTGACTTTGAATTGGTGATTCTTGATTTGGTAATATTTTTGAATCGGTATTTCACGGGCCTTCTAAAACATTGATTTCTAGCTGACAGGCCAGGCGGAGAGTCCCCGTACATTTTTACTAGACTCACAGTTGTCTGCACACAGACTGCACTTCGCCTGACGTGCTTTCTTCCCTACACCGCTACACGCTACTCTCTCTCTCTCTCGCTAATGCAGACAGACTGCAGTCCTCATTACCTCCCCCTCTGCTGCAGGCTCGATTTCCCACCGCAAAACCCCCTTCCCCCTCGCATTCAATTCCCCATCATAACTATCCACAAAAAATATACTAATAAGAGAGAGGGGGGGGAGATACATAGCGAGGGATGGAACGAGAAGCCCTCCCCCACGGAATTCCCGGCGGGGCTTTGAATTCGCTGGCGGTCGTCACGAAACAAATATTTTTCCCCGTCGTTCCTCACCTCTTCTTCTTCTTCTTCTTCTGTTTGGTGCGCCTTCTTGGTGTTTGAAGGATTGCGCGAGAGAGAGAGGGAGGGAGATGGGGCGTTTGGGGATTTGGGTTTTGCTCGCTGTGGTCGGCGCTGCTTTCATGATGCTTTTTTCCTCCAGCGAAATCGGCGGCGGCGGCGATGCTGGTATTGGACTCTTTTCTTTTGAGGATTTGCGGTGCATTTGCAGTTTACTAGTTTGTAACTTAAATGGGTAGTGTTTTTTTTCTGCATAGATTTTCTGTAAGTATCTGTCAGGTGAAAGGATAGCAAAGTACTATGTACGTAGTCCTGGAAAGGTAAAACAGATACTATAAAAAGCAAAGTACTGTATAAATCAGTGTTCTGAGTGTGGATCGAAAATACTCACCAATAATTTTTACGAGCCTCACGAAATAGCGCACTCATTACACTTAAATGTATACTCAGCCCAACTCAGCCTCCGCCACAGGTAAGATACTAGCCCATTTAATCAAACAATTTCTCCCCCCCAAGTAAAGGGTTGGATGGTTGGTATCTTAGGTTCTAAGTTCAAAGCCTAGTTGTTTTACATTTCCAGCTAAGTTCATTTCTAAGAAAATATTCTCTCTCAAAAAAATAAACATTCCTATGTTTCATAGATAGACACGAGTTTATGGCAACTACAAATCAGTGAATATTGTTTGAAATGGGTAAAGTTCATTAGGATATGCTTATAGAGAAAGATTAATCACAAGATGGTTCTTTTGTTGATGGACTATGTTAACAGAGATTGAGTTGAATTGAGGAAAATGATTCACATGCAATTGGGTCAAAAGTCATTGTTGTTGGACTAATCTTTCTAAATTAAGAAAGCTTAGCATTACAAGAGCAGAGTTGATGCTGTAAAAGTTAACATAATGAAGTAGCTACAACAAAAGTTCCTGTAGTGCCTTGAGATTTCCAATCTTAAGGTGACGGGTTCTCACAATGGTAAAGTGTAGGGTGAAAATTGAAGCAATTTTATATGCAAGTGGGTTATTGGGACATGGGGTAAAGAGTGAGGGGGATTTATGTGATTTAGCCTAAATTAAACGGCAAGCGATTGATAATCCGATTGGAGCTAACATTGTAAGTTCAGGCATCAATTACATCAAAGTGTAGTTCGGCAAACTAAAGTAGAGCCTTGTGATAAGTTCAGTGACTGATGATTTAATTCGCCTTGTTTTTGTGCTACCTATATTGAGTTGCTAATTTCCAAAATAAGATTTAACTTTTGTGCAAGTGGGTTAACATACTACTATTTTTCTTTTTGTAGTTAGCATATACTATTTGTTCCAAGTAAGTGAATTAGTTAATATATATTCTACTTAATCGTTGTAGTCATTTGAAGGGCAATATACACAAACTCCAAACTTTTCAATGCTTTGTGGTGAAGTGAGATAGTTGCGTCCATTATGATTATCTTTTCTTTATCCGGATGTAATTGATTTACACCGGACGAAGAAGTTAATTTTAGCTAATGTTATGCTCTTTTTGTCTCTTTTAATTTTGCAAGTGACCATTTTGTTTCTTTTGTGCTAGTCTTTGGATTTCTCCTATGCAGCTGTGTGTACTATTCACTATTCATAGTTACTACAATTTTTGACGCTTTGGATGTTGCTATTGGTGTCTCTGCTCTGTAATTGTATTCTTTTTTCAAACATTAAGAACATGTAGTTTGTATTCATTTTTCAAACATTAAGAACATGTAGTTTGTTTTATCCATCAATATCTTCACCTGTGGCCTGAACCTTGCAGTTAAACTGCATTCGGACTTGGACTCTGCAAACCATGGAGTGTTACTGCTTACGCATGTTGAAGATATTGGACCGATGATAACCAACAGAAAATTGAAGGTATGTGTTTTGCGATGCAATTTTTTCGACTAGAGGGATAGATGCTTAATCTTCAAATCCCAAATTAAAACTAATGCTAGCCAACGAAGCTTCAAGGGTTCTCTTTAAGTTCGTGGTTTGTTTACAAAAAAGTTTACTATTTTTACAGATAACAAAGCAAATTGGTCTTCTAACCAACATAGTATGAGAATTATTTCTAAGTTCAGCAGATTTTCTGTTGGGATTTCCATAAATATGTTTCTTTTCCTTGAGTTGCTCTGGAGTTATAGGGGCTTTCCTCTGTTGACTCATTTAGGCAAAATTACTTATATATCCTCTAGCCACCTAAAATATTGTTGGTAAAAACACATCGAACTTACCTGAACAACAGACTATTTTGAGTCAGCAACCCAACCTTTCAAAATCTTGATTTTACTACTCAATCTTTCAATTTGTTTAATTTGTATAAGTCGCAGTACTTTGACTTCAAAATTTGAGTTAACTCTTTGCTTTAATGAATTTATAGTGGAGAGAATTGTATAAAGTGTACTAACTAAACCTGTAAAGATAAATAAGGCATTCAAATTTTGAAGTCAAAGTGATTGACCGACTCAAATCAAATAAATTGAAATGTTGGATAGTAAATCAAGATTTTGATAGATTGGGAAGTCGACTCAAAATGGTCCATAGTTCAAGTAAGTTCTGTACGTTTTTACCACTATTGTATTTACCCTTTGGAAGTTGTAATGTCAGATATGCCCTTGTAACTGTTGGTAATATTCATAGGTACCCTTCATGGTAATGTTCACTATTTCTGTCCGGACATTCTTCGCTAAAATACCTTATTTAATCCATGGCAAGGGCATATACGAAAATAAACAGTATATTTACAGGGGCATTTGTATGACAACTGTAAGGGGTATGCTGGAAACAAAATGCGCAAACTAGTAACGAATGATAAAAATATGCAATGCATCTCTTGCAGGAAAGGAGTCAGAGAATGAGGGCTGATAGAGGTGCAGCTCATGACTCGGGAAGAATAGAAACGGAAGACTACCCGCAGTTCGACCCGAGCCCAAATTCGAAGGCAATGGTAAAAGCCGGACCGATCGAGCATGGAACTCCTCTCATGCCGTATATCCCGCGACCAACGCCTCCTCTCCACCAAATAACACCCCCTCCTAGCAACCCCAAGCACGGGTACCCTTAAACCGCTCGCTTGCGACGTTTAAACCTGCATAATATGACCTACGGAAACTGTTATGTTATTGCATGACTACTTGTAATATGCTTGTGACATACATGATCCACTATGCTGCTACGAATGTAATATATAAATCCTTAGAACTAGTTATCACTCTATCTTGTATTCAATATTATTAGTCGGTTTAGGTATCTGAATTTCTGTTTATCGCATGTTCTGGTGTTCGATGCTGATTGTTAATTGCAATCTTTTTGTTGCCCTGTATCTGTTCTGGTAGTGTTTTTTTTTTCTTCGCTAAGAATATATTTTCAGATAAATCAACGTTAGAGTTGCAAAATCAGATTTAGTGTAGATGTATAATTGACATACTTCAATTTGATGCCTTTTTACATTGCTCTTAGAAGGGTCTTTGTGTGTGTGTAACGATCCGACCCACTAGCAATAATAACTCGTTGGGCTCAAACCATCAGTCCAAAATGTTTAAGCTCTGGGGTGCTCGTCAGGTCCAAATCCAGATTACAGACATATAGAGCAGAATTACGAGGTGGCTGGTAATATGGTTCTGATACCAATTGTAACGATCCGACCCGTTAGCAATAATCAGTCCAAAATGTTTAAGCCTATTTATTATTACTAAGGTGCGAGGCCTCTTATAATCAGATCAGAATTATTTTTTCATCCGATATGGGATTATTGGAGTGTTCCAATAAAGTTGGGTGATTACCATAAATAGAAAAGGAAAAGGCACCAAAATTATGCATGAGAACATCAAGGAGTTCAACAGCATTAATATTTGTTTATTTATCTATTGATAGGAATTGATGGTATTCGACTACAATAGCAACTTTTCAACCTTCTCCCTATTCTTGGACTTAAATTTTACATGCTATAGTGCTAACAAACAGGAACTAATAAAGAGTAGGAAACAATCCTGGTAGTTATTAGTGCACAATGATGTGTCGCAATAAAGAGGAGAAAACAATGTATCAACTAGAGAGGGTCTTTAAATCTAATCATGGTGCATGATTAACGGCATTTTGTTACTTTGTCATCATCATTAGTTGATTTCTTTTCCATTACGGTAATCGCGACGATTGATGTTGTTTTCCTGCACTGCATCATTGTCCAATTTACGGATTCACAAACAAGCAAAGGTGAGCCTTTTAGCCTACTCTTCAATTGCTTGATAATTGGGTCTACATAGCCCTGCACATTTCTAGCTCTGCAGATGATGGATGTGTGCAACTCTAAAGGGCCGTTTGATTAGATGTAATTACAAATGCAGTATAGTTAGAGACGCATATAGTTGGAAATGCAGCAGTTGCAATTACATGCATTCTGTTTGGTTGAATGTAGTAGAAAGTACTGCAACTATAAATAATTTGTTTGGTTGCATATAGTTGAGAAATAATTTATTATTTTATGAATATGATGGTTAGATTACCTTCAATGTAAAAAAGAAAAATATTTTTTGTTCAAAAAATAATATAGGAGGTAAGCTTATCTTTTGTTTAAAGTTACTCTCTCCAACTGCTGCAGTTGAAACTGCGGCCAATTTGGGCGTAGTTCCAAATGCTGCAGTTGGGCCTCCTCCTGCAGTTCCTACTGCAGCAGTTGGAGTTAAATATATCAAATCAAACACCAAATTTGTATTTGCATGCAGTTATAACTGCAGTGCAGTTACAACTACATGCAACCAAACGGTCCCTAAATGGTGTTTCATAAGTTTTTTTTTTTTTTTTGGCTTGGAAAGAATATCATACATGATAGTCATGGTACAATTTTTGTTAGTTCTACCAATGATTTGGGTAGGAAAGGGTACAATGAAACACTTAAGGAGTCGAATATCTATTTATATTTAAAGATTGAGAACAGAAATAAAATTTAGCAGAGAGTTCGGGGATTAGAAATGGAATTTTCTTATCCTACTTAACTTTATCTCTTGATAAAGGGTACAATAAAACAACTACTGCTGCGGTTGCTTCTACCAGTGGGGACTGATTGCTTATCTATCTTCTTGTGCTTGTTGTTTTGTTTGCGAGCTGTTATGTTACACAAAGTTGTTTTATTTATAGTTGTTTGATTCTACTTTTTTCTACTAGGTTAGATTGTTTTTTTGATTGACTCTTATTCTCTTGATAGTGGTTGTGTAGGAAAATAAGTTTACAGTGTGCTTTTATCCCTTTTTTAATGAATTGCACAGCGAAACATCCTGTGCTCTATAGTCAAAAAAGAAAAAAGATAAAGCCCAGAAAATCAAGCTCTTTTTAAGTAAATATAATTAGTATAATATATATGGCACATAACAATAGTATTAGGCTAGTAATATTGAACATATTGCTTCAAGTACACATAATAATTAATATAATATGGCACCTAAAGTTAGTAAAAGGTCCAGTAATGATTCTAGTCATACTTGTTTAGGGAAGGATATATAACAAGCAATTATTCCTAGCATGGCCAAGTTATTATCAAGTTGATATACTGAAGTTTTTTTTTTTTTTTTTTTTGAGAGAAAGGTAGCACGCTACCCGCTTCATTTTATTTCGTTTAGAAATAAATTTAACTGCAAATGTGAATCAACTAGGATTCGAACTTGGGACCTCAGGTACCAACCACCAAGCCTTTTGCCACTTGCGCTAGGGACGGTCGGTAAGTCGATATACTGAAGTTGATCCAATAGTTTTGAGAGCCACACTTTAAGACCTAAATCCTTCAATTAAACTTTGATTAAACTGCTTTCTCCTCTCAATCAAGATATGTTAAAATAATAGCCAGGGTGTGTGAGCTTCATTTTTGGGCCTGATTCCACTTGTTCACATGGCAATTAGTTATGCCCAAAGCAAAAGAAGAAATGCATTGATTGTTAATTATTCTTGTACTATCCAGATATTGCGACTTCGTCTTTAGACTTTTAACTCAACAATTTAGTTCTTAAACTTTCACATACATTGCATTTTTATACCCATGTGTCGATGAATTATAAGCGTTTGTGTTGTAAAATGATCACTTAATCTGAATTGAGCTGGACTACTTTTGGAAGTAGACTACTTCTGAATTTTAGGCCAAAAAGTGAAAGTAGCTGCTTCCAAACGTGTTCTAGCTCATCTCCATTTCATCCTACGTCAAATGAAACGAGTAAGTGAATTATTTATAGTGTGAGATAAGATGGTTATTTTATAAGAAGAAGTAGAATTTTCTGAATGAACGCGGACTAGAATATAGTATATATGAAAGTTCAGAAACTAATTATCACAGAGCCAACATGTTGCAATATTTGGATAGTGCAGGGGCTATCCACACATTTTCACCCAAAAGTAGATCAACCCTGGCCCTTCTGTAAAGGGTGGCAGTAGGACCCAATGTACAAAAAGGTTGCACTGTTGGAAAGGAGAGAGGAGAAACCTCTTTTGGAAAAAAGATAAGGCTTAGAATAAAGCTGCAGTATTTTTAGGGCTTTTGTGTTCACAACTCTTTGGAGCTGGATACTGCAACAGTTGAGGCCACAGCAATGTACAATTCATAGAGTTGAAGTATCTATCTCTTTGTGGGTTGGCTTGGTCACTCCACACACACACACACACACACACACACACACACACACACACATATATATATATATATATATATATATATATATATACAATTCATAGAGTTGAAGTATCTATCTCTTTGTGGGTTGGCTTGGTCACTCCACACACACACACACACACACACACACACACACACACACACACACATATATATATATATATATATATATATATATATATATATATATATATAGAGTCCGGCTACTATCCTCTTAAGAGAATAGAAGCCTTTGTCCTATCAAATTTTTGACCGTTAGATCTAACTTTTAATTATTTTCAACCGTTAGATTATACTATTCAACCAACCACCCACTCAACCCTAGGGGGCCCACTATCAACCTAACCGTAACCACTCTCATTCTAGTCGCACATCTTTTCATCCGAACGGTAGAAAATTTAGGAGGACGAAGACTCCCATCCTCCTAAAAGGATAGTAGCTGGATTATATATATAAATAAATAAATATATATATATATATATATATATATATATATATATATATATATATATATATATATAGTAGGTCTTGTGTGCTCTTAGGAGCACGGAGGCCTCCGTGCTCCTGAGCCGTTTTCGATGATGGGACTTCAGAATCGACGATCGGTTCCGTTAGACTTGATCTAGCATATTTAAAATATGTAGAAAATAAATTTTACGATTTTTTGATATCATTTACATAGCAATCTAAAAGGTTCAAAATCAACAATTTTTAATGGTTGATATATGCCGTTTCAAGTTTAACGGTATAGAAGTATTCAAATCATATAAAATTTTGATAGAAAATTTTTTATACTATCTACAGCAAGTTCAATATTTCTGATCGAAAATTTTAGTACTATATCACTAACTTTTATGAGATTTTTATTTTCAACCGTTGATTTTGAACCTTTTCGATCACTAAGTAAACGATATCGAAAAATCGTAAAATTTATTTTCTAGATACTTCAAATATGCTAGATCAAGTCTAATGGAGCCGATCGTCGATTCGGGAGTTCCATCATGAAAAACAGCTCAGGAGCACGGAGGACTCCGTGCTCCTGAGAGCACACAAGACCTACTTAATATATATATATATATATATATATATATATTAAGGTATTGAACTTTGCTTTATCAAACTCTACTTACAAGTATATCTTCTGATTTAATATTGTGGTTCTTATCATTGTTCTTCTTTTCAGTATATTCTTTTCCTCTCTTTAAAAGACAAAATTTTAAGATTATTTTGGCCTTTTGAATGATATAATGAAAGTTTATGTATATACTAATTACATGTATTATCTTTTGGAATTCATATGAACTGTTAGCTCACCAAATTCCTACCAGAATTTTTTTTTAAAATAAGCTATTAATTAGCTCACCACAGTATAAGTTGCTCAGAACTTAACATTAATGATAAGACAAGCACTTTTTTTGAGACTGCTAATAGGCTTCATATTCCCACCATCTATTTGTTTTGCTCACACCTAATTAAAAATCTTATTGTAAATAAAAAAATAGTTATTTATGCAGTTCCACTAAAGAATGGAACAACATATATACGTTTGTATACTATTTTTCAACTTCTTTTGACTCAATAGCATTAAGCGACTCATATGTTACAAAATGCATAACCGTGGGAGCTTCTAATTGACTCTAATGTTGTGTTATCTAAAAATTAGCCATAAAGTAAAAGACCCAACCTCATAGTTTCAACACATTTTATCATATATACACGAACATTATTTTCATAGAATTGTAATAAATTGGAGAGTCTCTTATATTTATAAAATAAAACCTCGTTTGGCATCATTGTTTTTTTATTTTTACTTTTTTAAATATTAATTTTATATAATTTGATGTGTCAGAAAAAAGGACTCGGCTTTTATTGCTGTAATTAGTTAGCTCATTACAATATATTTGATTATATGATAGATGACAACTAATTATTTTAAAAAATAATTTAGAAGTAAAAGTATATTTCTAAGTTTTTAATTTTTAATGTCAAATAAATATTTTGGATATAAACATTATAAACAATCCATCGTTTACTCCTATACTCTTTTTAGTCACAAAGTTTTTTTTTAAAATAAAAAATAAATACGATATCAAACGAAACCTAAATGAGTTATTTTAAAAAGCTCAGCAACTACTGTGTCCGCTCACTGTCACAAAGTACGTCACTCCATGTTCCTCAACAGCATCACATTAACAAACCCGCTTTCAAAATAAACAAATAGGTAAATTAATAACAAACCCGAATCCGATAACATGTGTCAGCTGCATGGATCCTTAGTTACGTGCGTGGAGCCAAAGCTGTGTCTCCCTTTGTCCTTTTCATGTAATTATTATATCTCTGTTCATGTACAGTGAGCTCTTTGTACGTATTTGTATACTTACACACAGAGCTTGTTGAGTGGTGTTTCTTTATATGTATGCACCCCCACGTACGTGCATGATTTAAATTATAAGGATAATATCTAATATATTCCTGAAATATTTTGAATATCTAATTTGTTCCTACTTTTTTTGTTTCAATATACCTCTCGTATAGTTCTTCGTTATTCAAAATATCTCTGCTGTAGTACCTGTTAAGTTATTTTGGGTTAAACCAGGATTAAATTACTAGAGTTAAAAAAATCAAAATACCTCTTTTGTCCTTAACTTAAGACAAATAAGAAAAATTGGTGATCGTAGAGGAGTATATTTGAAAATACAAAAAATTAAAATACCTATTTTGCTCTTAACTTAAGGCAAATAAGAAAAGCTGGTGACGATACGTAGAAGAGTTATTTGAAAGGGTAAAATAGTAATTTCACAAAGATAACGGTTGTTGCTAACCGTTCATTAACAGAATTTAACTCTAATGGTATATTTGAAATAACTTGGAATGTTAAAAATGTATTTTTAATATTAGCCTTCTAAGAGGAGTAAATCAGAAAGTCGAAAATTTTTCAAGGGTATATAAGTAATTGTTCCTAAATTATAATTCCTATCTGAGTGGTTAATTTTGATATTGGTTGATAGATTTTTCGATGCAGTAAATCTGATATGTTACTGCTACTAAAATCGCTATGTTTAATATCACTTCTTAAAATTGGTAAGCCTCAATCAGAATACATAGTCGGGAAATGAGCTTCAAACCATCAGCTCCAATATCATGCAAAAAAAAATCAAAATAATTATACTTTAATATTTCCTAAAAATGTAAACTAAAATATGGTGTTTTGAAATGTTGTACTCAACACTGTATCTTACTTTTGGCCTGGTTCGAAAGTTGAATGGAACCAAAAGTGGACTTTAAAACAAACAGTGAAAGTTGTCATTTTAAAAGCGCTTTTAATGTCACATACACTTACACCTGTTTAGCAATGTTGTGGCTAAAATCACTATTTTTATACTATAAAAGATTCAAAAATTTAAAAACGCTTTCAATTTTTTCTTCTTTTATACTATAAAATTACGGTTGCAATCGCCACCGGAGAAGCATGTATTGCAACCGCAATTTTAAAGCATTGAAGAAGTAAAGATTGAAAGCGCTTTTAAATTTTTTGGATCTTTCATAGTATAAAAATAGTATTTTTAGCCACTATATTACCAAACTAGACCTTAAAACATCAAGAGTTTATTCTTAATTTGAATTACTACTACTCACTTAATAGTACATCAGTATAATTTCTCTACATAATCTACAATCTTAACTGCAAGGAAATAAACCCCATAAGATAATTATATGTTGAGTACAATTCCTTTATTATGGTTCTAGTCATGTTCTTTTAAATATTTAATAAAGTATTTTGAAACTTGTTTGTCAAAATGTGGAAATTTATTCTGTGATGTGACTTTTAGGCTAGAAATGAATTTTACAGCATGGTGTGACATGTTGTAACATACAAGATTTTATATTCTACAAGGAGGATAGGAGAAAACAAGAAAAAAGAAAAAGGAAAAATAGACCCAAAGTGGTCCAAATTAAGATGATTTAGCATTTCGATGATGCGTGTGGTTTTTTAGTCATGTTGCATGTGCACTGGTCTAGTTAATTGGTCCCCCTAGATTGGATCTTCATTAAGCAACCATCTTTTCTTTTCTTTTCTTTTCTTTTTTTCTAATCTTTTTCTCAAAAAAAAAATCTGTTAAGTTATGTAAAACAATCATCAATTGCTCTCCAAAAGCTTAAGTGTAACGACACGACACGCTAGCAATAATAATTCGTTAGACCCAAACCACCGGTCCAAAATGCTTAAGTCCAGTTATTATTACTAGCGTGCGATGCCTCATATAATCCAATCAGAATCATTTTCTCATCCGATGTGAGACTATTGGGGTGTTACATTAAGTTACCAAAAAAATGATGTTTCTAATATTTTTATATATTTAACGATCTCTCTCACATGGGCTCGAGACGTGGAATCAAATTAAATAGGAGAAAATTAAACGAAGCAAGGATCATGTTAAATTATATGAAACAATCGTTGTTCTCCATATTGCTACCAGAGAACGCTGTTTCTAATATTTATATTCAACAGAACCCTCTCTTTTTCTTTAGGTTGATTTATATAAGTTAGGTTAGTTATCATTCATATTTATATAGTGACAAGGTAACCACATGACTAGAATGTTGTTTCCCTGCTCATGGAAAAAGTCCCACATCTCATGCTTCTCTTTAATTTTTTTTGCTTTGCTTCTCCTTCATGCTTTCTATGAAAGCTGCTATGTAGAGCCCCTTAGCCACCTAAGAAAAGCCACATCTTTATCACATCAAAGTATTTTGTGGGGCTACACCTAACTCTCCTCTTTGCATGCTTTTGAGAAGAGGGCCCAACACTAATCAAGTTTATATAAGTTAGTAATGATTATAATAAACTTGGCCTACATTAGTACAATTAACCATTAAAAGATGTTAATCGTGCTAATTCTAACGAGAAGGAGGTGCATAAGATCGAATCGTTAGCCCTTAATTATGAAATTATGAATGGAATTCACAAGTTAAAAGTAATATTTTTTAGGATTAATTTTATACAGGTCCCTGCAAACATAGTAAATTACAAATATGTCCCTACAAAGTTTACCTTTCATATGTTGTCCGTGCAAAAGTACGTCCTGATGTTTTCGAATATGTCCCTCCGGTTTGTTGCCGTTAAAGCACTGTTTATTTTTTAACAGTAGATAAATAAAATGACCTTTTTGCCATCACAAATATATCCCTCCAAAAGCCACAACAGCTAATATAAGAATGGTAAAAATGTCAAGTTATATCATTGCGGATCAGAGAGGGTAGAGTTCCCCTAACTATGGTTAAGTATTTAATCTCTGATTAACTAAATTTTTCTAATGGATTTTAACAGCAGGGACATATTTGAAAATATTAGGACTTTTACAGGGACAATATATGAAAGTTGAACTTTGTAGGAATATATTTGCAATTTACTATATTTGCAGGGATCTATATGAAATTAACCCTATTTTTTATTGCAAGTACTATGTTTGTTTAGGTTTTTTTATTATTATTGAATGGTAAGTAAGGTTAGATTTCAAATCTTATGAAACTTATTAGGAAGGAATCTTTTATACTTCTAGACCTAAGCAATTTAACTTCAACATCATGAGCACTTCATGTACTCAAATCAGTTGCAAACTCTTTGACTTCTAGTCTAGCACGATTCCCGAAGTAATTAATGTACATGCATGCATGAAACTCCTCATACTTTAAAGAAAAGTTAAAAATAATAATAATATCTGCGCTGATACCACTAGTAAACGGAGAAGCAAATTGCGAATAAAAAGAGAGCAAAAATAAATTTTTCATGAGGGTAGTTCAATAGATCAAGAACCCCTATTGAAGCTTAGTTATGAAAAAAGTGGAGTTTGAGCCGTTCGAAAAAGCTTTGAGCTTAAGCTACGCAAGAATTTGATAGAGCTTCCTCTTTCGGGTTCAAAAGCTTGCGATCTGTAGCTTTACACTATATTTAATTTTCTAATTTTTAGATCGATAAGTCATTTTAAAAGGGGATGAATTGACAACTCATACTTTAAAATGCTATTCTAACCAAATTAAAACATTGACTCTAACTAATTAACTACTAACATCAATTTACATATTCTAACTTTTAAGCTACATTGAGTAGGTAACTTAGTGCCCTCCCACTTGAATAGACTTAATTTAGCTTATTAGTTTAGGCCATAAGCAACCAAACCACCAAAAAACAAGTGTAGGTAACATGTGACTATGACTTGTCATCAAGAATTTCCCTAGATTTTAAAAATTTCAACATCAATTTCCCTAAGGTTGATCTACCATGTTAGTGTGGACTCCATTTTATTTTTTTCCCTTCGTTTCGCTAAAAATTATTATTGGATTATTTTCTAGTAGATCAAGTTTTTGGATACTGAGTTACGGTCCTAAACCCCTTATATTCCAAATTGTTTTAGGTTTAATTTTCACATCCGCCTGCTTAATTTAGGGCACATATTTTTGAGTCATTCTTACCATGCACATTATATTCTGCATTTTCTTTCAATTCTTATTTATAATAACAGCTTTTAAATAAAGAAAAGAGAAAATGACTTGATAGTAGAGATTTAGGTTTTGTTTGGTTTTGTTAATATTTTGTTAAGAATTTCTTTTTTTATTTAATTCACAAGCATGATTAGATGTCTAAATAGGCATACTACATTCAGTTTTCAAGTTATTTTTTTGGAGTAATATAATTCATCTCATTGATAAATTATACTATCCTAATTTATTATAAATATGAAAACCTTGCAAAGAAAAAAGAATATTTATAATATATAAATTATTATCGCATAATTATTCGGAAATTCTAGTGAACCATTTCTGCCGTCCATAGCTGATGTGGTGGACCATGCCCACCAAAAGAATTCTTTTAAAGACACCATTTTCTTAGGTCCTTATAGTTATTTTGATTGCTAGGATCTTAAATAAAGCACACCATATGATAAGAACTCGATTTCAAGTTTAGTTGGATTTAAATTTAAGCGCAACAACCTTGTAGAAATTTAGAAATTAACCACCCCTATTAAAGAAGATTTGGCTTATATGAATTTGATTTGAAGATTCACACTCCTGCTTATGACATGTTACAGTAAAGCCGGAAACATCTCGTTTGTCGTGTGCAAAAATATTTTAAAAAAATAAGAAAGACAGAAAAAAATAAGGTATAAAACTATTTACATAGTTCACTGATCTACGTTCACGGACAAAAACGGAGCAAGTCCATGGATTATACCAATCAAATTACTTTATTTTGACTTTTATCTACTCCAACTTCCCCAAATAATCCGACTTAATTATAACCAATATGGAGTACAAAAGATATCTCTCATAAAATTCCAGGTCCAAAATATACCTTATAATCTCTCTCATCCGTCACACTAAATATATAGAATAAAGGGTATAATTATGTTAGTGATTAAAACCTATAAAACTATAAATATTCTTAGTAAGACTTAATATAATCTAACTTAATGGATTGATTTAAACAGAATAGTGTTAAAAAACTTTGCGGTTCAAGAACCTGAGACATATCTAATAATCTCTATCTTAGTTTGAATTTTCTGTTTTCTCTATCAAAACTGCAAAAGGTTTCTCAAGTATTGTTGCATCTACAAAACTAAGCCTACGGAATACTGAACTTGGTCATCAAAAGAGATTTGATGAGCAAATCTGCAGGGTTCCTTAAAACGTCAATTTTTTTTCTTCTCCGGTAACGCCTTTTACATCCCTTTGTTGCATCAAAACTGCTTGCATTTTAACTTGTTGAGGATCAAAATTGCTCGAGTAATCAAACTTTTGGATCTTAAATTTTGTCGACATTTAAACATCCAAATGAAACGATCAACTATGATACCTATTTATTGCGACAAAAATAAAAAAGATCTAGTTTGTCGGGTGCGATAATATTAAAAAATAAACAAGAAAGAGAGAAAAAAAATAAGATATACAAATATTTACGTAGTTTAACTACTGAGCTATGTCTATGGGCAAGGACAAAGCAGGAATTTTAATTGTAACCAAGGAGTACAGAAATTACATCTCTCATAAAATTCTAGCCTCAAAATACATGCTATGCTCTCTCTCATCCGTGTATCAAATACATCGAAGATTTATGTATATATATGTGACTAAAATCTTTATAAGATTATGAATAATCTCAATAAAATTAAATATAATTGTAACTTCACTTAATAGGTTGATCGAAACAGAATAGAGTTAGGAAACCTTACGATTTTCGCTTCAGAGCTCGATAGATAATTCATTTTCATTTATTTTTAACAAAAAGTTAAAATTTAATTTTCCATATCTAAAAACAAAAGCTTCAACTCAAAAAAGATTTCACTCTTCTCTAAAGTAATCAACTCAAAAAAGAGGACCAGATTCAGAACAATTTGACGGTCCTTCCAATTTGTACGGTGCATTTTATCAATTAACAAATATGTGCTTATATTATTGCACAATTCGGTAAAGATGTATGGAAACCCCCTGAGCTATACGTCATTTGGAAATTCACCCAAAAAAGAAGGCCATTTTGAAATTACCTTCTAGACATCATTTTTTTTTTTGAATTGACGTCTTCTCAATTTTTTGTTTTCTTTAAGAATCAAGTTTATTGCAGATTAATAGTTTTCTTAAATTATCAGCGGCTCTTATAAAATTTAATAAGTTTAATCAATATCTAGCAAATAAAATTGGGATAATTAACAACTAACAGCTAACATAGTCATTAAATGTAGTAAAATATTTCGCTCAACCATTCACAATAACTTAAATGAAAAAAATTAAAAGTTGAAAGGATTAAACAAAGTTGAAGGTCCAATTTCAAAATTACCTATAACTGAGGGGTCTCAATACATTTTTACCATTCAGCAAAGCACAAACCCAACTGCTCTCTCTCTTCTTGCCCGGATGTTCCACCCTGTAACGCCGTACACATGCCACGGTTACACTTATTACACTGACACGTGGGCCCCACAAGCAAGGGGGTCCCACATGTCATGCTAAAGAGAACCGAGGCATATGAGCGTTACATGGAAAAACAAAATCACCATCTCCTTCTCTCCTCCCTCCTCTCACCGGAGCTCTCTTTAATCCACACTCTCCTTTTTAATAACACACACCCTTTTTTATTATTATAATAATACTAAAACTAATCCCATTCTCTCTCCACACATGAACACACTCTCTCTCTCATCTTAAGCTTCTTAACACCAACACCCCCCCACTACGAACATAACTACCCAAAAAAAAAAAATCCCCGAACTCCACGGCTACTACTATACACACAATATGTGGCTGCACCTCTCACTCTCTCTCTCTCACTTCTCCAGGTGATGAAGAAGAAGAAGAAGAGAGAGAGAGAGCGAGCGCTAGAACAATTTTATGTGTATAGTTCGTAGGAGGAGGAGATAGATCGAGATCTCACCGGCGATCATGGTGGCCGCCGCCGCCTCCGCCGCCGCGCGAAACCCTTCTCCTCGGGAAGATCTCGCTCGCCCCCCTCTGATCCCCTCCGAGAGCAATGGCGGCGCCGCCGCCTCCGCCGCGGCCGCGGCGCGGCGGCCCCGCGCGAAGGAGATCGGGTCCCGCTACCTCTCCTCGTTCGCTTCTCCCTCGGCCTCGGCCTCGGCCTCGGCCTCCACTTCGTGCGCGTCCTCGACGTCGTCGTCGTCGTCGTCTTCGAGCTCCTCGCGGCGGCTCCCGTCGCCGGTGCCCGCGCCGCGGGCCTCGGCGACCCCGGCATTGCCCCAGTCGGCGGCGGCGCCGCGGAGGTCGCACTCCGTGGGCCGCGCCCGCCCCGCCGCCGCGCGCGGGCGGATCCGCGGCCGCAGATCCCCGCCGAGCCCCCTCCCCCGGCCCCGCCGCCGCCCTCCTCCTCAGCCGCGTCGCGCGCGCTCTGCACCACCACGAGGAGCCTCTCGGTGTCGTTCCAGGGCGAGTCCTTCTTCTACCAGACCAGCCGCGCCAAGGCCGCGGGCTCGCCGAAGCCCACCCCCGAGCGGCGGAGGCTCTCCACTGCAGCCGCCACCGCCGCCGCCGCCGCCGCGTCTTCGAAGGCCGCGGAGCAGTCGGAGAACTCCCGGCCGTCGGATCGCCACCACCGGTGGCCCGCCGCTAAGCCCCAGGCGTCGAATCCCCTCGCCAGGAGCTTGGACTACTCCTTGGAATCAAAGAACTCGATCCTGGCGACCGTACACTTGCTGCAACAGTCCATGGTGTTCGATGACGGTTTGAGGCGCGCCTCCTCCTTCGATGCTGACGATCTCTCCGCATCGTCGGATACCGATAGCGTCTCCTCTGGGAGCAATTCGGGGGCACAAGATCTCGGGGTGTCGGGACGAGCTAGGGTTTCTCAGAGGGGAATTAGTGTTCCTGCGAGGTTCTGGCCGGAGACCAGCGGTCGGCTAGGTTTGGTGAAGAGATCTTCAGTAGATAGCCCTTTTTCATCTCCTCGCTCGGCTTCTTCACCTCTCCGTGGACCAGTGAGGGCTTCGTCGCCGTGTAAGGTGATGGCTTCGCCATCGAGAGGGATGGCCAGTCCTTTGCGGGGAAGGAGCGGATCGGCGGTGAGCACTTCTTCTCCTGTTGGGGTTCAGCCGGCGAATGCGCCCTCTATCATTAGCTTTGCTGTGGAGGTGAGGAGGGCGAAGAAAGGAGAGAACCGGATCGAGGAAGCGCACGTGCTGAGGCTCTTGGACAACCGGCATTTGCAGTGGCGGTTTGTGAACGCGAGGATCGATGCTCTGTCACTAGTGCAGAGGCTAACTGCAGAGGTGAGGGTGAAATTTATGTTTTGCTTATCACTTTGGAACTGCTTACTTGTGTTTCCATCTTTGCAATGTATAATTCAATTGTGAAACATCATATAATTGCCTTGTAATGTGTAATTGCTGAATAGTTGTTGCCTGTCCCGACTGTTCTACCGAAGTATATAAACTTACATCGTTATCTGCATAACTATGTATTTCCCATTCATTTAGTCCTCATGATAATTGTCGTAAGGTTTACCATTTGGTGAATTTCCTTCATCCTTTTGTAATTAGGCATTTATCATTTACTTCAACAGAACATTGCTACTATTCTATTAACTGATAGATAGTTAATTTGACATATTTAAGATCTGCTGCGTTTGTGACAAAATACGAAATGATGGATATTTAATCGGCAAGGGTAGCAAGCTATACAATTGTGCAGTCAGAAATGGTAGATCTCTTAGTTTACAATAGTTCGTACATAGGGGCAACATGCAAGCTGCCAGTGATGAGCTTGCGTACTCAATTGAAATTCATTCAAAGAATGGCATAGGTACATGAACTTTTTTTGTGCATAAATGATTTCAAAAGGTGAACTTTTGACTGGATTGACGCTCTCTTACTTCATGTATTAGGTTGGATTTTGCATACTATGAGAGCTACTTTTAGGTTCTTGCTATAAAAGAAACATGATAGCTAGTACTTTTGTGTAGTCATGAGTAATCAAATTGCCTATAACTTTTTAACTTGATACTTTGTTCATAGTTATTACTTATTAGCTCCCCACGGGTTATAGAAGTTATGGCAGTCACAAGTAGGTTTCTAGGGCACTTACTAGTTTTGAATAATGTTTTGATAGCAGTGGACTTCAAAGATCATCTAAAACATGTTGCAACTAATTAATTTGGACTTTGTTAAATGAGGGCTAGGCTCCCAGAATTTTAACATCTCAAATTGGCATTGCGTTATAAAGTATTTTGGTTTTCCCTAATACTATGTTATGAACCTCCCTAGGCCACCTAGAGTTAATATATTGGTCGGTAGATCGCTGGGTTACATGCAGTTGACTAATTTATCTTCTATCTGTAACCGTTTAGCTGATTATCTTGGGCTGTCTGACTTCTTAGCACATTATGAAGTTTCCTCCTATCACTTTTCTATTTTAGGCTAGTAATTATTTCATAGCTATAAAGGTGATTACAGTTCTCCATCTGTTGCCGTGATCGTCCTTTTCTTTTCTTATACTTAAGGCTGAATTAGTTTTTCCGTTTAGTGTTAGTGATGCAAAACTGTCCCAACCCAATCTGGTTGATCGCGTCCTACATCAGTTTTTCGATAGATACAGAGATTCTTCCTAGTTAAACTCAGCTAAAAATAACTGCTGATCCTACTATTAAGTTTATTCTATGTTACCTCCAAGTAGGCTTGCCTTTTAAATTTGTCTGGTTAAGCTGCAAAAGGTATTCATGAATTACATGCTTGCTAACCGATGCTCGAATGCAATGACCTTGTTGAGACATTCATGTTGGATTCAAAACAATCTAGGTTTGTTGATGACAGGTTGAATTGATAAATGTTATCAAATTTTGTTGTTACACTGGTCTCCTATTGCAGATGATTGTTTGCTTTGATTGATAGCTGGTAGTTTTATAACAACGGTGTGAAGCTTGTGATTTAGAAATTAGAATTGCATAAACATAGTTTATTAGTACAGGGAAAAAAAACGTGTGGTGGTTCAACTTGAAGAATTCTGTGTGTGTATCTGCGTGGTTGTGGGGGGCATGGCTGTTTTTAATGTTGGATTGTCTTGTCATTTTTCGTAGTACAGTACTTTTGTCATTACTATGGGTTTCAGGTGACAATTTCTGCTGCATGCAAGCATTTGTCTCTCGAAGGTGTTACATCCTTGGTTATTCTATGATCGCTTATGTTTCTATGCATGTCATGTGAGTTGATGTATCTGAAATATCCTGGCTGTGAACAATGGAGATTCATAAAAGGAAGTAAAGATAAAATATGCTTTCATTTAATGTATGATAATAAATGATCTACCCATTGCGCAGTTCTGCATCAGTACATCTTCCTTTCAGTCTCTGTTCATTGCTGTGTACATTTTAGAATATTTATCAACTTTTCCTTCGTCTATTCCGTATACATATTCATCAACTTTTCCTTCGTATATTCCTTAAATAATGTATACTACACATTGCTTATAATCTTTTTAACATGATTTGTATCAGAAAAATCTTTACAATGCGTGGATTAGTGCCTTGAGGTTGCGTGATTCTGTCACTAGTAAAAGGATCAAGCTCCAACTTCTGACGCAGAATCTTAAGCTAACTTCCATTCTTAAGGGACAGGTAATTCTTCGGTTATCATCTCTATTTTGCAGATGTTGTGGAAGCTTTCTCTTATATTATTCTTTGTACACTTTTTGATTCTCCTTGCCTATACCATGCTTGAATTCAAAACTAAATGAAAATTTTAACCTTCTGTAGTTATCTACTCACAGAAAAGTGGATTGAGTTGTGTCTATTTAATCAAGAAAAAAATACTCTGGGAATCGATATTGGTGGCCAAAAAGTAGCTTAGTATGCAGTATTTGAAGTCAAGAAGAGATAAATAAGTAGAAGGCCAGTTGGCAAATTAATCAACTGAAGAAATTATATCTTAAATTATACACCTGCTAATGGGATTTGAATTTCACAAAGGCGTAGGTCTTAGAAGGCTCAAAAAGCTTGGAGAGGGAAAATATGTGGAAGAGAGTTCCAGTCTACTATGTGTTGTGGAATTAGGTGACTGCCATGCATCAATTTCATAAGCCCTTTTACCTTGTGTAGGTTGTCAGCAGGTGACTGTCCTTTTACCATAACGCACTTCAAACTTTTTGACATGATATACATGTGTACCAATATACAGCAGGTTGCAGAGCCCAAGTGAGTCCAAAGATCTCTCTTCCTTTAGGTGATTTGAGCCCATTCAATCTACCTGTTTGAGTCTTTTATCCGTGGTATCCTGCTTAGAATTGGGTAGAGATAAGTGGAGCTATTTGAGTTTTGTATGGTTAAACCTGGTTGAGTCATAGAAACTTGCAATTAATTCATCACCAACTTAATTTGCCATCCATGTCATGTAATTTCATATCCATTTTGTTCTGAGGCTAGTTCATATGTAGTATATCTACTTTAATAGTTCTTGTCTTTCAGTTCCTTCTATCTCTCACATATTTTTATTTATTTTTCCCCTTTAGCTGGTAACTGAAAGTAGATGGCCTGAACATCTCCCACTCCAAAATTCCCTCCTTTTACTCTCAAGTTGGTTATTCTTTGTTCTTAATTGTCTTTGTTTGTTCGCTATTAGCAGATTCTTCCTTCATCATGTCCCATTGTAACTATGCTTCCAGTGCTAGGGCAGCAAGCTTTCTGGCCCAACAATTGGGGTCAGAATTATGCCTTCAACTTTATTCTGATCAATATGTATAACTAGTACCTTTAAATGTTCATCTTGCTTGGAAGTTTAAAAAATTCTTTTGTTAATTGTTATCTGCTCTGTTGACTACTGAGAAACTTTCCTTTAGTGTTTTGCTATAGGGAAAACATTTATATGCTACTGTATTTTAGAGCATTAGTTATCTAAAAAGTTTCAAAGCTACTTGTGCCCTTGTTATTAATCTTTCCTGCAGAAACCTGTTATTTTTCATGACAATAATCTTTGAATAGCAATACTTTTAGGCGATTAATTCTTCTGCTGCACTAATAGTACTTTCAGCTTTTGAAACTTGACGAGTAGAAATTTTATACAGATGTCCTATCTGGAGAGTTGGTCTCTTATGGATAGAGATCATTCAAACTCTTTATCAGGAGCTATTGAAGCATTAAAAGCTAGCACTCTCCGTCTTCCCGTTGTTGGTGGTGCAAAAGTCTGCTCCTCCTCTTATGCCACCTTTATTTTACTCAACTTTACTGCAGACTTATAGTTTATTTCTTTTTGAAGGCGGACATCCAAGACGTTAAAGATGCTGTTGGTTCGGCAGCTGATGCAATGCAGGCGATGACATCTTCAATACTATCTTTGTTGTCAAAGGTGATTGCTTTTACCATTTTTCTTCTGTACATTCCATCAATTCTAAGCTCCTCTACTGTCTATGCTGCTTCCATGTTTATATTTCATCTATTTCATTGAGGGCCTCTTTAACTCTTTAATTTAAAGATGAGCTATCAACCTTGTATCAACCCTTTAGAAATTCGGGAAAATTTTGTAGATAAATTAAGGCTTCTTAGCTATTGCATCAAAATAAGTTCCTGCACCTTCTGCAACGTGTGAAAAGAGCGTATCAAGTCGTTTGCATAAAAAAAAAAAAAAATTGTGTTTAAGCATTAAATGAAGGTTTTCTTGGGAAGTAAGCTGATAATTTCTACTATTACCAAGGCAATCTTATTGAAATGCGAGAAAAGATATCTTCACTGACCACATTGTAGAATGCACAGTTGTCAATTTCTATCATGGCTTGCTCGATACTGAACATGGAGTGTTGGAGAGTTTATAAGCTTTTATAATTGTGCCCATTTGTAGAAAGTAGTTTTAGATGTTGAGTAAAGAGTGAAGTCCCTTATGCTACATCGTTGGAGGACCTGCAGAAGGTTACTGGCCATAAGCTGCTGGTCCCATCTCGAGAGAAGACAGGTCAAATAGTCAATAGGAAGGGAGGAATAATAAGGGAAAAAAGAGAGGAGAATAAAGTAAAAAGATAAAGAATAAGAAAGGGGCAAACAGCAAAATGCGTTAACATCAAGGATTTCTCCTTTTTTAGATTCAAATGAGAGTTAGGCTTCCATAGAAAAGTGAAAAAAGTCTCTGAAAGTGAAAAAGGAAAAAAGAAAAAAAAGTATAAAATGAAAGAAAGAAACTTAGAAGAATTAAACAAGGACTCGACTTCACAAAACATTTTTTTTTGGCCACCCTCCTTATTTTAAGTACAAATGTTCAAAATGCCTTGGGTTTGAACAGAACTGCAGATCATTTAGTACTGTAGGTGAACTTATTTATTTATTTTTTTCTTCTAATAGTCTTTATGTAGCTAAAGTCTCGCCTATCACTCGCTCTAGCAACAGTAGCAGGAGAATCGCTATTTGGAGCGCTATACAGGGATTTGATATATCTCGATGACCTGCTACAGAAATTCTTTCTTTCTGTAGAATTCCATTATTGCCTGCTTCCCTTTCTAGTTTCTTACCCCACTCCCATTTATTTCTGGTAGTTCAGTATAGGCTGGTAGCTCATGTTAATAAATCAATAGCTCTTGCATATGCTTCATTATAAATAGGAAGGTGAACTCATGTAAATTGGCATAGTGGTAGCAAGGATGCTGACAGTAACCAGATTTAAAACGTCTAAAGTTTTGGCTCAATAGTTGGAAATGTATACGGCATGAAGGCATGCCAAGAGACAAAGTCATTCCTGGCAAAAGCCTGTTTGACCTTACTATAAGGTGTAGTGTTGTTAGCTGAAATGTTCTTTGAGTCTTGCTATTCAGACTATATACAAATCTCCCCAAATTGCTTCTCTCTGCATTTTTTGTTTGCCAAACATTCTACAAAAGTGACTATTGCTGAAAGCAAAAGCAGCAGCAGCACCAACCAAGGGCTAAGTATGTATAGGTGTTTAAACACTGTAGTTCCTAATGTTCCTAACAGCATCACCTTTTTCTAATAATACGGTGAGTTAGGTACAGCACTTCTCACAACCAGATGTCCTGTTGTGGACCCTCTAAATTGATGCCAATTTCTTCGCCCGAGCATGATTAGGCAAGAGATGAGCTTGCCACGGAACCAATAAGGCCACCAAGCAGGACTATGTGCTGCTTTATAAATTTCTCTTTAAGTATGCGTTGCGATACGGGAGTAACCTTTTATGACAGCTCCTTTTCACATGGCAAAAAAAAAAAAAAAAAAAAATCTAGACTAAGGTGAGTAGTCCAATTCATGGGGGACGCTAGTTTTGTATTACAACTTTTTTTTTTTTAATAGGGGCATATTCGTGAGTATGGGTGTATTTAAACAAATAACTAAAGCTTTTTACAGAGTAGATATGAAAATTAAATTTAAGTCTGTATATAGATCATATATTTATTTGCAAATATCTCAAAAGAAAAATAATGTGTCAAAGATTTTAAATATCAATTCAAAATTTTTCATGAGATGAAAATTATCTCAAGTCAATTTTGACAGTGTTCTGATCATGTATACTTGTCCAACTATCATCTCACAGTTTCTAGGATATTTTCTTCTCCAGGTTGAAGGGGCAAATTCCTTGGTGTCTGAACTTGCTAAAGCGGCTTCTCAAGAACTGAAACTGTTGGATCAATCCAGAGATCTCTTGTCCACTGTGGCTGCGTTTCATGTAATTCCTACTACCCTTTTTTTCTGTCCTTTTGCAATATTAACATGCATTTGCTAATTTATTTTTCTTTTAAAAATATTCAGGTGAAGCTATGTAGCTTGCAAGGGCACATATTACAACGAAAGTGCAGGCCCAGTAAGCTGTAATTGTAGAGCAGATTCTCGTACTGATCACTAACTCCATAGCTGGATCTTTTGTTCCCATGCCAACTGGAGATTGTCCGAAAGGTATTGACGTTTTATGTGATTGGATGTTTGTAGAGTGTTCTAATTCTGCCTGTTGTTGATCTCACGTAATGCATCTGATTCATGTATTTTTTTTTTTTTTGTATTACTCGTATGTCCAGAGGAATGGCCTTGTTTTCTTCTTCTTCTTTTTTTTCTTTTTTTTTTCTTTTTTTTTTGACTTCTCCTGCAGAGATTGCAGTAGTTGTATACAGATTACTTTTGCTGATAAAGGGATGTATATATGTCATGCTTTGTGGCTGCTGCTTTGATTGAGCGAGTGGAAGAAAGCTACGTCTTTGTTTGTGAGAATTTTTTTGTGTGTGTTCTTTTTTCTCGGTGTTCTTGTTTCTATTTGCCTTTTTAGATCTGAGTTGTTACTTGGAAAGATGATTGCAAAGAAGCATTTTCAATGCAACATCATGCTATCCTACAAAGCTTTATAGGTAAATTTCAACATTGGTTTCTGAACTCATCTCAAAGTTTTAGTTAGATCAACCAACTTCAATTTGGTGCAATTGAGTCGCAGAATTTCAATTTGTGTTTCAGTCAGGTCTCTTTGTCAAATTCTGTATAATTTTTCCAACACAAGAGTAATGCGACATGGATTACATCATCTGCAAAAAGATGACATGACTACTGATTCAGCTGCCACGACTGTATCAACTGCATCGTCATTATATTATCTATAGGAGATGCGCGAAAGTTGAATTGCCCGATGTATAATCCCTCTTTCAAGAGAATTAAACCAACTTTGGGGATGACTCAATTGAAGCATGAATTGAAGTTTAGTTATTCAATCGCGGCTATTTGAAGTTTCAGTAATCTAAATGAAACTTTGAGATACAAGTTCAGTAACCAATGTGTAAGCTACTCTAAACTGCACCTACCAAATATCTCAGGGGCTATGTATGATTTTGTTCTACATCAAAACTCTGCTCGAAGTTGATAGATCCTTATATATCAATTGATTGAATAAGACCCTTGCATTTGCTTGATCGACACCTGTTCTGATTACTGTGATCCTTAATGTGTTGTTTTTATCTCTTTCTGAATGGAGAAAAGGATGTTTAAGTTGATCTCTCACTTTCTTTGAGCCAATGTGCAAATTTGTATTCTTTTCATTGGCTTTTATCTCTTAACAGTTCCACTGGCAGCTTCTGATTGAGACCCAGTAGCTGCCACCCAAGTGCTAAAAATTAGAAAATTTTGTTGGCTGGTCCATATCTTTTGCTTCTATCTTTTAACCCTAATAAAAACAAAATAGAAAACCTTCTACATTATTAACTGTATAAATTTGCTTCATCAACTTTGAAATCTCACCACTAATTTGTAGCATCAAAGCGAAATTCTAAAATACTTTCATATTTTTTAGATCCTCCAAGTATCCAAACAGATTTATTCGGAAAGCGCATTTTAAAACTAGACCTTTGCCTGCACCAATGCTTAGAAAGAAAATATTCCAAATTTTTTGTGCTATTTAGAATAGTGATAAAATACATATTTCAAATTAAAATAAAATTTTATGTAAAGGAGCAAGTAAGAGTCGTTAACAGGTCATTTGATATTTGAGTTAGGTCATTTGATGGCTTTCTCAAAAAAAATTAAGCTAATTACTTATTTTAATATTTATTGTTATATGAATTGCTTAAAATATATTGATTAAATCTGTAAAAATAAACGACTTATACAAATTTTAAAATTAGGAGTAATTAACAAGTTCGAATCAAATAAATTAAAAATTTACATAATCAGATCAAAAAAAGTAATACTTTTAACTTTTATATATTTATAAAAATTACGGACCTAACCGACAGCTCGCCATCAGCGTCCAGTCGTTTCGCTATCCCTATCCCTATCATCATCAGAGGGTGATCTTCTACCCAGCAGTAGCACCACATCATATATATTTTAAGCCAATCAAAAAATTTTGTGAAAACATAATAATAATTTTTTAAGTATGATAAAATGGAAAAAAAAATTATGAGCAAAATTAATTTGTTGATAACATGAATGATGCTGTGGGGCTGCCACATTTTTTGTATTTTTTCCATATTGTCCGTCAGCTCCCCAATCGAGGGAGGAAGCAGCCGAATTTGGCGCTGACATGCGCCCGCACACTTTGCCGTCAGCCTCTCCACGTCTGGTGATGGGACGTCTCCACGTAAGCTGGCACACAAAATTTGGAAGTCCGCGACCGCACCCACTTCTATTATATTCATAAATATTTATTTATAGATATTATCTAAATGCTTTTAATAATATATAAATAATATATATTATTATTAATTTTTCAGTCTTTTAATGCCTATAATTTACTATATAATAGTGGTATTATTATAAATCTAAAGAATAAAAAGTATATATAATATATATTATTTATGGAGTCCGACTGGCATACTATCGGTAGAACGAAAGCCTCTGTGCTACCAAGTTGTTTTCAATGATGCACCTTCCAAATCGACGATCGGCTCCGTTAAGATTGATCTACACTATTGAAAGTATTTGGAAACTAAATTTCATAATTTTTCAACATCATTTACTTTTCAAACGAATAGTCTAAAAATGAACGGATGAAAATAAAAATTTTATAAAAAATAATGATAAAGGACTTAAATTTAAGATCAGAGATACTAATCTTACTTTAAATAGTGAAAAATATTTGTATAAAAGTTTCAGCAGATTCGGATTGTTTTATACCGTTAAATTCACAAACGCATTACATCGATCATTAAATTATCAATTTTGAGACATTTTTTATCACTAGCCAAATAATGTCAAAAAATTATGAGATTTATTTTTTAAATACTTTCAATAGTATATATCAAGTCTAACGGAACCGACCGTTGATTTGGAAGTCGCATTATTAAACAACTTGGTAGCACAGAGAATTTTGTGCTACCGATAGTATATATAGCAGCCTAGCTCCTATTTATGTGCTATTATTATAAGTATTATTATTATACGTGCACTCAATATTTTTAGACTTTTTTATTATATATAGTGAGAAAAATGATATAGAGTTACGCGCATATTGAAATAAAAATAAATAAATAAATAAGTAAATAAAATAAATAAGTAAATAAACTGATAAGTAACAAAAGTTTATGTATATTTTTAAAAAATTAAAATAAATAGTAGTATATTTCGGAAGTAGACAAAATTCGCCGCCTAGTGGACCCCACTCCACGTGCCGGGGTCTTATTTGCACTTTTGCAAGTATATCCCTACACAACCATGCCAATTATTTAAAAAACATATATAAAATATATCAGAACTATCTAATTTTGTAAAATTTTAATCTTACAATTTAATTTTTCAATTTGTTTAATTTAAATGAATTAACAGCATTATAACTTTAAAATTTAAATAATTTATTTATCTACACAAATTTAATTAATATAATTTTCGTAATTATAAATTTATTAAAATAAATAATAATTAGTTTAAATTTGGAAGAGATACCCATTGACAACAATTTTTTATTATTATTTTGCTGATTCGTTAAGTTACTAAAATGCCCCTGCATCAATTAATGCACCATGTCCTCTTTGATATAACATGTTTTTCTTGTCCCTTTCTCAAGAGGCGTCCACGCTCTTCCCTCTACGCTCTTAATTTTCCACTGCAAATTTCTCGCGTGCACCTGGTGTATTCATTCATCTTATGCACCGCATCTAGTATTTGTAGATTAATTATCTTCAGAGCAAGAGCCTATGTAAAAACATCAAGTAATTTTAAAGATCAACACTGTAGAGTAACACAGAGTTTGATTCATACGAAAATAATGTCCTAAGTTTCATAATATTTTAGATATAAATTTTTTAAATATAATAAAAAGTATTCAGATTTAAGACTATCGTTTTCTATCTGATCGGGTTTTCGTTTCAAGAGATTTTGAGTTTAATTTCCATCGTTGTCTTTTAAGTTATTTCTTCAGTCAATACACATAATATATTTACTTTGATATCCACCATGCACATAGTTGAAATGTTAAGATTAATTCTCAATCATCATAATTTTATGATAAAATTTTTTACTTGACTTTTTTTTTTCTTTTTCTGGAGCGCTATGTGAGTAGGAATGTCAACGGGTCGGGGTCGGATTTTCAAAAACCCGAACCCGAATCTGACAATCAAATTGAAATTAGAACCCGGCGGGTTTTAAAAATTCATACCCATACCCGATCCGACCAAAAACCCGGAATTCGAACCCGAACCCGAAAATTCAAACCCGAAGTAATGATTTCTCTTTACCATATTTCAAAATATATTGTAGTAAAATCAAAACTTTTCAAAACACAATTAAATATAAGTAAATAAATAATATATATATATATATATATATATATATATATATATATATATATATATATATATATATATATATATATATATATATATATATATATATATATATATATATATAGAATGAGGCTACTGTACTATCTATAGTACCGGGGCTCCGGTACTATAGTTATTTTTTCGATCTTAGGGTGTTCAAATCAACGATCCACACCGTTGAAACTGATCTAGGGTATGTGAAGTTCTTAGGAATAAAATTTTAGTTTTTTTCGATATCGTTTACTTAGTAAATAAATCATGTCAAAATGAACGGTGAAAATTGAATAA
This sequence comes from Puya raimondii, assembly GCA_016920855.1. Lineage (NCBI taxonomy): Eukaryota > Viridiplantae > Streptophyta > Magnoliopsida > Poales > Bromeliaceae > Puya > Puya raimondii. The sequence continues at coordinate 3,103,212 of JABWPP010000044.1, read as the reverse complement.
TTCTTAAAATTTGAGTATAGGAGTTTCGAATTCAAGATCAAGGATGTTGACCTTCATCTATGTAGTTTAAAGTATTTTCTATCAAAATTTGAATAAATTTAGATTCTTCTCCACCGTTAAACTACAAACTCGCCATAATAACCATTGAAATTTGACAATTTTGAAACGGTTTGATCACAAAGTAAACTACGTCGAAAAATTATAAAATTTTATTCCTAAGAACTTCAAATATCCTAGATCAGTTTCAACGGTGTGGATCGTTGATTTGAACACCCTAAGATCGAAAAAGCGACTATAGTACCGAAGCCCCGGTACTATAGATAGTATAGGAGACTAGCTCTATATATATATATATATATATATATATATATATATAGTCCGGCTGGGATACTATCGATAGCACAAAGGGCTTGGTGCTATCGAGTTTTCCACCGTTAGATTTAACCCTTTGATCATTTTTATCCGTTAGATTATACTATTCAACCAACCATCCACTCAACCCTAGGGGGCCCACATCATCCTAACCGCACATTTCTCAATCCAAAGGCTAAAAAACTAATAGCACCAATAGCTTAGTGCTATTGATAGTATTACAGCCTAGTTTTTTATATATATATATATATATATATATATATATATATATATATATATATATATATAATTTGACCGTTGGATGAAAATTCAATGGCTAAAATATTATTATACATTTTATATATTATATAAGTAAATAAATAATATATATATAATTTATTCGGGTTCGGGTTCGGGTTCGGGTCCGGATCGGGTACATACAAAATTCATACCCGTATTCATACCCGTCAGATTTTTATTTTCTATATCCGTACCCGAATCCATATCCATTTAGTTAGGATAAATCCGTCCCGTTCGAATTCGGATTCTGATAATATTTCGGATATCCATATCCATTGACATCCCTATACGTGAGTTATACTTACTTATCACCCGGTGCATGCAATAATATCTCTTCTTTCACTTTATAACTCTCTCGTCAAAGTATCAACACCACGGCCCCCACTCGTGTATAACGTTTTCGAGTGTGGATAGCTTATAAATGCTTGGATATATCCACAAAGCAAAAAGGAATAAGAACACGTAAGTTTTTTCTTTCTTTTTTCTTTCTTTTTTCTTCTTTTTTTTTTTTTTTTTTTTAAGTAAAGGCACGCACAAAAACTACTACACGTGTCGTGCGTTGAGACCTCTTGTACGGTGAAACGAGCGTTAAAAGTGGACAACATAAAATAAAGATAAAACACTTACATTATTATTTGAATTATGAAACATTTAATTTGACAATTTAATTTTTCAAAATTTTTATTATACTATCTAATATTTTAATTTATCTAATTTAAGTTAGTCAATAATATTATGGTTTAAAATTTGAATGTATTATTTATCTTTATAGATTTATTTAATATATTTTATATAATTTTCGTGGTTATAAATTTGTTATAGAAAGTAATTAGCATAAATTTTAAAGTCAAGATATTATTGACCGACTTAAATCAAACAAATTGAAAGTTGGATGACAAATTCGAAATTTCAAAAGATTGGATAATTGATGCAAAATAGTCTATAGTTTCGATAAACTCTGTACGTTTTTATCTAAAATAAAGGCAAAAGTGAATACAACTTACATAAACTGTTATTCATTTTTCACGATCGTTCCTAGCACAAATAGTAAAGGGCTTGATGGTTGGTACCCGAGATTCCAAATTCGAAGCACAGCTGCTTTGTATTTTCAGCTAAATTCATATCTTAAAAATATATACGAAGCAGATGTCATGCTATCTTTATCTCAAAAAAAAAATTATTTTGATCTAACTATCTAACTTGTAAAAATTTTGATTTTGCTACCTTACCTTCTAACTTGTTTAATTTGAGCCAGGTAATGACTTTTCAATTTCAAATTTAAAAATACATCGTTTACTTTTAAATTCATGTAATTATAAATTTATTAAAATAATTAGCTAAAAATTTATATTGAAAGAGCGATCAAATAATCTAAAATATGGATGCTAAAATTAACCGAATAAATAAAAAAATTTAAGATAAAATAAAAAAGATGACAAATGATAATATGGCGCACGATGTGTACGGAGTCAAATATTCCACGAGCAAATCTTGGGGCGAAATTTGGGGAAGTTAATTTATGTTGTTCCAAAAAAAAAAACGAAAAAAAAAAGAAAAAAGAAAAACTTTATCAAATGATGTGATACGCTTAATACAAATTCATTGCATTGAAGTAGCTGAGATAAGTCCACATGGTCTCTCATGTTGGAGAAAAGTCCTCGTTATAATGCATGAACTGAGTTTTTATTTTGTTTTTTTGTTTGAAAAGGCTCTAGGTATATTTTTATGGTTTTTATTTGGGATAATTGCCTATATACCCCTCAAAACTTTAAAAATATTTTATTTATTCTTACTGTTTTTTTCTTTCCAATATACCTCTTATATGTTCCTCCGTTATTCAAAAATATCCATACAGTTACCACCCGTTAAATTAACTTGGGTTAAACATGAATTAAATATCTACCAGAGTTTTAAAAAAATCAAAATGTCTATTTTGCCCTTAACTTAAGGACAAATAAGAAATGTTGGTGATGGTAGAAGGATATATTTGAAAAGATTAATAATTAAAATACTTCTTGTGCCCCTAACTTAAGAGCAAATAAGAAAAGTCGGTGATGATAGAAGGGTACATTTGAAAGGGCAAAATAGTAATTTTACAGAGATAACAGCTATTGCTAACAATTCATTAACAGAATTTAACTCTAGAGGTATATTTGAAATAAGTTAGAACGTAAAAAAGATATTTTTAATATTAGCCTTCTAAGATGGATAAATCAGAAAGTCGAAAATTTTTCAGGAGTATATAAGCAATTGCCCCTTTTTATTTTAACGTCCTAAAAGAAATTATTATTATTATTATTATTATACCAATTAGGCGAGCTGAATAGGCTCGCCGAATTAGCTGCCTCCGTTGGACAAAGGGGGAGCCACACAGCAAACTGTACCCTCCATCGATCTGTTTCGTTCATGATCTGTAATATTTCAATTAAATTATTATCATTTAATTCAAGTTGGATTGTTGCGTTAGCGGAGTAGTAAAATCAACATTATGAATATTTAGATGACAGAAATACGAAACTATTATAAATTAGAAAGCATTTTTATTTTTATATTGGTTAAATTACAGAAAATTTTCTTATAAATATTCGTTTTTTTATTTTTCCTTCCTAATTTTCAAAAACCTACATTTTACCTTCAACATTTCAAATGGTTGCATTTAGCCCCCCTCCGTCGGAGTTCTATCACTATTCCATCAATTTCTTATAATTTATATCGAAAATACCCTTCAAAATGACAGAAATGTATTAAAAAAAATTTATATAAGAAGTAAGGACAATTTGATCATTTTGCCCTCTCCATTAACACCGTACCTCCTTGAAAATATTTTTAAAATTTTAAAGGGGCAAAATGTAGATTTTTAAAAATCAGAAAGAAAACGTAAAAAAACGAATATTTATAGAGAGTTTTCTGTAATTTAATCTTTTATATTTTATGAGAATTATTAGCAGTCTATTGATAAGAACATATAAATTAGTTCCTAACAACCTCCCCACCCAAATAATTTGATGAGTAATAATCTTATCATTTTAAATATAAAATATACAATATTCTCTAAATATTACAATTCTTGAACCAAATGATTCCTAATAGTATTCCTAAAAACTGCTTTTGTGCCGTCGTGTTGGTGTATAGATGTAATATGTTGAGTATAAAGGGTACCAATAAGAAAAAAATATAACTCATATGGTACGAAAATGACGAGAATCAGAATTATTTATGTATCGTAAATCAGTCATAATTTGTATATATATAGAGTAGGTCTTGTGTGCTATTAGGAGCACGGAGTTTGTATATTATCGTAAATTTTGTGATTTTTCGATATCATTTACCTAGTGATCGAAAGGACTCAAAATCAACGGCTGAAAATAAAAATCTCACAAAAAGTTATGATGTAGCACTAAAATTTTCGATCAGAGATATTGATCTTGTTGTAGATAGTATAAAACAAAATTTAGCAAAATTTAATTTGATTTGAATATTTTTACACCGTTAAACTTGTAAATAACACACATCAACCATTAAAAAATATTGATTTTGAATCATTTCGATCACTAGGTAAATGATATCGAAATTCGCAAAAGTTATTTTCTAGATAGTTCAAATATGTTAGATAGTGTCTAACGGAGCCGATCGTCGATTCGGAAGTCCCATCATAAAAAACGGCTTAGGAACACGGAGGCCTTCGTGCTCCTAATAGCACATAAGACCTACTCTATTATATACACGGAGGCCTTCGTGCTCCTAATAGCACATAAGACCTACTCTATTATATATGCGCAGCATATTAACAAAGTATAAGATAGATAAGAATCATATAATATCCTACAAAAGCACTATATATAAATTATAAACTATCTAAAATGAACTTATTTGAGAAGATGCTATTAACTAAACAAACAAATAATAATAATCCAATGGACTGCGCGCACGCTTCTAAAATGATAAGGATGAAAAAAAATATTATTTATATACTCAAAATATGAGTGTAAATACAACACACTTACATCCCTATTTGAATGCATGAATATCAAATTTGCTATGATATATCTTCGTGATTTATTTGAAAAGTTTGAATATTTCGTAGACAAACAGCGTTGAAATATCTGAAATTAGATATTATATTCAGTCATTAAAATATTTTTTCGAATAGGATAAATCATCTCGTAGGTAAAATATGCTATTATATTAAATTGGATACAGAATCTTTCAAAGAGCAAAAATTTATTTTTTTTTTAAAATAATTGCACGATAAAATTTTAATACTAAAAAAATTATTCTTTCCTTTGTCTTCAAGGATAGATGCAAATGTAAATTCATTTAACATAAAAGGGGTTATCCTCGATCCGGCCGCAGGAAACTGCCACTGCAATATCTAACTCAATTAACACACATGCAACTGCACAACACTACACAAATACTCCTCTTCAAAAATTTTGCATCAAACAAACAAATTCAAAAGCTGAGGTCCTCCTCCTCCTCCTCCTCTGTCATTCACCGTCACCGAGCACTCGGAGTTCACCGACGGCGTCCGCGGCCTCTTCCTCTGCCGCCTCTTCTCCTCTTTCGCGGGCGGCGCCAGCGACATCGGCGTGAGGTAGAGATCCAAGTCGCATTGCGGCGATGATGAGGACTCTTCGATCCCTGCAGCGGCGGCGGCAGTGAGATCCTCTGGAAGTGGGCGGATGGATTCGCCGCGGAGGACGGCGTCGACGGCGGCCTGGCACAGATGCCAGTTGCCGCCCGAGAGCAGCCCCACGGCGCCGCCCACGGGGCTGATCGTGCGCCCGCAGGCTTCGAACAAGAGCGACCGGAACAGCGCTGCAATTTTTATTATTGACAGAACAAAAAAAATTTAAAATATAGTCAGATACAGTTAGCTACAGTGAACCTGCTGTGCAGGTATCAAAATTTACTTCAACAATACTAATTCCATAAAAAATTAAAATAATAATTTTTCTTACTTAAAAGAAATAAAAATATATATATATTAAAAAGACTTAAATAATTATTAAATTTTATGGAATATAAAAAACAGTGCTTTTAGCCACTGTATGTATTATCAACAATGATGTATATATACCGGCGTAGCTAAAGTGAACTTGCTACGTCGGTATTAAAATTTTACTTTAGCAAAACTAATTCTATAGAAAATAAAAAAATAAAATTTCTCACTTAAAAGATTAAAATTTAGGGACAAAACTTAAAAAAAAATATAAAAAAACTTAAATAATTATTAAATTTTATAGAATATAAAAAACAGTGCTTTTAGCCACTGTATGTATTATCAACAATGATGTATATATACCGGCGTAGCTAAAGTGAACTTGCTACGTCGGTATCAAAATTTTACTTCAGCAAAACTAATTCTATAGAAAATAAAAAAATAAAATTTCTCACTTAAAAGATTAAAATTTAGGGACAAAACTTAAAAAAAATATATAAAAAAACTTAAATAATTATTAAATTGTATAGAATATAAAAAACAGTACTTTTAGCCACTGTATGTATTATCAACAATGATGTATATATAAATAGATATGGATACATACCGGGACGATGGGGGTGGGGGACGGCAGAGAGGAAGGCCAAGAGACCGGCGCGGCCGAAGAATTTGGCGACGAAGAGCGTGGCGTGGCCCTGCGCCTCCGCCCCGTCGATCCACCCCTCCAAGCAAACCCTGAGCAAGCACCCCTCTCCGCACCCCTTCCGCAGCACGCGGCACCCGTTGCAGCTCATCATATATCTATATATATATATATATATGTAATTCCCCACCACCCAAAACCCTAACCCTAATCCTAACCCTAACCCTAGCTCGCACAATTCGCTCTTCTTCTTCTTCGTTTCGACGATCGCAAGAGAGAAAGAGAGAGAAAGAAAGAGAATGAGGGGGTGGCGTTGAAGGGATTATATGATAATAATAATAATATATGTATATGCATATGTATATAAGGGGGTTACCGGTTGTTGAAGGTACAGGTTACCGGAGAGGAGAGATGGGGGGTGAGGTTACCGCCTCGGAGGTAGGGAGGGGTAGAGTTGGAATTTTGAGGGGAAAAAAAAAAGTTCCCGAGTCCTGGGGTGCGGGGGCGGCTCCGTGTTTCCGCGCCTGGTCCCCGCCCTATCCCACGGTAGATTTCTGCGTGCACCCGGTGTATCCATGTATCAAGTATAACTCATGGACCACACACTGCCATATATATATATATATATATATATATATATTTATATATACGTGTACATGTTATTTTACTATATAAGAAAATTATAAATCATGAAAAAAGCTACTATCTTGGTGTTAATTAAGTAGCTCATGTTTGGCCCAGATGAATTCCGAGCAGAAGTGTTATTTAAGTATGACTATTCAAAAAAGCAGAAAAATTATTTTTTATTAAAATCTTCTATGTAGTTTTTCGCTGTCACAAAAGCGAGAGAATCGAATTGAAGATTTTATTTTTGCGACTTAAAAACTCATATTTAGCTTTATACTTTAACGAAAGTTGTGGACAACTTGTAAGTCAAATGTCTAGTTTTTAAAAAATTTTGCTTTTCGAATAACAAAAGGGGAGATTTATAGATATAAATTTGCTAGGGACAGAACTGATCTAATTTTACCTCTAAAGAATAAAAAATACTCACTAATATTAATAATTTTAGCGGCAAAATAGGTGTCTCGTAAATTGCTTTTACTAAGTCTAAATTCTTGTATTAAGGCTTATGAAGCAGGGTTTTAAGGAAGTGGTGCACCGGGTGCATGAAAAAGTCTCCCCATCCCACCCTACGATTCCTTTGGAGCCGTGCCCATCGATGCGCCTCAGTTCTTATCTTGTTCCAAACTTTTTCTATTCTTTTATTTATTCTATATCAGGGTTTCTTGCAAGTAAGCCCCTGGGTATATTTTAATTGCGAACAAGTCACTTAGCTTTTGCAATTGCCCCTTCTGAGTACAGTGATAGTACATAGGTTGAGAACCATTTTGTAGTAAAAATTTTGACATTGAAAAGAGAACAGATAAAGACCACTGTCTAGTGCAATTAGTTAGTGCCTAGTAGCTAACTAACAGGTTGGGGGTTCAATACGCTGCATGTCTCTTTACTAAAGGCGTGATTTAGCTTGGCTTGAAAAAAAAAAAAACTTTAGTAGAGAGCTCTTCACCGATACCTCATTGAGAAGTCTCTGATCCACTACCATGTGTCAGTTTTATTACAATTCAAAGATTATAACATTTTTCCCTAGAGTTTTAGTATTAAAAAATACCTAATGAATTTTTGGATGTAAGTGAAACTAAGACTGGCAGGGGCATAGACCCTCTATATATATATATATATATATATATATATATATATATATATATATATATATAGTTGAGCTAGAATACTCTCAAAAGCACCATGGGGTTGGTGCTTTTGAGTTTTTAACCCTTGGATAGAGATTTGGAGGGTTAAGATGATGGTGATAGGTGGTGGTAGGTGGGGTAGGTGGAATAGTGTTTTGATCCAAAGGCTATTAGTAGTCAAAGGATGGATCTAATGGCTAAAAAACTAAAAGCATCAATGAATTGGTGCTTTTAGAAGTATTCTAGCCCAACTCTATATATATATATATATATATATATATGAGTTGAGCTTCTATACTTTTGAAAGTACTAAGTTATTGGTGCTTCTAGATTTTTGGCCCTGGGATGTGCAGTTAGGATGATAGTAGTCTTCTAGGGTTGAATGGGTGGATGGTTTAATAGTATGATATAACAGATGAAAATGGTCTAAGAGATAGATCTAAAGGCGAAAAACTTACAACCACAAGTGCTTGGTGCTTTTAAAAGTACCATAGTCGGACTCTATATGTGTGGATAACTAGCTATATCATGGGGTGTCAACGAGCCGAACACGAGCCGGCTCGTTTAAGTATCGAGCAAAAAAAAATCAGCTCGTGTTCGCTCGTTTATTAACGAGCCGAACACGAGCTAGCTCACAAACAATAAGTTAAAAGGATTATGAATGATATATATATAAAATAAATTTATGATATCTTATCCATTAGACTTTGATTTAATGGTTGAAACTTTACATATAAATTGACTTTTTATAATTGAATTGAGCTTTATATTTAAATTGGGCTAAAAATTAAATAATAAAAATTTATATTTATATATATAATTATTTATTTATATATATATAAATATAAATATATGTATTTGAGCTGTTACCGAGCCGAACACGAGCGAGCTGGGCCCAGCTCGTGTTCGGCTCGTTTATTAAACGAGCTGAAAAATTAAGCTCATATTCGGCTCGTTTACTAAACGAGCTATTCGATCTCGAGCTCATTTCGAGCCGAACACGAGCCGGCTCGCGAACAGCGAGCTGGATTGCCACCCGCCTATATGGTAGTTTGTAGGATGAGATCTACAAACTTGTTCAGCCAAAAAACAGAAAAAAAAAAAAAACATAAAATACAAAAGAGACAAAATAGGTATTAATCTAAAAAATTATCTACTAGTAAAAGACTCAATAGATTAGATATAATAGTTAAAAATTTGGATGAGATTTAATATAATACAATAGATAACAAGTTGGTCCTTGCATTATTAGAGAACATGATCTTTGGGGCGTCTCAAATTGCGCCATACAATTTGATAATGGCATATATCTTGGTCTTATCATGTTTCTTTCTTTGTTTTCTTTGAATCGAATTTTTGATTTATTCCAAAACCCATCTTGTGAAAACATACATACAAGTTTATTATGGAAGAGTTACCTACTTCATACTTGGTTTTATTCCTTCTTTCCCTCCCAGCTATTTTATTTTTCTTTATTACTTTGAATTGAGTGTTCACTAGGTTTAAGTTAAGTTTGAATACATTATATCTCGTCATGATTTAGCTTTCTATTTTTTGGCTCTGACGGTATAATAATTTGCTTAGTCTCTAAAATTTATTATTTGTTGAATAAAATGGTAAAAGAGTCGTGATAATAAAACATACCAACGAATAGGCTCAGTTCAGAATTCTGGAAAGTGTGCATTATGTATGATAAGAAAGTAAGATAAAAAACTATCTCATTTATTTCTATAAAAGATAACACGTTCGCAAATAGTGATTGTAGCTAGTAACTTTTTATTGAAAATTATACACTGTTGAGCTTAGATGTACAAGCATTTTTTTTTTTTTTTTTTTTTTTACCGCAGTGGAATAGTCTTAAAGGAGGTAGTCTATTCATTGATTTTAACATAAAGAAGGAAGAAGAATTATAATTTGCCCAAACACCTTTTTCTTTTATTTTTTTTATATTTTTAAAATGTGTTGAGAGGACGAGAATTGGCGTCGCGTCCACTACAGTTGGAGACAACAATATATTCTCCGGAGCAACTTGAATGTGGAAGAGGGTTCCATCAATAATTGCAATCCCCTCCTTAACCCTTTGATGCAGTGGTGATAATACCACTCACGGATAGGATAGGGATAGTTGGTTTTGAGTCTATCCCAACAAGTTTAAAAACAAACAAAAACAAAAAAACAAAACCTGCTTGGATGCTGGAATATTTTGATTGATAAGGTATGAGATTGCGATAATCGTGATTTTTCAGAAGTCCGACTGTCATGCTATCAGTAGCACCAAACGCTTGATACTATTAAATTTTCTGCCGTTAAATCTATCATGTTGACCATTTTCATCGTTAGATCATACTATTCAACCAACCAACCACCCACTCAATCCTAGAAGACTACTATCATCCTAACCGCACATTCCTAGGGTCGAAAATCTTGATGCTATTAATAGGATAGTAGCCTAGTTCATTTTTTAGAATAACGAGCGTTTTACCTACGAGGTGATTGATGTTATTCCAAGTAATGCCTTAGAGGCGTATCAATCATAACTCCTAATGCAACAGGCTTTCGCGTTAACGAAAAAGAGCTTGTACCGAATAAAATATTTAGACATCCTAATAAGCAATAATTTAGTCCCGAACCTTCTCACTCAAGACACTTTAGTTTGTAAACTTTCTAGCGTACTTTGATACCATATTTACGGAAGCTAAAGAGACACTGACAAAATGCGACCTGTTCGCAGAAACGACCATTCCGAATCCTATTTGAAATGCAGTAAACAATCTCAGTTTGCAAATCCACATCGAAACTGGATTGGGTATCGCAAATTACCGGAACCGTATTGAGAGGGTCTGTTACTCTGTGATTGGGTTTTAGACCTGTGAACAATACACAGGCCCAGAGCGTTGTATTCGGAAAATCGGCGTAGGCAGGCCGAAAAACTTGTGCTTGTTAGCAATGACTGACACTACATTTGAATGGAGAGAAAAGAAGAGCAGAAAAGAGAGTTAGGATAAACTATCACTTTCATTCATTTGAATTAAAACCACAGGGGAGAAGCAATGAAAATCAGAGAGAAAACAATCAATTTCTTCTGGTTCCAAAAAGTAGAGGGAACAGAAGAGATAAAGTTTTAGCATTATTCGCAATTATTTCGGTCTATAAGTAGCACGCCTCATACCGCAAAACAAGTTTTGTGATTCCACTTCATGAGTGATTTTGGACTTGAATCTATCAGAAGTTTTCAAAGTGTTCATGCTTATCAAATAAAGCTCCTCACTTTGACTTGGATAATATCAATTCAGTTTTTAACTGAACCAGGTTAAACCCTACCTTGCAAAATCCAAATAAATAAGCTCGACATAGAAGTTAATACTACCTTCCTTACCCCTTGTTCGGGGCAATTCTCAAAAAAGGTCAGATTTGTTACCTATAACAGTGAGATCGGCTGGAAGAAATTCATATCAATCGTCAAATGGCGAAGAAGATTAAATTAACCATGGCCCAAAATGCAGCTTTCGATTCAATAATATATCGAAAAAGTGCGATGATGTGGCAGAGCCGCATTATGAACGCCACATGACCAGAGCCAAAGATCGATTTCTATACTAAGCACCTGTAAAACAAGTAGAGAGCAGCATTAAATAAATGACCTTTAGATAAATCGCAATAGACATCAGAGCTTTTGTCATTTCGTCACTGTTACAATAAATACATAATGAACTAAATTAGCTTGACCTATGGATCCCGATCCTGTCAGAGTGGCTTTCAATGAACCTTTTTTTTTCTTGTCATTTTTTATCTTACTACAGGAAATAAGACCTAGAGAAGATGATTGCAAAAATAATTTAATTAAGCTATACTATGTGAATGAGTAGGATGGCAGTTTCTCTTGAACATCAAACTCATACAAATGGAAAAAATTGGGAGTACAGGAAAAAAAAACATATTGAAGTATAATTAATGAACTAATTTGATGTAAGAATTGAGGGTAAATATTTTAGTTTTTAAAAAGAAATCATCCTCAGGAGTCTTATGTCGATCTCTCAATAATGCTATTTTCTTCAGCAGTATACTCTGTAAATTACAAGACAATAAAAAGGCATCTATTAGCCTATACATGATGGGGAATGACCACAAATCTTTAGTAAAAATTTTCTGTATGATCAACATTAAATTGATAACAACAGTCAACTTTATAGACTATGATGATAGACGGATGCTGTTCATCTTATTACTTCTTGCAGCATTAGTTTCTAGCATAATTTCAGTAAAATAATGTGTATTGACAAAAATATTTACTGAAAACTATTTATAGATGAAGAGCAACACGTGCAGGGTTTTGCTATTTGATTCCATAGAGAAGGCGCCAATTTTATTCCTATTACTCAATCTTCTATAGTGGGCTCAGTGAAACTAGTGAGAAATTTTGATAAACAAATCATTTATTTGTCAACTAAATTTCCTCTGTCACATGGCATGCAAATGTTTCGACAGCGTCATAAAAAAAAAAAAAAAATCAAATATTACAGGCTTATCTGATTACCAACCATCCTGTTTCTGACACCTGATATGATAAATGCTGCAAATGAGTTTTTTTCTCTTGTCTCTTGAATAAAAAATTTATTTACCTTGTAGTGTTGTAGTTTATCTTCACAACACCTTTTTATTCCAAAGCAAAGTTAAAGAGCAGTGCTTTAAACAAGTGAATTGGCATTTTCTTCTATCAAAATACTTTAACCATATCTGGGACAAAGTACTTACCTAATGAAATAAATTTACCAAAAAATAAAAGAATGGAAAAATAGGTCAGTGATGAAATTTTGACAAGAGAAAGGAAAAGGTGTATACCTGTTTCCCAAATTTTCTTTTGATGAGTTCTCTCATTTTCTCCACAGCATAAATAGAACAAGCACGCAACTCAACTTCCTCCTCACTACCAGCAACTATCTCTTTATTCGAATCGATGGAACTAGATAAGGCTGAACTGTACTTTAATATGCCAAGCTGTCTGAGTACTGCAGGGACAATATAGTCCGCAAATATTGTCACAGATTTTATGTCATAGAAATCTCCATATCCTTGACCCTTGAAAGCACCCCATAGGTCAGCAACAAAGATCTGTGCCCTTTTGTACAGGAATATCTGGTGTCCCTTGTAAAGAGAATGATCTCGAAAACCTATTTAAAGCAATTAGAAGTTAAAACAATACTTTACTTGAGACACAATAATTGTAAGAGATGCATACAATAGCAAAAGGTACCTTAGAGTGAAAGTAGACAAATAAAGCCTTAAGTGCATGTCAATCAAGTTAGAGGCTTAGATATGATAATGAAAATTTATGAAAATATGAATAACTAAATAATAGATTTAAATGAAAGCTCACTGTCAAGAATTGGTACAAGGAATAGGTATAAGATAATAATTAAGACCAAGTCTTCTGCATAAACAGGAAAAGGAGTTCATTTCATGACATCCCCCAATCACAATATTCTTATAAAGTGTTGAGAGTTGGGGTTTCTTCAGAAAAAAATCCATGCTAGTGCTATAGGTTAAAACACATGAATATGTTCATCTTAAGCTCATAGTTTACTGACAAGAAGCTAATAAATTGCCAAGGAAACCAGCTTCCTGGTCATCGCAATGCATTTCTCAGATAGAGCTATTTTATAACAGTATCTTTTTTAATATGTATATCTGAAAAAGACAAAACTGTAGATCGTGGTGTTAAACATGCAATATCTTAAAATAATACAGTTAATGCTACAAAAAATAAAATAAAATAAAATACTGTGCAACAGATTAGGCTAGAAAATATTTGATCGTGCATGGATCCATGTATCGTGTTCCATTGAGTTCATTATGTCCTCAGGCTATCAGGACATGGTTACTATCAATGCTCATGTTCACTAAGAACCAGTTTGCTGCTTAAATATCTTTCACGATATGATAAACCACCTTGTAAGTGGAATCCATATCCTGAAGATGCTGAATTGTTAAAGACTCCACAATTGCTAATTCAAACCCATATATTGTCTTTCTTGAATGCTAGAATACTTAATCTGATAATCTCCTCTTGTTCATTAACGGCGATTTTTTAATTAGTTACTGAGAGGCCATAAGTTAAGCAATTCAATATCCTCGCTCCAAAAAAAGATAAGAGACCTATCCTCTTGTCTAAATGAATAGACATTAACGACTCACGTGCATACCAAAGCAAAAGATAATTGCCATCAAGAGAAAGCATACCAGGAAAGTGACGTGCGATAAGTGCAACTAGCGATTCAGCAGAATTTCCACAGGATCTTACAAGATTAACTGCCTGTCCTCCAAAGCTTCTCTCCAGTTCCAGACCAACCTTAATTGATCAAACCATAAAACTTGATCAGAAATGCAACTCTTTTCAGAATCTCTACCGTTTGTAAGCACTGCACACTAGTACTTAGCTTCTATAGATAAGTAGTATATTCGGCAAACATATCGTGAACAGGTCTAAAGCATAATATGTGAGCCAAGAGAAAGAAAAGGATGTAAGATGAGACAATCTGCCAAACAATCTGTCAAGTGAGCAAACACTACCTCATGCAGCAGGCGCACTCTTTCCTCCTCAATCGGAAGACGGCGTGGCCATTTCAGAAGTTCACGCAACTGGGGACCTGAATTTCGCACAAATTGAGTTCAAGTTGTATCAATTTTTTGATGACGAACTGAATCCATTTGATGATTTGCTTATGAATAATTTCATGACGAATGAACAATCCCAGGTATAAAGGAAAAGGCCAACAATCTAATTTTACAAGAATAAGAAGAACAGAAAGAAGCAATGCTCAAAGGGGTTGTAAGTTACCAGTATAATTCTGAAGACGATCTGCATCAAGAGCAGATTTGTCATTCTCCAGAGCATCCTTAAGTCCCATTGCCAAATGGTCATAGCTTAGGTCTTTGTCTGTTCAAGATATGTAAATGCAGGAAATAAAAGCCAATCAACTTCACAATAATGAAAAATAAAACATTTCGTCACGCAAAAAGATTCAAGAGATGTATTTCAAACAAAATTCAGCTGACTGTTGTCCACTCTTCTGAATGAAGGTAATGCCAGTGAAATTAACGCCAGGACTTGATCGAATTTCTAGATGAAGTTAGTCATCGATTAAAACAACTTATAATTTAGTGTAAAGTATAGTTTATTCTACAATTTGTTGACTTCTAACATAATTTACCTAAAAGAGAATGTCACCTCCCCAAAGTATCAAAACAAAATGAAATTAAAATTTGAACATGAAGAAGTAACATAATCATGTTCCAAAACACATTAAATGAAGAGCACCATAAGGCTACTCTGTTTTGAGCTGCATAAGTAAAAACGAGAACACGTTTTTACAATTGAATATGCTTCTAAAGACAGGTAAACTTATTTCCCTCTTTTTGTCTTTCGAAAAGACAAATGATCGGATAATTTCAGTTCCAGCACTTGCAAGTTACAATACTTCCTTAAAAACTGTCAAAAAATTACTAGCTTAATACGAAATGTCTAGAAAATTCATACCTGGCCAAAAACAAAAGTTTAATGCATCCAAAACAAGTAGATATTGAACAGTAAGAGGCCCATTATCAAAGTAGTGAATCCCTTCAAAATTCCATTCTACTTTCGGAATCGATCCCTGAATACCATCCACTGCTTTCTCAATTTCTGCGAATTAAAACAAAAAAACAGAGAAAAAAGCCCTCCTTTTAAGCAAAGACACATAACAAAGAAGTAAAAGCAGCAATTTTTTACAATATCTAACAATGTAAAGAACCATTAAATTACAAAGATAAAGCAAAACAAACCCCGGGTTATCAAACCAATCCACTGTATCCAAACCAACCATATCCCTTATCGCAAGTCCCAAATCACAAAATAAGCTAAAAATAACGGGAGATAAAGCCATAGAGCGATGTGGTATCACCAAACTGGGACGAGCGAACGAGTATTGCATTCTAAAACCCTAGCCCCAGGATTTGAATCTGAATCGAACTACCCTAGGAGAACGGAGGAGATGAGGGTTTGTAGAGGGGTTACCCAGCGAATCCACCTTCACGTGAGCCCCGCGCGTCGCCACCCACGCCGTCGTCGTCCTCACCTCCTCCATTGCTCTCTCTCTCTCTCCCCCTCTCTCTAGGGTTCTCTCTATCTTCGTCCTCTCTCTAGGGTTCTCCCTATCCTCGTCGTTGTGGCCAATAGGACATGCGTTTTATTACGTCCCGTGCCCCTCGGAGCTTTCCCGCTTAGGGATTGAACACGAGGAGCGCAGCCCATGGACCGAGGACGTAGTCCCTGCACCGAGTGTATTAGTCCATTTGTACACCACCCCCGAAGGTCCCATACTCTCATTATAGTTAGTTAATTCGGACTCGACAAAAAATCTGTACGAATATAATACGAATAAAATTTGTATTCTAATTTTAAAATTTATTGAAAAATACGGTTTAAAAAATAAGTTTGTCAATTATTCGGATACGTGATTTATACGAAAATTATACGTTCATCAATTAAAAATTCGGGATAAAAAATTTGGCTATTAAATTAAGCTTTTTTTTCTAGATTTATGCTACTAGCATAAATAGTTATAATTCTTAATAATATAAAGTAAAGAGCTATAAAATAAAATAGATTAAGTAAAAAAAATAATAACAAACTATGTTACACACAACGATATATAACAATCAAGCAAGAAAAAAATTAAGATAGTCCATAATTAAACATAAAATATATAAGATTTTTTTTAGGGCAAGCAAACAGTGAATTCATATTTAAATATAAAATATAAGATAGTTCATTCTTAAACATAAAAAATATATGATTTTTTATTTGAGTTTTTAATAATTCGCGAATAATTCGGCTAGCCCCACAAATTCGCATTTTATTCTCTTTTTTTGAAAAAAAATCGTATACAGACTATTATATTCGGATTCTTAATAATTCACGAATAATTCGCAAATTAACTAACAGAGGGTCCCGTAGTGAGAAACTTAAGAATCAACATTTAATTCAGTTAATGAGTCCTAAAAAAATTTATAGGCAAAAACATATAGAACTCAACTAAATTATGAAGTATTTTAAATTTATTATACGATCATTTACTATCTAATCTTTCAATTTTTTAATTTTAGTCACTCAATGACACTTTGACTTTATTTAATCTAATTTCTTAATTTAATAAATTTATAGTCGCGAGAATTATATGAATTATACTAACTAAGCTACGTATTCAAATTTCAAGTCAAAGTACCCTTGACAAATTCAAATCAAATAAATTGAAAGAGTGAATAATAAAATCAAATTCTTAAAAGGTTATGTAGTCGATTCAAAATAGTTTATAGTTCATATAAGTTCTACATTTTTACCGAAATTAAAATTTTTATAGTCCTTCGTAATATCATTTTTTATATTATTAATGTATTTATAATACAATACAAAAAAAAATTAATTGGTTGATGCACACGCACTAAAAATATTGTACTAAATACTAAAAAATCAACAATATATAAACTAACTTTTAATGATCTAAAAATTCTTAAAAATTAAATAATGACTCTTCTCGATTGTTCTAGGTAACATATTTTTCAAAATCTGTATATTTTTATATATTTGTTCTATGGTGCAAATTATGTTGGTCAGATTAGATTTTGATTTGAAAAAATTGATTATCAAATATAAAGTATGGTGGATAAAGTGTATATTACTCTGGGTGCAGCTAATAGTTTTCACTTGTCGACTGAGATGAAATTACTGAAATACCCCTGTAGTTTGTCTTAATGACTCGGGATATCCCTCGAGTCTTGTCGTGTAATTGGCCGTTTGATCTCGTCCGACGGTGTAATATGGACCGTCGGATTAGTGGGGCCCGCGTGTACGAGGAGGTCGCTTTCGTCGATTTGCTGGACTGTGCGGACCATGTTTTCCACATTGGTTTGTAGGGAAAGCTTTTCATTCCTTTTTCCAGAGACACGGGGAGAGATGTAGAAACATTTATAGAAAAATACTTATGTTAGGTGAGGGTCCGTTTCATTCCACGTTAAATCGTGAAAAAAAAAAATTTTATAGAAAAAAATTTAGGTGGAAAAAAAAAATTATACATTTTGTAATGTTTGATTCGTATAAAAAAATAATAATTTTTCATCAACATTTGTTTGGGTGGGTGGAAAAAAATGAATGAAAACAGTTTTGCGTAGCTTGAGTTTTTATTTTTCGTCGAAAAACAGCGAAAAACGAAAACTTCAATTTTTTGGTAAATCCGTAAAAATATTTTTACGAGAAAATATTTTTACGTCAAACTAAACAAGTGAAAAAATATTTTTCATACCAAAAATAATTTTTCGTTTCGTTTTACCCTTAACTTGTACAGAACTTATGTAAACTATAAATTATTTAAAGTAGTTATCTAATCTTTCAAAATTTTAATTTTATCATCTAATTTTTGAATTTGTTTGATTTAAATCAGTCTGAATATTTTGTTTATCTTTGCAGATATAGTTTGTATGCTCCATGCAATGCTCATAATTGTAAATTTATTAAAGTAATTAATTAATTTTAATTTTGAAGTCAAAATACCGTGGATTGATTCAGATGTAGACGGTAGGCTTGAATATCAAATATTGTACAGATTCGAAGGTAAAACTTGCGGATACAGGAACTGTGGCGGCGGTTCGAGTATAATTGTTTATCATACAGCTGGACCAAACAGACTACTAAATATCAAATACAAAAATAGATATTCTTTGAATCTTTTTGTCAAGGTATGGAAGATTAGCCACCACCTTGGAATATTTGGAAGAGAGGATTCACCTGTAATTTCATTTCGGAGACTTTGTGGAAAAATGCAGTTTTCATAGTCTGCTACTGCTCACCTGGACCAAACTCCTTGTGGTGGGTTTTTCAACAATCGATCAGTAGATACTGACCGTCCCTAGCGCAAGTGGTAAAGAATTTGGTGGTTGATATTCGAAGTCCCGAATTCGAAACCTAGTTGATTAACATTTCCAGCTAAGTTTATTTCTAAAAGAAATAAACGAAGCGGGTAGCGTACTACTTTTCTCTCAAAAAAAAAAAAACAATCGGTTAGTAGATATTAGATGTTATATTTTCATTTCCTACTTCAATAGCCTTATTTGCATTTTAAACTGACTAGTATTTTATTTTATTTCTTATTTAAACTAGTAAAAGTGCACACGCAATGCACACTTTACATAAATATGGCTTATTTATTAGTTAACGAATTAATAATTGAAGGATAAAATTGGAAAAAGGTATTTTTAAGTAGTATAGATATATTTTGAGAATAGAAGGGCATTTTGAAAAAAAAAACAAATTGACAGTTTTAAAACTCCTAAGATCTGGAAACTAAAAATTCCTGTTAAAATAAAGATTTTTGTTTGGTTACTCCTAAGAAAGAGAGTTCTTACAGTAGATAATTTATTGAAAAGGGGGTGGAATGGGGACCAACGATGCGTTTTATGTGAAGTCGAAGTGGAAACTAACGAACACCTATTCTCGACCTGTACTTATACTAAAAATATTCTGTCTAGGATGATCTCTAATTCAGAATGCGCTCCAATGTCAACTTCGGCAATGGACTTATGGGAGACATTCATGAATGTGTCAAACAATCAAAGAAGAAAGCAAGAACTCTGTAAGCTAACGGCCTCGTGGTGGGTAATATGGCTAGAAAGAAATTGTATTATTTTTCAGGGAAAAAGGAGAAATTTTTATCGTGTTCTCGAGGAGATCGTAAACCTTTTGACGGACTGGGAGAAGAGGAGCAAAGGCAGACCTTAACTGTAGCGAGGTGTCAAGTTACTTTGGGTGTGTGTGTGTGTGTGTGTGTGTGTGTGTGTGTGTGTGTGTGTGTGTGTGTGTGTGTGTCTTTCTTGTCTTATTGAGGCCTTAGCTGTCTCCGTATTTTGTAGCTAAATTCATTTTCTTATTGAATGAAGCAGGTAGTATGCTACCTTTTTCTCAAAAAAAAAAAACTCATATTCGTTCTTTTATATGTAGTATAATTAAATAAATAAGAAACTGTTCAATAATTATCAAATTAGATACGGAAAAACTTACCGACCGAACCTAACGTAGTCGGTTATAAAGATTTAGGCTCTGTTTGGACTAGCAAAGAGGTTGCATTACGTGCGGCGGAAAAATACGATTAAAAAAGTACTCTATTTATTTTCGTATGTAATATCACGTTTTGTATATTGTAACGAATCAATTATGTTATATTTTCTAAAGTTTCACTAAAATGCACAAAAATATATCTCTATAAAATTGAGCTCCTATACTTTTAAAAGTACCAAGTCATTGGTGCTTGTAAGTTTTCGGTCCATGGATTAAAAGATGTGCGGTTAGGATGATAGTGGTCCCCTAGAGTTGAGTGAGTAATTGGTTGAATAGTATGATCTAACGGGTGAAAATGGTCAAAGGGTAGGTCTAAGAGCGGAAAACTTACGAGCTGCTTTGTGCTTTTAAAAGCACCATAGTTGGACTCTATCTCCATATGCTTTTGCTTTTATTTTATTTTATTTATTAGCGTTAAATGAATCTCAATACCAAACGAGTTCAAAATGATTGATATCCGAAGTTCCAAATTTGAAACATAATTACTATCTTTTTCAAAGCAGCAGTTAGCGGACTCGGACTTCCATATTGGGGCCCATGTTGGACCCACGAAGGAGGAGAATTAATGGTTTCACCAGTCATCAAACACTTCAATTTGAGATGATGGCAAAATTAACAGAGATTGCGTTTTTAAGTCCACCAATAAGCTTGCAACGTATTAGAGTCGTCCATGCAGTAACTGCTGCTTTTTGATTGGTAAACCAAAGTCAAATAAAAATAAACTCCTTTTTATCATCAAACGCTTCACACGTACACGCATACGAGAAAACAACACAATCAAAGAATGAGTTTACATACCATTCCTATATACACATCAAAACACTTAAAACCAAAAAAAAAAAAATATAGTAACAAACTAGTACTGTAGTATACACTAGGTAAAATTATTTATTTTCCTATCGTACTTTCTCACTGTATGCAAGCGGAGTGTGAATACAAAACTAAGCCTCCTCCTCCTCCCCGAACTCCAGGGGCGGGGGGAGGTTCAGATCGAAGCATCTAACGCTCGCGCTCGTCGACGCCTCCGATGTCGCCTCCGACGCCGCACCGCTCCCGCGGCCGCCGCCGTCGTAGTGCAACCGCTTGTGCCCTCCCAGCGCCTGCCCGGAGGGGAACGTCTTCGAGCAGAGCGAGCACCGGTGGGCCCTGACCTTCCCGCGCTCGCCGGCGGCGGCGCCGCCATCGTCTGCGGCGGCGGCGGCAGAGGAGGTCGGCTTCCGGTGGCTGGTCTTGTGGCCGCCGAGGGCCTGGTAGGATCCGAACGCCTTCCCGCACACGGAGCACTCGTGCGACTGCTTGCGATCGGAGGGGGGCGGCGAGGGTCCGCGGCGATCGGATCCATCTCCTCCGGCGCCGGCGCCGGCGCCGGAGACGTCGACGGCGCCGCCGCGGGCGAGCATGACGAGGCAGAGGGCGAGGTACTCGTCCTCGGCGGCGGCGGCGGCGGCGGGGGAGTGGCGGCGCCGGCCCTTGGCGCGCGCTTCGGCGGGGTGCGCGGGCGCTTTGGTCTCCAGAGCGTCGAGAGCCATCGGATGCGATCGGTGTTCGGAAACGGACGGGGGAGATCGAGTTTGGAGAGGAGGGAGGTAGCTTGGGGAGCAAGAAGAGAGAGAGAGGTTGGAGAGCTCTCGCGCGCTATCTATGTATAATAATATAGAGCAAGGAGGGGAGTGGCAGAGGCGGTTAGGAAGCGGTTCGAGGATTGTTTCGTAGGGCCGGATGTACGAGTAAGGTCCGACCGGGTACGTGGCAGGTTGTGGTTGGTTCCTGCATTCTGATTTTTAACAACAGGGTTAAGATACACGGATACTCGTCGTACCATCCTGGCGTCTCAAATCTTCTAGCGATATTTGGCACTTACAGACGCCTGGCCCAATGAAGCGACGAAATCGCAGTCGTACGATAAAACTTGAGACTGCAGTCTATGTATGGGATGTCGCAAGATGGCGGGCCATCACATAAGGAGAAAAATAGGCCCACACGAAGCTCGATCCGTATATTCGCAAATCACGATCATCGGAATATACGTATTACAAGTTACACCCCATCCATTCAATAGATAAGAATAAATTACTAGTCACATCAAATAACTAGTAAAAACATTCCATGGATGGGATAAAAAATATACACCCCAATCGGAGTATATATGTAGTATTGCTCATTCGTATTTATAAGCTTGACGTCCTAGTCATTTCCACTCTTAGTCTCTATTAATTCTAAGGTATTTATTGGTTAGGTTCCAATCTATTGTGGAATATTAATATGCTGATTAACTTTGTGATGCCCCACTTCTAGAGGGTAGGGGTGGAAACGAGCCGAGCCCGAGCGAGCTTACCTCAGCTCAAGCTTGGCTTGAAATTAATTTTGAGCCTAAATTTAGGCTCAAGCTCGGCTTGAAATTAATTCGAGCCGAGTTCGAGCGAGCCTAACTTCGAGTCGAGCGAGCTCGAGCCCTAAACGAGCCGCTTGAAATTCTAACATCATGCAATTTATAGTTTAATTTTTATAAAATATTGTCTAAAATTTAATACAAAAAATGTCTAATAGTTCAACATACAAAATGAATGCATGAAATACGGTATTATAATATTAAAACAATACTGTAGGAGAAGCGAATTTACGAGCAAGTGAAAGAGAGAGGGAGAGAGCAATTAGAGTAGAATTTTGTTGGTTTGATTTTGTGGGCCATCAAATATACTCAATAACCTAAACTCTATACACATATGATTAAAATATATAATATATATTATTATATATATATATTTAATATAGAGTTCGGCTACTATGCTATCAATAGTACCTAACGCTTTGTGCTACCGAATTTTCTGCTGTTAGATCTACCCTTTTGATCATTTCCATCCGTTAAATCATACTATTCAACCAACCACCTACTCAACCCTAGGGGACCACTATCATCCAAACCGCACATCTTTTCATCCAAGGGCCGAAAATCTAATAGCACCAAGTGCTTGGTACTATTATCTAATAACCTAATGGGTTGAGTGAGTGATTGGTTGAATAGTATAATCTAACGGGTGAAAATGGCCAAAAAGATAGATCTAATGGCAAAAAACTCGATAACACCAAGCGTTTGATACTATCAATAATATAGTAGCCGGACTATATATATATTCGAGCTTTTCGAGCCTAATTCAAGCGAGCCCAGTAATACTCAAGCTCGGCTTGAAATAAATTTCGAGCTTTTTTTTCTGTTCAAGCTCGGCTCATTTAATTTCGAGTCGAGCTCGAGCGAGCCGAATATCGAGCCGAACGCGAGTCGAACACGAGCCGGCTCGCTCATTTGCCAGCCCTACTAGAGGGTCACTGATCCTAAGACTACTCTAGTCCTAACATGCTTAACTCTTTTAACCACTTGGATTTAATCACCGCCCAAAATATTATAGTCGGATTAAAAAATTTAGCCATATTATATCTCATATATATATAACTATTCTATATTCTATGACGTTGCAGTTGATATCAGAACCAATTACCAGCCACAAGTGTGAAATGAGTCTTGACTGAGTCAGGATTATACAGCGGACGACTCTATGACTGGTGACTGTTATTGGTAGAGCTCGACTTCACACGAGGTTGGCTAAGACTAACGAGACGAGTTTCACATCGCCTAATACTTGTGTGTGTGACTGAGCCTGACGAGAACGTTAGGACTTAAAGGGAAAAAAAATGTGACACTCCAGAATTTAGAATAGTTCTATATATATAAAATATAATAGGGCTAAATCTCTTAATAATATTTTTGGCGGTGGTTAAACCCAAAAGGTTAAGAGAGTTAAGCATGCTATAACTAGAGTAGTCCTAGAATGGATGACTCCCTGAAAGCGGGGCATCACAAACTCATGAGCCGCTATTATAAATTGTATGTGTATTATAATAATTGAAGTCCTCAATTTTATGTATGAGTCATTAGATAAGTATTATAAAAGGTTGTCCTTACATAGAAACTTTCTACATCATTTTGAAAATTATTCTTGAGCTACCTACAAGCCAACACATGCATTATCAATAGCAATACTAATTTTATTTAACTAAGTTTTTGTAAAATACGAAATGCTCATTCATTTTCAATTTATGTTACGCAAGAAGTAGAGGGACCAAATTGCAATGTCAAAATAGTGAAGGGACCATTTGACACAATTTCCTGGGGACACGACGACCTGTGTAGTTAATACACGTGTTTGGGTTGTAAGAGAGTGGTACGACAGAGGTTGTAGGGAAGTCGATGGCGTGGGAAGGGAGTGGGTCAACACGTGTGAGGAGTGACTTAGTGAGTGACTGACTCGGTCGAAGGTCAACGCAGTGCAAAACTGGTTGCCACGACCGTGAGAAGCTATTGCCTGATCCCGGTGTATCTTTTCGTCTCGTGCACCGTATACATTTATTTGATTGATCAATGTCTTAAATCAAAATCCAATTCAATGGAGG
Organism: Puya raimondii; assembly: GCA_016920855.1. NCBI lineage: Eukaryota > Viridiplantae > Streptophyta > Magnoliopsida > Poales > Bromeliaceae > Puya > Puya raimondii. The sequence goes on along the minus strand of JABWPP010000044.1, from coordinate 3,078,637 downwards.
CCATGTTAATCCTCTAAGTAGCCTATGAATTAAAAAAAAAAAAAATCAAAGATTTAAAAATGGGTTAATTTTTATTTTGTATTCTACTCTTTTAAATTAAACTTGATGCTCCCTAAACTTTTATACATACACTATATTGATTCTTTTTTTTTTAATCTCAATTTTACTTAAAAAAAAATCTAAATGACGGATAAACGATTTTTGAATTCATGTGTACATTAAAAAATAAACTACAGCTTACTATTTAACAAGATGAATGATTAAACTCTTCAAAACAAAACTTGTGTTAACAACAAATACGTTTTTCAAGTGAAAAAAATATTTCTGAAGCCAAACTTCTAGTTAAAAAAAATATTGACTTGGTGTCTAAACATTATTTTCCTATAAAAAAACTTAATATTAGATGACGAAATAGACCAATTTGGCATTATTAACTTTCAAAGAATATGAACCAAAATAAAACTTTGGCAGAAGTTTAAGAACTACTAGTGCAATTAACCCACATAAAAATTCATCATTTAGGACAAAAAGTACTCTCCATATCTAACAATAGAAGAAGCATTTATTATTTTCATTTTTCACTACTAAGTCACTATATTTATACACCTGATGTAGGCAATAACATAACATCTCCTCGACTGGAGAAGTTTATCTTAGTTAACTATTAACTAAGTTGATTAAGGTCGTGTGGGCCCGACCATGGCTAGACCTAATCTTAGCCGAAACTTGTAGATTCAGTATGATCAACTGAACTGTAACGATCTGATCCAGTAATAATATATAATAACTCGGATTCAAACCACCAGTCCAAAATTTTTAAATTCAGTTATTATTATTAAGGTACCAGGTCTTACATCTGATGTGGAACTATTAGGGTGTTATATAAAAATTGACAGCCTACTACTACAGGGGTGGATTTATTTATACATATTATTGTAAGGGACTTAGATGGTTGGATTTTACCTATAAATTAGTTTGAGGACCAAAGTGTAATGTAGCCTTTTTGTATGTGGACGTGGGTAAACCGTGCTGTGAAGTGGTGTTTATATAGTAATTAAGAAAATGATCGAGTTGAGCTCAATAATGCAACGTCTTAAACACCGGGACGTGCGCGAGAATAATAATGTGATTGCATGTTCGTTGAACCCGAGCTCTCTCCAAGATATTAATACAACTTATTACAGGTTAATTAGAGAGAGATAGAGAGAGAGAGAGAGAGAGAGAGAGAATAGTAAATAAAGAATTAATAAGGGGTGTGGGTTCTTTAATTTTTCGCCAACCTGTATTGAATGGGCCACATGGAGTGATGTATTTTGTTGCAGATGTGTTTTACAATCAAATGTGAATTATGCGATGGATATGCAAATCATCAACTTGAATTTTATATGTAGTGATCGCTAAAGTGGAAGGGTAAATAATGAATTTATTATTGTTTGCGGTGGTTGAGATATTCTACCTAGTACCTACATTACCGATGCAGGACTGATTGATACCCGAGATCCCAAATTCAAAACCTAGCTTCTCTCTCAAAAAAAAAAAAATCACTAATGAGGCTTGTGTCGTACTTTATATATGTATATGTGATACCACCGATACTTGAGTTTTTAGAAAGATGCAACCAATTCACTTACTGCGTACAGATATACTGCCCACGAATTTCGATTGTATTTCGGTCCAATCTGACCTCCTGTCATTTCGCACGTGATTCGACCTAACTTGGCCTCCCGACATAGTGGCAGGACGCTGATTTGGGGATCGTATGGGACTTGATTCCATCGGAGCCTGTATTGGGGCTGAATCAAGCTCAGTTACCCCACTCTAAGCCTGAGCAAAACTCCATTATAGTCGGGACTGTTTGGGTCGGATCGGGTCGGGTCGCGTTGGAAAATCCAAGATTTAGCCAGGTTAATCAATGAGATGGCATAAACCTATGTCCTACACTGCTACTCCCCTCCTCATATTTAATACGGCCTGATGAATCGGGCTGGGCCTAACCTGACTCACCACGATGTTGGGCTAAATGAATTGGATCGGGTATTATTGGGCCTGTAGCTGTAGATAAGCCCATATTATTAGACCCATTTAACACGTCGATGGAATGCGATGTGAAAGTTGATGCAAATTTTAAAGTAAAAAAATAATTAAAATTCATGCGGAAGATATTTTTGTAATTTTAATGAACATCATACATTTATTTTAAAAAAGAGCTATAAAAATAAAATGTAACTATTTCGTGCATTCAAAAAAAAAAAAAAAAAACCGTAACGCTTAGCACTTTATTTATTTTATATTATTATATTATTTAGGAAAGTGCGCTGTAAAGTTCGTGCTAACACATCACTACGCATCACAGCCGCACGATCTCCATCGAACCGCTCCAGTTTATCTCGTTCTCTGCTTCCCAAAAGGTATGCAACTAATTATTATATTGTTAATTTTTCCACCATTTATGCCGAATCCTTCGATTATTACTTCTCCTCGTCACTCTCCTTGCCCTAATTGCGCCCCCCAAAAGGTATCCCCAATCCAATCCCCTTCGTTTTCTTGCAAACAAATTGCTCAAATTGTGGTATAAATCATTAATACTGTATGGATTCGTGTGATCATTTGCTTCCTTTTTGATGTTAAACAGCTGAGATTAGCTATGTTGGTTTCCTGAACCCATTTGCATCTTTTTGGCCTTATTTGGTTGTTTTTAATGTTGTTTTTTTGGCAGATTTAGGGTGTATTGGGCTTTTGAGTGTCTTCACCAATGATTAAGCAGGAATATGTGAAGTTAAATTTGGTCTCATTGAGTAAATTTTAGCATTGAAGCATGGGATCACTCATTTGTGATCTAATTAGTGAGAAAAATCGCATTTTGCATCTAAACTCTAGATTTCTCTGATAGTTAAGTGATAGCAGGGAACCATCATACAACATGGGTGTGCCCTGTGCGCCGTTCCGGTGTATAATGCTAGTCATGTTCCCTGGACATGCGTCGACATGATCGGCGCATACTTGGTTAAGTATGCTTTAAACATAAACTTGGAAAAGTTACACGAAGTGATGGCGATCTTATATTGGCTCGGAAGTGTTTGTGATGTGTGAAATTTATTTACTCAGTGTACTTTACATAATTGTAAAGAGTAAAAAGCCTACTTGAGGAATGGAGCATTACTTTGGTATTTATATAGAAGAGCAAAAAGGGTTATAGTAATTGGACAAATATTGTGGAACAAACTTATTCCACACTTTATGAAACTTTGGAGGAGAATAGTTGAAATAAGGTTAGACATCGAACAGATGCGTCAGTTTGGTTTGTTACTAAGAATGAGTGTCTACTGAAGCCATTTGTTTACTAAAGACATTTATTCAGAAGCATAAGGGAAGGGCAGTTGCTTCTATGACACTTATCGATTTAGGGAAAATCTTAGGGCATCTGAAAAGATATGGTGGGTAAAAGAAGCAATAGAGTGTAGCTACAACTAATGAGGTGTCAATCAAGGAGAAGCTAGTGAGTTCCATAACAATAGGGATGCTTGAAGGTGCATTTTGAAAGTTTCTACTTGTTTGAATGGTTCTGAGTGGACTAAACATAGATATTCAAGGTGTCCCTATATATATATATCACCGAAGTTAATGTAGGATTAAATGCTAACTAAGAATTGTGAAAAAAAATAGAATCTAAAAGTTTTAAAGTAAATTGGTCTATGATTATATGGAATGCTATTTTCAGTAAATCATTGTATCAAGGTGGACAAGGAAGTATCGTAGTTAAATAAGAAGCTTAATTGCCTGTTGGATGCACGAATATGTTATGCAATATATCTCGTTGATTTTCTCAAGAAACTTGTGGCATCTCATAGATGAGGAGTATGATGAAATATCTAGAATGGCATACTATATTATTTGGCTACCAAGTTATTTTCTTTGAATAAGATGATTGTCTCATAGGTGAAATGTACTATTTTAACAATTTATGGCTTATAAGATCTTGCAAGGAGCTAAAAATCCAACTCCCAGCTTCCAATCATAAAAGAAAATCTTCACAGCGAACAAGTTATCAATGGATAACTTGTTTTGACATCCAAATAGGCCCAAAAGGAGATACTTTCATTTTATCGAATCTGTAGTTCAAGAAGAAAAAGAGATTGATGAGGATATTGTGAACAAATCCAGAGTAGGATGCTGAAAATGGAGAAGTGCATTTAGGCATTGTGTAATTGTTGCATATTGCTAAAATGAAGATTATAGGGACGCATGCAAGCTTAGAAAGTTAATATTAGCAGGCTAGTTGGTGCATTATGTATTGTGTCAGAGCCACTCCCTGGGGTAGTGTCATGTTGGACCAACTGATTGTGCATATCAAGTTTACTCTCAGTCCAGCAGGGTAATGAGGACATCAAGACAGGTGGAAACAATGTGGTATGCTTGATGTTTCTGTAAGTCATCATGAAATGTATATAGGGAGAAGATTAGGACTATGGAATATGCATGAGCCTAGTGAAAATGTCAGGTCCTAAACAGGGTGAGTTTGTCATAACCTAATAATCCTAAGTTTTTAAAGTAGGGATGAAACTTGGTTAGATAATGACTAGCACTCTAGTATTTACGACTTAAGCTTTAACATTTTCGGCCACGGTTTAGGCCCAAAGTTGCTAATACTAGGGAACTAATTTCCTAATTGGGAGCAACTCTAGAAGGCACCATGTGGGAATATGTGGGATCACCTATTTTGCATTTTTGGTGTCAATAGATGTGCTAATGAGCCTGACGAGGATGTCCCAGCCCAAAGAGGAGGTGTTTGTTTACACCCTCATCTCTCTAATTGGATAACATAGCTACAATAATTTAGTATAGAAGAATTTGTTTCCTAGTATTGATAGCAGGGGCATAAGCATATGGGCTATGTGTATAGGCTTAACCTGTTAATGTCTTAATTGAATTTGTAGTGGGCACGCTAGTTTAACACTTTGACTCGTTGGACCTGTAAATATGGTCCAAAATATTTCAGCCCAACATACCAATATCAGTGTGCTACTTCTTTTAAGTTGAAAGTATTTTTCTGTATATTATCAATTATGGGACTACTGGGGTGTGAGAAACTCCCTACTTTTAGCCTTTACTTGCTTGTCAGGCTCATTTATACATATATGCTAATATGGCGGATGCGCTGTTAGTTGGCTCTATACGATTTAGTGCCCCTGAGGGTGGCTTTGAACTAATGTGCCAAATAGTACAGTAGTATTAGTGACTTATTACGTCTAAACTATGCGGCTCAAAATGCTTTAGCCTAACGATACCATACCCATGCATTATCATAACTCTATTTTATGTGGGGCTACTGGGGTACGGCATTTTACTTTAACCAGCAAAAATGTAGTTTTTATATAACTGAAGGCTTGTAATATTTATGACAGCAATGAGCATTCTATTTTATCATCTGGTGCAGTGCGGCCACATAAACACATTTTACAAGAATGTCCCTGGTAATTATAAAGTCTTCTTACATTGTTGAGATCATGTGTTATTGCTTATTAACATTCCTAGTTTCTGATGAGTCTGGTCTATTTCCCTTTGCAATATGTTGAGGTTTTGTATCACAAAATGTCATATTTTTCTCCTGTAGAGAGATGTTGTTAATAGTTTCTTTACAGGAGATTTTAAACACTACTCTGGGTTTAGAGAAATTTTTTTTCTATCTGATCTTGATTGTGAAAGGGAGGTTGTTTTAAGCTCGTGCGTGATGGTAAACATTTTTATTATTCTCAGATATGTACTTGGTCTCAGCGTAAAACTATGTTTCTATTCTATTGGATATGGACATAACAAATCTGTTTTAGCTGCTGTCCTTGCGCATTGTTTCATCGTCCACAAACAAGAAAGCTCCTATATCTACAGGAGAAAAGTTGGGCAATTTAATCAATCCCCTGTTAAAATGCTGGTTTTCATATCACCTTGTCTTATTTAACCATGCCTGCTGAGTAAGTAGATTGAAATAGTTATTCGTGAGAGTCATCATTTAGGCAATAATGGCTTTGGCTACCTCCCAATGTTTGGAGAGAGAATGCGTCTTCTTTCTTAGTCAAACAACGCGTTTTCTCTTTTGCGTAATATATGCAGGAAACTGCTCTATTAAGTGCTTGTTTAATTGCTTAAACACTGCTAAATTATCTCAAGAGGACAATTGACTTAACAAAACCCAGTTGCATTAAATTATTGGTTGACTTGCACTTATTCCTTTATGAAATTGTTTGCCCTTTTTTATATTGGTCCAGGGTGAAGACTCTTGCTTATATTCAACAAAGAGGTTTGAATGCTCACTCAAAATTTAATTTCTCTTGCGAAGTGATTTGCTTGTGATTAGTTGACTTCAGAAGGTTAGCTATAATATAATTCTTTTTGACTTTCATTCATTTCTTTGTATCATGTTGTGTTAATTTAGGGTGGATGATAGAGATTTATTTAGTTGTTTGACATTCATTTGTTAATGCATAAATCTGGCATTAGACATGTAGTTGTCTAGTGAGGAAATTTTGAATAGTATGGTTTTATGCCAAATTTATTCTTTAAGCATCAGATATGCCACTTTAGAACTAGTATATTCCCTTTCATTTGATACAAAAGACCCCATTTGATCAACAAATAATCCTTCAGAAAAGAAAGATTAGTTGTTTATATCTCCATCAAAACCATAATTTCATTTTAAAACTCCTGTAGCTGATTATTCATTTTGCGAATTTTTCTTTGATTTATTTTGCAGCTGGATGGGATATGTAGGCCACACTCCAATATGTACTAGTTTTTCTGGTGTCAAGTAGTACAGGCTGCATTTTCTTTTTAATAATGAATTGATTCTATGTTTAAGTATATTCTCTCTTTTCTTAATTAAACATAACTAAATCAAATTAGGAAAATTTGAATACACATATCTAGAGGCATGTAAAGAAAAAAAAGAGTAAAAAGTTTTTTTTTGGATATTTAGAAAGGATTTTACTGATACCTAGAACATATGAATTGGCTTTACTGCTTTCATACTTTAGGTAAAAGTAATTAATATTATTGTAAAGTAATTGGTTTTTTTTTGGTACTAATATTGCTATTATGAGGATAAATCTCAAGAAATTTCTGTTACTGTCAAAGGATCGTGCTAGCGTCACGGGCGTGCCGCTATGCCAATGGTAGAACATAGCACAGCGGCACGCCCCATGCCAATGGTAAAGTATGGCACAGCGGCACGTCCCGTGCTAATGTTGTGTTATAACAAGAGCAAAAAAAAGATCTAGTTCGTTGGATGCGAAAATATCAAAAAGTAACGAGAAAGAGAGAATAAAAAACAAATAAAGCATACAAATATTAATGTGGTTCGGCTACTGGCCTACATCTACGGGCAAAGACGTAGCGGAGATCTTCATTATAATTAACGTGGTGTACAAAATATGCATTTTTTAAAAAATTCTAGTCCCGAAAAGTATACCCATACTCTTTCTCATCTGCCGCACCAAATTTATAATAGTGGCTAAAAGTCCTAATACAACTAGGAATACAAACTTATTAAGACTAGAAATAATCTCAATAAGATTAAGCATAATTTAAATTTAACTTAATAAGATAATCTAAACAGAATAGCGTTAGGAAACCTTGTAATTTTAGAATTCGAGACATATCTAACATGTTGACTGGATACTCCGTGGCAGTGGCACATAATCAGGCACATTGGCATAAATTGGCATAATTTTTTTAATTAGTTTTTTATGAAGAAAATAGTTTCTTAAAGTGTTTAAATGCCTCTAATATTATTAGAAATAGTCCAAATGTTGATATTTTAGAAAATTTAGCATGAGTAGAATAGTAAATATCTTAATAAATCAAGAATATATTTTTTTACATGACATGAAATTACACTTGGGTAGACGAAATTATAGTCATAATTGAAGAAAAAACTTTTATGAAAATACTACTATTACTAAATCAAAAATGATAAAAAAAGAATTGGTCCCAATCGTCATAAAACAAATTGATCTAATTATACATTAGGACTCTATTTGCACAAAAAAAATTATTAGATTTATAAGATCTACATGTTTTAAGTTCAAAAAATCATTATAATACTTTTTTATCTAAAAAATCTAAAAAAATACTTAAAAATACAAAAAAGACATATTTTCTCAATACCGTTTGCCACATCTCCGTGCCACATGCCGGCATGGCCTTGGCACGGTATGGCACGAGCAGCACAGGGCGTCACGGGCAATCCTTGATAACTGTTATCTTTTTGGTTGATCATAGCATAGATTTGAAAAACATCCCTTTTTCCACTGTTTTACTTCATATGTTCCTCCTTATCATAGAGTTCCTTTATAGCCAATTCAAGAGCCTTGAAACTTATTTTAGTGTAGTACTGCACTTATTGCTTGATCAAGTACAAACTAATTTACTTATTAAGATTTTGTAATTGGAGACTGGGAAATACAAATATGTTTTGGGGTGTATACATATATTCTCTTCTTGGCCCCTTTGTTGCTGTTGAAAGAGGAACTCAGGGTCTAAATCACCCTCACTAGAAAGAAAATTAAGGGAAAAGTAAGATATTATTGTATACTTGAAATTGGAATTTGAAGTATACTATTAAGCTGAAAAAAATTCTCTAAAATTTAACAATCGGAATTTGAGAGAAAGAATTGTACAAATGATTCCATAAATGTCCTAATCAGTGCATATCTCTCCAAAATTCAGCTAATATATGAATGCATGAGATGTTTATAATGGCGTACTGTGTTAGATCTCTGTTCGAAACAAAATAAATTATCTTTTATGCATTATCACAAAAAAATATGACTTTAATACAACCTGATAGAATTTTAGATTTCAATCACAAAAGAAAATCTTGATAATGCACTAGTTATTACTTGATAACTGTAGGTCCTGGGAACATCCTTTTTTTTGTGCAAAATAGTGGCTACCAAATGTCATCTGCAATTTTGTCCTTGTATGACGATTTTGGATGCCGCATAGTAACCCGGCGCAAACACGATCGAACATGACATGAAGTTGTAGAGAGAAACTCGAAATCGACTAGACGCAGATCTGTTCAATCCGAAAATGGCACGACATGATGATATGAGATGATCTGCATAAAAAATAAAAGTTATTAATGTTATGAGTATTTAAGACCTTGTAAGTGCTGTTTGAGTGAAACTGTTTGTCAGATACTTGTTTAATGTTATTTTGGTGTGGGACGGCTTGTGTGTTTAAATTTTCTTCTCTATTTCTCAATTCGTTTTTGGTATTTCATGCTCGAAAAATTAGATCATTTTTGCATTTGTCGTAATAAACTGGTATCAGAGAAAATCTGGTATCAGTGTATGTCACGAATTTTTAACAAAAAAGAAGACATTTTTATGTACCTTTTTTTAAAATAATTTCAAATTGAAGAAGTACAATTGGGGCAGCTTCCTCCAACCTTGATTAAGATTATTATCTTGAGTGGTTACAATTGTTTAATTTTTCACTCCTCTTTTATTCCTCTCCCACCTTTTAATTTTTCTAATTATTATTAGCAAGCTGTTATTTTTGTCTTAGAAACTATTCGACCAGCCTAAAATCGACACGTATTGGATTGCAAAATATATAATTCTAAGGGTTTGAATTGCTAATACTTTACTATTACACTTTGTAACCACAATGTATATAATAAGGATCTAGATAAACACCCACGTCACCTATATTATCAAATAATGCTATAATAAACAAATTCATAATATTTTAACCCTTTCGCTAAACTTATTTCATATGATTGCTATTTTTTACATTCATTTACAAACTAATCTTAAAAATATCTGCCCACGAGCACACACGCTTGAGGACCATAATGTTATAATTTAACTCTTTTAATATATTTTGCATCTATGATTTGGTAGCTCAATAATTATGTAAACATGTGTTTTGTATGGAGACACTGTCAACTATAGCCTATTATGAAATAGGCCCTCATACTTTATTTTATTTACTTTTAGATGCTACCTCAACTGTTAATTAGTTTTTAATTATCGTAATCACTTCTTTTTTATAATCAAATTAAAATTTTGTTACATTTATCTACTCTATACTTATCAGCTATTAACAGTTAACAAAATTTGCAATTTCATCAGCTAAAAAAAACTGTTCAAATAATTGAATCAACAGAATTGCTATTGAATCCTTACTTAATCAAGGAGAATAAACTTGAGTGTCAAAAAAAAAATTGATTAATTACATTTTACTACCCTGACTTTAGTATTTTCTTCATTCACTACAATACTGTTTTTTTATAAAAAATAAAAATAAACAAAGACTCCATTGAGCTATTGTTTGTTTAGCAATCCATACACTGTACTTTAAATTTATTATTTTTAGCTACTATATGAATTTTCTCTCTTTCTGAAGGATTTATTAAATTATTATTTTCTCATCAACCATATTAGAGAATAAACAAATCTACTATTTTAGATAGAAACTAAGCCATTTTATTAAAAGAAACTAGTTAGATAATCAATATAAAAAATAAAATGAGCTCTCAAAATGGATTTCATTTAGTTTTCTATATATTTCTAGTTGTTTCCTAACTTTTTTTTATAATAAAAATGAGCCAAATATATTCTCTATTACTTTCAAGTAGTGCTTTGTAATGAACTTTCTAGTTTTATATAAAAGTATAGAATTATTGCTCATAGTGTAGCGATTGATAAAAAATAATAATCTAGCAGCATCGTTCGAGAGGAAAAAAAAGAAGATATCAAAGAAAATAAATTTTTTTTTCTAAAACTATCGTATGGTATAATGTAATTAAGGCGAAAAAAAAAAAAAAGTTGAGGTGGTACCTTTACATTTTTATTTATATATATATATTTTTACCTATCAATTATAATTATGATCATACGCACCTTGTTCTTAATAAGAGGTAGGGAACATAGAGACAAAAAGTAGTGACCTTAATACTCTCCTGTTCCTGGGAACCCTTATTTTTTTGGTATCTTCGCACGATCCTTGATGTCCAAAAAATACATTTTAATCAAAAAAAATGTGGTCTAAAAAATGGCAAATGATGTCTCATTTTGGGGCCATAAATGTTGTTCTTTTTTTTTTTTTTATAGCATATGATTGGGGAATATTCCTTTTAATTATTATTTATTATTTATTAACATTAATGGGGGTCGCACGAATGACCCTTTTTTGTGTGGGGATGGTGGGGGCCCACCTGTCTCCCCATTGGACATTGGTACGGCGTGGGGAGCTAATGCTATGTCCCCATTGGTTTATGGAGTGGGGCCCCACATTTATCTAGTTTGTTATTATTAGAGGGTTTTTTTTTTAATTTTTTTATTTTTAATGCAAATAGTGAATTTGGACATTGAATTTCGATAAATTTGACCACAGTTAATAGCGATCAAAATTAGATATGTTCGCCTTACCATATAGAATAAGTATATTTATATGTTAGTTTAAGATTTTGGATTGGGCATGAATATTTTAACATGATATCAGAGCTCAGTTTATATTTTATCAGCTCGATGGCATATGAATTTGTTCGTGCCATATACAAGCAGCGCTTAGCATTTGGATTTGGTTCATGTTGCTTTTAATTAGTAGCAGTTTAGCACGTGATCAGATCCGAGTTCAACATAATTAAAAACTCAAATTGATTTGATAGGTGGAGATATATACTTTGCACATTATATCGCAACTCAGTCCCTGTAAATTAGGGTTGCATTTTGGTGTTCGAGTTCAGATAATAGCCTTTTAATTCATGTTTTGGTGCCCATATATGTAGGTCATCTATACATGGTGGTGTTGGATGAGATTGGGTCATCTTAGATCAAATGAGTTGAAAGGCTAGAACAGATATACGAATAACATATTAAGAGAGCTGAAAATAATTTTAAAACAATTATGCAAAAAATGATTATAGGTTGGTTTTTTACTGTGAAATTATAGCTGGAGAGTAGCTAGTTTGGTTCTCAATTCCAAACTATCAATATCTTTCCAAATCCTACATGATCTTCTATATATATATATAGAGAGAGAGAGTTGAGCTAGAATACTATTAATCAATTTGAGCTCTTTTATTATCGATTTTTTAGCCGTTAGATTTACACTTTATTCAATTCTACCATTTAGATCGTACTATTCAACCAACCACCCGCTCAACCCTAGAGGGACCACCATTAAATCCTAGGAGACTATTATCATCCTAATCCTACAATTTTTTATCCAAGAGTTAAAACTCGATAGCAAAAGAGCCACAATACTATTAATAGTATTCCAGCCCAATTCTATATATATATATGAAGTGGTCTATACTCATAAGAGTATAGTAACCCTACTATATATATATATATATATGTATGTATATATTGGAGCTAGAATATTATTGACAATATGAGAATAGTTTTACTATCAACTTTTTGATGTTCGAATGTTTAGGGTTTAGTGAGGGTTGGTGGAATTGTAATAATCTAACGGTGATAAAATTGATAGTAAATACTAATCATATGCTATCAATAGTATACTAGCTCAACTCCTATATAGATATGTGTGTGTGTAGCGTCCCTATGTTTCACTTAACTAGATCCCTACTAATTAGGGATTCTAATCCCGTACTCGTTTAAGTATGCTTTCTAATTCAGTCACGAAAATCACGTTAAGGATTGCTCGTCTTTCATTATTCGTATGAATACAACTCTGATTAACGTGGCGCTAACAAAATAAATTTGAAGACTCAATCTTTGCTGCTCAGCGCTCTTTGAATGGAGAGGGCACATAGTAAATGATGGTGTGGACAGTAAAAGAGATCTCGAATCGCAGAATAATTGAAGTAATTGCAACTGAGATTAAGTTTTTCATTTTTTAATTTGTTAGTGTGACATTTACTTGAGCAGACTGTAAAGATATTAGAGTTAGGGTGAGAAAAGGAGGGTTGGATGTGAATCGCAATTCGATGCGTCATTTCATTTACATGCAAGTAAAAGAGGAATTTTTGGGGTTGTTGGCATTGATTTCTCTTGCTTAACTTCAAAATTTTTGTTAGAATTATGCCCAAAAGTCCACAATCATATGAGGGGCGTAAATTTACTATTCTCTGTTAGCTTAAGCTTTTTTCAATCTTTTTTGGATTAGAAAAGTTGAAATTAACTTTGTCTCTTCCTCTTCGTCTGGTCATTGGTAGATCTTCATGTTGCCGGTGTTCAATTTGCAAAAACAGTAAAACCCTAGGCAATTCATGATAATAATTATGTACAATCTATTAATTATGAAACTCTTGTTTATCAACTAAGCTTTTATAGATGATTATATTTTATATTTATATATATTGTGATATTTTGAGTAAAAAATGGGATTTTCTTTAAAAAAAAAAAGAAAAAATTTCTTAAGAAGAAGTAAATGAATTGATGTCTCTTTCACAACCATGTCTCTGTAAGCTGCAAAATCATTCAAACAATAAGATTTTACCCCTTGTATCATTTTGCATAAGAATAATGCATTAGTTTAATAACCCAACAGTTGGCTACAAGCCTATATATAATATATGTTTAATTTACTTAATTTGTATACTCTTAAAATGAGTTCTTAGTCTAAGTAGGTATTTAGAATGGTCTTACTAGGGCTTGTACAACTTGGCAACAGCTCTTAAGTGGTCTTAATGATGTACTAAATCTTCTTCTGAGGAGTCGGGGCCGGCCGAACGGTATCGGTGTGGCGCCAGGAACTGCAACCGCTCATCGGATCGAAAGGCCATGCACGAGTCCCGCGCGCTCATCCAAAAAAAAAAAACTTAGAGAGACAAGAAAATTCCAAATATAGTCAATCTACATTTTGCGACGAATCTCTTAATGATTCTGATTAAATTTTGCTTAAGGTTTTCTGGGTCCACTAGTTTATCGATATCGTAATCTCTTTGATGTTTATAGTCATAAATCTGAGCTGGTGGATGGTCCCCTAGCTAGCATGGATTTTTGATTCTTTATTAACACAAATTGTTGTGGTCCCCTTTGTGTTGAAATATTGATCAAGGGACATGATCTTTGTAAACTACATAGCTAGCATATCAGCGGATTAGAAGGCATAAAACCCCGTATTGCCGTTTGATTGGATGCAGCAAGAGTTACAACTATACTTATCTCGTTTGGTTGGATGCAGCAAAAAGCACTGCAACTATAAATAATTTATTTGGTTATATATAGTTGAGAAGTGCATTTATAAAATTTTATCACTTTACATATGTAGTGATGAGATTATCTTCAATATAGAAAAAAAAATATTTCTGTTTAAAAAGTGATTAGGATGGTAAGCTTACTTTTTGGTTAAAATTGCTCTCTCTAATTACTGCAGTTGGAATTACAATTAATTTTGGCGTAGTTTGAATTGCTGCAGTTGGGCCTCCTCATGCAGTTCCAACTGCAGTAGTTGACTTCAAATGCATCAAACAAATATTGGATTTGAATTTGCATTTACTTATAATTGCAGTATAGTTACAACTACATGCAACAAGACAATCTCAAAATAAATAGTGAAATTCTCATCCGAATGACGATTTCTCTGCCAACTATCATTTGGATATAAGAGTAATACATGTTAAGATCATCTGGATAATTTTTTATCAGATTAATCTTTCAGTAATATGGTATCAGACTCTATTTTAAGTCCCTTCATTTCGAGAGATTTTGAGTTCAATTATTGGTTTAATTCAACTAATCTGCACTATGCATGCGAGTGAAGGTATTAGGCCTTTTTTAGAGCATTTTCTTATAGAATGATCTTTTTGGGTAACAATAATCAGCAATGCTACCCATACACCCTATAACTAGGGTGTAAAGTTTATACCTAGCATTCTTGTGATCCTTATTCACTCACTTATCTTATCAGATTTTTTTTTTCTTTCTTTAAACTAAAATCTCAAAGAGGTTTATCAACCCTTCGACCAAGGGTATAAAATGTATACCCTCTATAACGAGTGTACATATAGCATTTTTCAATAATAACCGTGTTAAATGTCGAGGCCCCCTCAACTATAGTCCATTGTTAAGTAATGGGGCCTAGTTCACAACGGCGTACAGTTGAGGGGGTCTCGTGCATTTTTACTTTATTTCTAAAATAAATATGAAGCTATTTCATTATTTTGTTGTGTATAAAATTACTTAAAAAACGAATGCCAGTTGTAACTTAAATTATGTAATCACTGAAAACCATTGAAGAACAATAAAAGGAGAGACAACCTGATCAATAATCATTGGTATTACTAAAATTGAATGAAAATGATATTTGCTTTCTCAAAAAATAAAATGGATTGAGAATGGGAGCCAATCTCTTAAAATAGTTGCATAGAGAGATATTGCTAGAAATTTCATATTTTAATTTCTTTTCTTTTTTTTTTGGAGATATTGCTTGTATTTCTTAGTATATATTTCTCATATTTGTAGCAATTATAAAGTAAAGTTTCTGAGGTATGTAATTCCACATAATGCTATTATTCTTACCAAGTAATTTTTGCATTGCATTTTTCTCTCACCAACTATTCTATTTGCTTTACTAGTAGAAGTATTAACCACATAGAGGTTCATCAAACTTGATCATATCTATTATATGTACAGTGACCTGATTCAATCAATCTATTTCATTATTATTTTTTACCTTAATAATTTGTGATAATATACTTTTTATATATATATATATATATATAATTAATTGAGCTCCTATATTTTTAAAAATATCAAGATATTGGTGCTTGTAAATTTTTGACCATTGGATTAAGAGATATACGGTTAGGATGATATGAGCTCCCTTGGGTTGAGTGGGTGGTTGGTTGAAAAGTATGATCTATAGAGTGGAAATGGTCCAAGGGGTAGATCTAACGGTAAAAAATTTATAAGCACCAAGTGCTTCGTGCTTTTACAAGCATCATAACCGGACTATATATATATATATATATATATATATATATATATATATATATATATATATATATATATATATATATGAATCCAGCTACTATCCTTTTAGGAGGATGGGAGCCTTCGTCCTCCTAAGTTTTCTACCGTTCGGATGAAAAGATGTGTGGCTAGGATGAGAGTGGTTACAGTTAAGTTGATAGTGGGCCCCCTAGGGTTGAGTGGGTGGTTGGTTGAATAGTATAATCTAACGGTTGAAAATAATTAAAAGTTATATCTAACGGTCAAAAATTTGATAGGACAAAGACTTCTATCCTCTTAAGAGAATAGTAGCCGGACTCATATATATATATATATATATATATATATATATATATTAGAACTATGATTAGGAGTACTAATCATGTGGATCTATATAGTTATGTATCTTAATTAGCTTATTTTGCAAGATAAACAATGAGATTATTTGAAAAAAAGTACATGCCATAATCAGAACCTCCAATATTGATGGAGCCTTGTGGTGCTCTTAATTTCTAGCCAACCAGGCAACATATTTTAATCCGATCCGTGAACACAAATCTCAATGCAACAACCATATGATAAATCAAATTAATTATAATAACAATGAGATCCATCCTTTGAGCTGCACCGTCTTTTAATGTTGGATTTTACTTCGCGGTATTTTAAGATTTGAATATAATAAAATCTAATGACAAATAAGAGTATATCTAATAGATATCAATGTGTCTTAAAAAGATATATCTGATAAAAAAATTTTATGGCAAGTCTCTATTTCAGTAAACTATAGGTATTTAGAAATTCGCCAAATCCTTATAATCAGTCCCATGTATAAAAAGAAAGTATTTTGATAAATATGTAGCTTTGGTAAATTGTACTGTGACAGCTAAATTGTACTATGACAGGCTAAGTACTCAATGTGGCTAAGATCTTATAGTACTTCATTGGTGCTTTGAGAATCATAATTTTCATTATCTTCTTTTAAGACCATTTCAAATTAATAAGTAATTCAAAAGTATATAAAAAGACTCAATAAAAACGATTAATTGGATTTTTGCCGCTATGTTGTCAACTTTTGCCAACTTCTTTGAAAATCTTTAATACAATTTCTAATTTTCACAAATCGTCGAGAAATCTAAAACAAAACAACAATACCGATTGGGGGCGCGATCTCAGTAATATAGTTTATAATTTTATTAGTCATATCTCAGGCTCCACTAACTAAGGAAAAGAATTATAAGGAGAACATTCTCCTCAGCTCAAAAGGAGCTTTAAGGGGCAAATTGTGGCTTTTGATATGCAAAATCAAGTATTTCTCAAAGACCAAAGAAGCCATTAGTAAAGCAGCCTATGGTGTTTATAATAGTGATATTTCCAAGTGATGAATCATGAGACCAGTACTAATGTGCACATAGAAATTTGTTTGTTAAAAAAAAATAGTTAATATATATATAGAATTAGGCTACTATACTATCTACAGTATCGGAGCTCCGGTACTATAGTCTTTTTTTCGATCTTACGGTATTCAAATCAACGATCCACACCGTTAAATATAATCTAGGGTATATAAAGTTTTTAGGAATAAAATTTTAATTTTTTTCAACATTATTTACTTAGTAAGTAAATCATGTCAAAATAAACGGGTGAAATTGAACAATCTTTAAAATTTGAGGATAGAAATTTTAAATTCAAGACCAAGGATGTTGATCTTGATCTAGATAGTTTAAAGCATTTTCTATCAAAATTTGAATAAATTTAAATCTTCTATACGGTTAAACTACAAACTCACCATACTGGCCATTGAAAATTGACAATTTTGAAATGATTTGATCATAAAGTAAACTATATCAAAAAAATATAAAATTTTATTTCTAAAAATTTTAAATACCCTAAATCAGTCTTAACGGTATCGATCGTTAATTTGAATATTCTAATGTTAAAAACGAGACTATAGTACCGGAGCATTGGTACTATAGATAGTATAGAAGCCTAGCTCTATATATATATATATATATATATATATATATATATATATATATATATATATATATATATATATATATATATATATATATATATATATATATATATATATATATATTCCTTATATAGAGACTTAAAATTCCAATGCCCATCAAGCTGTAGATGCTGGGGAACAGTGGTTAGTTGTGCAGGCTCCATGGGGGGCAAGGATTAGAATCCATGATTTCTTTGTCCTTTTTAGCCTCTTTCATCTCATTAACAATGCCTAGAACCACTTCCCACGATCTCTCTCTCTCTCTCTCTCTCCTATATATCAAGAGTAGTATTCTACTAACCCAGAAGATACCATAAATACAATTAGTGAACCAGTTTTACATACAAAATAATTATTATAAAACATAGTTGATAAAGCATCTCTGCTTATATCGTAGCTAATCAGTAGTTTATCTTTTCATATTCCCCTCCAACTCCAAAGTCTAGAAGAGTATCCTATCTCTTCCTATGATCTTTCGTGTGAGAATAATAATCGTCCAATTAATCATTACCACATAATCTAAAATCTTATTAATTATATACTGATTTTGTTATTCTATATGAAATTACTAAAATATCTTTAATATGACCTTAATTTCTAACCTTATATATCAATATGGGAACGTTTTGTTACTAGTAGTTGCGAAATCGCCGGTAGCGATGAAAAACTCCCTTCGTAAGCTAGATATCAGAATTACAAGCTATCAACAAACTGTCACATATATAAAAGTGATGTATACACGTATTCATGTACTCTTAGCAATTTGTTGTTGTTGTTGTTGTTGTTGTTTTTTTAAACATTAAGGACAAAATTTTCTTCAAGAGATAATTTAAATCAATACACATGAACAATCACTTCCCACGTTCTACCTACTTCTTGTTGCACTTTGCACCTCTTACTGACACATACACTCCCAAACCCTTCAATAATTCCTCCCCATTCCAATCCTAATCATGAGCTTATCACATTTCAATCATTTCTCTTGGACTCATTACACTAAATTACTCATTTGTCCCCTGTGTTTGCCTCATGGGCAAAATCTCAGATCACACTTATCCCCCCCTAATTTTTAATTTAGTTTGGGAATAACCCATTTCTTTAATTCCAATCACTATCCTGTTTCAAAACCCTTTTGTCTTAGATGTGTTCTCCCCAGAATCAGAATTGAAAGAAAAATTTAAAAAAGGACATCATTTTATGCCAGGGAGTTAAAAATTCCCTGATGATGGAAAATTCTTTGTGAGCTGCAATATAAATACCACCACAGAACTGTGCAATGCTTAGCAAATCATTCAAAGCATTGCATCATTCCATTAGTCCTCCTCTCCTCATTTTCTTTTCGATATCGGATTCTCCGCGAAGAGATGGAGAACGAAGGAGTGGCGTTCGAGGCGACCTGGAGCTCCTTCGAGGAGTCGGAGATAATGGCGCAGTTTCTCGGCGGAGCCAACGCGACCAACTACTTCCCTAGTGATCAAGAACAAGAGCCCACCAATGCAATGCACCTCATGTTTTGGCCTAACCATGATTCTGATTCCAATTTCTCCTCTTCCACAGATGTTAACTACAACTCATACTATTGGCCTCAATCCATTTCCACTCCTTGTATCAGTACAAGCACTAGTAATTTCCTTCTTTCAAATCCATGCTATGGAGGAGGATGCTATTTAGGAGATACCAACTTAGTTCCACACAACACAACTTCACCTTTCGATGTAGATTTTAACGGTCGACATTGCGACATTCCTTCGATGACCGAGGAAGCGTGCGATGACAATGAATTAGGGTTGTCGATCGCGAACCAAATGAGGCCCGCGGTTTTTGCTGACGAGCCCTCGCACGCCGCCAAGCGGAAGTTTGGTTTGGGTGATAATGAGAAGCCCATTGAGGATGTGAAGGATGATGATACTTCCTCTTTGGTTCCTAGAAAGAAGGCCAGGGTCACTGTGGGGGTAAGTCTAAAGAATTATATTTATAAATGCAGGTCTTTTTCTGCATAAAAAATCCATCCTTTTATGTAATTTTGCATTGTTTTTTGTTTAAAATCTTTCCTCTTTATGGACTCAAATGTCCGACATGCGAGAACTGCAAAGACATTTTAGTCCAAAGTTGCAAAGACGAAAAAAAAGTGGATCGAAGTTACAAAATCTGAAAAAAGGATGGGTGTTTTAATGCAAAATAGCCATGGATATATGTTTTTTCTTTCACAATTCTGATCAAAGAATGTATCAATATAGGCACAGAAAAGGAATAAGAATGCAGATACCAAGAAGCCCCAGAAAAGTGAGGAAAATGGCAATGCTGACTTTCATGGTCAGAGCTCGAGTTCGTGCAGCTCGGAGGACGATTCGAGCGGATCGCAGGAACAGACGGAGGGAGGAGGCAACATGAGCTCAAGATCGAAAAACTCTGCAACTACTAGCGTTACCGGAAAGACGAGAGCCGGTCGCGGGTCGGCAACCGATCCTCAAAGCCTCTATGCAAGGGTAAGTCGTTCATAAAAGAATGCCGAAAGCATTCGAAATCACTCTTCTGGTGTTTCATATTGCTGATTTTTTGCTGAAACTTGTGTCGCTTCAACAGAAGAGGAGAGAGAGGATCAATGAGAGATTGAAGATCCTACAAAACCTGGTTCCCAATGGAACAAAAGTAAGGAAGATGAAAATATCTTTAATTAGTCACTAATTTGATTGTCAATGAAAAGAAATTTGATAATTAACAATTCAAACTATAATTTGAACAGGTTGATATTAGCACAATGCTTGAAGAAGCTGTTCAGTATGTCAAATTCTTGCAGCTTCAAATCAAGGTAAAAATTCAAATCAAATACTTCTTAGCTAATTCATAAACATGACAAAGGAAGGATTTCCCCATATATATATATACCCCTCAAATTACATGTATTTGCTTGTGAAAGTGCAAATACATACTCTTGAGACCTATACACACAAACAGATATATTTGCAGGGTTATATATTCAAAAAATTTCCCTAAGAAAACAAGATGAACACAAATGATTTGACTACCAACACAGCCTGTAAAATAACAAAGATAGCATTTTCTATTTTTATGTATAACTTATTTAAAATATTTAATTTGTTTAGTAACTGTTTTTTTCTTGTATACATATGCAGCTTTTGAGTTCAGATGAATTGTGGATGTATGCACCTCTTGCTTACAATGGAATAAGCATAAGCCCTGATCTCAAGATCTCTCTGCCACAACTCTAATTTGAGAATGGAGTTGACTCAGAGATCATATTCCACACCCAAAGGAAATTTGTCAAAATTACGATTCCTATCATCTTCAATTTGTACTTAAATTTTTTAAATTTTTATGACTTTTCCTAATAAGTCATCTGAGGAATTAATCAAACTCTAATTCGATTCGAGTTGTAATGAAAGTCTTTTTTCTTTACCTTGGTACGGTGTAAAGGATGTAATTAAAGTTCATAAAAAAAGTTACACAATTCTTAAAAGCTCTTCTATCAGCAATGCTTTTTTGCTGTTTTAAAGTTT
Source organism: Puya raimondii (assembly GCA_016920855.1). NCBI lineage: Eukaryota > Viridiplantae > Streptophyta > Magnoliopsida > Poales > Bromeliaceae > Puya > Puya raimondii. The sequence goes on along the minus strand of JABWPP010000044.1, from coordinate 3,057,179 downwards.
GAAAAATGAGTTCTAATCATTTTTGCATGTTGAAGTGTTATTAATTGCCTTTTCCCTCGAAAAAAAAATGATCAATTTAAAAAGGACATTTATAAGCATACCATGACACAAACCCTGCTAAAAAACAGAGTCGAATATATGTACCTTAAAGTTGGGAGTATTCAATCCATGCAAGATCTGAGTTCTATTATCTTTTCTGAAGGGGGTCAACTACAAATTTAGTACTTGAAATTTAATTCAGATTTTAATTCAATCCTCAAAATTTCAATTGCAGTAATGCAGGAATCAAATTGGTTAACACAATTATTATGTGATTTTGGTTGTTGATCCAACAATTGGATATAATTGAAATAGGTGTGAAACTTTAGGAACTACATTGAAATTAATACGAATTGAAGTGCTAGATTTACATTGGAGATGAAAAAATTCTACTTACAATTTGAATTAACTACAAATTTGCACTCAACTTTTGATGTGGAAATTTAATTGAATCATTAGTGCCAAGTCATCGAATATTGAATATGCTGTGACATGTCATACTATTCAATGAATGTTAATAAAGGTGGATCCTCATATTGCTAAATTTTGAAACTTTGAGGACATAGTTGAAATTGGGATCATAATTTAGGGCCTCAAATTACAAATAAATATCTGTTTTCTTCTGAATAAAAAGTAGTAGATTCTGGATCAAATATGAAATATCTGAATAGAACCAATTCATCCATAGGGCTTCTGTCGGATCTGTTAAGTGGTTAAACACTTAAACCTGTGCAACTTTATCCAGTAGAAAAACACAAACCGTTACCCTCATTCTGATCAGATCGAATTATTTCGTGATGGAAATTAATACTGCACCTTTTTTTTTGGGTAATATGCTCTTCTTGCGATGGCAGACTTTTGGAAATCCGAAACAGCTTTCGCCACGAAGGCAATATCCTAATTGTTGATAAGCAAAAAAGAGCTCATAGCTTTCCACGGAGGGAACATAAAACGTGTTTTGGACCCAAAAGCAAAAACTCTAATTAAATTTTCGCTTGTGGTGAAGTAGGGTGGTGTCAAAAGATTTAATGAAAAAGCATGCTCTTGATCAACATTTTTGCCTAACAGTGTCAGATAGCTCTCAATACCAAACAAGCTCTAAATTTAAAAAGACAAGTTTGCTAATACATCTTTAGAAAGATTAATACATAAATACTATTTTGGAGTCATTTGTATGATATATCTCATGCTTAACATGAGATGCCAACTTTAAAATTTGGCATGGTTGTTGATTGTGTAACAGTGAAATATACAACAGCAGTTGCAAGAACTTCATTTCATACAAGCTTCTAATCCATTATAACCATCTTTTTTTTTCTTTCTCCCTAAATGTTGATATAAGGACTAAATGGTTTAAGGTTCAAATACCCATCCAGATCCCATCATAATGCATCTGACATTGACTTACCTATATAAAAAGTTATCAACAAAACCTTTTGTTCACACCTATTTATTTAGATAGGTCGGCACGTTTGTTTTGGAGATTGCTAACCCTAGTTCACACTTTCCTACGAAAGGGAAAAAAATAATTCACTCAAATTTCTATTGATAAATATCCCTTTCTTTGATCAGAATAAACTAACAACCTACTTTATGAAAAATCACATAGTTTGGAAGTTGAAATCTTGGATCTCATAGTTTAGAGCTATTGGTTCTATATAATTAGCTTCTTGAGATTTATGCGATATGACCCATACGGTGATGCTCTTTGTTAAGCACTTGTTTCTTGCCCATGGGTTCACAAGAATTGAAGTGTTCATTCTCCAATATCAATATAAATTTGAAGCTTGAGAAACAATAAGAGTACCGAGAGGATGATTTAACAGAATATTAATAGGAGGTTCAAAACCTCCAATTTCAATATCAACTTGTTGATGCCCCTTCCATCTTTCTTTCGTGTGCAAATTCTAAGGTTGTACCTCTAAACTACGTGCAAATTTCATTGAGAACAAGAACAGAGAGAAGCCTGATCTAGGCCCTTACTAGATTTAATCTTCTTCTCATAATTCATCGTGTACTAAGATGATGATGAACTCTCATAACTGGAACAGAAGTTAAAACTTACGTAACAGGAATTTTAAAACTTCAAATGGCACCTTCCATATTGGCAATTTAGTTGATGAGCTCCAAAAGCTGAGGAGTTGCCAAGCTTGATTTGTTCCTTTTCTGACATGATGAGGACCTTCTGGGCTCACACATTTCCACACCATATCACTATCATGCATTCAACTCTTCTAATCATCTCCTTTTCATAGTGTTTTTTTCCCAGCATGATGACATTCAGTGAAGGAGAACAAGAATTCAATCTGAAGAAACGAGAGAAGGAAGACTCTTTAAATAAAAGACTAAGATGGGTAAGGTATATTTATCTACTTTCTAAATTAAGTAATTACTCATATGTTTTATTCAACATGAAATCATCTGTACCAAAAAAAAAAAGAACATCTGTTTGCTAGCCCAAGGTCGATTCTCTTCTTTTTTGGAACTACTGCAAGAAAATTCTAGAAGGCCTTCATTTGGCAACTGTATAGTTGAAATTAAGCAACAAAGAAGGATAGGCTCACGGCTTTCAACAAATAGAACGGACAGAAGGAGAATCAGAAAAATCTGCCAAGAGTTTCCACACGCCGCTGGAAATTTACATGATTACGTCTTATAGTCAGATGTTAAGGACACTATATAAGCTTTATAGCAAAACTTAAAATGAATCGAAAAGGAATTGCCGAGGGCTTAAAGGAAAACTCATAGTGCTTTCCTTCTTACCTGAGTAAGAAACTGATGATAATTGATGTCGGATTCTTTGCGGTTATCCAAATACCGATGGTAGATCTTCAATGTTTTAAGCTACTGATGTAGGGTTTATTTTGACCTTATACGCCTGCAGCAAATGATGAAACATCAAAATCTCTAAAAATAGCTTCAAATATTAACGTCTGTTACAATAGCACCATAAATTACCAGAGATTACCTTTAAACCCTAGTAAATGAATTCATTCCAGCATGATTAAAAATCATGATCAGCAACATCCATTGTTGAAGAAAGTCTCAGTTTCTGATCTTTGGGCTTGATGCTCATCATCGGATGTATATTGCACTAGAACAAGTTTTGTGTAAATTGGTTTTCACCAAAAGTTCCCACATGAACATTCTCCATCCTTGAAATGGTGAAACCGTTTAGCATCTCTAACAATTATCTCTCTCCCGACAGCCTTCGACATAAACATGATTGCAGTATGGCAATCGCCACATATCCTCAAATTCTTAAGAACTCTTACAGTAGCTTCGCTAGGCAGCTTTAAAAGCCCAAATGCAACCGCCAACTTCTCGCTATGTGTAGATAATACATACTCCTTTTGCCGAGGCTCCATGTCATGCAACACAAACTTAGTATCCGGGACATAACCCAACTTTCTCATCTTAACACCGAGTATATCAAGGAATTGGTATACTAGCTGTACTTCAGGATGTGTTGTATCATTAACAAGGAACACATGCACTTTATTAGAAATCTCAATCCAGCTGCATCCGGGTTCCTTCTTCACCCCGCGATCCTTCATCAATTTCCTAACCCTAGCGGCATCTTCCCATCGCCCAACAGCCGAATAAATGTTACACAAAAGAATATATGTTCCATCATGATGCGGTATCATCTCGAATAGCTTTTCCGCCGCATAAACACCAAGATCCATATCTCCATGAATTCTACAACCAGCGAGAACGGCCTCCCAAATGGCTGACGTAGGCTCGAAAGGCATTGATTTTATAACATCCTTAGCTTCTGCAATCCGCCCTGCTCGGCCTAACAGATCGATCAATCGCGCATAATGATCTTCCCCAGGGGTAATACCGTAATCTCGCTCCATTGACTCGAAATACCGAATCCCTTCGTCCACCAACCCCGCATGATTGCATGCTGATAAGATTGTGAGGAAAGTGATACGATCAGGGCATAAACCCTCCGCGATCATCTGGTCATAGAGCTCTACTGCTTCTAATCCATGCCCATGCTGCCCCAGGGCAGCGATCATCGCGTTCCACGAGATAGAGTCCACATTGGGCATTACAACAAACACCAAGTGAGCCTGCTCTACGGCTCCGCATTTCGCATACATTGTCAATAGAGCGTTGCCTGCCGAGTTGCTCGACTCATAACCAATTTGGATGAGCTGCGCATGAAGCTGTTTGCCATTTTGTAATGCTCCAAGCTCACCACACGCAGCGATTGCACCCGCGAAGGTGTAGTCGCATGGCTTGAGACTGCCGTCCCTCATCCGATTGAATAACCTCAACGCTTCTTCCGGAAGCCCATTTTGAACCAATCCCGAAATCATCACCATCCAAGTTAACTCACTCTTTTGCGGCATCTGTTTAAATATCTCGAGCGCATCACCAACTCGGCCACAATTGACGTACCCCGACAAGATGGCATTCCACGAGACGGGATCCTTCAATCGAATATCATCGAAGATCCTTCTTGCAGTATCAACCTTTGCGCATTTAGAATACAATGTGACCAACACGTTCTTAACCGGCAACGCCGATTCAGGATCGAAATCCGGCCCCGAACGGAAGACATAAGCATGAACTGCTTTCCCGTGAAGAAAAAGCCCCGCATTGGCGCAGGCGCTGAGCACGCTGGTGTACGTGAACTCATCGAGCGGTATCCGCTTCGACAGCATCTCTCTAAACAACTCGAACGCCTCCGAGAACATCCCAGACTGCACGTACCCGGAAATCATCGCATTCCAGACGACGTCGAACCGCCCGTCCATCGCATCAAAGACGCGCCTCGCTTCATCCACGCTCCCGATTCTCACGTAGCCGACGACCACGGTGGTCCAGGTGAGCTCGTCTCTCTCGGGCATTTGGTCGAACACCTGGCGGGCGGGGACGGGGGACCCGCAGCGCATGTAGAGGGCGACGAGGGCGTTGGAGACGGACACGGCGCGGGCGGCGCCGGACTTGACGGCGGCGCAGTGGAGCTGGCGGCAGTGGGCGTCGGCGGGGGCGACGGCGCTGAGGGCGGCGGTGAAGGTGTAGGCGTCGGGGCGGAAGCCGTCGCGGAGCATGGAGCGGAGGACGGCGGCGGCGAGGCCGGGGGCGGCGGCGTCGGGGGCGCGGGAGAGGGCGGAGATGAGGGCGTTGTAGAGGACGGGGTCGCGGGCGGGGAGGGGGGTGGCGCCGAAGACGCGGAGGGCGAGGTCGAGGCGGCGGGAGGCGGCGAAGGCGGAGAGGAGGGAGGTGGCGGAGAAGGGGTTGGGAGGGGAGGAGAGGAAGAGGCGGTGGGCGGAGGGGAGGTCGCCGGAGAGGGAGTAGAGGTGGAGGAGGCGGTTGAGGAGGTGGGAGCGGGGGCGGAGGCCGGAGACGAGGAGGTGGGCGTGGAGGGAGCGGAGGGGGCGGAGGAGGAGGGAGGGGACGGGGGGGAGGGTCGAGAGGCGGTGGAGGAGGCCCGCGTAGTGGTGGGCCAGCTCGGAGGCGCCGACGGGGTGGTGGGCCCGGAGAAGGGGTGGCGGCGGGGGCGGGAAAGGAGGCATGATGGCATTTTCTCCTCCTCCTTTCTTCTTTTTTTCTTCTTTTTTTCCCTCCGGAACTCGGGAGCTTCAAAATATATTTATAAGTGAAATATGTGTGGAGACCCCTCAACTACTATTATTTTAGCCTTATTAAAACTAAAATGCAGAAAATTTTCTCGTAAATACTTATTTTTTCATTTTTCCTCTCTGACTTTTAAAAATCTACCATTTTTTTGCCTTCTTAAAATTTCAGAAATATTTTCAGGGGTAGGGCGTTAATAGAGAGAGTAAAATGACCAAATTATTCTTATTTCTTCTATAAAAAAAATAATTTTTTAATATATTTTTATCATTTTGAAAGGCATTTGTGGTATAAATTATAAGAAATGGAGAGAATAGTTTTGAAACTCTGACGGAGAAAGGCTAAATGCAATAACTTGAGGATAAAATGTAGGTTTTTTTTGTCCCGAGTTCAAATCCTTGTTGATTCACATTTCTAGCTAAGTTTATTTCTATAAGAAATAAACGAAGCGGGTAGCGTGCTATCTTTCTCTCAAAAAAAAAATGTAGGTTTTTAAAAGTTAGGAAGGGAAAGAGAAAAAACGGGTATTTACAAGAAGGTTTTCTGTAATTTAGCCTTATTATTATTATATTTTCAAATTGAGAGCTCCTCAACTGCTATTAGTTATTAACTGTTCATTTATCTACTTTATTTGTTAAAAAATAACTAAGTATTAAATTCTGTGAAATCACCAATAAATGCAATAACATTTTCATAATTTTTTGACTCAAATCTCTTAATTTTAACAAGTCAGAACTTGAGGGGCCTTAACCACTATAAAGACGTTTAGGAGGGCAATTTCAGAATAGCCTGTAGTTGAGGCGGTCTCTGTACATTTTTACCAAATATACAAATTGATTGCTCAAATTGATATGTGCTTCATACGGCTTAAATTTATCATGATATTTTTCTGTATAAAATTTTCTACGTATTAAGTTATAGAAAAGCGTAAAGGCATTCTGCTATTGATAAACGATGATATCATGTTGTGCATTAAAAAATTTCTGCATACGAACTTTACCTTAAAAGTTGCATCCAAATGGATGACATGGTGAGGCCAACAGACTTGAGCAGATCAGGCCAGGTAAAGCCTGAGTTCACAACTTTCGAGGTTCAAGAAAATGCAAGCAGGATCAGATTTTTCTATTTCTTTGGTTGAGTTGGTCCAAGTTTTTGAATTTATTGTTTGATCCAACCCGATCAATTTGGATCGAGTTTGGATACGGATATGATACCGGATTATGCTCAAGTCTGTTCGCCAATTTCAGTACATGGAGCAGTTTCATGATCAATGAACATCTTTCCAAGTTCAAGAACCAGAGTTGAAGTTCCAATGTTATATTTAACTTCCAAGATTTGAATTAAAGAATCTGCATTAATTAATGAAACTAACTTGACACAACTTTTACAAGTAGTTACAATAAATACCAAGGCGACAGAACATACAATAAACATTGCCGAAGATCGCTAAGTTACAGACTTCTACACTCACTTAGAACAGAATCAAATCTAAAACCTTCAGAAAATATCTGAATTATCAACTATTCCTGCTCTTCCTCTTCGTCAGTCGCGCTCATGCATTCAAGGGCGATGGCGGCACTTTCTACATGCCTTAGAAGGACAGAGTATATCTTTTTTCTCACTCTCTCACACGCTTCGTTCTCTTCGTCTTCCCACAAGCTGCTCTCTTTGCTTCTATCATTAGAGCAGCTCCGCTCCTTCTTTGATATGTCGTTCAGGAAGCCATCTACTCTCTTCAGCTGACATAGCAGACTAGCAACCTGAGACTCGCACGGAGCATAGCTACTTTCGCTCTCAACAGCATCTAAAAACTTCTCAATGTATCTAAGAAACCATCTGTTACATTCGGTCCTCAGTTTATTTGCCAAGTCTGTCGCTGCCGTTGAGCCACGTCCCTCGCCAGAAATATCGCTGTTCTTTCTTTTTCTTTCCATGCAAGCGCATTTTGGCTTTTGACAGTAAGTTATGGGAGTTGGAAAGTTTTCATTAGTCAGAGATGACTCTTTTGGTTTAGAAATGTCCTTCATTTGGTAAGGGAATTGTGAAAGATCGGAGTCGAGGGTGGCTTTGATCCATGAGAAAGCACATTCTTTTCTCTGGAAAGCAGCTTTAGCAGCGGCTTTGGCTGAAGTTAGGCCAGTTGAGTTGCAACTGCAAGCTCTAGATTGTCTCGGCTTTGTTATCGACTGAATAATTGAGATGGCCTGATCTAGGTCTTGATGGAATTTCAGAAACCTCTCAATGACACTTCTTGGATCCTCATCTTTGTCCAATTGTAGTTCTGCATACACACTGAAAATGGAAGATAAAAAGAAATGTTATAAGACACCTTATTCGATGTTCTTTAACGAAAACATTCCTAAAAACCTGAAAAGAGCCAAGTGAAGTTGTATTCATATATCCCTACCCAGATAAAGGAAAAAAAATTGAAATTGACTTCTTTTATACCCTGTCCAAGAATTAGCGGAGAAGTTGTCATATAGTCATGTAATGGAGAATAGTAGCTGAATTAAATTTACTTCAGACCAGTATGTAACTAAAAGAATAGTAGCTGAATTAGTGGATAAGTTGTCAAGTATTCTGAAAATTGACAATTACGGAAAATGTCATACCCATGTGCTAATATCTCATATTTCAGATCTGTTGGCGGATCATTGATATCCTATAGTTAGATTTTTATGCTCGAACAAAGAATGGTCCTTGAGTAAACAAGCTATAATATACCAGAAAAGTTATTCTAGAATCAAAAGAGGCCTTATAACTATCTTCAAAAGGCTAAAAACTTTTCATAGCAGAAATATAGGTTCAGCATAGTACTAAATCAACTTACCTCAAGCTTTGAATCAATTTCTCTGAGGCAGATGCCTCGAGCAATGCATTCAAAGCGGCTTGCAGAGCCGAATCTCTTTGCCTTAAGGCTTCCTACAGGGCAAATTGTCGGAAAGAAAACATAGGTAAAATGCGTATAACTTCTTCGACAATAAGCAGAGTGGCAATTGTCCAGTACCTTCCCAAGCTTCACTAATGTCAAAGGAAGCGATGCCCAAACCACGCTATTCTCTCGCAATTTCATGTTATTCGTGAAACAGAAAGGATCAGCAGTGCAAGAGCTCTCCTTGGCCATCCTATTGGAAGCATAAAGCGGCTTCTTGGAATAACCACCCAGTACCTTGAAAGCTCTCTCAGCTTCTTTTTTGCTAAATAACAGGTCATTCACGGCATTATTCTTGGATGTGGCGGAACCATATTGAGCTAATCTATTTGGAGAAACCTATCAAACACACACACACACACACAAAAGAAAAAAGAAAGAAAGATGGAATTAGATATTTCAGTAAAATGTACTCAGGTGAATACATAACATACTTTGTTCAATAAATTTTTTGAAAGGTTCAATGATCTTTAAACTTTGATTCGTTAAATTAGAGGGTTCGAATTTTTAAAATGTCTAAATTTAGCCCCACTGTCTCTAGCCCTTGCATTGTCCGGATAAACAGGATTCTGATGCAGCATGTCAAGTCACAGTTCTTAAACTTGTTAATCGCCGTAAGTAGTAACAATAATGCATTACTATCAAATAAGCCGAGATTTAAAATACATTTGAAGGAATTTAATATGCAAATTAGAGTCTTTTGACACACATAACTTGGCAGATATAGAATCAGTGACTGGACATGATATGATAGATGAGTGATGGATGTTAACACGGAAATTACAATTGAAAATTTTATGAAGTTCAAGCTCCTCTACCAAATTGAAGCGAAAACTGATATTATCATCGCGTGTTTTCTATTTTAATATAAAATATTTAAATTCTGATCAGATACAATGCATCTAGCTTCAGCAATATAAGAGAGGAATAAAACTCACACTAGCACTCCGAGTGCGTAGGAGGGGCCTTCTCTCCTTGATCCTTCCGGAAGCATCCCAGCTTTTCCGCACGGTGGACGTGGCGGCACTCGCAACGCAGGTCGATGGAGATCGAGAGGACGAGGAGGAAGACGACGCGAAGGACACCCTCGACTCATCGGAATCGCCGCTCTCCTCCTCATCGCCCTCCCCGCAGGCGATGCTGATCTTCCTCAGCTCGCTCAACACGTCGGAGCTCCCCCTCTCGATCCCCCTCCTCTTCGCCCTTCCGTTGTTCGCAGGCGACGTCGCAGAAGAGGACACGATCACCTCCTTGATGTCGGAGGGGGAGTCGGGGGCGGCGGGGGCGGCGGAGGGGACGAAGGGGAGGGGGCCGGGGAGGAGGCGGAAATCGCGGAGAACGGGAGCGGCGGAGGGGGAGGAGGGAGGGGGGGGGTCGAGGCGGAGGACGCGGAGGAGGTTGCCGAGGCGGAGGCGATCGGAGAGGACGAGGTCGGAGTGGTCGGAGGGGAGGGAGACGACGGAGGAGTGGGAGGAGTCGGAGAGGCGGAGGAGGAAGCCGCGGCGAGGGGAGAAGGGGTCGGGATCGGGACCGGGGCCGGAGAGGGCAGGGGTGATGCCGGTGACCTGGAGAAGCGGCGGAGAGGGATCGGGATCGGGATCGTTGTCGGCGACGAAGGGGATGGAGGTGCCGTGGAGGAGGCGGAGGAGGACGCCGGGTTGGAGAGGGGGGATCGCCATGGGGAGGGAGAGCTCCGAGCTCGCTAGGGTTTGGGGAATTGGGAGGGAGGAGAGGGAGATGGGGAGGGGGGAAGAGGAAGGGGAATTTGATTTTGACTTGCTCTTCGAATGCGTCCGAGTAAGGTGGCGGGAAGAGCGGCATTTGGCGGGAGATGAAAGGTAGTTAAGACCGGAAGAGGGAGGGGTCGGAGACGGTTGCGGATAAAAAAAAAGGGCAAACGTGTTGCGAACAGGGATGCTAATGGATCGGGTTTGATAGAGCTAATGTCTCGATCCAATCGGAATTGGCCTCAAATGGAGCAAGAGGCGGGTATTCCTTCTTTCTCTTAGGGCCGTTTGATTGCATGTAATTGCAAATTGCACTACAGTTGTAACTGCATGTAAGTACAAATTTGATATTTGATTTGATGTATTTAACTCCAACTGCTGTAGTAGAAACTGCAGAAGGAGATCCAACTGCAGCAGTTGGAACTACGCTCAAATTGACCGCAGTTCCAACTGCAGCAGTTGAAGAAAATAACTTTAAGCAAAAAATAAGTTTACCTTTACATTGGAGGTAATCTCACATTATATATATAAAATAATTAAATTTTAAAAATTATTTCTCAACTGCATGCAACCAAACAAATTATTTATAGTTACAACATTTTCTACCACATTCAACCAAATAAGTTGCATATAGTTGTAATTGTTGTATTTTCAACTACATGCATCTTCAACTATATTGCATTTGTAATTACATCTAACCATATATACGGCCCCTTAATCTGTTCCGATTTGTTAAATTTTTTTAAAAAACCTGCTTTCGCTCTTCTCCCCCTCCGAAATGTTCTGAATGGAGCGGTAAATAAAGAAAAAAAATATGATCATAATCTAACTTATTCGGAGTACTCCGATCCGCGGAAGAAACTGAGTAGGAAATGTAAGAGGAGTTAAGTGGATAACTGTAAGATGGACTGGATCGATCCATTACGGTTCTAAATTGATCTGTGAGTGAGCTGTTTTTGACCGTAACCGCAATTGCTAATCAAGAGGACAAAAGTCAATTATTAATGGATTGGATTGATCCATTAATGTCGTTGTACGAGCTGAAGCACTTGAATTGTTTCAATAAACATCAGTTCTTTTGATAAGCTTCGCAGAACATCGGTAACTTTCATTTTTTTCTTCCATTTCTGTGATCATGCAGCTAGGTCACCGCCTTAACATGTATAAAATTTATTTACTTCACATAAATAATTCACATAGTAAGATAGATATTATGAGAATTTTTTACTCTTTTTAGTTTCGAAAAAGCGGCACGTATTTATTGTCACTTTAAATCTAACCGCGTTAATGCCACCAGTCTGGCTCGTCTAACTGCACATTTCTGTTTAGATGAAATAAAACAAGCGGTCTTCCAACTTGGAAGAGATAAGGCGCCGGGCCCCGATGGATTTCCTTTGAGCTTCTACCAAACTTTCTGGGATACTCTAAAGGGGGACATCCTGAACCTGTTCCAGGATATGTATGATGGGCGACTGACCACTAGCCCTATTGATTACGCTTTCATCTGCTTAGTTCCTAAGAAGGAAGGCGCTAAGCGGGCCGACGACTTTCGACCCATAAGCCTGCTGAATGGGATCCAGAAGATTTTATCCAAAGTTCTGGCCAACCGCTTAGAACTGATTATGAATGACCTTATTTCCCCATCACAGTCGGCTTTTTTGAAGGGGCGAAATATCGTGGATGCCTTTACAACTGCCTACGAACTTATGGGCTGGGGATGTAAGAAGACGGTAGAGGGAGTGGGTGTAAAGGTGGATTTTGAAAAGGCTTATGACAAGATTCATTGGACGTTCCTCTTTAATATTTTAGACTGGTGGGGTTTCGATGAAAAGTGGTGCGGATGGATCAAACTCTGTGTGTGTAATGCCAAGATGGCTGTCTTGGTGAATGGCGAGGCAACCAAATGGTTTAAAGGAAAGAGGGGGGTAAGACAGGGGGACCCGCTCTCCCCGTTTCTCTTCCTACTTGTGGCAGAATGTCTTGCCCGGATGACGAATGAGGCAGTTGCAAATAACCTTATTAAAGGTCTTGGTCCCTCCGATGAGATTAGAATCCCTCTTATCCAGTTTGCAGACGACACGTTCTTCTTCTGCGAGGCTAAGAAAAAGTTTATGAGAAATCTCAAGTTCTTGTGGCACCTTATCGGTTGGGCATCTGGATTGAAGGTCAACTGGATGAAGTCGGAGCTTTTCTATACTGGAAAACTTGAAGGAAGAGCGACAAGACTCGCGGACATACTACAGTGCCGACTAGGCACTCTCCCTACCAAGTACCTGGGATTACCTCTTTCTATCAAACCTCCTTCAAAGGAGGACTAGATGGGGATCATTCTGAAAATTCAAAGAAAAATTGACGGTTGGCAGGCGAAACTTCTGTCTAGAGGGGGTAGACTTATTCTGACTAACGCGGTCCTAACCAACCTACCTATTTATTTCTTGTCGGTGTTCAAGGCGCCTAAATGGGCGATCGCACGTATTGAGTCCCTACGTAGGGATTTCTTCTGGAGGGGTGGAAGCAACTCTCCAGGTAAGGGATGCCTGGTTGCTTGGAAGAATGTTTGTAGAAGTAAGAAAGAAGGAGGACTCGGAATCTTAGACCTAGCCTTAATGAATCGAGCTCTCCTGACCAAATGGTGGTGGAAATTTCACACGGCGCCCCAGCTACAGTGGAATAATATTATTCATGCCTTGTACTATCGCAGACGAAGGCCTTTGAAGGAGGGTAAATCTTTTAAACCACTATCATACTGGTGGAAGGGTGTACTAAGTCAGAACGACATCTTCAAATGGGGTATTACTTATAAGCTGGGAAACGGGAGTAATATCGAATTCTGGTCTGACAGGTGGTGTGGGGACACCACATTCCAATTGTCTTTCCCTGAGGTGTACTCCAGGATGAGTCGCAAAAATATAAAAATTAGTGACTGTCTGACTACGGACGGATGGATTTGGGGCAACATTCTTAGAGGGTGCAATTTATCTAGCTATGTACAATACCACAGTTTGCCAGCTATTAGCGAGCGAATCGCCGAGTTCAGGTTGGAACAGAGACCAGACAAAGTCATTTGGCGGTGGAACTCGGAAGGAAAGTTCACGGTGAAGTCAGCCTACTCTCTATTAAGTGACGGGGGCACGAGGGATGTCCGAGCTAGCAAGATCTGGGGACTTAGAGTACCCCTTAAAGTGAAAGTATTTTGCTGGCTTGTACTCAAGAAGAGACCCCTCACGGCAGATAATTTACTAAAGAGAGGATGGACCGAAAACACAGCTTGTGTACTGTGTGGGGTGGAAGAGGAGACTGTGGACCACCTCTTCTCATGTTGCGTTTTTATTAGGTTCCTAGCAGTGATGGCCTTGGACGGTTTTAATGCTAGAGACTTGGGCGATGATGTCATTGCCGTCTGGGAGCGGTGGATGGAGAGAAATGGAAGGCACTCAAAGAACCCTCCACTTACTGGCCTAGTAGCCTGCTGGTGGGTTATCTGGGAAATCAGGAATGGTGCGATCTTTAGAAAGACTCTGGCTGACCCATTAACTGCAGTCTACAAGATTAAACAGTTGATAAAGTTTTGGGAGGGTAGTATCGCCGCTGATTGATTTTTTTTTTTTTTTTTTTTTTTGGTCCTAACCGAGGCCCAGCTGCCTCACTTCTGTAGCCTAATTCATCCTTTCATTGAATGAAGCGGGTAGCATGCTACCTTTTTCTCAAAAAAAAAAAAAAAAGAAACTAAATACATGCCTAAACTAAAAGGGATTTGTTCGGTTCAAAAACTGGTTTTGCCAAGAACATCTTACTGTAAATTGCCGTTATTGTCTCGGAAATTCTAATTCATGAAGCCATTTTGTATAGCCCAGCCATTTTACACAAAAGGGTTTTCTCATAATTGTGAATTGCAGTACACACCAATTCAAAGAGGGATTGTGCTACTACAGTCGAGAAAGTAATGGCGATCACGCCGAATGATTTGGCATAAATTAAATAACCAACCTAAAAATATCAAGGAGAAACAGCTTGGACTCGATACGACCTTGAATTCGATCAAACTAAGGCTCTGACAAGGGGATAAATGCATCAAATTTGAGTCCAAATCGGAAATTTCCAAGAAAAGTTTCATTTGTCTGTTAATTACATGTAACAATGCTTACTGGGAATCCATCAGTCCCACTTTACAATTCCTTCGCTGAAATTATCATTTACAATATTTTACAACCGAGGAGAAGTTACACGAGTACACAACTAGGCGCAAACGGAAACCGTTGTCGGAAGAGAGGATGGCGCAGATAAGCTCTTTGCTTCAAGCACTTTGCTCACCAAAAGCTTCCACTTCACCTCATCCTTCTTGTTCTGGTGCCTCAACTTTTCCTTAAAATGCCTGCACAAAAAGTCATCTTATTATATTTCCGAATACTTAATCTAACATATACACATGAGGCCCACAATTTATCTCATCATCTTCTGATGTGCAGGACTATTTGGAATATGATTCTGTACCTGCAAAGCGGGACCTTGCAGCTCTGTGCCTGCAAGCACAGGCGCGAGTGCAGCTCGAGCAGCTGCCACATCCTTTTGCAGTGAGTGCAGCCTCCGAGAACTCGATTTTTGCAGCCTGCAAAGTGGCGAACGAGCGCCTCCAATCCTTTGCAGGCCGGGAAGTTGCAGGGGGCCGCGCTCCGCTTTAGAACCTTGTCATGCGGTCCTATTGTCCTGCACCCGTCCCTGCATATGTGGACGAGGGCCTCCATCGCCTCGTGCAGCTGCAGATATATCTTCCTCTCCTCCAACTTCTTTAGCTTCTCGTTCTTCCTCTGTCAACATGCGGCAGCAATGATGTCAGATATTGATTGAATGCTTTTGCAGGTCAATTATAATCCTCTATTCTATTACTCCTCGAAAAGAATCAATTGTAAAATTGAGTACTAAATGGTTCTGCAAAAGAACTCACCGAGTCAGCGTCGATGACCGACTCAATTAGCTCCTTTTCAAGCCTGGGATCACTCTGTCTCATCACCTTCCACCCTTCCGACCATGAGACCAACTTGAAGTTCCTCACGATCGCGCGATGGCATATGATGGAGAGGCGCGGGGCGTCGCAGAGCCGCGCGAGCTGAAAGATATCGACCACGTTCTCTGCGCTCAGCAGACCCTTCTCCAACTGCCCCACGCATAGTTTCTTCAGCGAAGGGACGACGAACACGTGCGACAGAACCAATAAGTGGAGTACAAATTGGTTCATTTCTTCTTGCTCATAGCTGCAGGAAAAAAAAAAAAAAAATCGAAACAATTAGCTTGAGCTGAAATTCTAGTTCACTTTTTATGTTAGGGAGGGAGTGTGATTTACCATGATGAGTAAAGGAAGCGGAGAAACACGCAAACCGCGTCGTGCGGTACGCCTCGAATTGAGATGGCTTTCCGACGGCCTTCTCGGCTTTTCTTCGACTGCTTCAGCATGCTCTTTATCACTGGAGAAGCCATGCCCTGTTATAGACCATAGAAAATTAGAATTTGATCCAGTGAACCAGTTTCTGAAAGACCTGTTTCTGACGAAACCGGATTACGAAACATTCTAGCACTCAATCGAAATCGCGACAGTTTGTACTTACAAGAATGCTGGCGTGAACGGCGATAACGCCGTCGTTGGTGCAGACGAAGGCGTCCGCGCCGTAGGCCTCGAAGAATAGTCTGTCCCATATTTCCCTCGCTGATTCTGCCGCCACGCAGCAGCTACATGCAGCCGATTGCTTGATAGAAGTGCTGCGTCGTCTGGCCGTCAGAACCGGAAATGGCGGCGCAGCTGGAGAGCACCATCGGCTGCCGAGTTCGCGCCTTCGCTCCGCCATCCTTTTCTTGCCTATCTTGGCTTTTAGAAGTTTATATTGCTTGTTTCTGTGCAGAGCAAAGTGCTGTTTTAGTAAAGCTATTTAAAAAGCATAAAAAGTATCTGAAGATTCAAAATTTTATTTCAACTTTTATACGAAGTTAAAAGTGATTTTTACTAAACGTATGAATTCTGCTTTTCAGATAGAAAAATTGTCGGAGAAATCCAACAAATTAATGTAGTGCGCTATTAAATTTTATAGAAATTTTTGGACAGAAAATGAAAAAAAAAAAAAGAAAAGAAAAAGAAGAAGAAATACCAAACCTGCTTATATGAATTTGAATCCTTCCTTCGTTCTCTTAATTATTATTACCAACTAAACAAAAGGGCTCCAAAATAAAAATGAAAGGATTTAATAGTAGTGTGATAATTTTATCCTCCCCTTCTATTCTAATGGAGAAATTAAGCTTTTTTCTTTATCCTTTTTTTCCCTTTACCTCACTGGCTCCTAAAATGGGCGTAAGAGCTGGCACGCATCTCAAAGCGGCGAGCCCAACGGTGAACCGCACGATGGGTCGTTAGTTATAACTATAACGGCCTCTTCCATCAAAGCGTGCGTTGGCTTTGGTTGGCTTCTTACTAAGGTGAGGTTTGACCGTTTGAGTTATTCTAGAAAATTTATTTTATTCAAAAAATTATTATTTTTTCTTTTTAAAAAGTTCATAAACCAAAGCTTTTTTTTATAAAAGAGAAATGCTGCTTGTACACTCAAAAATTAAATTTTAGATAATAAAACTATAAAATTTATATTTATTTTTAGACGTACAAATAGCATTTGGCTACTTGAATTTAGATCTTCAAAAGTAACAAGATAAAAAAATTTATGCTGCCGTAGGAAAATACTCAAATGTACTGAACTCTAAAACTAACTTACATTCAAGAGATACCGGTGGTCCCAAGCACAGGTAGCAAAAAGTTCGACCGCTTGATGGTTGGTACGTGAGGTCCCAAGTTGGAAGCCTAGCTAGTTTATATTTCTAGCTAAATTTATTTCTGGTCGGGCCGTGCCCAAGCCCAGCCTGTTACTTGTCGGGCCTTCGATTTTTTTCGGAGCGGGTTTAAATTAATTGACAAGGCTGGGCCTGATCCAGCAAACAGTAATCGAAATCGGAAATGGTTAGGTTGGTTTTGCTCAGGTCTATGGCTGATAATGAATCTATATTTTTTTAAAATAAATCTATATTTTACCCCCTTAAAATTTCAAGTTGATATATTTATATTTAACCCTCCTCCGTCACGTTCCATCATTGTTACATCCATTTTTTTATTTTTTATACCGAAAATGCCGTTAAAAATAAATATATTACTTTTTTTATTATTATAGAGCAAGTAAGGATACTATGGGTATTTCGCTCTCTCAATCAACCTCGTAATCTCCTGAAAATATTTTTAAAATTTTAAGAGAACAAAATATAGGTTTTTGAAAATCAGAGAGAAAGAGTAAAAAAGCGAACATTTACACGAGAATTTTCTGTATTTTAGCCTTATTTTAACCTTGAACTCCCATGTTTGATTCCAATTCCTCGTAGGTTTACTATAAACTGGAACATTTGATCACGTGACTCAATCATTATTATGATAATTTGGTGTACTAATCTACTACATGAAGAGCCTTTTTTTTTCCTTTTGTATATGCATAGAAAGGGACAACTCAAGGAAAATATTAAACGGGACTGAGCAAGTTGAGGGAAAGCGCCAATCACACTGCACCGCCCTATTTCTCTTTAAGAGCTTACAAAGAAGTAAGGCCAAACAAACACTAAGCTTGTTATAAGAAGTTATATATATATATATATTGACTGGCTAAGTAAACTAGACTTGGCTCCATTCGAGCTTGATTTTAAATTTAAATATTCTCGAATCTCAAAACGCCTACTTGTCGTGCAGCCCTATTAACCTGGCCGTGCGGGCTGAGAAAGTTCTCTTTGTTTACAATTATTTCTACATATATTTAATATTTGCAACATTCAATCAAATAATATCTCCTTGTTATATAAAAGTATAAGAAAATTCTTTTTGTTAAAGCATCATTTTTAATGTATAATTACTATATTGCCCTTGATTGTAAATGTGGTTGGTTTAGAGCAAATTTTATGTAGAATAACTGCGACAAGAGATTGATTTTGCTCAGATCTATTTTATTGTATGTCAAAGTAGACCAAACCCTAAAGAAACCTTTTTTGACAAAGAGAAAGAAAAGGAGTAGCCACACTTAGAAATCCAGGTTCAAAGTGAGCATCAACCAACCATTATAATTACAATGTACACCTTTTTTTGAAGTGTATGCCGCAATCAATGAAAGCAAACCAAGATGTTTATGTGTTTCTATCGGATCAGTCGCAGGTCAGATCTATACAAAGTGTTTGATCAAAGTCCAATAAACTATTCCGCATTAATTAATACTGCATGTTTGGTCAGAACAAATTATCCAGTAATAACTTATACATTATGAAGATTTTCAAGTTTGGAGTTGGTTTTGATCCCTTCGAATATCTCAAGAGATGTGATTAATTAATAGAATAGTTTATCTTATTCTGAGAAAACATATTACGCTCGTTCGGGCATTTGACCATACTCTTCATCTATTAAATGTTACAAACAATAGGAGTAAATCAAACAAATGTAATACTATATGTTTGACAATTACGCTAGTTACGTTACCTCAGGTAAGCTAAATATTTTTAATAAAACTAAAAATTTAGAGTATTAACTCATTTTAAATTCATGTAATATTGTGTTATTTTTTGTGTAAACGAATTTGTGTTGTGTCGATTTTGAATTTGTCCCTGTATTTTCATTTGGGAGCTTTTTTTTGTATTAACTCATTAAATAATTGGGCTTTTGGGGAAAGCTTGATTTTATCTACTTTGATGTTACAACACGACCTAACCCACTTAAGGAAGAAATTATTAAAAAAAAAAAAAAGAAAAAAAAATAGTGCTCTACTTTGTATCATCTCTAAAGTATAATAGACGCCCACGTTGCGATTAGATTTTATGCATGTGACATGCATGTTATGTATTTTATTTAGCAAATAATTTCAAATTTGAATTATATCATTATTGAAATTAACAAGGAGTTTATAGTATTCGAAGTCACGATCTCTTGCTTATCATATTAAAAAGTTCAAACTAATCCACAAATTTAAACCGAGACAGGTAAAATTACTCTGACACAATATCAAACTATTTTTGTTAATTTACCCTTATTAGTTTCTTTTTATTTTTTCTTTCCAATATGAACATCAAATGCTACCTAGTCATGAATATTTATTAATTAGAAAATACTCATAGCTATAACTAATTAGCTAAAAAATGAATCATGTATATATTTGACCTCAATATTTAATTTAAGTAATATTGTGATAGATAAGTTTGGCCTTCCTAAGCTTTAAATAAAAGGAGGGCTACAATGTTTTAAATTATAATACAAAATTTTAAAATTGATAAGCTTAAATATATATATATAATATTTATACATGACTCCAACTAAATATTAAGCTACTGAAACATTTAAGTGTTATAAAAAAATTCATATCAAGATAATATATATTCAACTTTTCTTAGTGGAAAAAAAGATGAACATTATCTCCCACTTGTCATTATCTGAATAGAAGAAAATGCCCAATAACTATTTCGCAATAATATATATATATATATATTATTATATATAATTAAGTCGTTGTCAAACAACTTTAATTTGTTACCTAAAAAATCTCCACTATTTTTTTTTTTAATTTAGAAGGTTCTTATGTCTCCAACAGGGTAATAATGGAAAATATATTCTTTTTCTGTTGATTATGGTGTTACGTGACCTAAATATATAGGTAATGTTTATTTTATTATTTTTAGGGGTAAATTTTCTAAAGATGATTTATCCTTTTAACTAGTCTAAGGTTTAGTGAGTCACAAAGACCAAAAGTGAAAGGACTCCACCGACATAGTGATCCAAATATTCTCTTCATATTTGCATAATCAGAAGCAAATTAAGTCAAGGTGAAAACACCCCTATAACACTAAATAAGAATAAAATACTAATATTTAAATTAATAAAAAAGAAAAAAAGAAAAAGCACCAAGGCTGTGTACTTTAATTCGACTGATTTTTTTTTTTTTTTTTGCAGAAGTACTATTTTGTGAATAGTTGTTGTAGAAGCCCTAGCTAGATCGAGCTTCTTGGTGTTGCATATTTGTATTCAAGCTTCTGCTTTTAGGATCAGAAAGTTAATTACTTAAAGTTCTATACTAGCAAAAAATTTCGATTTGTTATCTATCAAAAGCGCGATATATAGCAACTTCTTGGAGTTGGAAGTGTAATCGATCCAAGTTGTGCATAAAATTATATGGAATTTTACGCATATGTTCTTTCAGAGTATCTTTGGTGTTTATAGGAGTAGCCTAAAGAACTATTAACTCAGTCAATACAAACATTAAAAGTATCGCTCTGTGATAAGTTAAACTTTAATTATGGAGTAAATAATTATTTCATATAATTGTTTCATATAATTTCACATAGTATCAAAGCAAGGTAGACACAGTTGTTTCATATAATATTAATTCAAGTCTATGTCTTAGGTCTATTAAATATTAAAAATGTTATTATCTGACAGCTTAAGTTCTTGGAGAAAACGATTATTTTATATAATTTTATATAACCACTTCAACTTAGAAGAATAACTCTTAGAAGAATAGCTCAAGAGCGAAACTACTGATTGTTATACCAGTTATTAGACTAAAAAGTTTTGGTTTAATCCAAGTTCCATATAAGCTAAAGCATATGACATGTAAATTGGAATTCAACCTAAGACTTAGAATTCGTAGGGTTAGTAACATTATAATATATAGGAGCACCAGCTGGCTGTACAGATGATAGGTACTCTCATTCCCGAATAATAGGTCGTAAAATTCATATCCTGTTTTAACCGAAAAGTTAGGTATGTATATATGTGTAAGCTTGTGGGAGTATAAAATTATATATATATATTAATTGAAATATGGAGCACACCATCATATTTTTCTTGAGAAAAAGTTAAAAGAGAGTGTGAACTTTTTTAGGAAGATAACTAAAGGTGAAGACTCTATCTTTTCCCAAACATTAAAGAAAAAAAAGGTCTAAATTGTAATAAGGTATAGTGTAATAAATAATTGTTTTGATAATATCAATTTCCAAGAAGAGTCTAGGCCACTTATGTTAATAAAGACTAGTTCAAGACAAATAGAGTATATTTTGCATACTACAAAATAGTCCCCACGGCAAAAGAGACAGCAATTCAAATTTGAGAGGTGAAAAGAAAACTACACACTAACAAATACTATGGCTTTATCTGAGATTATAGATTGATTGCTCTACATATAGTGATAAAGTATATTTGTAAGCACGCACCATCACATTGCGATATCACAACAAACTGATTCAGATATTATATCTGTAATCTGATCATTGAACAACTAGAAAAACTGTACATCGGTTAAAATATAAAAAAACTCTCTTATAAATATCCGTTTTTTTACTTTTCTTCCTGAATTTTAAAAATCTATATTTTACTTTTTTAAAATTTCAGAAATATTTTTAGAGTGTTATAGTGTTAATGGAGAGGGCAAAATGACCAAATTATCTTTACTCGTTTTATAAGAAAAATTGATGTTTTAATATATTTCTATCATTTTAAGAATATATATTTTCTGTATAAATTAAAAAAAAATGGACGAAATAGTGATGGAACCCTGATGGAGAGGGACTAAATGCATCAACTTGAAATTTTGAGGGGATAAAATATAGATTTCTAAAAATTAGAGAGAAAACGTGAAAAAAAATAAGTATTTACAGACGAACTTTCTGTATTTATTTTCATATACTTTTTTCCTAACTCTTTTTCATCGAATGGTACTAGACAGCTCTTATGCAACACCAAACATATTCACAGAATGCCTGGAACACCACGATATATATCTTTTTTTCGAGGAAAAGGTAGCATGCTACCCGCTTCATTCAATGGACAGGTGAATTAAGCTACATGGGTGAGGCAACATGGCCTCGGTGGAAGGCGGAAAAAAAAAAAAAAAAAAAAAAAAAAAAAAAAAAAAAAAAAAAAAAAAAAAAAAAAAAACAATATATATATATATATATATATATATATAT
This sequence comes from Puya raimondii, assembly GCA_016920855.1. Taxonomy (NCBI): domain Eukaryota; kingdom Viridiplantae; phylum Streptophyta; class Magnoliopsida; order Poales; family Bromeliaceae; genus Puya; species Puya raimondii. The sequence goes on along the minus strand of JABWPP010000044.1, from coordinate 3,034,874 downwards.
ATATATATATATATATATATATATATATATATATATATATATATATATATATATATATATATATATATATATATATATATATATATATATATATATATATATATATATATATATATATATATATATATATATATATATATATATATATATATATATATATATATATATATATATATATATATATATATATATATATATATATATATATATATATATATATATATATATATATATATATATATATATATATATATATATATATATATAATATATATATATCTATATATATCAGAGATTACGTGAGGGTATGGGCTGGCCCCATAAGCTCACCAGTTGCTTACTCATGTTGACGCCTCTAATTAGGTCCAGCTGGGTCATGCGGAAAATCACATCGTTCCTAATCTTCCAAATGGTCCACCAACAGACGGCCAGCCCACTCAGTCTGGTAGACACCGACTGTACATCCTGCCTGACTATCCATCTATCCCAAATCTGATGCACATCTTCTCCCCAATCTCCTTGTTGTACGTTCTCCACTGTCATCACTAGTAGGAATCGAAAGCAAACACACCGTGCGAATAGGTGGTCAGTGGTTTCCTCTTCGGTTCCACATAACACACAAGTTGTGTTACCGGTCCAACCTTTCTTTAGCAGATTGTCCGCAGTCGGTGGCCTCTTCTTAAGTACAAGCCAACAAAAAATTTTCACTTTCAACGGTATATGCATTTTCCAAATCTTGATAGCTCGTGCGTCCCTCGTACCCCCATCGCTCAATGCCATATAAGTAGACTTAACCGAGAAGTTTCCGTTGAGACTCCAACGCCAGTGCATCCTATCAGGCCTCTGCTCTAGTCTGTACAAGTCGATCCTATCCCTAAATGCTGAAAAGCTGGGAATCGCTCCAATACCACGGAGGTCGTCTCTACCTAGAATCCGGCTCCAGTTCCATCCGCTGTTACACAGACAGTCGCTGATTTTCAGATTTTGACGATTCGATAGGAGATATATTTCGGGGAATGCTGATTGAAGGGAGGTATCCCCACACCAACGATCTGACCAAAAATTGATACTACACCCATTACCCAGCTTGAAGTAAGCGCCCCATTTGAAAATAACGGATAGGCTTAGGATTCCATTCCACCAGAAAGAGGAAGGTCTGAACGACCGACCTTCCTTAAGGGGTATTCTCCGCCGGTAGTATAAGGCTTGGATAATCTTGTTCCACTTGAGCGTAGGCGCGGTGAGAAATTTCCACCACCATTTGGTAAGAAGAGCTCGATTCATCGTATCTATATCCAAGATACCAAGTCCTCCCTCTATCTTACTCCTACAGACGTTCTTCCAAGCTATAAGGCAGCCCTTGCCCGGAGAGTTGAGTCCTCCATTCCAGAAAAAATCTCTACGTAAGCCCTCGATACGCTTGGTTGCCCATTTCGGTGCCTTGAATACTGACAAGAAGTATAAGGGTAAGTTGGTTATCACCGCGTTCACCAGGATAAGTCTGCCCCCTCTTGACAGAAGCTTCGCTTGCCATCCTTCAATTTTTCTTTGAATTTTGTGTATGATCCCCATCCAGTCCTCCTTAGAAGGGGGTCTGGTCGATAAAGGCAATCCTAGATACTTGGTGGGCAGGCTACCAATTCTACAATCCAGTAGAGCCGCTATCCTTGATGCTTTTCCCTCATTCTGTCCTGTATAGTATAGTTCTGTCTTCTCTCTATTAATCTTCATCCCAGAGGCCCATTCAAATAGGTGCCACACGAATTTCAAATTTCTCAAGTACCTATTCCTAGCCGCACAGAAGAAAAACGTATCGTCCGCAAATTGGATAAGAGTAATTTTATCTGAGTCGCAGGGACCTAGGCCTTTAAGAAGGTTATGAGACGTTGCCTCGTTCGTCAGCCGAGTGAGACATTCTGCCACTAAAAGAAAAAGGAATGGGGATAGAGGGTCCCCCTGTCTAACCCCTCTCTTCGTCTTAATCCATTTGGTTGCCTCCCCATTAACCAAGACTGCTACCTTGGCGTTACATACACAGAGTTTGATCCATCCGCGCCATTTTTCATCGAAGCCCCACCAATCCAGTATACGAAAAAGGAAAGGCCAGAATATCCTATCGTAGGCCTTTTCAAAGTCCACCTTAACCCCAACTCCATCAACCGCCTGCTTGCTTCCCCATCCAATTAGTTCACGGACTGCTGCGTACGCATCGGTGATGCACCTTCCTTTCAGAAAGGCCGATTGGGATGGGGATATCAGTTCGCTCATGATCAGTTCCAGCCGATTGGATAAGACCTTGGATATAATCTTTTGGATTCCATTCAATAAACTTATAGGTCGAAAATCGTTCGCCCTCTTCGCACCTTCCTTTTTCGGGATAAGACAGATAAAAACGTAGTCGATCGGGGCGGTGTTTAACTTCTCCTCGAACATTTCCTGGAACAGGTTGTAGATATCCCCCTTGAGAGTGTCCCAGAATGTTTGATAAAAGCTCAGCGGGAACCCATCGGGGCCTGGCGCCTTATCCCTTCCAAGCTGGAAGACGGCCTGTTTAATTTCGTCTAGATTAAAGGGTTTAGTCAACTGGTTCAAATTGGAAGCCGATATACGGTTCGAACTGAAAAGTTCGCTCCAATCCCCAAACGAAGCTGGGGTCGATCCCTCAGGTGTGAATCGCTCCGCAAATTTAAGGTAGAAGTAATCTAATTTCTCCTTTTCCGAACGGTGTACTACGCCATCATCCACTATCGTCGGAATCGCATTGGTTCTTTTTCTACCGTTAGCTATGGCATGAAAGAATCTAGTATTTCCGTCTCCCTCTCTTAGCCAGTGTTGCTTAGCCCTGATTCTCCACAGTGAGTCTTCATCTTTGAGCACTTTGTATAATTTTTCTTGGATCGCCGCCCGTTTTGTAATTACTTCCTGAGGGAGGTCGCGTTGTTCTTCCTCTTTGTCAATCTCGAGGATTTCCTTCGATAGTTTGTCCTTCTCGCCCCTAATACTGTAGAAATTAGTCGCGCACCACTCTCTAATTCTTTTCCGACAATGTCTAAGCTTCGCTGTGAACGTTAGAACAGCCGATGTTTTTTGGTTCCCCTCCGTCCACCACCCCGCTACTTTGGAAGTAAAATCCACGTGGTTTAGCCAGGCTTCCTCGAAACGGAAAACCTTCTTTATCTTCTTTTTGTATCTCTCTGCCGTCAGTAGTATTGGGCAGTGATCCGAGGTAGTTCGGGGGAGGCCTTCAACCTTAGACATAGGGAAGTCCTGATCCCATTCAGTCGACACCAGGAAACGATCGAGTCTAGCAAGAGATGGATTCCTCTGCATGTTGGACCACGTGAAGGATTGGTTAATCATGGGTAAGTCAATCAATGCCAGATCGTTAATAACGTCATTGAACAGCTTTGTCGCTCTATAGCTCCAGGTCTTCCCCCTTCGCTCCTCCTGGTCCCTAGTACTGTTAAAGTCTCCACACATAATCCAATTCCCCTTGCAGCACTCCTTTAAAAGTGACAGCTCGGCATAAAATTCCTCTTTACCATTCCAGGTTGCGGGGGCCGTACACGTTAGTAACGTAGAATTTTGTCCCATACTTAGGCATAGTAAGAAGCACGGTAATGGAATAACTTCTCACGATTACTTCGTGGCAAGAAAAGGTGCGGGAACTCCAGCAAGTGATCAGACCCCCGGAAGCACCATTAGATTCGAGAAAAACACATTTATCGAGAAGCGAACCAGCAAAAGATCGAAGGAAAGACCCAGAAACGTGACTGACTTTCGACTCTTGTAGACACACGACACCATTACATAGCTTAGATAACACATCCCTAACAACTAGACGTTTAGCGGGGTCATTAAGCCCCCGAACATTCCAGCTACAGACCTTCAACATAATAACCAAGAAGACCACAAACCCAAAAAAATGCCAAAATGGGTCTACTCAACCACACTACAGCCCAAACATCTCTCAAGGGGTCACAAACTCGGCGAGTTTCTTCGCCTCCGCGTCATCCAACAGCACCCCGCAAAGTCGGCTCTTGTTAATTATCTTTTTCAGTCTAGGCTTGCTCGCTACGCTAGTCTCACTTTCTCGTAGCTGTTCCTTTCTAATCATTGCTTTGCGCAGGATAGGAGTCTTACCGGACGCCGCAATGCGCCCGCTGGCACGTACTGGGATGGAGTTCGGCTCCCTAGTCGTCGGAGCTGCTGACCCCGAAGATAGTAGATCCCTGTTCCCAGCGCTTCGCGCCCTCTCCCCTTCCACGTCCTCGTCTTGGATGGGGGGGATTGTCAGATCTGGCCCCCATTTCGGTTCCATCTCGCCGAATCGAAGCTTTCCTTCGATCACAAAAGCACAACTCCTCGTGCGCAGGTCCTTTCCCTCACAAATGGTTGCGACACTGGAAGTTATGGTCCACTTGTTGTTACCGCAGAAGCCCACAAGACTCTCCAACCCAAATTCTCTCGCCCCAACTTTCGTGAGAAATCCACCTGGGCCTGTTGAAAAGGAGAAGGCCCAAGTCCTCCTCTGTGTCTCTGTAGAGGGCCCGTTCACCCGCTTGAGAGCCTCCCCTCGGGTAGTGATCAGCACATGGTCCCCCCCAGCTGTCATTAAAAGCATTGTTGACTTTAGCCCCTGCATAGAGTGTGGTCCCGAGAGAAGGTCCATCCGATTGACGTTCACAGCTCTCCTCTCTCCACCACTTTTAATGATCGCATCCCTAGGCCTAGGCATCCCCCCTGGCACCAGCAGCGAAGACTTGCCTATTGAGATGAAATAGGATGGCAGGTTCCTTATTTCCCCATTCTTGCCCACTTCCCGTTTCGTGCAAGTCGTATGCTCCGTCGTCGTCGCCTCGATCCTCGGTCCAAGACATCGTACTCTCCATCGCCCCCTCTCGTATTTCACGCCGCCTTTGGCCGTTCCATCCCCGAGCTTTCTGCCGTACGCCGGACCACCGACCCTCCACGGCGTAGATGTCGGTTCCGGCGAGTTCCGATGAGCTCGATTAATGGACTGTTCCGAACTGACCACGTCCATCTCGCCGGCGTCCTGTCCTGTCGCCTCGTCGACTCCTTCGCGATCCCCTAAGACCTGGGGATTAAACCGTCTATCTCTCGGATGTAGGTTGTCGTTCCCGGGATCGTCCTGTGGGGGTGCTGGGCGGCCGCCGTTTCCCTCTTCCGCTACTCTCTCACAACTCTCCAGGTGAACCATAACGGCAAACACTTCGTCCCCCAAAATGACAGAGAGGTTTTGAGGAATATCATTGAGGGAGTCCATTGTGATCTGGCATCTGAATGCACGAAGATCCGTCATCGCCTTCGTCTCGTCGTCCGCTTTGATGAACCTCCCGAACCCGCTCACCATTGCCGCCACCCTTGCTACCGTCCAGCACTCGAACGGTAAATTGATCAAGCGTATCCACGCTTTGAAAGCTATTCTATGAGGGCGAGCGTTTCTGTGTTGTCCCCATGAGTAGCACCTAATCCAAAAGCCATCGAGCGTGAGTATTTCCCTTCTTGCCAGCACCTCAGCTGAAACCCACTCCGGCAGAAATATCACGAAATCCCGATCTCGGTGGCGCGCGACGCCGAAGTCTTCAGTGTATCCCCCGAACCGTCGGGCCAGCGCACTAGCGATGGTACGGATGGGATCTGGTCCGAGGTTCGCCGGAGGTATCACATCTGCCATTACCGCGTTACGCCGCAGTTCTCTTCTTCTCAGGAACTCCTCAGTGTACGACACGTAGACTGTCGAATGTGGAATGCGCCCCCGATGACGTAAAGCCCTGTTCATCTTGTCGTTAAATCTAAGCGGGTGTGTCTTGCAGGAGTGAGCTCGGTGGCCTAGTTTAAGGCAGCGACGACACCTGACTGGGTCTCGGCAGTCCGCTACCCAGTGGTCCGAAGCCAAGCACCTGAAGCACTTCCCAGCTAGCTTCCTGTTCGCTCGGCTCTTGGTACTGTACGCAGCTGGTGAAGAATAGAGTTGGTTGATGGGAGAAGTAGAGTGGGGGGGTCTCACCCCCCTCAAGAGCACCTCCTTAAAGGAAGCAGTAGTTGCGGAGGCGTTAATGCATTCATTCTTAGCCCTGGTATGATCTGTCCTCCCGACTCCTCTCGGCGATATCCAAATCTTTCCGCTTTGGACTTCACCATTAACACCCCTCTTATGTTCACCCTTAGACTCCTTACCGGAACCAGCTGTTGTCACCTCCTCTTCTTTAAGATAGTAACTGCTCTGTACTAATGATCCACCAACCTCATCAGCCCACACCACTCGATGCAGGGTCTTCTTCTTCTTACTTCCTCGCCATGAATGCTCCCTCTCTCTAACCCTCTCACACTCTCCCTTCCTCGCCATGCAGGAAGAAACTGTTATGTTAGTCACCCAGTCTCTCCCCCCACCCAAACACCCCCCTCTCCTACTATTGTTGTGATGTTATACCACGATATATATCTTAGATCACTATCTGATATATATATAGAGAGAGTTGAGCTGGAATGCTATCAGTAGCAAACGGGCTCCGTTGCCACCCATTTGTTTTCGATGATGGAGCTCTCAAATCGACGATCGGCACCGTTGAACATGATCTATACCACTTAAAGTATCTAGAAACCAAATTTCAAATCTTTTCGACATCATTGGCCTAATGATCAAAGGATTTCAAAATTTATAATTTTAATGGTCGATATGGGGCGTTTTCTCGTTTAACGGCGTAAAGATATCCAAATCAATTGAATTTTGGTTAGAAAAATCTTTAAACTATTTAGAACAAGATCTATACTCTTGATCTTGATTACATAACTCATATCTTCACTTTTTAAAGAATATTCATTTTCAGCCGTTCATTTTTGTGTCCACTTGATGGACAAGAGAACAATATTGAAAAAATATAAAATTTGGTTTCTAAATGCTTCAAGTGGTATAGATCATGTTCAACTGTGCCGATCGTCGATTTGGGGGCTCCATCATCGAAAACAAATGGGTGGCAACGAAGCCTGTTTGCTACTGATAGCATTCCAGCTCAACTCTCTGTATATATATATATACCACTAATATTATTTTCAAATTTGACCTGAGAGATTATTATTTCATTCTTCGAAAGGAACTGGAACTTTTTCTCTCACTAATATGCTGTGGTTCAGCTTCTTCACATCATGCAACCACCACTGCTTTGGATTTTAGTCCCTGCACCCTCTCCCCCCCTTCACCCCAGAAACGTCTCCACCAACTCGACAAGCAACCGCACCCGAGGGGATACTCTCATCTCGATTAATTGTAACCCTTCACCAACCTTAATTAACTTAATTAATTAAGACATGTAAATCTATTCTATATATAAAAACGTATAGGAATGACAGGAATCAGAAAAAAATAAAAAAATATTCTCTACGATCGATTATGATCAATTTGTTAAAAAATATCTCAAATAAATAAGAAAGAATGATTATGATCAATCTGTTAAAAAATAGCATTCATATTCATCTATAAATTCAATTCTAGGAACGATTATGATCAATTTGTTAAAAATATTTCAAATAAAAATGAACGGTTATGATCAATCTGTTAAAAAATAGCATTCATATTCATCTATAAATTCAATTCTAGGAACGATTATGATCAATTTGTTAAAAATATTTTAAATAAAAATGAACGGTTATGATCAATCTGTTAAAAAATAGCATTTCTATCCCTTTATTTTATATTAAAAATTTAAATTTGAGCTTAAATCGTGAATTAAATTTAATTTTTTATATCAAATTTTAATTAACAATTAAAAAAATTTAATTATATAGTGGATCAAAATTAAACTTTAAATTTTGAAATAAATGTGAATTAAATTTTGATGCTTTTAATTTAAAACACATACTTAAATTTTATATTAATTAGAAATCGAAAAATATATAAAAAATATTTAATGTATACAAGAAAAAGAACAATATAGAATATTGTAAATATTTTCTAATAAAATATAACATATAAATTTATAAAATATAATTTTTATTATAAATTTTTAAATAAATATAATATACAAATTTATATTAATTTAAAATAAATTAAAATAATTATTACGTGTATTTGCACGTACACTCAACTAGTAATTATTAAAAAACTATTGTAAATTTTGTTAATAACAAAAAAAAAAAAAAAAAAAAAAAACAACACGTGAAACCCAGATGTGCATACGCCCCCAGAGAAAACACCCTGCGAGCAGAGCCCACGTGGAGACGTGCAGTCCCCCTCCCCTTTAGATCATTCCTATGCTTGATTTTTACGGCAAAATGTACAAAAACCCCTCCAAGTTTAGCTGATTTTCAAATTGGCTCCTAAACTTATCTATTAAGTTATCAGTCATTTTGATCTGACTATCTAACTCTTAAACATTTTAATTTTGCTACGAGCTTTATGTTAATGACCCCTTGAATCAAACTCTGTTGTTTGTCTTTACGTATTTAGTTAGCATATTTTATATAATTCATATAGCTGCATATTTATTAAAACAAGTAATTAGTTTATAGTTTATATCAGAAGAGTCATCAAATGGCATAAATTAGATAAATTGAAGGATTTGATAGTAAATTAAGATTTTGAAAGATTGAATAATCAAATCGAAATAGTCCAATAATTTACAAAATAGCTATACATTTTTACCTAGTTTAATAGGCTCATCTTCCCAATAAAAATTACTTATTGCACAGCCGTTGTGATGATATGTCATACACATAATCTTGTTGGACTTCCAATATAGAGAAATTTATTTTTCTCTTCCAAGTTTGATAATTAAACATGAGAATTGAAGAACAGGATGGAGCAAATTTCAAAAGTTATTACCTTTTTACATTCTAGAATAGAAATAATATATATTTGAATTTTAAAATTTTATAAGATTATACGCAAAATACAACTTCAGATAGAGATTATAAGCTATTCGATTTAGTTTAAAAAATTTAAGTGTTGAAATTAAATATTCATGTGCTTATTTACAAAATTGCTAAAATTCCTGGGGTTTATGTACATTTATCCTTTCTCTATATAAAAAGACAAATTATAGTGTTTTGTCCCTATACTACTCACTAGTCACTACATTATATATCTTAAGTAGGAGACATACTATGGCCCACATGCCCCAAATCTCTCCAATAAATCCAAACCACTAGTGACACATTAATTAGATATATTATTTAATATAAAAGATCCTTTTCCTCTGTGATATTTACAATGGTAGAGTCCCAGTTGTAGTGGAGTATATAAATAGTAGGGTTAATAACATACACATATCTATCATTATAAAGTTTTAGTTATCAGATGTATTCATCTAAAATTGCATAATTTACAAATAATTTTTTCTCTCTAATTAGCTGAGCAATTAAAATAGACATTTTTTCTATACAAAATGATTAATTATTTTCATTATTATTAGATAAATATTTTTTAATTATATTTAATATTTTTATGCTAGTTTTGTATTATTTTATGACAACAATAAATTATAAATTCTAAAAAAAACCTTAAAAAAGAATATTTTTTACGGGATCATAGCATTTAAATGATGGAAAATAACGGTCACCTAATAATAGTCAATGTTTGGCAACAAATTTATGTATTTTAAAGTTTTAGAAATAATATATTTAATAATTAAAATTTCACGGTAAAAATATTTATAAATTTAAAATTGTATAAGAATTTGAAATTATCCTTTGTGTATATTATTTGTTAGCTATGAAAAAGGACCAAGTACTGGTGATTCAGGGACAACAATAATTAAAGCTTCAAGTGTTTTTGCACACTTAGCCAGACAACACACGTGGCTTGCCCTGTACTTCCTGATCAAGCTCAGAATCGAAGGGTACCCAAAAAAATAAAATAAAATAAAATAAAAATTTATCAAATAGAACAATTAAGGTAAAATTCCTCATGATTGGATCTAAGTAGGGGTGGCAATCCAGCTCGCTGTTCGCGAGCCAGCTCGTGTTCGGCTCGAAATGAGCTCGAGATCGACTCGCTCGTTTAGTAAACGAACCGAACACGAGCTTAACTTTTCAGCTCGTTTAATAAACGAGCCGAACACGAGCTGGGGTCAACTCGCTCGTGTTCAGCTCGATAACAACTCGAATATATATATTTAATATTTATATAATATATATATAAATAAATAATTATATATAAATATTTTTTTTATTGTTTAATTTTTAGTCCAATCTAAATTAAAACCCAACTCAATTATAAAAAAATTAATTTATACGTAAAATTTCACAATTAGATCAAAGACTAATGGATAAGATCTCATAAATTTATTTTCTATATATATATCTTTTTTAATCATTTTAACTTATTGTTTCTGAGCCAGCTCGTGTTAACACGAGCCGAATTTTTTGGCTCGATACTTAAATGAGCCAGCTCGTGTTCAACTCGTTTATGAAACGAGCCGAACAGGAGCCGACCCCAGCTCGCTCGTGTTCGGCTCGTTGACACCCCTAGACCTAAGTAGGAAAATTTGGTTAAGATAAAAGCTTTTTAATATTTTAGATCTCTAATTTTAGCCTTAATGGGGGATGGAGGGAAGTTTTGTCACCTACTTTAAGCCACTGTCGCGCCCGACCACAACTGCTCGCGACAGTCATTCAGATCATCGCCGAACCACCTCATTCTCACTAGAGAACGCACTTCTGCTCTGTGCGCCTCCATCCTTGCGGACTCCATTTTCTACGACTGTTATTTAGATCATCGCCGGACCATCTCATTCTCACTAGCGAAAGCACTTCTGCTCCATGCGCCTCCATCCTTGCGGACTCCATATTCTAAGGACCGCTCCACATTCCTTCAATGCAGTTCGAAACCATCGGTCGAACCTCGAAAGCCGACGATGCCTTATGCCTTCGACTTTTGTACGAAAATCTCGAAACCTTTTCTCAAAAATTGAATTCGACCAAATCGTTCCTTTTTCGATCCACATATGAGACTAAATTTGACTCCGCATGCCCATCGAGGGACACTATGTTGGCGGACGGATCAAATCGCACCACGTGTCGGACGGCAATTTTCCCGCCAACAAGATGACAGCTAAGCATCTAATCAAAATTAATTTGATAATTTTATACTAAAATAATATGTTATTATTATTTTTTTTTTCGTCATAGTAAAGACTCCCACCCATAACACCCATGCACTACACCTATCACATGTACGGCTGCCACGTGTCAACATCACACCGACCCGTTGCGCGGGACACACCCGCTCACGAGGTCCGGCCCCACCACCACCATCTAAAGCTCTTCAATACGCGCCCTACCACGTGGCAACGCGCTCCCCACGCTTCTCCAACATCGTGCGAATCGTTTCCACTCCCCCCTTTTTTTTTTTTTTTCCCTCTTTTCATACACTTTGATTTGATTATTTCAACACACTCCACTAGTTAAATCTACTTTTGATAAATCTTTAATTATTTATAATAATAATTAAGCTAAAGGTCAATAAAATAAAAAAAGGAAAAAAAACCCAACCACGCGATACTGCGAACGCATTTTAATATCCACACACAAACGCACACCAACAAAACTACCCCATCCCTTTCTCTCTCAAACACTCTCTTTCAATAATAATAATAAGTGTACAAGAAAAAGAGCATAGAAATAAAAGGAAAATTTAAAAAAAAAGGGGGATTTTTTTTCTTTTTTTTTTCTTTTTCTCGCTCTAGAAATATACACTCACTCGTCGCGGTCGCATATTTACATTTACATCCCCAAGGTGGGGAGGAATAGGATAAAGCCCTCGGTCCCCTCACCCATCCTCAGATCGCGCCACGTGGACACCTTTTTGTCCGCATCTTCTTCGCCCCGCCTTAATCCGACGCGCGCGCGCCGGCGCTCCTCGGTTGCCGCAACAGCTCTATCAACGCCTCCGCCTGTTTCAAAAAAAAAAAATTCAATTTAATTTTTTTGATTTTAAATTTGAAAATACATTTTGATATAGTGTGAAAATTATATAATTTTATATTTTGTAAGATTAAAAAAATATTTTATCAGTAGCCGTCCCTATTTTATTTTATAGCATTAAAAAAAGAAACAACTTTCGATCTCATAAAATAGTATGTAAAGCTCAAACTTCGACATAAAACCATTTTAAACTAGACCTTAATTAAGTTAAAAATTTCATAAACTTCAATAACTTTATTAGGTATTACTAACTAACTATCTACTCATTCAATTTTATTTATGTAAAAAAAAATTAAAGTTATCAAAATTTGGATTAATTTTCAAAAATTTGATAGAAATCTTAATTTATTTGACCAAAAATCACTCCATTCTTAATAAAAGAAAAAAATAAAGTTAAATTGGGAGACGGGGGTGGTGGTGGTGGTGGTGGTGGTGGGGGTAAGCGATGGAGAGTACCTTGATTTTGAGCTTGGGCTTGGCGGCGGGGGATTGGGAGAGGGCGACGAGCGGGGGGATGGCGCCCTCGCGGGCGACCAAGACGCGGTGGGCGGCGCAGTGCTCGCAGATCTGGAGGAGGGCGAGGGTGGCGATCTCCTTCTGCCGGGGGGTGCCGGCCTCCACCATCTCCACCAGCACGGGGATGCCGCCCTCCTCCACCGCCGCCGCGCGCCCCTCCGCCGCCCCCGCCAGCGCGTTCAGCACGTACGCCGCCTTGTCCACCATCCCCGACTCCGGCTCCGCCATCAGGTCCAGCAGCGGCCGCACCGCCCCGGCCTCCACCGCCCGCCCCCGGTTCTCCCGCGCGCCGCAGCAGAGCGCGAACAGCGCCGCCGCCGCGTCCTTCTTCCCGCGCGCCGACCCGCCCTCCAGGAGCCCCACCAGCAGCGGGATCGCGCCGGCGCGGCCGATCGCGGCGGAGAGGCCGTCGAGCTGGGCCAGGCGGAGGAGGGCGAACGCGGCGTTCTCCCGCGCGGCCGGGGTCCCGGTCTTGAGCGCGCGCACCAGGGGCCGGATCGCCCCGGCCTCCGCGATCGCGGCCTTGTTCTCGTCGCAGAGGGAGAGGTTGAGCAGCGCGGTCACCCCGTGCTCCTGGAGCTGCGGGTCCGCGTGGGAGAGCAGCGCCACCAGGGGCCGCACCGCCCCCGCGCCCGCGATGCGGAGCCGGTTCTCCGTGTTGTGCTTCGCCAGGAGCCGGAGCTCCATGGCCGCGCGCCGGAGGCTCTCCACGGGCGCCGACGCCGACTCGAGCTCGGCGACGAGCGCGCGGATCACCTCGTCCGAGGAGTCGGCGGCGCAGGAGAGAAGCAGCCGCTGGAGCGCGGCGCCGCCTCCTCCTCCGCCGACGGCGGCGGGGTACGGGGGGAACTCGCCGGAGCGGTCGCTGTTGCAGTCGCTGAAGGCGCCGGAGGAGTCCTTAGGGCTATCGGGATCCATGCGATCGAGGGGGGTTTGTAGTTGTGAGAGAGAGAGAGAAGCGGAGAGGATGAGGGAGAAGGCTCAGAAGGGGGAGGGGGGAGATCGAGTATCGATGCTTCCTTCGCTTTTTAACAGAGGAGAGGGAGGGATTAGAAATAGAGGTGGGGGAGGTTGGGATGGGGGCAATCGGGAGGGTGGTGGATGAGTGACACGTGTAGGGGGTGGCGGAGCGTACGGCATCCGAGAGTCGTGCGCACGTGGAGGGGGAGACCGACGCGTCAGGACTCGGCACGCTGGGACTGGGGGTGGTTTCCGTTGCCGAGAGCAAGGGATAGCCCCGCATGATGCAGTAGCTTCGGAATCGGGTTGGTGCTAACGGGTCGGATCTAACAATAGTTTTCTTTGGTGATTATATCTTTGACCTGAACCTGATAGGATGGTAAAATTCGATCTGATTTGGGTCGATTTTTGGTTATCCGTAATGGAAGCTAGATCGGAGGGTTGCAAAAGACTTGATTTTATGCTTAGAAAAGCTCAAAACGTAACGTAGATGGATAAAAACTTAGTGGTTGGTATTCAAAATTTCAAATTTAAAACTTAATTATTTTACTTTCTTAGCTGAGTTCACTTCAAAATAATGAACTAAGCGCACAATATACTATATTTCTTTTCAAAAAAATTGAAAAAAATAAATAATTCAAAAGGTTTATTTTTTCTTGTCCAATATTATAATATAATGATGGCAACTAACAACTACTAGCAGAGCGTGTAACCAAAACATAAAATCATGCATTTTTAAAAGTGTAATATCAAATTTAAGGGATCGATACTAATCGGTAGAAAGGATGAAATTGTTAAAGGATTCAAATCCAACTTAAAAAATTTAAAATGATAGGCGTAAATTTTTCTCACACTACATAAAGTTAAGATTCTAATTTGTATTCAATATAAAACTAGTATCCTTAACACACTTTTTGATGCACATCTTATTCGCACGTGATATATATCCAACATGGTCATAAATCGAATCAGAAGAACTAGACTAGACCTCAGTAGCTTCAAAGCCCGAGCTGCAAAAAGAATGTAAACTAAGCTCCGATATCATATGAAAGATATTAAATCCAATCATTTTTTCAATACGTCCGAAGCAGATCGTACCAAATTGAAACCGAAATTGATTCGGTTCGATCCAACGTTGCCGCTATTTTGTACTCTCGACCTCTTTTTGAGAATTTAGAACGAAAGACAAGTCAAATATGCAGTAGAAAATCGTACATATGTAAAGAGTAGATGCATGCACTACTAATTCAAGTTCCCAACCACTAATTTTTAACATGTTAATTTTGGTGCACGAAATGTATAATGATGCAAATAACAAGTCACTCCATTAACATAATGGAAACAAAATTTTAATGTAACAATGATATACTAAGACGACACTGAATATCATCTATATAAGTTACGCGTAAGAGCGACAAAAGGACCATTCCACCAACCAACCTATTTACGCAGTACTAGTAACAGTCATTTGGCTAGTTCAGTGATTGTTTTTCAATTAAATTTTGTAACATTTTATAAATTTATATAAATGACGGTATTAAATTAGTTAAAAAATATAAATTATAAAAATTTAAATATAACTTATAATTGTAAGATTAAAATTTAACTACTAAATCATCTAATTTGTAAAATATTATGAAATTTATTTATAGACAAATATTTTTAAAAAAATTTATAGTGTATGAGATGGAAGGACGATCCTTGATTGAACGTGTCAGAAAAAGAGCTTGTGACAATTTTAGAATTTGAAGTAGTCTTATATATAAGGTATGATATAACTAAATCTCTTAATCTGATTATATTATTTTGGATGGTAGTTAACTTTAAGAGATTAAGAGGATTAAGCGTGCTAGAGATAGAGTAGTTTTAGGATGAGTGACCCCACTGGGAAGCGAGGCGTTCTAGTTGGTATCAGAGCCAATCACCAGCTGGAAGTGTGAGATGAGCCTCGACTAACTAGGATCATACATCGGGTAGAGCGCAGCTGACAACCGTTGTCTATGGAGCGCGGTTCCCCACAAGATTAGATAAGATTAACGATATGAGTCTCACATCGCGACTAAACCTCTTAGCTTCACTATAGCATTTTGGACGATGACTAGACCCAAAAAGTTAAAAAGATTAAGCAAGCTAAAACGAAAATAAATCTAAAATAGTGATTTCTCTGAAAAGCGGAGCGTCATAGAGCTCTTTCTTTCTGACATCGGAAACTATCCAGATTGTTCTTCATATGTTACTAACACAGATATACGAAGAAAAAAAAAAGTTCAAATAATAATATAAAAAAAAATACAAAAAATAGAGATCAAGATTTATGTGATTCGACAATACTTGCTTTCCTAAGATGATCTAAAAAAGATGTATTTTATTATATAAAGACACAAAAACGTACAACTTTTAACCTTTATGTCTTTTCCAAAACAAATCAAAACTGAGCCTCACAGCCTAATCCAATCCTTTCCCATATATATTCTGCCTAAAAACAAAAAAAACCCAATAAAAATATCTGAATAAAACTTTTCTAAACCTTAGAAAAGACAAAATTATAGATGAATAGAATTTTCAACTCAAAAATTTTTACGCCATTGCTTTGAACATAAAACAATTGACTTATTTATCTGGAAACACATATGTAGGTGAGTTCCAATTTCTTATTCTATAAATCTGAATATCATCATGAATCAGGAGTACTTTAAAAATCAAGGCCAAACCCTAGTCCAAATCCTGAATATGCTCCATGAATTTACGTGAATCGGGTCCATGCACCTTTTATAAACCAAACCTTAATTTATGGACTAATTATTTTGATTTAACACAAGTTCAATAGAAGCAATTAACAGTTGATTGACTCTGATTCTGATAAATATATAAAAGTGACGAGAAAATGTTGAAGAAGCCAAAACTTGAAAATTATCAGTAAATGTATCTGTTAAGGGGTCCTAGATCCAGCTCGGACTCACATAAACCATATAATATATCTAATAAAATCCATTCGACTTAAAAGCTTAAATCTATTAGATTTGGAGTTACTAGTTTATATCGATCTTTTTATTCTTATATTACTATGTAATGCTGGGCTATGTGCCTATGCACATGTAAACTCTTTAGAGTATTCTCTTATCTTAATTAGATTTAATTAATTAAAAAAACAAATAAACACTTAAGATGTTAGATCTTAATTTGAAGGATCTAAATCAACTTATTAGCATATCAATTAATTTATTTGAATTCTAGATAAAATTGTACAAGCAGTCCCTAAAATCTCATAAAAGCCAACAAAAGTGTCACTGTGAACTATCATAATAGCGAACACGCTTGTTACTTTACATAAATAGCTTTCGAAAGTGGCATAAGTCAAAATTTTGGGGATGGTTAAGACAGTTCAAACCTTCCTATAATTAGCTGGGGAAAAAATTAGTCTATTTATATTATTTTATGTACTTTTCGTTGCTTGAAAATTCCACCCAAGTCATACATAATGGACAAAGTTTGACCTAAGAAAGGTACACAAGTTACTTGCAATATAATAAATTATCATAATTGTAAAAAAAAATTGCAAATATTTATTATTATTATTATTATTATTTTGATAGAAAGATAACTAGCTAAATGCTTCATTTATATTATTATTAGACTAAATTATAAAAAATCTTCCTGTCAGTATCTGCTTTTTTACGTACCCCGCTGTCATTTAAAAATCTACACTTTGCCTCCTTGAAAAATGAAAAATGTTCACAGAGGCTACAGTGTTAACTGTGATGATAAAATGACCAAATTGTCACTCACCATCTTCGTCTTCTCCTCAATCTTGCTCAGCCGCCGTCTCTCCTCTTTCGTTCTTCGTGCCTCGCTCGACCGCAGCTCCGACTCATTCTTCCACCTGCTCCCCCGCTCCTCCTGCACCCTCGTCGCCTCTCAATTTCGACGACGGTAGGGAGGAGATGGGGGTAGGCATCGACAGAGAGGTGGGCGAGGGCGAGGCCGCGAAGGAGTGCGAGAGCGTGTGTGTGGGCGCGGATGGAAGGGTGGGTGAGGGCGAGGCGGTGTGGATAGCGAGGAAGGAGGCGGCAATGCTGATGGGAAGAGGCTGAGGGTATTTTAAGAATAAAAAATATATAATAATAGATATAAATAGAACCCTAACTGAACACTGACGGCGGAGACCAAAATGAACATTTATCATATTTCAAGGAAGTAAAGTATAGGTTTTTAAATGACAGAAGAAAAAAAATAAAAAAAATAGATATTGACAGAAAATTTTTCTGTAATTTATTCTTATTATTATTATCATCATCATCATCGTCTCGGTTTCGATGTAGTTGGTCCAATAATGAAGGAACATAATAGAAATATATATGTATTATTATTTATGTTAAAATACTAATTTCAACTTTGCAGAGATATTCGCGCATTTGTCTTTTATAAAAATATCAGCAAATTATATTTTAAAAATTGAAGTTGGGAATTTAACTAGTGCTTTAAAAACAGGTATAATCACGGAACCGTAAAAATTGCTGGTTCAAGATTGACTTTTCAACTAGTGGTTAATTTCGTTCCACTATAGCATTATAAATTATAAATTATTTAATTAATATACATCAAAATAATAAATAATAAATCTTAGTTGATAAAAAATAAATTCTAAAGTTTAGACGGTCGGATAAAAAATCAACAATAAATTTAAAAATTAATCGGTTCAGTTAAATCTATAATAGTTCATTGATTTACTAATTAAATTGTCGATTTGAAAGGCTCAGAGAGTTTATTGAGCCAAACGGTTTTGACTTAGGGTGTGTTTGGTTTAATATAAAAGTGGACTGAAAAAAAAAATTCGGTCCGAAAATAGTTTGTGGATCATTTGATTCGACGTAAAAGAATTTTCGATGAAAAATACTTTTACATATCTTGAGAAAAATTAATCCTTTCGTTTTCCGCGTGAGAGCGGCGGAAAACGAAAAGGAGGAGGCGAGTAAACGCGGCTCACGAGCAGTAGGCTTACGCGTGTCCACCAGTACCTCTCTCTCATATTATATATATAATTTTATTTATAAATATATATATATATTTATTTATTTTATGTACTGTATTTTATTTTTATATAAAAATATTATTATATATTATTTTATTTATAAATATGAAATTATTTGTTAATACCCTTAAATATATAACTCTTATATATTATGTTATATGTTTATTATATAGTATAATTTAAAATATATTTAATTTATAAATATAAATTATAATAATAACGGTATAGTATAGTAATTGTAATATATAAATAATATATATAATAAAAAAATATGTTAAATAGTTTTTCATCTATTTTTTTTTCTTTCAATCAAACAATCGTAATAGAAAATTATTATTTTTTTCCTAAAAATTAATCCACTGAAAAAAAATTCCACAGTTTTACGTAGAACCAAACAGCCTCTTAGATCTTTTAAAAGGATTGTTTTCACTGTCCAACCAATTCAACCAGTAGGGTCAAATCAATTTTTAAAGTACTGAATTTAATCGATACTATTAAAAAAAAAACTGTTCGAAAATAGTGTTAAGGCATCACAAAAAGATAAATTTGTCGATTTTACGCGAGAATTTTGAACCAACGTTGACGGTGGAACGCTGTTCTTCTTCTAAGCTCGACCGAATCTACTTTGGCGTTGACCGATTACTCGTTGACAGCCGCCTCCAAGACCCAACAATGGCTGCTACGATTGAATTGAAAAAATAAAATAAACTTATAGTTATTTAATAAACTTATAGTTATTTAAATTGTATAAAATATACTGACTAAACTCGTAAAAATAAACGTCTCATTCAAATTTTAAAATTAAAAAGTCACTAGTTGCCTCAAATCAAATAAAGTAAAAGGTCAGATAGTAAGATCAAAAATTTAAAAGGTTAGGTATTCGAATCCAAAAGTGTGATAGTTAAGGTAAATTTTACACATTTTTACCTTTATAATATACATATTTGGTTGGGTAATATTTTTGGATAATTCTTGTAAGTCTCAATTACATTTCAGATATTTTCTAAAAAAATTTCTAACTTTTTAATGCGAGAACTTGTACAAACAGATACAATTAAATTACACTTTTGCCTCTCAAACTATAAGATATGTGACACGTTTGATCCTCAATTTTTAATTTAGTATAATTTTTAGCTCGAACCTTTTAGCTTGTTGTAATAAGTCTCACTGTACAATTTAATTGAATGAATGGTGGTGTATAACTGATGTGTAGACGATAGTAATTAAGATGCCATATAATTGCAATTATTCGTCACACATCATCATTTAGTTAAAGGTCTTGAATGTAATAATTTACAAATACAATAAATTAAAATTTTAGAACCAAAATAATTTAGCAAAAAGATAAATTGTTAGAAACTTTTCTAAACTTCTTGTAAAAATCAAGAGCATAAATAAAAATTTAAAAAATCAATCTGAACCTTCAAATTTTCTTCATATTTATAATTATGTTTTTGCAAAAACTTTACTATACTACTATTGAATTTGATTAAGAGAACTCATTTTTGTTTGCCTATGATAACTAAATCTCTGTGACCAATTGGGTAAGACTAATTAGTTCAGTTATATATTAATATATTTTTGTAATGAATTAATTATGATTATCTCAAAATGAGCAAAGTTTACGCGGAAACATGACGCTTAAATTATGCTTAACATTGTACCTGCAACCTGCAAGGAGACATCTATAAAATTTAAGTTCTAGTTTAACAAGATTAGAATAATATATCTTGATTAAGTCCAAAATATATTTCAAATTGTTGGACCATTTTTTTGTATTTTCTACGCATTTTAAGTGTTTGTTTTTTAGTTACCTCTTGTGTGGCTTGACTTTCTAAGGAGATAAAACAAAAAAAAACTAAATTATAAAAAGCCACTTACACTTTAGCTTCTATCTTAATTATTTCCTGCACTAAAAATTATGTTAATTATCATTCTGCACTTTAAACTTTAACCCCCTATCTTAATTACCTTTGCCATTAAAAATTGTGTCAATTATTATTTTGCACTTTACCATCATCTCAAGTGGATCTAAATATTTAAAAAATTGGCATAGTAGGTTGTAAAACTCCACTAAAACGAATTGGCATATCGCCCTGTTCAACAAACCAATATCTATTTAATCTGCAACTAAAAAAATCAGTTAAAGATTTTTTTTATACTCTCAAAATTAATAGTTTATGAAGCAATTTATTCAATTCATATAATTTATTACATTAGTTATAAGTAGCTTCAACTGAAAATTTATTTTATAAAGTTTTATAGCTAAATTTAGCAATTATGTTAAATAACCCAATCTGTTTGAGATCCTGACAAATTGTAAAGGGATAACTGATACAATTTTTAATGCAAAAGGTAATTAAGATAAAGACTAAAGTGCAAGAGAGCTTTTCATAATTTAGCCAAAGAAGTATCATCTGGCCCTTTCCAAAGTGAGACCGTCTATTTGGCCATTATGTATCACGCAAAATGTAGACGATGAATTAAACTATCATACCGTAGGAGATAAGCTCTCCATACATAAAATTTTGCTATGTCAAGTCGTAGTTCTACTGGGTCCAAGTTTGATCAAAACTAACTAAAATATCTTAAACTAATGAGAGGTTGGAAAAAGCCTCAGTAAAAAGAGGAGCTCCCCAATGAGCCTTATTGAAAAGCCACAATTCGTCGTCACGTGTCATTCTTATATATGTCCAAATTTTACGATTCTTTTCTATAAGATTTAATTTTTTTTGGATTTGTATTAAACACTCAACGAACTATTACATGGAGACAAAACTATCACGTGGCAGCAGATCGGGTGCTCTTCAACGAGGGATCGTTGGGGAGCTCTTCACTGAAGTTTTATCCTGAAAGTTTTTTACCTAGTTTTTATTTTAGAAACTTTAGATAATCTTTGTATCTTCATCATAAAGTGAAAGGACATTAAATCACTTTACATTTTTTACAAATAACGTTGAGTCATTCAAATGCACTTAGTCCAATTTGTCCAAGATATGGAAGAGTACGGTGGAAAAGTTTCATCTTTGAGGGCCACTTTATTTTGTTTATTGTTCAAAGTGAAGTGCACCAACACATAAGTCATTGAAAGATAATTGCTGTTTTACTTTTAAAATTGTTTTAGAATATCTTTTCTCTCCCTTTTTCCTTGTCCTCTCTTAGGAAGAAATTGACATAATTTTAGCAATGTCGGTAGGTATAGGAGATATTTATTTTCTCTTTTGGAAAAGTTTTTTTTTAAAAAATATATATATATAGTGGTTTCTATCATCTAACATATGTGAAATTGGGAGTAAGGAACATGTGACAAATAAATTAATATGTTGTATTTGGTAATGTTGGATAAATCCTCTAGTGAAGAGGCTGAGGAGCCTGTTCGCTAATCATTTAAATTATTATTAAACTGATTAAAAATAGTCAGAGAATAGTCTTAACATTATTGTTCATGCATTTATGTAAATAGCGGTTAAGGAAATATTTGTTTCACGAAAAGTGGAGGAGGTGAAGTTATATTCGACTGTAAATACTAACTCCTATTATTTGGTGTGCCGTAAATTAAATCTACTTTTCGAAAATATCATAATGAACTACAGTCTGGTAGTGTTGAAATAAATTATGAAAGAGAAAGAGACAGAAAATTAATAAAAAATTAACTGATGTAACTTTTTTTATTCTTTTATTTATTGATGTGGAAATTTTCGATAGAACAAATAAAAAGAAGAAGGAATAACTACAATTTTAAAGCCATTATTAACTTCTTATCAAACAAGCAAAGGTAAAAAGTTAATTTTCAGATCAACTTCAATTTAATTGAAAAATATTTTTAATTTAAAAATTACTTACGGATAAACAAACATGCTAATCATCGGTGCCCGCATTTGTATGGAAAAATTTGAGGCCTTAATAGACCCTTTGTTGGGGGTTGGTGGGATTTTAGAATTTTCAAGAACTGACATATACATATACATACATACATACATATATACATACATACATACATATATATATATATATATATATATATATATATATATATATATATATATAGAAAAGTATTTTCGCAGAAACTTTAGAAATAAGTCAACACTTGATCGCGTACCATTCTCTCTAAAATCATCACCATCAAGATAAAAATCGAGGGCCCCATTGATTTGTTTTATCTTTCCATCATTTTATACATACATATATATAGACCATCGACACGACTGCTCGTTCTTCTCCTAACAGCGGCTACAAGAAGCGCTTTCTCTCGCTCTCTTTACCGACTACTTTTCAGAGTCTACTGGTCAAGTGAAGTGATCTTGACAAAAACAGGGGCAGATATTTTTTATTTTTTTTTTTTTTTTTTTGGGGGCCAACAATACTATAGTGTTGGTGAGACCATATTGGGACCATTCCAAGATACTTAATTTATGAGGTTCAAACAATTTGTCTTAATCTTGCAAATGCAATTGTGACAGCTTTGCAGAATCTACAGCTAAGTTGCAGACATATGAAAATTACTGATTGACCACTGATTTATGTTAAGAGTTTGCAAATAATCGGATAATTAATAAGAAAATAAATAATTGATATATTGATAGATTCGAACTTCTTATATCGAACTCACATAGGTCACAGACTGAACTGAAACAGGTCACAGACTGAATTGAAACTCTCCAACAATTTATTCTTCTATTATTATAAAAGTGAAAAATCGTTCTGATCGATTGAATTAGAAATTTTATTTAATTTACTGACTCAGCTTATTTTTCGGTCATCTATTACTATGAACAAAATTTACAAGTTAGATTTTCTTTTTTTTTTTGTTTTCTTGAAAGTGAAGCTTGTCAGAAACTGATGGTTGAATAATTACAAAAAAAAAAAAGTTTTGAAATTGTCATAAGAATTCAGGGACTATTTGTGTATTTTCCAATAATTGTACCTTGCTGATGAACTAAATAGGTAAGCCTCTCGCAATTCTCGTCCTACTCTTTCTTAAAAGAGTACTGTGGACCCTCAAAAGACTATTTTTATATATTATTAATGTACTAGCGAATATAATGCAGAAATTTTCAAATGATTAATTTGTACGAGCAACTTTAAAAAATTATCCAATAATAACTTTTGTCAGCTCCGCGGACTAATCTGCACTGCTATGATTTGGTAGATAAAGCAGGACTGTCAATAAGCCAAACACGAGCGAACTGATCTTAGCTCGTTTTCAACTCGTTTATTAACCAAACGATCGATCTCGAGTTCATTTCGAGCCGAGCACGAGCTGGCTTCCGAACAGCGAGCTGAATTGTCAGCTCTAAGATAAAGAATAACTTATAAGTAAATATTATGAACTTATTGAGCAAATAAAATAGATATAACCGAAGGAGATGTTCATATTCAAAATAAAGTTATATATGGACTCAATCTTATACTTTTTTGTCAAACCCATAGTATTTTTCCATTTTGAAACCTATCGCTACCGTGACAGAGAAGGTCGATCATCTACCCTGACAGACAAGGTCGCCGGTGATCGTCGTTCGTTCACAAATGTGCCCTTGACCATAAGCATGGCCTGGCGCGGCTTTTAGTAGCCCTTCAAACTGCGTCCACAAGCATCTCTCTCTCTCTCTCGTCCGTAGACTCCTCTCTCTCATGTACAAGCAGGTGTGAATGCAGGTGATCAAGTGAGTTCCTGTCCCGAAGCGAGCAAGCAGGTGTGAATGCAGGTGATCAAGTGAGTTCCTGTCCCGAAGCGGGCAAGTTTCTGCATGTCTTTGTCCCTCGAAATGCACCACCACTGTTGCAATCATACGAATGTAACCTATACGGGATTAATTCAGCATTGAGCAATAATTTGGGCATTAATTCAAGAATAGAATTTATAAAAAATTGTGCTTTATTTTGGTCCTTAATTTGGGTTAAGAATTGTTGCTTGTATCTAGTTCATCTGTAGTTTGTATACCTCACACTTTCATTTCAATGATCAAATTTTAATATAGGAAAAAATTTAAAAAAAAAATTTGGATGGTTGAGTTGAAATATTGCTATGAAAAAATATAAATTTGCACCAGGTGAGGTGTAAGCTAATTTATTCTCTAATAGTAATTAAGAATATCGAAATCAAAAGTTTGAGAATTAAAATTGTAACGACCCGACTCGCTAGCAATAATAACTCGCTGGACCAAAATCACCGGTCCCAAATGTCTTATATTCTAAATCAAAATCAATTTCACATCCGATGTGGAACTATTGGAGTGTTACCAAAATGAAATTAACTTGGCTGAATTAATTAAAGATGGAGGACTTGTGGTGCAATTTTACGCCCGTATTCATGATATAAACGTGAAAAAATTTGAATCGCCCTTGGTCTTTGCAGCTAACAGTGAAAGATCCTGGTTGTTTGCGACGACTAGCTTGCAAGTTTGTGCATACTTGCAGATTATGGATAGATTTTTTTGGAATATTTGGTGGATGAGGTGATATCTGGTGGAGGGGAGAGTTGAGGATGGACAATGAACTTTTGATCATCTTTGGATCTTTTTTGGGTTATTTTAAAAATAGATCGTATATGTTTGGATCGATAATATGGTATCAGAGTCGGTTCTGGACCGTGAAAATTCGAAGAGATAGATTGGTACTAACGATCGAGCGCTCAATTATTAGGCCCCAATAGAGTTGGAGCAAAAGCGCATAAGGATGTGCGCAGAAGTTAAATCTTAATTGAATTTGCAAGTGCGATATGCACAGCGTGTTGTTATTTACTAAAACAAATAGAGTATGTTTTTTTTTTCTATTGTAGTTTCTCAGTATATGCAACATATCGTGCTCAAAAATTCCAAATAAAGCCTTCAGATGTCGTGTTTTCCTGATCACCGCCATGTTACTATTGCTATTTCTTAGGGCATGTAACATGCCGCGCTCACAAATCCCATTAGAAGCCCAAGAGGTCGTGTTCTCATGATCACCACGATGTTACTATTTACTAAAACAAACTAAATATTTTTCCTACTGCAGTTTCTCAGCACACGTAACACATCGTGCTCACAAATTCCATGAAGTCTAAGGGCCATGTTCTTCTGATCACCACCATGCAAACTATTAAGACTAATGAGTTTGTTTTTCCAATCATTAGTTGAGTCAGATTATATTCACGCAAACATGATTCGAACCCGTTAGTGAGGATCAAATGCCAACCGAAACACAAATTTTACAGAAAACCACGTCCATCTCTTCTTCTTCTTTTTTTCTAATTTATCCTAAGAAAGTATTTTATTAGTGTCTAATATTAAACTTTGTAAAATATACATTAAAATTGATTTATAAATTTTAGAAAATAAAAAAATAGAAATTATAATATTCTGTCAAAACTGTATATATACTTATGAACATATCTAGCCACCTAGGGTTAGGGCCTTAGGGGTGGCTGTCAGGGCCCACTTATTTCTGGGTCCCAGCCCAGACAGCGCGAGTTGGCCCCTGCTGGCCCATTATTATTTTTATTATTTCTTAATTTTTTAAATTTATAAAATAAAAGGACTAAAATACCTTTCAATAGTCCGAATTTTTGACTGTTTGAGAGGTATTTTGGTTTTGGGACCGGGACCAAGTCCCTTCCCAAGGGGAGAGAGGACCCAAGTTCCCAAAAAGACCCCGTGTCCCTTAGGGGCTGTTTGGTTCCTCGGAAAAGCGTGGAATTTTTTTTTTTTCGAAAAACAATTTTTCATATAAAAAAACTCTTTTTCAACGAAGAAAGTGAGAAAGATTTGTTCTATTTTTTAATATTTATATTCCAAATACATATTTATTTATTAAAAAAGTTATTAGGCCGTGCTGGGTCGCGGGCCTGAAAAGCGCAGCCCAGCACGGGCCCGTTCCTTATGTGCGGGCCGTGGCAGACCGCGTCACGGATCGTTTGGGGGCCGCCTAGTGAAAATTCTAGAATGCACCAGTTATATTACTGACGTGGCGTCCCCAACCAATGAGATTATCCTCCTTAGGTTGATACGTCCCATCATAGTTAGAAAAATATTTTTATTATACTTTTCTCTTAAAATAAGAGATATGATTGGCTTGTTACTGATGATGTGGTGCAAGTGTGACACAGTAGACTTCCTCCCGCCCAGCACCAATTCTAGCCCAGCTAGCCCGCGGCCATCCGACCCGTTTTACACCCCTACTTAGTATCAAAGTATCATAATAAAGCAAAACGCTATCACTCAAACGATTTAATTTCACATGTATTACACTTTAGTTTCTGATCATTTAAAAAAAAAATTCTTATTTGTTTTATAAAGTACAATTCTTTTTACTTCTTGTAAAACGATTTGCTTTTTAGAGTTTGATTCAAATAGGGTTACTCGGGTTAAAGAATAATAGTAAATGTTTGATTCTGAAATTTGGTTAGTTCATTTTACCCAGGCGGTTAATATCTTAATTTATAAAAGGAAAGCTACTCTGGGTATATTTACATTCCAGTAATCTGTTTGGCAACAAAAAATAAAAACTCGAAAATGAAAACTCTTTTTTTTTATTTCTTTGATTTTTTTTTTTAAGAAATCATCATTTTTCACATGGTCGAAGTGCATTACAAGTTAATAATTAGGTTAGGATGACAACTGAAGAGTTTAATCACATTTGTGTTTGAAGATAATGAAAAGTCGATAACGATAGCGAACAGAACAAGACGGTAACGGTAAAATTATTCAAACAAATAATTGATACAGCACTTGTGGGCTCCTTTAAAGGTTCAATCCTTTTCTTTTTTTTATAGCCCTAAAAACTTGATCAAGCATAGGCCCAATCATTCACTTTAATTGACGCACGTGAAATTCGTTGTAGCATCATAAATTTCATGGACCACTAATTTTAAAAGGACCGCCTCGTTTATCCAAATCGCGCAATATTTATTAATGAATCAGTAATACTGTTTTAAGATTTGGACGGATAATGCTGAACAAATGAATCTCTGGTTATCCTTGTGAGATTCCAGAATTTGAAATAGTCCTATATATAAAGTATAATAGAACTAAAAGTCTTTTAATTCGGCTATAACATTTTGGGTGGTGGCTAAATTTAAGAGGTTAAAAGAATTAAGTGTGTTAGGACTATAGTAGTCTTAGGATGGGTGAACCCTTGAAAAGTTGGGGCGTCACAGTTGGTAACAGAGCTAATTACCGGCCGCAAGTGTGAGAGAAGATTCAGCTAAGTAGGATTATACAGCGGGCAGAGCGAGGCTCTCTGATGACTGTTGTCGGTAGAGCGTGGCTTCCCACAAGGTCGACTAAAACTAGCGAGACGAGTCTCAAATCACTTGATACTTGTGAGTGTGCCTGAGTCCGACGAGAACGTCAAAGCTTAAAAAAGAGGAGAATGTTTTTTTTTTTTTTTTTTTTTTTTTTTTGTTGAGAGAAAGGTAGCACGCTACCCGCTTCGTTTATTTCTTTTTAGAAATAAACTTAGCTGAAAATGTGAATCAACTAGGATTCGAACTCGGGACCTCGGGTACCAACCACCAAGCCCTTTGCCACTTGCTCTAGGGACAGTCGGTAAAAGAGGAGAATGTTAGACCGTAAAATTTAGAATAGTCATATATATAAGATATAATAGAATTAAAATCTCTCAATCCGGTTATAACATTTTGAGTTATGACTAAACCTAAGAGGCTAAAAGAGTTAAGCGTATTAGGACTAGATTAGTCCTTGGATGGGTGGCCCTCTGGAAAGTTGGGACGTCACAATCCTAATATAGTTTCAAGCAAAGATAGGGCCAGGTACGCTGGTTTTCGGATTATAATTTAGATTCGATTGTAAATCTCGAGTTCAGGCGTGAGAAAAAGAGTTTTCACCGTTTTGTTTTAATTTTTTTGTTCTATTTCTAATAATCAAATCATCTAGTTCTAAACTTTCTATTAAGACTACTAGGAAAAAATATCACCCATTAATTAAGATGGAATTTTTGTCAAGTGCTAATCAAAATGGAGGAAAATAGCTTTGAATAGAAGAGAAAAAGGCTTCGTATTCTAAACCTAACAATAAAAAGCGTTGTTTAAAACGTGAGAAAATTAGAAACAAGGGATCCTCCCCTAGATATAGTTTGCTTTATGAAAAGAAACGTGTAAAAATTGGGCGCAAGCCAAAGTTTAATCTAAGTTTAATTTTAATCCAAGTCAATGATTGCGTACTGATTATTGATGGGACCATGGGCGGCACAGTGTAAATACTAAATATTTATTTGTAGCATAGCAGCTCCTCCATTTTAGGTGGGACCGTAAAAATTATATTTATATCGTAATTAAATTATAATATTTTTAATCAAATAATAAAGGGATAATTTTAAATATTATTTTTGTGGTTTCGTGCTTTTTCACTTTAGTATTCTGTGGTTTAAAATGTATCATTTTAGTACCCTATGGTTTCGTTATTCTCTTTTTTTGTTATCTTTTCGTTAATATTTTCGTTAAATTATACAGAAAAATTTTAAATATCCCACCTATGATTTATCGAATATTCACTTTTACTATCCTGTAGTTTTAACTTTCTCATTAATTTAACGAAAAGATAACAAAAAAAGAATAACCAAACCACAGGGTACTAAAGTGATACATTTTAAACCACAGGACACTAAAGTGAGAAAGTACGAAACCACAGAAATGGTATTTGAAGTTATCCCAATAATAAATGAAATATTTTTTCATCATAGGTAAGTATTCTTTTTGTAATTCCAAATTGAGTCTTACTAAACTAACACCATCATAATTTATAGGGTAAAATTTAATTTGCCTTCGTGTAGTTTAGTTTATTTTTACTTTGACATCATGTGATTAAAAAAATTACATTTAATTTTTTTATGGTTTAGCTTATTTTTACTTTATTATCTAGTAATTTTAAAAAGGGAAAATGAAATATAATTAACTATCTTGTGGTAATCAAAAAAGTTTTACTATGCTACCCTATTTGATAGTGAATTTTTTTGAGTAAAAATATAAATAAAACGATAAGATAGTTAAGTATAATTTTTTAAAATTATAGAATGATAAAATAAAAATGAGTTAAACTACAGTAGGAACAAATTGAAGTTTACGCTAATTCATAAGCAAGCTCTCGGAAATTTCGTTAAACTATTGTTAAATTGATTTTAAAATTCGCACATCAGAAATTTTTCGAAAATTATACATAAAACAGTGCAAATCACATGGCCGTACCACTTCTTAACAATTATTGACTTGTATGATCTGAAAAAAAAAATAAAAATAAAAAATAGTTCACAGTATACCAGTTCCACTAGTGGTTGCCAGATGAATTAAAATGTATGGAAAAATTATTGTAAATAAATCCGTGACATAAGGTGTCAAACAAATGGCATATTTTAAGATCACTAAGTAACAATTAATGTTTTCATTTTAGGAACTTTGCTTTCAATTTGTCTGGTTGAAGCAAAAATTCCAAGTCAACAAAAAATTTATGTGGTTTGGTCTCTTTGCTATCCAAATGAGAAAAAATAAAACATATTAAATAAATTTACGTGATTTGATTATTGATCGTGTCAGCAGACAAACACGAAATAACATTTTTATTATAATTGAAAGAAAGTATAAAAGTTGCCTCTCACAAAAAATTCAAGCTCACAAAATACACTAAGGCTTCGTTTGGTTCGGGGTTAAGTAAGAATTAGTTATTCGAGGGATGGGGTTAAGTTCAGAGTTAAGTCTGGAATAGATCAATTTTGCGTTTGGATGATAATTGACTTATTTTCGGGATTAAGAAAAATAGCGTTTGGATAGATAAGATGGAATAAGAAGAATAGTTGGTAGTTATAAATAAAAAATAATGATATTGTCCCAATTATTATATTTGAATTTAAATTTTTTTATTTTATATTTAAAATTTCTAATTTAAATAGATAACTTTTAAAATTGAAAATTTCAAAATTAAAATCTAAATTTTTAAATCTCAAATTTAAAAATTTAAAGTTATAAATTTTACATTTTAAATTTTAATCAAATCTAAAGTTACAAATATAAAATGTCAAATTTAAATTTAAATAATAAAAAATAATAATTTAAAATTAAAAAGTAAAAATTTAAAATTTAAATATAAAATTTAAAATATTAATATTAATTTTAAGATTACAAATTATAAGATTAGAAAAACTATTGAATGGGAGACATAAATAAAACAATCAAAATAAATCAGAAAATATTTAGTTTAATAGAATAAGTCGCCCAATAACAGAATAAGATTAGAAAAACTAATGAGTGTGACTAAGCCGATTTGTATCACGAGAACTTCACATTTGCACTTGCTGGTCAATGGTAGATTTTGTTGGCTTAAAGTGAATAGATTGTATATTTTTAAAAACTCAAACTTTTGAAATTAATAATTAACGTCAACGATCCGATATATTTCAGGCTAAGAGGCCTATTGATTCAAGCCATTCGCTACCGCCACGGACCTTCAAAAAATTATTCATTTTGTTTTGCTCCAAAATATTTCAAATTATATCATAACACCAGATAATAAGACTCAAAAATTTCAAACACATCTATCCAAACTAAAAAGCTAAATCAAAACTTTCGAACATTAGATAGTCATCCTAAAACACAGCATTACATGTTACTTAGTAGGGTCAAAAGCAATAAAACGCATTCAAAAGAGACAAGCTAAACCAACCGTCCCTAGCGCAAGTGGTAAAAGGTTTGGTGGTTGGTACCCAAGGTTTCGAGTTCGAATTTCAGTTGATTCATATTTCTAGCTAAATTATCTTTCTCTCTAAAAAAATAAAAATAAAAAAAAAAAAACTAAGGAGAATTTTGGTCAAACTACTTTTCTTCCTCTAAAAAAAAAAACCTAAGGAGAATTTTGGTCAAACTACTTTTCTTCCTGGGTGGTCCCGTGACTCCCATTGGTTCCTAAAACTACACAACTCGCACACTACAAACCCTAACCCTAGTTTGTCCTTATCCTCGTTTCCGTGACGAGTTTTATCGTTCGTTCGTCCCCTCTTCCTCCCCACTTTTCTCACTATAAAAAAACCCTAATCGCACCCTTCTCCATTTCCACACAGATCTCGAGAGGGAGAGAATTAGAAGAAGAGGAGGAAGAAGAAGAAGAAGAAGAGCAATGGAGGGGTTGATACCGTACGTGATCCACGCGATCAAGAGGCGGCGGGAGCGGAGCAGGTACCGGAGCCTCTCCGTCGCCGAGGGCTCGTCCCGCGGCGGAGGGAGCCGGAGGCCGCTGGTCGCCGGCGCCGCGGCGCAGTGGGCGGAGGAGGAGTGGACGCCGGCGCCCCTCGGCGGCGGCCACCGGCGCGCAAGATCCGAGTTCCCGGCGCCGGCGCCGGCGCCGCTGGGATCGGAGTGGTTCCCCGAGTCGGATCTCCGCGGTGCGGCGTCGCGGAGCATGAGGGAGAAGGGCCCCGTTAGGGCTTATTACGCGCGAGAGTAGAGGGAGGAGCGGAGGTGACCCGTTTACAAAATTCGATCTCCCCGGATTTTAGTAGTATTATTTATTTATTATTTGGTAATTGTATCGAAGTGTATAAAGATCCATATTCTTTCCTCTCTTTTTTTTTTTCTTTTTTTTTTTTTTGGTATTGTGTTTTGTTGTTCTATTATTATTATTTTTTTCCCAATTATCATGAGATTATTCTCCATGTACGAAATTATTTGACAGTATAAATGTATACCTGCAACTGCCCTTTTTTTTTCTGAACATTCTTGCCTTATAACGGTTAAGATATAATTTCTATTTTTTATGAGATTTATATGACGTTTTATGTTTGAGTAAGTAGATTAAAGATATAAGCCGTGTTCTTATTCGATTGCGGTTAAGATGTATTCAATCTTCAGATAAACGATTAGATATACATATAATTGATCAAAGATAAAAGTAGATAGCTTTCTTCCATGTATGAATGGGTAGCATAGAGTTGGGGGTGATTGACTCGGAATCTGAGTCAATTAAGGCAGGTCTGCGTCGCGGAGTAGGTGCTGCGCTGGACTTATCATTATCTCTACGCGAGTCGATCATTGCAACTTTTGAAACTTCTGCATCATTATTATTGTTATTACTAGGATAAAAATTTGGTGGGCTCCATCCCCAAACTAATTAGTTTGGGAATAGTGCCCGATGGGCGCTGTGTGGCACATCCCACGGTGCCCATCCTCTTTTCCCTGCTACTTTCTCTCTTGGGCACACATTTTTTTTTAGGTGGGATGGGTGTCGTGGGATGTGCCACACAGCGTCCATGGGCATCATTTCCAAACTAATAGTTTGGAGATAATGTCCACCAAATTTTTGTCCTTATTATTACATGCGAGAGAAGCGTTATTTCGCCTACGGACTAATTATAAAAAGAATTGAAAAAAAAGAGATGTGTAACGATGATTTGCAGCATAGATTGCCACTATTTATTTTTTATTTTATAAAAATGGAGCGGAGAAAACATTATTTTTTAATCATGAATATTCATGTTCGTTCTTCAGTTCGCTATAAATTAAATTTAGTTATAACTTTATTTTTTTGCTTCGAGTGATGTGGAAGATTATTATGACAAAGAAAGAGAAGAAAAAGATGAAAAAAAAAATCAAATAATAACTTTTTCTTATCTTATATACTAATATAAAAAATTTCAGCAAAAATATAATAAAAGTGGAATAATTTTAATTTAAAGTTATTAACTTTCTATCAAACAAAAAGATGTAGACAAAAAAAAAATCATCAAAATTTTAGTTCAACTGACAGTCACTTTCAGCCTGAAATCGTAAAGTTTACGGCATAGTTGGCACCACATAAGTTCTTCGATGTATATCGCACCTCTTAAAACAAAATTTCAACTGATTTTGTTGATTCGACTAATTTTGAAACACACATTCATTCAAATTAGTCATTATTTACTAACTAAATTTAATCTATACATGATAAAATATATATTTGTTAATTCCAATTTGCAAAATTATACTTGGAGCACTAAATTTCAATTTATCGAATTTCAATTTGTTTTTCAATCAAGGCTACTTTTATTTTTATTTCTTTTTTCTTAAATTCAAATACTTTCCATGGTCAATCGTGCTCGGCTCATTTAACCTCTATACTCAACAGGGTGAGTCACAAGTCTTGAACTACTTTCAGTCTCTTCCACCAAAGAGAAAATGGTTTGGTTTTACCAAAATAATAAAAAAAAACTAACGAAGGTTACATCAGATGACATGAGTTGAATCAAATTACCACAAAAAGTAATAACGGAACGACAGGATTGATATAGAAATTAAAACTCAGATGCATCAATTGCAACAAATAGAAGTAAAATAATCTCAAATGTAAATGCCCACTTTCGTTGTTCGGTTCATTATAATTTTACCTTCGACTGAAACTCAAATTCCCTCGAAGTCAATTACCAAAATAAAAAAAACTTTAATTCCACAGTTATATAAACGAACAACAAAAGAAAATTAATTTTGCTCTAATTCATATGAAAATCTACTATAATCCAAACTTCACTTTCACTTTTGGACGAACAAACATGCCCAATAGCGGGAGCCCGTATTTCTTTGCCTCTTCTTGCGTAAACTAGCAAAAGTTTCTGCGCTTCACAGCGGGACGGATGGTTAAGCAAGGGAAACAAACAGACCAGCTGAGTTTCTTTCAATGATCATCAAATGATAAGCAGACAAAGCAGTACAAGCATAGATAGTTGAAAACCATAATCATCAACAGAAGCAATATAAGCAGAGTACTAGATGAAAAACCAGCTGCTTTAATTATAAATGACTTTAGAACCTGGATATTTTCTCATCAAAAACCAAATTATGAGCTAGCTAACAATCTCATAAGTGATCTCGTAACTGGAGATTAATCACCACTTGGAGCAAAGAGAGAAGGGCTGGAAAGAATTATAATTCACTACAACACAAATATAATCAGATGCTTTACTGTTTGAATCAGAGAGAGAGAGAGAGAGAGTGAGAACTAAAAAGCACGAACTTAAAAAGGACCAACTAACAGAATAAAAGCATAACGGGAACCACCACGCACAAAATGCTTTCAAAAATTTAGAAAGAATCAACTTAAAAAGTAAAAAATCCATCCAAATCGACAAGTTTTCCACAGTAATCCAAAACTTCAACAGTTAAATGTCTGTGGAACAAACATTATTGCTTGTAGTTTCTCAACCCAACTGAAAAAAAATCCAAATTTAGATTAAACCTCTATCGACAGAACATTCAGGGCTTTAGAGCAAGTGCTAAACCAAACTTCGGAGGCTTGTCCAAGGCCTTGGTATCGAACTCACCAGAGATGGTCAAAAAAGACTTGGCCCTTATATCATGCTGAAGAACAGCTGCTAGCTTACCAGAATTGTTGAGCCTTGCTTTCACGGTGGTTAGAGGGTCGACTGCATATAAACCGCCAACCGTGACGGTGTTCTCGTTAGTCGAAAACCTCCTTGTAATCTCCGCCACCACAGATGTCTTCTGCGCATCGTCGAAATGATACACATATGAAGCTCTTAGACTGTCTCCCTTGTCCCCTCTAGTGAAAATCAGGTAAATCATTAGGGTTTCAAAAGAAAGAACAATAATATGCATGTAATCTATGCAAATTCATGTACCTATGAAATACTCAGGATACAAATTTTCATATACACCCTTCAAAAGCTAGCTCATATAGATCGTACTAACAAAATTGTCCCTCTTTGAAAAACTTTATTTAAACAGAAACCCGACCTCCCTCCATTTAGGTAGCGGATTATTGGGTTCTTTTTTTTGGTAGAAACTGCACTTTTGACTCCAAACCTAACAAAAAAATATCCAGATAGCTGATTTTCATGGATATATATAAGAAATATGGGGAAACTTCTTTTCTGCGACGCTAAGGGCAATTAAATTAAAGGGATGTCAATTAAGAGATGGGCACGATAGTTGGGAAAACTTACAAAATGACAGAAACATTATACTCTGGCTTCGATAACCCAATTCCAGCACTATATTTGGTAAAATTCCCTGAGGTAGTATCATAACCAGCTTCTGCGCCAAAAGCAACGCCATGGACACCTACAGTCCCAGAAAGATCAACAACTGGGGATGCCTTGAAACCCACAGTGGTAGCAAGACTAGCATGATCGTGAAAATATTGCAACTCCAGCTGGACCCAAAAAAAAAAGAAAAAAAGAATTAAACTTTAGTATCTACAAAAGCAAGCTTTAATATGATTAATTGAAACACAGAAACTAAGTACCTTTCCGGAGTTGTAATCGGGGAACTTTAAAGAAGCAATAGTTTTTGTATAGGGCAGAACTTCTGAGATGGTAAGGGTAGTGGAGACCTGGCATATCATGTAAAGGAGCCTTTTAGGACTACTTACGGATAAAGTTTCAAAAGAAAGCTAAAAGGAAAAGTGACAGAAAAATACATTTGAATCTGTGTCAAGTTTGACATCAATGTGAGTGTTTTTGTACTTGTATTGGGTACCGATATCGAGAGAATAAAGTCCACCTTTCTTCACAGCAGCAGACGTAAGGCCCTGAAAGTAAATCAGAAGTTATCAGCATTAATCCTGTAGATGGTTATAGGAATAAACAATGAAAATACCAGCAATGTTTTAGTCCGTAATATCAGAAGGCAATGAAGACAACCTGGTGCTCACACACACACACACACACACACACAAAAAGGGAACCAGATGGGCAACTAAAATGAAAAACTCCAGAAAACCAGCTCCTATCTCGTAACAAGATGGGTGACTTAAATGAGGGGAGCCCTGAAAGCAGCTTCCCTCATCCTATGCGACAAAATGGTGGTTGGACTCACTACCGGAGAAGCATGAAAGAAGGTGTGTTTGGCCATTGTGTTCCCGAACTAGACCTGAGAGACATGATGAAAGCAAAGCGCTTGTGGAAAACGACCATGATTATATAGACAATAATTACAGCTAGAGTTGGTTACTATACTCCATCTAGTTAATTGCTATTGGTCCACTTTTTTACAAAATAAACAACAATATGGGCTAATCAACTTATCTAGGAAAGTGGATTCCCCAAATTACTTTCATGCAAAAGGCAGCAGAGATGAGATAAAAAGTCCACACCAGGAAGTACACAGCAATCAGGTGAGTGCAGGGTTCAGTTCGGTTACTAGAGAAAAACTAATCAATCCAATGCATGCTGCTTCTAAAAATAAGGACCAGAACCATACCAATTACAGAGGAAACCGAACTAACCTCCAATTTGGTTTAGTTTAACAGTTCTGCATTTCTTTTATCTTCAATTGCTTTCTAGAAAAGATAAAAATTGTACCGCTGAATAAATAGAGCTCTCAACTGTTTTTTTTTACCGACAGCCCCCTCAACTTTTGATTGTTTCGATTTAAGTCATTTTCATCAAATAAATTGGGATTTTATCGAATTCAACGGCAAATGTTAGATTTAACTATTCCATACAACTTTCTAACTGATGAAACCGCAGATTTTGCACCCGTTGACGGATGATAGCTAATGGAGTCTTTAATTCTAACAAAACACCCATTTAATTCAGGAAAATAATACAAATCAAAACAATTTAAAAGTCAAAGGGCATCAACCGAAAGAAAATAAATTGAGGGACCTATTTCAAAACCGACTACTATTGAGGGGGTCCTCCATACATATTTACCAAGATCTTACACCCACAGAGAGACATATAGTTCAGAGTACTACAACCATATCTCGGTCAAACACATAATAGAATGTAAATGCGCTTCAATCTCAATGCTAACAACAAATCAAACCCTCACTTTCTCACTGCGTTCACAAATAAAAAAAACAAGGGGGCAACGTAATCACTGCCGCGACAGCTAAAACCTAATATTCACAAATCAAATGGAAAAATCATACAACAGTTTTGGTTATATCACTAAGCATAAAAAACAAAGAAGAAGAAGAAGAAGAAGATCTAGAGATTACCACTCCAGTGGAGCTGAACGTGGAGATGGTGAGCTTCTGGTCGTAGCTATAGTCCTTGTTGAGCAGATCTGATCAAATAAGCCAAAAATAAAGCCAAAATTAGCAAAAAAATAACACGAAATAAGGCGAAAGAGTTAGGGTTCGGGCGAAACACGGCTAGGAGGGCTCGGATTTGAGATCAATATCATGTATCATACCTTTGGCTTTCTTTCCTACGTCGGAGAATAGCCCCGGCCCCTTCATCTTCGTGTCGAGAGAGAAAGAGAAAGAGATTAGGGTTAGGGTTAGGGTTTCGGAGGAGGAAGGGTTTGATGGGAAGGGGAAAAGGGGAGGGGGAGTTTTGAGGAGCGGTGGTGGCTTGCGAAAGGGGTCGGGGGTGCCACGAAAATGGAGGAGGGGAGAATCCTATTTTATATTTTGTTTTGTTTTCTATTTCCTTTTTTTCTTTTTCTTCTTTTGTTTTTTAAATTTGATGTCGGAAAAATAAATTTGAATTTGAATTTGAATTTGAATTTATTTTTTCTGTTAATTTGGAACAGTGAAATTTTAAACACAGCAGGTAATGGTCCGGTCGAGATTTGTTTTTTAAAAAAAACAAACAAATAAATACAACATTTTCTCTCAATATTATTTTTAAAAAATAATCCGTCTATTTTCGTATATGGTAAGATCATGAAAAATAGATCATTTTTTTTCTATATAGTCTAGTACTCTAGTAACAATTTCTTGGAGCTCAATAATATGATTAATATCATTTATATTTTTGTTATTAACTTGACAGAGTAATTATATTTAGACAAAATTTAAACTGTTTTTTTTTCTTTTTTCCCCCCCTTTTTTGCTCTTTTTTTTTTTGGTTTCTCAAGTTGATCCACACGTTTGACTGAAGAAGATTAATGGGTAGGGATGACAACGGATCAGATTCGGAGGCGGATTTTCAAAACCCGAATCTGAACCCGACTACCAAATCCAAAATCCGAATTCGAACCTGAATCCGACGGATTTTTAAAATTCATATCCAAATCCGAACCCGACCAAAAATCTGAAACCCAAATCCGAGCCCGAATACGAAAATCCAAACCCGAAACGATTACTTCTCTTTACAATATTTCAAAATATATTACATTAAATCTAAATTTTTAAAATACAAATTCAAATACGACATCAAACATTTATAGTTTAAAATAATTTCGGGTTCGGTGCGGGTTCGGGTCGGGTACAATTAAAATCCGTACCCGAATTCAAATCCGTCGGATGTTCGTTCTTGATATCCATATCTGAAACTATATCCATTTAATATTGAATTAAATTCATTCTGTTCGGATTCGTATTCGGATAAAATTTGGAGTATCTAGCGTCATAATCGTGATGCTACAGCTATGTTGTGCAAGCATCTTTATAACTTGTTTTGTTGAAGTATTTTTTCTAAAATAAAAAATATATATATTACTAATTAATTAGTCACTGGGCTCCTTCGATCAAAAGCAAAAACTATGAACGATCAGCGAAGAACTCGAATCAGAATTTAGAATTTGGTTCTGCGGCACGACAGATAAGAGCACATTTTCTTCAATTCGGCACAAATGTAGGCACATGATCTGCAGAGGAATTGAATTTTAGCTGTTCGTACCATCTCAGAGCACCAATATTTCGGATATAGAAAATTACTGCACACTAAATTGCAAAAAAATTTAAATTCAGAACTATAGAATCAAATATTATCTCGACCTTACATTTTTCAGATAAGGCCTAGTTTGAGAATGGGCTGAGCAAATGTATTTATTTCGATATTTTAGAAAGTGAAAAATTTAAAAACAAATTGAAGATTTCTTTTTCACACAATTTATTGTACGGAAGCAAACTATAAAAGTAGAGAATTACCTTGCTCATAAAATCCAAGTCACAACCATATAGAATATAACTGAGACACAGCGCCGTAAAGAACAATCTTTAAGCTTTGGAAGTAACATTCGATATGGTTCGTCAAAAAGTATCTGAAGTATGTAATTTCGAGTAATTCGGTATCGGTGTATTTGATTGTACATTGCATATCTTTGACACAGAAGGTAAAAGAGTGTCAGCTTTTGGGTTTAAACCTTCTGCCCCATTTAATAAGTAGCTGCTCGATGTCCGCATCCATTCTTGTCCCTCTACCTCCCCACACCAACATGTGTGCCAGGTCTCGGATTGACGATCCATCCACCTCGTGCACGACGCTGAAACCCATCCTTGTGTAGAATCGAACAAGCTAACATCGCAAAAAATTACACCGATAAATCAAGGTTAGTGCGCTGCAGTGTTATTGTGTTATGCAAAGAATAATTAAATTGCATTTCACATCCTTATTTAGACACAGAACACAATGTCTTAAGGCTACAAATCTCAAAGTATTCCTTTCCTGTAATATTGATGATCTACATATGGGCAAATTGCAGAGATTATGTAACGATTATACAAGTCGCATTTATAAATCGTCTTAACAACTTGGGGCCTATTTGCCCTGGCTAGAGTTCTGCAAAATTGCCGGTTGAGTAGAGCTGCTCGGCAAAGCACTAGTTTCCAAGTCTCTACTGCAGCTAGAAGCAGAAGCTTCAAGTTTAAAAAGAAAAGAAATTCAATCTCTTACATGAGAGAGCAACAAAATAAGGCACCACATGGAGGAAAGAAGCATAGAGTTTTAAGCCTCGCAACCAAAAATGTATGAAAATAATTTTTTTCTCATCTAAAAATTTGCCGTTACATGACCAGCTCCTTCATTTGCAACGGGGTTACGACGTGATAAACATGAATTAGACTCTCTAATCTCTGAAAAGGTAAAATGTAGTTCAGAACTCATCAGCACAGAAGGTTAAAACAGGTCTAGTACATTAACATGAAGTTACCTGTATATGGAATTATGAAGAGGATGGATCAATCATGACGATTCAAGTTCGCGATACCATGTAACCAACCATGTTCTCCCCAAGAAAGCGCTAAAATTACATGTCTCTGAAATTTCCCCTCATAATCGATGGTCGTTCGGCGTGGTTTCAAATTTCAAACAAATGTTTCGGCAAAATCAGTTTGCCAATCGAAAGCGTAAGCTTTGAAAGAATGCGTGACTACATTTTCTACACCCCGCCGATGAGACCAAGGATGGCATACACTCATATTCCCATAAAAATGGTAATGGTCTAGAATTAGATAAACTCACAGGCAAAAAACTGAAGGAAACTAAGTTCGACACTATTAACAGTATCGCCCAAAGCATCTAAAACTACTCTTCAGCACACTACGACATCGCTACGCCGCTATGACATAAAATGTCGAACCAGGTCTTTCTACACGCATCTCGATTACAATTGCTCCCCCCATCAAAACTATACTCTAATTGTGGACACAAAGATAGAATTTTTCAAGTATATTGAGACAAATGCAACAAAACAACCTTGCTCTCGCTAGGTTTGTTATTTTGAATCGAAATTTTTACACGTTCAGTTCCATCCTTTCTCTGTGTTCTTTAACTAAACTACAACATAGCGATCTCATGTTCATTCATAATGAGTACAATAATATGCTTTTGTATCTAACTAATTAAACAATTGTTTCAAACAACAAAGTGTCCATTACAACGTAAAATATTAAGTGGAATAAGATAAATTAGCCGGGCATTGCAGCTATAAGCATACCTTGGAGTGGTAGAGAGGGGAGTCGTTAATGGCGAGGAGCTCGGCGCGGGCGCAGCCCCGGTCGAAGCCGTGGCGAACCGCGACGGCGCCGAGGAAGAGCCCTAAGCCGAAGATGGACCGGTCCATCCCCAATGTCGCTCGGCTCATCCGCATCGAGTCGAGGTGGAGCACGTCGCCCCCGATCCACGGCCGAATCACGCCCTCCGCCCTCCCCACCTCCGCCGCCGCCGCCGCCGCCGACGACGACGACGACGAGGAGGAGGAGGAGGTCACGGCGCGGACGCGGAAGAAGGGGCCCGCGGTGCGGAGCTCGATGCGGAGGCCCTGGGAGCGGGACGAGGCCATGATATCGGCCATGGTGGGGACGAAGGGGTCGTCGTCTCCTCGAGGGTTAGGGTTCGGAGGGGCGAGTTGCAACGCCGCTGCGGCGGCGGCGGCGGAGGCCATGAGCGCCGCCATGGGCGGTGCCGCCGAGCTCGATCTCTAAGTATTAGCTCTGGGATTTTTCATAATTTATTTTAACTTTTTTAATTTTTTGGTATTTTTAGTGGCGGTGATTGGTGGAGAAAAAGTAGTAGATAAATGGTTCAAATTAGTATAATTTAGAGTGTTGGCAGGGGAAGCTTCATACTTCGTGTGTGTGTGTTTTTTTATTTTATTTTAATGATGATGGATATCTAAACCGACGATTCGCTCCGGTACACTTTAAGCCACCCCTTTATATTCAAACGTAAATTTTTTATCCGAAAATAATAATTCTCGGATGTCTAGAATAAGCTGGTATAACTATTCCTATCTATATTCTCATTTTTTATATATAACTATCCACTATGCTTTTTATTTCATATTATCTATCAAAACGCTATTTTTTTAATTTTCAAGAACAATCCAATTTTCATTCAAACGCTATTTTTCTTATACCCACATTTGTATCTATCCCTAAAATAACTAGTTATTACTTATACCCCAACCAAACGAAGCCTAAGATATTTGAAATATATGGATGTCAAATTTTATAATATTTAAATATCATTTATTTAGTAATTAAATTTTTTTAAAATTAATTATTTTAATGATCGATATGAGGTAATTATAAGTTTAATGGTATAAAAATATAGAAGTTACATAAAATTTTGTTGAAAGAATAATTTTTTTTACTATCTAAAATAAGATTAGTATAAATCGAAAAATAACAAAACTTGACTTCTAAATGTTTTAAATAGTATAGATCAAATCAAACAGTGCGGATCGTAAATTTCAATATCCTATCATCGAAAAAAAAAATAAAAGCACGAAAGTCCTATACTTCTAAAAGCATAGTAGCCTCACTCGGAACAATTACGTAGTAAGAATAAGTATTATTGTATATTGGAAAATCGATTTTATAAGAAATAATTTTAAAATTTAGTTTTAGCACCATCACCCATCTGTATAGAAATATCAAATAAATTATATCACGTGGAGGGAAAAAGATAATGGAGAAAAGACAGAATAATAGATGGAAGATTGCAGTAATTTCTTTCATGCTTTCGGTTTTCAGCCAATTAGTCTATAAATTTGAATTATTACAATTCATCGCCTTGATTAGTGTTAGGGGACAAAAAAAGGTTTTCCCCTTTTCCTAATCAATCCTTTTCCCACTCAAAAGTATACAGTTCATTATTTTTAACTTTTGCTCTTTTTTTTCCGAGTGAATTGTTTTTAGGGTTGGACTTTCAATTTCGAATTCTAATCGGACCCAATCCAACACAAATACAAAATTGGTAGGTATCTAATTTAATTTGCTATGAGACCATTTAACATTATTTATATGAATGCGGGCCGTGCGATGCTGTGTCGTCGCACCTCTTGTATATATCAATATTTTAAAAATTGTAGCGAACAATACCGAAAAATGTTACTAAGTCAAGAATCACCGGTTCAACTAGTTGAATCAGTGACGTCAACGTGATGTCAGAGATATTTATTTATTATTTTAAATTTTATTATATTAAAATTATACATATATTATTATATTTTAGTATCATTCTTAATTATAAAAATACTAATTTTTAGACAAATTAAGTAGATATAAGTTTTTCATTTTTTATAAGACTAATTTATACTAATGAAAAATAAAATCAGCTAAGTTGATTTTTAAGTTAGATTTTAATATCAGTTGATAGAAAAAAAAACTCAGCTGGTTTGATTAAAACAAGACCAGTTCACCAGTCTGATAGTTAAAATATCGATTTGAACAGTTGAAAATAATTTTTTAACTTATCCGGTTGAATCAAACTGTTTTATAAATTGGATCACGATACGACCGCTCGAACTGATTTTTAAATAATTGGCATATATTCACTGTCCTTTACATGAGAAATGGTCTTACATATATGTTGAAATGGTTGCATTGAATTAAACAGTAAATAGAAAAGAATAAAAAAGTAGAAGAGCTTATTATTATTATTATGAGATTGAAACTTAAACTACACGAGACTTGGAAAAATTACAACGTGTGATGTTACAATGAAAACCATAGGTTGCTTAAGAAAAGTCTGATTTGATTAAAAATATCTTTCCATACTAGTCCTGGTCGAATGTGATTGACAAAGTTAGAAAAAAATTATTATTTTAAATAAAAATTAGTACAAACAAAACAACCATTACTAATGTCGCATCCACATAACAAATTAAAGATATTTATGTACTATTTTAAATTCAAAATATCTGGTAAAAGAGACCTGGACAACTGGCATTAGTTCTAGAAGCCCAAAAAGAGCGATGTGTACGGAAAAATCAACTGTTTAATAATTACATTACATACCACATAACATGTTGCCACGCCTCACAAATTGTCTTAAAGCTCGTAATAACAAAATTCAAAAAATTATATAACAAGTAAAAAATAAAAATAATTTTTGATAAAAATATCGATTAGACTTAACGCAGTTAACTAAGAATTTAATAATTAATATTAGAGACCTCAATATTTGTAGGTAAATTTATTTATCAGAGTAAATAAAACGAATAATATATTATTTTTCTCTCTATAAAAAAAAGAGGGCCATTTAACAAAACTTCATTAGAAAACTTCTATTTAAGGAGGATGAATGTGGACCGTCGGATCACATTTTATTTGCTTTGTGATTCATATAAATTATTATCTAACAATTCACACGAGCTCTCCTCACTAGGAGCTCCGCATTGAAGTTTTGCTTTATCAAAAGCAAGAAATATATTAAGCTGATGTATATATATATATTCACAAATGATCATAGAAATATGTAATCCTCGCAGAGTAAACTCACTGAGATCATATATATATACAAAAAAAAAGAAAAAAAAGACAACAATTATAATAATAATAATAATAATGTTTTAAGTTAAATGGAAAATGTAGGGTCTAGCTAGCTATAAGCTAGCTATGAAATTAGACGAGGGCGTAGAGGTCGGGGGCGAAGGAGAACCAGCGGAAGCCGCAGCTCCACTTGTCGCGGAGGAGGGGGCACCGCGGGAGCCAGTGCCACGTGGCGCGGCCCACGCGGAAGACCAGCACCTCCGGCCACGTGGCGCAGCACACGCACACCGCACCCCCGGCCCCCGCGGGCCCCGCGCCCCCGTGCCACGCGCAGTACACGTGCGCGTAGTTGTGGTAGCACACCCCCACCAGCTTCCGACACATCATCTCCGGCAAACTCCCCACCTCCT
This sequence comes from Puya raimondii, assembly GCA_016920855.1. Taxonomy (NCBI): domain Eukaryota; kingdom Viridiplantae; phylum Streptophyta; class Magnoliopsida; order Poales; family Bromeliaceae; genus Puya; species Puya raimondii. The sequence continues at coordinate 2,990,154 of JABWPP010000044.1, read as the reverse complement.
CCCACCTCCACCCGCCGTCAATAACGGCGCCGTTAGCGTTAGCGACGAGGAGGAGCTCCCACACGCACACGCTCCGCGTTATCCCGTCCCTGCCCACGCCGCCCACCAGGAAGAGCCGCTCGACGGCGCCGGCGCCGGCGCCGACGAGGCGGGCGAAGGCGAGCCCAGCCGGGAGCGGGGGGGCGCCGGCGCCGGGGGGGGACCAGGCGCCGGAGCGCAGGTCGAAGGAGACGACGGAGCAGGGGGGCTCCGGGGTGGCGAAGAAGAGGGCGCCGCGGAAGAGCGCGCCCTCGTGGCGGTGGGCGCCGGAGCGGGCGAGGAGGGGCTCGAAGCCGGGGAACTGGGCCCAGGCGTCGGCCTCGGAGTCGTAGAGGAAGACGCGGCCGGGGTTCTGGGCGGGGACGAAGAGCTTGTAGCCGTGGGGGCGGGGGAGGCGGGGGGAGACGAGGGTGGCGCCGGCGACGTCCATGGCGGTCGCGGGGGAGGGGGGAGGCGGGAGGAGGCGGGTGGAGTTGGAGAGCGGGTTGTGGACGAGGAGGGAGGAGGAGGAGGAGGAGCAGGCGCTACTGGTGGTGGGGTTGAGGGAGAAGCAGAGGAGGCCGGAGGAGGAGGAGGAGCAGAGGAGGCGCGGGGCGGGGGAGAGGGAGAGGGAGGGGGAGGGGGAGTGGGAGAGGGAGAGGCGGGCGCGGCGCCATGAGTCGGAGGAGGGGTCGTAGAGGGGGAGGAGGTGGTGGGGGAACTGCGGGTGGGAGAGGAGGAGAAACGACGACGACGAGGAGGAAGACGACGAGGAAGAGGAGGATCGGTTGGGGAGGAGGGAGAGGAAGGCGGGGGTGAGGAGGAGGGATCGGAAGCGCCTGCAGGTGCGGCGGAGGGAGATGAGCGCGCGCAGGGGGAGCAGCGCCAGCACCCGCTCCAGGAGCTCGTCGGGGAGCAGGCCCCATATCGACGCCTCCATCTCCTCTAGATCTTCTTCTCCCACCACTCTCCCCGCCATGGTTGTGGTTGTGGTTCTTCTTCTTCTTCTTCTTCTTCTTTGGGGGGGAGGGGTTGAGTGTGAGGTGGGGGGGAGTGGTTGGTCGCGCACGGTGCGAGGGAGCCGTTTGGGTGGGGGGGGGAAATGGGGATTTTTCTTTTAGTTATGGGGCTGATTTGTTTATTAATGAGAGTGGATGCGGATGGGGATTGGGGCGGTGGTGGACCTGGTGGTGGTGGATCGAACAGTGTGGGAGGAAACAGATAAATAATTGCCTGCACCTGCTGTTTTGTATGCGCACACACTGCTGCAGTGCTCCTCGTATTTGATGATTGTTGTTTTAAAATTGAAAGGTAAATTTCAATTTATCTTACTGTAATTTAACGTATTTTTACTTTATCATTCTGTGGTTTCAAAAATTATACTTAATAATGATATAATTTAGCACATTTTTATTTTACCATTATGTGATTCAAAATATTATACTTAATTATTCTGTAGTTTTATTTTTATTTTACTGTAATGATATTTTGTTAAATAGGGTACTATTCTGTAATTTTTAAAAAAAATTATTTTGCTATCCTATTTGACAAAAGACATTCTTGGTGAAACAAAAATAAAATTATTAAACAGTTAAGTATAACTTTTTGAACCACGTGATCCCAAAGTAAAAATACACCAAACAATCGAGAGACGAATTGAAGTTTATCCAAAATTAAAGTCTTATTTGGCTGAGCGGAGTAAAATTTTTTTCAGGCTGATGCAAATTTGCATGTAGAGATCAAACTGCTCAGGCAAATTAGCTCGTTGGAGTTCTCACTGCAACAATTATGAGTTACATCATTCGATCAAATAAGTACTAAAATCTATCTAATAAATAAGATCTGCTATTCTTAAAGAACTCATATATAACAAATTATGTAGTTTACATAACTACATTACTAGAAAAAGAGTTATTGCTTGGTTTGTGAAAAAACTGATGCCCAAATTTTAATTTTTTGACAAATGAACTTTTTTAAACGTGACAAAATGTATTCTATTAACAGGGTTTTTTTAGCAGCGCGGTGTATGGTGTACGAGATGCATTCGTAGACCCCGGCGCAGGCAATAAGTAGAGGTTTATAGTTTGTTTCAGATAGTGGTCAAAACACGAGGGCTAAGACTAGCGTGTAAAACGGTAGGGGTAGCATAAAATGTACCCCAAAGTACCGTGATCAATGAAACGCCGAAACGTACAGGGTCTTCCCAAAGAGGGCTGATCCGGTGCAACCCCCGTATGCAAGAGATTGCTACAACCATAGTATTCCGCTGATCTTGCTGCCAATGAAATTCTTGTGTGTTGGGTGATCAGTCACTCATCAGCAACAAAATACAATCGATGCATTCTTATAAATTCTAATTTGTCTGTATCGAATTATTTGAAGTCATTGGCTTCTTAGAAACAGCTTTGTCAACTAGTTTTCTTTTAATTACGGCGCCCTTAACTTTTGAGTTTATTAATGTACATTCTTTTTGTCTGTCCGTTCAAAATCTACTTTTGATAAATAATTTTTATAAAATTATAATTGAATGAACGACTCTCTTATTTCAATTTAATATAAGAGGGGGTGGACACACCCAAATAAATTCAAAACTTTTTCCGACCTAAATATTAAACCCGGTCCAGACCCAAATTTATAATTTTGATATCCAAAACACGTCCATACATGACCTTCTTTCGGCCCAGGCTCGGTTCCACCCCTGCACACGAGCGCCACGTTGGACAAGGAGGGCAGCTGAGAATTTTAAGCTGAACACAATAATTCATTTATCGTGTTCACAACACAGTAATCTAATTACCATATTCTTTTACTAATAAATTACTGTAATTTAAAATTCTTTTAATTTTCTTAAAATTTCTATGTCAAAGAGAACATGGTAATTTAATTACTGTGTTCAACTTAAACATCATAGCTGGCGCTCTCGTAACCAGTGTGGCGCTTGTGTGGATAAGAAGAGGATCATTTCCTACAATTATAATTTCGTACAGGACTATTTGCCAAACAAATAAAGAGTAGGCTAAATGCTAAGAGAAGTCCTTTATTAGTTAAGTTATTTTTATCAATTCTAACAGAGAATTTGTTAATTTTGATAGTAATTTCATCATATTTAACTATTCTGAATAAATTTTCTTAGTCGATGAAATTAGGAATTTTGTTAACCGTCAACCGATCAGAGTTGATATAACCTTTTAATTTAGTTAAATCACAAATTTGTTTTAAAAATAATTTAATTTCAAATTATTAAAAGTTAAGAGAATATTAGCTAAAAGGGGCAAAAAAAAAAAAAAAAAAAAAAAAACTTGTGAGCTCCACATTTATTTGATTTATGACTTGGGCCCCCATTTGTTTGGCCCAATTTTCGTTGGCCAAATAGTGTGTTGGGCTTGGGGATGCAAATGGATCCGGGTTGGTGGAGCTCCTGTCCCGATTCGCTCTGAATAGAACTGTAAGTGAAAAAAAATATATATATAAAGATATAATCCACCCCGAATCCGCCAAGTTAATGGAGCGGGAGGCGGGACACCCCTTTCTTCCTTCAATCTACCCCGATCCGTCCAAAATTCGCTCCCGCCCTGATTCGCCCCTAGTAGAGCAGTAAATGGGGGCAAAAAATAGAATTAAAATTAATCCGTTCCGAATCCATCCTGATCCGACAAGAAATGGAGCGAGCTCCCCCCCCCCCCGGATCCGCCTCGTTTGCATCCCTAGTTGGGCTGTTAAACGCTGTTTAGCTCATGCATACACAAAAACATACTCTCGTCGAGTTATAACTTTATGAGAATTCGTTGTGGTTGTACGAGAATTTATAGTTGTTGTCGGTGCTTTACTGTTTTGCGGATTACGATTATGTGATTAATTTGTTACTCTTTTATGTGTAACGATTAGAACCGAAAAATTTATAAATTTTAAGTTTTTTAACTTTAGATTGATAATTCGTATTTATTAAATTTTTTAAAAAAATTAAGAAAGAACAAATAAAAGGTAAGGAAAGACCGAAGAAGAAGATGAAGAAGAAGGGAGAAAAAAAAAAAAGTAATGGTGCAACACAAGTATAAATATAGTAAACACGGATAAAAGAAAAAGAATAATCAACATAAAAGAGAAAGAATAAAGAAGAAGAAACAACACTTATACAAATGTAGTACTATTTAAAAATATATTGCAATCTTTCTATTTCTCTTATTATGAGTAGTTCCTTTACTTTCATAATTTTCACACAATGAATACCGAAGATCGTCACTAGAAACACAGAATTCATGTTGGAGATAACAACTTGCACAGGTTTCGAAAAAGTAAGCAGTATGCTGCTTTTATTGTTAGTCATTGGTGTTATTAGGTTTTCAAACTTTGGATGAAAAGATGTGCAGTTAGGATGATAGTGGTCTCCTAGGGTTAAGTAGGTCGTTGGTTGAATAGTATAATCTAACGGATGTAAATGGTCAAAGAGGTAGATCTAGTGGCCGTAAACTTATGAGTACAAAGATGTTTATTTATATATATATATATATATATATATATATTGAACAGATAGATAAATTGGTCAAGTTCTTAAATAAACGGACCAAATACGCAAAATTCACAAAAGTAGACCAGATTAGCAAAATCGCAAAACTAGTAAAATTTTTATGCCAAAAAAAAAAAATCATTAAAAAACTGAATATTATATCCATAAGGGTGAAAGTGAAAGTGGAGTTCTCTCCAAAATTTGGCGTAATATAAAACAAAATCGATATTGCTTAATCTAGGTTTGATATTACTTGAGCAAACACATTACATATAGCCATTATTTTATCTTCCTTTTTTTTTTAGCATAATCAAAAACAGCTTTGATAATCTTTTTAGCTACCCCTTTACCCTCCTTCTCAATAAATATTATTATTATTTACAAGTCAAAATAAGGTTAAATTGTGGCGCTAGAACAGGAAACTTAGATTAATAATAGTAACTGCATTAAAATAAATTTTAAGAGCAAAAAAAAAACAAAAGAAAAAAACATTTTACCAAACAAGGAATTTAATCGATGCAGCAAATCCAGGAGCATTAATTTGCACCCAAAAAAAAATTAAAAAATCAAACCAAATTTATAAATTGTTAATTACAATCAAAATATTTTGACATAAGTTTATATTGTAGTGCATCAATTAAAAATGGAAATAGGATGTAACCCTTGTGCTTTTTCTCTTTTTTGTTTTTGTTTGCTGTAATAACTTAGCATAAGATTAAAGCGTGTTCTTAAAGGAAAATTAGAGTACACCTACCAAATGATCTAGTGATAGAGACTAGTCCTATAACTAAAGTTATGTTGTATTATACTTTAAATTGACACAATATTATTAATTACAAACCATTTGTAAAAAAAAAAAATTTAATTAAGGGTTAAATACATCAGCACCATCTGGGCTTTTAAAATTTTATATTTCACAAATAAACTTTTAAAAGATTTGCAATCGACCGTTTAGGCCTATACTTTAACAATTTAAAGTGATTAATGTTAGTCAAATAATATAAAAAATAAAAGAAATATATGTGCTGCAATATAGAAGAATCTTTTGGAGATCAGAATTTAGATTTACAGAATGAAAATTGATTTCTAACATTTGAGTTAAACAAATTAAATGTGGTAATTAAGGAAAATTTATAAAAACAAAGCAATTTTTGGCATCACTTTAGATTGATAAAATATTAACCTTTTGTCTAATATTAATCACTTTAAATTAATAAAATATAAATACATATAGTTAATTATAAAATTTTAAATTTTGAAAAATATTGATGTCTCCGGATTGAATCTTAATATGTCTCACAATTCGAATTTATTTGAAGGAGTGACATTTTCTTTTTTTTGGATTCATAAAAGTACCAAATAAGTTATATGAAATGGAAAGATAAAAAATAGCTACCAAAAGGAATAAACCAATCCACAATTATGTACTAAAAATAGAGTTGAGCTCCTGAACTTTTCAAAGTACAGGAGCTCAATGTGTTTATAAGTTTTTAGTCGTTGAATCGACTCAAGAACAGTGCAGCACTAATAAAAAAGACTTAATGGGACACAACGTTTTTGATACTGCACGAATCTTAAAACGATCCGATGGCTAAAAAATACAAGTATTTTTTCAAAGCACAGTAGCTCAACTCCTAAAAATATACAATACAATTTTTTTGTTACTTGACCAACCATCAGAAGAAGCAAATACAACGGGTACACTAATCAGTAAGACTGATGAAGTCGCAATTAATGCAAAAACAGCTAATTGGAACAGATTAGGGAAACTTGGAATTGTGGTGCATTTAATTCATTAATTAATGTAGCAAATTTAGGAGCATATCTTTGCCAAAAATAAAAATGGAAACAAATTATAACACAAATAAATAAAAAATGTGCCAAGATCTCCGTATGTAGCACACATGTAAGAGATAGAGATGGGTTTGTACCTCATTTATGGCCCTACTCCCTCACATGCATGCATTTAATGCACCCACCCCCCTAAATTTTAACTCCCCCCACTTTTAATTTTTGCAATGGAATAAGAATAATAAGTTTTAGATATATAAAAGCACAAAAGCCCCTTTGCAAAAGCGCTTCTCTTTGTTAGGAGAAAAAAATTAATAATAATAGAGAGAGAGAGAGAGAATTAGATCATCAGGTGATGGAGATGAGAGGGTGGCAAGATTTGGGTGTGGTGGAAACAATTTACGAAGATGATCAAGAAGAGGAGGAAGAAGACGAACCGGAAGAAGAGAAAGAGGAAGAGTGCTTCAATTCGCCTTCGCTTTCGTCGTCGTCGTCGTCGTCGACTGCGACCTCGACTCGTCTCCGCTCCTCTTGTTTGCCGCTGCTGCCGCCGCCGCCGTCGTCGTCGTCGCTACGGCGCGTAGTCTACGCTTGGTATGAACTTTCTTTTATGAAAAATGCTAAGTTTACGATGCAGAAAGGATTACAGAATTACCGCTCTTGGATCAGGGACTGTAATTACTCGGAAATTTCAAATATTCATTAGGAGGGAAAAGGAATTCTTTTTATTCTTTTTAAAAAATAATATACGTAAAAATTTGGTTTAGAGTAATAGTGTCAGATGTATTATGAAGTTTTTTTTTAAAATTTTAATTATTTTAATTTTTGAAGGTCGAGGGCTAATGGATGCAAGACGGATATCGTGATCCGATTAAACGATCAATGTTTTCATCTGCACAGGGTAAGATCTCAATTCTACAAACATAAATACCATTTTATTTTTTATTAGTTTTATTTTTTAGGTAAATTCAAAAATAGGATTTTAGTTTCGTGGCTTATTATTTTGGTTGCGTTTGGCTTAAAAAAATAAAAATTTGTTATAATAAAAGATGAGTCCTAAGAAATAATATTATATGATCATATCCTATAAAATTGCTACAGCTAAAAAATTAAATTGCTATAGAAAAACATCTACAATATTTATCATAATTTTCAACTATTTTTGCTCCAACATTGCCTAATCTTTTCGTTAGATCTTTTTCCTCGAGCTCTAACATCAAACTCTAGAGCTTAATAATATTAACAAATATTTTTATCGTTGGATTTGATCAGATTTAATGAATCTAAATTACCTCTCTCTCAGTTTGAAATATATGGAGATCCCCTCAATTAGATGCCATTTCGAAACAGCCTCCTCAATTTTATTTATTTTTATTTTTTTAAAAGTCAGTAATTTTAGTAAAAGTTTTAAATATTTATCAAATTTATTGATAATTTTACTAGATTTAAAAATTAATAATAGTTAATAACCAATTGGATCATTAAATTTGATAACATTTTTAACTTAATAATAATTAACAATAAAAAACTCAAATGAATTTGTTTTTTAAGTTGAGTGATCCTCAATTTAAAAAACAAAAATTGAGGGGTCTCCATACATTTTTACCTCTTACAAGTCACACCACATCACCTTCCTATTTTGGTCCAATAAAATTCCACCTCTTCAGTTACATTAAAGCAAATTTGATTAATTAATTAATTAATTAATTCCCAATTAAAGAAGGGCACGAGCGTCCACCTCCCGACATGTAGCAGAGGAGCCAATCACCGTTGATTCGAGATCCAACGGTTTATGTTCTATCGGGCCCCGTTTACCACATAAAGTATCCGACACTTCTCTTTACTGCTAACAGTGACAGGAAATTCTTTTTTGGACAACAATTTATGACGAATCCCAAACTCATTTATTTCCCTCATTTAATGGCCTTTTTTCCGTTACTTTAAATTTATTATATATTGTCTCCTTTTTCTGAGTTAGTTATTTATTTTAATTATTGAAAATCCAGGATAAAATATCAAGAACAGTGTAATACCTTCCTTTTTGGTTTTTGTTTTATTTAATCCCTCATTGTAAACATGTTGCATAGACATTCTAATATTTAATAATTTTTTACATAATTTTGCTAATCTTAATTATTTGTGTTCATGTCAAATAGTTAGATACGCATATACTATATAAGACAATGCTCGGTTGAATAATAACTATTTGAGGGAGGGTTTGAGATAATAACATTAGTGATGAGTGATGAAAATGCTAGTTCAAGTTTGATTAGAAAAAGTGGGTAATTTTAGATTTACTTATGAAATTGCTATTTCTATAAATTAGACTCAAAGTCTAAAGTTCGAAGTATAATTACTTCAATTTCTTGTTGAATTTATTTCTAAATGAAAAATAAACGAAGCAGGTAATATGCTATGATTTAAAACTCACAGATTTAAAGTGTTTGCTTGCAATTACACATATTTTGGGGGTTATGTATGAAAAAATAAAATAAACTTCTGTGTTGAGCAGATTTTTTTGTTTTTTCATGTTTTTTTAAGGAATATGTGCTGATCCTCTATAATTTTTATAAAAATTGATAAAAACGTACATAACTTATCTGAATTGTATACCATTTTGAATTATTTTCAAAATTTGAATGCGTCGTTAATTTTACAGATTTAGTTAGTATATTTTATACGATTTTTGTAACTATAAATTTATTAAAGCAAGTAATTAGCTTAAATTAAAATTTTAAAATATTTGATAGCTGATTCAAAATGATTTATAATTCAGATAATTTTATGAAAATTTTCAATTGGGCACAGGATCCGATTATAACGCATAGCGGGTACCTGCGACGCCTGCTAACGGAGTCCTCCGACGTCACCGTGATCCCGCCGTCAGGGCTGACGGCGGACGCCTTCGCCGCCGCCGTCATCTCCTGCTACGGCTCCGGCGTCGCCCTCACCCCCTCCACCCTCCCCGCCGTGCGCGCCGCCGCGGAGTGGCTCGATCTCGGCGGCGGCGGCGCCGATCTGGTGGCGCGCACGGACGAGTACTTCTTCCGGGAGGTGGCGACGGACGCGGCGCACGCGGCGGCGGCGCTCCGCTCGTGCGCGGCGCTCCTCGGCGGAGGCGCCGCCGCCGCCGCCGCGGCGCCGCTCCTCGCGCGGTGCGTGGAGGCTCTCGCGGGGTGCGGCGGCGCCGGCGCCGGAGACGGGGACGGGGACGGGGACGGGGACGAGGAGGGAGGGGGCGGGGGGTGGCTCGAGGAGGTGGCGGCGCTCCCCCCGGAGGAGTTTGCGGCGGTGGTGGAGGCGATGCGGGCGCGGTGCGCGCACGACCACGACCTGCTCTATAGGATCGTGGACCACTATCTCGAGGTAATTTTGTTTGATTCCTATATTCGCCATTAATTTTTAGTTAAAATTATCATTTTATTTGGAATATAACTTGAGCGAAAATTCACGGCTATATATTAACTTTTTAAATTTTTTTAAAAAATAAGTATAATTTTTGAATATAGTTAAAAATAATATGTGATGTTAAATTAGGACTTCCCAACGAAAAGTCATTGAGAAGCTTCCCAAAATTTTTCCTCCTTATCTTTTTCTAGGGCGCTTTGATAAAGCATAAAACTGTAACATTGAAAAGCCTTTTTAGTTTTTTTTTAAAATTTTGTATTATAAAATATAAAATTACAGTTGGAACTGCGCCAAAAAAGTTGAATAGAAAAAAAAAAAAAACTTTAAAATTTGTGAACTTTTTAAAGCATAAAAATAGTAAAATAGTTATTTTTAGGCACTATAATATTAAAATAGGCTTAGACCTCGTTTAAAAATATAATATCTAAGAGCACTATTTTTATACTATGTAAAGTCTAAAATTTATAAAAGTGCTTTTACTTTTCACTTTTTTTCTGCTATAAAATTACAATTGCAATCACCGCAAAAAAAAAAAAATGTAACCACATTCTTCTTCGGTGGCTGTTGCAACTGTATTTTTAGAGCATTGAAAAATAAAAATTATAAACACTTCAAATTTTTTAAAATTTATTATAAAATAAAAATAATATTTTTAACCATCTTATAACCATACTTGGTCTTAGTCTTATTTGAGAAAGTAGTAGGAAACAATATAATTTGTAAGATAATTATCTGTTAGAGCCGTGAATACGGTGTACTACAGATAGCGTACCATTTGATTATTGTGGTTGTCTGTGTATTCTCACACACAACCGTAAAAATAAATAAAATAAATTACAACAACAACAACAACAAATTTGGGCTCCAATAATTTGCTGGAGCTTGGGGCTCCACGGAATCGCCTCCGTCCACTCGGCCTTCATTTGGGAAGAGAGTCTCAAATAGATTTTTTTTTAAAAAAATAGTTAAAAATATAAATAAGAAAAAGTTAGATTAAAGATTGAAGTTTAAAAATGGTAAATTTAACAACAACAACAACAGCAGCAAAAAATTTCAAGTCCATTTTTGTACATATTTTAGGAACATAATAACATGCAAATTTTTTTTTTAAAAAAGCATATTTATGACCAACCACTTTCTAAAGCAAGTGGTAAAAAATTTGGTAGTTAAATACTCGAGTTCTCAAGTTCGAATCCTGGTTGATTTATATTTCCAGCTAAGTTTATTTTTTTAAAAAGTAAACGAAACTGGTTGCATATTATGGAGTGTACGTGTTACTATAGCATGACTTACGTTTATTTTCTTATATGTTATACATACTAGGTTGTTTGAGCGTTTTGGTATATTTGGATTGAACTTAGTTAATTTTTTATTTTACATTTCACATACTTTTTTGTTCAAAAATAAATTATACTATATCTCTTTTAAATTTTTTTTTTAAAAATAGTTTCATCTTTCTTTTAGAATACTACAATTTATGGAATATTACCGCAAGTGTATGGGAAAAAAGAAAATTTCTATTTTTGAAGGCATAAATTTTTTGACAACTTAGAAAAAATAATTATGAATTTTTTTTTTTCACGCAGCATCCATCTGGAAAGGAAGCCTACCCAATTCGTTTTTCAAATAATAAAAAAATATGAACACAAAATAAAAAAGATAAATTTAATAAAATAATATAATACTCACTCATCTACACGGAATGTATGTATTTGCATTATACGACAGAACCACGAAGGGAAGCTGACGGAGGAGGAGAAGTCCCGGCTCTGCTACAGCGTAAACTGCACGAAGCTCTCCCACAGCCTGTTCATGCACCTCGTGCAGAACCCCCGCCTGCCGCTCCGCTTCGTCGTCCAGGCCATGCTCGTCGAGCAGCTCAACACGCACCGCTCCTTCTTCCACCGCACCGCCACCGCCACCGCACCGTCTTCAGCCTCCGCCGCCATCGTCGTCAAACCCCCGCACAACAACAACGACAACGGCGGGGCCGGCGCGGCCACCTCCCTCGGCGCGATCCTCAACCGCGACGCGGCGCTCCGCCAGTCGGCGCAGCTCCGGTCCTCCATGCAGGCCACCAGCTTCCGCATCGACGGGCTCGAGCGCGAGATCGCCGCGCTGCGGCGGTGCCTGCGGTCGGCCGAGGATGGCGAGCCGGGGCACGGGTCGTCGGCCAGCTTCCGGATGCAGCTGCCGGACGACACGGAAGACGGCAGAGATGCAGAGGGCCCCGGTGTCGTCGGGAGGGATCGGTGGGGCTTCGGAGCGAAGCTGGTGAGAGGGTTGAAGAGCTTCTTCAAGAAGCCAGGGAGTGCGGTAGCAGCTGTCGGAAGAAGCGGTTTCCGCGGCGGCGGAGGTAGGTGTGATGGTGGGGGTGGTGTAGTAGTGCAGGAGGAGGAGGAGGTGGTGGAGAGGAGGCCACAGGGCCACAGGAGGAATAGGTCTCTGGTGTGATGTTAGTATAATTTTAGTTTAATTAATTAACTCCTCATCATTTGTTTAGTATTTGGTACCACACAATCGGTCTAGTGGTTTGGTGGTGGTTGATAATTTATTTTACAAGATTTAAGTTTCTTTCTGTATATAAATTTAGAATGATGAGCTCTATATGTTGTTCAAAGTAATTAATATTCAAATTGAAGTTCTACTTTTATCGGTGCCGTCGTATGAAATAAGTAATCAATCAAATTGGCGGGGCAAGTTAATTATATTAAAATCATGACTGGTGATTTTTTTTCTTTTTTAGAAAAAGATAGCATGCACCCGCTTCGTTTATTTTTTTTAGAAATAAATTTAGCCGGAAATATGAATCAATTAGGATTCGAACTCGAAACCTCAGGTACTACCTACAAAGTCCATTTCAAATGACGGATGGTTATTGGAAAAGATAGTGTTTGGTTTCTTATTATACTAATTAAAATGATTTTGGATACAATATGTTTCCCTACTATTTTTGTTTACAAAATTTAAATTTTGGTTTCACCTAAGGATTTCGAGGCAACAAAATTTATCCAATGATTCAGCTAATGTTTAGAACGATAAAATGCATATATTTCTATTTTGAAAGTTAAGTGCAACAAACAATATGTTTCATAAGATAATATGTGTTTTAGCTTTGTTTAAATCAAACATTAGTATTATTATTATTATTATTATTTAGAGAAAAACAACAACCATTAGTTTTGTTCATTTTTTTCGAAACAAATTCTGTTAAAAATATGAAATAATTAGGCTTCGAATTTTGCTAGGTAAGGTGATCAGTCATTTGAGTCAACACTGTTGTTGTAATTGATGATCTAATTTATTGACTTTAATTCCAAGTATATATATTGAAAGATATGCCATATTTCAGATGGAGTGGTCAATTAAAATACTGTATTTTGTTCCATGAACATTCCAATTCAACTACCACAAGAGAATGCCACTTCATATTCCACCATGGAAAAAAAAAAAAAAAAAAAAAGCCACCACCAATCGATTTAACTATCGCAATCTCATTAATTTGATGAGTATGTGGAGCCTAGTGTTATATCTAGTTCTTAATTTATCCACATTTACCATTACATAATCAAACTCAACCACAAACATGCATAAAATTAAGCCACATATTCAACACTCAAAACGTGACATAATTAATTCCATCGGATATTCATCTAATGTGCCAACAAATTTGATGTGACATTTATTTTTTTTAAGACATTAAATTATCAGCCAAAATTTGAACAACTCTATAATCACAGTCACGTAGGAGCGCCGCAAAGAATTTTCTCTTTAGAATTTATGTAAGAATAATTTATTATTAGAAATAATATATTTTTTTTCCTTTATAATGAATCTCCATCGTGTTGTTTTTTTTCGAATACGGTATCTACTAAAAGTGAAACTTGTTATGCTTTAACTGATTGGTAGTAATAATTTGGATGAAATAAAATGCAATACAATTAATGAGATGCCTTGCTACTGTAGCTACGATATATGGATCATAAATGCTAATCAACTATTCCAAAAATATGTACTGATGGAAAGAATGCATTTATCGTACTTAAGGGTTCAATCACAATGCTCACGGACTTCGACCTAACTCAACCTATTTAGACGTTAAATCTATTATTGAGTCTCTTACTATTAGATTTTTTGTGGACCACAGTCCCACTCAACTTATTAGGTTCATCCAACTCAACTTATTAGTCTCTTGAGTTTATTATCACAGAATAAAAAATTAGACCTATTTTAGTCCAGTAATAAATAGTCAACACGATAGTTTGGTGCTTCTAAAAACGTTTTATCCTGAGACATGAATTTGTCCAATTTTTTACTTACCTTAATTAATTTGTGTCTCTTATCCTCATCTTATTAGTTTCCTTTTCTCAGTGGAATGAGAGAGAGGATCATCTGATTCTGATGTTTTTAATATTTATATTCAACATGCATTTTCTCTTACTTATTAGTGGGTAAACTTTTTTTTTGTTAGTCCAAAATGTGGACTTTAACTAAATGGAGAAAATTAAATGAGACTAAGAATTTAATGTGATTCGAACTTAAAGTCTTCCGCTCTAATAATAATATTAAACAAAAAAATTAATATTTATCTCTAAAAGTTTAAACTAAAAAAAAATTATGTTTTTAATTTTTACATTCAACAGTAGAAAATTAAATAGTGGGACTTATTGTTTCGATAGTTGAAACTATCAAAAGACTTATTTTTATATGTCTTATTCTTATCTTATTTATTTTTCTTTGACAATTCTCATCTAATGTTTCTTAACCACTTATTAGTTCTTTTTTCACTCTTTGACTTATGCCAAAGATTTTTTTTTTGGCATTCCGGTAATCAAACTAGTAATTTTTTAATTAACTATTCAACTTTTCAAAAAAATGATTTTATTATTCAATCTTTCAATTTATTTGATTTGAGTCGGGTAATAAAATTTTGAATGTGTCGTTTATCTTAAATGTTTAGTTACTATATTTCGTGTAATCCTTACAGCTATAAATTTATTGAAGTAAGAATACAGCTTAAAACCGTCCCTAGCGCAAGTGGCAAAGAGCTTGATGGTTGGTATCCGAGGTTCCGAGTTCAAATCCTAGTTGATTCACATTTTCAGCCAAATTTATTTCAATACGAAATAAACGAAGCGGGTAGCGTGCTATCTTTCTCTCAAAAAAAAGAAAAGAAATATTACAGCTTAAAATTTGAATTTAAATTGCAGTTGAATGACTAAAATTAAACAAATTGAAAGGTTGAATAGTAAAATCAAATTTTTAGAAGATTGAATAGTAGTTTTAAAATAGTCCATAATTCAGATAAATTATATATATATATATATATATATATATATATATATATATATATATATATATATATTCTGTAATTACAAAAAAAACTTAGCTTATGTACATACAACAAACTTCTACATACTTGGTCAATGTGACTTATTTTCATCTTAAACCACTGAAACCGCCACCTTTATTTCTAAATGAGGAAAAGACTTTTATTATCTTAATAATATCTCTGGTTACCAAACTATCTTAGTTTATATGGTTAGATACGTAACGTTACCCACAATTTGCAAATAATACTTAATTTGTGAGTTGAACCACTGTACCTGAAATTTGAAATTGGGGACACTAGGGGGGTACCCACAGCAGTGGTCTTATCTTATACATCAATTTCTCCCATTACGTGGAATCTCTCATATTCTATTTATTACACGAGATGAGCAAATAAAAAAGTTGAAAAAAGAGAGGCTAAAATACAGAAAATTTTATTATAAATATTTGCTTTTTTACTTTCACTTTCTGAGTTTCAAAAACTTATATTTTGCCCCCTTAAAATTTCAGAAATATTTTCAGGAGAGTACGACGTTAATGGAAAAAGCAAAATGATCAAATTACTCTTACTTCTTCTATAAAAATAATAATAATTTTTTAATATATTTCTGATTTTGAAGGACATTTTCGGTATAAATTATAAGAAATGGATAGAATAATGATGAAATCCTGATGGAGGAGGGCTGAATGTAACAATTTGAAATGTAGAGAAAGTAAAATATAGGTTTTTGAATGTTAGGAAGGAAAAGTGAAATAACAGATATTTAAAATGGAGTTTTCTGTAATTTAGCCAAAAAAATCCACTCACTAACTCTCCATCCTTCTTAAAAAAATTTCGGGCAAAAATTAATTTGCCCTTATATGGCTTAGCTCAATTTTTATTTTACCATTTTGAAATTCCAAAAGTTATATTTAACTATCATTTAATTTTATCTTTATTTTTATCTAAAAAACTACTATTAAATAAAAAATAAAGTAATTAATTTTTTTGATAATTGCATAATAGTTAAGCACAATATTTTAAACTATAAATTAAAAGTAGTATTTGTTATGCATGGTAATTAAAAAAGGACAATGAGAAAATATTTACACACTAGTTCTGCTAAAATATGATCTCTGTAATTTTATCGAAAAATATTTATATGCTTTTCCAATTTATTTTGATCTAATATTATGAGACAATTTTCAGAATCAAATAAAGTTTTGACACTCATTTAACCTCTAACTTGTAATTTTATCACTTATTAAATCACAATTTTTTCTTAATTTATTAATGGGAGCATACATGCAAAACCTTTTTTGTACTCTTTTTAATTGATTGGAGTAAGCAAAGATTTCCTAAAAATCCTTTTCACAGATGAAAACTCATCAAACTTCACTTTGACTTGACTAAGAGCAGGAATGAAAACTCTAAGCAATAAATGTTAGAATGTAATTCTTAAATAATGTGTGTATTAAAAAATTTTGGAATTATAAAATTATCAATTTAAATACTAAATAGATGCAAAAAAAATAACAATGTTAAAAATTAATTGTTCATTATATCAAGAGAGTCCATGCAAGCATAATTTTATATATAATTTTTAGGCTAAATTACAGAAAATTTTTCTGTCAAAATCTGATTTTTCACTTCCCCCTGTCATTTAAAAATCTACATTTTGCTCCCCTAAAAAATAAAAAATGTACACAGGGAGGTACGGTGTTAACTTTGATGGCAAAATGCCTAAAATGCTCCTCGTTCCTGTTCATCTTCTTTCCAATCCTGCACGCCTACAGTCTTTTTCCTCCATTATTTGCGCCTCCCTCGACCCCAAATCTAATTCCGTTTTCTCCAGCTGCTTCATCGCTCCTCCTGTACCTTTGTCGCCCATCCATTTTAACGACGGTAGGCAGTAGATTGGGGCGGGTGTGGAGGGAGAGGTGGGCAAGGGCGAGCGCGACGCGGCGGAGAAGAGCGAGAGCGTGCGTGGGATCGGACGGGGGTGGGTGACGGCGAGGCGGCAGAGGGGGGCGAAGCAACGTGGCGGGCGGCGTCGGCGAGGAGGGAGAAGGGGCATCTGGAAGAGGAGAGAATTTTCAAGGGTATTTTGGGTATTAAAAAGTATATAATAATAAAATATAAACGGATCCCTAACGAAACACTGACGGCGGGGCAAAGTGCATATTTTTCATTCTTTAGGGGGGCAAAATGTAGGTTTTTAAATGACAGAGGAAAAAGTAAAAAATCAGATTTTGACAGGAAGATTTTCTGTAATTTAGCCTAATTTTTATGAATCAAAGTTGATTACAAATGTAATTTTTTTTATATATCATTTTAACATGCAGCTGTAATAATGTCCTTAGTTATATCTTCACTAACTCACATAAGC
Organism: Puya raimondii; assembly: GCA_016920855.1. NCBI lineage: Eukaryota > Viridiplantae > Streptophyta > Magnoliopsida > Poales > Bromeliaceae > Puya > Puya raimondii. The sequence goes on along the minus strand of JABWPP010000044.1, from coordinate 2,972,733 downwards.
TCAATAAGAATGGTCTGAGCAAATTCTATATGGAATAACTATTAGGATAATGAGCCCACATGTACACACATATTTTTTTTTTAATTTCAAGCTTGTTGTTTGTTAGTAACATATTTTTAAGATAAAAATGATTTGTTGATTTAACTAAAATTTAAGCAAAATTTTTTCATTGTTGGTTGTTTGATAAAGAGTTAATAATTTCAGAACTTAAATTTATGTTTGTTTATCAAAAATTTTGATACTAAGCACAAGAGGGTAAAAATAAATTTACAATAGTTAATTTTTTAATTATTTTTTATCCCTTTTTCTTCTGTAATTGATTTCACTCTGGCCGGCGTCAATTACAACATTCTGAAAAAATTTAGTTACGATCGCGTTTAATAATACCAAAGTAAACAATAAAAATAAATTTTTTTCAGCTGAAAAATTATTTCATTCCCTTTCATTTTTGGTAAAATTAATAGGTTTGAGAGAGAGAGAGGTAACAAACTAAGCGCTTTGCTCATTTTTAGAAATAAATTCAGTTAGAAATACGAAGCAAGTAGATTTCAAGTTTAAAATTTTAGATAATAATTAACTATTAAATTTTTAACTAACTGTGCTAGGTATAATTAGTTTTTTTTACTAATCGTTACTTAGCGTACCTGGTTAAATATTTAATCATTAGTATTGGAGATTTCAAATTTAAAGTCTAATTATTTTATATATTTAGTTGAGTTAATTAAAACAAAAAAGAATGGAGGATTAGCTTGATATCATCTTTCTCTCTCTCTCTCTCTCTAAAAAAATAAAAAAAAATAAAAAAATCTCTATCCTTCTCTTATATTCATATTCAAATCCCTCGTTCTCATTCTCACTACCGAAGCTACAAAAATTCTCATTTTGAAAAAAACTCCCCACATGTAGAGAAACCCAACGCCGCGCTTCCCCCGCCACAATTCTTCGCTATATATATATATCGCCCCAGCGTAGATCGACCCCCACTATGCGTCCTCCTCATCGCCCCCTCCACCTCCTCTCTCCTCGCCGCTCCTTAACGTAGTAGTGCGGGTGCGGGAGAAGGAGATGCTCGCGTTTGCCCTAGCGCCGCCGCCGCCGCCGCCGCCGCCGAGGAGGTGCGCCGCCGCGGAGGTTCCCCGGGCGGCGCCGCCGGGGTTAGGGTTACGGGGGTGGGGGAGGAGGAGTGGGGGTGGGGAGGTGGCGAGGTCGAGGAGTCGGCGGAGCGAGAGCGTCGCAATGGAGCCCGGGGGCCGCGGCGGGGATGCGGCCGAGACAGGTATAGGGTCGATTCCTCTGTTTTTTCGGATGAGTTACTGAATGAGATGTGAGATTTCTTATTTTCGTTTTTTTGAGTGTTAGGTGTTTGTGTCTTTGTTTGAGAGAAGTGGTTCTTGAGATCTCGTGCTAGCTATATTTTTCAGGGTTGAGTTTTTGGGCTACTAGGCGTCTAAAATTTTTATTTCTAAAAATAGGCTAATAAAAACGGTGAATCATTTACTGCTTTTTAAAAGCGGTAAATTATTCATCGCTTTTACCGTAATTTATATATTTTCTACATCCAAACTTCAAAATGTATAGTATTAAACAGTAAAAATAGTTTTAATTTTTTAAAGAAAGCGGTGAATGATTTACCGCATTTAAAAAACGGTAATTTATTCACGGTATAAATTTTTTAGTAGACTATTTTTATAATTATATTATTATTTTAAGTCTGTTAATAAAAAAATTTTGTTTTTTTGCATACAGGCTCCTCTTTTTTTTTTTTGTCTTTTTTGCAAATCACTCTGGCAAATTTATATTTGAAAGAATGTTTCTTTTTTTGTCATATGAGCATCATGTTAGAATTTCAAGTTGAATACGGTAATTCAAACACGGTAAATAGATTACCGTATTTTCTTTGTCTTAGCGGCGCGGGCTACCGTATTCCTTTTGCCTTTATAGCGTGTGGGCTAAAGTCATAAAGAATACGGTAATTCATTTAAACACAGAAAATAAATTCTCGTGTTCAACTTGCTTGTCCATTATGGCGTTCGTGGGACAAGGAGAGGATCATATCTGCAAATATAAATTTACAGGAATTATTTACCAAAAAAAAAATTAAGAGGGGGCTAAATGCTATAAAAATTCATATTTTTATGTATATTTTACTTACCAAAATAATATGTGGTTGGATGTGCTGGGTGCGCAGACATGTCTATTCTTGTCGTCGTTGGTTAGTTTGCAATGCAATCCAGTCAAATGCCGAATGCCAAGGGACTTCTCCTTCAAAACAAACAAAGTGCAAAAAAAAAGTTACTATCAAGTTTTTTATATTCAATTGTGAAACTTATATATTGAATGCATGAACTGCAAGCACTTCATCAGCCACCCAAGCTCTATTGTATGAATTTGTGTTTAAAAGTAATAAATGGCAAGAATACCGAGTAAAACCGTAGGTTTTTTCTCCTTTATTTTGTTTCCCTTTTAAATTCTTTCTTGGAGCTTGTTGTGTAGTTGTACAAAAGGGGCTAAATTTTAGGTTGGTGGGTCCTTGGACATTGTGGATGATTGTGCAAAATGTATTTAGTGTACCAAAATAGGTGGAAATAGGTAGGAAAGGGTCCATACAGCTCATATTGACATTGAAACCGAAAAGTGGGGTCCGGCGGGACTACCGGCTTGGACTGTTTGGTCCAAACCAATAAACGAAATGGTACGGACTGAACCGATCCAACTTAGTCATTTTTGTTGAGAAAGAAGTCGGGTTTGGCTGCTTTTAACACTGGGGCCTTGTTTCGGAACAAAAATTTGGTGGGGACAGTAAGACGGTCCTCAACGTGAGACAATTCTATCTTACCATTCAATTCTCTATTATTAATTAGGTTCTTGTAAAGAGTTAAACAAACTGAATAAACTTGGAATAATGTTATCGTGTTATTAATTTGTTATACAAATTGTATTTTTATATGCTTAAAGGGTAGCTTTGAGATATAACCATTAGAAATCAATCTTATTGGCCTACTGCTTAAACAAATTAATTTATAGATTAATGATTTAATTCTCAAGGGGGAAATTGGAAAATGTGGCATACTTAAAACAGCTAACTGCTCTTTTTGATGCGATATGGATATTTCGATCTGTTTGATTTTAGAAAATAGAAAATTAAATATCTTGCTTGTTTAGCTTTTCTCAAGAAAAAGACCCAACTGACCATGTGCACTCCAAAGTAGGCCAGCAATGAAGGGTACATATGAAGGAACTTAGGTCGCTTTCTGGTTGGAGAGATAGGATTGGTGATAATGGAAGTTGCCTGCCATCTTGAGAACAAATACTGGTGATATCCATTATTGTATGATAATTCAACTCTTTAATGCAAGGTATCGTCATGGAAAATTTTTGTTTGTCGGCAAGTCATCTATCAGATTCTAATTATTTAGGACCTTGACATTGAGAAACGGTACAGAGCAATGGTTTAAGTAAAGCATAGTAGTTAGGTAGGGCCATAGGGATCATTATTGTACAAAGAAATATGTTGAGGGTGATTAAAGGGCCAGGAAAAGCAGCAAATGAGATGGGCGTATAATTTAAGACATTGTCTCCATACTATGTTGGGCTTCTTTTTCCGACGGAAATTTTTGGTTGCTGTTGTGATGTGAATGGTAACTGCAGTCAAATTCTGCATTTCTTTCTATGCCACTTTTATGGAATGGGATCCTCAGGGAAGTCCCTTGTTAAAACAGTTTACATGTGTTCCACTCATGTATCACAAATACTAAGAGAGAAAGATGTGATATATTGAAGTATGATCTGAATATTAAGCAATCAGGTGTTCACAAAGACCGTTGTATATTCTGATTGTTTTCTTTAATGTCTTACTTGCAAATAATTAATGAGTGCCTTCTTTATGTAGTGAACTGATAGAATATATCTTGAATGGATTCTCTTGGCAAGACATCAATCAAGAAGGTTTCGATTAGTTGAGACACATAGCCAATTCCCTAACCATGTAAGGTAGAATTTATATATACAATGGTTGATGAAGCGTAGATAGGGTTTGGAGTTTTAACTTTTTACTCACTGCGTAAAAAAATTGAATATTGTCAAATTTCATACCTGACTTGCGTTATTTTACATGATTTAGTCAGTGAAAGCTTGAATTTCTAAGGAAGCAAATGTGGATGAACCTAAAATGACATAGTCGGATCTCTAGTTCTGAATTTCCATACTTGGCATTTTGGTTGTGTAGTCAGCACTTAGCATCAGTAAGAATTTTCACTTTCATTTATTACTTTCATCAATTCTTACCTGGTTGTGGTCTTCATTTTATCAGCGATGGAGAACCTTGCAAGGACTACTGTTGGAATGTCAACAAACATCGTATGGCATGAGTGTTCGATTGGTAAACTTGAGAAGCAAAATCTATTGAAGCAAAAAGGATGTGTCATATGGATCACAGGTCTCAGTGGTTCAGGTTTGTGGGTGAAAACTCTTAATTCTCCGTTATTTAACTTATTAGCTCGGGCAATATTTACTGATTTGTAAGTAAAAATTCTAACTCTTAATTATTTTACTTATTGCAATGTCTTTATCAGGTTTCTTTACTCTAACCATCTGTGCGAATTTCAGGAAAAAGCACTCTTGCATGCATGCTTAACCGGCTGTTGCATTGTAGAGGACATGTTTCTTACGTCCTTGATGGCGACAATCTTAGACATGGTCTAAACAAAGATCTAAGTTTCAAAGCAGAGGATCGTGCAGAAAACATACGCAGAGTTGGTATGATTTGATATCTTGTACTCTATTTAGCTCCTCTTACAAGCTAGGTTCCTCGATTTTATCGTTTTTGTTCTATGAAAGAACTTTCGGAAAAAAACTAATTCTATTGTGTGTTTTTTTCTTTTTAATTTCTGTATATTTTTTTTGTAGGGGAAGTAGCAAAGCTTTTTGCGGATGCTGGTGTAATATGCATAGCCAGTTTGATCTCTCCATACAGAAGAGACCGTGATGCTTGCCGTGCTCTAGTGCCTGATTCTATGTTTATTGAAGTAACTACTTCTCTATGTTTTTGAAACCCAAATAATTAGCAGAATCCTCTGGTATGAGTATTCTAACAAGAGACTTTTTTAGGTTTTCATGGATGTGCCCCTAAAAGTTTGTGAAGAAAGGGATCCAAAAGGCTTGTATAAACTTGCACGCGCAGGAAAGATCAAAGGTCTTTTCTAGGATCTCATCATTGTTGGTTTCCCCCCTAGAAAATTTATAATTTTATATGTTGCCTAGTCACTGTTGCATTGAGTATTTGTTTTTTCAGTTATAACATTCTAAATTTAGTAATGCATACTCGTATCGATCAGCTTCTTGAGCGTTTTATATTGAAATTAAATTGTTGTTCTCGCAGGTTTTACCGGAATAGATGATCCATATGAGCCACCCGTGGACTGTGAGGTGAGTTACGATTGTGAGGAGATACTTTATTGTGGTTAACATATGTTTCAAGTTTCCATATATACATAGCATTACTGGATTCTAGTTATGTTTCTTATGTCTGCGTGTTGTATATCGTCTTCTTGTGTGGATTAAATACCTACGAATTGAGAGTTTCAATTGGCTTCTGCAGATAGTAATACAATTGAAAGACGGAAAATGCCCGACCCCTAAAGCTATGGCTGAACAAGTAATCACTTACCTCGAAGAGAATGGATTTTTGAAGGCATAGCATCATTTTGAAATCGTCTCACAACTCGTGAACTCACTAATCGCATACGATCAGTGACTCAGTAAGCATCAGGCGACAGTAGAGCACAAGAAACAACCAGTTTCGGTGCGTCTTCTTTTGCTGCCACACTATCTGTCGAATCCTTCAAAGTTGACATACATACGTACATACATACGCATACATCGGCCGGTTTGTATTTGTCAAATTGTGCAGTTATCAGATTTTATCAGAGTAATGTCTTGTTTTATGTACAATAATAATGTGACAATGTAGCATTTGATGGTTTTAAGATAGATTAAGGATCAACATTTGATTGTGTCGTCTTCGTGTACGCAATATTTGGTTTTCGTTTATTCCTTAGTTTTGCATTGTGATGTCGACATCGTATAATTTCTAACTTGAATTTCGAAGATTGTTACAATTAGCGGACGGTGATATGTCGCTAATGTGGCAATGATTGAGCTTCTTAATCGACTTCAAATCATCAGAATTGAAGGAAAGTTATTTGCATTATAAGAAAATCCGCCAAATTATTTCGAATAAATTTGAATCTTACGAACTAATGATAATAAATAAACGCTAGGTTTGACAATTCCAATTTTTTGTTGTGTACAAATTGCAGAAGCTGCACAAATTGTCCTTTGCGTTCGTTGCACCGAACCAGTTGTGATGATATGGGCCGATTACATGCTAAACACCTAATCCCCTGTGTATCTTTGATAATGGTGCAACCAAGGCCCAGGGCCCGGCGTATGCGTACCAAAATTTGTACCCACCAACCCAAGAGGTGGTAGTTGCCACCTACCCACCAATCACGGGCCGCGGAGGTTCCGAACGTGTAACATACCCCTCTCTCTCTAAAGCGCAAATTAGTGCATAGACTTGGTGCACCACGTCATTCATAGACCGCCCACGTCATTTACCTTCTATTATTATATTTCACCCTCCTTTAAAATGACCACCATTTGAGAAATTTCACTACTTCTAAATTTTAAAAAGGATAATTGCCTATATACCTCTCAAAACTTAAAAAATATTTTATTTACCTCTACTTTTTTTTTTCTTTCCAATATACCCCTCATGCGTTCCTCCGTTATTCAAAAATATCTCTGCAGTTACCACCTGTTAAGTTAACTTGGGTTAAACGTGAGTTAAATGTCTATCAGAGTTTAAAAAAAAATTAAAATACCTATTTTGCTCCTAACTTAAGGGCAAATAAGAAAAGTTGGTAATGGTAGAAGGATATATTTGAAAAGATCAAAAATCAAAATACTTCTTTTGCCCCTGATTTGAGGGCAAATAAGAAAAATTAGTTATGGTAGAAAGATATATTTAAAAGGGCAAAATAGTAATTTTACATATATAACGACTATTCGTAACTGTTCACTAAGGTATCGTTTGGTTCGGAGATAAGCAAAAAATGACTATTCCAGGGATAGGTATAAATTGAGGTATAAGCGGGGATTAAATCAATTTTGCGTTTGGATGAAAAGTAGATTTTTTTCGGGAATAAGAAAAATAGTGTTTGGATGGTTTGATTGGAATTGCGAGGATAATAATAATTATAATTTTAAACAATAATATTTTATCTAATTAATTAAGACGAAATATTAATTAAGTAATAATTCAACTTATTTAATCTACTAAATAATTATGAATATTGCTAAAAAAAAACCCTTAATATTAATAAATAAATTAATTGGTAATTAATAATTTAATTAATTACAAATAATTTAATAAAATAATAAATAAATTAGTTAATAATAGTCAGATGATTAATTAAGAAAATAATTAAATTACTCAAAATATTAATTAATTAAACAATATAATTAATTATTTAATTAGTAAATTAATTAAAATAATGAATTAATTACTCAAAAGATTAATTAAATATTTATTAAAGTAATAAATTAAATAGTTAATTAATTATCTAGTTAATTAGTAAATAAATTAATATATAAATTATTAATTAAATAATATTTATTATAAATCTAGCTTGGATATTTTATTCTTTTATTATTAATTAAATATATTATGTTTATATAATTTATGTTTAAATAAATTTATAATCTTAATTAAATTTAGAATTAAGCTTGGAATAGCGCTATTCCGTCAAAACGATGGAATAGTTTATCCCAGCTATTCCGGAATAACCGAGAATAACGAAGTTTGACCGGAATAAAATATCCCGGCCAAACTTCGTTTCGTTTGGCGGAATAGCGGGGATAACTTCGTTATCCCCGCTTTAACCCCCGAACCAAACGGGGCCTAACAGAATTTAACTCTAGAAATATATTAGAAATAGGTTGGAACGTAAAAAATGTATTTTCAATATTAGCCTCGTAAGAGAAATAAATCAGAAAGTCGAAAATTTTTCAAAAGTATATAAGCAATTGCCCCATTTTAAAAATTATTATCTTTTTAAAACTCATATGGCCAACCAGTAACTTATAAAAATAAGTAAATTTTATCACACTTCCTCACTAAAACCAAAATGTCTGCAATCGTAAACAAAGCTTTAGCGCAGACACATGGTGTACCGGGTCTAGGCAAAATATTTTCTCCGGTTTCACTTCAACCACACTCCAAAATAACAACAGTGATTTAGAAATATCTTTTGAATTTTAAAAATACAGATAAAACCGATGAAAAATTATTGGTTCTTGCGTAAATAAGATATAAAATTTACATCCACTTTTTTTTTATTATACAGATAATAATATTATTTAAATAACAATAAAAATCAAACCCAATAGTTTGAATCTCCAGAAACTACAACTGAGAACTCAATCAATCCACTAATATATCAATAAAACCAGAGAAATGAAATGAAAAAGGGGGGAGATCGAGAGAGCGAGAAGAGTTAAATCACAATCATCTTGTAATCACCAAGAGACAGTGGATAACGGAGACGGCGAGGGAGCGCGCGGCGTAGGCGGCGGCGTCGTAGACGATGCGAAACCGCCGCTCCTGCAGCCCCCAGATGGTCGACACCCACACGCCGACGCATTGCGCCGCCGCCGCCGCAAGAAGCCTCATTTTGGCTGTACAAATACGGGCCAGCACATGCGGTGTTTGTTTGCGTGGATTTTACAGAAATTGAACTCGTGATTCCGAAGAAGTCGATGGCATCGGCGTTTGTTTCAGCACTGAAATTGTAAGATTGTCTGATCTTCTTCTCATAATAATTATTTGAAGATCAGGTTTTGACTCTGCCGTATCTTCTTCTCATAATTATTATGGGGTGAGTCCATGAGTGGAAAAAATAAAAAATAAAAAAAAGGGGGAGAATCGTCGTCTTGGGAAAGCGCATGGACTTAAATATATTTATAGGAATTACGGAAGAAAACGCGAATCCTCGATAGACTCGTCGCTTTATCTCTAAGTAGGGAGATGGACTTTCATACAACAGTAGCACAGCTAGGCTCCTGCACTTTCGAAAGTATATAGAATTTCGTGTTTATAAATTATTTTTAGTGATCAAATATTTGATTCGACGATCAGTTTCATTAGAGATGATCTATAGTATTGAACCTCTTTAGAAATCAAATTTTATAAATTTTTGACTTTTTTTTGTCTGGTGAATGAGTAACCTCAAAATGAACGGCTGAAATTAAAAATTTAATAAAAAATAGTGATAGAAAACTTAAATTTCAAATCGAAAGTATTGATCTTGCTTCTGATATTAAGTAGAATTTTCTATTAAAGTTTCACGTAATTTCGATTGTTCTACACCATCGAATTTGTAAACGTACCACATCAGCCATTAAAATAGTCATTTTTGAGACTCTTTGATTTTTTGGTAAATGATATTGAAAAATTATGAATTTAGTTTACAAGTAATACTAATAGCATACATCATGTCTAATGAAGCCGATCGTCGAATCGGATCTCTCATCATCGAAAATAACTTGTAAGCACGAAAGCCTCTGTACTTTCGATAACACTATATCATTAGATTTCAAGTAAATTATTATTTTAATCATTTTTTTTTAAAATATAATAAATTATTTAAAAAAAAAAATGACGGAATAGATAAATTTTTAAAGAAAAAATTAGTTAGAAATGTGAGTGATATAATGTCACCGTCGCATTTTAGACCTTTCCCTATGTAGGTGGGCATGATTTAGATCGGCTCAATTTTAGTATTAATATACATGGTGAGAGCGAGAATCTAGCTGGAAAACGATTAAAAGCACGAAGTTTTTAATGCTTTAGCTTTTTAGCTCTTGGATTATGCATAGTAGGAGAGAATCGAGCCAAAAATTTTATAACACTAAGTTCTTCGTTCTTCTAAAAGCACTCCAACTTAATACTAAATTTCAAAAGCACAAAAACCTTTATGCTACGAAATTATTCATGAATGATAGAATATCTGAATCGACGATCGGTATTGTTAAATATGATCTACACTATAAGAACCATTTAGAAACCAAATATTATAACTTTTCGGCATTATTTGCTTAGAATCGAAAGTTTGTAGTTCGCATAGCATACTTTCTGATGTGTCTAGACTTAAGATATTTTAATATATTCAAAGTATGAACTTAAATTAAATGAGAAGAAATTATATTACAGTAAAAGTTTGATTAGGTTTGGATTTAGGATCTACTATTCTGATACCATATATAAAAAAAAATTAAAAAATTTAAAACTTCAATAAAATAATATTTAATATTTAAATTTAATTGGAACTGACGCGTTTTGTCTGCAACCGAAACACTCGAAAACGTGGGATGCATAGAAAGTCAAATAAATTCCGGCGTTGAATAGGAAAATAAAAAGATAATTTGAAAAATTAATAGCGTAAAGATAAATTTTATATTAATCGAATACATACTCTTTATAGAAGAGACTCAAACTTCACTATTTTATATTATTGCTGTTTTTGTCTTCGCTTAGAACCTGCTATTAAAACACTTATTATTATGATAATTATCAAGTTATGTATCTCATTAAAAAGTTGCAACTTATAAACACATGAAATTTTTTTTACAAATAGAGAAAAGAACTATAGAGAACCCGTGAAAAATTAGAGCAACAGCTATAAATATTTTGCTATCTAAATTTACAAGATATTTGATTTTATTTGTAATATGATATTAATACGGCGACGGCGACAGCCGCGAGAGCACTAGAGAATTTGAGGACGACGGGGAAAGAGAACGCGTTGGGGCGGCGGCTGTGATAGAGGGCGAGGGAGGAGGCGCAATAGCAGAAAAAAAAATGTAAAAGTTGAAAGAAAAATAAAAAAATATAGAGAAAAGGTATATTTTTCTTTTCCATTAAAGATCGTTATGTATCGTAATCACTACAAAAAAAGTCAAAAAATAGAGAAGAAAGAAAAAAAAAAAAAATTACACTCTTTGATTTGAAAGTTACACTTTTTGAGACTAAAGTTGTATTGTTTGAGACGAAAGTTATTTTATTTAAAATTATTTAATACTAAGTTGCAGTACGTAAAATAAAAGTTATACTGTTCGAGACTAAGTTATACTATTTAAGACTTAAATTGTACTATTTTATACTAGTTGGAAGAGGAGAAGAATGGGAAAAAAAGCAGGAGGAGAAGGAGAAGAAGAAACGAAGAGGAGGCAGAGACGAATCGGAAGCGAAGAAGAAGGACGGACGAGAGAAAAAAAAGAAAGAAAAAGGAATAAGGATACTTTAGTCAGTTTATTAAAAATTCAGGTTAAATTTATAAAATCTAAAGTAGTAGCCTTTTTTTCTACAAAAATAGAAAATCTAAGAAATTTTTTATGCAAATTGGTCATCTCCAACCGTCGAATTACAGGCTATAGGAATTATTAAGCATGTGAGTTGTAGAATTAAAAGGTTAAAATATAAGGAGAACCCCTCAACTATAGATCATTATGAAATTGCCTTCTCAACTCTTTTTTCTTTTTTGTTTTTGGATTCTAATTTTTTTAATTTAATTGTATTAAAAAAATTATAAATATTAATGACCCCATTAGCTATAAATTATTAATTAATCTAATTTTATTTATTAACAAATAATTAAAATGATTAAGTTTAATAAAATTATAAATAAATTTCATAAAATTCTTAATTTTCTTCTACTAAAATTACCTAATTCTATGTAATTAGGAGTTTGAAGTATCTCACTACAAAAAAAAAAAAGAAAAGAAAAGAAAAGGTAAGGGGGCTCTTTCACAATGACCTACAGTTGAAGGGGTCTTCGTACATTCTTACCAAATCAAAAACCAAAGTTACTAAAAAATAAATTTAAAAAAAGCAAAAAAAAACTTTAAAAAAAAAAAAAGATCGTGCATCATCGTCCCCAAATTTATTGCCTTTTTTTTCACACCCTCCTCTGTTCCCCACTTTCCCTACTTTGTCACCTCCTCCTCCTCCTCCTCCTCCTCCGTAGAATCCTTCGCATAGAGAAGTAAAAGCTCCTCCTCCTCCTCTTCGTCTTCGTCTTCGTCTTCGGCGAGATCGGGGGGGCGACGAACATGGCGGGGCGGCGGGAGGGCCCGCTGATGCGGGGGGGCGCGACGCCGCCCTCGCGCGGATCCCGCATCGCCATGGCCGTCGCCGTGGGGATCCTCCTCGGCTGCGTCTTCGCCTTCCTCTACCCAGACGGCTTCTTCCTCCGCTCCTCCGGTTCCGCTTCCTCCTACCTCCGCACCATCAAGGTATGTATATGCAGCTGCGATCCAATCCTTTCCCCTTTCCATTGTTGATTTTGAGTGTAAAGTTGAAATCTTTGAGGGGAATATGATGAATAGCTTCGATTGGATCCCTCTTTTCCCCTCCATTGTCGATTTGATGAGCTAAATCGATGTAAAGTTGGAATTTTTGAGCGGAATATGATGAATTTCGTCTCTTGAGATCCGCGGATTGCTAGGGTTTTTGCAGTATGTCTCATAGTGATGTAACGAGACGTAGGTGTAGTAGTGCGATGTAGAGGTATTGTGCTGAGTTGTTTGATCCAGTGTGGCTTATTGAGCTGCATGTAGGTGGAGATTGTTGCTGCACGAACTACTTCTATTTTGATCTCTGTATCGGAAAGCTTCGGTTCAATTGTGTAGTATAGATCTAAATTCAATGCCTGATAATGGACTAGGATATAGTAAGAGAGAAATTATTTACCAAAACTGTAGTGGATTTCTAAGAACAGTTGAAATGAGGCATCAAGGGCCTTTGAAATGTTGAAGTGGTAATTTTTAGCCTCCAAATCCGGTACCCTCTGGAAAACTTGGATGTTTTGCTAGAAATGTATGCTTTTTTCGGCTACAAATATTCTGCTAGAAAACTTGGATATTCTACTCTAAACAGACTCTTTTTGAGAGATATTTTCAGCAAAACCTATTCGTTCGCCTTGGAAATAGCTTCTTATCTAGCACTTTTGTGAAAGTTCTAGTTAAGCGGAATAAGCTCGTAGAGTCTGAAATAATAATGGTATCATGAAATTTTTGAGTAGTAGAAAGGTCAGCCTTAGTTAAACCTAAATCAAATTTGACGTCATTCAAACCTACATCCCAATGGGATGATGGGTCAATTAAGAAGAAGCAAAATTCAACCCGACAATTAACTCTGAACCAAATGAATTGAGCCCTAATTCATTCAACGTATCACCTCCCTTACTTTCCTCATTGTATTACGTGTTTGCTGTTGTTTGGAACTTCTACTAGTTACTACTATTTACTGGTGTTATAGACTGTATGACTTCTGAAGTTTAACTTAATTGCTTTTCGTTGGCCAAACTTCGCTACTTCATTCTGTTCTCAATGCACCTCTTGGACTATTTGTTGTGGCGATGGAGTTAACATCTCATAGTTTAGTAGTGAAGTAATGAAAGCTCATTTAGTACATGCACGTTATTAAGGGGGGAAATCTGGTGAGGTAGACATACAGTTTGGGAATATTCAAAAGGCATTTATGTGGAACGACATATGAAACTTTGATGCTGAACAGATTAGTGAGACTCTCTAATGAAGTGTCGAGATTGCCATTATAGTGGTTGTTGGGTCTATGGTGCAGGCGTGCCAGCCTGTCATTTCTAGAGAAACATATATTGTTGAATGGGGGTTAGTATTATTAGGAAATTATTAGATGAAAAATGTGGCGCTGAATATACTAAACTATATGGCAGCCATTCAAGAAAACATGCTTGTAAGGTTTGAATATAAAGCATTTGTTACATGAATATTCATGGGTATCTCATTATTAGAAGTTTATCGTCACCCTTGGCGGTATAAGTTTAAGTCATTTGAGTCAAGCACAATGCCCATTGCCACATTACTTGGGATCATTCAAGTATGATACTGGGTCATTCAGGACTACCTCCTCTTCTTTTCGAACTTGGAAACAATGAAAATCTGAGCATTATAGAGAGTTAACTCATCTGACTCTACCACTACACTCCTCTGAGTATATGCTGTTCTTTCTTCTATAATGGTACTTGTATCAATTTCAATATTGTAAAGTAGCATCATTTCTTGTGAAATATTTTGTATCTCATCCTGCAATTTTGTAAAACCATGCATCCAATGATTTTTAAGTATTTTCTCGTTGACAAAACTTTTTAACTGTTAATGTTATGAAAATTAGAGTTTTAATCAAAAGCGAACTGGCAATCAGAATTTTTTCTAATCAAAAGTGAACTGCCAATCAGAATTTAAGACTTTGCACCACAAAATCTTTTTTTTTTAACCTCTTTATTTTATTTTTTTCCAGAATTTCAAATCAATCTAACTTTTGGTGCCTTGCATTTTATAACCTGGCTTAACTGTTTAAAATAGATGAGTCGCTAAATCCATATAGCATTGGAGATTGCAAAGCAAGACAACCTAGTCTTTCTGTTTAAGTTTGCAACTAATCTCAGCTACATTGAAGGCTTCTTGGAACTACAGGCAATAAATCTCAGCTACATTGAAGATTTCTTTGCACTAAAGATACCTGTACCAAAATAGACATCCTGCTTGCATTTACTAGTTATTTTGTTCTTTTATTATGGTATCGCTCTTTTCCTCTATTCTACCTACCTAAAAGGCTATAGTTAAAACTTATCTTTCATTAAGTCATTTTAAGTGCTTTCTTTTACTATTCTGCATCTTTAGGTTGGTAGTTGTGAATCACCAGAGAGAGTTAATTCCTTAAAGTCCGAGTTGGCATCATTATCAGAAAAGAATTCAGAATTGAAGAAGCAGATTAAGGAGCTTACTTTGAGGCTTCAATCAGCTGGAATAGATACAATTCCCATCAAGGCGGGTCCATTTGGTACCGTTAAGGCTATTAGAACAAACCCGACAGTAACTCCTGATGAATCTGTGAACCCCAGACTGGCCAAAATACTCAAAGAGGTAGCTGTGAAGAAGGAGCTTATAGTTGCCCTCGCAAATTCCAATGTGAGAGAAATGCTTGAATTTTGGTTCACCAATATAAAAAGAGTTGGTATACCAAATTATCTAGTCGTGGCGCTGGATGAGAATATAGAAAACTTTTGCAGATCAAATAAGGTTCCTGTTTATAGAAGGGATCCAGATGAGGGCATTGACTCCATTGCAAGGACGGGTCAAAACCATGCAGTTTCTGCATTAAAATTTCACATTCTGAGGGAATTTATGCAGCTTGGGTACAGTGTTCTTCTCTCTGATATCGATATAGTTTACTTGCAAAACCCATTCGATCATCTTTACAAGGATTCTGATGTGGAATCGATGAGTGACGGTCACAATAATATGACAGCCTATGGTTATAACGACGTCTTTGATGAGCCTTCGATGGGTTGGTCAAGATATGCCCACACTATGCGGATTTGGGTTTATAACTCTGGATTTTTCTACATAAGACCCACCATTCCCTCAATTGAGCTTTTGGACCGAGTAGCTTATCGGTTATCTCACGAGCCGAAATCATGGGACCAAGCGGTGTTTAACGAAGAGCTCGCTTTCCCCTCCAGTCCAGGACGTGATGGCCTTTATGCAGCAAGGAGAACAATGGATATATATCTCTTCATGAACAGCAAAGTTCTGTTTAAAACCGTTAGGAAGGATCCTCAGCTGCGCGCGTTAAAACCAGTGATTGTTCATTTGAATTACCATCCGGATAAGTTAGCGAGGATGAAAGCTGTCGTGGAGTTTTATGTCGATGGAAAGAAAAACGCGCTCGAAAACTTCCCAGATGGGTCAATATGGTAAACTTTATTCTTCAATTGCAGCAGTCTCATCAACACATCTTAAACTTAATACCGAGATTCAAGAGCACCGAAGAAAGAATCATGTGACTTGATACCAATCTCCTGTGAAGTAACAATTGTTGAACATATATTTACTGGGCCTTTCACCCGAACCGCTTTGTAGTAGTAACTGCATGTTTGAGTTAGCACTTAGAAGTGTTCTTTTCTATATGTCGACTTTGGCAAATTTAATTTTGTTCTTGAGCTTAAATTGTATTTAAAAGTAGCATAGCGATTTCGATTGTAACTTTTATGCTATTTGGTGGTATTTTGAGACTTTTTGACAGAAAAGAATGTTACGTTACGCGGATTTGAGTACTAATGAAATTCTCCTTCAATAGAAGGAAATGATCTTCTGATGAAGCAAATTTTCTTTGTGCCTGGAATGGAAACTATTGTATAATGCATCTAACAGTTGATTGGTTTGATCGATGCAATAGTTGTTAAAAATTTAAATAGATGCATTTTATTTGCCAATTATAGTCTAGTGAAGAAATAAAATCTTCTTTGAGTTTCAGGAGAGCTCCTTACATTATCTTATATTTGCAGTGCATATATTAACTTAAAATCTACGAAAAGATCCTTAGCAGAGACTTGGAAAATTAAAAAACAAAAAAAATCTTAAAAGTCAAGATCATATATGAAGATATGAATAGTCAAAAACTTTTTAAATAATTGTATTGAGAGTTAGGAACCTGTGTAAAAGTTTCCAATTTTTTAATCATTGATTTTTTATTTTATTTTTTATTTTTACGGTTGTTCAGTTCTAGATATTCCTGAGTATCAAATGTACTTAAATCGTAAAATACATAATACTAATTAACGATATAATTATATAATATAATTGTTGTAATTCTATAATTGTTTTAATTGCATGTCCGAAGCATGAATTTGAAAACCTCAAAACGCTAAAAATCCTATTTCTTTTTTATTTTTTCTAGTTATGATAATTAAGCCTCTTCTATTTTATTATTTTTTCGCGTATTAGAAGAGAAAAAAAAATATTTTTTTTGTATTTTAAAATTTTATAAAAATATATGTAGATATATATCATGCAGTCAAAATTGTGTATTTACTAAGTTCTCTTTAAAAAAAAAATTTGTTAAACTATTTGATAAAATTATAAAAAAATAATAATCCGTAAATTTGTGCTTACCATAAATTTTGCATATCCATGGTTGGTCATAAATTTGGGTTGTGTTTATCGGTGGGCAAGAACCCGACACGTGCGTAATCCAACCCCAACGAGAATGGCATGGTCGCTTACGCGGCGAGCGTTATCGCCAACGCCGCGAGAGTATCTATGCGAACGGGGTCGCATGCGGACTTGGTCGGGTCACTCAATCCACCGTCCGTATAGTCTACAGTAGATCACTACCGTCCAAAGATAGACGGCGGAGATTGAACAGGAGAACATCGGACGGCGGATAGCGACCTTCCGCATGCGACACCTTCTCCCACGATATCACGTTTAGGGTTCCGTACCCGACCCTCGTCGTCTCCGATTACTCCCTCTCCTCCTCCTCCTCCTCTCCCTCCTCCTCTCTCGACCCTTTTTTCCCTCTCCCAATTTCACAAGCTTCGAATAATTTGTGAAAGCGATCGATCGTGCTCTCTCTCTCTCCCCCCCTCTCGCGCGCGCGCGCGCGCGCGCTTTGGAAAAAGGTAGGGTTTTGATTCCGATTCGTTTCCCTGTCTCCTCGATTGTTAGTGATGGGTGATATGTTTTGTTGAAATTTGATGAAGAAAACTAGGGTTTTGATGAGTATTTGCGTTCGATTCTGTTGTTAATTGGTGAATATGATGGATTAGAAGGTGGTTTGGTCTCAAAATTACGGTTTTTCTGCGTGCATGCTTGTAATTATGTTCTATTAGCTCAAATTGAATGATTGAAGCTTAACAAGATTGGTGGAGTTGGGTATTTGGATTTTGTAATGAAATAAGTAGGTAAAGTTGGTAATTGGATAGAAGAATCAATGTGAAAACTAGAACCGTGTAGATGAGCCTTGTAGAGTTTTTAGTATTTCTATAGTAGTTTAATTGGTTTTTTGTTTAGACATTGCTTTGAAACTGATTAATTATGCCTCTCGTTGAATGAGGGAATCTTATTCCCTGTGTCTAATCCAGAGAAAACAGTTGAGTTGCTGTAGCGATGGTTTCAAATCTTAGGTGGAACGGCTGCAAACGACATGTTTGAATCGGTCCCGCGTAATCCAAGGTGAATCTAGTATCTAAATGAACTCAGCTACTGTCGTGCTTCGTGCTTGTTCCAATCGGTATTGGCCAGTTTTGGCCGATTTCAGTTACTTTCGACTGGTTTTGTCGATTTTGGCTAATATCGATCTGTCGTTTTATGTCTCGACTGACCCTTTCAGCTGGTTTTCGGCTGATTTGGCCGATTTCAACTGGTTTTGTCGGTTGTTAGTCTCAAACTGCTGTTTTATGCCCTGAGCTACTGTGCTCAACATTAACTTCAAGTAAAATATTTTGACATTTTGAAATTGCCTGCTTACTTGACACTTATCTTTTGTAATTCATATCTCATTTAATTCTTGCTAAATTCTTACCAATAATAACTTGTTTTTGTTGTGTTTGTAGTATTGCCTATGTTTTTGAGATAAGTCTATCATTACTTTTTATCTATCTATCTTCGACCATACACTAAATTTAGACATGTCATAGTGTAATTACCATTTCATTGATATAACTAAATAGTGTTGTACTTGTCTAATTTGCCCACTTAGCCCCTTTTCTTTACTATTTAGCCCTTTTTTCTTTTTGAACAATCCAAAACCTCTGTAACAATGGAAACTAGCGAAATATTTTGTTTCAGTCAGGGTTGGAAACATAATCAAGGCAAGTTTCTTAATCACTTTTTGCCCACTGTTTTTTAGTTAATGTCTTTCTCTTGAATTCTCTTTATGTTTCTGACAGACTTTTGGGGCTTTGTGTCACCCACTGTGCCATTGGTTACAGGAACCTTGGCTGGCATCAATCAAAAACTTCCAACATTATCTGAGGGTGTTAAGGAAAGAGGATGAAATTAGACAGTTGTCAGCACTGTTAACCTCATATACTCTCTGTTATCAATGGCTGCTGGAGCTTCCCTTCATTTGTTCCATGAAGTGGGCATCATAAAAAAGCTTGGCCGAATTGACCAATTTAAGGTCTAAATTTTGGTTTAGTAGTGATATCTTTTATTTTTTATTTTTTCCCCTATAATACTTTGTTTCTTTTGTTGATGCTTAACTTTGTGGTTATGATTCTTTCAGCCCTCAGAAGTGAAGAGCTGGCGCCACTTGCCTAATAATTCTTTTTCTTCACGTGCCTTGGTATGGCTACTCTCTCTCTTTCTCAGCCTCCACTTTCAAACAGAAATAATCTACAACTTTCCTTTCCCAATATGATGCTATCACATTTCAAAATGCTTTAGTAAGGATATTACTTTGTTGACCGTTCTAATGACTGTCAACATTACTATCTTACAGAACAGGTTATAGAGAAATTTAGTAAGAAATTTTTGTCAATTTATGCTATTCCTTAAAGATAAAGACTCGTGTGAATGATTGATTAATGCCTTTTCAACTTGTACTATTTTTATGAATTTATGACTGTTGCAACTTGTTCTATCTTTTATGAACAAGAATATTAAAGCTCTTTGTTTTAATTATTTTTCATTTTTTATTTTTAAACCTATCTATCACATTCTGTTCAATAGATCTTTGGCTTTCATTGAACCTGATGGTTATTCAGCATTTATAGTTTATGAAAATTATGTGATTATTAATAATCAAAATGCCTAATTGAGAACATCATTGATCATAGTTGCATTTAAAGTTTCTTTTTTCTTTCCTAATGTGTTTTCTCTTTCTTTTTGCAGAGGCAGGATATTTGGAGCCTCAGTATATCAGATAGGGTCCATAGGCCAATCGTTTATATGCCTTACAGATATAATGCTCTGGCGTGTCGATCTTTTGCTCTACCAACTTCTTTGATGGAGAGCCCTATAGTAAAGTCCACCTCTTCAGCATTAACTAGGTACCATCCTTCAGTATTTTTATCACGCTTATGGTACATTAATTTATGCCAAGTTGTTGCTGACTGCTACAATTTTTCCTGTTTTAGTATGTCAAATGTTCCTTGACTGGTGCTGATTTTATTTGAGCTCATGCTTACTTTATCTTGCTAAGGAGGGTAGTGCAACTAATCAGAAGAGTATAGTAAGATAAAGGTTGTACTTGCTTAAAGAGAGCAATATGAAGCTATATGGGCATGAAGAAAGAACATATTAAAAACAACTCTAGTGCCTTTTTTTTTGTGTTGTGGGGCCGCGGGGTTTCATAGCTGCTTCTATAGTTGATGAAAAGAAGTAGGATGGCTGGAAGGTGCAACTATTTGTGTAGCTAACTTCTACCCTTTCCTTTATTTTGACAAATAAATTAATTATATGCCAATTACCAGGTCACAACTCTCTACAGTGCTATAGGTCTGAATAAGGCCTTAAGTTTATCGTACTATGTTATTGTAGAACCCATGTTCAAGTCAGCTTAATGCCATCAAACATTTACTTGTGATTTTCTTCTTTCTTGAATTGATGAATGAAGGTTTCATATATTCCTTTCCTCCTTCTTTTCTTGATAATCTGTATTGCTATGCCAAGTTCAACTTTATTTTCTCCTATATTTGTTTACATTGGTGAGTTAATGTACACAGTGTTAGCAGGCCTTGGTCCTTAAGTACCCTTTTAATCATGGCTAATGTTACTAGCAAGTTAATATGGAGAAGTCAAATGACTGCATGTAGGTTGCTCTGTTTTGATTTTCAAACATAGATGTAAGAGAAATTTTGATGTGCTCCTTCTCTTACAGGTCATGTAAGACTTTGCTTGCAAGCCCTACCACTCTGCAATTAGCTCCTGCAATTGGAATCGTTGCTTTTGCTGTGTGGGGACTCATTCCTTTGATGCGTAACATCAATGGCCTCTTTCATGTATGTTTGTAATGCATAATTTCATGCTGATTCCACAGTTACAGCTTCACTTGCCAAAGTAATAGAGCAAACTTTTTCTGAAATGTCTTATCAACAGAATGAGAGTAACTGGAAAAAGAGTAAAACATATCATGTTTCTGCCTCCTTTATTCAACCTTTGTTACTTTGGGCTGGAGCAATACTCGTTTGCAGGTATGGAACTTGGAATCTTCCTTTTTTTAAAACCTAATCTTTATTAAGATTTTTCAACCAATCTCTTGATCTTTCTTTTCTGGTTATCTTTTAGGGCGTTGGATCCAGTTGTTCTTCCTTCAGAAGCCAGCCAAGCAGTCAAATTGCGTCTTCTGAATTTTGTTAGATCGCTCTCAACTGTCCTGGCCTTTGCCTACTGTCTGTCAAGGTGAATATTCGCCGGTTCACATATGAATTCTAATCGCCGGTTAACCATTGTTCCATTGACTTATGGGAAGCATCTTTTTCTTGTTCGCTATAATTCTAGTTTTTTTTTCCCTTTAAAAGTCTATTTCTTATTCAGTTGTCTTGATCATTTGTTACAGCCTGATTCAGAAAACACAGAAGTTCTTCATGGAGACAAATGCCACTAATGATACAAGAAATGTATGATCCTGCTATATCTCATCAACCAAATGGCATCTATATTTGGTTTTATGTGTATTCCCCGGAATCATTTGACGTTCCATATTTTTACCTCAAGTTAAAGGCAAATTACGTCTATTTTTTAAATATTTGCTAGTGTAATAGTTATAGGACATTATTAATTGTGAAAGTCGTAATAATAATGCCAGTGAAGCATCTAGTGAAAAACTCTAGGAACCCTATCTCTTCTCAATTCCACCCTCTAGCGCCTCTCAAAAGAGGGAAAAAGGGCCACTATACACGTCATTGAAGTCATTTGATGAAGATTGGAAAGAAACTTGAGAGGAAATAAAATTTCATTTTATGACCCTTTTCATACTTTTTTTGTCTCAATAAATACTAGCAACAAATTTCTGACAAAAATTATTCTGGTCTGTATAGTTTGTTAATATAGTCTTTGAACAATGATATGCTTATTTATTATTGTACAGATGGGTTTCCAATTTGCTGGAAAAGCTCTGTATACTGCTGTTTGGGTTGCTGCTTTTTCTTTATTCATGGAGTTGCTGGGGTTCTCTACCCAGAGATGGATCACTGCTGGAGGTCTTGGTACAGTTCTGCTGACTCTTGCTGGTCGTGAGGTATCGCTTGATATTTCTTTTTCTGCAGAAAGCTATTTTCTAGCTTATTTTTGTTGCTGTATTGCCTTTTGTCTTTGAAACGTCAAATCCTCAAAACCTCTTTGCTGAGTAGTTTAATGAACTCTCTGAGACAGATTTTCACCAACTTCCTCTCAAGTGTTATGATCCATGCAACGCGGCCGTTTGTAGTAAATGAATGGATTCAAACTAAGATCGAGGGCTATGAAGTTTCTGGTACAGTCGAGGTCAGTTTTTTTATTAATGATTCGTAACTACAATAAATTTTGCCCGTCCGTTAAGGAAAAAAGAAAAGAAAAATGTTGAGATTCTTTGGTGATATATCCGTGGCTGCTACTTGATACTTTTAATTTGGGCCTGCTTGGCCTGGCTGGTGTTTCTACAGAAAGGTTTTTGAGTAAAGCTGTGTGAGGAAGCATTAATAGCTTTTCATGAGAAACCTCTTGACAGTTTCTTGCTACAACAGAAGTAGAAGTTCAAATTGGAGTTTTTGCTTTTTGAGGGCCTAAAAGCTCATATAGCTTTCTGCCATGGCAAAAGATCTAGACTATTACTCGGAGTTGATTAGCTATTCCAAGAAATAGGCACTTAACTTAATAATAGTATGCTCTTGCGTGGGGCTTTTTGTGTTAGGGACTCCTGCTCCTAACTATAATTTTGGTACCGATAGAAAGATTTAATATCTTTATTGGACGTCCTTCTACTCCAAGGGAAAGAATGATTCCTCTTTTAACTTAGCCTAAGTTAGAAGCCATTAAGAAAAACTCAATTCTTTATTTATTAAATTGACCTTTTTTTTACCAAAAAAGTAGAGCGTCTTATTTATAGGCCTAAAATTTTTATAATAATCCTAATATAATAAGAAAACTAAACAAGAGTAGAATAAATCAAAAGATATTCCTATTCTAGTAGATATCTTAAATACTATTTTTTCTAATCTAATAAGTAAAATAACCTTAATCTAACAATGAAAAAACTTTATATCCGGGTCATTCTAGAATTTGGGGTGATCACAACATTTTGATCGTGACAACTGCTTATCCTGCTACATTTCAGCATGTTGGTTGGTGGTCTCCAACTATTGTAAGAGGTGATGATCGTGAAGCAGTCCATATTCCTAACCACAAATTTACAGTTAGTGTTGTGAGGAATCTCAGTCAAAAGACTCACTGGCGTATTAAGACCCATCTTGCAATTAGCCACCTGGATGTTAGCAAAATTAATGTGAGTAACAATTTGAATATGCATTTTGAGTTTATTATTCTTCTTTCACTTGTTCTATATTTGAATTGCCTTCTTTCTCAGTGCTAAAACAATATTTTGTTTTTGCAGATCATTGTAGCTGATATGAGGAAGGTCTTGGCTAAAAATCCTCAGATAGAGCAACAGAGATTGCACAGAAGAGTATTCTTGGACAATGTTGATCCAGAAAATCAAGCTCTTTTGGTAATAATTCTTTGCTAATAGGAAGTTCATTCTGTTCAAATTTTTCAGTCTCCTATCTCTTATGCTGCAGTGCTCTTTTGGTAATAATTCTTCGCTAATATGAAGTTCATTTTTGTTTATACCTATGTATGTTACTTGGAATAAATAATCTGATGTCTTCAATTTAGAAAGAAATATATTGTGCCTTCTTGGGATTCATTCAGATCTCAATTTGTAGATTTAGCTGCTTTTCTTAGATACATGGTTTGTGACTCTATCATCATATCATATTTTTTCCTTTTTGGTATTTGTTCAGTTGCTATGTTTGATCATTATGGCGCTTTGATATCAACATTCAGTTTCCTGCTATTTAATGCTTTCTTTCTGGAAGCTTCTTTTAATTTTATTTCTTTTCCTTCTCGGACTCTCTACCCTTCTCTTATGCTTGCTCCAAATGATCGTGAACATTTTGCTAGAGTCTAGAATACTTCATCTAGAGTGTCTGGTATTTGATTCATAGAATGTTAGTGGTCACTCTTTCTTCCTTGTGAACTTCTTTAATAACAAGTTAATGTAGACATAAGTTGGCAGTTGATGGAAAATTCGCCCTTTTCTCTCGTTTCACTTCTCTGCTGTTCAACTATTGTGCAGCAGCAATTGATTTTGAGGGTTGCCATGAGCTCATGTTTCCCATTGTATTTATTATACATGATCTTCTTGTAATTTTGTTTTCTGGATTATTAATTTTCACTAATTGTTACTATTCTGAATTCTCACAGTTTGTTAATTAACTTGTTGATGTTCTCACATCATCATTCCATTTCTCTGCAGATTCTCGTTTCTTGTTTTGTGAAGACTTCACATTTTGAAGAGTACCTCTGTGTTAAGGTAAGATGCTATATCTGTCTTGTGAAGCATATGATGATTAACTGTTTCTTTTCTCATCTTTTTCATGGCTTGTCCAACTACTATTATTAATCCTATGCATGTTTCTTATGCTAGATTAGTGGATAAATCTTCATGATTGGCTTATTTATGTTTTGAAACTAAAGATACTAGCAATTCTAGATATAACTGTAATTAACTGTTCGGTCCTTACGAGAAAAAAAAAATGATTTAATTTAGATGATATTTGGTCGGAAATAAGATTTTTTCCGGGAAGAAAAAAAAAATCTTTATTCAAATATTAAATTGTCTCTAAAAGCCCAGTTTTATTGCAGTATCGGTTACTCTTATCACATTTCCCCTGCTCTTTTCCTATCTCATTGTTTGTCCTTGAATCTTTGTTATCATGTTGTGGTTCACCCTGATTGAAAAACCATTAATTTCTGTTTCCTACATATGGTACTAAAGAAGTTTCCAATATTAGCTCTTATCTTTGAGAAACTTTTTTGTTTTTTTCCCCCCTTTTATCAGCTCCTATTACTTCCCATTCCTAACAAATACTAAACGAAATCAACAGGAAGCAATTCTATTAGATCTCCTCAGAGTAATCAGCCATCACCGAGCAAGGCTGGCCACTCCAATCCGTACGGTGCAGAAAATATACGGTGATGCCAACCTGGAGAACATTCCCTATGCAGAGACCATCTTCTCCCGTTCGAGCGCTGCCGCCAGCCGTCCATTCCTTCTGGTCGAACCATCGCGAAAAATCAACGGTGAGGACAAAGCCAAACCCCGTCAAACACCTCGTGAAGAGCAAACGCCAAAAACTAGTGCACCGCAAGACCCCAAAGTAAGTCCGGTTGGTAAACACCAGCAAAAGAAACCAAATTCAGGAGGAGAAAATCAGCCTAAGAACTCTACAAATGATCCTCCCTCTAAGGAAAGCTTGGACTCCGATACTAAGAGCGAGGCTGTCACTGAGCAAGTTGATATTAATAGTACTGTTCCTCCAGTTAAGATTAGGAGTGAGGGCGAAATGGTGAATGCTAAGAGTGAGGGTGAAAGGGTGAATACTAAGAGTGAGCCCGAAAGGGTGAATACTGTGGGTGAGGCTGTAAGGGTGAATGCTAGTAATGATGCAGAAAGGATGAGTACCAAGAGTGAGGTTGAAAGGGTGAATGCTAAGAATGAGGCGGTGAATACTAAGAGCGAGGACGAATGGGCGAGTGCTAAAGTTGAGGCCGAAAGAATTACTAAGAGTGAGGTCGAAAGGGTGAACGTTATAAGTGAGTCCGAAAGGTCTAGTGCTAAGAGTGAGGCCGAAAGGGCGAGTGCTAAGAGTGAGGCCGAAAGGGTGAATACTAAGAGTGAAGCCGAAAGGGTGAATAATCCCACATCTTCAGCTGGGAGGCCCGCCTTTGAGGACAATATTGTACTTGGTGTAGCCCTAGAAGGTTCGAAGCGGACTCTTCCTATTGAAGAAGGGATGCGTGCAGGATCTAATTCATCGGATACAAATGAGCAGGATAAGACTGGGCCTTCTCCGCCTATTAAGGACAAGGGTCAAATTCCAGCCGTTCCTGGCCAAGGGAAGGTTGACCAGAGGGATCAAGAGAGGTGATCACTCTGGTTAAGATTTCGGCAAATTGACTGACATGATCATTGGGCGATTTGTTGCAATTCTCTTTTTTGTCAGATGCAGCATTTCTTCGAAAGCCTTTCTCTGTACAGATTGGTAAAATATGCTATATATTTAGTTGGAAGTGTTAGTGTATCCTGTTGTTGTGTTTCAATGGTGGATACTGTATCAGTACACTAAACTTATCCTTGTGATTGTTTTAAGGAGACTTTATTTTGATTTAAATTTGGTGTTAGCATTTTGTTTTAGGAATATAAATTTGAAATGATATTACTCTTGACATTCGTTTTACTTGAACATGTTTTATGCCCTGGGCAAACTGATTTTTTAGCAGCATTATCTGAGAAATGTAGTAGATATTTCTTTAATAGAAATTTAAGATATTTCTCAATTGAGCAATGCTATCTATACACCCTTTTGTAGACGTTACATCCATAGTCTTCTCGTGGAACTTGCTTGTCTTACCTCTACTTTTTTAGGTTTTTTAAATAAAAACTCCAAAGAGGTTTGATGTTGTATCAACTCTTGGCTAAGGGTGAGTTCATTACTGAAAAATAAATGTAGTGGATAGTATGCTATTTTTTTTTTTAGAAAAAAAAAAAATTGAATTCAAGGATGATAATGCTAAGTGGTGAAGGAAAAATATTGAGGTGATTTCGATCTCAAGAACTTAGTTAGTTTCGGGTCTTAACTACCAAACCTTAGCGCAATTTGTCGATACCTTCGTTTGGTCATCAATCAGGAGGTCGGGGGTTTGATCTCCGCATGCATGTCTAAAAATGAAATGATTTAGCCTTTGGCTTCTTGGAAAATTTAATGTGACTACCCTAGAAGGGCTTTTGTGGAACAGTAAAAAAAAAAAGAAAAAAATAAATATTATTGGGGCAAAAATGGATGAAAGGTCCCGGAACCATTACCTATCGTAAGTTCGTTTTGGTATTTTTTTAATTTAAACACTTTGGTTCAGAACTTTCAGATATATTATAATTTAGTTCTTGAATATTGGAAAATATAAAGCCTAGACTCCTAATTTTGCTATAATTAACAATAAATTGTTCAGAGGAGTGCCAAAAGTTTTTTTTTTTTTTTAGAGAAATGTAGTATATTATTCAGTTTATTTATTTATTAAAATAAACTCAGCAAAAAATATGAAGCAGTCCTTAGCCGGCCGAGGAGAAGTAGCAAAGATTACATAAATAAGTTGCTTCTTCTAGAGAGTAGAACCCCACAAACTTATTGATAATAATAATGACAAAAATATTGTAATTTTTTATTTGAATAAAAAATTGGCACCGTATACAATTTGGAGCTTAAAACAATTACAAACTCAAAACGTTGATCTCTCCGTATATAGTTGCTAATTAAGAGAGTGACATCCCATCTGTATAATATATAATTCTTTGAATATATCCTTCTCTTATGATTTGAGGGAAACAACTTAGCCTTATTAGTATTTTTTTTATTTATTGTTAGTTGAGTGTCCTAATTAATTAATTAGAAGGTGTGTTTTTTTATATTTAATAAAACGATTAGTGGGAATGAGGTCATGCAATGGATAGCAAAATGCATAGTGAAATTATATATCCACTCTCATTTTTTGCATTATTATTATTATTATTATTATTATTATTACTTATAAGAGAGAGAAACAAAAAAAGAAACATGTTTTGATTTTGAATTTTTAGTTTTTTCTTTTTTTTCTTTTCTTTTGATTTGAGAAAAGAAGTGCCTAGCAATCTACAACTTTAAACATGAAAATAAGAGAGGAGAGAAAAGAAATGCATAAGCGACTTAAATTAATTGGTTCTAAGACTCAAATAAGATGTATTTTAACTTGGAATTAGTTTCTAAGCTTTTTGCTTAAACGATTTAGCTTGAATTATTATTATTATTATTTTATATTTACATGGTTTTTTTGGTGATCTTAAGCCAATGTTTTGGAATGTTAGTGATAAAATGTACAAATACTCAAACAAAATTTGTCACGATCAATCATGGCCAGCAATATATTGTATGTGAAGCACGTTTATTTGTTATACATTTAAGTCGACCGAGAGTAGTACTTTAATATTTTATATTGAATGATCTCTCTCTCGATTGGACCTTAGACTTTTGATAAGTCCAAAAAATGAATTTCATTTAAATGAGAAAAAAAATTAAATCAGATTAGGAACTTCATGCATGGAGTTTGGACTCAAAACCTCATGCTGAGACATCATATAAGATATTATTTTTTAATATTTTATATTCAATGCAATAAATCCATGATAAAGATGCACAAATACTTAACAGGCATCTCTTCTTTTCTAACTTTATAGTTCAAGCACTTTATTTATTTATTTTATTTTCAAATTCTCAATCTTAACCTAATTTTAGTTGGAATTGGAATGTTTTGGAATCATGAGGGTAATAGAAGGATGTTATTCAAAGTGGCTGCAAAAACACTTTTATTTTGCTGCTTTGAGCCGACAAGAGGTACCATCCAGGGGGGTGTAAAAAAGGCTGCAATAAGCAGCTGATTTAAGAAATTGTGCTACTTCTTTCCTAAGCACAAAATTAGAGGGTTTTTTACTTTTTTTTATATCTTTTCGCCTTCTTTTTAGTTCCTCGAGACCTCGTTGCCTCATCTGTATGGAGCTAAGTTTATCTTCCGAATGAATGAAGCAGATAACATATTATTTTTCTCTCTCAAAAGGAAAAAAGAAAATTTATGCTACTTTTTATGTAATTGCTGGTTATAACATTTTATGAAATATTTATAATAGTAAGGCCGGCTTTATTAGTTATACAAAATTTGGATGAATTTGCTATTTAAAGTGCGATTAGTGACCAGTTTTACTGAAACTACTGAGTCAATAACAAACAAAAAAAAATTCTGTGAGTCTGCTGTAAATTTGCGTTTTTCTAAATCTCAAATTTGAAAAAAGAAACTTCACGCATTTGATGTTAATTGTGCTTCGTTAGTTAAATCCTAGACTTCTTGTAAGAAAGTGATGCTAATTACGTAGTTATTTTTGATATAGACTTATAGATTTAGACTCCTATTATAGATTGTGGAAACATTGCGAAGCTTGCTGTGAGAAAGTACGATAAAAAAGTATTTTATCTATTTTCATATATAATGTTACGTTCTGTATATCGCAATGAGTCAATGACGATATATTTTCTGCAGTCTTATAAAAAATTAGAGAAACACATTTCTATGTGCTTCTGCCCTATATTTATTGTGTTTACTAACATTAAGTGGATCCCAATATCAAACAGATCTTACTGAAAGAAACATTTTAACTAAACCAGATGGGGGTATTTATCAATTGTTTGCAATTAAATAGAAGTAAGGAGATCAGGTCTAGATACAAGACAAAACCGTCCCAATTTTTATGTTATTTTATTTTATTTGTTTATGTATCTCTAAATGCGCATATATGTACATATAAAGACAAACGAATGATGATGTTTGTGTACTTTTTTTAGCTTCCTTGGATTGAAAGGAAAGGTTCCATGAATACAACCAAGAGAGCATCCAATACAAATTAACATTTATCCATTTCCCGTGTGGGACAAAAAGATTACAATATGTTCCTACGCGGGGGATCTCTCATGATGATTCATTAGATTTTTTTATAAAAAAAACAAAAGAAATAAACGAAGCGTCCAGTGGTTGATACCTGAGATTCCGAGTTCGAATCCTAATTGATTCACATTTTCAGCTAAGTTTATTTCTAAAAAAAATAAACGAAGTGGGTAGCGTGCTACTTTTTTCTCTTAAAAATAAAAAATAAAATCAAAAGAAGAAAAATTAAGATCTTCTTATCGCCCTTAAATTTCTACAGAAATTGAGTTATTTTATATAAGTAATAGAGCGAAAAATTCTGAATTCTAGTCTAATTTAATTTATTTATTATTTTTGCCTACTCGATCAAATTCTATTTAATTTTTGGTTTTTATTAAAAATTTCTGACATAAACATGAAAAAGTATCAAATAGAAAAATACATAAAACACTACTTAATGTATCTATGTATCATTATAATTATTTTACATATTAATTGTTGCTAGAAATAATATTTCTTCTACGAACAATATTTTTCACCTTTCAAACAATTTGAAAACTTTGTTATTTATTTATTCTTTTTACACTTTGCTGCTTATAGCTAGAGACAAGGGTTCACCAAATCAACATAGGATTGGTTTTGTTTTTTGTGTTTTCGAGATGTTGATGTAATTGTGATGTGTAGGAATCAATTAAGTGTTTTAATTTTAGCTTCTTGGGGCAGCTCTACTTGAGCCAAAAGCGATTCCAACGTAAATGGATTTGGTTTACATGTTACATGACCACGTACTTTATTTGTCACCTCAATTTTCCTTGCATAGTCATATAATTATTAGTTGTTATATATATATTTATATATATATATATATATATAAGTTGTCACTATATATGTCCTTGTCCTATCATTTCATGTAGTCTTTTTTTAAAGCAAAGAAAAAAATTGATTCACTTTAATTAATATTTCTTACATTTAGTTGGCCAAGTCAAGTAATTGGGTTAATGGGTTTGTTTAAGAAGAAGAAGCGTGATTAAAAAGTTACATCTTTTAATTGACTTAATTAATTCACTGAGTTATTTTATTTATAACTTTTTATTATTATTCTTGTTTATTTCGAGAATCATGCTCAACACGCCTAAAGTTAAATAAATAGACGTATAATGATCATGTCCTATTGGCATAAGTTAGAAAGTCTTGGGAACAAGGCCACCTAATTTTTTTTTATTTTAATTATCCTAAGTTTCTGGCTTTAGAATTAGATAAATATTTTACTTACAAACAAATTTTATAATATTTTAGGAACTATACTATTTAATGGTTAGATTTCAAATTTAAAATTATAAGTCATGCTTATTTTCTCGTGATTTGTATTTCTCCATCAATTAAATACCGTCATGTATACTAGTTTGTAAAGTATTGTAAAATTAGCCCAAAAACTAATTAAAAGAAAATTCCCCAAAAAAAATGATTGTCTTGTTTCTTTTTAGGTAAAAACATATCTAAATTATCTAAATTATGGACCATTTTAAAACGGCTATACAACTTGTTAATGTTTTAATTTTATTTTCTAATCTTTGAATTTGTTTAATTTGAATTGGTTAATAGTACACTTCACTTTAAAATTTAAGTTAATTACTTACTTAATAAATTTATAGTTACAAAAAATATTGTATGAAGTATACTAACTAAACTATAAAGATAAACTATATATTCAAATTTTGAATTTAAAGTGTTATTAACTGACTCAAGTCAAACAAATTAAAAGGTTAGATAGTAACATCAAATTTTTGAAAGGTAATGTAGTCGCTTTAAATTATATACATTTTTACCTCTTTTTTATATAGATGGATATGTTTTTAATTTTTTTTTTTGGAGTTGAATTAATATTCCTTGACTCGGTCCTGATCCGGACAACAATGATTTTAAATCTATTTTAAAACACTTGACTCGGTCGTGATCCGAGTCAAATCCAAATGGCCGTACCAAGCCAAATTAATCAAAGAAATTAAAACTTGATCCCAAAAAAAAAAAAAACTTAAACGAGTATCTCCTCCTCCTCCGAAGCCGCCTCAGATTAATTCGCTTTCTCATCTAAACACTTGACTCCAAAGTGTCTTCTTTCCTTCTTTGTCTCTTTAGATTACTTCAAACGCGTTGAATAAAAAAAATTTCACATTTTATAACTATAAAGTTTATCTATAAAATTAAAGTTTCTCTAAGATTCTTGTTGAATATAAGCATCAAAATTATTGTTTTATAGTATGTAGCTTAAGTTTTTAAAGAACAATGAGTATTGCACATAATTTTAAGATAGTATGAGAAAAAAAATACGAATTTATAAAATTTTGTAATTTATTGCTTATGCTGATCAATGATAGAAATTGAACACTTACTTTTTTATGTATTGGCGCGTCCTTCACCTGAGTTGGGCACTCTATTACAATTATCATTCTCAAAACTTATAATAATCATACAATTAACAGCTTTATAATGAATCATTATATATGTTAGTGATAAGCCGCTAGGACGGAACCATTAAGAGGCCCACAGTGGCCGTGGCCCCCCCTGAATTTTAAAAATTGCATAAAAGTTCTTTATAGTAAAAATTAAAATATTATAAATTTTAATTTTAGGGGGCCAAATTATTTTTTTTAATAAAATTTGCGTCCCAATTTTTTTGTAAATTTCTTGATCCTTTCCCTTCAGCTCTTACAGTCTTGTTTCTTCTTGAGCACATTATCGCTACTGTTGCTAACAATAGCTGATCAGTGAATCTGACAATTTTTTTTTTTTTATACTATCCGAGGTCGAATTTTTTTCTGTCAAATTTAAATTTTGCCCCCCCTCTTAATTTCTGGCTTCGATCCTAGTGATAAGTCGTAGAATGTGAGCTTAAGTTGGTGTAGAATTATTATTATTATTATTATTATTATTATTATTAGAAAGAGAGAGAGAGAGAGAGAGAGAGAGAGAGAGAGAGTTCAACGAAGTGACCGGCCAAGTCATCTGTAGTCCAAAAGGAGTACTCTCTCTCTCTATATATTGGTAAACTAGGTACGAGAGAGCTCGACAATATTTATACTTTATATAGATATAAAAACATATAATATACATGCATATATATATATATATATATATATATATAAAATACGCTAATTAATAAAAAGATACATGTAGGCGGCAACCCACTACATGCTAACAATATAGTAGACAAAGTAATCTTTTTAGCCTTCGCAAAGGAGCAAAAAGAAAATGCTATACTAGGAGCGTGCATGGCGCAGTAGTGTTTTTTTTTCTTTTTTTTTTCTTTCTTTCTAATATACCAACCCCATGAGAGAGAGAGAGAGAGAGAGAGAGAGAGAGAGAGAGAGATCTAGAGAGAGAGAGAGAGGATATTTAGGGAGCAAAACAAAAGAAAAGAGAGAATGTCTCTCGGGGAGCTCTGCTTTGGTGGGTTTGATGATGATGCTTAACGCACGCTCCTCTCCACCTTTTCTGACGTTCCCCTCCCCCTCTCTCTCTCTCTCTCTCTCTCTCTTCTCCTCTCGAAGTAATTGCTTGTGCTTGGTGCGGCGTGTGATGCACTCCTAAAATTCAATAATAAAAACCATGCCTCCAAGTTAAAATTTAATGAAAAATACTAAGTCTGCAACAAAGTGGGTTGTAAACATATCACTCTTCAAATTTAATTTACTGAATAAACATATTATCTGACATTCAAACAAGACGTGCATTATTGGATGATATTGACAGAAACATTCTCACTTAAGAAATACTGGATTTATTGAATCAGGTTTATTTCAGCCAGTAAACGATAGCTAGATTCAATTTCGTAAGACCTACTTATTTTGAAAGTCTTATTTTCAAATGCTAACTTTTGTGTGAATCAAATAACATTCTTGTATTCCACTGATCTGTTGTTATATTACTAATTGATGGTTAAGTTTTTTTTTTTTTTTTTGAAATATATACATATTCAATAATAATTGAAAATGTAGCGTGGCACACAGTGTACTAGCTAGGTGCATGCAACACTCTCTCCACTCTTTCTCTCTCTAGATTTCTCCTTCTTCATCCTTTGGCACGCCTAGTATCATTCTCTCTCTTCCCTTTCTCTATCTCTCTTGTGCATGTCAGAGAGAATACCTTCACCTCAGAAACCAAAGCAAAGGTTCCCTTCTCTCTCCATCCTCCTCCTCTGCCACCCCTCTCAAACGTTGTTGCTTCTTTTTTTTATGTAAAAAGTATAATAACACACCCACAAACCAATCAACAACACCAACACATTAAAGCACAAGAGAAAGCAAAGCAGAAACAAAGCCCAACAAGCCGAAAGATATAAAAGAAAGAAACCCAAAAGCTATATAGCTAGGGAGCCCACAAAAGAAGGGAAATTTTTTTAAAAAATAAAAAATAAAAAACCCCACTCATCTCGGTCTCACCAAAAGAAATCCCACGCCCATTAAAAGGCATGCACTCACCACCCACTAGAGAGATTCCCCCCCCTCTCCCTCTCCCTCTCCCTCTCCCTCTCCCTCTTTCTCCACTAAGTTGAAGAAAAAAAAAAGGAAAAAAAAAGAAAAAAAAGAGAAGCTCGTTGGTGAATTCCAAAAACCCTAATAACCGTAGTAGTAGTAGTAGTAGTAGTAGTAGGAGGAGGAGTAAGAGAGTAGTAGTATAAGCAGAGGCTCTTCACACCCACTCCTCTTTGCTCACCATCTCTTTCTCTCTATTCCTATGTGGTGGTGGTGGTGGTGCAGTAGTAGTAGTATTGTTGTTTTTGTTAGTGGTTTAGCAGTAGTAGTAGTATATTATGGATACACTATTTAGGTTAGTTAGTCTACAGTCATCGGATCAGCAGAGCTACAACTCAAGCCGCACTTCGTCTAGCTCGAGATCCTCCTCCAAACCCAACACCAACAACACCAACAACAGCAACAACAACAACAACAATAGCAGCAGCAACAACAACAACAATAGCGGCAGCAACAACTGCAACTACTACTACTATTACCACCACCTCCACGGCCACCACCACGCCAATATCGACGCGTATCAAGAAGAATGCGGCAACGCCCACCATTTTTACATGGATGAAGATTTCTCCTCCTCCTCCTCCTCCAAGCAATTCCACCATTACAACCCCCAGAATCCGTCCACTACTACTACTGCGACTACGGCCTCGGCGCCGGCGCCGACCCCGGCGCCGTCGACGTCGTCGACGGCGCACCTGCTGTTCGACCCGGCCGAGTTCTCGTCGCTCCCGCCGGACCTCAACCTCGACTTCTCGTCTCCGACCACCTCGGCCTCCGGCGGAGGGGGAGGGGGAGGGGGAGGGGGAGGGGGAGGGAGGTGGGCGGCGCAGCTGCTGATGGAGTGCGCGCGGGCGGTGGCGGCGCGGGACAGCGGGCGGGTGCAGCAGCTGATGTGGATGCTGAACGAGCTGTCGTCGGCGTACGGCGACCCGGAGCAGAAGATCGCGGCCTACTTCCTGCAGGGGCTCTTCGCCCGGCTGACCTCGTCCGGGGCGCGGACGCTGCGCACGCTGTCGTCGGCGGCCGACCGCGCCGCGTCCTTCGAGTCGACGCGGCGCACCGCGCTGCGGTTCCAGGAGCTGAGCCCCTGGTCGTCGTTCGGCCACGTCGCCGCCAACGGCGCGATCCTCGAGGCCTTCCTGGAGGGCGGCGCGCAGCGGCTGCACATCCTGGACCTGAGCAGCACCTTCTGCACGCAGTGGCCGACGCTGCTGGAGGCGCTGGCCACGCGCTCGGCGGACGACACCCCGCACCTCACCATCACCACCGTCGTGCCGGCGGCCCTGCAGCGGGTGATGCGCGAGATCGGCCAGCGGATGGAGAAGTTCGCCCGCCTGATGGGCGTCCCCTTCCGCTTCGCCGCCGTCCACCCTCCCCCCGCCGGGCTGGCGGAGCTCGACCTCGAGTCCCTCGACCTCCGCGGCGACGGCGCCGTCCTCGCCGTCAACTGCGTCGGCGCGCTGCGCGGGGTCCCCCCCGCGTCGCGCCGGCGCGACGCCTTCCTCGCCGCGATCCGGCGCCTCGAGCCGCGGATCGTCACCGTCGTCGAGGAGGAGGCGGACCTCGCGGCGGAGGGGGACGAGGGCGGCGGGGAGGCGGCGGCGGAGGAGGGGGGGTTCGTGAGGGTCTTCAAGGACGCGCTGCGGTTCTTCTCGGCGTACTTCGACTCGCTGGAGGAGAGCTTTCCGAAGACGAGCAACGAGCGGCTGGCGCTGGAGCGGGCGGCGGGGCGGGCGGTGGTGGACCTGGTCGCGTGCCCGCCGGAGGAGTCGGCGGAGCGGCGCGAGCGGGCGGCGGCGTGGTCGCGCCGGATGCGGGCCGCGGGGTTCGCGCCCGCCGCGTTCAGCGACGACGTCGCCGACGACGTGCGCTCGCTCCTGCGCCGCTACCGCGAGGGGTGGTCGATGAAGGACGCCGCCGCCGCCGCGGACGACGCCGGGATCTTCCTGGCCTGGAAGGACCAGCCCGTGGTGTGGGCCAGCGCCTGGAGGCCCTAACGGACCCAAACTCACCTCCCCTGCACCCGACGCACCACCTCAGCCCCCTTCGGCCCCTCCCTCCGTAGAATAGGAGCAGATCAGATTCATCATTATTATTATTATCAAAGCGGGTCGAATTTAGTCGGTAAAATATTGTGTACCATTTTCAAACAGCATCAATCCCTTCTTTAAATCTCCGCCTCTCAAAATGCTACAACATTTTCTTTCCATCTGCCCTTGATTTCAAAGTTAGAAGGGGACTACCAGTTGCGGCGCACGGATGACGTGGTGGACCGGGTGCAGGTGACGATTTCTTTAGATAGTTGAAGTGGCGGGAGACGGGAAAGGGCGCGCCGGGCGCACGTGCGAGGGAGCGGGGTTTTGAAAAGTCGCGCACGTGCCAACTGGAGCGTGTGGGGGAATCGAGAGAGAAAAAGCGTGGGGGAAAAAGGAAAAGGTTGGGCGAGTGAGTGGAAAACGAGTTGGGAGAAACAGAGAAAGAAAAAGAGAGAGAGAGGAAAAATAGTATAAGTATTATTCGACAGAGATAGCCATGATCGCGATTATTATCTCTCTCTCTCTCTTTTCTTTTCATTTTTCTTTTTCTTTTTCTTTTTTTTTTTGTTTTTTATCTTTTTTTCACTTGAGAAGCCAAAAAAAAGCACCTGGATTTTGTTTGTTTTTGGACTGGGTCTTATCTCCTATTTTGCTAAACTTCTATTTATAGTAAAAATGTTATCTACAATGAAATTCATAGTTCAAGTTCTAATTCTTTTCAAAAAGAAATTTAATATTCAATGCTACCTAACAAACTTTTATGCAAAGAAGCCACCGAGTCCCATTCACCTTTTCTTATTGATTAAGGACTTAAAAATATAATTTTTTTTTGTAACTTTATAACTAAATAGAACATAAAGAGAATTTTATATGACACTTAAAAAGTGGTTAGTGCTCCACAGTAGCATAATTAATTAAACTAGAATAAGATACATAATAAGATAAGAGAGAGAGGAGGACATATTTGAGGGTTAGGTGACAAGGTGATATCAGGATGCAGGATATCCGGGATATATAAATAAATAAAAGGGTAATTAAAATGTATGCATATATAGTTCCTATACAATTTCTATATCGCGAGTTGGTTCTTATGCTTTAACATTTTTTTAAAATAAAATGATTATATTTTAGTAATATTCACTTATTTGGTAATAAACAGTTAACTTTTTTTTTAATATCAACAAACTAAAATAGATATATGTTTGGATTGCAACTATAGAAACAAAGGTTATAGAGCATATATTCTGTCTTAAAATCCTGTTTGAAATATGTTGTTTGGCATATCTCTTCAATTTATTCAATAATAACGTAATATTTGATAGATGATGAGTATGCTCTCAAATATCTATAATAGATATTACATCCGAACTTCAAATTATTTTGAAGTAAACAATCTCCTTTCCTACCAAATTAATTAATCATGTGATACAAATAACTTTTAAAGATAAAGACCGAAAAATCAAACTCCTTATTTTCAATTTTCGTAAGAAATTTTTTGTACCGAATGAATTGTTAATGGATATCATATTCAGACGTAGTTTGATAATGTAGTGGCTTAAAGTACTATTTTATATTATAAAAAACTCAAAATTAATCTTTTTTTTTTACACTATAAAATTGCAGTTGCAACTGTCATCGGATAAACATGTAATCGCATGTTTCTTTGCGACCGCAATCTTATAACATATAAAAAAAAACAAAAAGATTAATTTTTTTTTATCAGTTTATAATATAAAGATAGTATTTTTAGCCACCGCCACACTACCAAACAAGATCTTAAACATCCAAACAGGAGGTAAATAAAAGAAAAACTCTATCTATACACTCCATTTCGGGATATGTATGATGTATATACACCCATCAATCTAAAGAATGAGATTTTTTTACTTGTCACATCATGTATCATACACCCCGTAACGAGGTGTATGAATAGCATTGCTCTAAATAAATCTGGGAAAGGGATACACATTAAAAAGGGGGGGGGGGGGGGGGGGGGGGGGGGGGGGGGGGGGGGGGGGGGTCGTTATCGCGTGAGGTAAGGGGGGTGGGGGTAGGGGGGGTGGTGGTGGTGCGCATAAGCGAATCTTAGGACGAGTGCTCATGGAATCTAACAAAAGATGGTGGTGTTGGTAGTGATGGACGACTACTCTCTCTCTCTCTCTCTCTCTCTCTCTCTCTCTCTCTCTCTCTCTCTCTCTCTCTCGTTGTAGTAGTGGCCTGCACCACGGCTCCTCCTTTGTGATCTTTTCTCCTCTGTGCCCTTTATTCACTAGAGAGAGAGAGAGAGAGAAGAAACTGCGGAATTGTTCCCTGCGCCGGATGCATGGACCAGTGAGTTAGGTCCAGGTTTATGTCTTAATAAAAAAAAAATGGATAAGAGTATAGGCCGCTAATTAAGAGTCTTTATGCGACTAATAAAAGAGTAAGTAATTGATGAATTGAGCTCCTGTACTTTTAAACGTACCAAGTCATTGGTGCTTATAGGTTTTCGGCCTTTGGATTAAGGTATGTGCAGTTAGGATGATAGTGGTCCCCAAAGATTGAGTGGGTGGTTGGTTGAATAGTATGATTTAACGGACGAAAATGATCAATTGGGTAGATCTAACTTTCACCGTAGCCAGACTGGTAATTGATATATATTCACGATCCAAACTTAGTAGTTTTAAGTTTTTAAGTGAAATGAGTTATATTGCATATGCCATATACTTGAGCTTATATGAGGTTGACATAGGACACTTAGTCGACTTTAATTTATTGTAATTTGAGTGTGAAATCGTTTTTAAACATTTTAGCGTAGAAATCATACTTTAGCTAGTTCAGTTGCCATGTTACCATCATTTAACTGTTCATGGGCGAATGAGTTAGGTCCGACCCTTGATTCAAGAATTTGTATGTATTATAGGCAACTGAATCATTGAATTTGAGTTTAATTAGCTTGTTGTTTCGCTCAGATCATTTTGTGACAACTGATTTACCCGTCACGTCATTTAC
Organism: Puya raimondii; assembly: GCA_016920855.1. Taxonomy (NCBI): domain Eukaryota; kingdom Viridiplantae; phylum Streptophyta; class Magnoliopsida; order Poales; family Bromeliaceae; genus Puya; species Puya raimondii. The sequence continues at coordinate 2,933,528 of JABWPP010000044.1, read as the reverse complement.
CTATCATATCATCTTTTGAAGATGATGTGGCGGTTAAATTTTAATAGTCTTGCGATAATACGTCTGCGAAAGCAGCTGCCACTAGATTGCCACATCATCTTGTGGAGATCAGTTGGCCTCTATCTGATTAGAAATTTGAAATCAAATTAAATCAATTAACATAATTAAAGCAGATATTAAAGTTCAATCACTCAATTACAAGAATTGAAGTTCAGTGACATAAATAAAATATTAACAATAAGTTCAATAACCGACGGTAAAACTTTTCCTTAACTTTTTCTTGAAAATATTTTTTTTGTTTTAATTTCAACATACAGTATAAAATACGATGAATGACAATTCACTAGACGATCAATGGCTGACATGATGCACAAGATGCAAACAGCAACTTTAGTAGAGAGAGAGAGAGAGAGAGAGAGAGAGAGAGAGAGAGAGAGATGATGTGTGTTTGGCTTTTATGAGGCTTTTTTTGGGTTGCAATGCCCACCCCCCCACTAGCTTAGTGAAAAAAGCATGGGGGGCTCATGATGTCCAGGTGGGGTGGTGGACAAAAAGAGGGGGAGAGAGAGGGATAGTGGGAGCACCTTTTAAGGGTTGGCATGGGGCAGGGGTTGGTTTCCCTTTTTCACCCCCAAAATTTTTAGAAATTATATTTAGATAAAGTTCTTTTTATTTTTTATTTTTTACTTTTTTTTTAATTTTATTTTTCGCTTACTAGTGATTAGCCTACTACTAGGCCGAGCTCCCGCTCCAAATGGAGCAGTAAATAGAGACCAATAAACAGATTTGGGGCGTAAACAAAAATAATTTTTCAACCCGAAACAAATTCGGGGCGAAGACGATAGGAAAATTGATCTACTCTAAATCGGCTCCGAATAAGTGTTTACTTATAAAATAATTTTTATTTTGAAAAATATTATGTGAGTTTTAAATGCCAGTTCTTTCAAAAATAAGTATGATTTAAGCGATAGCTATTTTTTACGATATTTTTATTATTTTAAAATTTTTTAAAAATATTAAAATAATAAAAAATTAATTGTATTTAAATTTAAATAAAATGTAAAAAAAATTGGTTGGCGAGGGTGGATTCGGGATGCCGACGGGAGATAGATTTCTGAGCGGGCGGGTTATGGAACATATATTTTACCGTAAACCCTAACATAAACACACCTGCCCAAATGGTAAATTTAAAATTTTAATTAAAAATATGAATAGATTGAATACACATATATCTTATTTGAAGAGAATTTATATTGTCGAAGTTCCTTACACTTCGGACCTCAAACTTTATTTTATTATATAAGTTGTGGCTCAAACATTCTAAATTGTTGTAACTAAGTTCCACGGCCCAATTTTGTTGACTTAATATTGACGAGTCGAAATCTTAATTATTGTCAGATCACTAATCACAAATACTGCCGCATCACTTTTATATTAGTAATAAATTATTATTTAATCTACTAAATCAGATTGTGGGACTTAATCGCAAGTGGAGCTCCGAAAGTTACTTACCTCGATCAAGCTCGACCCGAATAGCTCGAGTTACATTGATAGTTGAATACTAGAAATGCGGGTTATTGTGGTCGTTGCTGTATGTGTGTGCGCGTGCGAGTGCGCATGCGTTATAATATACTTTAACGGACCGGGTCGGGTTTTTGACCGGCCTGGCGCGGAGTTGAATCAAATGGAAAACCATAGCCCGGCTGGGATTTCTCCAACCCGACCCAATAAACCAGGCCGGACCGTGCCGGGTCCGACCCGCCAAAGACCGGGCCGGGCATGCCGGGTCAAGGTGGTCGAACCCAATTTGCTCAGGCCCTAACTCGCTTTTTATAGAGAATAATATGTTGTGGGAGGGCACAATATAAAGCACATGTATTCCTAGCTCAAAATTTTAATTTCATAGTTAGTTCATAAAAGTGGTCATCAGATTTATACATTTCAATTTTTTTTCCATGTTACATATTTAAATGCATCGCTTTTTTCCCATAATAAGTTGTTACGCAGAACCTATTTGGATGCAAGTAAATTATCTTATATCACTTTTGTGTACCTGAGGAGAGTAGTAGGTAATGAGTATAGCTGATCCGCGTACTTAGGGGCTGGCAATCTAGCTCGCTGTTCGCGAGCCAACTCGTGCTCAAAATCGATCGCTCGTTTAGTAAACAAGTCGAATACAAGCTGAATTTTTAATTCGAAATCTTGATAAGCGAACAAGAGCTAGGATCAGCTCACTCGTGTTCGGCTCGATATAGCTCCAATATATACATTACAATTTTTTACTATTCGAATTTTAAACCAATTTAAATGTAAAGAGATCTATATTTTATGAATTTATTTATTAAATTAAGATTCCAATTTTCTAATTTTCTTTCAATTTTTCATCTTTCAATTTTCATTCAGTATTAGGGCTGATAATCTAACTTGCTGTTTCGCGCGAGCCAGCTCTTGTTCGGCTCATTTATTAAAAGAGTCGAACACGAGCTCCAACTCATTCGTGTTTGGCTCATTGACTCAAAGGCTTCATTTGGAATTGCGAAAAGATTACGACATGTGCAGTAAAAAAGTACGATAGAAAAAAAAAAATTATTTCTGCACATAATATCACATCTTGCATATCAGTTAAGATATACTTTCTACGGCTCCACCGAAAAAACATGGAAAAGTATATCTCTATATGCTTTCGACCCAACTCCCTTTTGCCTGCTAATGATATATGAGCCTCAATCACAAACATACCATAAGCTATTTTCTCGGGAAAACACATAGATGGAATACATTTTCCTAACAAAACATGACATTCAACAGCTACAAAGTTTGGGTCAGATACCAATTCAGTCCCCACAATTCAAGAGCTTCCGTTTATACGTCTGCGGTTTATCAAGTGTATCAATCTAATCAAATCCATCTGCTGCTAACTGTTGGGAATCTGAACTGGGGCTGCAACGCAGCTGCGACACCAAAAATCTTACTCTAACAAGTACTCTGTTCATATGCATGCATCGGTGGAAGGTATGTATGCAGAAACTAACAGCAAATAAATGAGCGTGAGAACTACAAAGTCGGTTTATTGGTGGTATATGGACAATGAAGAAACAAATACCAAGGAAAAGATTATTCACTTTCATGAGTTCATAATCTCACATAACAAATGCTACAAAAGTGTGTATGCGGTGATTTAAGTCATTTTTCAAAGTTAACTCAGATCCCCATACCTATAAGATGATGTTACATGAAGCTGAAGAAGATCCCACAGCTGAGAAGCCTAATAGTACATTATAGCAGCTCCAGAGGAAAGTGAAGGATCAGACATTCCCTAGATGAAGCTGGAAATAATCACCGAGAATCGCGCATTCCAAATCTACATACGTATTCACAGTAACGCAAAGAAGAACCCTGATTATTCTCTGTCGTATGGCATGATAAGAATTTCGTATCTTAAGCAGTGCTCCACCCGTCCGGAAGGCGCCATCTTCTGTGCCAATAAATAGAAACCCTCGACCACAACGGGAACCCAAAACTGTATTCCAAAGGCTCATCGGCCACTCCCCCTATAGCCAAGGGCAACCACACATACCTCGAATCCCTCAACTCCGAAGGACTCCATCGATCCGCCATGAATATGAATGAGCCCGGCAAGCCAGGAAGCGGCAGCACGAAAGTACTCTGAGAGAAGAACGTCGTGAGCCTGAAGATCCTGTTCCCGCCCACGCAAGGATTCCCCATTGTCTCCCACGGGCCCATGATCGACAGGGCCGCATGGGCCAGCGCCTTATTGGGGGCCCAACCGGTACACCCTGAGGTTATCATGTAGTATGTCCCCTCATATTTAAATAACGCGGGGGCTTCTCTGCGCTGCTTTACAAGAACCCTCTTCATCTCTCTAGTGAGGTCAAGATAATCGTCGGTCAGTGGTCCCACGTGGAGCTCACTGTTTTCCTCAGAAGAATAAATAAGGTAGGCTTTGCCATCATCATCCTTAAATATGGTCATGTCCCGACTGTCGAAGCCGTGCGGGCGCATGCTGTAGAGGTAAGTGAAGGGACCGGTAGCGGAGTCGCTCACCGCCACGCCAACTGATGCTTTGGTATAGTTCATGTCGTCGATGTGCATCCACATGACGTACTTGCTGGTTTTGTCGTTGTATATCACCTTAGGCCTCTCGAGTACATTGGACTTGTAGAGGTCGTGGGTGACATTAGATTCGTCGCCAGGAAGCACGATGCCTTCGTTAGTCCATGCCCACAAGTCTTTTGAAGAGTAGCAACTCACACCTATAACGTCGACCTGCAAAGAAAAGAATCAGCAGTTTTTTAGCACTCTTACGAATCTTCTAAAGTAAAAGCTTTCAACATTTGTTGATTCAGTTCTCATGTCCGAGTAAACATGTCATAAAGTCAGAATGTCTGGAAGAGACTCTGTGCCCAGTGACAGGACAACACAAACTCTGTAGACACTCACAGGTAACAGTACTCCCGAAAGAGTGCATCAGGTAACTGCCATGGATCAAAACAAAGACGAAGTCTAAGCTCTCATAAGCTCTGAATTAATAGCCAGTGCACTGCAAACATAGATATGATATAACAATATATGATGCCATACTCTTATTTATGTGAAATCTTACTCTTTCTCCCAGTACTCTGAGCTCTTGCTTATAGTGGAAAATCAAACAGCTCATGAATGACAAATAATTTACCTAAATCATTTCTACTCAGAATTTGGCTTTACAGACAGATCATTTGAGCAATCTGGATACATGAATATCTATTAGGCACTGGCAACCTTTTCTTTTGAATAAATTAACAGACTTCCAAACGGCTTAAATTGTATAAACTATATTCGAATTATTGATTAAATTAAAACAAGAATGAGGTGATAGAGAGAGCTGCAAGAAAGAAAGAATTCATAACATTTCCAAGTTGGAGATAAATTGATAATCACAATATCACTTCATATTTCTCAATGCTTTATAACGCCAAACCTGTTTGTTTTGTGGTGGAAGGAAAACGTAAGATAAGGCATATTAGAAGAATGGCAAAGAAAACTAGAACCTAGGAATTTGGCGACAGTTGTGATGGTAGTTATTGTCGTGAAAACATGCCGAGGTAGAACAAATTTGACTATTCCTCAGTCAATCGTTCAATTATAAATGCCAGATCAGATTGCCCTAGATGAGCACATTTCCCTATTCTGTCTTGTTTGATCTTCACACATGCACAGTCAACACAACAAGGAGGTAACGAAAATCAAGGTTCAAGTCAAAATCTGGTGGGATAAAATCAGAGTTAGTGAGTACATAGTTAGTGAATACATACTGTGTCCAAACCAGATCTGTATGCAGATTGGCGACAGTACATTGTGGTTGCAGGGAACCCAGATTGGAAGCAGATATCTGGATCCAGACCCAGTTTTACACGAAATCTCGAGGATAGTTGACAAAGATACATATTAAATAGGGTTAACCGCATATGTATCCGTAAGTTTTGAATTCAATATTAAATAATATTGAATTCAAAACTTATGAATTCATAGTCAATATATTGTAATCTCAGGGATACTTCATCTATCTTTTCAAAGTAAATTACTCAAACGCAAATAACATAATAAGATTCACTTTTTTCAGTTAGATTATTAGTATGAAACTACATTGACCAAATTTGTCCAAATTATCTGTCCATAACCTAACCCGGCTTTAATTTGCAGAAAAAGAATTTCTCTAAACCCTGTCTCCAGACGACATTTCTAGTCTGGATCCTGTCATTTTTCAGGTCAGTCAACAGGGTATTTTGCCATCCCCACACACTAAATAGAAAGCTCCATCGGGTTGTTACACTGGGGGAAGGGGGAAAAAAGGTGAGAATTTTCTCAGTGCATCATTCTCCTATGATCTGCTTTGCTATAACGCTTCTTAAAACCAAGGGTACCGTCATTTGCAATCAATGAGTGGCATGCTTGGATTTACATACTATATTGATTTTCACTTCAGTTTGGATTTGGCACTCAAATTCAGTAAAGACTAAAAAATATAAAACATAAGATGGTAAGCTAATGTGCAAACAAGATACTTTAGTCAAATTAAGTAGGATTGCAGGAATTAGCTCAATCATGTTGAAGGTACCGAAAGTAGGGAGTAGACAAAATGACCGACAGAGATATTGGTAGAGAAGACAAGCTGTTAGATGAAAAGATCCACATACAAAGCCACAAAATATTTAATATTTATGCTTTATTGATTTAGTAGATACCAGAAGAAACTAATGAGATAAGAGGCAAAAAAAAAAGAAGAAGAAATTATTGGGTAGGCATGCGAATTTGAGATGTCATCTGGCTCTCTATCAAAAAGGTGTTGCTTGATGGCTTCATTAATTGTATCTAGTTCGCTCCTCTTACTCCACACCTCATCTTGGGTCATATCTGAGTTCCATAAACCACTTAGCAGCAAAATATTATTGAACCAGAAAATACTATTTTGTTCTACTTTCTTAAAAGTTGGTCACCCAAGGTGGACAAACCATCATACTTTTAGCTATCAAGGGTTGAGAATATGGGCTCTCAAGAACATTGTACCAAAAAAAAAAGTTAAATTTCATGCGTGTAGTTCAAATATTGCTTAAACTTAACGACAAGGGTGGTGAAAACCGACAGAACCACTATTTGAAAATAAAAGGAGATCTTGAACAGGTCCCGACGTAAACCATTACGAGTTAACACAATTTTCAACTCGTCATAATAGAAGAAAAGCTGAAAATACTTAATGTCATATAACCTCATAACCAAAGCAAACTTTAGTGTTTGAATAAGACCACTCTATTAAATTTGGATATTTGCAGTTCACTAATCATCACTGTACGATCTGTAAAGTTTGAACATTTCAAAATAAATTTTCAACCTATTCTAACATTTATCGTCGGTTTTGGTAAACTTGTATCACATGGGCCTGTTTGGAAACTTGTACATAATTTGCTCTGACATCTCCTCTCTTGCTTAACTCTTAAGCCTTTCTTCAACATCTCGGATAAAGGATAGAAATATGAAACTATTAAGCTGGTAATAAAATATATATAGTTGGTAGCTACCATTAATACATGCCAAAACATACAATATTCAACATGTGTTATGCGAAAAGCTTTGGCAAATTATACTTACGCGAGCAGCTCCATTTGTGTGAGCTTGATAGGTCAGGCCATCTTTGTTCTCCCCATACCAGTAGTAAGTCTCGGTCGCTTTATCATACAAAATTCCCCCGCCGTGGGCTTGAATGGGATTCCCATCCGTGTCCAGCCACAACCGACCGGGATAGAAGTGCATGCTATCATTTCCCCCCCGCGTCGGGACAACCGCGGTCCTCCGATCGGGAAAGAACAAAGAGTGTATCTCCGACGACTCGTCCAAGAACTCGTCGATCACCGTCGGCTGCTTTCTGGGCCCCCGCCGCTTCACCGCGCGAGGGTTCCGCTTGGTCCGGGGGGGCGGCAAGCGGAAATTCTCCTCCTCGACCTCTTCCAATTCTCCAGTGTGCGCGACGCGACTCGAATGAATATAGATATCCCCCTTGTTTTTGTCGTGGGTGACGACGGTGTAGAGATGGATCAACAACACGAATCCGACGAAGCCCCAAACCGCCAACGCGAGATTGCATCTGCTTCCTGCATCGCAACGGAAAGCAGATGATTTGCGGTGTTTGGTGTTCCTCATCCTCATTTTCTTCCCTTATTTATCTTCAACACAATGCTGCAGTAATAAACAAAAAAACAAAAAAACAAAAACACAAAAAGAAAAAAGGAGTACATCTCTATAGATTGAACCACATATTGATTAGCTATGTGGTTTTAACAAACGAAATCAGATCAAGCTTTCAAACGCATCTAACAAGCAATTTGATCACAAAAGGGGATCACAAACCCTAAATCTGGAGATACAATAAATAGTAACAATTTTAGGACCCACTTATCAAAACAGAGAAGATGCTACAGAAAATAATAAAAATAAAGTGACTGCAAGATACCAGTGAAGATCTTGGCCGCGGGATGCGGATTTAGCGGCGATGATGATGAAGATGGAGCTGATCTTGCGATCTCCGCCATGTTTTTAGCGATCCGAGCTCTCTTTCTCTCTCTAGGTCGATGTTAGAGAGAGACGCCGCAAAGTCAATAGATTTCGTTTTCTCACAGATGGTTGTGAACTTCACCTCTCTCTCTCTCTCTCTCTCTCTCTCTCTCTGCGTGAGTTGTGTTGGGTGTTTTGGAAAGGTTAGATGTCCTTTGTTTTACTGTGGGGATACGTTGGCTTAGAGGAGAGAACTAATTAAAGTACTCGCTTAGATCTTCATCTACTAATCATCATTATTGTTATTATTATTTTAGATCTTGCTGTTTTAAGGGGATTTTGTCCACAATTAGGGGTCGTTTGGATGCACATAATTTTGTATGCAAATTTAATTTCGTTATTTATTTTGATATGTTTGAATTTAACTGCTATAATTGAAACTACACGAAAAGTCTCCGGTCAGAACTATGCCCAAATTGACAGCAAATTTATCTTTAATACTTGATGAGAATAATTTTAAAAAAAAATTAGCTTACCTTCCTTATAAGCTGTCAAAAAGTTTTTTTTTCTTTTCCTAACCACCCCCAAATATAAAATGGTAAAAATTCGTTAATACATTTCTCAACCGCATGCAACCACACATTTCTATCACATCCAATCAAACAAGATGAATGTAATTATAATTACTACATTTTAAATTACATTCATTTTCAACTATATTATATTTATAATTATGTCGACCAAAAAGCCCCTTGGATTTGTTGAGATTTTAATTTATAATAATAAACTATGAAACTTTTTTTAAAAAATAAACATGCAAATTGTAATAGAAAAAACGGTAAATTATTTACTGCATTTGATTCACTATATTCTTTAGCTCTTAAAATATTAACTGCTTACATTGCATATGCGTAATCCATAAGTCTATATTATAAAATATAAAAAAAATTGACAAGTCTATTTTTACGAGCCTAATTTTTTTTAAAAAAATCTTTTTTTAAGACCTAAGAAAAGTTAGTGTATTACGGTCATTTCATGTGAGAATAATAATATTTAATTAAAGATTTTTATATTGCACATAGTATCAAAATAATATTTAGAAAAAGCATTGATGTTAATATGAAATTACTATAGGTAAAAAAGGTCCAGAGACCGTCTCGATAAGGGGGCATTCTGAAATGAAAAAGTCTATCCATACATCCCTTTTGGGGGTATATGATATATACCCACCCATCCGGTGGACTGTATTTCACTTGTCGATGCGACAAGTGAAATACATTCCACCCTAGGATAGGTGAGTGTATATCATACACCCCAAAAAGAGCTGCATGTGTTGCATCACTCATTTTAATTAAAAAAATTTAAAATATTTGTCAAATTTATCACTAATTTTAGTAAACTTAATGACTCTAATCACTTTTTAGCATTTAATCACTACTAGGGTTATAATGATAAAAGCTTTTAACTTTATAGGTATAACAAATCAAATAATAAAATAACTAGAAGTTGAGGCATCTCAATCAACAAAAAATAGTTGAGAAGGCTATTTCAGAATCACCTATAGTTAAGGGGTGTCTCTTTTTTTTTTTTTTTGAGAGAAAGGTAGCACGCTATCCGCTTCGTTTATTTTGAATATAAATTTAGCTGAAAATGTGAATCAACTAGGATTCGAACTTGGGACCTCGGATACCAACCACCAAGCCCTTTGTCACTTGCACTAGGGACGGTCGGTGTTAAGGGGTGTCTCTTTGCTACATTTTGGGCATTACTTTGATTATACTCTTTGCGTTATTCAATCGCACAATAAAACCAATTTGGAGTGCATATATTCTTTGTAGTTATAACTGCTGTAATAAAGACCTTTTATCAACATTTCCAACTAACGTTACTTTGGGTAGCGGACCCCAATTAAAATTGGCCCGACCCGTTCATCCGACCCGTGTAGGCTCAGACCCGGTCCACACTAATGGGCCTGAAAATCAAGTCCGAAAGGCTAATCCGATCCAGTTGGATTAAGCTTGGGCTTAAAAATATAAAGATTTATGAGAGTAGAATACAATATAAAGATTTAATTTGATAAGAGTAGAATACAATATTTTTATAAGTAAACTGTGTCGTTTATTGTCGCATCATTTCTGATGACGAGGCGTTCGAATCGACGATCAACACCGTTAAACATATTGTACGCTATTTAAATACTCAGAAATCAAATTTCAAAATTTTACGGTTACATAGTGTTCCAATGGTCTCTCAAATTTACTTTATAGCCGGTAAAAATTATTAATTTTCAGACAACTTAAATGCAAGATAAGTAATTTCGAAAAATCATAAAATTCAATTCATGGATAGTTCATTTAGTCGAGATCAAATTTAACTGTGTGCATCTTCGAATTTTCATCGTTGGAAAGAATGTAGAAGCAAAATTCCCTTTTACTTCTAATAGTCTAATTATATTTGTGTTAATAACGTATGAGTAAAACTATACGGAATATGATTCAACTACCTTACCGTTAAAAATTTTAATTTTGCTGGCTAACCTTTTTAATTTATTTAATAACTCTTATACTTTAAAATTTTAAATATTTTATTTGCTTTTCTGAAGTAAGTTAAGATATTTCGCGTAATTCATGCAACTATAATTTCATTACAGTAAATAGTGAGTCCAAATTTTGTACAAAATAAATTTCAAAAGGAAATCAAATAAATTAAAATAATAGGTATCAAAATCAAAAATTTAAAAGGTTGGTTAGTTGATTCAAAACAAATCAAAGTTCAGGTACATTGTGTATATCTTGAGAAATACTAAATCTACAACCTTGGCGGTTTGTAATCTTTACAATTCTTAATTCAAGGCCAAAAAATTTACTAACTTTTTTATTTTTAATTAACAAAATGATGAGACTGATTTTTACAACTTAGTCCTTAGTCCAAGTTGTAGAATTACAATCCTAATCATATATTTTTGCTGAGTAAATTGCACTACTAGTACCCGAATGTTGAGGCAAGTTTCATTTTTGTCCTCAAACTTTGGATTTCAACAATCAAGGCGTTAAACTTTTGGTTTGGTTTCAATTTAGTCTCTAAACTTTCAAAAACATTTTATTTTAGTCCTTTGCTGCTTATTAAAAATTAATGAATGCACCTAGTTCATCCGCTTTTTTTTATTCCGGGATTTTTTTCTTTTATCAATCTCATATATATATTTTTTTTACAAATATGATTTTTATATTAAAATAGAGTGTAATTTAAAGAGGAGTAGGATTGAATTATATGATGAAAAAAATAATAGATAAATGCACAGCGCATAAATGTACAATTGTACCGGGCGTAGGCAATAATCAATAATACTACATTTACGATATTTTATGTACTGATTTCACGTGCTGAGATGGAATATTTCATATAGCATTATGGAATTAGTTTAACAAATAGCAAAAAAAAAAATGTGAAATATATAAAACAATCGCTGCACTTTAAAAACTTAAGTTTATAGAGAAAGATATTTAAATATTTTTATATTTAACACTTTCCGGCCCTAACGTCTGAGCTCGAACTTTTCGTATACCCATGATGTAAACTTAAATTAAATGGGAGAAAATTAATAATGTTAGGAGTGACTCGAATTCAGAATCCCTTGTTCTGATACCATGTGAAATATATGAAACAACCGCTGTACTATAAAATCTTAAGCTTATAGAGAACGGTATTTAAATATTTTTATATTTAACAAAAAAAACCATTTAAGAGAGAAACGAAGAGGGTTCCGACGAAGAGTTTTCATCTTTGCGCTCCCATCTCGCTCACTAGAGTTTGAACCTTCGCCGGTGACGTTGTCAGCGGCAAACTTTGCCGGTGCCCGAGGATGCTCAAAACTTTGTCGCCGAACAATTTATATCGGTGAAGTTGACCGCTAGCGAAGTTTCAGGCACCGGCAAAGTTGGCCACTGGCAACGTCACTAACGAAGGTTCGAACCCGGCAGGCGAGATGGGAGCGCAAAGACGAAAACTCTTTGCGGCATCCTCTCCGTTTCTCTTTTAAATGATTTTTTTTTTTTGTTGTTGTTGTTGTTGTTGTTGTTGTTGTTGTTGTTAAGCCATACCATAATACCATGCGGAGCGTTCCACCTCATCACCTAAGATTAGTGTGTGGGTACAGCCAGGGACGAAGCCAGAATTTTAGTTCTGGGGGGGCCAAAAATACATTATACAAAATAAATTGATCTTTAAAAAAATATTAATAAAACAAACTGTATATGAGAAAAATTCGGCACCGACGCGCGGCGCGCCGCAGTTGAACCCGGCGACTGGGCCCTATGCGGCTACGCGCGTATGTGACGAGGCGTCGAGGGCTTGACTGCTCGAGACTATGTGAACACACGAAAAAAGATTAACCGCGAGAATCGCGAGACGGCGAGAGGACCGGCACTCCAGCAGTCTGGTCAGAGCCTGAAAGGGCGTAGGCTGAGCGCCTGAGCCGCTGTCCGCTGAGGTGCCGAGCCCGGAGCCCAGGCCAGCGGCGAGCACCACCGCCAGTTCCGCCACAGCCCACAGCTGACAGCCCACAGAGTCACACACAGAGGGAGAGAGAGAGAGAGAGAGAGAGAGCTTGAGAGTTGAGAGAGTGATAGAAAGAAAAAGCTCAGAGTGTGAGAGAGAGAGAGTTTACCTCATTAGACTCATTAGTCATTACGTGAGCAGTGAGCCGTGTCAGCAGCGAGGGCGGCGGGCGTGATGATGTGCGTGAATTCTTGGCCCAAAAGGCAACCCACTTTTTAAAAAAAAATTCATTTTGACCCCTAAATTTTAAAATATTTTAATTTTTGCATGGACCTTTTTGTAATTTTAGAAATGCTGGGGGGCCATGGCCCTTGTCAGCCCCCCATTGGCTCCGTCCCTGGGTACAGCATTATTGGGCAATAATTTACTCTAATAAATATAAAAAGGGACTAATTGGAACTCTTTTAAGGACCTCTAATGGAGTAATTAAAAGGTCAGGGACTAACGGGGCAATTTATCCTAACCTTTCGAGTAGGGATGTCAATGGGTATGGATACCCGAAATATTATCCGAACCCGAATCCGAACAGGACGAATTTATCCGAACTAAATGGATATGAATTCGGGTATGAGTATAGAAAATAAAAATCCGACGGGTATGGATACGGATATGAATTTTGTATGTATCCGATCCGAATCCAAATCCGAATCCGAACCCAAATAAATTATATATATATTATTTATTTACTTATATAATATATAAAATGTCTAATAATATTTTAGTCATTGGATCTTCATCCAACGGTCAAATTATATATATATATATATATATTATTTATTTATATTTGATTGTGTTTTGAAAAGTTTTGATTTTACTACAATATATTTTGAAATATGGTAAAGAAAAATTATTACTTCGGGTTTGAATTTTCGGGTTCGGGTTCGGATTCGAATTCGAATTTCGAGTTTTTGGTCGGATCGGGTATGAATATGAATTTTTAAAACCCGCCGAATTTAAATCCGAATTCAAATTTCAATTTGATTGTCGAGTTCGAATTCGAATTTTAAAAATCCGACCAGTTGACGTCCCTACTTCCGAGTTAAAACGCAGTACTCATTTAACTATTTATGCGGGCCCACGCACTTTCGTATTCGACACACGGAACGTTCGTTCGCATCGTGCACAAATGGAGCGCACGGATTGGTTTACACATTTCGCCGCACAATTTTTTTTTTGATTAAATCCGCATAACTTTTTCCGTGGGTACACACAGCGACTTCTCGGCGACGCAAACGGTCGGAGCAATTTGGACACGTGTCGCTACATGAGTGGCTGGACAGCTGTTTATCCTCCTCCACCCGCTCCGATTCCCCAACCGTCTAAGCTGTACGCGGACACCCTCATAACTCATTTATGTCGCTTTACTTATTTTAGGCATTTATAAGTCAAAAATGTGGGTGAAAATGTACGAGACCCCCTCAACTTTAAGCTTTTTTAATTAAGTACTTTTTTAACCTTTGAAATTGTTTTTTTCAACTTGAATTATTTCAGTTCCTTAATTTTATTAGCTATTAATCATTATTTTATTTTCTAAACTTTTCCTGATTAAAATTTTTAAATTCGAAAAAATTAAAAACTAAGGACTCTAAATCAAAAGGTTTGAAGTTCTGTTATCTTTTGAGAGAAAGTTAGTAAGTTGCGCGTTTTATTCTGTTTTTTTAGAAATGATCTCAATTAAAACTATGAAGCAATATATTTCGAATTTAAGATCTCGTGTATCAACCATATAACCCTTAGCTGATTGTGTTAGGCACTACCGGTCAAAAATTTTGAAGCCGAGAAGCGTATTTTGATTCTCAAAATTATAAGTTTACTAGTTTAAAATATGAAAAAAAAAATTGCAACTCTGATGATGCGCTATCAATTATTTTTGTCTCTAGGAGTAAATAATGTTAGTTTATTTTTGTCCCCAATTAATCTCTTGAACTTAGCAACCGTCCAAAATGGTATATTTAATTAAAAGATTCAGTTCTATTATACCTTATATGTAAAACTATACTTAATCCTGAGTTTGTCTCAAGTTAGTGACAGCTTTTTGACTGAAAAAATATTTTTCATCTGTTTAATTACAAAAATATATATTTTTTATATTGCAAACTTAATAAAAAGTCTCCTTCTCATATTTTTAATTCCATAAACGAAAACTATTGACAAAAGCATTTTCCGTAAAAAAAATTTAAAAAATAATTTTTTATAATTTTCTAAAAGGAACCAAACACCCTCTTATTAAAGTAAAACACTTTCAAAAATTACAAATCCCAAGTAAAAGGATGAAATTAAAATTAGGAAAGAATTTAGGGGCCAGAGTGTAATTTAACCCACATCTTTACCAAATTTAATTTTATTTTTTCTCCTTCCCTGCGACCTTTATTACGGGGGCCAAAAAAGCGAGCAAGCGAAGCGAGAGCGAGAGAGAAGGAGAGAGAGGCGATGGTCAAAACGGAGCTCTGGAGAGCGCGGAGGCTCCGTTCCCTTCGTTAAATGCTTAAATAAAGTAAACACCCCGCGAACCCTAGATTTCGACCCCTCCCCTTTCACATATCCCCCGATCCCTCCATCGCTCAATCCCATCCCCAATCCCTCTCCCTCTCTCTCCTCTCTCTTCGCGGATCCCTTCCTCTCCACCGTCGCCATGGGGCTCTGGGAAGCGTTCCTCAACTGGCTCCGAAGGTGAGGGATCTTCTTTGCTGCTGATCTTTGTGTTTCGATTCGAGTTCGTGTTGTAACGTTGTTTGGCTTCATAAGGATGCGTTTGATGTTGTAAATTGGGGGGAGAAACGTGGGGAATTGGGGTTATTTGATGCGAGATTTCGTGTTGTCGATGGTGCTGTAGTTGGTTTTAAGTCGATCAAGATTTGAATTTTGGGTTGTGGTAAATGGGCGATGATTTCACAAATCGGAAATAGTTAGATTTGTGTGCGAGTGATTCGGTTTTATATGAGGATATGGATCAGATAAGGGCACTTTTTTGTTTTGTTTTGTAATTTTACTAAATCAACGCCTGTTGGGGTTCTAAATGTGGTATTTGAATAATTATCTTTCGAATGCAGCCTCTTTTTCAAGCAAGAGATGGAACTCTCATTAATTGGGCTTCAAAATGCTGGGAAAACTTCCCTTGTGAATGTCATTGCGGTATGTTCAGATGATGTTTGCTCGCGTCCCCGATCGCAATCATGATGTATTCTGACAATTTTCTTTGTTTTTGTTATATTCTCTGTAGACTGGTGGATATAGTGAGGACATGATTCCTACTGTGAGTTTTATTTATTTATCTATTTTTTCTGTTTCTTTATGTAGTAGTCGTAAAGCTCTAATATAGTTTTATCAATTTGCAGGTTGGATTCAATATGAGGAAGGTAACGAAGGGGAATGTTACAATAAAGTTGTGGGATCTTGGAGGACAGCCTAGATTTCGCAGTATGTGGGAGAGATATTGCCGCGCAGTCTCTGCAATCGTGTATGTGCGATTATCTTTTAGATATCTGTTATGATGAAGTTAGACAATATGCTCCTCATAATTATTTCGTTACTTGAAACTCGGATGTGCATCGTACATCCTTGCTTGTTAATGCTATAAAAATCTGCTGCTAGTTGACAGCCATTGGAAAAACTGAACATACTGTCTCTCTGAAGTCTCCATGTTATTGCTTTTATTGTTTAATCCTTCATAAGTTCAGAATCAGCATATACCTACTAATGTCCTGTATATAGTGCATCATTTACATGTTTTTTGTGTTTTTAAGTCCTGTATATTTCCCCCTTTTCCCTTACACTGTGTAACATGATGTTTGTATTGCAAAGATGCTATGATGGAGGGGTACTTCATTTTAGCTGCAGTGCTCATTTTAGCTGCTTGCCCGTTTCTTTTATGGTACATGTTGGAAACTTCATGAGAGTTTCCCACATTCTGAAAATTTAGAACAAATATCCGTAAACTTGAGGGTTAAATGAAGGATATGATCAGATACTTGTGAGATATGGGACGAAGTTCTTTTGGGTTAATTCATGACAGAACCATTCTTAAGTGGATTTAGGGGAAGATATGGGACGAATTTCTTGGTGATTATGTTAATGCCCCCATCCATTTTAGTCGGGAAACCTCACCAAAAGTAATGATTGCAATGAAATGGAAAGGTTAGAGACCCAATTGTACAATATAAGTGTTGTGGAGTGAACTGAAAGCACACTGATAAGGCCAAGGTATCCTGGTGCAATTTACCCTTTCTTGCTGCCTTGTACCTAATTTGTAGTTTTCCATCAATTAATTGTTTTGTGCCGTACTCTTGTTCTGTATAATATATTTTCTGACCAACATTCCTATTTGATTATATGGGAAAAAGGGGCACTTTTTTCCCAAACTAGTCATCATCTTAAAATTTGGCTAATATAGTAATTCCACTATAAATCTCATAAATATTTGGAACTAATGGAACCTTGTCAATATGCTTTAAAAATTGCTGACTAAAGCCTAGTTAGCTTAGTTCTGCTGAGTTGTATCTTCTGATCTGGTTTGATCTCTTTTCTAGGACTAGGGCAGGTTATAAAAGGTTCGTAACCATCTGGTGGTGAACTGGATTGAGTTACGGAGATATATCATAATAAATTTAATACTACTTATAGCTTAATTTGGAAACCACAGTGAAGCAATGGTCTCAGTTATTTCATAAATTTGCACCTACTGATTCATTCTTAATATGTCAACTAGCTGCCTACGTATCTCAATCCTTAGGCCAGCTTTTGTTTTGGCATTCTGCTGCAGTTAGTTTCTATAGAGTCAAATAACACCTTTACAAGGTAATAGAAAAACATTGTGGTTGACAGTGGAAACGGCCTCAATAACATTTTTCTTGTTATTTGTGCTTTTATCTGTCACATTGTTGGCTTAGACCTGATATAAACAATTACAATCCTATGCTTTTGCAGGTATGTTGTTGATGCAGCTGATCGCGAAAACTTACCCATCTCGAAAAGTGAACTTCATGACCTTCTAAGCAAACCATCATTGAGCGGGATTCCATTGCTAGTCCTGGGGAATAAGATCGACAAGCCAGAAGCTTTCTCGAAGCAGGCTTTGACAGATGAAATGTAAAGTCCTTTCCTTTCTACCTTAAGTTTGCAAGCTTCTGTCACGAGAAAAAAAGAAACCTCTACATTTATATCCATGCAAAAAATATCTATTAACATCTAAATCCTGGAAAAATTTAGATTTTATTATATGCACATCTAACACCAAGTTTCTTACATATAACCCTTTTCATTTACAACTTGCCACCCTCTTTAAAGATTTTTATCTGATATAAAGCCGCCTCTGTCCCTACAAATTGGATGATTTGCCAGGTTAAAATGTGTGGAGCCTCAGTTTCAGTGTATATAGTAGGGGCACAATGGACAATGGGAAAGTTTTAGAAACTTCTATTCTAAAGACAGATTTATGGAACCTTTTATTTTAGGTATTAAATGTTTCTTATATAAATGTTCACAGGGCTAGAAGAGACATGAAGTTGTAGCTTGTAAGGCTAGTGATAGCTTACTCTTTTACTCTTCTAATTGTATAAAACACTGCCGTTCTTAAACCTTCTTAAAATAAATAAAAAATTCAAAAACTAAATATTAGTTCACAGGATTGCGTATACTAGAAATAATACAAAATGTCTGAATAATCAAAAGTCTAGAGTAACATATTCTACAAACTATTTCCGAAGAGGAGTAAATACTTTGACTTGCTAGATATTACTTTTAGAAGAAAAGATATATAAATGATTGGTTGGTGGATGCATTTCTTTGACATTTAGTCTAACTCTTAAGCATATAGCTATACATTTTGTTATGTAGAGGGCACATGCAGTGATTGGTCATTAGGTATTAGATTACTTTTTACTTTTGCAAGATACCTCACTCTCAATGGGTTTATACGAGAATCCAACATTTGGCATGGGAATATATGTAAAACAGATAACTTTGCAGGGTAGATATGTACGGCCCTTACATCCTGAAAATGGCGGAAAACAGAAAAGAAATTCAGTTCATGTCATGGTAGAGCTTTTCTCGTAGTTATTGATTTAGCTGCAATTACAGGGGTTTAAAGTCTATCACCGATAGGGAAGTTTGCTGCTTCATGATATCATGCAAGAACTCGACCAACATCGATTCCGTCATAGATTGGCTTGTGAAGCACTCGAAGACGAAAAAGTGAGGATTTAGGCCTTCTGCTGCTGCTGCTGCTGCTGCTGCTGCTTTGTTTTCTGGAGTTGTCGTTATTCT
This sequence comes from Puya raimondii, assembly GCA_016920855.1. NCBI lineage: Eukaryota > Viridiplantae > Streptophyta > Magnoliopsida > Poales > Bromeliaceae > Puya > Puya raimondii. The sequence continues at coordinate 2,914,664 of JABWPP010000044.1, read as the reverse complement.
ATGTGGATATTGAGGTTGTATTTTGTGGTTTTTAGTGGTGAGTATTGCTCTTTTGTCTATTAGATGGGGATTCTGATTTTTATGTTGCCTCCTGACAGGAGAGAGGGGTGATCTGTTCTGTGGGTAATCTATGCTTAAAGGTGGGCTTTGTCATATTGAAAAACTCTGCTTACTTTATGGCCTTGTGCTTGATTTACCTGTACTGATTGGTGTGAAAAGCTTTTTTTTTTTTTGGTATGTTCAAATTACACCGTAAAAAAAAATTGCAGTTTGTCGAAAACTAAGTCAACGTTGTGTATGACATGAATTTTTCATCCTTATGAGGTTTTTTTTTTTTTTTAAAAAAAAAATCTTATTAAAGGCGATTATATACAGTACTTTTTGAATAATCTAGTTTAGCACATTCACAGGGGTACAAATGGCACTCTGATCCTCAAATAAGTTGGACGTTCGTTGCGTCACCCTGTACTTCCAAAAGTGCTTCACTTCAGTCCTTTATCTTAGAGAAATTATTATTGCTTAAATTACACCATCTGTCAGTCTAAAATTTTAGTACTTGAGAATAGAAATATCAGATCAACGGTCGTCAGATGCTTGGTACAGGAATGTGTATTGATGCTCAAATGCAGGAAATATTTTTTGTTTTCTAAGACTTCGTTTGGTTCAGATATAAGTAAAAACTATTTATTTCAGGGATAGATACAAATGTGGATATAAAAAAAAATAGCGTTTGGATGAAAATTGAATTGTTTTTGAGAATAAAAAAAATAACGTTTGGATAGATAATATGAAATAAAAAAAATAGTGGATAGTTATAAATAAAAAATCAAAATATAAATAAAAATTGTTATACCAGCTTATTTCAAATATCCGAGAACTACTATTTTCTAGTGCGAAATTTGCGTTTGGGTATAAAAGGGGATAATCCCTTATCCCCCTTATCTCCGAACCAAACAGTGGCTAATAGTAATGAAGGACAATGAGTAAGTGAAACGTTTTAGAAATCTAGCGTTAAATATCAAACTATCAATTTGATAAGTAAAAACTAGACCAAAAGTTAGGGAACCAATCTACCATATTCGACGGATCTACCATATTCGACGGACAAAGGTTATGAACGAAACCAATACCTTCCCAGCAGAAATATTGTGCTCAAGATAATTCAGCCAGAAAATGCTATCTTATTATTGATGAATTTATAGTGGTCGGAGCTGCTTCACGAAAGCATTATTACATTGAAAACCAAAACTCGCAACAACTTGTTGCTGCAGAAGCAAAAGCCTCAACAACAGCTGCTGCTTCAGGCATAAAGGATCATACCAACAAATGTCAGGCATCTCCAGAAGAAACAGTCGCCACCAATAAAGCATTTAGTAAATAGATAAGTCAAATGTTTCTATTGCAGCAGAAATTAAAAATAAGATCATCAAAGATAAGATCCTTATGACCAAAGGTAAAAGCTCGAATTTTATGCTTTGCTGCAGGAAGAGTTTGCTGAAGAAGTTTTGATTTAACATCTCTTCTCAAAACTAGTTAGATAGCACTTCATCCAACAGCACTATATCCAAAGAGTGCACAGGAATTATATCCATGTCCAATGCAAGAGCTCAAGAATTCCACCCCAAAAGAACATTACGCAAAAAGTAGCGAGCAAAACAATAACAGGAACATGCTGACAACTCAATAAGAAAGAAACAAAAGCAATTCGAGTTTCCGAAATAAGTTATCATTTGCCAATGAACTCTAAAAAACAACCAAAAGCAGCTAGTTAACGGCCAAAACTGCTCGAGGTTCACTCCATAACAAATGTTGCTCGGATAACACATATCTTCTAAAAACAACCAAGATCCATTAAATGAAAATTTTAATATGAGTGTCCAACTTTAGGCTCCAACAATTTCTTGCTCAACCTCCGGTGGGACATCTTCCGCAGGTCTATCCACTTTAACACCCACATCCTCCTTGTAATCGCCGTGGACCTGAAGATGTAATAGAGAGTCACATGAACTGAGAAAGCTGAAGCCCACAATTGCATATAACCAAACATATATATAAATGAGTTAATCAGAAATTTATTCTTGAGTTTAATTCCAATTTTAATTAGTTTTGCTTTTCAAAATTTAGTCCCTAAAGTTCGTTGAGCGCACTAAGACTTTACCATCGAATAAATAGCTATGTCAGCATCTCATAAAGAACAAAAAGAATAAAAAACTGGGATTTTTTTACCAAATTTCAATGATGATGATGACATTGTATCCTCTTCAGAAGATAGACTATCAAAAACATTTATTTGTTACGCAGGAATCTGGAGTGCTTAAATGAATCCAAAAGAATGTAATTAATTTTTAGAGCCAATATCAGGGAATAAGTTTCCAGTTAACATTTACAAAATAAATTCAATTCTTTATTGAGTAAAAATAAGATAAGAGTATTAGGGGTTCAAGTTTTAATTTGTGTCAAGCATACCTCCATGAGTTTCCCCAAATCAAACTTAGGGGCCTTTAGGATCTTGACCTTGCGGATGAAGACATTCTGGAGAGGGAAGATGCTCGAGGTTGCTTTCTCAATCTCCTTCCCAATGACCTCAGGGATAAATTTCTGCACCAGGTCCTTAAGATCACAGGATGTAGCTTGGTTTACCATAATCTCTCTCATTTTGCGACGAATCTAAGAAAAAAGATGGAAAGAACTTGTAAATAACTCATTGGAATTAAATTAAAATTTTAATTTGCAAAGCTAGATGGGATCGTTACCTGTCTAATCTGACTGGATTGCGCATAACAAGTCCGCTTAACCTGGTTAGGGCGTCTCTTAGTGAAGGCGATACAGAACATTCTCAGAGCGTAGTTGTCGGTAGTCTTCACATCGACATGAGCCTCAATGAGAGTCTGCCACTTCCTCACAAGAGATCTGAGCTTGTCCGTGGTGAAGTCCATGCCCTGAAAAGGAGAAGAGGGAAAATGGTTGAAGAAAGAGATTAATACAAGAAAAACAAAAAGAAGATGTTACTTATATTCCAGCAAATTATCAGTCTACATATATATCCCTTGGAAGTGCAGTTTCTCACAAAATTTCTCTACATGAAGTTGAGAAGTCATTAATTCATGGTGTTGAGTTGGGTTTATATTAGAGAAAGTTTTAAATAGAAACATTTTGTACGTACAAGAGTATATAGGAAAGCATTAGTTTCTGAAGGTTATATGAGAAAATTCAGATTTTGCCGTGAAACAAAAGGTAAATAGATAATTTTACAGGGGAATATATGTGAACTGAAAATATCTCAAAGAACATACCCAGAAGTTGGTGAGGACATTCTTTCCTTGCACATCCTCAGCACGAAGTCTAATCTTTCTGTAAGCTTGGTCCTCGTCATTCTGAAGGTCGGCCAAAGAGATCTCAAAAACCCTGTGCTTGAGACCCTCGGATGCAATCTAAGATTAAGGAAAGAAATGATTTAAATATGCGCTCATGCACCCGAAAAAAAAAAAAAATCAAGCAAAATGCCTGAGACACAAGAACAGCTGTAAAACAACCATCCCTGCGATAATAATCCAATTAAAGGGAGATAAAAGAGTGCAAAACAAGCACCCTTTCTCCACAAATAGGCTACGCTCATCAAGATCCTATTTAGAAAATTTACCAACTACCTTGCAAATCTATAACGTCAACCAGAAAATAAATGTAAAAAAAAAAACCAAGACAAATCCGCAAAATGCGAAAAGATAGTAGAGTAGCTATGTAGACATGGAAAAATTGATACGGAAGCAACTGAAATCTGAATACACAATGTACACCGGCACCAGTGCTCCAAACTACAGTTCAGCTACTTGAAACTGAAGGTAAACGGTTATCTCAAATAGGTTAAGGGCATCAGGTTGGAAAGAATTGCAGATTAACCAAAAAAAATATATACAAGCAAAGAAAAAAGGCCCTCAAATACCATACCACATGACATATTTTGACCTATTTCTTACAATTATAAAAAATAGACAGTTCTTTGTATTAGATATCATATTCACTTTTTCTTTTCCACAGTTATGACCCGCACTTATCTATACAAGTCATCAACAAACGAACTTATATCAAAGGAAAATATTTTATAAATCTTAAAGGAGCATCAGAACTTCCATTATGCTGAAAAATGCAATCTTAAAACACAGTAAGTTTCTTCATACATGAATAAATTCAACACAAACCACAGTATTGACCGCACAATAGCATATGAACTATTACTAGTGCGATCTAACATTCTCATGAGCTATTATTAGGTTTTGATATGCATACACAAGAATAATTAGTGATCAAAAGATGAGATTGCATTCCAATCAACAGTTTTTGGAACAACATAAAATCATAATCAGCTTCCACAGGGCACTAAGATGCATTTGTATCCTATATATGACAAACTTAAACGTATCAATTGTGACGAATCGAAGTTTAGTAACAAAATAAACTTTTGCATATAGTGTAAGTGTTTAACACTGAATGGTGAAATCCACCCGCAATGACAAGTACTAATTTTAAACACAAACCAGCTTATCTTACTAAACACTAACTACACAGAACGAATATGTAAGAAAATAAACTACCAGGCAAAATTAACAAAAATATGGAAGGACCAAAGCGAAAAATCTCACCTTGGTACCCTGAGTCCTCGAGACTAGGGTTTTCCCGACGTTCCTCACGTTGAACACGGAGGGCGCCTTGATGTCGTACCAATCCTTCTTCGAGAACGGATCGACACTATAGTACACCAAATGAATCAAAACCCACGCGAATCTAAAGCGATTTGAGGCGAAAATAGAACAAAAAAGAGATTGATTAGGGGTTTAAGAGATTACGTCTTCTTCTTCCCACCCTTCTTGCCCTTGGAGATCCTCTTGTTCTTCCTGAAACCGACCGCGAACACGAAAGAGAGCGAAAGAGAGATCAATCGACGGAGAACAAAATGGAGAGTAAGTAAGAGTAAATTTGGGGGAAAATGGGGGAATAAGGAGCTAACCCAACCGCCATGATCGCTGCTACGCTCTAAGCTTCTGCGGCGCCTCGCGCGAGGGGTTCGGTGATTTCGCGAGGAGGGAGGAGGACGAAACGGTTGCCCTAGAACGAGAGGGCGTTATATATAGCTTGACCCGAACCCCTTGATTTATTTGATCGGACGGTTGAGATTTGCCCTTGTAGAAAGATGATGGATCTAACGGTAGCGGGGGGTGTTGGGTATTTGAAGGGGGTAACAACAAGGCCCAAATTAAGCCTATGGGCTTTTTATAGCCCATGAGAGCCCAAGCCTACATTGGGTTTTGAATGGATTAGTAAGGCCCACCCTAAGTTTATTTTATATATTTAATTATAAGACGGTTGAGATTTGCCCTTGTAGAAAGATGATGGATCTAACGGTAGTGGGGGGTGTTGGGTATTTGAAGGGGGTAACAATAAGGCCCAAATTAAGCCCATGGGTTTTTTATAGCCCATAAGAGCCCAAGCCTACATTGGGTTATGAATGGATTAGCAAGGCCCACCCCAAGTTTCTTTTTATATATTTAATTATACAGACGGTTGAGATTTGCCCTCGTAGAAAGATTATGGATCTAACGGTAGTGGGGGGTGTTGGGTATTTGAAGGGGGTAACAATAAGGCCCAAATTAAGCCTATGGGTTTTTTATAGCCCATAAGAGCCCAAGCCTACATTGGGTTTTGAATGGATTAGTAAGGCCCACCCTAAGTTTCTTTTATATATTTAATTATAAGACGGTTGAGATTTGCCCTTGTAGAAAGATGATGGATCTAACGGTAGTTGGGGGTGTTGGGTATTTGAAGGGGTAACAATAAGGCCCAAATTAAGTCCATGGGCTTTTTATAGCCCATAAGAGCCCAAGCCTACATTGGGTTATGAATGGATTAGCAAGGCCCACCTCAAGTTTCTATTTATATATTTAATTATACAGACGGTTGAGATTTTCCCTCATAGAAAGATGATGGATCTAACGGTAGTGAGGGGTGTTGGGTATTTGAAGGGAGTAACAATAAGGCCCACATTAAGCCCATAGGCTTTTTATAGCCCATAAGAGCCCAAGTCTAAATTGGGTTATGAATGGATTAGCAAGGCCCAACCCAAGTTTCTTTTTATAGATTTAATTATAAAGATTCTACTGATTAAAATTGCATCAAGTAGCCACTTGTACTTTGTCTCTGTTTTAAATAGATCCAAATTTTTGGAATGATCGGGGAATTAGATCGTAAAACTTTGATACAACGAGTTGGTACATCACATTGTTCCACATCTCTGCTTCTATTTAGTTGGCAACCCAAAAAACAGATTAAAAATAATTAAAAGAAATCTTTTATTTTGCTAATATTATCATAATATAGTTTATCGAATAATTCATCCAATTTATTTGATTCTATTGCATTAATTATTACTAAATTGCTAATTTGTTTTTATAAATTTTTACATCTGAATTTAACAAATTTTTTGGTGTTTTGGATATGTTTGAAATAATGGCAAAGTAAAAGAGAGTAATTGACGTAATTTTTAATGTAGAGAGATAATTGACATAGGAGCTAAAGTACGAGAGAGTATTTAAACTAATTTAGCCATGTTTATATCTGGGTTGGCCCGGTGCGGTCCGAGTTTGTTTTCTAATTCGGCTCGGCCCGATAATTTTTGGAGCGGCCAGGCTCAAAAATAGGAATAAAATTAAAGTTGACGAAAATACTGAGTGTATATATATCTTACACCTTGTCCATCCCATGCCCTATTTTCTTTTATTTGTCTAATCAATTTTAATATTTTTTTAAACTAAAAATTCAAATAGATTTTGATAAACCCTAAGATTGGCAAGTTGTAAAAATATACATCTATGCCTAGATGTACAAATAATATTTTCCTTTTTATTTAGCTCTCGTCCTTATTTATGTTTATAAGGAAAAATACTCGAATACATCATCTATAAATTTATTTGAACCAAACGTATCGGTCGTCACTAAAATTTATAAACCTTTTTCGTAATTACTATGATCTATTCCGTTATCTTTTGTTATATTTAGAAATTGAACTATTAGATTAAAAATATAAGATCAACGAAAGATTTATTATTTTCTAGCACAAGGGCATACAAAAGTTTCTTTCTCCTAAATAATAACACAGAGTAACATTTTCAAAATATTGTAAAATTTTTAAATTAAAAGTTAAAGAACTAGAAATAAACTTTTTGTAAAAATTCGAATGCTAAAAATGCAATTAAATGAACCCCCTTCCTCCACCAAAAAATTGGTAAATACGTGCCACACGTAACTGAACCATGGACCATTTTGAATCAACTATCTAATCTTTCAAAATTTTGATATTACTATCCAAATCTTTCAATTTGTTTGATTTGAGTTGGTTAATAGCATTTTGAATTCAAATTTAGAATAATTGCTTATTTTAATAAATTTATAATTACAGAATTTGCATGAATTATATTAATTAAACCTGCAAAGAAAAACGATGCATTCAAATTTTGAAGTCAAAGTATTTGACACAAATCAAATAAATTAAATAGTTAGATAACAAAATCAAAATTTTGAAATATTAGATAGTCGACTCAAAATGATCGATAATTTATATAAGCTCTCTAATTTTTAACCACAAAAAATTTAATTCCCAGTTGGTGTGTACTACAACTTGTTTGTTTCTAGAAGATGGAGGAGGACACTCTGTATTATTAATTTCTTCACATAATTAAAAGCATTTTGCGTGGTCTATGCAGTTTAATTAAAGGGATAACTTCAAATACCACCCCTGTGGTTTCGTGATTTCTCACTTTAGTGCCCTGTGGTTTAAAACGTATCACTTTAGTACCCTGTGGTTTGGTTATTCTTTTTTTTTGTTATCTTTTCGTTAATTTTTTCGTTAAATTATACAGAAAAACTTCAAATATCTCACCTATGGTTTATCGAATATTCACTTTACTATCCTGTAATTTTAACTTTCTCATTAATTTAACAAAAAAATTAACAAAAAGATAACAAAAAGAGAATAACCAAATCACAGGGTACTAAAGTGATACGTTTTAAACCACAGGGTACTAAAGTGAGAAAGCACGAAATCACAGGAGTGGTATTTGAAGTTATCCCTTAATTAAATGCAGCTTCCCCAGCGTGAATCATATTTTTGTTGTTAGCCGCGCTAATAAATGTCAAAGGACTCTTCTCTCCAATGTCAAGTACTTGGACTTTTAATAGAAAAAATTTAAAATGCGACAGTCATACGAGTGATGCGATGTCTCCAGATAATCAAAATTGCTTTCTTAAAATTTATCCGTCAAATTATAAATTTTTAAAAAATATTTTTATTATATTTTTTTCTATAAAAAAAGAGATGTAATTGGCTGGACATAGATGATGCGTATTTAATGATATTATAGGGGTACCGGAGGGGGTGAGCACTATTCGGTGTAAACTGAATTGCTGACTTATTTTAAACTATTAAATTCAATTATTTTGATAAGTTAATTTGATATGATTTTGTAAATAAAAGTTTAAAACCGTTGAAGAATTTGAATCAGCAAATTTTCAGTATTTTGAGATACATTGCATTTTTGGATGATGATCAATAATTGGACTTTGTAACAATCATCATTCAGGAATAAAAATTTTAGAGTCATATTAATATATTAATATTGATAAGTACATGTTATAGTTTAATATGTTAGTCTTAATGAAATTTGTAATTCAATTCGAATTATAAATTTTTTGGTTTGGTTTTGTTGGGTTCATCGTCTTAGCTCGGTTTGATTTAGTTTTGTTAAAAAAAAAGAAAAATTTGAGTTTCAAATAAAGGATAAAAATACATGGAGTTACTTAATGAGATATATATTTCTGATATTGAGTTAAACATGTTAGAAGTTTCTATATTTTGTAATTTCAAAATAAAATTTCTTATAATATGATTATTTTACCCCCTTTTGCGAAAAATGTTTTTTTTTTTGGGCTTGATAAGTAATTAAAGAGGTAAAATGATCAGATTTAATGAGAAAATTAGAAAGTTTTATCTGCCAGGGATTAAATTGCATGCAAGCAAATAAGAAAGTTTAGGCCTAAACTTGTTATGTGAAATTTTTTTTAAGAATTAAGTTGCAACAGTTGGATAGTTTAGGTACAAAACCTGCAAAATTTTGCCATAAAATGAAAAGTTACAAAACCATCCCTTAATATTATTCATGATATCCTTAATTTGCATTATATGGAGTCCTATGTGGGAGTTTGTGGCCTAATTCATTTAAAGATCTTTATTTTGTATAATCTAAAAGCTAGTTGGCTTAAGCACAGCCATATAAACTGTTTTTTTCTTTTTCTTTTTCTCGCAACAACTAACTGGGATTGGAACTCCATTTGATTATTATTATTATTATTTGAAATTTATGCTACATTTAATTTAACCAATGAGCAGGTATTATGCAGTGGCTATGAAAAACATGTATGTTTAATCAATATCTACTGATCCAACAAAAAGATTCTAAATTCCACAAGCAATTCTTTCTCAAAAATTTTCTTTTTCTTTTACTTCACACCTGTCTTTGTTGGACTGATTCAGATCTTTAAAAGGTCAAAAAAAGAACAAAAATCAGCAAAAAAAACCATAGAATTAATGGTCTGAGAGAATTTTTACAATTAATTACAAATAATTAACTCTCACAATATGGAAAATATTTTGGAAATTATATTGGGGTAACAAAACTTCATGAACAAAAAAAAAGAGCAAATTAATGCTCTTGCTTGGAGGTTGATCCTCACTCAAACCCAACTTGTAAAAAGCTTGTAATTTACATCATTAACACAATAACAACTAAAAGAGGGGAAATAAATTAAAAGTGAAAACAAAGAAAGAAAGAAGAACCAAATTTTAAGTTATAGACATTAATCAATAACCTAACCTCTCTTTCCATGAGTAGTAGCATGAGCTGATCTTGGAGATGTTGCAATATTAATATTATTACTACTATGAATCCCCTTCGCACTCATCCTCCTCCCATAATCCTTCTTCTTCATGGATCTCCTATTTTGCCCCTCCTCCCCCTTCAAAGTGGGCACCAAATACCACCATATTGAGGTGCAACATATCGCAAACACCCTCCCAAACACCATTAAACATGCCAATATTATCACCATCACCACAACCCAATTATATCCCCTCCTCTTGTTGTTGTTGTTGCTGCTGCTGTCGCAATATCCCCATGAAAAGCTCTTCTTCACCGCCTTCTGTGTCGACGCAGACGCCTGCGCTGTCGCCTGACCTCTGGCCTCCTTCGGGGCTTCCGGCTGCCGCGCGGGCGGCTGCGCGTCTGCTGCCAGCTGCCTCTTTGTGTTTGTATGAGCTTGTTTTTTTGTTGTTGGAGGATCGCGCAGGCGGACGACGATCGGGACCCAGTCGTGCGAGTTCGAGTGCATGAACCGGACCAGGGCGACGCCATGCGGCCCCGCGGACGCCATGATCTTCTCCCTCCGGGCTTCGAGCTCCGACTGCACCGACGAGAACTTGTCGAGCCCCCGCCCCGCGTAGGGGTTCTTCCCCGCCTTCTTCTTCAACCCCTTCGGCGACGACGACGCTCCTGGCGGGGTTTTGCATGGCTGGTCGTCGCCGCCACCGTCGTCGTCCTCGGCCATGCGCTTGAAGCTCACCGCGCCGCAGAACATGCCGTGAGAACACATGTTGTTTGTTTGTGGATTATGATTCATGCAAAGAGAACATAAGAAGAAGCTATGTACTCCTCTCTCTCTCTCTCTCTCTCTCTCGGTCAAATAGAGATAGGGATCGATGTAGTTAATAAGGCAGGGTTTTAATTAATAAAACAAATATTGTAAACATATATATGTTTAATTTGACTCGTTTGGGGTTTGGATTGTGTATGAATTGGTCTCGGAAAACGAATCCTTATCTAACGTGTAGGTAAAAAAAAAAAAAAAAATGTTACCGTTAGAATTCAAATAGTCAAACCTATGGAAAATTACAGGGTGAGGTGTCCTTTGGTTGACGGATATATAGATTGTGTGGACCTGGTACACCACGTCATCTATAGACCGTGTTAATTAGATTTCCGTATTTACGAAATTTTAAATTAATTTTTTAATAAAAAATAAAACGTATAAATCATTTTGTAATGGCTACAGATTTTTTTGTTTTGTTTTTCCTTTATTGACACTTCTTAACTGCACGTTTGGTCCTCAAACTATGAGGCAGGTGATATTTTAGTCCTCAAATTTTAATTTATTATAATTTCTAGCTCAATTTTTTTGAAATATTACAATCATATTCTATAAACCAATTTAGCTGATTAAATATTAATGAATCGTTAATCTAGAAGTAATACTGTAGCTTTGTAATGGCTGATGCACCGGTAATTAAATTACTATATTATTTTTATGTTAGCGAAGCGTTAATATTTAGTCAACTAAATTGGATTATAAAACTTGATTTCAACAATTCTAAAAGTTCAAATCAGAAATTATAATAAATTAAAGTTTGAGGATCAAAATGTCACCACCTGCCTCATAGTTTGAGAACCAACATTACAATTTACCCAAAGAAATAAGAACACTTGGTTGAATAGAGTGTAAAATCCACATCTATTTTGCGGATGTGTCCAGATAACTGTGCTCTTCTCATTAAAGTATGTAAACTATACCTGCTCTCTTAACATTATGTACTTGTTTTTGCACCTAACTAGATCTTACAATATGTGGACAATCACATCAATAACAAGCTTAGAGTAATATTGGTAGGTTTGGGCAGGTCTAGGTTAAACAGGGGTGAACTAATAATCCTTTCCCATCTTTTCCTTTTTGTCATGATTTTAGGATCTTTTTCTAATTCATCCTGTTGGGTTTTGCTGGTTTTTATGTATTTTCTCTATAATGTTATAGTTGAGAATCTTCTTTCGTAAGAAGTACGCCACGGCTATTAATCAGTTTGGAAAAATAAAATGCTCAGAAATAATTTTAACACTCTTGTTCAAGTATAGATAACAGTATATGAAACATACAAAAAAAAAAAATCCCATGTTCAAAAATTCTCTTATAGAAGGACCTATATAAACATGAAGCAAAGGGTTCGAGCCCCAAATTATGCGCATACAGAAATTCAAACCGTTAACCTTAGACCGGACTCGGAACCTTCCTAAGCATAAAAAATTTGATACTAACTTTAATCCCAAGTTATCCAAAAGATCAATTTGATATATCAGATAAATTCTCCCAAGTTTTAAACCTTAGGAGAAATTATGTAAATTGATCTTTGATATCGTAATTAAATTGTCCAACTAAAATCAATTAAATGATCGGCTCAACTCAGAACCATTTCAAATCTTAATTTGCCGTGAGTTGGATAGATAAGAACTTCAAAAAAGTTGCATTAATTGCTAGTTCGTATACTGGTATTTAGTACTTTCCAAGGCATTTAAAAATGGAGTAAAGCGAAAATACTTTGTTTACTCTGGCGTTGATTGTAATAATAAGTTATCTGAATAGACGTCGGTATTATTAAAATATAATTTAAGTTATTTAAATTTTGTAAAACTTAAAATTTATGACTTTTTGACATTAATTTTCGAGTGATCCTACGGGTCTCAAATTTACATTACATTAGCCATTAAAAATGATCAATTTTGTAACCACATAAATATTAGCCAAATAATGTGAAAAATTTATAAAATTTAAAAATCTAAAAAGTTTAAATAGTTTAGATAAAGTTTGATTGATGATCGATTAGATGTCTCATTATCATATATGGCATGGAAGTTAATGACTCAATTTTCTTGGGTTTTAAGGACCTATGTAAAACACTAAGAACATGTATAGTTCATGATTGAAATAGGAATGAGAAATAAAATTGAATTGTTTTGAAATGAAAAATAGAATGAGGAATCATCCAAAAATATTTGGTTTATTATTGGAATGAAAATCGGAATGAGACTCTACGATTTTGCGAGGGAATTTTGATTAAGAGAGATGAAGGGAGAGGAGGAGGTGTTTATGAGAGAGGATTTTGAGTAATTTATTTTAAAATGAGTCAATCTGGAGTTTAAAATCGGATTGGGTCAGAAATGAATTTAGTCATTCTCATTCCAGAGTGGAATAGAAATCGGAATCCGATTCCTGTAAAACAAACAACAATTATCGGAATCGACGAATTCCATTTCGATTTCATAGTCTAAAATAGGTGAACCAAACATGCCCTAAATGGATGTGATCTCTGAAAAAGAAAAAAAAGAAAAGAAAAAAAAAGACACCCAACTAATGGATGTAAACCGTTCAAAACAAACTTAATTAAAAGATAACCGGTAAATTCGCATTGTCGCCATTCTAGTCATGTGATGGCTCTTTTTTCTTTTTTTCTTTTTTATTTTTTTGGTGTTCGAGAGTCGTTTGTATCAACGTTTCTAGAAACCAATTGCGTCGTCATGTCATTTTGAGGATAAAGTCGTGGGAATAAATTATTACAATGACCGACCGTTCCTAGCGCAAGTGGTAAGAGACTTGGTGGTTGGTATCCGAGGTCCCGAGTTCGAATCCTAGTTGATTCACATTTCCAGCTAAATTTATTTCTAAAAAAAATAAACGAAGCGGGTAGCGTGCTACCTTTCTCTCAAAAAAAAAAAAATTATTACAATGATTGTACTTTTTACTTCTCAAATGTGGTTATTGCTAAGATTATTGTTTTTGGAGAAATGGTAATTTTGGACACGATATGATAACACGATTATGCATGAACTATACATCAAGAGAGAAATATTTTTGATCAAAAAATGAAACAAGAGTTAGATTATTTTGTTTCTCGTTAAGTTTCTATATATGACAAATATTTATACAAGCTTTAAATTCACATGATCAACACAACTGTTATCGAATACAAATACGACTCGTGAACCTAAATCACCATCCTTGTATTTTCTACTGAATTTTTTTTTTTGTAATATGATATCAGAACTGATTTTAAAATCTTTTAACTCTCCAAAGACGCAAGTTCATTGAATAATTAAATTTCTATTATATACTTACATCTTCTTTCTCTTCTTTTTTTCATCTATAATCATACGTACAATGGATAACAACTTTTTCTTCAATAACTGCAGCAGTTGATGGCCTTTATCAATGAATATTGTCAACAAAGAATTTTTTTTAAAAAAAAACAAAGAAGAAGTAAAAAAATTCTTAGCCTGAAGAAATTGAAGCCGTAATTTTTGAATTAGAAGTGGATGTGAAATTTTGGGAGATATTACAAAGATGAAGTGTTATTATCAGTTTAGAGTAGTTGGATATCATTTTTGTAGTACAAGTGGTTCAAAGCACGATAAAAATGTTTTTATGCTGATTTTTTTTTTTCTGGTGGAAAACAATTTACATATAAAAGAAGAACAAATATTTCAAGTTTCTATTTTTCAAAAGCTAAATATTAAAAAATTAAAAACCTTCTTTTTCCTTTTTTTAATGCACTCTCTTCACCTCTTTTTCCAGCAAATTTAAATGAGTATGCCTCGGAAAATTATTTTCCCTTTACTCCGAACCAAACTCCAATAAATATAAATTTTATTTTCTACATAAACCTAAATTTTCATTCTCCCAAAAAAATATTTTTACTCTAAAAATCATTTACCATCGAGAAAGAAATAGATATTATATACATAGTCCCAAGTAGTTATTATTCGAGCGTGTAATTCAGAAAGATAAAACATTTGATCCACAGGATGTGCGTTTAATAAAATATGCGTCACCGTCATAGTTAACATCTAGCATATATGGTATGTTTCTGAAATTATATATGAAATTATATAACCGTTATGCCCCTAGCGTGACAGTTACTGAAATTGAAATAAGAATAAATATTGTGGTTATCTCATCTCACAGCTAACTTAAAATGAGATTAATTATGCAAATTTTTTTTTTTGAAGAGTTAGTAACACAAAATTATTAATTGCGATGGAGGATCAGAGCATTGGGGGTGGAAAATTGTTGTTTGTGGGTCCCAGTGAGGAGGTGCCTTGATTGCTACTCCAAGACTCCAAGGTCAACGCAGGAATTGTCATTCTTTTGAATAAAAATAAATAATAAAAAATAAAAGTGGTCATTCCACTAAGCAACAAACAATAATAATTTTTGGGGCTTTTTTTTTTTGGCATCTAGTCCCTCAAAAAAAATTTCTTACAAATAGCCCTACAAAATTTATATTTATAAGATTGGCCCTATTCCTGCCACCTAAGCGCCACGAGAGCGTGAATGGCGGCGTAGGTTAAGTTGAACACGGTAAACCATTTACCGTGTCCAAATACGATGAATGTTCACCCGTGTTCTATTATTCTCCTACCACGATATTACATAATATTTAAAATTTATGGTGATATTTGGGGTTTAGGGTTTAGGAAGGACACGGTGAACTATTCACCGCATCCAAACACGGTGAATGGTTTACCATGTTCAACTTAACCTAGACTGCCACGCAGCACCGTGTGGCACTTACGTGGCGGGAATAGAGCCAATCTCGCAAATATAAATTTTGTGGGGCTATTTGTAAATTTTATTTTTGAGGGGATAAATACAAAAAAAATCCTAATTTTTGGATTAAAAATTATACGAAGATGCCCTCACTTATACGCAGCTCTGAAATAACCCTTAAACTTTTATTTTTTTTAGGTAGAACATATAAAATTTACCTTAGCTATGAATAATTTTGAGTGGGCTATCCAACCTTTCAAAATTTTAATTTTACTATTCAATTTTTTAATTTATTTATTTGAGTTAGTCAATAATATTTTAACTTTAAAATTTAAATTCCTCGTTTATCTTTATGCTGCAATTCTCGCAACTATAAAATTTAAAATCAAAGTATCGTTGACTGTCTCAAATTAAATAAATTTAAAAGTTAGGAAGTATAATCAAAATTTTGAAAGGTCGAATTGTCGATTCAAAATGGCCTATAGTTCAGATAAATTATGTATGTTAATATCTTTTTTTATTGACTTTTTTAACTTTCAATTTTTTTGGTCTAAGTTATTCTACTTAGATTGGTTAATACTTGATTTGAGATTTAATGACTCCATCAGCTATTAATTGTTAATTGTGTTAGTTTTATTTATTAAAATGTGATCAAAACCCTTAAATTTTATAAAATCACTCAATCTTTAAGGTTTCTCTCCAATGTGAAATTAGCCCCTAAAATAAACTTCTCTACACTAAAACCTTATGCTTTGTTGCAGCAATGGTTATAGCTTAATTACTATATGAATTAGTTTATAATAAAATTATTAATTGTGTTTTTTAGTCTTACTGTTTAAAATAATATTTTTGCGTAAGCACCGGTGCAATAAAACACGACAAAGTTGGGGGTTTTGAAACATCAGCTTTGATTCGGACTTCGCTTTTCGTGAGCCAACTTTTCATGCAAGGCACAATAAATTTTATTTTCTCTCCTTCTAGATGAACTTGTTTTTCTTTTTTTTCTTTCTTTTTTTTTCTTTTTTTTTCTTCTTGATCACATGCTTGACTTCCAATTGATAACAGCTGGTTGACTTTCTTTAAACCACTTGTAGAGGACTGGTAAAAAGCATCTAGAAATAAATATTTCAAATGAGATAGGGTTTATCCATTTTATATTTAGATTATGATTAGAGGTAACATGCTTTTTATCAGTTCCATTCACCAACATATCTTCTTCCAGTGATAAGCGCTTGTTTGACTTCACTTTTGTTTCTGCTTTTCATAAAAAAGATAAAAACTGAAGCTTCTTTTGTTATAATAGAAAGCGTAAATAAGATTCTAAACTACAAATGGAGAATCTTTACTTTACACCTCTTATTTGCGATCCGGAGAAGTTGTTAGAAAGATTTTGATCTAGTATTTATTCTAAAAGCACTACTTTAACACTTTCTCGAACAATGCTACGCTCGATGCCAACCAAAACCTTAAGGCCATTACAAAGATGAATTTTCTAACAGAAAAGAGATATGCTAAATAAGATATTAACGCATTCCAACAGAGTACAAGTCCGCTTTCAGCTGAATCTAAACAAAACAATGACAAATCTACGACCGCAGGGAATCAATATTAAATGATGAACCTAGTTACATAATGGAGGCTTCAAGTGATCCATGATCCTTAAACAATCGAACTTTCATAGGATAAAAGCACTTAACTTCACAGTTAGCTTTCACAGTTAACTTCTTGCATCTAAGTTATCTTCATTTATAACTTGCTAAGAAAGCTTTTGAAGAGTATAATGAAAATTCCAGCTATATAGTAGCAATTGCGGGATATACTACGAGATAACAAGAACCAACAATATGTGATAAATCAGTTAGTTAACCACAATACCAATGCACTTGTGTTCACATCCAATATAACTGCTCAGATAGTGTACACGTAAGACGGAGAGGAAATCACACTGGAATATCTACGCTAGAAAACAAAACGCGATTACGAAACGGAGATGAGAGAAAGCAAACACGCCGTGTATCAAAAAATCGATGTTGAACACCCAATTCAGCAAAGCCCCCAGATTAAACAAATCCAATCAGGTCTTCAGATTAATTCTTTGCCATCAAGCTTTCTTTTAGGAGCTCAGCAGCTAAAATTAGGAGCTCCAACATTTCCAGTCCCGCACAAGACATAGGATCTGCTTTCTCAGTTTTCGATGAATCTGAAGAATCGGTCGGCTCATATAGACTTTCATAGGTAATAGCATCTGATGCATCGCCAGTCCAGCTGACAGGAAGCACAGATCCGAGAGCGGTCTTCATGACGCTTGCTTCAGTTATTATGCTGTTCAATGCTTCGTATATTCCTTCAGGGGAAACAGCTGATTTTACATCATCATGCGCCTAAAGATACACAGTGATAAAGAAATATTTCAAACTAATAGTTTTTGCCATGGAACAATGCTGAATGGCTTGATGGAGAACTGAATATTCAAATGCATAAATATATACAAGCTGTAGAATACTAGATGGTTAATAAAAAGATGATCCACAAGATTTATAGCAAATAAAGGTTTTCTAAAAAAGTTTCAACTAGGTGAAGTGAATTTTGACCACTGCGAAGTTTCAATTTTCTGCCTGTATATATGAATCAAGGTGGCGGAACATAATCATAACAACCACTGTTAACAGATAACTATACTTTCATCTGGAACATAATCCTAACAAGCACTGTTAACAGATAACTATACTTTCATCTTTGATACTTCATTATGGCCAAACAATTTTAACTTTGTTAGCTGAACCGAACAAGTGGAACAACAAACAAGGACCATGAGTTTAGAAATGCAAGAGAGAGAGAGAGAGAGAGAGAGAGAGGGAGAGAGACGGCGTATCACACTAATGCATTACCAAGCATAATGGTGACCATTTCAACATCTACAGAAAAATAAGGAAGAACTAACCTTCAAAAGTGAAATATGAAGCCTACGTATTGTGGAAGTTAGATGTTCCAAGTTGGCCATCCTTTCCTGAAGAGTGGCGTTTTCAACTTTTAGCCTGTAATATAATAGAACAACAAACAAATCCCACATCAAGCCTCGACAATTTAAAGTGGATTATAAGCCCTAAGGGCTGTAGTTCCTATAAAAAATGAATCAACAAGAAGAGGGCAAAAATCTTTTAGAGTTGGAGGATTCTCAAACGAATACCGACCTTTTAGCCATGGATAAGTTGGGTGGTCAAGAATTTGCAGCCAAATTACTTAGGGAGGATGTAAACTACATGCGATTTAAGATATCATAGATGTGATAGTAAATATGATGTGTGGAAAGCCTTTCACTTACTCTTGGCATCTAATATCCCTACTAGCTAAAGTAGAGATGTTATGAACATTTTATTGTGACTACCTATGAACAAATTCTGTTTTCTAATCAGTTTCTTATATCATTTGGGTCATTATATTTTTATTCATGTATACTATGTATCTGTGTATCTATGAATTACTATATACTTATCTGTTGTTTTATTGGTACAAAATTTATCAAGTTCATATTTTATCAGCATAGATCAATCCTAGTTCAAAAGGAAAGATAAAAACAAGAATATTTACAATACTGTTCTACCAACAATCCAACAGATCAGTAATTATGTTTCAGCAACTGATAGCAATATTGCAACAAAATTAAAAGAAGTACCGAATTGAACCTTGCGATATCTACGGAGTGTTCGCTTTTGGTACTAGAGGAAGTATTTGCATCAGAAGTTTCAGGCCCATCAGTTTCACCCGGCGCATGATCTTTTTTGGTCCACCGTTTTAAGGACGTTTTTTTCCAAAGACTCATAAGTTTTCCTTCTCGATCGTGGGTGTTACTGCTTCTGACAGGATCACCAGCTAGAGAACTCCCATGTTTCAAGTTATTGCTATTATACCTATAACAGCCAGTGAAATAAGACTAAATTTCAAGGATATGTGTTTTCTCTACCAACCAAAACATCACAAAATTTCAGAGCCCATTAACAAGCAACGCAGAATAAATATTAACGTTGGCTCATTGCCTTTATAGGCACAAATGTAGAATACCACATGAGAAGATTTACATATTGGTACCAGAAATTAAAAAAGTTAGCTTATGGTCTAATCACTTCGTACTCATTTGGCTCCGAAGTTCTCGTCAATCCTCTCAGCTTTTGATGCACTCAAGATTATCATCATTATTTTATTAATTTTTATATTGTTATCTATTTCTTTTAGATCCTTGAGATGTCCCCCATAATTCTATGCTATAGTTAATCATTGTATATGTAATCCAGATGAATTAATTTCTCAGGATTCTTAAAATCCATGCCAAATTTGGTTTAAATGTTCTGCTTTCAGACGTCTGCAATAAGATAAGGTAAGATCAACCAACCAAAGATTAGACTGCCTCAGTTCAACCTAGTTGTTATAAGATCAATAAACCAGTAAACCAAGCAGTACACGAGAATTTTATTTTTGTATCATGGAGAGAGCATAAGTACGAAAACAGCATTGCATTAGGTGGTCTGTAAGAACCATACTCTTGCAAATGCTGAAATTCTTGCTTTAGATTTGCCAATTCCAAGAGCGCTTGCACCTTTTCATGTGTAACCTATAAAGAGAAACTGAAGTTTCAATGGTTCGTAATTAAAAGCTTATAGGTAACAAATGAACAAGAGTAAAATGTAGCAGCACCACAAGAACAGAAAAGAAATGGTTCTCAGAGAACATAGAAGTCCTGTTACATGCACGAACACACAAAGCAGCTGAAAATTACAAGATATTACTCTATACAACATAATAAGCATAAAAGTGCTGAGCCTCCAAAGTAGAGGTGAAAGAGGGAACATGATGGGCCAGCACTTTTTTTGGGGCTGGGACTGGCTGCAAGCCGTGCCAGTACACAAAAGTGCGGAAAACAGGCCATACCTTGCTGTCCTGCTTTCCCCAACCACCAGCCAGTATAACCCTCTTCCTGTAGTTCATGGGCCCAGCAATGTTCTATTATTTCAAAATTTCCCCTTTATTTAATTAAATTTGAACTTTGACCTTATGTTTTCAATATTTCTAGAACTTGAATGAATATTTATTATTTCTATTGGGAGAAAATTATTCTGTAAAGGGGAAGGGAGATTTTTATTGACTATTGGAGCGAGATGGCATGGACACACTTAAATAAGTCAACTTTTATTGTAATTGATGAAACATTAATCCTCTCTATGGTGCTAGTCTAAGTAAATACGCACTTGTCAGATTCTAGCAGTAAACACAGAAAGTCTTTTCGCAACAGGACAGCCCGGAAGTAATCATTTTTATACCAATCTCTGCAACTTGTATCTCGACTACAGAAGCAAATGAAGCATGCCTTAGGTAAATTATCAACAAAATATTCTTTACATCACAAAAGCAAGAACCTGAATCATTATCATGAGTATGTGTTTGTTCCTAAATCCACCAGTGTAAAGGCCAAGTATGAAAAATCATGCCATGCACTGAATAACATTGCAGGAAGGAGCAGATGATTCTGATGCAGGTTAATTACTTGAAATAAGTTTTTCTGGAGTTCCTCAATCTTTTGCTGAAGAGCTTTATTCGTATCCCTCTCCAATAAATACCTTTCCTCTTGCTGAGAGAGAAGTAATAGTGCATCAACCTGGAGTACAAATCAACTACGTAAATAAAAAGCTGATTTATTGAAGTATTTCTACCTAACAAAAAAACTGATTTATTGAATTATTTCTACCTAACAAAAGAACTGATTTATTTTATTATTTCTACCTAACATACCTTTACATTTTTATTAAAAATGTAAAGAAAAAGAGAAATTATATGTGGGCTGATCAGCGATTACTATCGTATTGTCATTCAAATCGAATAATGAGAACGAGAATACCTTCTCATTCATTGCTTGTACAAGGGCTTTTGATTCATCAGGTGTTGCACTCGTGATGCTTGTGGGAAGACTGCCACTCTGAAAAAAAATATACATTATGAAAGGAAATAAACAAGTTAGAAAAAGAAAATTTGTTAAAATGTATACATCCAATGAAATTTTTGAGATCTGTGTCATTCTCAAGGTGCTTGGCTTAAACATTAGCCATGAACCAACCCAGAGAACGAAGGATGATATACGTGAACAAATTCAATTGGCTTAGAATAGAATAACCAAAACAATAAGTTCCTTACTTTTGTTTTAATTTTTTCAGAATCCATTTGACCACTTAATCCAACAAAGGAATAATCATGAGTCTCACAACATGCCCTCCAGTTCTTTCCACTAACATTTGCCAATTTCCTCACTAGAAATGATTCTTTCAAGAAAGAAAAGTTCAAGCATGTCATGTTTATCTCTCTTTTCTCCTCACACGAAAATTCAGGGAAGCATAATAAAGTAGTCAATGTTGCAACAATAGAGCTATTCAAGCAAAATGAAATTCCTCTTAATGTTTTTTTCTCTGAAAAATAGTGTTCCAAAAATAAGCCTTTTTTGACATAAGAAATGTCTCAACAAAAACAACCTGCTCGTACAAAGTTCTCCTACACGTGTCAGCAAGTACTCCTATTGGCAGCAGCATCTTCATTTGCTGGCAATTACTCAAACTACATTTCATCTACCAAAGACCTTCGACTAATGCAATATTTAGTGTTTGACTATGATTAATAAATATAAACACCAAAGCAATGAGACTTACTCAACTAATAACTTTACCAGCGAAGAAAATTCTCCAGCACAAATTAGGATTCCCATGAACTATCTATCAGTGAATTCAACATTTATATCGACAAACATGTCTTTAAGCGAAGGTTTTACTTGCCAGCAGCACACACCATGCTGATTTGGTTCTGCCACGGTACATGCTGCATCTTGTACGTATGCCGGCAGTCAGCATGGACACCGGCACGAGACAAAGTAAAATAACAAAAAATAAGAAAAAGGTAGGCCTGCCTGGCATACCGAGCAGCATGATGCAGCGAAATGCAACATGGAGCAGTATAGCATGTTATTGCAGCAGGGGATCATTACCATGCCGGCAAGCCATCAGCGCCATACATACTGACTGGCACACCAGAATGGTCAGCACAGATATAGTCCTAGGGAAGGGATATATGTTGCAAAATTGGTCAATTCTTTAGTAATGACTAAACACATCCAGTTCCTGACAATATATTGCCTAAGTTGAATATGTGAAAAGAGGCCAACAAAAGCAAGAAGATGAAAGAAAAGACACTAGCAAGAAAATATACACCACAAAGAGGTTGGAAATGTGGAATACATACCGCAGGCATGTGGCTAGCATTGACGTCACTGCTTATATGCACATCGCGGCATTCACTTTCATCATTTTGTAGTTCATGATGCAGAGCTTCAACGTTTAACTCGGTTTTGATTTGAATTTGACTCATTTTATCTAGAACCTCAAAAATAACTGCCTTAATATGAGATTCTTCTTCTTCTAGGGTTTTCAGGATTTCAAGTCTCTGCTGACTATAAAATTTTTGGAGAGTTGATAATCCACTCTGAATGAACTCATTAAACATTATCTGCATTTAAAAGTGAGATTCAAGTTGTATACAAGCAAAGGAACAGAATGGACTTTTAGTTTGAAAGAAACCAGTCGCATACATATTTGTTTTCCAGAGAACGCACTTTCCTCTTTTGATGTTGCTCAATGTCAACGCCCTATACATCCAAAGCAAAACCAGAGATGAGACAATGAAGATATAGCGAAATATATCATACTTTCTCTTCTTCTTTTTTTCCTTTATGAAACCACATACCATTTGCAAGCTACTTTGTAGCTTTTCTATTGACTTCTTAAGCGACTCTTTCTCTTCTTTTAAAGATGCCTACAGATATGTTATTCTCTTAGATACAAGTAGACATTATAACCAGATAACCCAAGAGTGAATAAGAAATGGAAGAAGGAAACTACCACATGCAAGAATCAAAGAAAACAAAAAACAACAATATAGATCCAGTTATAACTATCAGACAAAGCTAAGGCGCCAGCTTGATTGTTTGAACCTCCTGAATAAATCAAGAAACAATTACATATGTAACATCACAGCATGTAGCGAGTGATAATTCCAGAAATAGAGGCTAAACACAATTTAGATTTTGATAAGATTACTTTACATATTTTCATGCACTAGTTTGCGTAATTGTTGATTAGTTAAATAATTGAAGCACAAAAATCGATAACAGTGTTAGTAGCTTATAGTAGAATGATTGGTCTGGAAAGGCTTTAGTAATCATAGGCAAAAGAATAAAAAGAGCTTTTGCCTAATTGAATAAAAAGTTCCAATCTCAGCTCCATTATTACTAAAATGGCCGGAAATGCATATTATAGGCATAAAATGCCAGCAAAAGCTATTAAATTTTTTTTCTTTAATATGTCAGCAGCAATAAATATAATAAAGAATATTTTCTGTAAATTAATTAGTTATAGAACAGAACAAATAAAACTATCAGGTATAGCAATGATGTAAAAAATCAACTGTAGCAAGCATTTCAGGAGTGTTCTTTGTTATATTGCCAAGTCGTCTTTTAGGATGTCACAAAATAAAAAATACGGCTGGTGAACGTAGGACTTATAGCGTGAGTATTTATGATATTATTGGCTTGTTTTTCAAATGGTTGGAGTTGGAAAAAGCCTGCTGCTTAACTTCACAGCAGGTATCAACCTAAGAACCTGTTCGGATGCCAGGACAAGTTGTATGGTAACAACTTCTGCTGGATTGGGGTTTCCTTCCGTAAATATAGCATAAGACGACAGGAGTTTGACATATCCATTGCAAGATTATAACAATTATGATTTGTCAAAATAGTTCATCTTGCCTGCAAGGTGACTTGGCATATCCTTAAGAATAGGATTACTTTCTTTTTGAATTACTTTAAATGTCCATAACATCATAGCAACTGACACAACCAATATCTCAAAATTTAGATTGACTGGAAACCACTCTTTCTACATATCGACTTTCACATGGATGTTAACTAGCTTATGTTTAAAAAGAAACCAAGGATTTTAATGCCGTGGCATGGGGTTGTGCCAAGCCCTTGTCGGGCCGGCACGTCACGGTGCGTGTCGTGCTATATTGATGTGTGCCTTTGACAGAAATAGCTGTGTGCTGGCATGAAATTTTTTTTTTTTTTTACACCAATATATTCTATTTGCTTATTACATATTCTTTATCAAATCATTTGTACTTCATTGATGTAATTACTTGCTAATATCAAAGAAAAGAGGGTTTGAGCCATGCCATTGGCATGGGGATCATATTGTACTAATATCATGTTGCCACAGTACAGCACGGTGGGCACAACTATGTAACATTTGTGGGTACTTAAATCCTTAAAAGTAACATTTGTGGACATCATTCATTTAATCCTTATCGATAACCTTAAGGGCCCATAAAAAAAAGAAATAAGTTAAAACTATGTATCTTTAAGTTTGTTAGCCCATAGTACTCGAGCAATGCACATTAACAATTTAATTCAACTATATGAAGAACTAAATTTCGACACGGGGCATGAACATTGCCAACCACTCCCATAGTGATCCATCATATTTTACTATAATAGACGACAAATATGGCAGAGAGCAAAAAATGAAATGCACTAACAAAAAAGAGAAAAAAGTAGATTAATAGCTAAAAGTTGATTGATAGATAGGGGTTTAAGTTTACAATGTACTTCAGGGATGATGATTCACCATCTTTACTAAATATCCAATGATCTGGAGAGTCATCTAGAAGGCATGAACATTTCTCTTCCAAAGTAGCATCCGAAGAGTGCCCAGTATCTCTTCCACGGACCTCATAAAATTTTGTAACAATCTGCAAGGAAATCGTATGCATATCTTTGAGATTTAAAAATCTCATTAGCAGCCAAATAAAGCATAATGTCGACAACAGTGAGATAGAAGCCAACAATGTTATTTAAGTACAACAAATAACTAAATACATGACATAAGAGCAGAACATATTTAGAAATAACAGGAAATACATGCTTGTCATCATAGGTTACACTAGGATGGAAAATTTGTTCTCAGATTTCAAACAAAAGAAGGAAGAACTGATCTAAAAATGTTCAGTACATTCTTTCCTTTTCCTAAGCCAACCTTAGAAATCAAATTTATCATTGTTAAGATTGTTTGCATTACGACAGAGAAATCATTTGACAGTTCTACGCACTGAAAATGCATTTACAACTGCATAACTAATTAATTAATTAGTACAAACGACTTGAATACGATGAAATGCATTCTTACAAGCTAATTCTTCAGTCATCTAAACAAATAGATACAGGTCCTTCATTGACTAAAAGTTCAACATCATAATGAAGCATTCTAGTATAAAAATTAATGTGATAAAGCACATTGAAGACATCAGATGATAGACTCAAATAGATAAAAACAGTCAGCAGGATTCACGACAATAGGACTGGCTGTCTACTTTATTTCGATTTGTTAAGTTGCATTCACATAGTAATCTTTATAGTCTCGAATCTAGTTCTGGATTCTCTACGAAAGTTTTTGAAAACCAGTTTGTATTTTACCTGTGTTATTCTATTCTATAGTTCCATAGGGAAGTTTAAGTCATTTTGGGGTTAAAAACTTTATTTCAATATTATCAGTTGTCTACAAGAAGGAAATCAATCCAAGTGAGCAATATCTCATTGCAGTGGAGAGAGATGAGAACTGATAAAAGTCATACTAATATGTTAATTACCAATTAGATGAGCTAATATCAGATATATCCTGATAGATAAACCCTGAGATTTTGAGCACATGGTTTTACCATTACAAGCATTTATATGCTCAAAGAAGGGACAAAGGAAATTAGTAAAACATAATTATATATTATATGTTGTTATCAACTACAAGAGAGTACCGTTCATCCGATTGATATCTGCATGTTGAAAAACAAAAGGGTTTGACTATCAAAACAAGAAATTAAAAAAGGTCACATGCATACCCTCACAAAAGATTCAGTTTGATTCTTTAATTCCGTTGATTCCGTCCGCAAGGCATCCTTTGACCTCTTTTCATCAAGATACTCAGATTGAAGTTTCTCTATTCTGCCAAGAGATACATGTCATCTACAGTTGTATAAATGATCATGCGGAACTACATACAAAACAAAAGAAAAAAAAAAAAATTTTAAGGCCTCCTTCGTTTCCAGTACCCCTTTTCTTTATTAAAATCAAATTCTATTTGATGGAGTGCACCGGCAGATGGGATGACTTAACCGTTTTATTACCAAAAATCAGATTGCAAGCTCATCTTCTTTGAAAAACAAAACAAGAAAAAAAAAAAAAATAGTCTACTTTCTTTTTTGCTGGAAAGAGACCCGATTTATGTATAGATAGCAAGCAACTCATCATCTTCCAAAATGTCCATCTTGATCATTTCTTATCCAAACACCCATCCCACACAAACTATAGAAACTTCAGTATGATACTTTCTAAGAACAGGAATAATATTCATGGAATATTCTTAAAGAAATAAGAGAGTCATTATATTTGTTCAAACATAGTTTAGTCATAGAAAGCACCTTTCCTCACAGTCAAGGAGTTCTTTTGACATGGCTTTCTCTCGTTCCTTAGCCTCCTCACACTATTAGAATAAATAGAGCTTAAACACTTCAGGAGATGAGCTATTTCAAATTCAATACATAACATGATTTGCTTGTAAAATAAGCTGACATAATTTCTATTATGTACCTCCATTATTAACTTATCTCTTTCAGCATAAGCAGCAGCAATACTGCTTTGGAAAAATTTCACCTGTTTCTCTGCTTCATTGTTCTGCATTATGAAACCAAATGGGAACTCAGGACCCTGCTTGGAACTAAATGGTATAAAGAATTTGCAAGGACAAAAACTGTCATATATTCGAGAATTGTAAGATCTCCTTCACATTTTGTATAACACGTTCATTCTATAAATAAGTACTTTGTCTCCAATAAAGATAAAAGAATGCAACGATGTGGCTACACCACAATAAGTAGAATCCTGAATGTAGTATCAGAAACATAACAAAATTCAGTATATAAGCATGATCAAGGCACGCTTACACATAAAAACTCAGGCTTATGGCAGGTATTGCAAATATAAAAGGATAATTCTTCTAGAAAATGAGGTTAAAAGAAGAACTCTAATGCTGACGCCAGGGACGTAGTATTGCTTAATGATAATTGTGTATATTTGTAGGGATGACATGACAACAATATAGGAAAAAAAGTGCAGATATGAAAAGATAAATTATGGAAATGAAGAGTTTTAAGAGATACCTCATAACTTTCAGTGACCAGGTTAATTTGCTAAGTGGTAACTTACTAACTTTTAGTGCAATCTCTTCTGCAATTCATAAACTACTATGCATGTAGAATGAATATTTTTAAAAAGAAAAATCAACTAGCATTTGGCACTCTGTGGATAAAATTGAGCACATTGACAATGACTAGTTAAAAAGAAAATAACCGGCTAAAACTAGTATGACACCTTTGATATCTCCGTGGTATACAAATCAGCCATCTGGCTCTGAAAATTATAAAAACACGAACGATTAGAAGTTGAAAAAAAGAGGAATAGCAGTGTGTGAATATCGATCAAGAGCAAACTTTAATTCGATAAGCTTCAGCAAGCTCCTCTTCTAGATTCTTCTTCTCTCTCAAACACCCAGCTAATTTCCTCTGAAGATTCTCAATTTCCTGCCCCAAAGAAGCTGTCCTGAATCCTGATTGGGCTTTAGTTTGACTCTAAAGGATATTAAATTACGGAAATCCGTAAGCCAAGTGAGCCACGGATCAAACAAAAAAGGGATATGTCCAGCACCTTTGGAATTGCATCTGATTTACCACGGAAAGATAACTCGGCCCAGCTTGTTGCATACATAGTTGTTCGATATCTCTCCTAAGTTCATCACGTTCTGAAAAACAAAGGCCAATAGTATATCTAAAATGATCAACAGTACCATGAAGTAGAATAGATAGCCGTGATTCAACTCAGTAGTGTTTGAAATGATACAAATGATAACAAATAGTATAAACAACAAGCAACTATAGGAATAACATTTGACCGTGTTCCAAACGGAAGAATCAAATGAACTAAAGATATATTAGCAAAATCATCTTACATATACAAAACATAAAAACAATAAAAGCATTAAAGCAAGAAGAACTTGGGACACTACAAATCTATAAACATTAGTATATTTGTCACGTAAATGCGTTTTGAGATAGATCTGCAAGTGTGATGACTCAACGCAGGCATATTAAGGGCACAAGAGAACAATACCGCGCTGTAGTTGTTCAACTCGATGCATCAGTATTTCCATATCAATCCCTCTTTCATCCACTTCTGGTACGAAAAAGGAACTAAAAATTTTAGTTTCCCAGTCAAACATCAAAATGACCATATAAGCAACAACACTAAAGTACAAGATACTGGGTAAAATGCCGCATTTCTCCTCACTACACAACAAAGTATCATAAAACAGTTCCCAGAACATAAGCTAGCTACTTCCTTAACATTAAAAACCAAGAAGCGGATACCGACCTTCGCCTCCCACTTAATGAAGATAAGCAGTAGTGCGCTTCTCGGCTCTTATATACTGTCCCCATACAGAATCTGCTTTGCTATTGGTACTATATAACAAGATTTGTTGCACTCAAACATGTTTATTTACAACTACTTATGAGTTCTCGTGGAGCATTTTAGGAAAAGTTTTATACTTAAGGATTAAACGATATGCCCAATGATTTTGCGCTTTGGTAATTCCACTCATATTTCACTTTCGTCCACAAACTTTTAAATTAAACATTTGTACGTCTGTGCCCCATAAATCTGTTGGCCCTCCATCCAATCTCATACTTTCAATCCGACCGTCCAATTTCAAAACAGAGGGTGAAAATAAAAAATTGCAATGGCGCTGCTAATGATTTCTTTTCTAGCAATAGATGAGGATGGAAATTTACTGCGCCGAATGTTGAATTTAAAAATATAAATTTGTCAATCGCAGCTCGCAAGCATGAACATACACCGAACGACGTTTTTGCTTCATACTACAACATGATCTTAGCACAAAAAAAACAAAAAAAAATAAAAATCTAAGCACAAATGAATTAAACTCTACTCAGATTTGGTTTCAAGCATAGTTCTCAACTGGAATCAACTAAGTATGTTTAATTTCATTTTTGAACGGGATGATGTTGAGATCGAACCTTCATTCGGTGGTCGCTGATCCATCGGAGGAGTGGAGGGGAGAGAGGAGGAAGGAGAAATAAACGATGAAGGGGTCGAGAAACTACGAATTGCGTTGGGGGAGTCGCTAAAATAGGATTCTCCTGTTCGTTGTCGTGGACAAATGGGGGTTTTGGCTAGTTTTCTATGAGGGTGTGCTTTTAATTGTTTATAAATAGGCTAAATTACAGTAAAACCCCCGTCAAAACCAATTTTTCATTTTTATCCCCGACTTTTAAAAACAAAATTAAAAATATTCACAGAAGGTACGATGTTAATTGTGATAAAAAAATGACCAAAATATCTTCATCTTCTTCGTCTTCTCCCCAACTCTCATTCATCTGCAGCCCTTTCTCCTTAGTTCTCCACACCTCTCTCGACCCCAACTCCGACTTCGCTTGGTCCACCTACTTCCCCTGCTTCTTCTACAATTCCGTAGCCCTTCCATTCGACGACGGTGGGACGCGAGGTTGGGGTAGGCGCAGAGTGAGGGGTAGCCGAGGACGAGGTGGCGGAGAAGGGCGAGGGCGTGGGTGTGGGCGGGGGACTTGAGCTTGCCGCGAAGGGAGGCGAGAAACGAGGCGGTGTCGCCGAGGAGGGAGGCGGCGCTGCTGCGGGGAGAGGTATAAGAATATTTTGGGTATAAAAAAATAATAATAATAGAATATGGACGGAATCCCTAACTAAACCCTGACGGCGATGGCCAAAGTGAACATTTCTTAATCTTTTGAGGAGGTAAAATAAAATTTTTTAAAAGTCGGAAAGAGAAAGTAAAAAAGCGGGTTTGACGGGAGGTTTTCTGTAATTTAGCCTTATAAATAATAATAATAATAATAATTGAACCAATTAAATAATTATTGGGGAAAATGTATGTAGGCCCCTCAGCTATAGACAAATCTGAAGTTAGCCCCTCATCTTTTTTTTGTGACTTGAGATTTCCTCCACTTCTTTTTTTTTATTTAAATTTTTTTCTCCTTACTAAAATTTAAAATTTTACCAAATTTAATAACTATATTACTTGACTTAGTTTTATATAAGTGGCAACTTGGATAAATGAACTTTAGTATTAATAAAATTTTACATCCAAATTGAGTGAATATTTTAAAATTTTAGACCTATTTATATTAATATTAGTAGTGAAGTGGATAGTTTAAATTAAATTATATAAAAACTGAAACTTATACAAAGAACAAATTTTCTTATAGTTTAGCTTAATATTAATATAAAAATGTAAAAGATCCCTCGCACTATTTCCAAATAAGCACCCTATTTTTAGCTTGTTTTCTATTTTTATTTATACTTTTCTTTGCTGTATTTTTTAATTATTTTATATTTTATTTTAGTCTATTGTGAAAAAATTCATTATTATAAGTTCGGAGTCTCGAAAATTAAAATTAGAAGTTTGAGGACCAAAATAAAATTTTAGTTAACGTTTAGGGACTGAGTGCAATTTATCCTTTTTACCTTCGTCCCCAGCTTCCCTTTCGAATCACACGGCACCCGAGCGTAACCACCTCCTCTTCCCTCTCCGGAGCCGAGGAAGAAGACGACATGGCGGCGCCCCTGCGACATCGCACTCTCCCCCTCGCCCGCGCCATCCTCTCCCCCTCGCGATCGCTCTCCTCCGACACCGCCCTCGTCGAGATCAAGCCCGGCGAGATCGGGATCGTCTCCGGGATCCCCGAAGAGCACCTCCGTCGAAAGGTTTCATCCTCTCCAACCCCCATTTCAATGCATCCCCTCCGTTCCCCTTTTCGATTTGCTTAGTTTTAATCGAGGAATTCGAAGTTTTTAGTGTAGAACTTTGTTTGATTTGAGATTTGATCTATAAGGCTTAGGGTTTAGTGCTGTTTTTTCCCTTTTTTGGATCATTAGTTGCTTTTCTTGAGATATGATTAGGAGGGAATGATTGACGGGTTATATCATGCTGATCTAGTGGATAGGTTAAATTTCACTTACGGTAGTAGCAGAATTTGGATTACGATTGTGAAACATTGCTGTGCGATTCGAAGTGTTTTTAGTGTAAAATTTTTTGGTGGGGGAGAAAACATTAGTTGTGCAATAGAATTGAAGAGTGGCTGGAAAGGAATGAACACAAAATAGTATTTCATGATGTGTCGATGCGCGATTATGTGCTGATATTTCCCTTTGATCTTGTTGTGTTGGTCGCTTACTGTTTATGTCATTGGCAAGATGACAGTTCCACATTATATTATGTTGCAAAACGGATTGTGCACTTCTGCATCGTATTTGCCGTGTATTTTAATGGAGAGAATGTAAACATTAACCCAAGGAAAATGTCTCCAGTTTAAGGGGAACGCTGAGTCAGCGAAGTATCGAGCTGAAAATACTAGAATGACCAACTGGGCTTCTTTTGGAAAGCTTTCATTTATCTGGTAGTAGACAGTTTCTGTTAGAGAAGAAAATTGTGTATAAGATCCAGCGAAGTCGATTTTATTATGTAAGGTACTTTTTGACTTGTTTTATAGGCTGCATGTCCGAGCGTATTAAATGAAGTCAATATGCTCGTGAAAGAATATGCAAGCTCAGCAGCATATTGTGAATCTGAGTTGGTACAGGAGGATGGAGAATGGCAACATATTTGTGAATTCAAAGTTCGTACTTAAGGAGTCTAACTTGAGAAAGATTACAGACTTTTGTAAGAATGATTAGAATGATCTTATCTTTTGATATATCTCATTTTGAATACAAAAGATGAAGGTGCATAAGGCTATTGTTTTGTAATGTTAGTTCTTTTTCTTCAACATTGTTATAATGTTGCTTTCTCGGTCATCGAATATGCACAAATATTTGTGCTTGATGTTGACCCTGAACTAGCTCCCAAACAGTTGTGCCAATAACATTCTATTTCATCTGTTTTTTCTTCAATAGCAATCACGTATGTGAAGGAAAAGATGTTTTATACTTTCATATATATAATTTTGTATGTCACACGAAAAAACAAATTCCACAGGTCATTGGTACCCTGTAAGCTAAGAAAAATATAACATGGCTTCTTTTGCACGATATTACTAGTTATTGAATGGATCAATGGATGCATAACTTTCATCTTTTGTGATCTTTTTAAAATGTTGTCTGGCTTCATTGTTCAATTGTGTACTCATAGACATTGGTATACAGGTTATGATATATTCACCAGCTCGTACTGCAACTCAGCAAGGTTCTGGGAAAGTTGGAAAGTGGAAAATCAATTTCCTGTCAACCCAAAAGTATGGCTACTTTTCTGCTTCACAATAATTACTCTAGTTTGGTTTTTCTGAGGTTCTGTTAAACTTTAGTTTGGCTACACACTTCTCTGCTCCAAGCATGTTTCAGCATATGGAGCTCCCTATACAAAACTTGCACCATAACTACCCATTCTAGATTATTGGTATGGCAAACTAACGAACTGCCAAATGGTGCTTCGCTCATGCACCATGTTCGCACCAATATTTTACGTTGCAAAGTTCGCCCAAATGGGGCATAAATCTATTGTGTTTGAATGGTCCTCCTTTGTTCTATTATTTGTACTGGTCTGTTTCCATTAGTACGTGGTTGATAAATTGGCATTGCAGTGGCTTTAATTTGTACAATTGTCTGTTGCTGTTAACATCGTAGTGGAATGTAGGTGGGAGAATCCATTGATGGGTTGGACCTCAACTGGGGACCCATACGCCAATGTAGGTGAGGCAGCGCTTAGTTTTGATAGTGAAGAAGCTGCAAAAGCGTTTGCTGAGAAGCATGGATGGGATTATGTGGTGTGTATTTTTTTTTTTTTTTTCTGCTTCTCTTTCTTTCCTGAGATGGACATTGCTACTCTGAATGCCTGATGAGTTGGGCATTTTTATTGTAAAAGCTGATGAGTGTACTTGAAATGAGTTAATTTGGACTATGAACTTAAGATTTGATGTAGTTTACAGCCGTCTGATGTATATCAACTAGTGAGTAGTGACAGCTGAATATTTGTTCTTGGATGATTGTCTCTTAGAAAGTGCCTTCCTACTGCAAGATAAAAATGAATTCTTACAGCACTTCACTTCGAGGCAAGATTCTTCCAATAGATAATAATAGAAGAAAAGAATATTATTGCTCAAAGATGATAAATTAGATGTTCACAGAGCTCTATATAGACATATTATAATCCTATTTCTGTAATCTAGGAGCTGTGGAAAAGAATCATTTTTTGATTTAGAATAGGAAATTTCAGGTTTGAATTGGGCAGTTGACCACCTAAGTTGGATAGTCAATTACTTGAGGCTGTTGCCTTGTTGTCTCAAATTGCATTGAAAGGCGTGGGCTGGTTGACTGCATAGTGTACATGAATTATTATTTTTTCCTACGATCTTGCTTGCCTTGTGAAGTCGACTCCAACAATTTCTCCTACTGTCAGACTATGAACTGAAGGACAATTAGAACTTGGGTGAACTTGGAAATGTGTGTATTCAGTAACCTATCTTCAATTATCAGTGAATTTTGGCAGACTTTTGATTATTACAAAGCAATATCTTTTTAAACTATAGTACGGTCTAAGTTACAGCTGAAGCATTCTGGAGTAATGAAATCAATCAGAGTGGCTTATTTATGCGAAAACCCTAAATAATATGTTGAAGACGTTTTTAGCTCATAAAGACTGCAGGGAGGGAATTTGAAGAAATTTGCTGCATATGCACCTAAAGGTGCCTGCTTGTTTTTATTTCGTATTCCCAGTTATTATTGTGCTATATCTACATTTGATACAAGTATGAACTTCTTTTGATAAATTCTATCAATTTAAGGATGAGTCTACTAGGAAATGTAGAATGGCTACCAGTTCTGCATATAACTACTAGTAAAATTTCGTCTCATGAAGCTCCACTCACTAGTTCTGCCTGATTGCTTTCATTTTCTTGTAGTGCATCTCTTTACATTTTTGTATTGCTATTTTGAAGTTAAGTCCATGCAAAGTAGTCATGATTTTACTTTGACTAGTCCTCAAAAAGTATGTTGGTAAATCCTCGGTTCTTATTTGTATTTGATTTCATTATCTGCAGGTGAGGAAGCGTCATACCCCTGTTTTAAAGGTTGGTGCTTCTTTCCTGAGAACCTTTTTCTCTTTCTATATATTTATTCATGAAAGTGAAGTTTTTTTTATCAATTGCATGAAGCATATTGCATACTGGGGACTAATTTTCAAATACTTATCGTTCCCATAGTTGTTGTTCACGATAGAGATTAGAGACTAGTGGAGGTGATGTGATTCATATCTGTCCCATGAGAAATTCATTCAGCTCTAATTTGTAGTTTCTTATGGAGCTTATCGTCAATAATTAAAAAATCATCAATATTTTGGATGAATCATTAAGTTTCACTTGATATAAAATTCTCTAGCTCAGGAAATAGTATTCTGGTAAAAAGTCATGAATCAAATGAGCTTTTGCTTTCATCAATTGATCCTTGGCCAAATCTTGATGCGAAAAAAACTCTGTATTCTTTGATGGTGATTGGATGTCTCATCTTTGATTTGTAGTTTTTATCTAAACTAGTGTTTTATTAGATATGTATACCTAGTAATGTAAATCAGAAATGGAACTTAATGAGTAAAAGAAGAGCTGTCTATTTGGGAAAAGTAAAACCTGTTGTCTGTAATCACTGGAAATAACTTGGTTTCAACTTTGTTGATTATGATGGATTGTCATATCCGCTCATGAGATTCTAGATATAAGTAGCCTAAACGAAAGATTTGACGGGAGATTAAGGTGTATACCTTGCAGAAACCTAGTAATTTATCATGTTTTATGCTTCCTGGGCAAATTGGACGTGGAGATCAGGGCTTTATTGAGATCTGAAAGCAATTACAGTCAGTGATGAAATATTCTATATTCTCTTAGGTTAGTTTCAGAAGATTATTAGTTCAGTGCCATTCAAGACAGCATAAGTAACTTGTTGGGAACTCAGTAGGATGTGGCAAAACTCATTGCTAAAAAATATTGATGACAAATAATCTTTCACCAGATTGAAGTGTCATAATCTTTGTCGAGCGACAAAGCTTCTTCAAGCAAGGGCATGAAATGTGCTTTTTACAGAAAATGCTTAATTCTGGTTGAAATTGAGGTCATGACTCATGAAGCGCTTACAGTTAGGACTGCAGGACAGAAAATCATATATAGACCCAATGTTTAAGTGGAAACCCATTATTTTAGAACTTTTCTTTTATTTATTCTTCAAATCTAGATGAGTCCTCACTGCAAGCTAAATCTTAATGGAAGCCGCTTATACTGTGAAAGTCCAACCTGAGTCTTTCCAGCCCTTTTGTCCAAATTGTTATGCATCCAATTGAGTGGATCTATGCTTAACCATAATGGAATTTCTCCACCACTCCTATGAATGAGTGGGGTTTTCGGGCCACCAATGCCGCGTGTACCATGATATGTATAAAGGTAATAATGTATTTTTGAAACATTCTACCGTTTCGTGCGGTAAAAGGCTTTGTATTGGATATCGCTCATGGATCTTTGTGGTGACTGATTTTGTAGTCAACAAAGCCGTGCTAAGGTGACTCACAAGTTTTACTAGGTTGCATGGATGTCTCATTTTTCAGTTATTGATTATCAACATCAGGCCAATGCAGAATTAATGTCACCTAGTTCTAGATCTTCTGACAAAGTCTTCTTTGTAATGCACACACACCACGAGGGAACGCTAATAGACTAATTGTAGTTTACCATGTTATGTGAAATTTATTAATTTATTAATTTTTTTAAACTTGAAATTACGAAAGTTTTCTTCAATCTCACCTTACCAATCTAACATGGTGTTATGTGATTAACCTGTTACCTATCTCATGTGGTGTTGGCATTATGTAGAAAAGCTTTTTCGGATCTTCTCTGTGCAATTCAAGGTTTATTAGGTCATGGAGAGGATATTAGTCACCTGATTCAAGGGGGGGTCCTCTCTATCATAGATGCACTAGCTAGGTGCGACTATCAGCCAATAAAATCTCTCCTCGTTAGGTCCCAAAAGGTAAATCAAATGTACTTTTCTGATTTCACAAAGAATGGAAGCCAAATAGCAAGTCCATCTTAAGCTTTGCACTTCATGGCATGACCTTATTGGCTAGTGATTGCACTTAACTGGTGCAACTATGATAGAAAAGGCTTTCTCCTGATTTGGTTCCTGTTCTTGGATGCATGAATAGCTCATGCCGTATATCTCTTTTATAAACCAAGAGGCACATGATAATTGGTTCATGGGGAATATTAAAAGGTGTCTAGAGCTGCATAAACATACAGTCGCTGAACTATTTTTCTCAAAGTATGATGAATCATCTTGGTTTCTCGGTGTTGCAATGTATGACCTGGAAACAGAAAAGTTGGACATATTAATTTTTCATTATACCTATAAATAAAACTCTTAGATTTTAATGAGAAAAGAAAATTCCCACAATACAGAATTATCACCTAATTACTTGTACCGTCCTCCAAACAAGCCCTTAAGAGTCCTAGATAGCCTGTTGCCTGTTGCTTGACTTAGATAACTTCTGGAGCCCAGCTGAGTGCCTTTCAGCGTGAATTTAATTTCTGCTTGGAGCCAGAAAGTCCACTTGGGAAGAGGTCAAGCACTACATTAATTTCATTGATTAGGTCCAATTTTGCAGGCTTTATCTTATCTTGTCAGGGAGCATTGTTTTGGCAGGTAGCAAAGAGATGAAGATAAGATGATTATGTTCTTATAGGCTGAATTTACTGGCTCACTGACTCTATGTACGTAATGCCCATTTGGACTGACTTTCTAACAAAGCAAAAGTGAATCGTTTGGCAAACGCGTTTATAAAGCATTTAGCTAAAGAATTAAGCCAATACAAGGAATTTAGACTCTCATAAACAGAAGCTCCAATTGGAGATTCTAGACATTGAGCTTCTTTAGAAGCTTATTGAGGGTATTCATATAAGAATCTATTAGAGCTTTTTTTCTGAATCAGCATTTCTCTAAAAGCGTCAGAAGCTTCAGGCAAAATCAAATAGATCCTTAATACTTAAGAAAGTTTGTTTGTCGCTAACACTGAACTTAGTATTTATTGTCCTGAATATCCTGCACTCAGTAGATGCGTTCTTTGTATTGATTCTCCCATATCATATGACTTTCTGATTTCTCGTTGGCTATTCGGTTTCAGAGCTAATACGATGGTTTCGACCGTAACATCCCTGGTTTGATTGAAACTGTGTACTCCGCTTATAACATGAAGATGTCTGAATATATAGAGCTGTTTGATGTTCCTTTGGTCCAGGTGAGAGACATCAGAGAATAGTACTATCTTAATGTTAATAACTTAGGTTTTCTTACTTAGGTTGATGCATATGAGTATAATGACTGATATGACTGATTGACAATAAAGTTTATAATGGAGTCTTAAAACAATCAAACGAAATAGTAAGACAGTATAATAATCAAATGAGACTGCGGCTAAGGATAAAACAAGGACATTGTTTGCGATCTTTGTATTGTACAAACTATATATTACGTAATTTAGTTGTTTAAGAATTTTAGGAGGTTTATCCCTTTATATCAGTTGCACTACTGTCCATGATATCCCTTGTTTCTGACCGAGATATTAAACTTCCTTTATATTACGGTCTTAGTAGTATTTTTTTTTTCTTTTCTTTTAATGCACTTACAAACCTATAGATGTTAAAGACTAGGTCAACCTATGTTCCGTCTTTAAGAGCCTTGACAAACACGTAGCCGTGATATTTTACTCATTCTTGATTATTTTTTTTCTCTGAAACTAAAGGTCAAATAACAGTGAAGTTTGTTTCACGTCGTGTCGGCTTGTGAGATATTTATAACAATGTAGCATGTCTGTAATGTCCCAGTAATTCCACATTAGATGAAAAAACAAAAAAAGATTATAATAAGAAATATAAGGACCAAAGGCTAATACTAATTACTAAGTTTAAGTTTGTAGGATCGATGGTTTGAACCTAACAAGTTATTAGTATTAGTGGATGGATGGTTATAATTTCCGTCCAAGATTGTTTAAGTATTTAGGATCGATGATTTGAACTCAACTGAGTTATTAGTGTTAGCAGATGGATGGTTACAATATCCCCTTTCTCCCTCCCTTTTTTCTTTTTCTTTTTTGGGTGGGAAGAAGGCCATATGCTTTTTACCTTTTTCTCGTCTATCTTTTTATTTTTCTTGCCATCCCCACAACTTATGCACTACTGCTATCATGGTCTATCACCTGAACATTTTTTAGGTTACTGCGGTTTTGCAATAACCATATTTGTTTTACTTTTTAAATATCAATAGCCTGAGAGATTTTATTGATCGGGAACCTGAATACCTGATCAAATATACACCATTTAAATGTTGACTAATATCAACACATTTACTCTATAAAAAATATATAATTTTTCCTGTTTATATAAAACTCTTGCTTTTAATAGCTTTTCTCTTCTTCTTTTTTCCCCTTCTCGTTTTCTCTGTTAGTGACGGTTCTTGATCGTTTTATTTTTCCTTGCCGCTAAGGTCTGTTACAGCCCAAGGCCTATGCAGATAATTTCAAGTGGAAGGGACCCCCCAAGACCGTCGAAGACTAAGCAACATCGCTATCGGATCATGTTTGTGAAGAGAATTGTCTCAATCACGCTGGTCGTTTTCATCCACAGTAGCATTATCTAATCAATTTCCCTTTCGCTCAAACCAAACTCATGCTATCAAAACTCATTATCTTTCTCCGCATAATGTAATAAATATAGATATAGATATACGATTAATAATATAATTATACTCATTATATACACTCATTACATTCTCATTTTCTTTCTCTATACTTCTAATATAACACCATGTCCTTAGCCACTACACCCTCTCATCTCATTTTATCTCATCTATACAAAGGCAGAGAGAGCACACTATATATATATATATATATATAATATAATATATGTACTTAAGCTTTGCAATAGGTAACAGAGGCTTCATTGGTGTGAAACCTCCAAGCAAAGAGGTAGTCCCTGGATTCGCAGTAGAGCCTGCTCACTGTGCATGGCGCATTGATGTAGTTCTTCCTCCCGTGGCATGCCCACTCTATCTTCACCCGGCACGAGAACCCGCTCGCCGAATTCGGCACCGTAGACTCCCCGACGTCGAGCCTCACTGCTCCGCTGATCCGCCGCGGCCTCTCCGGCTTCAGCGCTAGCCCGACCTTCATGCCGTGGCCGTCCGATCCTATCGAGTCGAGCCACGGGCACTCCGGCTGGCCCACCATCTCTTTATAGGCGGAGTTCGCTATCCGGACCCGGTTGCGGGAGTCGGAGACCACCGCAGGGAGGGTTTCGGACTCCACCTCCTCCTCGACAATCTCCGGTGTTGCAGGAATGGGGGCCGGGGGGAGAGGGGAGGCGTCTGGGGTGATGGACCCGACGGTGATGCTCGAGGCCACGGGCCGCATGGGCGTCGGAGCGATCACCTTCGGCTCCTGCAGCTTCTGGAGGAGGTCCTGCTCGACCGGGACGTCGCGCTTGACCTCCGCCGGGGAGGAGGGGAGGAGAGAGAGTGTTAAGTGATCGCCGGAGCTCTTTGCGAGCTTTTCGGGAATTGCCGCAGAGCAGGGGCCGAGCGAGAACCCCGGGGCGAAGCCGCCGCCGGGGGCGCGTGGACCCAATTGGACTCGGGCCGCCGGCTGCGTCCCGTTAGGGAGGAGGGGGGGATGACGATGGGCCGCCGAGGTGGCGGTAGCGACGGCGTCGGTGGCGGTGGACGGGAGCAGAGGGTAGAACGGCTTCTGCCGCTTGGCCATCGGGAGCGTCACGAGGCCGGGGCGCCCGCGCTTCCTGGCGCGGCACGACCGGCCACGCAGCTGCAGCGCTGCCGCCGCCGCAGCCGACATGGCGCAGGGCTGGTGCTGGTGCTGGTGCTGGTGCAGCCCCGACGGGACGTCGTGGAGCGGGGTCTGCGGCGGCATCGCGGGCTTGGGCGCGATGGGCCGGAACCGCGCCATGATCTCGTGGGTCTTCGCCACGTCCACGGATTGAAGCATCCTCCTCCTCCTCCTCCTCCTCCTCCTCCTCCTACACTCTCTCTGCTATCTCTACTGGTGCTCTCTTTTGTTGATTACGATTACAATGGTGGCGAGAGGAGAGGATCGCGGAGAGAGGAGAGGGTGGTGGGGGGTGGGTGTTTTAGAGAGGGGGAGGGGCCAATGGGAGGGAGGCAACAGTAGGAGAGGAGGGGGGAGGGGGAGGTGGCACGTGTGCGGGGGTGTTGGGTACGTGGAGAGGTGGTCGAATCGGGGGAGACACGTAGGCTGGGGGACTGCGCGTTTGCAATGCGGAGTCTTGATAGGATAGCAACGCAGAGAGACACCCACCCTCCTCCCCTTCATGCAAGCCTCCTCTTTGGCTCCTTCCCACTCACTTTTTCCTCGCCATCTTTCCTGCACCCGGTGCACCACGTCACTCGTGCGCTCTCTTTCAAATCTCCAACATGCACCTCGTGTATGTGTATCCATCCATACATTAAATAAAATTTGTTGCATACGAGATACGCAATATATCGAAAAATTATGACTTTCTTGAAAATAGACATGCATCTTAGTAATATAAAAAATAGGTCTTTCTAGGAATATCCACTCCATACGTAATAGGAGGATTTTTCAAAAGTGCAAACGCTCGTCGAATACATTGCTGACAGAGATCCGATCGCTCCGAAGCACCTGGGACATGTTAAGATAGTTTTAATTATTATTATTTTTTTCCTCCCCTTCAGAAGTCTAGATGCTTCAGTTTGTAGCTTAGTTCATCTTCTTTATGAATGAAGCAGTAGCATGCTACCTTTTCTCAAAAAAAGAAAGAAAAAGAATATAGTAATTTATGATTTTACATGGAGCTGGTGTACTATATATGTACTTTTACACCGGGAGCACAGCGATAATTTCCCAAAACAGATGGTGTCGGTGCGCGACTGACGTGGCGCACCGGGTGCACCAGTGGGCGCGCGACATCTATATGCTTGGTCCCAGGGGTGTGTAGGGCGGAGAGTGCGAATGAGCGTCGCACACGTGGCGCGCGAGGGGGCCATGCGGGGCTACACATGCGAGGCGTCGGGGGTTTGCCGCTGCTTCGCGTACCCTCGCGCTTCCTCCGCATTGCACGGTGGAGTTGGTGGCGCTGTGCCCGAGGCAGGGAGAGGGAGTGCTGTAGTCCTTCATGTAACACTTGCGCCACGTACGTTATTAACCGTATGTATATTCTCTTTGAATGTGAGAATAAGTTAAATAATTTATTTAATATTAAATTATTATTATTATTATTATTATTATTATTATTATTATTATTATTAGAGAATTTAATTTTTATTTATTTAAAAGATTTATTATTAGAAATTTGTAGAATAATATTTTTTTTTACAACGTAATTTATTTTATTTTAAAAAATAACTTTAAGACCGCCTATGATATTCTATTCTAAAAGTTTGATCATATTTTTTATTTACCAAATGTATGTTTTTTTTAAGTAAATTAAGCCCTGTGTGGAAATCGGAATAAGTTATTTAAGGATAACTTATTCGGTACAAAAAATTTTAGTGTGCTTATAATTAAGAAAGGAGTTTGATCTTTGTTTCTTAAAAGATCTTGCTATTTATGATTTGATAGAATAGTATATTTTTTCTCTACGAGATGATTTCTTATATTGAAAAATAATAACTTGAATGCTGATCATAGTATTCAATTCTAAACTTTAATCACACCTCTCATCTACCCACCGTATAAGCTTCTCAAATAAGGCCTGTTTGGATTCGGAATAAATTTTACAAAAATTATTTATTCTATATAAGAATTTTCTACTATGATTGTAAATAAGAAATTTGATTTTTGCTCCTTCAATGATCTTGCTATTCATGATTTTGTTGGATAGTATATTTAAACTGCAGGACTATTTATGTTATAGATCTAATTCTAAACATTTTATCAATCACATATGCAGATTTTTTGAATAAATTAAAAAAATATACTGAACAAAATATTCATGCATCCAAACAGGACCTAAATAATGAATATATACCGAATAAAATATTCATGCATCCATCCATCCAAATAAGACATAAATGATGAAGATATACCGAATAAAATATCCATACATGATACATCCCAACAGGTAGAAATATACAAAATAAAATATTCATGCATCTAATATCCGAAATTTCAAGTTTGAAACCTCGTTATTTTACACACACACACATATATATATATAGAATGAGGCTACTATACTATCTATAGTACCGGAGTTCCGGTACTATAGTCTCGTTTTCGATTTTAGGATGTTCAATCAACGATCCACACTGTTAAATATGATTTAAGGTATATGAAGTTTTTAGAAATAAAATTTTAATTTTTTTCGACATCGTTTACTTAGTAAGTAAATCGTGCCAAAATGAACGGTGAAAATTGAACAATCTTTAAAATTTGAGGATATGACTTTTGAATTCAAGATCAAAGATGCTAACCTTGATCTAGATAGTTTAAAGTATTTTCTATCAAAATTTGAATAAATTTATATTCTTCTACACCGTTAAACTACAAACTTGTCATAGTAGCCATTGAAAATTGACAATTTTGAATTGGTTTGATCATAAAGTAAACTATGTCGAAAAAATATAAAATTTTATTTCTAGAAACTTCAAATACCCTAGATTAGTTTTAACGGTGTGGATCATTGATTTGAATATCCTAAGATCGAAAACGAG
This sequence comes from Puya raimondii, assembly GCA_016920855.1. NCBI lineage: Eukaryota > Viridiplantae > Streptophyta > Magnoliopsida > Poales > Bromeliaceae > Puya > Puya raimondii. The sequence goes on along the minus strand of JABWPP010000044.1, from coordinate 2,871,229 downwards.
ACTATAGTACCGGAGCCCCGATACTATTGATATTATAGGAGCCTAGCTCTCTCTCTCTCTCTCTCTCTCTCTCTCTCTCTCTCTCTCTCTCTCTCTCTCTATATATATATATATATATATATATATATATATATATATATATATATATATAATGAGCTAGGTTGCTATACTATCGGTAGCACAGAGGCCTCCGGTTCAATGATGCGGCTTCCAAATCGACGATCGGCTCCGTTAGACTTAATCTACACTATTGAAAGTATTTGGAAACTAAATTCATAATTTTTCGACATTATTTGGCCAGTGATCAAAAGGTCTCAAAATTGACAATTTTAATAGTCGATGTGATACGTTTGTGAATTTAACGGTGTAAAACAATTCAAATCTGATGAAAATTTTATAGAAATTTTTTTGAACTATTTAGAGTAAGATCAGTGCCTTTATCTTAAATTTAAGTCTTTTATCATCATTTTTTATGAGATTTTTATTTTCAGCCGTTCATTTTTAGACTACTCGTTTGATAGGTAAATTATATCGAAAATTATGAAATTTAGTTTTCAAACACTTTCAATAGTGTAGATCAAGTCTAATGGAGCCGATCGTCAATTTGAAAGCCGCATCATTGAAAACAACTTGGTAGCACATAGGCCTCCGTGCTACCGATAGTATAGCAGCCGGACTCTATATATAATTATGCTACTATACTATCGATAGTACCAAGTGCTTGGTGCTATCGAGTTTTCAGCCGTTGGATGAAAGAATGTTTGGTTAGGATGATAGTGGTCCCCTAGGGTTGAGTGGGTGGTTGGTTGAATAGTATAATCTAACAGGTGGAAATGATCAAAAGATAGACATAACGGCAAAAAACTTGATAGTACCAAGAGCTCCTATAGTAGCCTCATTATATATGAGCTAGGCTCATATAATATTTATAGTACCGGGGCTCTGGTACTATAGTCTCGTTTTCGATCTTAGGATATTCAAATCAACGATCCACACCATTAAAGTTGATCTATGATATTTGAAGTTTCTAGAAATAAAATTTTATATTTTTTCGATATAGTTTACTTTATGATCAAACCAATTCAAAATTGTCAAATTTTCAATGGCTACTATGGCGAGTTTGCAGTTTAACGGTGTAGAAGAATCTAAATGTATTCAAATTTTGATAGAAAATACTTTAAACTATCTAAATCGAGGTCAGCATCTTTGATCTTGAATTCAAAAGTCCTATCCTCAATTTTAAAAGATTGTTCAATTTTCATCGTTCATTTTGGCACGATTTACTTACTAAGTAAACGATGTCGAAAAAATTAAAATTTTATTCATAAGAACTTTATGTACCCTAGATCATATTTAACGGTGTGGATCGTTGATTTGAACACCCTAAGATTGAAAACGAGACTATAGTAACGGAGCTCCGATACTATAGATAGTATAGTAGCCTCCTTATATATATATAATATATATATATATATATATATATATATATATATTTTACTTTCTATGTAAATATATTATTATATATTTATTTATTTATAAATATTATTTATAAGTATATTTATTTTATTTATATATAGTATTTAATATATACTATATTATCTATTATATTACATGCTTATCATATAATATAATTTTACATGTATTTAATTAACAAATGTAAACTATCATAATATATATATATATATAATTGGGCTGAAATATTATTAATAGTATTTCGGCTCTTTTGCTATCGAGTTTTTAACCTAAAAAATTGTAGGGTTAGGATGATAGTGGTCCCCTTGGGTTTAGAGGTGATCCCCCTATGGTTGAGTGGATGGTTGGTTGAATAGTATGATCTAAAGAGTGAACTTGATTAAAGTGTAGATTTAACGGCTAAAAAATTGATAGCAAAAGAGTCCAAATACTATTAATAGTATTCCAGCTCAACTCTCTCTCTCTCTCTCTCTCTCTCTCTCTCTCTCTCTCTCTCTCTCTCTCTCTCTCTCTCTCTCTCTCTCTCTCTCTCTCTCTCTCTCTCTCTCTCTCTCTCTCTCTATATATATATATATATATAGAATTAGGATACTATAATATTTATAGTACCGGAGCTCCGCTACTATAGTCTCGTTTTTTATCTTAGGATATTCAAATCAACGATCCACACTGTTAAGTATGATTTAGGGTATATGAAATTCTTAGAAATAAAATTTTAATTTTTTTCGACATCGTTTACTTAGTAAGTAAATCATGTCAAAATGAACGGTTGAAATTGAATAATCTTTAAAATTCGAAGATAGAACTTTTAATTCAAGATCAAGGATGTTGACCTTGATCTAGATAGTTTAAAATATTTTCTATCAAAATTTGAATAAATTTAGATTCTTCTACACCGTTAAACTACAAACTCGCCATACTAGCCATTGAAAATTGATAATTTTGAAATGATTTGATCATAAATTAAACTATGTTGAAAAAATATAAAATTTTATTCTTAAAAACTTTAAATACCCTAAATCAGTTTTAACGGTATAGATTCTTGATTTGAACATTCTAAGGTTGAAAATAAAATTATAGTACCGAAGCCCCAGTATTATAGATAGTATAGGAGCCTAACTCTCTCTCTCTCTATATATATAATATATTAATAGAAGAAAATAAGATAAAATAATTTTTTCCAATCAAAAAAGCGTTGGTAGAAAATATTTTCTCCTACAAATCAAATAATAAAAGGCATAAAAAAAATTCGCAGAAATTTTTTTTCCGCTCTAAAATTATTTTTTTACAGTTTTATATAAAACCAAATAACTTTTAGTTTTTTGTTTTTGTACTTTATGTAATACGAAGATATATGATTGGATGCTGGAAAAGATTTTCTTGTGGAAGAGGTGGGGTTTGTGTGTGTGTTGTGTAGGGCTGGCAAATGAGCGAGCCGGCTCGTGTTCGACTCGCGTTCGGCTCGATATTCGGCTCGCTCGAGCTCGACTCGAAATTAAATGAGCCGAGCTTGAACATAAAAAAAAGCTCGAAATTTATTTCAAGCCGAGCTTGAGCATTAATGGGCTCGCTCGAATTAGGCTCGAAAAGCTCGAATATATTATATATATATATATAGTCCGGTTACTATATTATTGATAGTATCAAAAGTTTGGTGTTATCGAGTTTTCCATCGTTAGATCTACCATTTTGACCATTTTCACCCATTAGATCATACTATTCAACTAATCACTCACTCAATCCTAGAAAATTACTATCATCCTAACCGGGGACTATTATTATCCTAACCGCACATCATTTTATCCAAGGGCCGAAAATCTAATAACACCAAGTGCTTGGTGCTATTATCTAATAGCCTAATTAGACTATTAGATAATAGCACCAAGCACTTGGTGCCATTAGATTTTCGATCCTTTGATAAAGTGATGTGCGGTTAGGATGATAGTGGTCCCATAGGGTTGAGTAGGTGGTTGGTTGAAGTATGATTTAAGAATTTCAAGCGGCTCGTTTATGGCTCGAACTCGCTCGACTCGAAGTTAGGCTCGCTCGAGCTCGGCTCGAATTAATTTCAAGCCGAGCTTGAGCCTAAATTTAGGCTCGAAATTAATTTCAAGCCAAGCTTGAGCTGAGGTAACGCTCGAGCTCGGTTCGTTTCCACCCCTAGTGTTGTGTGAGAGAGAGAGAGAGATGACTTTTACTAATAAATATATATAAATTAAGAACACGTTTGGCATCATGTTTTCAGATTTTTTAAAAAATATTATTTTTATATAAATGGGCTAATCTTTGTTTATATATATATTTTTTAAATAATATATATATATATATAAATATATATTATTTTAAAATCTTATTTTTAATAAGTAGTAGTCCCACAGAAGGAAAGCCAATAAGAATCCCGTACCGGGCCGAAAGTTTTGGACCCCCGGCCCAGCACGGCCCTCCGACCAGACGGCACGGGCCCTGCCGGGCCGGGCCGGGCTTCGGGCCGGATTTTTTTAATTTATTAATTTTATTTAAAAATATAAAAAATATAAAAAATTAAAAATTGAAATACTATTTTTAAAAAATAATATATTAGTGGAAAAGTTCCAAAATTTTAAAATTATTTATAAGTTTTTTAAAATTTTTAAGTATTTTAAAATTTAAAAATCTTAAAATATTAAATGTTTTTGGTAGGACAAAAATACCCTCGGTCCAATTCTGACCAAAAAACCCAACTCCCAAGGGTCTGCCCTAGCAGGCCCTTGGGAGATGCTTTGGGCGTTGGGAGACCTTGCGAGTTGGGGTGTCCCCAGCTCCCAAGGACCGGGCCGAGCAGGCCCCATAGGCACGACCCATATGGGCCGGGCCAGGCCGTGCAGTGCCCTGGCCTCCCCTAGGCCCGGCACGGCCCGGCCCAAGACGGGCCTGGGCTGTGCCGATCCAATGGGCCATCAGGAGGAGGCCCAGTACGGCCTGGTGTATCAGGCCGGGCCGTGCCGGCACAAGTACTACAGGACTCGTGCCGTACCTCGGCCTGGCCCAAGCTCGTGCCAGACCGGGCGGCCCATGGACCGCCCAGCCCGTTTTACATCCCTAGTTGCATGTAGGGCTGTCAACGAGCCGAACACGAGCGAGCTGGGGTCGGCTCGTGTTCGGCTCGTTTCAACGAGCCGAACACGAGCCGGCTCGTTTAAGTATTGAGCCAAAAAATTCGGCTCGTGTTCGGCTCATTTATTAACCAGTCGAGCACGAGCCGAATACGTGATGGCTCAGGAACAATCAGTTAAAATGATCAGAAAGGATATATATAGAAAATTAATTTATGAGATCTTATCCATTAGATTTTGATCTAATGGTTGAAACTTTACATATAAATTAATTTTTTATAATTGAGTTGGGCTAAAAATCAAATAATAAAAAATTATATTTATATATAATTATTTATTTATATATATAAATTAATATAAATATTAAATATATATGTTCGAGCTGTTATCGAGCCGAACACGAGCGAGCTGACCCAGCTCGTGTTCGGCTCGTTTATTAAATGAGCGAATCGATCTCGAGCTCATTTCGAGCCGAACACGAGCTGTCTCGTGAACAGCGAGCTGGATTGCCACCCCTAGTTGCATGACAGTACAAACCAAAATAATTAATCAAAGTCATATATCAAACATCACTTAGATAAAAGCTCTTGTCAGGCCACGCAGACATTAAGGGCATGTTTGGTTCACCTATTTTAGACTATGGAATCGGAATGGGATTCATTGATTCCAATGATTGTTGTTTGTTTTAAAGGAATCGGATTCCAACTCCCATTCCATTTTAGAATCGGAATGACTAAATCTATTGATGGTCCAATCCGGCCTTGAATACCGGATTGGCCCATTTCCAAGTAAATTACTAAAAATTCTCTTCCACCAACACCTCCCCTCCTCTCCCTTCATCACTTTCCTCTCTCTTAATCAAAACACCCTCTAAAAAATTCTAGATTTTCATTCCGATACCCATTCCATTAATGAACCAAACGTCTTGGGATGATTCGTCATTCCATTTCCCATTCCAAAGCAATCCAATTCCATTTCCCATTCATATTCCAATCGCGAACCAAACATGCTCTAAAAGAAATTGTTTGGTTGCATACAGTAATAATTATGGCATTGTAGTTTTAAGTGCACGGGGAAGCAAAATATAATATTTAGATCATTGCGTTTGAAACTAATTATAATAATTGAAGCTACATTAAAAATAGTCAACTAATTATTACAGTCGAAACTACACCTAAATGACTATACAATTTGGTAAAGAATTCAATCGTTCCGTTTTTGGGAAACAAAAAGAAAAAGATGCAACATTTGAAGCTACACAAAACTTTTTTAAAAAATAAGTATAATCATAATATTTTATTTTATATTGATTCCAAATAAGTTTGAACTGCAGAAATGACTCTATATTGTTTATATGAATGTCATGCTAGATAAAAGAGCGCAATTTTATGTTAACACAATAAACAGATTATCATGATCTATTTTACTTGAACACGATAAATTATTCATCGTACTTGATACTATTAGATGAACGCGGTAAACTCATTCACGTAAATACTTAGTAATGATCTTTCGCTGTCCAGCATGATACCCATATGAACTGCATAGAGTTATTACTGCATTTAAATTTTTTTTAATATTATTATATAATTAAAATTTTCAAAAGGCTAAATACGGAAAAAAAAAAAACCAAATACCGTACAACTAGATCAAAACTGTGGAGGTGAAATCCAAAATAGTTGGACTCCTTTTGCAAGTTGGCTTTAGTAATTTAATTACAAGGCTCTTTTTTGCAATTAGCCTCCTAAAAAAAATTTATTTTAAAAATAGTCCCGACAAATTTATTATTGCAAAAATAATTCTATCCTTGCCGCGCAGACGCCACCTCAACGCCACGCGGGCGGGTGGGTGGGTGCCGGGTTGGCAAGTTGAACACGGTGAACCATTCACCGTGTTTACTTATACTGTCCCGAAAAGATAGTATAGATCAATCCGCGCGAATAATAAAAGAAATACGGTGAACCATTCACCGTGTTTGAATACGGTGAATGGTTCACCGTATTCAACTTGCCACCCACCTCCCAGCCCGCCCGCGTGGCGCCTGCGTGGAGCCTACATGGCAGGGATAGGATCATTTTTATAATTATAAATTTATTAGGGTTATTCTTAAAATAAATTTTTTTCAGGGGGCATTTGCAAAAAAAAGCGCTAATTACAATAATTGCTGATTTTTTAAATATAAAATACGAATATTCTGTTCTTCGTCAAAAAGGTGTCCAAAAGTTATTCGTCTCGTTTTCCCCGCCACAAAAGAACAACCCACAAAAGAAAAAGAAAATTAAAGAACCACCCCCCTCAACTATAGCCTATTTTGCAATGCATCCCTAAACTTTATATTTTAATTCACACTTTCTTAATTTTTATTTGTTTTTTACAATTAATGTTATATTAATAGATTAAAATTTCAATGAAATTATTAATTGTTTCATTAAATTCAATACTTCAAATATTCTTTAGCAAATAAATCTAGAAAAACTAACAGTTAATAACTAATAGAGTATTTATATTACTAATTTTTTAACTTAACTAACTAAAAAAACCTTAATCAACGAACAACTTCTTTTTTTTGAATATGTATAACTGTAAAAAATAATATCTTAATCGAATAAGTATGATTCGTATAACATGTTACATATATGAAAGTAGATAACTATCTTTTGATGTATTTTTTTATTGTACATAATAAGCACAAATAGAATTTAAATTCACTAATTTTGTAGTTAAAATGACGTCTATAAAAACAAAATTAAAGTTGAGATGCTCATATTACATTGTTAAAAAGGCATACCATTGCTCAAAAAGAAAGACAAAAATGTACAGAGACACCCTCAATTGCAGCTATTTTGAAATTGCTCCCTTAACTATATTATTTTAATTGAGAACCTTCAACTTTTAATTTTTTGGAATCAAATAGTTTTAACCAGGTAAAGTAGAAACATTACCAAATTAATTAATAATTTTATCATATTAATAGTTGAAACGACTTTATAGCGAATAAATTAGATTAATTAACTACTAGTAGCTAAAAAGCTACGAAATATAGTAAAATTTTAGCTTATTAACTATGAAAACTCAATTTAAGAAAAAATAGAAGTTAAAATGCGTGTCAATGAAAAACAAAGGAAAATTTAAGTTAAGGGGTATTTTTCAAAACATCCTAAGGTTGGGTGGGGGGTGTATTTCGAAACGCACTATAGTTGAGGGGCTCACATTACATTTTCAAAAAAAAAAGATAATATAAATAAATAAATAAATTCCCCTGATACCGTAGTGCTCAGTGCGCGCCAAATCGCGTCCCTCTCTCGTCGCCGCGTCGTCCCCATGTCCCCTCTTCGTTGTCCTCTTCCTCCTCTTCTCCCCCATTAGGGTTAGGGTTAGGGTTTCCCCTCGCCCCCTCCCCCTTCCCCACCACTCTTCCACCCCCCTCCCCCCAACCCCCCCTTCCATGGCCGCTTCGTGCTCGAAGCCCTCTCTCCCCCTCCGACCCGCCGCGAAAACCTCCGATCCTCGGCGAATCCCCCGTCTCCCGGTGACGTCGAAGCGGTTTTTGAGGCACGATGGAGTCGCCCTAGGTCGGAGGGCTCTCTCCCTTCGTTGTAGCTCCGATGGCGGCTCCGTTAATGGCGGTGGCGTGGAGAAGGAGCGGTTCGTGGAGTGGTTCAGGGAGGCGTGGCCGTACATAAGGGGGCACAGGGGGAGCACGTTCGTGGTGGTGATATCGGGGGAGATCGTCTCGAGCCCGTACTTGAATAGCGTACTTCAGGTATTTTTCAGATTTGATTCTCTTATGGATGTTTATTTGTTGTTAATTGGAAGGAAATCCTTCAGAAAAATTTTGATTAGATCAGAAAATCTACTATTTTTGTTCAGACAGGTTGTAAGAACACTTCAAAATTCGATTTTAGTTTGCATAATTTTGGATTGGCTAGCAGAAACAAAGATCAAATTATATTTTTTATGTCAATTGTGCCTTCTAAGCTTCGGTTTGATGTAGCTAACTTGCTGCATTTTGGTGCTTTATGATCTCGTATTGCACCAGTTATGTCTTGAGTTTGTTGTGGCCTGTGCCTTTGCTCTTCTACTATTTCAGGTTTTTCTGAGGTTCTTTTTTCAGTGATTATGATCCAAAAAGGAGAAGATAAATATTGCATCGAAGTATTCTCCTTAAAGCAAGTGCTCTATAGGAAACTGAAAATGGAAATGGTCATATCATTAAGCATTTTTTTTCTGTATAATTATGTGTTACTTTTCTGATTTAAGAGTTATTTAAACAAAAATTTTTGTCATAGCCTCTTATGCATGCTTTTTTCACTGTGCATAACTTTTGCATTCAGGACATTTCCCTCCTTCATGGTCTGGGGATAAAATTTGTTCTTGTTCCTGGAACCCATGTCCAAATTGATGAACTTTTGGCGGAGAGAGGTCAGTCAAGCTACTATAGTTTGCCTCTCCTTAGCCTCTTGTCTGCTCTTAGTTATAGAAGATTTTTTACTTACTAGGGTTATACAGTTAGTCAGCTTGTAAATCAGACTTTTCTTTGTCCTTTTTCTTTTTTAATTCATTGGTATGTCGCTTTTCATAAAACTATCTATACTATCTTAACTTTTAACTCAGGAATTGAGGAGCATATAAATTAGCGATCAGGGTCTTAATTGTTTATAAATATCTGTAAATCCTTTCTATGTTCCTTTTTCTCTATTATTTTTATTTTGTTAGCCATTTTAAATCCTAGATAATGATTTTAAATGTGAATCTTCTCCATCCTTGCAACATTACACCTATGGAATTGTCTATTGTATACTTTCCAGTATATGAAACCATGTACCTATGGATTTGACTTTTTTTTGAAAAAAAAAAAACATCCGTGGACCGAATCCAACTCTGGGGTTATTTTCAGTGCAAGGAAACAGCCATGTATTTGTACACTGGATCCAACTCTTGGTTATTTAGACCATGCTGGGAAACTCTAGGTCGACCTCAAAAAAGCATTAGTTGAGTCTTCGAGCTTCAATTTTGGTGTTGGATTGTCTTAAGCTGGTACAGTTGTCATATGCTACTTCCTAACAAGTGCTTGTTAGTCTGCAAGTTAGAATACTGGACGGCATTAGAAAGTACACTGACACGGAGTGAAGCCAATAAGCAAATTTAATAATAAAGGCAGGCTGATTTGGCTTTTGCAACTTTGGAGTGTGGGGAGGATGAAATTTAGGAACCTTCTCCTTCTCCCCTTTAGCTTGTTAGTATTGATGTTACAATTTGTTCAGTTTTCAACCCCATTTTTCCTCCAATAAAGCGTACTTTACTAACAATGGAAATTTTACCTCTGAGACGTGCATTGCTGGTATAACATTGTAAATTCATTCACTGAAAGTAACATGCTATTTGATATTAAACTTTGATTCAAAATTCACATGAATATGAAAATGTATCTTTTGAAGAGTTATAGCTTTTATAGTTGAAAACCTATGCATGTTCACCTCAGTTTGGTTTTAAGGAATGTCTGTTCATTTCTATTCAGAATGCTAGTTTTACTATTTCCTTATGAGCCCTTTCTTATATACATGTACATTCTATTAGAATGAAACTCTATTTCAGGAAGGAAAGCTACATATGTTGGTCGCTATCGAATAACTGATATTGATTCGTTAGAGGCTGCAACGGAAGCTGCTGGGAGGATACGGCTTATAATGGAAGCAAAACTTTCTCCTGGGCCCCCTATATCAATTCTTCGGCTACATGGTGATAACAGTCGTTGGCACGAGCTAGGCATCAATGTTGCGAGCGGCAACTTTCTTGCTGCTAAGGTGACATTTTCATGATCATATGAACTTTTTGCTTTCTTGTTTGTAATAAATTCTTTGCCTTGAAACAAATACCAACTGATTTGTCTAGTGATTTGTAATTTTCAGAGTGCAGATAGACTTTTCTAGATAAACAGAAGATAATAGGTCAGCTACCTTCTGTCATATCAAAGGTTTAATTCGCCATTAGATGGGCCAGGTCTACACATAAGTTCCATTGTAGATTTTAGGATGAGTATTTGGTTCAGCTGGATTGCTCATTGCCTATATTAGTTGCCCTTCAAGCCGAAGGCCATTTGGTCTTCTAGCATGTTGACATTCATGATTTAGCCCACTAGCCATAAAAATTTGAATTACATAACTTGTATGCACCCAATAAAGTTTGTGACCCTATCCAAAGTGAAATAACCACTTAAAAGTAGGAAAATTATTTTCACCTCTATATTAATGGTTCAAATTATTGATTGCCAGAGTGCCCATGCCGGTCAGCATGTACCATGCTGATGGTGTGTTGGGTTTTATGAGGATATCTGCAATATTACCTTGTGCTGTTCACAGTAGTCCATCTTTTTCCCAATCTTTCTTTATAAATATGCTTGGAAGCTTCGATAAGGTCATTTTCACATCTTTATTTTTTTGAAAAAGAATTACTGCTATATGGTTTTATGACAAAAACCTAAATGAGCTGGCATTGGAGTGAAAGTAGCAGGGTGTGGAAGTATTTGCTGCATGGCCCATAACCAGCTCACCCACAATGCCATGGCACGGCAAACCTTGCTAAAAGTATGTTGGTATGTCTCAAAGACTATAAAAACCAACTTCAGATAACCAGCTTCCTAAACTTGTTCGTTTCTTTATTTCTGCTCTTATCTCGTCTATATGTGGATTTAATTATATTGTTTAATTTCTCTTGTTCTGCAACTTATAAGCATTTCCTAGTTCTTCTGGTAGAGAAGAGGAGTTGTTGATGGCGTTGATTATGGATTCACTGGCGAAGTAAAAAGGATAGATATTTCACAGATAAAAGAAAGGCTTGATCGAGAGTGTATTGTCATTGTGAGTAACATGGGATATTCCAGTGCAGGAGAAGTATTAAATTGCAAGTATGCTTCTTTTCCAATTCTTCTTCTATGTGTTTATCATTTGACTCTACGTCCCTCAGTGCCACTTGATAGTAGGCAGTGCTTACCTTGCCAACAGGCATTGGCATGGCAAGATAACAGCACAGCTAGGAAATCTGTGCTGTTTTGCAACCCAAAAAGAAAAGAAAAGAAGTCTACACTTTTTTTTCTTTTTCCTACGACAGAAACAGGAGTTCTTTCATTTTTGCAACTTCAGGATCAAGCTGTGCTTCCATTACTCGACCAAGATGACAGTCCTAGCTGTGCTGTTTTGCAACCCAAAAAGAAAAGAAAAGAAGTCTACACATTTTTTCTTTTTCCTATGACAGAAACAGGAGTTATTTCATTTTTGCAACTCAGGATCGAACTGTGCTTCCATTACTCGACCAAGATGACAGTTTCAACTGATCGATGCATGATTTTGAACTGCGGTTGTCTACTTTGAAAATGTGAAATTGACCATTCAAAACTGTGCACCTTTGTCTAATAGTGTAGAGGGCAGATTGGTCCTTGAGTGGAAAAAATAAAATAAATTGTCCTGATTCTGGAAAGTGAAAAAAAAGTAGACTTTTATTTTTCACCCCAAAGAAGCCCACAGATTCTTCCTCTTCTGTTGTTTTATATGCTGATCCTATGTTTTGGAGGTACGTGCTGTCTAATGTCAAGCGGCACGGATGGCACACAAAATACTTGATATGGACTGTGGAGTGGCACTAGCTAGTTGGTTTTTTCTAGAGTTGCTATAGGCTGCATACTATTTTTATTACTGTTGAGAATTGGACTTTGCATTTGTGTACAAGCCTCTTTAAATATAGTTCTGTGTGCTTTCTCATTTTTCTGCTATGCCAATTCTACAATAATCGATCCTTTTCTTTGAACATTTCAGCACTTATGAAGTTGCCACAGCCTGTGCTTTAGCAATTGAAGCAGATAAACTAATCTGCATTACGGATGGCCAAATATTTGATGAGCAGGGACGACTCATTCGCTTTCTGTCTCTTGAAGAAGCTGATCTACTGATCAGAAAACGTGCTGAGCAAAGTGAAATTGCTGCTAATTATGTCAAGATTGTGGGTGAAGAAGCTATTAACAGTTCGGACTATCTTGGTTTTAGTGAAGAAGGAGGTCATCCTTCTAGGAACAGTACGGGATACAGTGACAGGTACAGTGCGTCTTTCCAGAATGGTGTTGGGTTTGACAATGGGAATGGCCTATGGTCTGGTGAACCAGGTTTTGCTATTGGAGGTGAAGAGCGGTTGAGCAGGTTGAATGGCTACCTTTCAGAATTGGCTGCTGGTGCATACGTATGCCGTGTAAGTCTTCAATTTTTTAAGTTGCTGTCTTCTTGTAGGGAACTGACTTGTGTTCAACTTTCCTTTTCTGTTTTTCCCCAACGTACCTGATCTTCAAAGATATTGTGAGAAATGTTTTATCTTCCAGTTATTCTTGTATTAGTTAAATAAGCTACTAATCTATAGTATACCAAGTGAAGATACTATCCTATACTTACATATAAAATACCAAGTGAAGTTAAAATACTATTCATTGCAAGAATTCAGCAGTGGGCTGGGCTTTTGTGGTTCACATCTCCACTACTGCACCTATGACACTAAAAATGGGAGCCATTATCTGCATGTGCCATGGCTTGGAAGAATATAACATTATAACTACTCTCTTCTTTGATGATGAGAGCTATAAAGTCTGTTATCTTTACTGGGAATGGAGTTTTAAAAATCTGCTCAAGAAGATAGAATGCTTTATTATGAAGCTCTCATGCATTGTTTTGCAGTCTCCATTGGAAGTTGGCACTTGGAACTGAGTTTTCTTCTGCATGTCAGGGTGGTGTCCAAAGAGTTCACATAGTTGATGGTACTCTTGGTGGGGCCCTGCTGCTAGAGTTATTTACAAGAGATGGCGTGGGGACAATGGTAGCTAGGTATGGAAATTTCCTCTTAATACATCCCGAATCTGTTCAATATGATGAAAGTATTTCCCCATCTTAGAGCTTGGAATTGTTTTTCTTGTTACCTTATTCGTCAGCAGTTATTACCTACTAGACATTATGTGTTGAGATTTGGTGCTCCATTTGTAGTAAAATTGAAGTTGTAAAATTGAAATTAAGTGCAAATAATTTCTTCATTGAGAACTTCCTTGGCATTTTTACATTGTGACACCTCTTGAAAGTTTAATCTAGAAAAAAAAAAAAAAAAGAGTAAAATCTCTTGTCAGATTTTCTCACACTGAGATGACAGGGATGTCTATGAGGGTACACGAATGGCTAGAGCAGAAGATCTTCCTGGTATAAAAAGAATCATTCAACCATTAGAAGAATCTGGTGTTTTAGTTCAGAGGACTGATCAAGAGGTACTTTTGAGATATATCTTCTTTATTAGCTTTGAATAATTAATTGAAAGCTAGACATTTTCTTACCTTCTGTATTTTTTTTGTGTTTTCCTATAATCAACTGGATATGCCTCTTCTTAGAGACATATAAACCAAGCACAATAAGCATCAAGCTAGATTGTCTAAATGATCTTTTTTTCAGCTCCTTGAAGCATTGGAATCGTTTGTAGTTGTGGAGAGAGATGGTTCAATCATTGCTTGTGCAGCACTATTTCCGTTCTTTGAGGAGAAATGCGGAGAGGTTGCTGCTATTGCTGTGTCTCCAGAATGTCGCGGACATGGGCAAGGGGATAAACTTCTCGGTAATATGCATAAGATAGTTTTTTGTGTAACTGTTCCGCAAACTGAATCTGCACTTGTCTGGTTGCTTTTACAAAGAATGAACTTTTTTGATGTTCTAATGAGCTGGTTGCTCTGATTATAAATCTGGTGTAAAGGTGGGGATTTTCCCGTCCTTCAGAATAAAATTCACAAAATCAACATGATACCACACTTTTTCTTGTTTTCAAGAAAACATGATAGGACCCTTCAGAATCCACCCTTAGAACTGTCCTACCTGCTTAAACTATATATTGCTATGTTCCCACTGGTGATGGCTTTCAGGTGGTTTGATAGATAAATGGTTCCTCACCACTCATGTCGCTTAAGTCATTATTAAGTTCTACTGCTTGTAGTGGTGGATTGGTCGCTGTACGATGCTAATGGGATACTGGATTGATTGTTGTACAGCATTGTCAGTACTAGTTGAGCTGCTTTCAAAATTCAACAAATAGAGCATTGCTTATTGTTAGTATACAGGAAGGTCTTAAGAAGTTAAATAATTAAATCTTAAAAGCTGAATTTGTGACATAATCTGCAGATTACATTGAGAAGAAGGCATCAGCTCTTGGGCTGGAGAAACTTTTTCTGCTTACAACTCGTGCCGTGGATTGGTATGTAATCTCGGTTTGTAGTTAGAGTGTCTAAACATAATTTTGACATCCTCTGGCTGTATTTTGCTGTCCAAGTAAACATTTTCCATCAAGTTCAAATTGGAAACTATGCACAATTTACAAGGCAATTCTATTAAAATCGATGTGTCTTTTTATGGTATTTGCACTCTAAATAACAATTTTTTTAAGGGTTTGAAAGGCTGTTGATATCTGTTGCATTTATATCTGTTTTCTTGGACTTGACTGGATATGTTGTTGGTTATTCATAATTGTCTTCATCAAAGACCCTTTTTCCATCATTAGTAAGTCTTTCGGCAAGCACAATTGATGTTTGTTAATCTTATCATGGAAATGATCCATTAACATGTCAGCACGTTTACTTATTAATGTGAGGCTTTTTCCTGTTACATCATAATATATTCTTTTGATCACCTGCACAAACTAAAAGTGTAATAGGACGACAGGAAACAAAAGGTGTAGACAAGCACACTCAGATCTGCATTGAGTAACACTACCAGGGAATTACTATCCCATGTCGTGTCCTTGTGTGTCCACAGTATTATTATTATTATTATTATTTGTGTTCTTCGCAATTTCTTTTCGAGTGCCAAGTGCCGTTCGGAAATTTACTACAACGATGGAGCTTTCTACAGAAAATCTACGTCTGCTTGATCTTTTACTGTTTGTTTTATACTGTTTACAGGTTTGTGAGGCGTGGCTTCTCAGAGTGCTCAATTGAGTCCATCCCAGCGGAAAGAAGGAAAAGAATTAATCTCTCACGTGGGTCGAAATATTACTTGAAGAAGCTGCAACCAGAACGAGGTGGTATCGCTACCAACGACTTTGTCTTGAGATAACGCGAAATGCATATCTAACTCGCTAGCTTATCTGTACTTGGTATTAAATGTTTAATCTTATGCCACCAATTTTGTTTACTTTGTGATCAAACTCTAGCAGTTTATTGCAATCTTATGCAGTGAAAAAAACGGTGCATTAGAATCTGAGAGAATAGTTGTTGAATAAGTTAAAGGTTGTTCTTTGGCACTCGCGATCTAAATTCCGTCAACTTTCCTTGTCCAAATATTTATAGGAACTTATATTTTGCTGAAACAATGCGACACCTACATTTCGGTATTTACTGCATTTATTCGAGTTTTATGTAACGAAAATCCGTATAAGATTGTTTTGCGACCACATCGTCGTAGAGGAGAAGGGAGAGATTCAAATATCATCTTCAAATGTTTAATAGTTTTTAATATTATTAATAGTTTTCGTAAAAGTATTTGTGGTTAGGGAAAAGCATTGATGATCCTTTGCTGTGTGATGTGGTTTGTTGGCGAAGTAGAAAGATGATTGTATCAATTTTTTTTTCCCGCTTTTAATAACAAATATAGACATATATACCATCACCAAAATATTTGGTAAAAATACATAACTGCTAAACTAATATTATTATAGTGAAATTTCTCTCTTATAGTGAAATAATATCAAAGGCATATGCAGCAATATCTATTTAATATATACTGTGTTCCATCTAGAGAAAAACTCTGATGATGCTCTTGGGGCCGAGTAAGAACCATGCACGCTAATATTGCTATCATCTGAGAGCGGAATGTATCCTCTGCATTGTTATGTTTGGTCAATGATATATTCTGCTATCAGATGGATCGTAAATTACAAATAAAACTTCAGTGGGGAGCTGCCTAACGACGTCCCGATTTGCTGCCACGTATTAATTTTCGTTCTATCCAAAAACTTACTAAGTACTTTTTAATACTAAGATTTTAAAAAAGAAAATTAAACCTTAGATAGAAAGATCATAATTCTTTGATGGAAACAATACTGACACAGCAAGTCAGGTTTTCTCAACAAAACATTTTTGGATAGCTTCTTAATGAAGTTTTTTTTTTAATTAGTAGGGCAAATCCAGGTTTATTCCAACTCAAGATGCGACCCAAAAATTATTACAGCACTATTTGGGGAAGTGTTTATTATATTGATTGGACAAAGTTGACAGGACAGAGAAAAAGTAGACCTAAAGGAGTAGGAGAGTGATATGGACAGGCACCAAGAATGAGACGTTTGAGATCATACGTTAACGTTAGTTTCATCTGTGAAGAAATTACTGTGTGGATTTAGTGCATCATGAACCGATATCCTAAAACTCAATCTTTAATAGTTGATTATTTTTTTTTTTTGAAAGGAATAATTGCATATGTATCCCCTTTAAAGTGGGGATATTGCATATTTCCCCTCCTAATTAAACTTTAAAATATCTTATATATTTGTGCAAGTTCTAAAAACTTGCACATATATATATATATATATATATATATATATATATATAGAATCCAGCTACTATCCTTTTAGGAGGATGAGAGCCTTCGTCCTTCTAAATTTTCTACCGTTCGGATGAAAAGATGTGCGGCTAGAATGAGAGTGATTACGGTTAGGTTGATAGTGGGCCTCATAGGGTTGAGTGAGTGGTTGATTGAATAGTATAATCTAACGGTTGAAAATGATTAAAAATTAATTTGATAAGACAAAAATTTTTATCCTCTTAAGAGGATAGTAGCCGGACTATATATATATATATATATATATATATATATATATATATATATATATATACTCTTATGAGTATAGAGCTCTTGTACTCATAAGTTTTCGACCGTTCGGATGAAAAGATGTGCGGTTAGGATGAGAGTGGTTACGGTTAGGTTGATAGTGGGCCCCCTAGGGTTGAGTGGGTGGTTGGTTGAATAGTATAATCTAACAGGTGAAAATAATGAAAGGGTAAATCTAACGGCCAACAATTTATGAGTACAAGGGGCTCTATACTCATAAAAGTATAATAGCCGAACTCTATATTGGCTGGGGCTACTATATTCTTATGAGTATAGAGCCCTTTGTACTCATAAGTTTTCGACCGTTCGGATGAAAAGATGTGCGATTAGGATGAGAGTGATTATGGTTAGGTTGATAGTGGGGTTGAGTGGGTGGTTGGTTGAATAGTATAATCTAACGGGTGAAAATAATGAAAAGGTAGATCTAACGGCCAACAATTTATGAGTACAAATGGCTCTATACTCATAAAAGTATAGTAGCCGGACTCTATATATATTTGTCAAAACTTTCTATATTTTAATATTATAAAATTTTTGCATTATTGTGATCAGTAATGGCGGCCAATTGGAATATTGAGATTAAATTCTAGCGCTTTTTATTAACAATTTGATGCCAATTGATCTGCCCAGTTATCTTTAGAATATCTATGATTATTAATTTTATGAAAGCAATGAAGGGAATAAAGGTAAGATAGTATTTTTAAGTAAAATATAGTGCCTTTTAACTAGTCAAAGAATGTAATTGTAAATTTTTAAAGTTTGCAGACAAATTTGTAACTTTAAAAACTTTAAATATGGTAAACAAATTTCAAGCAATAATTTCTCCAGTTTAACTTACCGTCTCTAATGTAGGTAGCAAAAAATTTAATGATTGGTATTTGAGGTTTAAGTTTAAAATCTAATTGCTTCATATTTTCAACTAAGTTTATTTTTTTAAAAAATAGTAACTAACAAATATGCAATTTTCTAATTTTATAAGAATATATTTTCAATTGTCCCTCTTTCGTATTAGGAACTTAGCTCATTACACAGTATCCAAAATCCTCTTCTATGACTCAAATCCAAGACCATTTAGCTCTCAATCTAATGCAACTACTGGGATACCAATGGTTTCGCTAATCCTAGAGAAATAAGAATAATATTCTAATGCCATATTATCTACAACACCTAAGAGTATTTATTTTACACGTAACAAATAGTAATTTTTTGTACAAGTCGTGACCGGATGTTCGTTTTCTTAAAACTAATAATTTTTCATATGTAGTGATGTAGAACATTTAGAAATTACAGGTCGCATCTAATAAGTTAGATCTATCACGTCTTTAGGATCGAAAATTATAGACCCGTTTTTGGCTAATATGGTAAAGAAATTTCAAGCAATAATTTCTCCAACTTAATTGACCGTTCCTAATGCAGGTGGTAAAAAATTTAGTGGTTGGTACCTAAGGTCGAAGTTCAAAGTCTAATTGCTTCATATTTCCAACTAATTTTTTTTTTAAAATAATGAAGCGTATAACAAGCCACCTTTCTGTCTCAGGGAAAAAAAAAAAAAAACTCCTGCTTTTGGAACTTTTGGCTGGGGGCATGCCGCACCTCATCAAAGTTGGCGAGTTTCATTCGTACAGCAAAACTCGACATCGTGCTCGTCGAGCGCAAATTTATGAGTTTGCGCCGTACGTGAACTCGCCGCCCCCCGTGAGACTGATAGCACGTACGGGCCGCGTGGGCCCTAAGGAAGTCCAAGTTCACCACTATGTCCAAACGCCGGCGATCTCTAGTTACACGAACTCGCGAGGTCGTCGCTGGAGTTTGGTGGAAACAAACACGCCCTAGTACTTCGGTGTATCTTGGTTCAGTGATCAAGTGTGAACATAAGGGAGATTCCAAAGCAAGCCTCTCACCCCCAAAAAAGTAAAAAAAAAAAAAAAATTTAAAAAAAAAATATATTTATTATTTTATTGTATTTTGGCCATTTGTCATGCAAGTTGGGGAAGCAATTTCTAATCAGATCACTTAATTAAAAAACATGACAATTTATTAAGTGTTTTATTAGACACGCCAATTAAAAAAATATGTGAATAAACTCCTGTAGATTGTAGGACTTTGTGTGCAAATAAGCTAAAAGTTGCTACCTTTCTCTCAAAAAAAAAAAAAAAAAAAAAAAAAAAAAAGGCTAAAAGTTACTGTTGTGTTTTAAGGAAGAGGAATTTAAATCAATAGTAATGAAAGGCTAAATTATAAAATCAAACTTCTAAAATAAGCACTTATTTCAGAATATGTTGTAGAAAGGCAAAAGTACGCACTTCTTGAAATGAAGAGCCGTTTGCTGCGAGTTCTGCTTGGAGAACATAAACACCATCATATAACAAGCTTTAAAAAGTTAATTTTTGATAAATTCATGAATTAAAACGCCCCGAATAGGTAACTATTTGGGACGATCATGCAAAGTAAATGTAATGTCCTAATAGTCTCATATTAGATGAAAAACTGATTCTCATTAGAATATATAAGGTCTCACACGCTGGTAATAATAACTGGGTTTAAACATTTTGGACTGTGGTTTGGGTCAAATGAGTTATTATTGCTAGCTGGTCGGGTCATTACAATTGGTATTAGAGCCGAATATCAGCCGGAAGTGTGAGAGCTAAGTGCTATGCGGGGCAAAATACTAAACCAACGGATTTGGTGGGAACCATCTCTAAAATCTCGCATCGCCTGATAATTCTCATATCTGTGATCTGGGTTAATAATAACTGGGTTTAAGCATTTTGGGCCGGTGGTTTGGGTTCAACAAGTTATTATTGCTAGCGGGTCGGGTCGTTACAGTAAACCACTGGGATTTTAAAAATAAGGCACAGGCCGAAATTTCGTAGAATTTTTTTCGGGTTCAATTTCTAGTTGGGTGGACTCCTAAATTAATGTGTACAGAATCAAACTACCAATTAAAAATAATAATAATAAGAATAATAAATAAAAAGTTAAAGCAAGAAATTATTTAGCAGACGTGCTATAATAGGCGGAGACAAACTACCAACAATCGGCTTGCTTTTTGTTAAGTTATTTGATGGTTGAGTAAAGAGATAAAGACACAAAAGCGCCTTATTTTGGAGAGAATAAATATGATATGAGTCATCACCCAAAAACTGAAAAGTGTTTAATAGCCCTTGTTCTTTAACAACAAGAAGTTAGTAACTTACAAGCCCGAAATTCAGATTCTCTATGAGGCTCTTTACAGCCTGTATGTGTTGGCATCTGCCACCATACGCAAAGCGGTCTCATCCCCTTTAATGGATTCATTGAATTTGATCATCATCAATAGGAGAATGATCTGGAATCTCCATTGATCCGGTCCACCAAAAACATGGTGTAGAGCAGGCTTTGATTGGTTTAGCTAAGTAACTATTTAGCTGCAGTTTTTTCTCGTTTTGTAATTTGAGCTTGTGAGTCCCGCTTCCGAACCCAACCAAAAGGCCAGGGGACAAACTTTATGATAAATCCTCTATCGACTATAACCGACTAATTCTTTTTGTTTTTTTGTTTTTTTGTTTTTGTTTTTCTTTTTCTGTGTGAACCGAAACTCTCACGATCAATCCAAGATAATACCCGTGGACAAGAAAAGGAAACCTGATGGTGACCTCAGCAACAAAGGATATATTCGGAGTACCAAATTGACACATCACTAGAGAACCAACCATATATATGTGCAATATCTTATTATCGAATAATAGAGGAAGACATGTAAATTATCAACAACAAAAAAAAAAGAAAAAAAAGAAAATCACACGCACACGAAAAATCCAAGCAAAAATGGCTTAAGCATTCACCAAAGAAGAGAACCATAGCATGTATGATGATATCACACAGCATGAAGTATGAAATATTTGCACACCAATAGCAGCAAGCTTTGTCCATTTCTTTTTTAAAAAGCTAGACTAGAAGAGATACAGTTCCTAGACATCTACCCAATTTCAGATTATTCTCACAGCACAAGTCGAGAAGAAGACAGAGAAATAAAATGGTAAAAATAAAATCTCTCGGAAGCAGCGAAGTGAATGTGATCATCTACTTTGCTAGTTGTTGATGCCGACCATCCTTCGGGTTTGACGAGAGCTGCGATCGCCCACTCAAAAGCACGCGTCCAAGAGGCAGCAGCAGCAAAGGGCGGCCAAGCTGCAGTTCAATCAGAGAATTAAAAACATCAACAAGGAGATAATAGAAGGAAGCCGATAGTAAGTAAGAGAGATTAAATAAATGTAACAGGAAAGCAGTTTAGTTATCATAACGAATAAAATTTGAAGTCGATTTTGGGATCGAAAATCCTCACATTCCGTAGAATTGGAATATGGTGCACAGATATCCTAGAACTGTTTTCGTACAGAAATCGATCGATTTAGCGACACTTCAGATAATAGAAGAAAACCCATAATTTAAAATTGAATCGGTGAGATCGTAAGAATTGAACTAATGATAATATCTTCATTCTCCTCGTTAATAAGTGGTGTCCATTATCTCCTCATCAAAAAATAAAATAAAAAAACTGTTTTTTCTATCATCTCTGCGATTAATTGGAAGGATTTTGATGAAGCACATTGTAGCGCGTTAATTGGCATGAAGATTTGGAAGGATTTTGATGAAGCACATTGTAGCGTGTTTGTTTATTGGCATGAAGATTTGGTGAAATGGCACCTAACCACTTTAATGATGTTATCTTCGTTATATATTAGTATAAAGTCACAGTATTTGGTTAAAAGTCACGTTACTTTTCTACTTTACTTTTAACTACAGGTAGATTAAAAAAGCAAATGCATCACCCATTTCCCACCTTTTACCAAAAGAAAGTAGTATGATGCATGAATTGCACTCGGATATTTCCTACATATATAACTCTACAAATGAATAATCAATTAATGATCACTAAATGTAACAAAACTAAAATCAGCTTCATTAATTATATCTCAAATAGAAAATAAATGGCCTAACCAAAGGAGTCAAACTATCCTGCAAAGAATAAATGCGGCATCTTTCTCAGGAAACCTTCTGACACACGTAATTAAATGCTCAGGAAAGTAAAATATCTGGACTAAGCGGTTATTTATAGTATTATTATCATAAAAAATGATTAAATAAAAGGGATTATAAATAGCCACGAATATTTCGGGGAAAACGCAGGGGCATTATGGGGAGATCAAACGCTACTGGTCAAACACGTCGCCAACGTTCCCGAGAAAGCGATTTATTTATTTTTAATATAATTTTTGGTGGTTAACACGTCGAATCATGCGCCTAAATGAACGCACCGACGCACCGCGCACGATAGCAAGGGCTATGGCATCGCGCTATCGTGCGCCGGGTATAATGGCGAGGCACAATTGAACCCAGACCAGCACGAATCTCAAAGTAGATGAACGCTGGATGAGACGGTCCCCGTAAACGAGGAGCGCGCTAATTTGCGCGGTGCTCATCCGAGGCGCACGATAGCGAAGATGCGCCTCGCAACGACAAGGTCGTGTAGCGCGCACGACAGCGAGATTAGGGTTTAACCTCGCTACCATGCGCCGATCCTAGGAGAGACCCTGGAGTTGAGGTGCGCAAGGTAGCGAGGTTAAAGTAATATTCGCTATCGTGCGCCATGCGACGAGGATCGATATCTCGCCGATCCCTAAATCGCTTCGATTGATCTGCGCCGAGGTGCGCACGGTAGTGAAGCGACGTAAACCTCGCTATCGTGCGCGCCACGACGGAGATCGGGGTCTCGCCGATCCCTAAATCCTTTCGATCTACGGCGATCGGATTCGGGATCGAGAGAGATCGAGATGGAGATGTAAATGAGATCGAGCGAGAGAGAGAGAGAGAGAGAGAGATTGAGATCGAGAGATCGCGATCGAGAGCGATTGAGATCGAGATCGAGAGAGAGAGGAAGAGAGATGAAGCGTACCATCCCTCCATGAACGAGGGTCCGCTACTCTGCTGCTGCGGCGGAGGCTGGGCGTAGGGAGGCGGATACCCCTGCGGCGGCGGGTACCCCGGCGCCGGGTACCCCTGCGGCGGATACCCCTGCGGCGGATACCCCTGCGGCGGATACCCCGGCGGCGGGTACGCGTCCTTCCCGTATCCCTCCGGAGGATAACCTAATCACAACAACAACAACAACAACAACAACCTCATCACCATCAGATCCGATCCCCACTATCCCCACCCCTCGGAAACCCTAGAAAAACGGCGAAACCCTAGATGAGGAGCAGGAGGAGGAAGACGATCGCCGTACCTTGCTGCGGGGGCACGCCGACGGGGGGCTGTTGCTGGTTGTAGTAGCTCATCTTCGCTGCGGCGGCTCCGTCGACGGAGGAGACGAGGGGGGGGGCGAAGGAGGAGGCGGAGGAGAACCGGGATGGGAGAGAAAGAGAGAGAGAGAGAGGGGGGATTTTATAGGAGGGGTTGAGATAAGAGAGAGAGAGAAAAGGGGTTGGGGAACGCGGATGCGGCACTATTCTGGGCGTAGGAAAAAACGCGTAGATGCCGTTTTCGTAATGTGGGTGTAATTTACGCGTATTTTCTTTGTTAAAAAAAAAGAATTTTATAGAATGTTTTTCCTTTTTTGACGGATTAAAGTAGATTAGTTTTTTTTTTTTTTTTTTTTTGGGATCATTTTTAACCTTTTATTCTGGATTTTAAAAATTTATGTTTAACTATTTGTATTTTAGCATATTTTTATTTTGCTCTTCTATAATTCAAAAATTACACTTAACTATTCTGGAGGTACCATAAAAGTGTTATTTTGTTGTTCTATTTGCTAATAATTTATTTTAGTAAAAATAAAGATAAAATCACAAACTAGTTAAATATGTATTTTAAATAACAATGAGGCAAAGTGTCAATAAGCTAAACCACGTTTGGTTAGATGTAATTATAAATACCGTATAGTTAAAAATACATACAGTTGGAAATACAGCAGTTGCAATTACATACATCATGTTTGGTTGGATGTAGTAGAAAGCGCTGCAACTATAAATTATTTGTTTGGTTGCATGCAGTTGAGAAATAATTTTTAAAATTTTATCATTTTATATATATGGTTGAGAGATTACCTCTGATTTTTTTAAAAAAAAATTTGTTTAAAATATAATTAAGGAGATAAGCTTATCTTTTATTTAAAGTTATTTTCTTCGACTGCTGCAGTTGGAACTGCGACCAATTCGGACATAATTTCAACTGCTGCAGTTGGACCTCCTCCGGCAGTTTCTACTGCAGCAGTTAGAGTTAAATATATCAAACCAAACACCAAATTTGTATTTGCATATAGTTACAATTGTAGTACAGTTACAACTACATGCAACCAAACGGTCAGCACTAGGGCCAAATTAGAGTTTTTTTTTTATTTTTTTGCTACAGTTATAGCTTCATTCAGGATGAAGCACGAAAAGAATAAATTTTCGATAGATTATTACAGATCAAGATGGACAAAAAAAAGTAAGTCTCCCATCTTTTTCTATATTTTTTAAATTGATTAAGACGAATATGAAATGATTTTTTTTTTTTTTAATTTTGGCCTTTACAGCTTTACTTAACTGCCCATCCGGAGCGGAAAATGACAGGAGCTCCATCAATCCGACCCATTTGCATCCTAAGGGGTTGAACATAAGATTCAATTCAATACTTAGTAGTTAAGGAAAAGAAAAGAATTAATTATACTTTGATCTCAGCTTTTCTATGTGTTATTAATTTAGTCCTAAATCTTTTGACCTTTTACAATTCGGTTAAAAATTGTATAAAACTTATCTCAATTATCATGTATTTTAGATTTAACTACTTAACCTGTAAAAAATTTAATTTTACTATCTGATCTTTTAATTTATTTGATTTGAGCAAATTAATGACTCTTTAATTTAAAATTTTAAATGTTTCATTAAATTTTTATGAATTTAGTTAGTATATTTTATATAATTTACGTAACTATAAATTTATTAGAGTAAACAGTTAGTTTAAATTTTATATTCAAAGAGACATTAATTATTTAAATTAAATAAATTGAAAGATTGAGAACTAAAATTAAAATTTTAAAAGATTGAATAGTTAAATCAGAATGGTCTATAGTTCAGATAAATTTTATATATTTCTACTTTTTTTTTGTAAGTATGATTAATTACTTACTAAGGTATGATAAAATGTACATCTAGTTCAAAATCACCATTAATTGATTTAAAGAATGAATGAAATGAACCACATCCAAAACTTTTATTTTTATCAAAGCATCTATTATTTGATTTGACATGTTTAATTCACAAATTACTTTTTGTGATTCTTCATCATCATGTTTGTCATGTATAATTATTGTATTTGTCCGTTTCCAAATTTTAAATTCTAAAAATTTAAATTTTCAAGTAATAACTTTATAATTGAGAGGAGATAATTTGTCCACACTAACAAACTTCTATAACTTTTTCTTACGTATGGACGTAACATTTTTTTTAGTTATTATAGTTATTATTTTACTTATAAATTATTTTTTTCTTTAAATTATATTAATTATTAAAGTAAATTGTTTGCATCAAACCATATTATAAAATATATTCTGAGGATGTGACGTAGCCGTTGGATGGACGCAGTTGCCGAAACGGACGGTCACTATTGATGGAGCTTTTTTTAAAAAAAGTTTAAATACAACCGGTATTTAATTTTAAAAAAAAATAATCAGTAGAACAGTTGTATATGGCAGTTGTTAGGCGTCGTTAGGCTGACACGTGGAGCCTAACAACCGTGAAGTGCCTGATGCGAAAATATTTTGTTTATTTTTATAAAACATATAAATATAATATGCATTATGGGTAGGGCTGGCAAATGAGCGAGCCGGCTCGTGTTCGACTCGCGTTCGGCTCGATATTCGGCTCGCTCGAGCTCGACTCGAAATTAAATGAGTCGAGCTTGAACAGAAAAAAAAGCTCAAAATTTATTTCAAGCCGAGCTTGAGTATTACTGGGCTCGCTCGAATTAGGCTCGAAAAGCTCGAATATATATATATAGTCCGGCTACTATATTATTGATAGTATCAAACGCTTGGTGTTATCGAGTTTTTCGCCATTAGATCTACCTTTTTGACCATTTTCATCCGTTAGATTATACTATTCAACCAATCACTCACTCAACCCTAGAAAATCACTATCATCCTAACCGGGGACCACTACCATCCTAACCGCACATCACTTCATCCTAGGGCCGAAAATCTAATAGCACCAAGTGCTTCGTACTATTATCTAATAGCCTAATTAGGCTACTATACTATAATAGTATAGTAGCCTAATAGCCTAATTGTTGATAGTGGTCCCCTAGGGTTGAGTAGGTGGTTGGTTGAATAGTATGATTTAACGGATGGAAATGATCAAAAGGGTAGATCTAACGGCAGAAAATTCGATAGCACAAAGCGCTAGGTACTATCGATAGCATAGTAGCGGGACTCTATATTAAATATATATAATAATATATATTATATATTTTAATCATATGTGTATAGAGTTTAGGTTATTGGGTATATTTGCTGGCCCACAAAATCAAACCAACAAAATTCTACTCTAATTGCTCTCTCCCTCTCTCTTTCACTTGCTCGTAAATTCGCTTCTCCTACATTATTGTTTTAATATTATAATACCGCATTTCATGCATTCATTTTGTATGTTGAACTATTAGACATTTTTTGTATCAAATTTTAGACAATATTTTATAAAAATTAAACTATAAATTGTATGATTTTAGAATTTCAAGCGGCTCGTTTAGGGCTCGAGCTCGCTCGACTCGAAGTTAGGCTCGCTCGAGCTCGGCGCGAATTAATTTCAAGCCGAGCTTGAGCCTAAATTTAGGCTCGAAATTAATTTCAAGCCAAGCTTGAGCTGAGGTAAGCTCGCTCGGGCTCGGCTCATTTCCACCCCTAATTATGGGTTGTGTTAACTTTGTTAAGATATAGTTTCTATTATTTCCATTATATTATTCAAAATTTAAAAAATATCTAATAAATTTTTGATGGACCAAAATGTTCTTATGGATTTCTAAATTCTAAAAGTTCCTTCAAATATATCTATAATCTTAGATTTTACTAAATAGAATTTAGAGTTTAAAATTATATTTTGGAAATATATAAATTTAAAAATTTTGAATAGTAGTGAGGAATTTATAGATAAAGGATATATTTGTAAATGGATAAGATACTCGCGTGGGAGATCGATATTCTAGATTTGAGTCGAAATTGTGCTTTTATTTGGAAAACTTTCTTTTTGACAACAACTTTCTTTTGGTATAGTTTCAATAGGCCTCTTTATACAGTGCCAACTGCGACAGTCAGATTTAAACGTATCAAATCAAACATCATACTTGAACCTGTCCCTACAATTCCCTCAGCTCTTACATATACTGGTTTAACAGGATGATGCATGTTTAAAAAATAAAAAGTTGATTGAACCAGTCGAACCAACTGGACTGTAAATTAATTTTTAATTTAATTCAGTAATAAATTAATAAACAATATTAGTTGAATCAGTGATGCGGTGCAACCGAGCGATTGAGCATTAAACCATTTATAGATCTCTAAAACATTTTTATTGATCAACTTTCTCATGTTATTATTTGATCTTTTCTCTCCAGCAGTTAATATACATTCAAATAAAAATTTAGGCTAAATTACAGGAAATCTTCCTGTCAATACCCGTTTTTTTATTTCTACCCCCGACTTTTGAAAATCTATATTTTGCCCCCTTAAAAATTGTGAAATGTTCACTCCGGTCCCTCCGTCAGTATTTTGTTAGGGTTCCATTTATATTCTATTATTATATATTATTTATACCTAAACTATTTTTAAAACTTTTCTCTCAGATGTGTCTCCTCCTTCCTCACCGACGTCCTCGGCCGCGCCGCCTTGCCCTCCTCCGTCGCCTCGCCCTCGCCCACCCCTCCCTCCGTGCCCACACACGCCTTCGCCCTTCTCTGCCGCCTCGCCCTTGCCCACCCCTCCGTCCGTGCCCACACACGCCCTTGCCCTCCTCCACCGCCTCGCCCTCACCCTCGCTCACCTCTCTGTCCACACCCATTCCTATCTCCAACCTACAGTCGCCGAAATGAAAGGACGGCGAGGGTGCTGGAGGAGCGAGGGAACAGGTGGAGGAAACGAAGTCGGAGCTGAGGTCGAGGAAGGCGTGAAGGACGGAGGAGGAGAGGTTGCGGATGAGCAAAAGAGGAGACGAAAAAAATAAGGGGCAATTTAGTAATTTTATCATCACAGTCAATATCGTACCTTCTGTGAATATTTTTTTATTTTTTAAAAAGGCGAAGTACAAATTTTTAAATGATAAAAAAATAAAAAAAATAATGAAATTTTGACGGAAGGATTTCCTATAAGTTAGCCAAAAATTTAATGGGAAAAGTTTTAATGCGAGATCGTGTGATCCATCATTTGTGTTGTTTTAAAATTTTAGAAGGTGAAGTAATAATAAAATATTCGTATAGTCTTATATTGGGAACCGTCGCATAAAGTACGCGTTACGTTTGAATGCATATTTTACAGGGGGCAGGTCCGTAAGTGAAGTCAACAAGGATGAGCTCCTCGAGCTACAAAGACAAAATGAAACTTTGCAGGTTATAGCAGCCCACGTTTAGTTCTCTTTGTACCAAAAATTAAGAGAAATTTTATTTGTACACTAAAAAAAAAAAAAAAAAAAATTATGCTATTCATCTTAGTATTCATAAAAATTTAAATATTTTTTTATAAAAAAATATTTAAATATAATAAGTAGAGAATTAATGATTCTTGAATAAAGTGAATATAAAATATACATCACACTTTAAAGTGTACCAGTAATATTGCTCATTAATTGAAGATAAATTGCACGTTTTGTCCTTGAACTATAAATCAGGTAATATTTTAATTTATAAATTTTAATTTATTATAATTTTTGACGCGGAGAAATTATTGGATGTACACCACATGTCTAAAATCATGTACTCTGGCGATCGTAAAATTAGAATTTCACAACATTAAAAAGTGTAAATATCAAAAATTATAAATTTGGAAGGCCTATAATTAATAGATTGAATAATTAATGCTCCTCTTTTTAACTTTGATCCTTATGGATTATCATTCGAAACTTACCATTTTTCATGCATACTTAATTGTTTGAGATACTGTAAATCACGTCTGTTGGAACATATTTTGATTACGAGATATTGATCATTGAACATTAGTGTAATATATGAGTCTTACGCAGGCATTGTTTATAGTAAAATATTGAGGAGAAACTGAACTAGTTGAAAAGGAATATTTCAATACACTATAGGTATTTAAATCTATCGTTAATTAGTGATGAAGTAAAGCAGGTTACCTGTGAGACCCAAGATAGTCCTATATATAAGATATAATAGGGCTAAACTTTTAATCCGGCTTAAATATTTTGGACGGTGGCTAGGTCCAAGAGGTTAAGAGAGTTAAGCGTGCTAGAACGGGAGTAGTCCTAAAATGGGTGACCCCTTGAGAAGTTGGGGCGTCACAGTTGGTATCAGAGCCAATTATCAACCGGAAGTGTGAGATGAGTCTCGACTGAGTCAGGATTATACAGTGGGGAGAGCGATGCTCTTATACTGTTGACTGTTGTGGGTGGAGCATGACTCACCACAAGATCGGCTAAGGCTAGCGAGACGAGTCTCAAATCGCCTCGTACTTGTGAGCCTGACGAGAACGTCAGGACTTAAAAGGGGGGGAGATTGTGAGATCCAAGATAGTCCTATATATAAGATATAATATGACTAAACTCTTAACCCGGCTTAAGCATTTTAGACGGTGACTAGGCCCAAGAGGTTAAGAGAATTAAGCGTGCTAGGACGGGAGTAGTTCTAAGATGGATGACCCCCTGGGAAGTTGGGGCGTCACATTACCGCCTTAAACTTGTCAACAAGATAATATTGGAAAAAGAATTAATGCATACACCACAATTGTTAGTGTCCTATAAATTTTAAATTTCTCATTTAATTTTTTTATTTGCCAAATTAGATAATGTTCAATTTGTTTAGTATCAAATTCAAAAAAAATATTAAACTTAAATTTGATTTTTGAATTTGGTATTGTATTGTAAAATTTTGATTTTGAAAATTTAAATTCAAGTTTTAAATTTGAATCTAAATTGTACTTTTAATCTTAAAACCAAATTTTAATTTTTTTATTTAAGTTGAAATTTTGAATTTGAACTGAAAGTTTTATTTTGAATTTGTGTTTTATACGTAAGAAAAATTGAATTTGATTCAAAATTAAGTTTTGTATGTAGTTTCCATATTAAATTTGCGGTTTGAATGTAATTTGAATTTCAACTATTGTTATCAGTATTTAAAAAGTCTATAATACCCTTAGTTGGATAAGATCAACTATGGGTCTTATGAACCAAAATATCATGCAAAGACCAAAATACTCTTTAGACACTGATACATATACCTCAATAACAGGTCATCTCTAAAGTCATATTATATCTCAACCACTGATTTAAGAAACTAAAGGGTCAAAATTTACATAATATATTAAAGTATGGCTCCTAGTTGAATAGAACAATTCAAAACAGATCACAAAAATGTGGAAGTTAGAAACAAGAAAAAAAGGAATATTCATAGCAAATGTATTAGCTTGGTGGCTTGTTTTTTTCTTGATTCTTATTGAAATCTCCAAGGAGACTCTGCTATAAATATATATATAAATAAATATATATATACTTCATTATGATCTCTTGGAATATTTATCAACTGAGGAAGCTCTCTTCTAGGGTCCAGTTTGGCCTCCCTCGGTTGTTGCTCTATGACCAGAAATTATGACCTTTATAAATTAATAAGTTAGAAAAGCAATAACAATTATTGGTAAAGCACAAATATTGCATGTGGCCTTGAGGGTTCTCAAATGTTCCTATCATGATCATGACAAAGCATGTGGTTGATGGTTCTCAAATGTTCCCATCATGACCAAGTGTATATTTTGTGAGCTCTCCCAATCCTATGGTCCAAAATGGTCAGTAATTTCTACAACTTGGTTATGAAAAGGCCAAATTTTGTACACTAGTCACATAGTTTTTTTTTTTTTTTTCTTTCAACACTAAAACACAAAGTGTTGGCCCAACCATAGGAGGGAAGGTTGTAGGATTTCAACTTCTTTTGTGTTGTAGATGTACGTGTTTGTATGTTTTATGGATTTCCGAAGTTGAATTCGCGACTCTAGAAAAGTCATTAGTGTCGACGTTTGTTTCGACACTAAAGTCGCGAGATCATCCAAACACCAACTTCCAATCGTATGGAAATTAGCCTTTGACTTCAAATGGACCATTATCATCATAACCGCACATCTCTTCATCCAAGAGCCAAAAATCTAATAGCACTAATAATTAGGTGCTATTAATAGTATAGTAGCACAGTCCTTCATCCTAACAGCGATCGGGCCAGACCTTCTCTGAATGTTGTATCAAAGTAGAAGTCTATTACTTGACCCACACTACTGAGGCTTTGTTCGAAAATGCAGTGGCCTAATTGTCCTATTTTGATGTTTTAATAAAGAGGTTAAAAATTGTGAAAATATTTTAAGAGCTTTTCTCCTCTAATGTTATAAGAAAGACATAAGCAGGATTGATGAAAACATCAGGAATTCTCCACTCAGTTGATTAGTATGGAGCCATTAACTCGAGTCAATAATCTACGTACATGCTTCATGAAATAATACCTTTTCTCCATTCATTTGTCTCATTACTTGTGGCTAACATGCTCCACTTTGTTTCATCACTCCATGTAGAGTTTCATTGTAAGTTCTTTGTCCCGACTAGGCAGTTTTAAGCACCTTGATTATCAATCTACTAATATAAACCACACAGATCAAGCAAAAATTTGTGAAGACATAAATGAAAACAAATCGGAATGAAGGCTACAGACTAGACTACATCACTAGCATCCATGAGCGAAGAAGAGTAGCATTTCAACTGAGAAAACATACAAGCTGGCGAAATTACTTCTCTCAAAAATTTCTAATTCCAATACATTCAGAATCCCCGAACCTCAAAATATGGAACAGTAATACAGCAGTAGCAAAACGTAATACAGGTAGAACCCCAACTACAAATACAGATCGGGATCAGAAATCAAAACAAGCCGCAAAATATGCTGTAGCAAAATGACAAAACGGATCGGTTCCAAGAATTCAAGACTCGCAATAGCATCATGGTTCTGATAAGAAACACAGGTTGACAAAATGATGTGCGGTGTCTCAAGCCAAACATCAATTGACAAAATGAGGTGCAGTATCTCAAACTGCACCCGAAATTCTTCTTTACACTTGGGCATGCAAAGTCTCTGAGGCTTTTGCGATAGCTGCTAGCTAAAAGCATAGCAAATCATTGCGTCCAGCATGCACGAGTTTGCACAGAAAAATATAATGCCCAACGGCAATAAAAAATATACACCAATTACAACACCAGCATCCTCTCTAAGGATCTAAGGACTCAACAAATAGCAGTGATATGAAAACGTGACAAAAGCAGAAAGTGAACTATCCTTCTTTTTAAACCCCGGAATATTACGACAAAAAAGAAAACTCTGTCCCCCCAAAATGAAGTATAAGGGGAGAAGGGGTGTTGTGGTGGAGATGCAAGATTTGCACAGGAAATATCAGCACTAGCAAACTTGTGAGAGATCGCAGCTTCACAGTGTTGCTAGTTGATTTATCTGCAACCAACTCTCATACACGGAGGGCCAAAAATAAAAGAGAGAGAATTTGGCTAGTGCTTAAAACCAGCGAAAAAGCCGTTGCCTCTGCGCGCTACTGCTAGTTCCAGGTGGAGTCACAGATATCCTGCCGGCGTTAGCTGCTACCCACCGATTGAAATCTGGGGAAGACACTAGCTCATCCACCGCCTTCTTAGTCTGCTCTTTAGTGAATGTATCCCATTCTTCTTTCGACATCTTCCTCCTCTCAGGAGTATTGTGAAAGGTGGAATAATAGTTATCCTCGGCTCGCCTTCGCGGTGGCGTCCTGGTTAAACCTGCAAGGAGAGGCATAATATTAAGAACAGTAAAATGGGTTGACTAAAGATTTAGGACTATACACATTACAAAAGCATACCTAAAATAGGGGAACTGCAAGAAGTGAGTCCAGTGTATTTGCGAGGAGGCCGAGGAGGTGATTCATATACTGGACGGTCGTAGTTGTTCAAGTATTCTTCATGAGAATACTTGGGGGGTGATGCATGAAGTCGAGTTCCTTTAAAACTCTTGATAATCCGCCTGCCAGATCAGTGTAATTTTGTCAAGTTGTTACAATTAGTCATCATGAAGGAAAAATCAGAAGACTATAGGTGGTGCAGGATGTGAGCACGGACATACAAAAGGAGCATTTCCTTTTTTGTTACTACAGTTCAATTAAGCAAGAGGATATGAAACATGCAGTTCAAGAAAGAGGACGACAGCAACAAAAATTTACAAGACAAGGGAATTAAAAATAAACAACACTATTTTTCTTTTCCTGTAGAAAGAAGGTGATTGATGGTAACATAAAAACTTTTCATATTAAACAACCCTGTCGAACACCATAGCATAAGGGGACCCTAAGTTGGGTATTACCCTCCTAAAAGCAAAACAAGAAATACTCGATGAAGAAAATTTACTCATACATATAGCATCCAATATGCAAACACATAATCCAGTTAAGACTTATATAGAATAAAATTAAGTAATAGTTTGTGTAGTTCCAAGCATCAAAATTTTTCCGAATCTGGTTGATAATTTGCTCTACCTTTATTGTTTTATTTTCTGATTTTCTCTTTAGATTATTCCAGACATTTCAAACCAAGAAGTAAAACTGATAAAGCCCCCAAAAGCTGCCAAAAGGTGAAGTCCAAGAAGCTAAAAACCTTCAAAGCTTGGTGTTCACAGTATATTTCGTACTTTACAGCCAAGATTTGTAACAAAAATATTACTGTTACCAAGAATTATTCTCAGCTATACCCGCAAAAATTGAATAAATCCAAAAAATAAATTCAAGCCAACAAGTAATAGCATCTGCAACTAAAAAGCATAGAACTCGCATGGTCAATTAGAGCATGCTGCATAAGCATTTAGTGAGATTTGGCCAATGTAATACAATTAAGAAAAGCTGGAAAATTAGTTTTAACTCCAAAATGAATAAACAGTCATAAATACACAAGGATAAAGAAAAGACACGGCAATATATTTTTATTAGTACTTCATAAGCAAAGATTTGTAATAGTTGATGGTAGACTAGCGGTGGCAATACATATCAATAACGCTTTGACAAAAAAATGAGTGCAGAGTGCAGCATAACTACCTGACCAGGCGACGTAAGAATCTCGATTTTCCATGATTCCTCGTTATGGCTGTTATTACGACAGAGAAACTCAAAGCCACAATTGCGAACACCACATCCAGAGAGCTCTAGGTACAGTAAAGAACAGGAAAGATTAGTAACAACGATTGCAATTGTTAACATAGATATGGTACAGTAGGTACTCTAGTAGGAAACAGAAGCTAACAGGCAGATGAAACAACAGGCTAAAATTTTCTAACAATGATCAATAACTAAAAGCTAGCCAGTCAAAAGGAGATTTACCTGGAGTATCATTACAGCAGAAAGAATCCTAATTGACCATTCAACAAAATAAGCCACACTAGAGTCAACTGATCCTTCCTCTGTTAGAACAAGCTTCCGAACACCCCAAAAACCAAACCAAGCTCCAGCTAAGACGATGCATACGAGAATTATTATACCCAACTGCAGTAACAATTCATTAGAACAATGAAAAATATTAGTTAGTCTTATTAATCATCATAGAAACATAAATCAAGTTTTCTCAAGTGTTATCAAATCCTGCATGTGACAGTTGCATGCGATTACGAGCAGCATATTGCTTGGAAAGAGATCAAGGCAATTTTCAGCAGTATAAGAAATAATTGCATAAACACACTTGATACTCATATTATTTGGAAATTTCAAGCAGTATAATAAATAATTGCACAAGCACACTTGATACTAATAATAGTTGTGACAGCTAATCTTAGAGAAGATGATTGAGCAGCACAGCACTATAAGAACTCTAGAAATTCATGTGTACAGAACGTCTGATCTCTCCTTCAATTTATAGATGCCGATTGGAAGATATGAACATGAATTGAACCCTCCTAATCAAGCTACAAAAAATAATAAATCCTCCACCTATCTAAGATTCATTCCCATCTTACTTAAAACTCGTCTAGAGACAGTAGCTGCCATAGAAAGCAGATAAAGTTAAATGACAAAAAATGACTTCTAGAGTAAACAATTTTTTTTGCATTCATAAGGCTCTTTTGCAGTTTCATTGTAACGATGGATAGCCCGAATGCAGTGCAGCAGTAAACCCAATATCGGAGTAGGCCAATAAACTGCATTAGTTATTGCAATCATCCTATGACAAAGTTGCTTCACATCAAAGGCATATTTAGTTAGTTCGCTTAAGATGAGCCACGAAGAGACCGTGGCTTATAAACAAGAAAACAATGAATAAAGCACAAAGAAACTTACATACAGGATAGTGCATATCTTCACCAATTCCTATCTCCACAAGAATTGATCGCAAAAACCCAGACAAATAACTGAGAAGAAAGGTTGTAACACCCACCTGTCATCAAAGAAGATATATTACTACATTAGTTGATGCCATCGGGATGCACGAATGTAAAGATAGCTTTTCAAGGTCATTACTTACAGCTGATGAGTACATAAATATTGCAAGAGAGCTCTTTCGACCTGTCGGTAGTAGCCTCATTCCCTGCAAAGAATCAGACAAGTTCCTCAAATTGCAGCAATTGAGAAGAGTGACATTAAACAAAATGGTACCCTAACCTCTAATTGTTACTTGCGTCCATTTCTCTTTATTACAACCAATAATGACATTGTATATATAATTAGCATTATTGTAACAAGCAAGTAAGTTGG
Organism: Puya raimondii; assembly: GCA_016920855.1. Lineage (NCBI taxonomy): Eukaryota > Viridiplantae > Streptophyta > Magnoliopsida > Poales > Bromeliaceae > Puya > Puya raimondii. Next base: position 2,834,804 of record JABWPP010000044.1, on the reverse strand, counting down.
CAGCATTAGGCATCCTAGACAGAAAAGGCCCATAAGTGACCAGCACATTTCACAACGACGGGCGTAGTTGAATTTGATACAAAACGGATGCTTTTGTTATAAAGCATTTGTTTTTCCTCCACTTCAAATTGCAATAGTAAGTGTGTGAGATGTCTATCCTACAGCTAGTGGCATGGGGCATTTAAGCCACGAGTGTCCCGGGACTCAAGAGTTGATTAGGATGATACCCATTACTAAACACACATTTAGGCTACTTAAACTAACAAATGTACATCCACATAGAAAAGCACATGATAGTGATAATATAAACATAAACACAATTTCAAGAAAATTGAATTATAACTGTGAAACCCTATCTGAAGCCGAGAAATAGAGCTAGAGGGTGAACCAGTACCTGAAAAAGGATCATCAGTATCACCAGGATGATGCCAATTGTCATTGCACCGCCATAATAGAACACCACCGACTCACTTAAGGTGTGAGCTGTTGCCATCATGACCAACCCCACTACCAGGAAAACAACCCTAAAAAGCAGAAACTCTGCAAGTACATGAATCACCATGATCAACAACCCCACTAATGCATAAGAAACCTAAAACCCATGATTGTAAGTATATAACAAAACACATTTTAAAAACCACCTTCCGCAGTGGAGACCTCAATGGTCCTCGAAGGATCCGGCGGCATCCGAATATCCAAAATCCTGTACTCGTAAGGCGACATGGATTGAACCCAAGAACTCTTCGAAAGCTTCTGCCACCGGGACGCCGGGCACATCCCGATCCCAATCGACGCGTTCCTGCATCGAAATACCACAAATTCGAATCAACAAACCCATCGGAATCGCGCCAAAGCTAGGGTTTTTGCGGGGATTTACCGGTGGAAGCAGAGCTCGACGCTCTGGACCCGGAAAAGGCCGTCGCTTTGGGGGAAGTCGACGGAGACCCTGAGCGCGTGGGCGAACCTGGACGGGTTGCGGAGCCGGGAGAGGGCGCGGATGTGGACGCGGGCGCAGGCGAGGGGGCGGGAGCCGGGGGAGGGGTCGACGAGGCGGCCGAGGGGGAGCAGGAGCTTGGAAGGGTGGGAATCGACTGCGGAAACGACGAAAACAAGGAGAACGGTGAGAGGAGAGGGTTAGGAGGAGATTTTGAAAGGGGAAAATTAGGGCTTTTTCTAGGGTTTTTGGATTCGTTACCTGTGAACTCGTCGGGGGAGGAGAGAGATGAGGAGGTGAAGAGGAGGAGGAGAGAGAGGAGAAGGGGAAGGGGAGAGGAGCGCATGGTTGCTTTTTTGGGGAGAAGTGGGAGAAGAGAGAGAGAGAGAGGGAGGGAAAGGTTTTAGAGAGAGGAGGATGCTTCGATAGTAAGGAATTTATATGTCGAAAAAAATGGAAATTAGAAAAAAGTTTGGGTGAAAAATGTATGGAGACCCCCTCCACTATAGAATATTCTGAACCAGCCCTCTCGACTATATTCTTTTTTTTTTTGGATAACTTCAAATACCACCCCTGTGGTTTCTTGCTTTCTCACTTTAGTACCCTGTGGTTTAAAACGTATCACTTTAGTACCATGTGGTTTGGTTATTCTCTTTTTTTGTTATCTTTTCGTTAATTTTTTCGTTAAATTATACAGAAAAGCTTCAAATATTCCACTTATGGTTTATCGAATATTCACTTTACTATCATATAGTTTTAACTTTCTTATTAATTTAACGAAAAAATTAACGAAAAGATAACAAAAAGAGAATAACCAAACCACAGGGTACTAAAGTGATACGTTTTAAACCACAGGGCACTAAAGTGAGAAAGCACGAAACTACAGGGGTGGTATTTGAAGTTATCCCTTTTTTTTTCGTCAATGCTATAGAACCTTGTAAGTAGAGGTGGCAATCCAGCTCGTTGTTCGCGAGCCAGCTCGTGTTCGGCTCGAAATTAGCTCGAGATCGATTCGCTCGTTTAGTAAACGAGCCGAACACGAGCTGAATTTTTCAGCTCGTTTAATAAACGAGCCGAACACGAGCTGGGTCAGCTCGCTCGTGTTCGGCTCGATAACAGCTCGAATATATATATTTAATATTTATATTTTATATATATATATAAATATAATTTTTTATTACTTAATTTTTAGTTCAACCTAAATTAAAGTCCAACTCAATTATAAAAAGTCAATTTATATGTAAAGTTTCAACCATTAGATCAAAGTCTAATGGATAAGATCTCATAAATTTATTTTCTATATATATATCATTTCTAATTATCTTAACTTATTGTTTTTGAGCCAGCTCGTGTTCGGCTCGTTAATAAACGAGCCGAACACGAGCCGAATTTTTTGGCTCGATACTTAAACGAGCCAGCTCGTGTTCGGCTCGTTTATGAAACGAGTCGAACACGAGCCGATCCCAGCTCGCTCGTGTTCGGCTCGTTGACACCCCTACTTGTAAGTGTCCCTCACTGTATTGTTAAAGTATCGGTAACGTGCAATCCTAAACCTAAACTCTAAACTCCAATCACATGCATTAGTAAACCCTAATAAACGCTAAATCTAAATCCTAAACCCTAATCACATGTATCATTAACCTCTAACCCCAAAGTCCTAAACCCCAATCGTAACCCGTTGCACATGAGTGCCAAGTGCCAACACATCAAGAAGACTCCATTTGAAATTATGAAAAAATTATGTTACGCATAATAAAAAAGTACGTTGAAAAAAATATTCTGTCTGCTTTCAAATAAAATATCGTGTTTCACATAGCGCAAATGAGTTGATTACGATATACTTTTTATTGCTCCATCGAAGAAAGCAAAAGTATATATTTCTATATACTTTTATCCCAACTTTATTTTATTTATTAGCTTGAGATGAACTTCAATACCAAATAACCCCTAATTGACTAGGGAACACTTAGTGGAGGATTCAAATGATTTCTCTTTTTCTTTTTCTATTGAAACCACCACCCTTTGAGTTTTTATGCTTACTTAAGTTAAAAAAGTTATCAAATCTAATAATTTTATTATTAGTCATTAATCATAAAATTATTTAATTTTTATTTGCTGAAAAGTAATTAAATATATTAAATTTTATAAAATTATATATAATTTTGAAAAGAACTTAAATTTATTTGACTAGAATTACTAAATTTAAAAAATTTAGATGTTAAAGGAGTCTCAATCCAAAAAAAAAAAGAGTTAAGGCGGCTGTTTTAAAATTTCCGATAGATGAGGACATCTGCATATATTTTAAGAGTAATACTATCCATACACCTTTTTTTAGGTGTAAATTAAAATCATACATGCACTCATCCTATAAATGAGGTTTCTTTACAAATCATATAAATTTCACTACTACTCCCTAAACATTTGGGTATATCACACTACAAGTCACTAAACGCTTGAACAAGTATCATTTTAGTCCCCAAACTCTCTTTTTATTATTATTTCTTTTTGGTAGGTAAAGTCTAAAGTAAGATGCTTGATTTTATAAATTCTTAAAAAAGTTAGAATATTTGGCTATGTCATATGTGTTTGGTTTTTCAAAAGATATTCCATAATATAATTTTCTAGCTGAAAAGATATTTTATATCCGCCCAACTCCTAAAAAAAATAGTTTTTTTATCAATTTTTATAAAAAAAAAATAGTATTTTTGTTTTCCAAATTTCTTATTTAGGGGGGAAAAAAACAGTGAAAAATAGCATTTTTTATTTTAAAAAAACTCTTTTCCTAAAAAGATAGTTTTTCCTACATTTTGAAGAACCAAACGCCCCTGAGATTGAATTATTAATCAAAATTATAAGGCGAATAAAGGATTGATAGATTTTTTACAGTACATGTAAATGAACTAGATAGAAGCATTTTTTTTTTCAAAACTAAGGATTAAAATAAAATATAACTAAAAATTTAGAGGCTGAAGTAAATTATTATTAGAAGTTTAGGATTTCAAATATTAAAATCAAAAATTTGAGTACCAAAATAAAACTTGCTTTCACCTCTGGGGACAAATAATGCAATAATATTGCCCTAATTAAATTGTTGATTGAAATTTGACTAGCTTAAATTTTACATTAAACACCTTTATATTTTTAGAATTAGTTTATTTTAGCTTAAATTTTTGGATGTTGAAGAATGATTGACTGAAGATGCAAATCACTTGCATGCTCTCTTCATAAAGACTTATGACGAACTTCATTGCCACAAAATTTTTGAAAGCATTTTAGAATTTTTCGCCTACAATTTACAAAATGATGATAGAATCGCCGTCGTAGAAATAAACATTTACCATTTTATAACATTTAAAGATTAGAGTTATAAAGTGCTTTTAAACTTTTTTTAAGTCTTTCAAAAAATAAGAAAGTGAATGTCTTTGATATCGCGATATCAAATTAGCCCTAACTAATGCCTGCCCAACTTTCGCTTGAATTCTCCAACAGTGTCTCTAATCAAAGAAACATAATGCAAGCATTCGACACTGATAGAACCTGAAGCGTTTGCTAAGAGAAATAGCCGAAATGAAAATATGAAGAGCTACAAATTAAACTTTAGGACATGTTTGGTACATGAATCATGGAATATATTCCAGAATTTATAGTATTTGGTAGATAAAATATAATTAAATATTAGGAATGAAATAGCACATACATGTTTCAAGTTTTTTTTTTTTTTTTTCCTGAAATAAGATAAACCACCTCATAAGTGAAATATATTATCCTACCAAATTATAGATATTGAGATCTCAGAAACAAATATCAAGCTGATTGCTTCGGCATCAAATTTTAAAGTTATTATTATCCTATTTATGTCAAATGACTAGTTCTTTAAAGCAGAACAAAACAAATAAGATCATTATATTACACACTGCTCAAAACTCTCACAATTTGTCTTATACAATTTGACTAAAGAAGATTTTTACAAAGTTACAACAACTATCCAATACAAACATAAATTCTTGTTTAAATAGCAAATAACGAAACCACGACGATAAAACCATGTTCATGACATTGGTCACAATCAAGTATGAGCTATAAAAACAGTGAAGCAAAAGTTTTGATTTGAAATGTTACTTTAAATTAGAAATTAAAATCTGTTTCGCTGTTTATACATCGGATCCTTTAAAAAGGTTTAAAAAAAAAAAAAAAAAAAAGTGAAACTTTGATTCTTCACAGATAGAGATGGATGAGCAAATTGATCTAACTCTCCCCTTCTGCAATGGTCTGCAAAGTTGGCCTCCAAAGCCCGCATTTCGACATGTTGTAAGTAGTCATAACATCTCTACTTACGTCGCGTTCGAGCTCGGGACACATATCTTCTTGTTTCTCGATCTCTATCTTCTGCAATAAGAAAAGAAAACTCATAATAAAAACAAAACTTGACTTGCGAGAATATGAAACAAGCGATCACAACCTATTTCGCTCTTGAATTTTTATTTTTAGTTTCGATAGTTGTCGTATTTTTGACTTTTGATTTTGTCGAGTTTAACTTGTACATACTTTGCAAGTATAAAACAATCTGCAACAAGATAGAGGGTATAAAAACTGAGGAAAAGGAAGAAATTAATGGATAATTAAATGCTATGATTGTATGTTTAGATAAGTTATGATAATTAAACATCAAGGCATATATATATATATATATATATATATATATATATAAAGTAATTCATTTATAATAAACTTCAATATTGTTGATATAATTAAGCATGTAGAATAATCAACAAATATAATAAAGAGATTACATTAGTATGTGTCGTTGGAAAATCACTTCTTAACGTGGTTTCAGGGAAATGAGCACCAAACCAACCGGCAAAAACCTAACAAGCTATTTTAATTAAGTAATTCTTTTTAAAAAATGTATTTTGATTAAGTATTATTTATTGTGTGCTTGTCTAAAACTTCATGTGTATATATTTAGTAGAATTTGTGTCATTTTACGTGCATACCAATTCATAGCGTGGACAAGTACAAGAAACTATTATATACGGTCTACATTATTTAAAAAGCTTATATATAAAACATTATAAAGTTTAAAAATCTAATGCCGAAGCATTAAATAATTACAATAATCAATTATAGAAAAAGGGCGACTGCTTGATTGTGATATATATATATATATAAACTCTTTAAATATTACAGAATATTTATATGGTCTACGATCCACTTTTTACCGGCGTACACAACCGGTCTACGAACGCTCGGTGTTCGGTGTTCTCCTCCTTAAACCAGTCTGATAGCGACACGTCAGCTACGGGACAGGTAAAGGCCAACACGTCACCTATCCATATTCCGCGGGAATTTTCCCGACAATGTCAAAATACCACATTGACCACTAAAAAACAAGCATAATATGTTTTGTTGTAGTTTTTCTATAGTTTGGTACACAAAAAATAATGATTATATATGCAAATACATGGTTCAAATTGTGTCGGATTTTCAAATGAGTTTTGGAACTAACATATTTGTATAGAAACAAGATAGTATTAGAATATTTTATTTTAATTTTTATGTGCTAACTCTTTAATTCAGTCACCTACTATTATTGTCTCAGTTGACCTAATAGTGTAATTCGCACTTCTCGGCGTCTTATCTATTGGAAACTATTATTTAATAGTTCTCACGGTCGTTGTTTGTTTGTTTTTGTTACAGAGTCTTCCACCGCGGAAGAGGTTAGGGATCGAGCAAAGGAATTAGCGATGTAATGTCATACATTAACAGTTTATAATACGGTTAAAATAAAGAGTAAAATATTTTATACTAAAATTAACCTGATCAACCCAATAATGATATTTACCGTTTCGGAAGAGCTCTCCTTGCTCGTGTTTCCTCCTCCTCCTCCTTCATCTCTCTCCTGAAGCTTAGCCTTTTTCTTCCTCTCTTGCCTTGCTATCAACTTGCTCAGCTTGACGTGTCTTCTCGATCCGAACACTTTGAGCACATCTACAAACCAACAAGCTGAAGTATGAGTGACTGCTTGTTTTGTTTTTTTAAAAATTAAGGATAATGGACAAAGGCGCGGCACAAAATGAGACCAAAATGTAGGTGAGAATTGAATAAAGTGCAGCACGAAAATAAGATGAAAGATGAACTGAAAAATTGATTTCAGGGGTGGAAAAATAGCTCTTAACGGCAAAATAACCTGTAATAAACTATTTTGACTAGAATAAATTATTCCTATCAAATTAGCTGTATTTTTGGCAGAATATATGAGATACAATATTTTATCCTTTAGTTATTTTATTATCAAATGCAGCCTAAGCGGCTAAAGAGCAATGTTTAATCTTTTATACTGTTTTATTTGTGAAACAAAATTTATTTTCTAAAAATTTAAGCTATTAAACAGCAGCTGCTGCTAACTTCGAGTTAGTAATTATTTTCAATGCAAAGTAAATGTTCTTTACTTTAAGAATGGTTGGATGTGCTCACAGATGAACTTTTAATTTTAAATTTGGTTGGATACGAAAAAAGAAAATTATCTCTGAAAAATAAAGTAAAAAAAGCAAATCCCATGAGCATAGAAATTACTTCAAGTACTCCGCCAATCCAATCATCTGCATACTCTATTACATAGAATTTATATATATAAATATATAAAAAAAATAACAACGATACCGAACGAGACAATAGAATATGTGCAACAACGCACCTTCGAAGGTGACGAGGCGGTAGACGCGGCCGAGGTGGAGGGGATCGTCGGGGCGGAGCAGCTTCGCATGCGCCACCGGTGCAGCAGCGCGGCTACTACCGTCTCCGTCGGCGGAAGCGGAGGACGACGCCTTACCAGAAGCAGAGCTACGCGGAGCAGCGACGACGACAACCGCGACGTAGTGGCCGGGGTTTGCGGCCATGACGTCGCTCGCCGCGACCGACCAGTAGACTCTCTCGATCCTCCCTCCCGGGTGTTCGATCACCGCCGCCGCCGCCACCGCCTCCGCCGCTTGGCAATTCCCCATCTCTCTCTCTCTCTCTATCTCTCTAAATATCTTTCTTTCTCTATAGCTTTTGGAAACTTATATATATAGCAATGGAATTTGTGTGTTAAATAAGGTCCAAGCGCATTTTCTTGTACCGAACAAAGGATCTACTATTTGACCACCACTTTACTTACGTAGTTACGTGTGCGAGGGTTTAATTGGGTGCTACTAAAGTTGTATTGTAGTTTTTCTATTTAAAGTTGATAAAAAAAGTTGTATTTGTGTTGTTGTATAGGTGGCTGGTTCAGCGCGTGGGAAAAGAAAAATTAAGAAATAGGAGAAGTTATTGCGTGGTCTCGGTGCATCCGTACATTTATTCCATTTAAACCATTGAATATATAAGATGGTGATCGAATGGGCGACCTCAGAGAACAATTAGTTCAGAACGTAAAATATATGTTTACATGAAAGACACGTAAAATTTATAAATCAAATAAGATACGAGGATTTTAACCTGTAATAATAATAATACGCTTGATATGATATCTAATATGTCCTTCAAAACTTATAAACTATGTTATTTATTTCTGGATGACCAAAAATGATCTAATTAATTTTAATTTTTTTTCAAATATACCATTTTTTCTAGGATTTACTAATGAAATTAAATTTTTAAAAGAATATTTTGAGTATTGAGGTATAAATTAAAAAGTTTTTAATAATAATAAAAGGCATATATATATATATATATAACTATATAAGCCAAAGCCTCTGTATAATAACAGCACCAAGTGCGAGAAAAAAAATCTGCGTAAGCGTGGGTGTAAATTTTTTTTAAAATAATTATTTGTTATTAAGAAATTTTGAAGTTGTGGGCGTGAAATTTAACGAGTTTCGTCTCCTTTTTCCACTGGTGGGTCATTTTTGAATACGTTATTGGTTGCTTTCACTGGCCACCATGTTTGGTATTTCTTTTTTTTTTTGGTAACTTCTCACCATATACGCTTCAAACAAGGAATATAAAATAATTAAGTTCCATTCCATGGCTCAAAATGAGGCATTTTTACGATTTTATTTCTTGTCACGAGGAGATCTACTATTATGATTTATTTGGATGTATAGTTACTCTTTGTTGAAAACTAGTTCGGATTATTCTTCATGCGCTACTAATACAAAAGCATGAAAATTTTAAAAAAAAATTGATTAAGGGTCCGTTTAGTTCAACATAAAATTGTGAAAAAAAAAATTTACGTTTTATAATGTTTGGTTTGTAAGAAAAAATAATAAATTTTCATCAACATTTGTTTGGTTGAAAGAAAAAAAATCCACATTTGTTTAGTTAGGTCAAAAAAATGAATGAATTTTTTTTTACGTAGCTTGGTTTTCGTTTTCTGCCGAAAAAATAACGAAAAATGAAAACTTTAATTTTTTTTCAATCCGTAGAAATATTTTTAACCAAATAAATAAAAAAATATTTTTCATATCGAAAATAATTTTTCGGTTCGTTTTACGCCGAACCAATTTAACGCCCCCTAAATACAAAAAGTAAAGACCGAGATTTATATAGATCGACAATTACCTACGTTCACAGAAAGAGCGAAAAAGATATATTTTACTAAAAAAATAAAATTGAGTTTTATGGTGAAATCTTTTTTCCTTTTATTTTATGAAAAGTAAACTTTTTTATATTTTAATTAGAAAAGACAAAATTTTTAAAAAATAATTAATCTACCGCAGTCCAGTATTTTATACTGTCATGGAGATTGTCGTCACCCGAAGCACCTACCTTCCGGCTAATGAACGTCGATACGCATGACTGAGAAGGGATGTAAATGGATATGGGTTAGCGGCGCTCCCATTTTGATTCGCTCCAAATGAGATGGTAAATAAAAATAAAAAATATAAAAAAATATTATCTGCTCTAAATTCATTATGATTCGTCAAAAAATAGTATGGAAGAAGTCTCCTATTTTTTTTATAATCCGTCCCGATCCGTCGAAAATTCACTTTCGCCCCGAGCGATAAATAAGAACACAAAATATGATAAAAATTAGGCTAAATTATATAAAATTTTCTGTCAATACCCGTCTTTTCACTTTCTCTCCTGTCATTCAAAAACCTACATTTTGTCTTCTTAAAAAATAAAAAATATTCATAGAAGGATATGGTGTGACAAAATGATCAAAATGCCCTCATCTTCTTCATCTCCTCCTTTCCGATCTTGCTCATCCCGCATCTCGGACCTCGCCCACGCCTCCCTTGACCCCAACTCCGACTTCGTGCGAGGGCGAGGCGGCGGCCGAGGGCATATGTGTGGGCATGAATGAGGGTTTCAATGATATTTTGGGTATAAAAAATAATATATAAATGGAACCCTAACGGAACACTGACGGCGGAGGGCGAAGTGAATATTTTTTATTTTTTAAGAAGGTAAAGTGTAGGTTTTTAAATGATAGTAGAGAAAGTAAAAAAATAAGTATTGACATGAAATTTTCTGTAATTTAGCCTAAAAATTAATCCATTTTGAATCAAATCTGATCCGATAAGAAACGGACTAAAGGTGAAAGACCTTCCGCCTCAGGATCCGCCCCGTTTCCAGTTTCTTTCCTTCACGCGGAAATGGCCCACCAAACTTAATTAATTATCCTTGGACCCACTCCATGGGCCCACCAAGAGAGAGCCACCTCACTCGGGCTCCAATTCCAAAGCCTATTAATAATATATTGCATAAACCCGGTCCACACGCATGGTATATAATTAATAGTAAAAGTAATATATTATTCCTAGTGCTATTTGACTCTAAATTATTCAAACTTATCTACATGTGCTCCACGGCCACGTTTAGCAGAGCAATTAGAGCCCTACTTACATTTGCTGGTGAAACAAAATGCTTTATAGTCTAATTAAATAATAATTATCATTCAATTAATTTTCATATTAATCACAAATGAAGATACATACTAATATTCATCACTTCTACTTCTTTTATGTCTCACCACTTTCTCATTATATTATTTTCTCTTCCTGAAATTTCTGGTCATTGACAGTCATGTAAACTAAATTTAGACAGTGTCTAAACTTCTCCGTTAATTGTTACAGAATTTATCGTGATATCAGCTATATTATCTTTTTTAGAAGTCTTCATAAGTTGAATTTTACCATCATCCTGACTAGTGAGCTCTCGTAATTCGTGAACTTACTATCTATGTGCTTCGTCCTTATGTAGTAAACCAAATTTCTTGCGAGACATATTGTGAGACCCCAGGTAGTCCTATATATGAGATATAATAGGGCTAAATCTCTTAATTACCCGGCTTAAGCATTTTGGGTGGTGGCTAGGCTCAAGAGGTTAAGAGAGTTAAGCGTGCTAGGACGGGAGTAGTCTTAGGATGGGTGACTCCCTGGAAAGTTGGGACGTCACAGTTGGTATCAGAGCCAATTACCAGCCGGAAGTGTGAGATGAGTCTCGGCTGAGCCAGGTGTACAGCGGGCATGCTGAGAACGGTTATGGATAGAGCGCGGCTCCCTAGGTTTAGGCTAGCGAGACGAGTCTCACACCGCCTGATACTTGTGAGTCTGAGCCTGACGAGAACGTCAGGGCTTAAAGGGGAAAAGATTGTGAGACCCCAGATAGTCATATATATGAATATAATATGGCTAAATCTCTTAACCCGGCTTAAGCATTTTGGGTGGTGGTTAAACCCAAGAGGTTAAGAGAGTTAAGCGTGCTAGGACGGGAGTAGTCCTAGGATGGATGACCCTCTGGAAAGTTGGGACGTCACAGTTACATATAGTACCTCTGACGATCACAATTATTGATCATCTTATTCTTTATGATCCCGAGTTAATCAACCAAGCCTTTAAGCTAGACTAGATTCCTTCGTAGCCATATACTCCATCTCGGTAGTTGACAAAATCAACTATCAAGGCCTCTTAGTGCTATTTTTCTTGATTTGATATTTGTCCGCAAATAACACTAACTGTAGGTGACATATCAGGCTTAGTGCAAATCATAGCATACAAGAAGCAACCGACCTTATTAGCATAAGGTATCTTTGACACAGAATTTATCTCTTCACCTCCGTACACTGCGCAACACAGAGTCTGTTACTTTGTTTGTATCCAACACTCGTCCATAACACGACGATTAGGTCCAATTATACATAACACTCGAACAATCCCCTCGGATCTAGATGCCTCACCGGGCCTAGATATACCTACTACTCGTCGAGAGTGTAGTCATTCACAAACATAGTTAGTTAATTCGGATTCGGTAAAAATTCGGTACGAATATAATACGGATAAAATTCGTCTTCTAATTTTTAAATTTATTAAAAAATTCGGCTTAAAAAATGAATTCAATAATTATTATACAATATGGCATATAAACAATCAAATAAGAAACAGATTAAAATAGCCCATAATTAATTATAAAATATATAAATATTTTTTTGAGGGCGAATGAACAAAAAACTCATATTTAAATATACAATATAAAATAATCTATATTTAAACATAAAAATTATAAGTTTTTTATTTAAATTTTCAATAATTCGGGAATAATTCGCGAATAGTTCGCGAATAATTCGGCAATAATTCGGCTGGCTCCAAAAATTCGCGAATAAATTCGTATTTTTGCAAAAAATTCGTAAACGGACCGTTTAATTTGAATTTTTAATAATTCATGAATAATTCGCAAATTATTTACGAATTAACTAACTATGGTCACAAATGGCAAGGATCTTAGATATCACATAACCAACCCATAGTATAGCCCAAGAAACATCACCAATATTCCGCATGATCTCTCACCATAAAACCCACTTCTAACCCCACTCTGGTATAAATAGAACCTGGGTATTTAAGATAAATGTTGAAAGTGTTAAATAAAAAAATTTCAAAATAAAAATACTAATTTTTATAAAATACGAAAAAGATATTAATTTTTCTTTTTTTATAAACGAAATGGACGGAAAAATGATTTTTTTTTTTTTTACGTTTTCGAAGAACCAAATAATCCCTAATTGCAAGTTCGCACTGAACGGAACCATGCCCACGCATTCTGGTACAGTCTTTTAGGGCCTATTTGGTTCGTCGAAAAATAATCCAGAAAACTAATTTTAGGTTAGAAAAGTTTTTTCCGTGCGTTTGGTTCGCAGGAAAATTAGCATTTTTGAAAAATTATTTTTCATATTTCATGGAATTTTTTTTTTTCGTTTTCTAAATTTTTTTTGAAAAACGAAAACTTTTTATCTTACGGACTCATTGATGAGTAATAAAAGGAATTATTTTTTCTAATATATTGATACGTTTACCACCCAAGTATTATCTTAACCATCTTCTACTGTAATCCTATCTCCCTAGGCTATATATATATATATATTATAATTATTTCTATCTCCTACCTATCATGTCAACCATCTTCATCTTTTTTGTGAAACTATTTTATCTATATCAAAATATACTTAAAATTATTTTTATTATTTATTTATTTTTATATTATAAATAGTTTGTGAGTATTATGTTAAATTTGAAAAGATTGGTAATCTCACATTCCTTTTGTAGAAAGTATTTATATACCAAAATTTTAAACTAATCAAACAAGTGAAATAAAAATAAAAAAATATTTTTTATTTTTTTTCTTACCATCCAAACAGGTATACATAAAAAATTAATTTTCTTTTTTTTTTTTCTGTCGAACCAAATAATATAAACTAAAAATATTTTTTTCTAGAGAAAATTTTTTTGCTCGAAAATAATTTTCTATTATTTTTCAAGGAAACAAACAGGCGCTTAGCCACAACTCCGTGGGCCGCAATTGCAATCGATCCATTTCCATCTCTAAACCCTGAAATAGCAGGCAGCTCGTCGGGCCGCCTTCCCCAGTCCTCCTCGCCAGTCTTCCCCCTTTGTATGCTATCGGCGGCCGGCAGCAATGAACCGGATGGCGCGGGGGCTGTCGTCGTTGGTCCGGCGGGGGGCGGAAGCCGCGAGGGAGGGCCTGCAGCAGCAGCAGCAGCAGCAGCGGCAGCAGGTGCGGGGGATTCGGGTGCAGGTGCGGAACGACAACCTGGAGCAGGCGCTGACGGTGATGGAGCGGAAGATGCGCGCCAGCGGCATGGAGCGCCTCATCCGCCGCCGGGTCGACCACCACCTCAAGAACTCCGAGAAGCGCGTCCTCGCCCGCAAGAACCTCATGCTCCGCGTCCGTTCCCAGGACCTCGCCCGCAAGCTCCGCACCATCCTCCTCAAAAAGATCAGGTCCCATTCCCATTCCCATTCCTCCGTAAATAAATTATATCTTGTTCGACATCTCTCTCTGAAATAGATCACTTTGTAAATTTTGATTTTACGATCTCATTCGATTTGGATTCATTGTTTAGTTTAGCAGGCTTGATTTGAGTATCTTAAAGATTTTGTAATAGAAGAGTAATTGTATGACTGAATCTAAAGTAATTGAAAGATTTGAGCAGTAAAAATAAAATTTTGATCAAAATAGTCCGTAGTAAATATGTATATGCCTCTTCCTTCTTATTGTGGGCGAAAGTGCTCCTTGTTGTTCTGTTAAGAGCAGAGGTTAATTAAGCTAAGAAGTCGTAGCTACTTCTGTATCTTTTGATGGTGTGATGAGTCAAGATGTGCTTTATAATTCGATTTGTCGCAGCGCGGAATTCACTATCGATTAGCCATTTTGTTACCATAGAGGCCTGAGGACTATTTCTTTCGAATCCGGCGTATGCATCGGTTAGGAGGCCAGTAACTAGGATCATCTCTTTCGAATCCGCAATGCTGCATCTCGTTTGCTTTTTGGTTCTTAGAGCGTTTCGTCAGAGTTGGGTTCTTGTGTTGCAATCCTCTCTTACTGGCAAACAATGTGGAGATTGTTCTTTATTTCTATGTTTGGTGGAAATCACTTGACGCTGCGCAGATATATGGGTTCCTTAACTTTTAATTCTTAAGAACTTGTGTCGTTATTTAGGATTAGTCAGACTAACTTCTTTGCCCAACGGCATAGCTTACGAGGAATAGATGTTGGAGTTGTTTTTACTTAGAAGGCTGACAATTCTGGCTTTCTTGGAGTTAACTTCTTCAACACAGAATAATGACGTTAGCAGAATGCAATAAGAAAACGTAATATATTGAAGTTGGTTGGTGGTTTTATCCCTTTCTACCAACTCGAGATTATGTTAAGTTGCTAACTTATAGGGACTGTTTATGCAACCTTTAATGAGTTTATATTAGCGCATGGTAATGTTTTCTGCTGGTATGAGGTGTATTAGAATTCTGTTTCTTTATTCTGATTTTTCCTTGACTTCAACTAAAACATAGGAATAGATGGTTTATAGGCGGCGAAGATTGTTTTGAATCAATCAGAGTTTCAGTTGGAATTCGTAGAGCTTAAGCGTGTCAACTATTGTTCGTTAGCATGCGCATTACCTACAATCTTACAAGTAAATGCCGGCACTTCTGCTTGATCTCTGTACAAAGACTAGATAGACAGTAGACAACTTGTAATAAGCAAAATTTAGTCCTATCTGATCAGGACGAGTTTTCTGGTTTTCTATTAGTTGTTTCAAAATGGTTGAAGCATGATATGTTTAGATTGAGCGTTTAATTGAACTACACTGGAAGGAACCTACTGTTTGACTTGGTTTTGGTGAAAATAGCCTGTTCGATTAGCTTTAGGGAATTCGATGATATTAAAAACTTTTCAAGACGCAAAGTCCATAGAGTTGTATGTTTAGTCCTTTAATGTGTGTTTTTGCGATGTTCGACAAGTTGAATTGTTGAGTAGGTCTTTGGTTTTGGTACACATTGTGGACTTTACTAAATGGGTACGCAAGCTACATTTCGTTTTGGAAATGATGCACGTGACGCTATTGCCTTACTTGAAATCAATTATCTTTACACGTGACGATCTATTCTTTAAGGGAGTATTGCATGACTTTTAGGGAAAATTTATGACAATCCACTCAAAAATTGTTCTTCTTACCGCAATATCTCTTTGTATTACTACAAGACTTAGTTTCTGGTTTGCGAAACATTCAATTGGTTATCTTCTTAAATCCACGCATTTAGTTAGAACCTCTCTCTTATTTGCATTTAAATTGATTTATATCATTCATTGGCCGTAATGCAGGGGTCAGTGAGAACAGCTCCTCTACAGAGAGCAATGTTGGAGGGAAGCACTTTACGACACTAGCGAAAAAGGGTACTTCTTTTTCTTACTTGTCTAAGCATACTGATGCTCAATTTGATAAATCCCTGTTTAAACAATACGTTAAGAATCTTAGGAAAATATTACTGATAAGATGTCCTTGAATATATTCAGCGTGATTTTCTTCGGGGGACCTTTTGCTGCATTTGGCGTTGTTTATAGTTTTGTTTGTTCGTTTTTGCTTATTTCTATGTTGTTGCATGAACTTATAAAAAGACCACTTTATATTTGGACCTCTTCACATTTTAGATAATGTAATAAAAGAAAAAGAAAAGCTAATATGCTTTGTGCTTTATTGTGAAGCAAAACACGTTATAATAGGGTGCAAGTAGTGTTGCAAAAGCAAAATTAAAGGAGATCTTGCAAAGTACATATAGCCTCGAAAAAAGAATTGTGAATAAAAGTAAAAGGGAAAAGTATAATGCCAAACACCTAAACTGCACTTAATTTTTGACTAAAATAAAATATATGATTAATAGACCATTTTATTCTACCACTTAACCCTTTAGCATGGTAAGTTAACAGAGAGGAAAAAAAGTGTAAACCTATATATTAACCCCAAAATTAGTAGGAACTGCTTTTGCATAAGCTACTTTGTCTAAGGGCAAGTTTTATCTGTTTATTTTCTTTGGAAGTAAAGCCTAAAAGGAAATTTGAGAAATTAAGGTGAGAGAAAATAAACTGTTGAACACAAGATTTTTGATCTAGCCATAAAACCGTAAAACCATAAAAATGAGCCTTACTCGACAAGCTATTTGATCTAACCAACAAACCATTAAGATAAACCAAAACACGGTTGTATTCAAATTCAGTATCTGCATAGACAAGGTACATATAATTCTACTAAATCTAAGAAAAACATAAAACCCTTTTTAAGAGAACTTGGATCATCCCTCACTTAGAAACACTCATATTAGTGTAGACAAGCAACAAATCGATAACTCTTAAAGGGTTATGCCATGTGGATAAATCATCTTGCCAAATGTTTTGGAATCAAGAGCTATACAGAAAATGTTCCAAATTAATCATTTTCTTTCGTCCTCGTGTTTGTTGTAGTTCTTCATAACAATACTACACTACGTGTCCGCAACTAAAGTGAAGGAAAATATTTGCTTAGGCCATATGGGAGGGAGTAAAATTCTTCGCTTCTCGTGTCGATGCTGTAATATCTAAATTTCTCCCACCAGTGCCAACCGCTATCTCTTCTAACCGAAGGTTCCCAGTAAAGGTGAGTCCAATCCAGTAAATAAGCAATTATAGCCGCGACTGTCGCAGGCGACGAGAATATCACATTAACAATATCATTGAACTGCAACAAACAAAGGATCAGAAATTAATAAAACAGTATTACTGATGAATATTGAGATACTGGGGCATGATAAGAAATATACATACCGATCTCGAACGGGTATGCACGGGGCCAAAACCGGCTTCAATTTCATACTCCCTAAAATATTGCGGGATCGACAAGCCCAAGAACAAAGAAATGCCGAGAATAAACTTATTCCTTAGACTGTTAAGATTGCAGAACTGAAGGAGGCCAATTCCTGCAGAAGCTGCATAAATATACAATGAAAGAAGTAATCAGAGCCAATAGAGTGAAAGATTCGGGAAACTATAGGACAATTTGAACCTAGATGCTTTCCATACTTCCAAATTTAAAACATAAGCTACAGTATCTGATATCAAATATCGATACCTATAGATATCATCTAGGGCACGTTTGGTTCGAGTTATATAACATTACAGGTTATTTCGACATAACCAAATATTTGAGATTTCTGAATCAGATTACTACTGATACTGCATTACCGCGTTTGTTTTAATGTAGTAATATAATGCCGAATTACAGTGTATCTTTTGGTTCAATTTATAAAATTCAGTGATCCCGATATTAAAGTGTAGCGGGGAAGGGTCGTGCAAATAGGAATAGAGGAAGAGAAGGAGAGAAAGAGAGAGAGATAAAAATAATGTATTGAAAGGATTTGAGGGTTAGAGGGATAAAATTGTAATTTTACAGAACATGCAAGATTACTCGCCATCAGTAATACGAGATACATACCTTCCACTCAGTAATATTCTCGAAGTAATCTTGCACAATTTGTAATACTACATTACCGACCAAATTACAGACTGGATGGACCAAACGCAATTATCCTGGCAGGATTACCTGTAATTTTGGCATATAACCCGAACCAAACGCGCCCTAGAGTATTTAAGGCTTCTATTATATTAATATAATACCATTTATAGAAAAACAGTGCAGAACCTTTACCAAAAATAGACAATAGCATTTCTTGTTTGAGAATGAGAATGATCTTGATCTAGACAAATAAAAATATATCTAGCAAAAGAAAACTAAATAGGCTGAATGAAATTTTTGGGACTTCTATGTGCTAAGGACTTCAGAGTGTCTTATCATGTGTTGTAGAACTCATTAAGGTCCGATGAAACAAACAAAATACATATCCAAGAATATCAAAGGTCGAAGCTATGATAATTGAACAAGTTAATATGATAAATGATAGAAATATGGTGATTTTAAACAAATAAAAGATTAAAACAAAGAATATACCAGCATAGGCAAAGAGGACGCAGTAGAGTGCAGCAACAAGCGGAAATGGGATAGAGGCAAGAACTGCCCCAAATTTTGCTGTGATATTTTGAGAACTGTATTAGATCATCATGAAATATGCAAGAGATATCAATACAATATAATGTATGTGTAGAATATCACCGAAAACTGAGAAGAAGATCATAAAACCGGCCGAAATTTTAATAACACGTCGACTTCCAACTCGTGTCAAAGCCAATAAACCTGCATTCTCACTGTTCATAAAATTCACCAGTAAGATATCTTGGATTTTATCGTTAAGTTCATATTCTTTTTCACTTTAAGTATTAATAGAAAACAGATTGTTTACACTGATGCTGCTGAGCCATTTGCAGTACCAAAAATACCATCCAACAAAATAGCTATTCCCTGAAATTGTTGAAGTTATATGAGGGAAAGAACTTCATAATATATAAAAAGTATCAGCATAAGATTGCAAACTGATAAATACCTGCCACCCGACTCCGCGGCTGCAAATGGAAGGTGGTATAAATGTCGCACTTGCGAATCTCGATGCAACAATAAAAGTGCCCGTCGACTGCAAAACAATATATATACTTAAAAGAAAAGGAAAAATAAAAAAAAAATAATCAAATTCTTAAGACTTGAGAACAAAACTTATCCAGATTATAGCATATATAGGAGAGTCTTGGTTGAGATGAGAGGTGGGGATATATAAGGGGTATTGAATAGGGTTCAGCATTGTAGGTTCCAAATTGGATCACTGAACTGAACAGATTCATTTCAGTAATTCAATTTGGTTTAATCTTACGGATTAAGAACCATAAAAAACCTATTTAACTAACTTTTATAATACTTGTCCAGGTTGTGGGCATAATCATGTCACGCCTTTTTCTCCAAACTGAAACTTGAAGGTGTCTGTCGCAAATAAAACTCGACAATAGCCAAAATCCTAAAGCTGTTGCAATTATTCTTGAAACCAACAGCTTCGACTGTATATTAAACCATTCGATATATGATTTTCTTTCTCCTATAGTTTGTCGATGATATTTATTCATATATTCTGTGATCTTAGATACTCAGAGAAAGTTTGAAGTTCCTATTGAATCAACAAGCTCAAACTGCAAATGGATGATTAAGATACCGACTAATAAAAGAACAAACATACCAAACAACAATGAGGAAAACACGAGCAACGACAGCGATAATAAACTTATCATAATAATTCTTAGCAAACTATGCAATTAAAGACATGATTTCATAAGAGTAACCTTTGCTGACATGAAGTCAGCCAAAAAGAGAAAAAGAGACAACACTCAACATGTACATTACATAAGGTTCTGAAGGATCTGATACAGTAATAAGCAAGTGGAACTAACAAGATCTTTCAACATCAGTACCTCGAAGAGTGATGCAAACGAAGCAGCCATCATGGCGAAAACATCTCCGGCATGAAAACGGGGAGGTCCCCATTGAAATGGATAAGGAACTCTAACCCTGCAACGATTCGTCGACGATATGTTAATCCTAGAGAAGCATCTCAATAAGAAGTTAAAGCCAACATCGAGAGTCTGTAAGTTGCATCTACATGAACAGTAAAGATGAAATATGACTGATGAACATGCAGAAGGACATTCCTACTGATAAGGTACATAAATTCCGTTTAGCATTGAGTAGTTGCAGTGAAGTACCAAGGAGAGGCGAAAATAAGTCCGGCGCGATCGACACGGCAACTAAATTGGGTCTCTGGAGGTCTATCTCTGTACGTGCCAGCAACCGTCAGAATAAATGCGTAGAGCCACACGATAGCCACGACGATTAACAAGGCGAATCGATCGAAAATCACTCTTCTTCTTGTATATGAATGTGGAACATACTGCACAAAAATGAAATTACAAGTCAGAAAAAAAATGCTACAAATACCCAATTATAGAAGCTATAAATAAGGTAGCTTCTGAGTTAAGTTGTCTGAGTAGAGTTTACCAGAGAGAATATGACTAGAAGAACAAGAGCTGGTAGACCAATTTCTACACATTTAGCCAGCTGCAGGAACAAGTAACAAGCACAATAAAACAATTAATAATAAAAAATAATTGACAATAATCTAATGATGTGTTTGGCCTGCTTTGCTTCTGCTTTCTTCAGCAGCGCTTTTAAATAGAGCGTTTGGTAAAGAGAGAGAGAAAAAAAAGAGTTTCTGCTGCAGTAAAAAGTAAAAAAACAGTTTCTAAATCTCAGGAAGAATTTTTACTTAGATAGTACTTTATGGAATAACACTGTATTATAGTAATCGTAATTACTCACTTCGGGGAATGCGATATAGTAAAGTCCAAGACCTGATAAGGTCACAAAGGGAACTGCGGCGAGGGGGCTAAGAAACCTATTCAATTCAAAAAAAAAGAAAAGAAACAAGAAGAAAAATTAGAAATGCATTTTTGAATATAAAGTAATTCAAAATTCCAATTTCAAATAATTTAAAAAAACGAAATTAAGAAAGAAAAGAGAAACACACCAACCTAACAAAAATTCTCCAGAGGCCAAAGTACCCAACGGCTATCTGAAAAACGGAGGATAAAATAAGAGCCCCTTGTATGGCTCTCATGGTGAGCACAAACCTCTGTTATTTCACCCAAAAAGAGAAAAAATAAAAAAAATTAATCAATCCCATGAACTCCGAACAGAGAAAATATAGTAACAAAATTAAATCGGATAGAATAAGATGAGTGGTGAAAGTCGCGACAGGTAGGTAATGGATAGCGGGTCCAGCAAGACTCATGAGTACTTTTGAACCCAATCCTTTCTCAATCCCCGCCCGCCGCGCCTCGAGATCCGCACAGCATGCCTCAAAACTCGGCCCGATGCTTTGAGATCCGTGCGAGGGGGGGATTGGTAGATGCGAGACGGGTCTCGGCGCAGGTCGGCCCGAGACCCGTTTCTTACGACGTTCCTATCCAATTCAATTCTGGATGCACACGACCGGGTCGGTTCGTGGAGTAATAAAAGACATAAATTTGGGGTTCAAAGCGCGGGCACAAACAAGACCTCATAAGGGTCGATTATGTAAGCGTAGCGTCTGCTGAGTATGATGGAGATGGTGGGGATGAGGTAAGTGTAGGATCCCCCGATCACGACGGGGAGGCGCGTCCCGAAGTGAACTTGCAACAGAGTGTTAATCCCGGCCACGAAGAGCAGCGTCTGAATCACCCTCGCCTTCTCCTCCTACACACATCGTTGTCTCAGAATCTCTTCGAACTAAACCATGTTATTCAAAAGATCGATCTGATAAGTAATAATTTAGAAAAGGTCTAAGACGACGAGATCGCTCACATGTCCGCCGCCCATTAGGGGAACCAAGATGGTGGGTATGATAACCGTAGTTCCCAGCATCACCAAGTAGTGTTGGAAACCCAAAACCATAGCTTCCGCTGAAAACAGAAACACAAATGCATTAGCGGTGAGAATGTCCCTAAAAAGACCGATTTGATATAAAACAGTATATATGTAGTTTTAGTATATTCCGTTCACGTGCAAGTGCAAATTAAATATGTTACTGCATTGTGCGGACGAAAAAAAATATGATAGAAAATGATTCAGAAATAACCCCATGGAGGAGGGCTAGTGAGGCAGTAGTCGATCCCCGGCAACTGCTCCTTCACGGGGAACGGCACGAGCTCCTCCGCCTTCGGCCCCGGCGACATCTCTCTCTCTTCCTCTCTCTCTCTCTCTCGTGTTGTGAGGGGGAGAGGATGGGTTTAGAGAGAGAGGGGGGGGGAGGGGAGGGGAGTGATATAAAGGAACGAACGCACGCACGCACGCACGCACGCGCGCTTTTGGTTTTGCGTTGTAGTTGGTGTCGTTCGGCCTCCCCCCGGAAAACCTTCGGTACAAGTGTACGGAGACCCCTCAACTATACGCCGTTTTGAAACATCCCCTTCAATTATATATTTTTTCAGATAATTATTTATAGGCCGTTCAAAACTTCTAAAATATTTTATATACTCTCATTTTTTTTTTTCAAATATACCCTCGTATATTTTTTCGTTATTCAAAAATAAATCCTGCTGATAGTACACATTAAGCCATCTCGAGTTAAATCTGAATTAAATTTCTATCAAAGTTAAAAAAAATATATATATATTTTTTTTGCCCCTAACTTAAGGACAAAATATAAGAAAAGTTGGTGATGATAGAAAGGTATATTTAAAAGGACAAAATAATAATTTCACAGAGATAACTGTTGTTTCACAGAATTGAACTTAAAATGTTAAAAAAGTATTTTTAATATTAGCCTTCTAAGCGGGGTAAATAAAAAAAATCTGATTTTTTTTTAATTGCGACTTTCAGCAACTTCTTAACCTTTTTTATTTTATTTGAGCTGCCAAAGTCTTATTTAGTTAAGTTAAAAATTTTATCATGCATAATATATATCAGTACTTAGTTAAGTTAGAAATTTTATCACGCATAATATACATCAGTTACTAATAGTTAGTTGATTTGGTTTTATTCAAAACGAAATAATGAAAGTTATTAGATTTGATAAAAAAATATTTTGCAGAATTTCAAAAATAAAAGTTGACGGTCATGTCAAATGGCATATAGTTGAGGGGTCCTTGTATATTTTTACCTATTTTAAACTATGCCAATTAAAAAAAATAAGAAGATAATTAGATAATAATTGTAATGAGACCTCCTCAGTTATAGGCAATAACGAGGAATGCTCCTCAACTTCATCTTATTTTATTGACATTCTTAACTTATAATTTATTTTTTTGAATTATTCTAGTATGCTAAGTTAAAAATATTATTATCTATATTTAATAGCGCTATTAGCTATAACTTATTAATAATTTTAATATTATTTTCTATAAATTAATTAAACCATTAAACTAAATAAATTTACAAAATAAGTTAGATGAATTTTTTTAATCAAACTATAACTAAAATTACTAAATTTCAAAAAACTCAAAAGTTCAAAAAAAATTCCGATAGAAAAACTAAAGTTGAAGGGGGTCTCGGTACAATTTTACCTAACTTAAATTTATAAGGATGTATATGTAAATATAATAAGTTACATATAAAAGTCTCCCTAACATTTTATATGGTCTAATTTTCCAAATTTCAAATACTGCGTGACATTAATGACATGAGAGTGCATTTGTCTTGGTGCTTAGATATAGAAAAGTGGAATACTCAAAAAGAAAAAGAAAAAGAAAAACAGAAGTTAAAATACAAAAAACTCTTATATAAATATTCTTTTTTTTTAATTTTTTCTGACTTTAAAAATTTATATTTTATCCTTCAAAATTGTAAGTTAATGCATTTAGCCTCTCACCGTCAGGATTTCGACACTATTCCCTCTATTTTTTATAATTTGTATAAAAAATATTCTTAAAAATGATAGAAATATATAAAAAAATATTCTTTTTTTATAAAATAAGTAATGATAATTTGGTTATTTCGTACTCTCCAGTAACATTGTAATTTTCTGAAAATATTTCAGGCAAAATGTAAGAAAAAAAAAAGTGAAAAAATAGATATTCGCAGAATTTTTTTTTATTTTATATATTTTAGTCAAAGGAATGAAAGAAAAAGTGTAGAAAAAGTGGAGACAAGACATGACTTAGGTCTGTTTAATTAGATGAGAGTTGGTTAGCTAGAACTTGGAAGGATAGGCACACCCAACTCTACTTACCTCTTTTTTAAGTTCATGTGTGATTTGGACATGTTACACTTACAATAGGGCTTTAGCTTGTAGCTTTCATAAGCCCCATATTTGGTAAAATTATTGCCTGGACCTCGTGCACCGCGGACCAGTATTCCGAACTTCGAAGTTCTAATGTAAAAGTTTAAATTATTGGATGTGATCTGCAACACCTGTAAAAGGTTTCGGTAGTAGAATGTTTTATATATTTTGAAAGCTTATTTTCAGATGTGAACTATAGTAGTTCTGTTAATATCATTTAAGTTTTGAGACTGCTTGCTAAGCTATAAATACCATAAATAGTGGGGCGAGAAATCTATGAGTCGCGGGTTTGAATTTTAAGTGTGCATTTTGGGTAGAAATGCAGAGGGCCAAAATGGAGAAGCAAGTGGATCCGGATTGATGGAGCTTCCATCCCGATCCGCTCCGAATGCGGGCGGTAAGTGGTAACAAAAAATACAGAAAAATATAATCCAACTCTCCATCCCAATCCGCCAAGTAAATAGAGTGGAAGGTGAGAGACTCTTTTCTTTCTCTGATCCGTTTCGATCCGTCGAAAATCGATTAAAAATCCGTTCCCGTCTCGATCTATCCTAAATAAAGCGATAAGTGGGAGCCAAAAATAGCATAAAAATTAATTCGCTCCGAATCCACTCCGACAAGACAAGTAACAGCTGGCTGGAGGTGAGGGACTCTTTCCATTTCTAGATCCGTCCCATTTGCATTACTAGGCCAAGCTGTGTGCGTGTGCACATGTGCATGCACGTATCTATGTGTGTGTTGGAGGGAGGGAGAGCGAGAAAGAAAGATTAATTTGAGACTCTTTGACGTGTAGACTTAAAAAAAAAAAAAAAATTCAAGATTTCTAATATTCTAATGTGAAGCATTTAGAGATTATGGACCTTATTCATTTTTTAGGAGAATTTGGGGCCTCTACAGTAAAAATTATAAGCTGTGTTCTTAGCAAAGATGGTGGATCAGGTCCAGCCAATAAAATATTATTGGCACGATTGGGTCAAATGGGCGAGGCTCGACCCTCGCACGTACGTGCAACTCTTTCTTTTCTCGGAATGTCGTGATCATACACCAACTTCAGTACCAGTTGTTACGAAGTTCCGACGCAATAATTTCTGCAGAATTAATTTTAATTTTAAATTTTAATTTTTATTAAAGATTATAGAGAGTTTGGCTGAGTCCGATAGAAAACTAATTTTTTTAAAATAATTTTAAAAATCTATCTGGTAAATTTATATAAATTTTTTGCTATCTTAGTGATTATTCAATATGGATTTATTCATACGTTAATTTCTGATATAGGCGTCTCAGATTACGATCCTTATAATCAAGTTTTCGATGTTTTGACATGCACTTATGGTCAAGAAAGCTATAGCCACGATGTGCTTGGCATTGCCTTCCTCCATGGGACCCAATGTATTTTTACAAAAATCTGCGCGCTTTATTATAAGTTATTGATGTATTAGCATACGTAATATAAAATTCTTTTAATAGTTCATTACACAAATGTACGAGAAGGATCATAGAAATTATTAATACATCAAGGCTAACATCTTAGCTTTATCTTCTAGACTAGAAGTACAAGATCTTGGATGTTTGAATAAATCCGCATAGATATGCTAGAAAATTACGTAGATATACTTAATGCCTTTCTTGTTCATGCAGGTACATGGACAAATAGCTAGATCATCTCTCATTCATGGAGCCACAACCCACCATTTTCCGTGCGAATAATGCTACAGTAAAATGCATGGTAATTAACTAAACTCACGTCACTGGGGCTTTCCAATGCAATATGGAGTCTAGCATCTGGTGATTTGCATTTGTTAGGATTTGGTTAGATTTGTAATTGTTTCCTAGTTGGATAAGAATTAATATTTAAATCTATTGGAGATATATTAAGATTTAAATATTAATTAGAGTAGAAATCTAACTAGATTAGAATAAATATTTAGATCTATTGGAGATAATTAAATATAGATTTAAATATTTATTGGAGCAGGAATCCTAATTATACTAAAATTGGGGTACGTTTTAGGGTGAGCTTTATATATAGCTCTATGTATTCAAAGTTGAATACTCCTCCAGAGAGAGTACGGCTGAGAGAGAGAAACCCTCTTGGGTTGTGCCGTACTAGAGAGAGAGAGAGAGAAACTTGGCCATGGTTTAGTGCACCTAGTGCATGGGTGCACACGGAGAGTTGTCTTCTTTTGGGTTTATAGAAGACGAGAGAAGGGTAGGAGAGATTCAGAAAGAGGGCTCGGGTTGTAGCTACTCTGTGCAGAAGAGGAGTTAGGTGTAATCTTCTCTTATTTAGTGAATCTTATTTTACCCGCATATTTTCTATTTAGTTGTTTTCTCTCTTTTATGATTGTATCAGCTTTTGCTGAGGAGACGGGTTTACGGTAAAAACCCGATTCGACGCTTCCGTTGCGGAATCCCAACAATCGATACCGGATCAACGGCGGTCGGTATCGGAGCGGGTTGCAGATTCTCGAGATCCGGTACCGGGGCGAGTACCGGATTCCCAACAGCATTAATTTTTTAATAGTGTAGTTTCCATCATTCAGATTTTGCTCGATCTCATGCATCTACTCCTACTAAGAGGGTGCATACAACATGAATATTCTTTGCATAGGTAGCTCCATTGAATCTGACTACGTGTTGTAATTGAATGACCAGAAAAAAGAAAAAAACTGGAAAAAAAAATAGTAATCTAGAATGAACATAGCATAATTTTCATCTTGTGAATTTCCAATCGCACCAACAATAAGTTGGGGTCATTTTCATTCTAAATTTTACAGTCAACAAAACCACTAGACTTCGGCGGTAAAGCATGGGGCGGGGCTTGGAAAGGTTTTGTGCTCGAATCTTCGTTGTTAGAGAGATCTTAGAGAGTTCTGCTTGAGATGACACGAGCACAAACAAACGATTTAGTAAAAGCTCTGTTTAACAGTACATTTCACTTTAAAAAAAATATCTGACTAACTGGATCATGAATTTAGTATAATTACAAAAACGTCTACAGAATGAAAATGTGAGATGCACAGTTACAGTGAAGCCTTTACGGAATAATCAAACTCAACTCTCGTGTAGAGATGTCGGCTAGCGAACAATCTCCACACCGTTGATTAAATTGCACATTTTAAGCTAATGTTAACAAACTTCAATATAATTTTCTTATTGAGATTGTAGTAGGTTGAGAAAAAAACCAGCCAAGAACAATTCATGAGAAATAAAAATAATTTAAATCCAAGTTATATTTTCCTGGTAGAAGTTGAGAAAGTAATGCCCACATCAGGGATAGTACTTGTCCTGCTGGGCTGTTTGAACAGTACTTAACCTGTCCAGATCTTCTGATATCACTGTTGGAGAATAAAAATTATGGTATACTAGTACTTGTATATCTATTAATTAAGGGCATTTATTTTGATAGTTATCCCCACTTCACAGCAAGGAAAATGCTACATGTGCATCCTTTATGGGAGAAAAAAAGTCTAAAATGTGACGGTCACTTATACTATGTGGTATGGTCCAATCTGCAGTCACAATTGCTCTTTATAATTTATCCATCGTATCATAATTTATAAAAAAATATTTCTATTGTACTTTTCTCTCAAATGGAGGTATTTGATTGGCTGCACATTGCTGACGTGGTATGACTGCTATACAGAAGACTTTCTCCTTATAGGAAGTGTAGATCTTGCACCCTTGATTCAAGAGTTGATAAATCTTTTTAGAGTTTTAGTCACAACAAAAAAAAAAACAAATTGATAAGACAATTGTATTGACAAGGGCCACAAGATGCCTAGGGTATAAACTTTACATGTTATAAGTAGGGTGTATAGGCAGGATTGCTCCTTTAGCCACTAAATTTTAATTTATTATAATTTCTAACTCAAACGGTCTTAATTGTTAGTCCAATTTAGTCGATTTTATACTAATATTTTTCTAATACAGTAGTGATGTGGCATCTTAGTAATTGTCACTTTATCGATTATAATAGTACCACATTAACGATCCATCATTGTTTAACCAACTAAATTAGACTATAGGACTTGTTTACAAAATTTTTTAAAAAATGAGCAAAAATTGTAATGAATTAAATTTTAAGGACCAAAGACGTCGCACATCAGTCTGAGGACCAAAATTGCAGTTTAGCCTTATTTTATCAGTAATATATCTAGTTTATAAGGAGCATAAAAATGATTCCAGAAGCTATACCACATAACCATTAATCTTGTTCAAGATTTAACATGGGTAGTAAAACAAAGTTACAACCTCAACTAATAGTGGACTAAGTAAAAGTAAAATCCACACTTTCCACCTCTTATGGCTCACAAGTTATTACTAGATAATTTATTCGAACACAGGATCCAAGTAAATTTACTCATTTCCATATAAATGAATACATAATCAATTTTTTTAGAGAGAGAAAGATAGCATGCTACCCGCTTTGCTCTTTTTTGGAAATAAACTTAGCTAGAAATGTGAAGCAACTAGGCTTGAAACTTAGGATCTCAGTTACCAACCACCACTCCCTTTGTCACTCGCACTAGGAACAGTCGGTATCAACCTGTAACTTTTAGTAGATCCCACTTCAATTAATATGACAACTTAGTGCAAAATATGAGGCTATTGCCTACTTACTAATAATTACTAAGTTGAGAGAGAGAGAGAGAGAGAGAGAGAGAGAGAGAGAGAGAGAGAGAGAGAAGGGAAAAGCTTTGAATAAGATAAAGTTAGGTGAGAGTAGAAGAGAGCTTTTGAAAAAAGCTTCAACAGGAATCTTAGAAGAGGTAGTTGATGTAAGTTGCAGCAACCATGAGAAGGTAATAACCAATTAATGGAAAAGTAAAGGTGGATTGGTTATTGTGGAAGGCACAACTCATCTACTTGTGTCCAAAAT
The DNA here is from genome assembly GCA_016920855.1 of Puya raimondii. Lineage (NCBI taxonomy): Eukaryota > Viridiplantae > Streptophyta > Magnoliopsida > Poales > Bromeliaceae > Puya > Puya raimondii. The sequence continues at coordinate 2,805,490 of JABWPP010000044.1, read as the reverse complement.
GTGGTTTATTATTTTTTATGGATTGGAAGATTGGTTGTTGGGAGAATTAGGTCATCTTTTGAGTCATTGGACAACAGAACTGTTTATTTATATTTGGTAATGGTAGTATAAGAGTTAATTTGGTGTCTCCCACAGAAAATAAAGTTTGGAGATATATACACACTAGAAGATTATTTGTGTTACACTTTCATGAATTTGACAAAAGAGGTAAAAAAAAGAAGATCTTTTCAAAAATTTAGTAAAGATTTGCTTGGCTTCTTAAATAACTTTAAGACCGTAAAAATAGAGCTTTAGATGGTTTTGCCGAAACTGTTATTTGAACAGAGAGACTTTGGACCAAGTTGAACTACAAATTCATTAATGCTCTGAATCATAACAGAAGAATCTTCTATTCGAGACGGGTCAAGGCGGGATCTCCAATATCCTGTTTAAGAGACTATTTTTGTGCAAAGCTCATAAAGTTACAGTAAAATTTTCAACATGTTTGTTCAGATAATGATAAATATTACTTTGACAGTATTAATTCTACAAGACAGTACATATCTATCTCTCTCCGGTCGTGCTTTAAGTCTTGTTATTTAAGGGCCAAGTCCTCGTACGCTTCCTCTTTCAACTAACATGTAGTCTCTTATGTTAAAGCAAAAGGAAGTACATTACAACAATCTTTTTTTTAAATTTTTTATTTTTGGTCCCACGAGTCAAATTGATAGGTTGCACAAGTTATACTAAAAGACATTTGAGATACATTTCGTTGCAAATGAGCGACAATATCATACTCAATGTGCTCCATATGTGTACTTAATGTGCACACTGAAACTCTTTATTATGGAAATGAAAAGAATATCAATACTAGAGAGCAACAAACAATTCGGTTTGAATTTTTTGCTTGGACTTGACCTTTTAAAGAGTGCTACGTTCGGCAGCTTGGTTTGGACCGAACTTAGAACTGCTAAAAATAGTCACCTCTCGGCCGAATTAGAGTGTCCCGAAAATTTGAGACTTCAACTGAAAGCTGAAAGGCTGCCGAAACTCCCCTAATTGAACAAATGAAGAAATAATAGCTACTACTAAAAATTTCCAAACAACTTACCGAAGGTACTGAAAGCTAAAACGATCGAAGGCTACTTCTATTATTCTACTGGTTCTCTCAAGAAAGTAAATTGGGCTTTTAAATATGTTTGGAAAAATGTCCTCTCCAATTCGACTCCGAGTCTACGAGAATCTTGGCCAAATTTCGAAATCTCCTATTGTAGTTATCTTTTTTCTTACTATGAATGGCCGAGATCATCCATTTACTTCAAATCCAATGGCCGCGATCTCCCCTTCCTGATTCAAGTTAATCAAGACACCAACAGTCCAGATCATCTATCACTTTTCAAATCTAACGGTCCAAATTTAGCGTCAACAACCAGCAAGCTAGGGTGTTCTAGGATTAAAGCCATGCCAAGCAAACTAGATTTCAAGGGAAGTTTTGGCTTGCAATTACGATTAGATTATATAATATTAACGCAAAATTGGCAAAGAGTTCTCAAATTATGTTCTCTTTCTTTTTGCGCAAGGTAAGTTTTTTTCAAATGCTAAATAATATGGAGTTTCTAACATAATGTTGCTCAAATCACATTCATTCGTGTTTTTTTTTTTTTTTTTTACTTGTGTCGAAATTTTTTGTTACCTTATTAAGTATTTTGAAGAGAAAGATAAGCTAAATGTTTTAACTATAAATAGAAACTGGAAAAAGGAAATATAGCTTCTCAACACATGATCTCTAATTTTCACTACTATAGAGGCATGAACAGTTCTATGATTGTGAATTCGAATATTAGGCCCAAATATTTAGCCCAAATATTAAAGCCCAGTGGCCCACAAAAGGCTGTTGATTCAGCTCAACATCCACTAAAATGGGCATTATAATGAATGAAACTTAGGGCGCAATTGTTTTGAAGGAAGTGAGAGCCAGAATTTTGATCAAACACGACGTGTCAAGGCGTGTCGGACTTGTGTATAGTCAGAGGTGGCGACTTCGTCTCTCTTCCTCGCAACGTCGTGAGCTGATCAGCCAAACAAACACACTCTTACTACTGCTCGGGTCTCGTGAGCTGAAGATGATGTGAGGATGCAAATGGGCCGGACCAACCGATACTAACCAGCAAACCCTTTGTTACTTGCGCTAAGGATGGTTGGTCTGCCTAATATAGTTATTAATTTTAAAAATTTGAACACAGAAAAGCTTGATGACGAAAACTAGGGTTTATCGGGACGCAGCCCAATTGGCCCATTTTATGTGCTCGCATATCAAAATTTTCGTGGACCGGATCTAGTCAAATAATTTCCAACTTTATCGGGCTCATCGAGTCCAATCCGGGCCCAAGTATCTTCATTGGGCTGCACCCTGTTTACATGTCCGAATAATAACTTATCATGTTTTGTAGAAATTTTCTTATGTGGTTGCAGTTTACTAGTAAAATTTTATCTACAAAGTAAAATTTTTACCCTAAAGAAAAGGACTTAGATACTACATATGTTATGTCGTTGTAAACATCCAAACAGATCGACTGCTCATCCATCAAATACTGCATTATTCTTAAAGTAAATAAAAAAGAGGCTTCGAATAAGATTTTCATGCATCGGCCGTCCCAACTAATTACTCGGAGGAATCGGCCCAAGCTTTCGAAATAATCGGCTATTTCATTGGCACGAGAACAGAGATGTCAGGAGTTTTGAATTAAAAATATTAAAAATACTATTTTATGATAACTTAAATTTTTACAACACTCCGCTGCTTGTTTATAACCACTACGCTGATTTAGGAAGTGTTTGGAAATCCGTAGCTCAAGTCCGTGGAGATCGCGGGTCGCATGAACTCAACTTTACCGCTGCCAAACATGAAGTCGAAAACGGGCACTGGACGGGAACTCGGGACTCCCTCTCACGCTCCATACAATAGGAAAATGGTTTTGTCGAATTCGAGCATCAATCGGATGCTCCACTATCCAATTTTCTGATGAGTTCGATCCGCGAGTTACGTGCGACCAAACACTCTGTAACCAGAGACGGAGCCATAGTGATGCTCACGGTGGTCATGTCCTCCCTCAACTTTAAAAATTACATATAATTTTTTCATAGTAAAAATTAAAATATTACACATTTTAGTTTTAAGGAGGGCCAAATTGATTTTTTTTAAAATAAAACATGTGTCCCAATCTTTTTTCGAATTCCTCAGTCATTTTCCTTCAGCCTTTATTGTCTTGCTCCTTCTTGAGCACATTGTTATTACTGTCGCTAGCAATAAATAGCCAGTGAACCTGACAAACTCTTTTTTTTACTATCTGAGGTCGATTTTTTTCTGCCAAATATAAATCTTGGCCCCTCCGAACCTTAATTTTTTACTTCGTTCCTTTCTCCAACCCACCAATGCCAAAATCAAATAAAGACCGAAAGTTGGAAGCGGAGCTCCGAACCACCAGATTTATGGCCATTACTAAGAAATGAAATTAGAAAAAGATTGATGCCACAGTTTTAGTTGAGAGTAGGCGCGTCCTCCTATTAATTAATGTGTAAAAAATGTATGAATAGTCCCTCTCCTATCCCGATGCTGTAACTTGGTTTTTGTACTTTTTACTTATACAATTTAATTTTTGAATATTAGGGGCAATTCCAAACATACTCCACTACAATTTAAAGTCTAAAATATGATCACTTAAATCCTTCTATATAAATAAATTTATCACAAATACGTTTATTATCAACTTCTATCAGTAAACAATTAATAAGCTTGTCCAAGTTAGTGGGTTAAACACTAATTTAGTTAGTAAAAAGAAAAACTTCAAATACCACCCCTGTGGTTCAGCGCTTTCTTACTTTAATACTTTGTAGTTTAAACTGTATCACTTTAGTACCATGTGATTTTGTTTTTCTTTTTCCATTATCCTCTCCGTTAATTTCTTCGTTAAATCAGTGAGAAAGTTAAAACTACAGAGTACTAAAGTAAAAAATTTGTAAACCATAGAGTACTAAAGTGAATATTCGATAAACCATAGGAGGATATCTAAAGTTTTTCTATATGTTTTAACAGAGAGTTAACGGAAGTGCTGACGGAAAGAGCAAAATGAAACAGGGTATTAAAATGATACACTTTAAACCACAGGATATTAAAGTAAAAAAACGGTAAACCACAGGGGGATATTTAAAGTTTTCACTTAGTAAAATGATGATTCTACTCTCATCTATTATTTATATCGGACGATATATTTATACACTCTTTTATTGTAGAATATAGTATTTAATTTTATACTTTATAGTATGATTTTTTAAACAATTTCTTATTAAGTATGTGATCTATGACTTTTATTTTATTTAATTTTTTTTATTTAGAAAAATTTCTTGATACTAAGTTTACTAGGTTTTTTTAGCTTACCAAGGGGGTAAAAATTAAATTTTAAAACTAATCCATCAAATTTGCACGATTTTTTGTTAGTAGGAGTATTCGATAATATTTTTTATATTTACGAAGACATTAATAAAATATTTTGAACTTTGAAGTAGTAGTATTGACAAAATTACAGTCTCTCAGATAGATATTCAGAAAATTTTCCATTTTAAGTATATATGGACTTTACAATAAGTTGGCCTCTTTAAATTTTATTTAAATTAAACTAAAATAAATTAGGCATTTTCGAAAAGTAAAAAATGATGATTTCACAAATGTGGGCTTCATAAGTTTGTTTCACCATTAATACATGTATATAACGGCAACCTAAATCCTCTATTGAGTTATCAACCGTCCAAGTGCACGTGGCAAAAGACGATAATTAATATTTATTATGATCGTAAGTTCAAAATATAATTATTTTACATTTTTCTAAAATACAATGAAGCAAGTAATATAGTACTTTTCTGTCTCTCAAAAAAAAAGTTCCTTTTTTTTCAGCTCACATTTTTTTAAAAAATGAAGCAGATGATACAGTACATTTTTGTCTCTCAAAAAAAAAAAAAAACTAAATGAAACAGGTAAATTGTAATCTAATATCTGTACCTTTTTTGTCTCTAAAAAAAAAGCTTAATGAAACAGTTAACATAGTACTTTTTGTCTCTCAAAAAAAAAAAAAAAACTCAATGAAACATTTAAGGCCAATTTGCATAAAAAATCTAGTAGTTTTGGGCTTTTGTAAAATTAGGTCGTTATTTTCGATTTTACAGATTCGGTCCGAATTTTCAGCAAACTGAGCAAAATACCCTTCTTACTTTTTCTCTCTCTTCTTTTTTTTCTCTCTCCTTTTTTTTTCTCTCACTCTTTTTTTTTTCTCTCCGAACGGCGGAGGCGGAGGCAGAGGCGGAAACGGCCCGCCTCGCCTCTGCCCCTCACGCCCTCGCCCTCGCACGCGCACCCTCGCCCTCCTAGCCTCCGACCCCGCCGAGGCCGCGCCGCGCCGCGACTCTTTTTTTTTTTTTAACCTCTCCGACCCTCCTCCACCCGCCGTCCCCACCGCCGCCGTCGGCAACGAAGAAGTGTTTCTTGGGGTCGAGAAGCACGCCGGCGAGGGAGGGGAAAAAAAAATAGTTACACTCCGGCGAAGGCGGTGGGTCGTGACAAAAAAAATTGTAAAGAGAAAAAAAAATAAAAAATAATAAAAAATAATATTTTTTCCTACAAGAAAGATCAAAAATTATATAAGAAGGAAGAAAAAGATAAAATTGCACTGTTAAAATAATGTTGCACTGTTTTAAAAAAATTTACACTGTTTTAAATAACTTTGAAAAAGAAATTATATTTTTTGAGATGAAAATTATACTTTTTAGACTAAAATTACACTCTTTGGATAAAAATTACACCATTTCCTTTTCTCTTCTTCTTTCTCGTTGCACCATTTCTCCATTTCTCCTCGTTGCACAATTTTTTCTCGTTTCACTATTTCTTTGCACTCTTTCTTCCCAACCAAATTCGGATCCGGCCACCTCCCTCTCCGGGCCGCGCGGCGCGGGGCGGATCTCGAGGAAGCACTCGGAATCGGGGGAGGCGGGGAGGAGGAGCACGATGACGAGGAGGAGGCCTCAAAAGAGGAGGAGGAGGACGAGGACGACGACGGGCGCGGGCGTAGGTGCCCGGAAGCGGGCGCGGGCGCAGGTGCAGGGGCGCGGGGGGCGCCCAGGGGGCGCGTCCCTTGCGCCCCCCCCCCTGCGCCCACCCGGGGGGCGGGGGCAGGGGCCCGGGCCCCGGCGGGGGCAGGGGCCCGGGCGGGCGCAGGGGGCGCGTCCCCTGCGCCCCGCGCCCACGCCCCCAGGGTGGGCGCAGGGGGTGCTCCCTGCGCCCCCTGCGCCCTGCGCCCGCGCCCCCAGGGTGGGCACAGGGGGCGCAGGGAGCGCCCCCTGCGCTCGCGCCCCCGCCGGCTGCGCCCGCGCCCGCACCCGTCGTCGTCCTCGTCCTCGTCCTCCTCTTTTGAGGCCTCCTCCTCGTCGTCGTCGTGCTCCTCCTCCCCGTCTCCCCCGATTCTGAATGCTTCCTCGAGATCCGCTCCGCGCCGCGCGGCCCGGAGAGGGAGGTGACCGGATCCGAATTTGGTTGAGAAGAAAGAGTGCAAAGAAATAGTGAAACGAGGATAAATGGTGCAACGAGGAGAAATGGTGCAACGAGAAATAATAAGAGAAAAAGAAATGGTGTAATTTTCATCCAAAGAGTGTAATTTTAGTCTAAAAGTGTAATTTTCATCTCAAAAAATATAATATCTGTCTCAAAGTTATTTAAAACTGTGTAATTTTTTTTTAAAACAGTGCAACATTATTTTAACAGTGCAATTTCATCTTTTTCTTCCTTCTTATATGATTTTTTATTTTTACTGTAAAAAAAAATATTATTTTTTATTATTTCTTTACAATTTTTTTTTGTCACGACCCACCGCCTTCGCCGGAGCGTAACTATTTTTTTTCCCCTCCCTCGCCGGCGTGCTTCTAGGCCCCAAGAAACACTTCTTCGTCGCCGGCGGCGGCGGTGGGGACGGCGGGTGGAGGAGGGTCGGAGAGGTAAAAAAAAAAAAAATAGTCGCGGCGCGGCGCGGCCTCGGCGGTGTTGGAGGCGAGGAGGGCGAGGGTGCGCGTGCGAGGGCGAGGGCGTGAGGGGCAGAGGCGAGGCGGGCCGTTTCCGCCTCCGCCTCCGCCTCCGCCTCCGCCTCCGCCTCCGCCTCCGCCTCCGCCTCCGCCTCCGCCTCCGCCTCCGCCTCCGCCTCCGCCTCCGCCTCCGCCTCCGCCGTTCGGAGAGAAAAAAAAAAAGAGCGAGAGAAAAAAAAAGAGGAGAGAGAAAAAAAAAGAGGAGAGAGAAAAAAAGAGGAGAGATAAAAAGTAAGAAGGGTATTTTGGTCAGTTTGCTGAAAATTCGGACCGAATCTGTAAAATCGAAAATAACGACCCAATTTTGCAAAAGTCCAAAACTAGTGGATTTTTTATGCAAATTGGCCAACGTTTAACATAGTACCTTTCTGTCTCTAAAAAAAAAACTCATGTTTCTTTTCCTGTTCTGGTTTTTTTTTCTTTGTAACGCGCCAATAATTCCAAATTAACAGAAGGTTGGTAGTCCACGTGCTATGTAATATATTGTATTAAAATAATATTTCATATTTCATATACTTTTTATTGAAGATGGAAATTTAAATTTGATTCAATAAGAGAAGTGTTTTGAGGGATCCAAAAGCATTTCTTTCTATATTGTTCAATTTCTGATCAAAGTTAGTTCGCATCAGATTGATCATTGCAATAACGTAGTATTAAAGCCTGTTTTAAGCTCCTGAATTTTTAAAAGTTGCATTGGAATTGAAAATAAAATGACGAATCATTTAAAAATATTTGGTTCATTTTTTAAATAATTATTGGAATAGATAATTAAGACATCTAGCATTTTGAGAGAGAGATTTTGGTTAAGAGGAAAGGGCTTTGAAGTGGTTCACTCCGAAATAGTTCAATTCAGGTTTCAAAGCTGGATTAAGTTATAAATAAATTGAGTTACTTCCAATCCAAAGTGGAATGAGAATAAGAATTTGATTCCTGTCAAATAAATAATAACTATTGGAATCAGTAAATTTTATTCCCATTCCAGAATCTAAAATAGATGAACCAAACAAACCCTATACAAAACTTCTGCGTCTCACCATAGCATGCAAAGTTTTAAACGTTTTTATTTATGATCAGATACTCCATTATCAGTGGCTAAAGCTAAAAGCAGAAGCAAAAGTAAAGCCAAATAGGTCTTATAAATTATTTACGCGAAACCTATCTCCCTAAATTCCAATTAATTCCAAATTCTAAAGCATCAAATTGCAACATAGCAATCTACTTTAATGAAACAGTCAATGCAAGCCACGCAATCTAGTTGAACTTCATGTTCTCCCCCTCTCTACTCATCAAATGATCCCAAACCCTAATCTTATGATTTCGTACTTAAATCAATTTAATCCTTAACTTGTTCAATTTTATTTTAGTTAACAGCTAGCACGAAGTTTTTGTGCTAAAGAATGAAAAATGACAGCATTTTATTCTGTTTTTTTTGTTTTTGTTTTTATGAGGACGATATTTGAATTTGGGTCTATTGTGACATCCCAGGTAGTCCTATATAAAAGATATAAAAAGACTAACCTTTCAACCCGGCTTAAGCATTTTGGGTGGTGGCAAGGCCCAAAAGGTTGAGAGAGTTAAGCGTGCTAGGACGGGGGTAGTCCTAGGATGGGTGACCCCCTGAAAAGTTGGGGCGTCACAGTTGGTATCAGAGCCAATTACTAGCCGGAAGTGTGAGATGAGTCTCGGCTGAGCCAGGTGTAGTTATGGGTAGAGTATGGCTCCCACGATTTATGGGTAGAGCGCGGCTCCCCCGGTTTAGGCTAGCGAGATGAGTCTCATACCGTCTGGTACTTGTGAGTCTGAGCCTGACGTGAACGTCAGGACTTAAAGGGGGGGAGATTGTGACACCCCAGATAGTCCTATATAAAAGATATAATAGGGCTAACCTTTCAACCCGGCTTAAGCATTTTTGGTGGTGGCAAAGCCCAAAAGGTTGAGAGAGTTAAACGTGATAGGACGGGGGTAGTCCTAGGATGGATGACCTTCTGGAAAGTTGGGGCGTCACATCTACACTCAAAGCATTTAATACCACCACTATTTTTTTTATATTTTATATATCCTTGAGCTTCACTTAGGATTGTAGGGAGAATAATTGTATTACGTGTAGTAAAAATGTATGATAGAAAAAAAATATTTTATTTGTTTCTGTACGTAATATTATATTTTGCACATCGCAACGCATCAATTGTAATATATTTTTTGCAATTCTATCACGAAACAAAGAAACATATATTTTTATATATTTTCGCCCCAATTTTATTTTGTCTATTATCGTTGGATGAATCTTAATATCAAACAAACCCTTATTATAAGATAATTTGTTGAATATAAATATTAAAAATATTGTTCTCAAACAATTTAAAATTTTAGAGAGAAACAATTGTTTCATATAAACAAAAGCTTAAGCTACTAGAATGATATTTTTAATACTTTATATTCAACAATATCACAACCGCAAAAACCAACATAAGATAGTTTGCTTACAGTTGCTTTGATTTTATTTTTTTTTAAATTGCCTAGCTAATTTTATGATTGTTTTATTTCAAATATTCACAAAATTGATCATATTATTCTAAAATAATTATTATAAAATAGAAAAAGAAAATCTTCGATTCCATTCTCTAACTAGAGTCCAAATAAAATTTATGGTCCTGTAAAACAACTAATTTTTGTAAAAACTTAATTTAATAATTGAATACTCAAAATAAAATTAAGCTGATAAAACATGATGGTTATATTACATTCAAATTGAATCAAAAGTAAAAGAGAACAAGTGGAAAACATGCCGTAAAATTCTTCTCAAAAAGGTTTTTTAATTTCTTAATACTATTGATTCGATTACTTACTTAATTCATCTTATTTTCCTTTGACTTTTCAGCGTTTTCTTTGAACCCTATCATAAGAAATCATTCTCAAAATAAATAGCTTGTGATGCACGTGTCCAACTACATTATTTAATCCCACAAGAAATGAAGAACCTTTCATACCTAGCCACATTTAGTTGTCATGGTTTTTTTTAATCCTCTCATTAATAACTCAATATAATAAATCTCTCATTAATTTAATTTGATAAAATTTTAACATACATACATATATATCTTGTATAAACTTTTCAGCCCTTGGATCTATAATAGTATCACCACCGAATCGCAAACCTTAAGCATTCAAATGATAAAAAGTCGATAGCAAACACTATTCCTATACTATCTAGCCCCACTATAATTCTGATGCTTAAATTTTATCCCTGAAAAGAGAAGCAGGGTTTTCTGTGTTGTGAAGCTTCACAAGATCATATTCGCTGGCGAGGCTATTTGACAAAGTTTAAAAAATCTAGTTGGCAAAATTAAAAGTTCAGAGAGTGACCGAAATCATCTGAATTCACTCCTTGGACCTTTTTGCAGGGATTAGTTGACAATTTTTTTTTTCTGATTTATTTATTTATTACAGATCTGAAATAGGGAAGCCACCAATCACACAGCAACCTATAACTACTCAGACAACTCTTGTGTTGGGGAATCTCCCCACCTATATTTGTGTGCTCACAAGGGATCAAATGGGAATATAATCCCACATATTCCACCATTTCCCTTTCCCCCTCCCTCTTTCTCTCCTCTCTCATCACTCAAACTTAATTACACCACCAATCAAATCCTAGCATTTCATGATACACACAATAAGAGAAAGAGAGAGGGAGAGAAAGAAAAGAAACCAACTTAGCTTTTCTCCTCCTCTCCTCTCTCTCTCTCTCTCTCTCTCTCTCTCTCTCCCTCCCTCTCAACATCTTGGGTATGTCATAAGTTATGCTCATCTTAAAAGGAAATTAAAGGTTTTGTGTTTGTGTTTAGAATGAACTTAAGTGTGATCTTGTTTTTGCTGCTGCTGCAGGGAGGAGGATGGGCTCCGAGGACTCGTCGACCGCGGCGGGAAGCGGCGAGCTCGGCTTGAGGAAGGGGGGAGGCAAGAAGAGGAAGTGGGAGCTGGTCGAGTTCGACGCGTTGCCGGATTATTTGAAGGACAATGAGTTCATTGTAGGGCACTACAGATGTGAGTGGCCTATGAAGGAGACCATCCTCAGCATCTTCTCCATCCACAATGAGACCCTCAATGTTTGGACGTACGTAACACGATCTCCTCTCCTCTTAATTCATCAATATCATTTCTTCTTTTGTATAACTCCGCTCTCAGGGCCTGTTTGGTCTAGATTATGCGGGAATCACTCACTTATTATCAGTAAAGTTAACTTTTACGTGTTATAACTATTCTTGCCAAAGTTAACTTGATTATGTGGCTGTACTGTAAAACGTAGTATTATTTAATAAAGTGATGTCTAAATAGTACTATCTATCAGAAAGAAAAAGATTATATCGTACAAATAAATCTGCTTCTTTCTGCAGCAGAATTGGAAACGCCGTATTGCAACTTTTGCTTGCGAGGCTCATAATATCTCATTTCTACTAATTATTACTGATGCATAAACTTTGAACTTTTCTATTGGCCAAAACACTCTATTGCTGCTGAAAACAAAAGCAGAAGCGTACAGTCAAATTAACACGTCCTTATACTGAGTTCTATCAAACTTAACACTTCCTTTTTTTGTTTTTAAATGTTTTATAGGCATCTAATTGGGTTCCTCATGTTCCTCATCCTAACCATATTCACCACAATGGTGACACCCAAAGAAGAGATCAGCATCCCTTCAATGAGGCAGTGCTTGGGTTTGGTGGAGACCAACATGACAGAGGGGGGTCTCCCAGAAGCCATTATTGCCTGCCTGGTATCTCCAATTCCAGCTAATGAAATTGGAAGCTTTCTGTCACCTGTGCACAGCTTGCATCTCCCTGACACCCTCACCAGCTACCTCCCCAAGAGATTCTCCCATGCCAACCTCAGCAACAGCCCTTATTTCCTGGTATATATCTTTTTTAAATCCCAAATCTCTGTGCTATCCTTTTCTTTTTCTTAATATATATTCTAAAAGTACATTTTAGTTTTTGTTTTCTATCATTTATTTGTGCTCTGATACTCTTAATAGTTCAAATAGTACTATAATAAAGTGGTTAATCTTACGAACCAATTAAAGGGAATTCATAAGATATATTAGCAACGATGATAAGTTCTTATGCGGAGATAAAGAGAAAAAAATTGTTAAATAATAAAATACAACTTGTTAATTAAAGTATTTGCTTAATTACAACTTACAAGTCAAATCTAGGAACTCCTGCATGGAAGGGGATTGGTCAACCAACCTAATAAAAGTTAATTTAAGAATTAGAATGGTACGTAGAGATAAATAGAAAAGCTAAATGTGATTCAAGAACACAAATGGGATCTAATGAGATAAGAAGAAGCACTAACAGAGTAGAATGGTAATTGAGAATGGTGAAAAAGAGTTGAAAAAAAATTAATGTTTGGATGCATGTGGACCACTAATTGTTAGGTATATAACTGTCCTATTGAATAGAAATGGTAAATTGCACGGATTGTCTCTGGAATTTACAAATACTTTTACTTTAACACTTATTCTTCTATTAGTGCACAACCAACTCCTGGTACAAACTTTCCTTACTTATGGCAAAAAAAAAGAAAAAAAGATAACAATATAGTTTATTATATGTTTCCGTAGTAAACATATCACATGGTGTAGATCCTAATGATTCGGGTACAATATAATTTATACAGTTGCACCGAAAAAACACAGAAGTATATCTCCATACGCTTTTTTTTTTCTAGCTTTTATTAGCCCCGTAATGGTAGATAGCCCTAATATCAACCGCGGCGTAAGCAAAATTGAATTTTTTTTTCTGAGAGAGAAAGAGATAGCATGTTATTTGCTTCGTTTATTTTATTTATAAATGAACTTAACTAGAAATGTAAAGCAATTAGGCTTCGAACTTGAAATCTCGGGTCTCGACCATCAAGTCCTTTGCCAGCTACGCTAGGGAATATCAGTCTTAGTAGGAAATTTGTTGCATAACCTTCTTTTACATTCGTCTATGAGCCTCTTAAACGCTAAATTGTCACTATTTTTTTGGTTTAAAGCACGATTTTAAGATGGAAACAAATGATTTGGCATCGAGTTTACTGTCCAAAGACATTTTTGAGTAATTAGATGTACATAAATTTGTTATGGTTAAAGTATGGCTGAGTTTTTAAGCAAATTGACGGAATAGGCAAAGAGTGGAGTCTTTGTAAATAGAGTAGGAATGAGGATAAAAATTTTCAACATAACAGATCGTACCTAACGCATTTCACTAAGAGTTTGATAGTTGATATCCGAAATTTCAAGTTCAAAATCTAATTATTTCATCTTTCTAATAAATTCACTTCTAAATTAAAAAAAATTGAAATAAATAGCTTACTAATTTTTTCTAAAAAAAATCAACATAGTAAGAGGGGGAACAGATAAGGAAAAAAAAATAATCTATTTTTCTTGATGGGATGGGTATGAAAATTGACACATTCCTTTGATCGTACAACTTTGCCCAAAAGTACTTTTAAACTTTTTCACACATTCCTTTGCAGGACAAGTGAAGGACAAAAACTAATTAACAATTCACTAGCATTAAACAGGCAAAAGAAACAGAGCATACCACCAAAAAATATCAACTCTAGTAAATGCGTCTACTGACCGTCCCTAGCGTAAGTGGCAAAGGACTTGGTGGTTGGTACTCGAAGTTCCGAGTTCGAATCCTATTTGATTCATATTTTCTGCTAAATTTATTTCTAAAAAAAAATAAACGAAACGGATAGCGTGCTACATTTTTCTCAAAAAAAAATGAAATGCGTCTTTCGCTGCATAGATTACTTATGCCGATTTCATAGGTTAAAATGTCAATTTTACCAAATCTACTCGCTCATCAACTCATTCTTTTTAAACAGTCTGCACTTGAAGTCGAAGTCACCGATATGCTCTCACTTTCTGCGACCGCGACGACGGCGCCGATCACGCGGTGGCCAATTCTTGCATTCCTCTGCGGCGCCATGTTCTGCCTCCTCACCAGCAGCGTCTGCCACCTGATCCTCTGCCACTCCGAGCAGATGGCCTGCTTCATGCTCCGCCTTGACTACGCGGGCATCACGACCCTCATCGTCACCTCTTTCTATCCGTTAGTCTTCTACTCTTTCCTCTGCGACCCCTTCTACCGCGCTCTCTACACGGGCATCATCACCGCCTTCGGCGCCGCCGCTTTCGTGGCCTCCCTCGTCCCCGTCTTCCAGACACCCCAGTTTCGGCCAATCCGAGCCGCACTCTTCGCCGCCATGGGCGTCTCCGGCATCGTTCCCATCGCGCACAAGCTCATCGCGTTCCACGACCGACCTGAGGCGGTCGTCTCCACCGGGTACTGTATAGTGCAACAACCGATTCCTCTAAAAACTTTGAACCACTATATTTAATACCCTAATATTTTATAACTTGCTCTTTGAACTTTTACGTATATTATTACACTATATCTTGAATTTTGTTCTCAATGACCATTTTTTAAATTGTTTCAGTCAACTTTATCTTCTTTTTTTTTGTGATTAAAACTTTAGTGTGGTACATTTTTAAGTCAACACCCTATCCATACATTTTACCTTGTTTTTTTTTCTTTTTTCACATTAACCATTTTCTTAGGATCATAGCTATGTTATACGCTACCTTACCGTGTGACACAATTCATTTCTCGAAAAGCTCAAGTAGCTGACGAAAAGCATTTTTAATATTTATATTCAACAGATATGAAGTTCTAATGGGGGTGTTTTACGCGGCGGGCGTGGTCGTGTACGCGGCGCGCGTGCCGGAGCGGTGGCTCCCCGGAGGGTTCGACCTGGTCGGACACAGCCACCAGTTGTTTCACCTGCTGGTAATTGCAGGGGCGTACGCACACTATCTCGGAGGATTAGTTTATCTCAAATGGAGGGACGTGGACAAGTGCTTATAATAGTAATAATAACAATAATTAGAAGAGATTAGAAGTGATTTTTGGAGGAGCAATTCTTTTTGTGTATGAGTCGGGGATTAATCCAGGATCTCCAACTTGTGCATAAGCCATTTAGAGCAATAGTGGATTTTATACACTTAAGATTGTTTAGAGAGGGAAACATGAGAAAGATTAGATGTATGTATGCTTTATGTATAATGAGACGGTCGTGATTAATTTGTTTGTACAAGTGTGAAATATTACTTATTTATATATAATTTGTGTGATATGTTGCGATTAAGAGTAAGTAACATTTATTAGAAATAAGAATCCAAACCCGAATATAATATGTAGGATTATTATTATTTTTTTTTCCATTTATTAGAGTTTAATGTTTTAGGAGTGGTTTCGCGGCGAAAATATTTTTCTAACTTTTTGCTGGGGACGGGCCCGAGTGCGACCAGCTCGAGTTGAGTTAAAAGGCTGAGTCATCTTAGGCCCAGCCATATGGGATTCGAGTCCGAACCTATCGGGCCCTTTAGTGGGTTCATCAACACTTCTAATATTCTAACTAAATTTTGTTTTGGTCCTTAAATTTTTAATTTCATCATTAAAGATTCTAAACTTTTTTTAAAAATTTATTAAGAGCAAACTATTGCTTACACTCGGCGCATATGTATATTTGTATGTGCTATATATTTATTCTAGCACAAATTTCTTTCACGTTATTCATTTACTAATGATTTTTTTACTATCTAAAATTTAGACCATTAAATTAAAAGTATCAACCATCGGCAAAATTTATAGTGTATGAAAATAAAATGAATTAAATATAAATATATTTTTTCACCTTAAGGTAAGGATTACTATAAAGTATGTTTACAAATTTAGAATTAAAATAAATTATTTTTAGAAAAGTATTTGTGGAGTCTCCATATATTTTAATTAAATAAAAAAAGTAAAAACAAATAGAATTTACCTGATCCATGGACTATTTTAAATCAGCTATCCAACCTTTCAAAATTTTGATTTTACTACTCAGCTTGTCAGTTTGTTTTATTTGAGTCAGTCAACAATATTTAACTTTAAAATTTGAATACGTTATTTATTTTTACAGATTTAATTAATATATTTCATGCAATTCTAGCACCTATAAATTTATTAAAGTAATTAGTTTTTAAAATTAAAATGTCAGTAACTAACTTAAATAAAATAAATAAAAAAGATAATAAAGTTAAAATTTTGAAAAATTGAAGTATCAATTCAAAATGATTCATAATTCGGATAAGCTCCATACATTTTATCGATTAAAAAAACACAACGAGTACTTCCATGTCCATGTTTCCCTCCCCTTTTCAAGAAAGTCTACTATATAATAATCACGCCACATCGTCTATATCTACACAATCATTTTTTTTTTTTTTGAGAAAAAAGTATAATAAAAATAATTTTTAAACAATTAAGATGGAATAGGTGAATCCTTTTCTTCTGATTATTTCTACAACTTAAAAGTTCCATAGGTGAATCCTTTTCTTCGCCATGGCTACCACATTTTAGTCTTTTTCATTCTTTTCTTCTGATTTTTTTTGTTTTTGGGCATTTAGCCTCCTCAAAAAAAAAAAAAATTACAAATGGCTTCAAAAAAAATAATATTTGTAGAAATAATCTGCAACTTGCCACGTGAGTGCCGTGCTGGACAGCGGAGGGCCATGTAGGAATTTTTAAGTTGAATACGGTAATTCAATCACTATATTAAACATGGTAATTGGATTACCGAATTTTTTTTTATATTTTTCACGAGAGATAGAAATTAAAGAAATACGGTTATTCAGTCACCATATTTAAATACGGTAACTGGATCACCGTGTTCAACTTAATATGACTCTCTTATGTCCAATGTGACCCTATCTAACCGGAAAAAAATTAAAAATTTTGAGCAGGCTAAATGTAAAAAAAGAAAAAAGAAAAAGAAAAAGAAAAAAGAAGAAGAAGAAGAAGAAAAGACTTTCTCCCGCCATCTTCTCTCCCCTCCTCCTCGTCCGACTCACCGCAGAGAACGGCCCATGCGTGGCTGCACGCCAACCGTTCATCACCCGTACGACCAACGCCCCATAGCCGTCCAAACCAAAATTAATACTCTTCCGTCACGAATCTTGGCGAGATAATCTCCCGCGGCCACGCGTTCTCCGCTGCGGTGGTCAAACGTCACCGACGACGTGACTTCCTTCGTACAATTCTCGCACTTTTTCTTCCTTCCGCTTTTGGCGAGCATAATCGTAATAGAAAAAAAAATCAAGTAAAAATAATTTTATGTAGTTGAATCTTAATATAATTTTAATAAAAAAAATTTGGTTTGATGGTTGAATCGACTAATGGTTTAAAATAAAATTTTGACTTATACAGTATAAAGAGGTTTTTTTTGAGAAAAATATACAGTATAAAGAGTTGAACCGAATAGTGATAGAACCGGCTGATTCGACCATATAATTAAATAAAAAATAGGTAAACTTTAAATATCATCTCTGTATTTTTGCGCTTTTTATTTTAGTACCATATAGTTTAAAGCGTATTACTGTAGTACCCCGTGATTTCATTTCTTTTTCTTTCCGTTAGCACTTTCGTTAACTCTCTGTTAATTAAATATATACAAAAAACTTTCGATACTCCACCACGGTTTATCGAATATTCACTTTAGTACCTTATGATTTGCCGAATTTTTACTTTAATATCATGTGGTTTTAACTTTGTCACTGATTTAACGAAAAAATTAACATAAGAAATAACAAAAAGATAAGAAATAAAATTATAGGGTGCTAAAGTGATACATTTTAAATTATAAAATATTAAAATGAAAAAGCACAAAAATACAGGAGTAACAGATATTTAAAGTTTTTCCTTAAATTATTAGATTATACCACTATAAAAGAGTCCATTTTTAATATTTGAATACTATAGGGACTATACCGTAAATTTTACCCATTCACTTTTTCTTCTTTTTCGCTGACACTCCCCGCGCACTCTATCCCGCGCAACGACGACGACGCCGCGACTCAAAAGAAGCCACCACCAGGTGTCGTCACTCCTCCGAACTCATCCCCCAAAAACTCCCCCAAACCACCCCCACCCCCTGTATTATGATGACCCCTCCCTCCTCCTCCTCCTCCACCTCCCCACGCAGCTCCTCCGCTAAGCTTTCCATGGCGCGTCCCCCGAAACCCCACTCCCCCTTCCTCTCCGACGCCCTCATCTTCGCCTCGGGCGCCCTCCTCGCCTTCCTCCTCTTCCTCGCCCTCTCCTCCCTCCACCAACCCCCTCTCCTCCCCCCCTACGCGTCCCCCAAACCCCACCCCGATCCCTCCGAACCGACCTTCTACGACGACCCCTCCCTCTCCTACACCGTCGACTCCCCCCTCACGAACTGGGACGCGAAGCGCGAGCAGTGGCTCCGCCTCCACCCCTCCTTCTCCAGAGCTTCGGAGCGGGTCGTGATGGTAACGGGTTCGCAGCCGGCGCCGTGCCGCAACCCGGTCGGCGACCACCTGCTGCTCCGGTTCCTCAAGAACAAGGTCGACTACTGCCGCCGCCACGGCATCGAGCTCTTCTACAACACGGCGCTGCTGCACCCCGCGATGCCGACCTTCTGGGCCAAGATCCCGCTCATCCGCGCCGCCATGCTGGCCCGGCCCGAGGCCGACTGGATCTGGTGGGTCGACTCCGACGCCGCGCTCACCGACATGGGCTTCGCCCTCCCGCTCCGCCGCTACGCGTCCCACAACCTCGTCGTGCACGGCTGGGCCCACCTCGTCTACGAGGAGAGGTCGTGGGTCAGCCTCAACGCCGGCGTCTTCCTCATCCGCAACTGCCAGTGGTCGCTCGACTTCATGGCCCAGTGGGCCGCCATGGGCCCGAAGTCGCCCGACTACGAGAGGTGGGGGAAGACGCTCAAGAGCACGTTCCGGGATAAGGTGTTCAACGAGTCCGACGACCAGTCCGCGCTCGTCTACCTCCTCCTCACCCAGAAGGAGAAGTGGGGCCGCAGGATTTTTCTTGAGCACCAGTTCTACTTCCAAGGCTACTGGGTCGAGATCGTCGCCCGATTGGATAACATCACAAGAAGGTTTATATATCTTACTTTAATTTAATCCGCATAATAATAATGATACTTTGAAGTTGGAAGTTTGATTGAATTTTAGCCTATTAATTAGTTGTGTGTATAGTCAGAAAATTAATATAAATAATGTTAATTTAAGGGTGTTTTTGGGCCTAAGATGTATGGATTTAATATGGGTACCAAAGAATAAATTAATTATTAGTATTTTAGTGGAAAGGTATTATTCGATATAAAAATTTAGATAAAATTATACAAAATATATCTGAACTATGAATCATTTTAAATTGATTATTCTGACATTCAAAATTTTGATTTTACTATCTAATTATTTAACTTGTTTGATTTGAATGATTTGAATGAGTCAACGATATTTTAATTTTAATGTTTGAATTCGTCATTTATCTTTACATGTTTGATTAGTATGCTCTACGTAATTTTAATAACTATAAATTTATAAAAATAATAATTTTAAATTTTAAAATTAAAATATTACTAACTGATTAAACTAAATAAATTGAATGATTGGATATTAAAATTAAAATTTTAAAAAATCAGGCAGCCAACTCGAAATGATTCATACTTTAGATAAGTTTCGTATATTTTTACGAAAAATCTATTTAGTGATCTTTACCTAACGGTATTTTAATATTTTATATTTGGCAGGTACGAGGAGATGGAGCGGCGGGGGCCGGCGGCGCTGCGCCGGCGCCACGCGGAGGCGGTCGCCGCCGCGTACGCGCGGGCGCGCGACGAGCGGCTGGCGGCAGAGGCAGGGGCGGGAGCGGCGGCGACGGGGCCGCGGGGGTGGCGGCGGCCGTTCATCACGCACTTCACCGGGTGCCAGCCGTGCAGCGGCGACCACAACAAGCTGTACTCCGGCGAGAACTGCTACGAGGGCATGCGCCGCGCCCTCACCTTCGCCGACGACCAGGTCCTCCGCAACTACGGCTTCCGCCACGCCGGCCCCCTCAGCGACGACGTCCGGCCCCTCCCCTTCAATTACCCGGCCGCCGCGCCGCAGCACTAACAATAACAGTTACTTGCACCTGCTGGTCTCTTCGACCTTTACTCGGTTTTTTTTCACTCTGGTCCCTAACCTTTTTATTTCTGTATTAGAATTAACGGCACAATTTTAATTTGAATAATGGATAAGATCAGAGATCAAATTGCGAAAAAAACTCGAATAAAGGATTGGGCTCATTGGTGCAATTTAACACTAGCTAATTAGGATAGTGGATTAGTTTAAAAGAAATATTTGTTTAAGAAATAGAAATAGTATGTGTTTATGTTGATGTGATACTTGAAATGTTTTATTTTAGTGGCGTAATCTTCGGAGGGATATATGCGTTGCTTGTTTGTGTTGAAATTAGAGCCCTTTTATGTTTACAGCAGCTTTAGTTGCGGAGAAATTGTTGTTCGCTGCACCGGGTTCTCCACGTCAGCATGTGGATCGCCAGTTATTTGGTCTCGCTCCTTGTGATAAAGGAGGTTTCAGTATGATGAGACGTGGTGCACCGGTTCCAAACAAAAAACTCTCTGCGGATTTTGTGGGTGAGTTAAAAAGGAAAAGGTAAATTGCACTTTTGGTCCTTAAACTATGTGTCACGTGATACTTTTCTTCTCAAATTTTAATTGTTATAATTTTTTTATTCAAATCTTTTGAATTATTATATATTTTATAATTTAATTTAATTGACTAAATATTGATAAATTATTAATATAAAAATAATATAATATTTTAATTATTATCGTATTATTAATTATAATACTTTTATATCACTTATCTATTAACAATTTGTCATTATTTAGCTATCTAAATTGAATTATGAGATTTGATTATAATAATTTAAAAAATTTGAACTAAAAATTATAATAAATTAAAATTTAAAAATAAAAATATCACGCATTTCTAGTTTGAGGATCAAAGTGTAATTTAACACGCGCGCACACACACACAAAAAAAAAGCAAACATTTGATACGTTACGGACACGGGAGTTGCATGGAAAAATGAGCGGCTCGTCCTTGCGCGACACGTGTACGATTTCAACGGTCGTTAGTTGACACCTCGCGCATTTTGCATGCACGATAACGTCACGGCAGTTAAGGTAGGTTGTTTTTTTTTTTTTTTTTTTTGTTTTTTTTTTTTTTTAACTATCTTTCTTTCCAGTGAATTATTTGTATCGGGTGTTAATTAAGCCCGGATCCACGAAACCTTCACCCATTTTTTCACTTTGGCGCCTAATTTATTTTTTTGGGAGGATAAAAATGTATAAAATTTATATGTACGTTAATTAGTCCGTTTTTCATTTAAGTATTTAATCTTTTAAAATTTTAACTATAGTACTTAATTATTTTATTAATTTATTTGATTTAAATCATTTGATGCTACTTTTACTATAAAATTTAAATTTATTACTAATTTTTATAAAATTAGAGTCGTATGAATTACGTGAAATATACTAATCCAACTCGTAAATATGAACAACGCATTCAAATTGAAGTCTAACACTCATCAAATGGCTCAAATGAAATGAATTAAAATATTAGATAGTAAAATCAAACTTTTCAAAGGATAGGTAGTCAGATTAGAATCAGTGATAATTCAAGTAAGTTTTATACATTTTTATATTTTTTTTTCTATTAGATCTCTAACTTTTATATTTTGTTTCAGTTAGGTCTCCACCAGCCAAAATTTTGTTAATTTTAATAATATATATAGGTCACGCCGACTCTATTAACGCGCTGCTTATTCATATAGATCACAGTTATTGTCTGATAGCTAATAGTCAATCCGAGCACGAACTTTTTTAAATTTCTGAAATAGCTGGATAGCACGTTCAGCTCAACGTCAAGAGTGTCGAGCCTCCAAATGAGACCGCAAGCTTGTGTCGCGAGGTTGAGATGATTGTATGCATGAAGGACGACATTGAAGGTGGTGAAATTGGGCTTTATACAATGTGCATGCATACGGGAGAAAAGGATAGAGACAATAGCGAAACAATAGATAAAATGTTAAAAATCACTATAATTATAAAGATTAAGGATCTGATTGCGAAAAATTTTCTTGCAACAAATTAAAATAAAAAGTTGAGAAAAGAAATGGATAGATTTGACAATCTATGAAAATTTGGATGAGCTTAATGAGCTTAGCTTTAAGATGCTTTGTCCCATGAATTAAAGAAATGTTTGGCAACTGTGATACCTTGAATTAAATATAGAAGTAAAAATATATTTAATAATTTTGTAATGAATCAGTTTATTTTTATTTTTCCACTCCTAGCTTTAATTAATAGTTGTTAATTAATTGTCTTTTTTGGAAATGAAAAGCGCAAGTAAGAGTAAGACACGTGAGCCATGAATTGGACCAGAGAGTGGGAGGAGTTTCCATTAATTTCGCAAAAACTCGGGGGAATTTTAATAGATTTTGGCTCAGCTTTTAGGAAGTGGACCACACAGTAACGATGCATAAAAAGAAGTGAAAAGATTCAAAGAACCTGCTTTTTCGTAGACAACATATTATTATTTTTTTCCCGTAATTTGATGGGCCCATCTCCTTAAATTTCGCTATCTATTTTGTGATCAACAAGATATATCTTATATTATACACTCTAATTTTATGTATACTTTTCCTTACTACTGTTTTTAGTAAAGTATTTGATAAATAATTTCTTTAAAAAAATTATTGGTTTAAAAGAAATATTTTTATGAGTTTAATATAATATTTTTTTAATAATTATTATAATACTACTTCATCAACATTGCGATACCCTCAAGCACATCGAATCTTAAAGCAATATGAACGGTGCATTACGCTACAGCGTGGTCCGGGTGCAGGAATAAACGATTCTTTGCATATGATCTCGTGAGAAGAAAAAAAAAAAGCCCCAGTAACATCGAACCTCCAAACTTGAACATAAACTAACTTAAAACAAGCAAACCGATCCGATTTTGATTTCCGAATATATTGGTTGTCCAGTTTGTAAGTTTCTGCCGTCCTCTAATTCCAATACTATCCAAGGAACTAAGGATAATGGAGAATCATCAAATGTAGACACAAACAAAGATTGATCAAAGCCCAATTCTACATACCAATGCCTGATGAAAAATTAAAAAAACAAGTTTAGGCAAAGAGAAGAGTATCCATCAGCAAAATTGCATAAAATAAGTTAAAAGTCAACAATAGAGCCTGCCAGTTCAAGTGTAGAATACTCACAGCAAACACCACATGAGAGTCGAATTGGAGGCACAAAATTATAAAAACAGAGCACACTCAGCTGCTAATTTTACCCACAAACCCTAATGTCGAAAAGAAAATAAATTACAGCTATATTTATCGCGGTGTTTTAAGGATCTAATAGCTAAATGTTACCAAGAGAAAAGCACCCCAGTTATGATTGTATACCAAGCTCCCATCAAGAAGATCCCTTCTCATAAGAAGTATTTAAGATTGCATAGCTTCCTCGTCGTCTCCATCTTGCGGGACCTCGTTGAACATGTACTGGCTCTGATACTCCATCAAGTACTGCGTCGACCTCTTGACATCCAGGAACAGCTGGTACACCCGGCTTATGTCCTCCATCTCTACCACCTTACCCTTGCGTTTCTGGCACGCCAATGCGGCGGCTGTGATGAGATGGATCGCGTACCTCAACGAGGTCTCGACCCCGATCTTCGTCAACAAAACCTTGGCGTCTTTAGACATGTCCACCTCTTCTTCGTCGCACCTAATATCTAGAATCTGCCTGATCTCCTCTTCTGTGTATGGCTGGGTATTTATTATTAGTAAACGGTCGAGGAAGTCGGGGGGGATGCCGTGGGGGGACTTGTAGTTCGTGCCGCGGATCTTGGTGATGCCGCGGTTGGTGGCAATGACCAGGATTGGTGCCATCTCATTCTCAAGGGCGCGGTTGAGGAAGGAGAAGCACTCGATGTCGAGCATGTGGACCTCGTCGATGAAGAGGACGCCCGGGATTATCTCCGCTTTGCCTTCCTCCCGCCACTCTGCAACTTTCGTGTCGATCTGCTCCCTCACTTCTGCTCGGATCTCGCCAGTGTCGCCGGTGAAGAGTGCGAGAAAGCCCTGTGTTCTGGATGGTGGGTAATCAACAGAAATGAACATAAGACTTAATTGAGGTGTTTGAGAGTAAATAGCCTAACTTCTTAATGTTATTGAAAGAAATTAAATTACTATCAACTGTTATACCAAGGTGTTTGTGATCGAAACCATCGGAAATTCCTTCAACAATATTGGCACCAAAATAATATCAAAATTCTTCGGATGTCAAAATAGATATCCGGAAATTTATCACACTAGTAACATCTGGTGATAGCTTATTGCAATATCTGTAAATCATAGAACATGGTTCCAGCCTTATCATAAAATACAGCTGCAAACAAGAGGCAACTTGTTTAGGATTCGGTTTACTAAGGGTCTCTTAGATTCAAAAGAGTGGCTGCAACAAAATTATTAGCAACAACCAGTAATGTCGGGTGAATTAGGAATTGTCCATATAAACCCTCTTAAGCAACAAATACCACTAGTTTAACCCAATACTGTAGAGCACCTTGTTAAAAAGGTTGGTTAAAAATATGATCTACTAACTATTCTGGTCAATTTAGGATTAAGGCCACATAAATTGTACTACCTATGCCCGCGAAAACTATCAAAACAACAATTTGTTTCCTTTTTCTTATACAATTGATCTGTATATCTGCTGCATCAGACCAGCTCTTCAAAAAGGTATTCTACAAAGAAACCCTAAACAAATAGCAGGGCAACTTAAGGTTGAATCACTCAACCTAAAATAGTAAATATTGACCATATTTGAGCTCACTCTAAAACAAACCTTCGCCAAACCATAGTCTCTCAACCTAAGCAGAGAAAGTAATACAATTTTATTTACACTTCCCATTTATCAATTTGCCATCTTGCTGACCAAATTAAGCAGATTAGAGAGTTGATAAGGGTCAGTTAACACTGAATAGTAGCTAGTTCGGAAACAATTCTACACAACCTCTAAATTGAAGGTTAACCTTGTATGGATGATTTTAACGGGAACGCATTTGCCACTTCACTGGTATCAAGATACCGTCAAGATACCATAAAGAAGTAAACCAACATTTTATATTCTTTCCATGCTCACAGTAGATTTTAAAGCAAGATTTCACATCCAACAGTGCACAACCAAGAATCACATATATGCTTCATCATTATTGTTATATTTCAAAGGTTCCATTCCCACTCTGGAAAAATACAAGCACAGAAGGACAGTCTAGAAACAAAGACTTGTGTCATCCATTTCTCGTAGTAGCAGAGTCTCCTGCAAGGTTATCAATATAGACTTGGACTGGCTGGTTGGCGTTGATCCATGTCCAACCTGAACCGGCCTCTTAATGGACTTCGTTTTATCAAACCCAACATTTTCCTAAAACCCAAGTGAATTGAATTATTCAACCATCAATTCTTCCCGAACAAACTGGTACATAAGGTAAATATTTATGGACACCTCCCTCAACTAGTGAAATTTAAGTTACTTAAATCAATTGAATGGGAGATATTATTAAATAAATCAATTATTCCATCAAATTTCACAGCAATTAAGATCAAATTCAAGTTCCACTAAAATCAAATTAGCATTCAAAACTGATTCGAGATGAACATTGGGTGGTACTAGTAATCTGTTCGACACAGGTACCATATATTTTCCTCGACTGCTTTTTCATACTGAAAGGCTCTTCTAAAAGGGAGACATGTAGCTCATACCTCTTTTTCCTATCCCAAATCATCTTCCCAGGCTTAAATTTATTCCGAAAAAGGATTCATAATGCCAATACTAGCCAAACTGTTTACATTCCTTTCTATTTAAAAGACCAAACAACTTCTTTAGGAAATTGATTAAAAAACAATATTCTCCAACAAGATAGACAAGATAACTTTTATTATAGCCCAAATTCAATCTGACTTGAGGTAATTAACCATTGAATTGCAGTAGACACAATAACACAACCAACATAATTGAACCATATTTGAACCAAACTGACTCAAGTTCGCTACGAAAGAGAATTTAAAACTAAACCACATAGTAGATTAAACCCAATATCCCAGATTGATTGTGAACAATTTCCATGGAGACCAAGTTTCAGAAGCACTCATTACATGCATCAACCATCTGCTCTTACAATATTAGGACACTAATCCAAAAGCAGAGTTTAGATCATAAATCCTCGAATTCAACTAAATTCCAGCTAACTTCAAGCCAGGGCCGAGACTTCCGAGTTTACAATAGTTCTGCCAAACCCAACTATAAACCCTCAGTGATTCCTCCCCACTCAATCCTTGTTCTACCAATTAATCAAAACCATGATACTGGATACTTCTTGCCCATTCCATTCACTTCTTTTATTTATCTTTTGCCATTATAAATGATTTTGTACTTAAGCACCACCCACTGTTAGAGGCTAAAACAGCACGAAAGAATCAATTACACTTGATATATTCTCGATTCTTTATATCAGCTTTTGTCTAACTCTACTTCTATGCCCACTCCTATTGATCCACCTTTGTTTTTGGTTAGCCGATACTCGACAGCAAACAAGCTAAGCCCTATAACTACATCATTCAAAGCGTAGCAAATAACAATGCCAATTTCAATTTCTTAATAGAATAGACGATAAAGAACATAAATTCCAATAGTACAAGTACATAAAAAAATGTGATTTTGCAGGCGGAGAAGCGATTATGCTTGACATATTCTCAATTCTTTATATCAGCTTTTGTCTAACTCTACTTTTATGCCCACTACTATTGATCCTTTTTTTTTTTTTGGTTATCCTGTACTCGACAGCAAACAAGCTAAACCCTAGAACTACATCATTCAAAGTGTTAGCAAATAACAACACCAATTTCAATTTCTAAATAGCATTATAGACGACAAAGAACATAAATTCCAATAGTACAAGTAAATAAAAAACTCGATTTTGCAGGCGGAGAAGTGATTATACTTGATGTATTCTCAATTCTTTATATCAGCTTTTGTCTAACTCTACTTCCATGCCCACTACTATTGATCCAACTTTGTTTTTGGTTAGCCGATACCCGACAGCAATCAAGCTAAACCCTAGAACTACATCTAAGTAAAGAAAGAAAAAAAAATGCGATTTTGCAGGTGGAGAAGGGGAAAGGAGACCTGCTGTTGATGACGTCGATCTCGTGGAGGGTGACGCAGTGCACGACCTCCTTCCTCTTCTGCAGCTCGCCCTCGGGGCAGCGGACGAACTTGGTGTGGGGGCCGACGGCGTCGTACTCGCGGGAGCGCCCGACGGAGCGGCCGAGCTTGGTGACCTTGCCGGAGGCCTTGTCGAGGGCGATGACGTCGCCGCTCTGCACCTTCTCCCTGGCGAGCGCCTCGATCATCTTGCCGCCGAGCTCGTAGACGGTCTCCATGTCGGTGGTCTTGAGGGTGAGGCGGCCGGTCTTGGAGGCGGCCGAGGGGGGTAGGGTTGCGGAGGAGGAGGAGGAGGGGTGGGGGTTGGGGTTGGAGGAGGAGGAGGGGTTGGTGTTGGTGTTGGCGTTGGGGTTGGGGGAGGAGGCGGAGGCGGCGGAGGAGGAGGAGGCGGGGCGGTCGATGGCGATCTCGACGACCTCGCCCTCGATGACCTCGGCCTCCTCCTTGATGCGGACGCCGACGGAGCGGCGGAAGGCCTGGGTGAGGGCCTCGGTGCGGGAGAGGTCGAGGGAGAAGAGCTCGGAGGCGGAGAGGGTGGCGAAGGGGGTGTCGGGGCCGAGGGACTTGGCGAGGCCCATGGCCACGGCGGTCTTGCCGGTGCCCGGCTGGCCGGCGAGGAGGACGGCGCGGCCGGCGATGCGGCCCTCGCGGATCAGCCGCAGGAGGAGGCCGGCGGCGCGCCGGGCGGGGAGCTGCCCCACCATGCCCTCCGACACTGCGCGGGCCTCCAGCGACGCGTCCAGCCCCAGCCCCCGGATGTGCGAGTGCGCGCCGATGCGCTCGATGCGCGTCAGGTCCCGGCTCTCCGACAGCCGCTTCAGCTCCGCCGCCGCCGCCATGGCTACGGAGTTGGGACGAGAGGCGGGGACGAAGGGACGAAGGGTTTTCGGAGAAATGCGCGAGAGAGAGCGAGAGAGAGAGAGACGAAGAGTAAGGGTCGGGGTTTTATAGCGAGGGTTTTCCCTCATGTTTTTCCTTTTCCTGGAAGGAGCGCCGTACCGGACGGGTAAATTTGCACCTTAGTCCCTTAACTTTTGGCTAAATTTCACTTTCGTCCTAAACTTTTTAGTTCATTGTTTTCTTTTGCATAAGTTGCACTGCTACTCTTCAAACTAATTTCCAAAATAATATCGCTTTACGTTCTCGCCCTTTTTTTGCTATTAAAAGAATAAATTACTGAAAAAAACTATCCATACATCTCTTTTGGAGTGTATGATATACACATCATCCATCTAATATTTATTCACTTGTCACATGATGTGACTAATAAAATAATCTCATCCACTAGATGGATAAAATGTATTATGTATATCACACACTCCAAAAGGAGTGTATGAGTAGCATTGCTCTAAATTATTTTTTACCGAAGAACAAAAAAGAATAGATTAAACAAAAGGAGAGAACAATAAACAACACTAACATATTCTTAGGTTAAAACTCGCTCACAGACCCGAAGCACAATCACTTCAAAGATGGACTTAGGATACACATTCACTTGTGAGCCAAACCCTACATTTCAGATTTTGTTAATGCTTCATCGCAGGCGATCGTTCGGAGGATATATATATAAAATTAAGTTTCCCCAAACAATAAAGCTAATGTCGACAATCCATAAAGACTCCGAGGTCTTTTCACCGAAGATTACATATTTATATACATCACACTACTAACACAAAATTCCGACTACATAAACCGCGGTCTTGTTCCAGAGACCAAACTCTTTGATCGCAAACGTTTCGCATATAACATAGACAAGACACTAGCATATATGTTAGTATTCGAGCAAGAGAGAACGCTTTTTCCGAGTCAATTGCACACTGTCTTCAGCCTCTTAGCAGCTTGCACGAACCCCGTGATAACCTGCAACTCATCCAATTGCTTCGGGATCGATCGAGGGCAATTGGATTTCACGTAATTGAGTCAAAATTTCTCACAGTTTATGAATCGATCGTTTATATGCAAAACAAAGAAACTTTCTCAAGTTACCTGCGACATGAAATGCCGCTGAACAGCATCTATCAACTGTTCCTTAGAAGGGTTGGGGCTCGAATCCTGCAACAGCAGGAAATGTAGGCACAACAAAAGAAGTATGAAATTGTAAGTAACAAAAATAAACGAGATATTTGAAATATACCCTTGAAATCATCTATTTTTAGAGTCATCACCCGTAAAATCTGAAAATTTCTGTTATCTTAGGCTAGGTAGTCCAATTATGATAGGAAGCTGGTTTTGTATCCAAACAATATTTGGAACAGGATACGTTTTTGACAGAGAAATTAAGTGTTTAAAGGCACAAATGGAAATTCAGATTTTACACCGGCACATGTAAATAGATTGTTTTGTAGGGTAATATATGTAAAGGATTCAATAAATAATAAGACTTACGAGGTTAAAAT
Organism: Puya raimondii; assembly: GCA_016920855.1. Classification (NCBI taxonomy): domain Eukaryota; kingdom Viridiplantae; phylum Streptophyta; class Magnoliopsida; order Poales; family Bromeliaceae; genus Puya; species Puya raimondii. The sequence continues at coordinate 2,775,758 of JABWPP010000044.1, read as the reverse complement.
GGCGCCAATATCTCCACAACGCCGTAGTTTCTAACTTACTGAGGTCAACTTTCTGCATGATCACGTAAGCAGTTCGATTATGAGATGATTATGAGACGACTCAGAAATGAATGAAAAACATTTAGGAAATATAAGAAGTTGAAAACTTAATTCTCAAAATAAAGGTTATGTGAATGGTGTAGGTTGTGTCATACCGGATTTTCCGTGGATGACGAAACGGAACCCTTAGATTGTGAATCACAAGAATTAGATCGATTCAAGGATTTATTCGTTGATCCTTTATGCTGTCTGCTTCTCGACTTGTGCGGCTTTTGCAATTGCATGTCATCTGATGCTGTGGCAAAATTACAAACGTTAGAGAAAGAAGGTTTAATGAAAGAGATATAAAATGATAATTGGTGGCCTGTTGACCTGATATCAACAGAGAGAACATCCCCTCCAAGACAGAGGTACAACTAGAACACAGCTGCATGCATCATAGTCATCACAGACACTTTACTTGAAAAAAATAAAACAACAAAGAAAGCAAAAGCGAAACAAATCATATGGCTAAAGCTGGACTTATTGTCAGATACACAGAATCCACCCACACTCCCCCTTCACAATGGTGAGCAACAGAACTTTATTAGCAAGTCTCTCTCTCTCTCTCTCTCTCTTAAAAATAAAAATAAAAACCAAGTTCTGAGGTACCACTGAGCTATGCTCTGAGGTACCCATGATAAATGTCATTTAAAAATTATCCAATTTAGATAAGTTCATGGGGTATTATTTTAGGCCATTTTTCTCATGCACTTAGATCTGTCAGGTGTTATCAAATTTTTTTAGCAAGTTGCAAGCAAATACATAAAAAACAAATTCAAAAAGAGCAGGCTAAACTACAGACAGCCACTAATCAATTTGCACGGGAGGTTTTCTCGTCTGTCAAACGCAAATTTTCTAGATCAGATAATCTTCATAGATAATTCTAGTCAATTCACCAAAACAAAATTTTCTTCATAAAACTAGGCCTAGTTCTTTAGTAGAATAAACACCATTTGAATTTGATACAACGACGATATTGCAGAGAGGAGATCAAACCAACAAACTGAACTGAAAATCCGTCTGCTAGTGAAGATATACTAATACGTAATTGCGTTTACGTCCAAAAGACTAGAAATCAGATTATATAAAAAGCCCCATCTTCATTAGTTGGATAATCACTGCGATTGAGTACGAAAGAATAAATTAAAGATGGATGAAGATTGCGTCTTTACCTAACTCCGAGGCATTCCATTGAATATTTTCGCACACAAGCTCGTCATCCTCCTCGTGACCAGTGGGGGCTTCAATAACACTAAGAGCATTCCTTTGCAGCTTCACTTCTATGCCATTCGTCAGAACCTGAAATGTCATGGATAAAATATACAAAGAAAACATCTTTACCCTGACATAATCCCATTAAAGAAAGAGATTAATTATGAATAAATAATGTCATCCTCTTAAACCATATAAATTTTATATTACCCACAATAACCAAAGAATCTTTGTACAAACCTATATACAAAATTCTGGCATATCTAGATCTATAGGTTGCAAACAAGATTAGATCTTAGAACATTAATTGAAAAAAATGCACTGAATCTCAGTGGAAATTAATGTAAATCACTAATACAACTTAGCAAGAACCAATTAAAACCCAAAAGGGACGAAAATTTTGGTTTGGTAATTGCCCTAAATCCGAAGTCTATGAAAAAAGTGCAAACCTTGGATTAGAGAGATAGTGTTAGGAGATCTATAGTACATCAAAAAAACAGGCCTCAAATTTTGCTGGGAACTACAAAAGAAGCTACATGATACTATTCAATTTGTCTATTATGTGGAGACAAAACAAGGAGGGAGATAAAGTGTCTGGTCCCTTTCAACTAATTATGATAGGAAATTAAGATGCGGGAAGTAAAAGTCAAATTGATTCCTTTCTTTGCCAAACCCTAATTCTGATAATTGCATCACAAAGAATTAGAAAAGAAATCGTCCTTTAAAAAAAAAAAAAAAACCTAAATTGCATTGGCATCAACTAAGTTCATCAATATAGCAAACCCTAGAACTAAGAAGAGCAAAGCTTCCTAGAATTATAGCTACACTAGGCAAAATTATCACGAATGTGAAACCACAGTACCCAAACAAAAAAAAAAAAACCCCAATAATTGAGTAGAATTGAACTGAAACCAAATTAGGATACTCATAAATCCAAACCCTAAACACACCCAATTGCACCACATTGTCCAATTACACGATTGAAACGCATCAAAACACTAAAAAGAGGATCTTTTGACCAACTACCATTCCACAAACACGAAAACCCAATCCAAATTATGCCCAAAATCGATCAAAAAACATCAAAAAAACACCAAATTTTCACAAATCACGCTCATAAAATTACCAGCCAATGCCATCCACCGAGCCCCACGGCCTTTTTCACGACCCCTTGGAGCCCAACGAGCACCGATTTGGTGCGATTGTTCCCGGTGACCACCACCTTGGTGTGACGCGGCAACACCGTGAGCTCCTCCTCGCTGCTCTCGCCGTATCCACCGTCCATTCCGCCATCAACGGCTCCCATCATCATCATCCTTCTCCTTCCCCCTCTTATCCTCTACTTACCTCTGCTATGCTACACTAAAATGTACCAAATCTCATCGGAAAAAATTGAGAAAAAATTGGAGCGATCACAGCGAGCGATCGCATGGGAATTGGGCATCGCGCATTGGGTGGAGAATTACGCGAAATTGGAGAAAATTTGGGAAAAATTCGGGGATTTTTGAAGGGAATTAGAGCGAGTGAGAGAGAGAGAGAGAGAGGGGAAACGAAAGTGACCGTGCTTTTTCTCTCTCTTTTCTATCCTTTGTCTTTCACTAGGTAAACATGCATGGAGGCCCCTCAATTATACTCATTTTTGAAATTTACGCCTAAAATTTTATTCTTTTAACTAATCCTTCTTTAACTATTAATTTTTAGAAAATTAAATAATTTTAAATACTATTTAGTAATTAAAATGGTATTTATTTACTAAAATTGGAATAATCAACATTTTAAGTTAGTAAAAAAAAGATGGAGGAGTTGTGTAAAAATACTCTATAGTTTAGGGGTCTCAATACAGTTTTACCCATTGCCTTGCCTGAATCCCGACGACCGGAAGAGGGCCAATGGGAGGAGGACGCGTGTCCCTCAGCGCGCCTCGGATGCGAACCTAGGAGTTACGGGGGAGGAGCAAGTTGTGATGTGAAATGACGATACTGCCCTTATAGTGTACCTTTTAGGACCGTTTCTACACGTAATATATTTTTTGTTCTTTAAAATTAAAATTTATATTTAAAGCATTATTATATTTATAAATTATTGGCAAATTGGCAAATATATGTATGAGATTCTTGAGTTATTTATAAAAATCAACAAAAAAATTTCACATATGCTAATATATGTTGTTTATTTATAAAAACAATAATTTAGGAGTCCTAAAAATTGAATAGGTTAAGTTTTTCCCGCTAACGGTTATTTTGTGCATTGAAATTTTATATACGTGAAGATGCACCTAATAAGCATCCTATTTTAGTGGATCTAAAGCAAAATTTAAATTTATGTGTTTTGTGTTCTTCACGATCGTTTATCATATACCAAAAATGGTTCATAAATAAAAATTTAAGTGTCCATCGAAACGAGTTAATTATACTTATCGTGTTGCCCTATACTGACCAAATATTAACACGATATAATTTTCGTACCCATGGCATGGCTCAAAAATCTCTTTTTTATAAAATTGAATATAGTTTTCTCAATAAAGTAGACAAATTTGATGAAAATATATAACAAATGAGTAGAATATATTGATGTTAAAAAAAAAAGTATTTTAATGTTATAATGTGTCGACACATAAATGTTTTTATAAACAGTACGCACCGGTAAGACATGGCATGTAGCGTACTGTACCCTATCAGCAAATTCTTGGCACGACTTTATATTACGACACTTAAATTCTTACTTACAAACCGTATAAATAGTTATATTGTTTGAACAATACTATCTGTTCACCCAAAACGAAGAGTTTAAATTTTATACTTTCTCTCCCAAAGATTTTGAAAACCAATCCTAGAACGAGGGGAAGCAAAATTTATACCTCTTTTGAGTGTACAGGCTGTATTTCTCATACTGTTGTACATTCTCAATAAAAAAAAAATCAAGATATATTTTCTTTCTAAAATTATTAATCTCTTGCACAAACATGCTAAGGTTATAGACCTGCAGAAAAGAAAAAAAAATAGATTATAAATCTGTAGATCTGTAGAAGAAATATAAAAAGACAAAAAACAGCTGACGAGGGGGAAAGAGAGTGAGAACAAGGTTTAATTCAGCAAACGACACATCATACGACAAACTCATAATTTATGTGTTTGTATAGATATAGATTATACTAATGATTTATAAGAACAGTTTTTTTTCTTCTGTTTTTTGTTCTATACATCAATCAAAGGACTCTTTTTTATTTTTTCTTCTATTTGTGATCACATTACTTGAGATGTGGGAGTGATCACATCCTGGTATAAATTGGCATCATTAGCTGTTGTCAGAATAGTCAATGCTAAGGATTTTGTTGTTGGATTCTTAGCAGTTAAATATTCCTTTCAATCATAAAAAGGGTAAAGTAAACTATTTCCTTTACTACTTTTACCTGCTGTTGCTTTGATTACTTTCACATTGCTCACTTGTACTAGAGCTAAACAATTTGTGGCATCACACTGTTAATTTCTTTTGATATAAATTTTCTTTTTTTGTTCGGTTAAATTACACAAAATTTTTCTGTTAAAATTTGATTTTTTACTTTTCCTTCTGTCATTCAAAAACCTACACTTTGCTCCCTTGAAAAATAAAAAATATTCACATGGAGGTACGGTGTGACAAAATGACCAAATTACCTCTTCTTCTTCGTCTTCTCCCCCAACCTACTGATCCCGCATCTTCGCCGGCGCCTTTCTCGACCCCAGCTGCAGTATCATTTCCTCACCTGCTCCCCTGCTCCTCTACCATGCTAGCGGCCCCTTTATTTCGGCGACTCTAGGGAGGAGATCGTGGTGGGTATGGGCGGAGAGGTGGGCGAGGGCGAGGGTGAGGCGGCAAAGGAGGCCAAAGACGTGCATCTGGGCACGGATAGCGCGAAGGCGAGGGCGAGAGCGAGGCGGCGGAGTCGGGCAAGGCGACGCGGCGGAGGATGTCGGTGAGGAAGGAGGAGGAAGATAAGGGTTTTCAAAAATATTTTGGGTATAAAAAATATGATATAAACGGAACCCTAACGGAACGTTGACGGCGGGGGCTGAAGTGAATATTTTTTATTTTTTGAGGGGGCATAGTGTAGGTTTTTGAATGACAGGAGTGAAAAGTGAAAAAGCGGGTATTGACAGGAAGGTTTCCTGTAATTTAGCCTCTTTTTTTGTTATATTTGATAGTCATAGTATTCTATAGGCTTTATTGCACTCTACTATATTATACTTTAATATTATTTTTTTCAAATATATTATTGTATTATCATATTTTATAATCTCTGTGCTGTAATTTAGAATTTTTTTTGTTTTTCTATCTTATGTTTTTTTTCTGATAAATATCACTAAAGTATTTTTTCTCGCCGATCTCTACATTACTGTTAACAAACCTATTATTTTAGACAAAATCTAATAACTTTATTAAGATGCACAAGTTAAATAGTAAAAAAAATAATGTAAAATAAATCTACATGATAGATTCATCGAAAGCTCCTATTAAATTTTCAATTAGTATTTTATTATTTTTATATATTTTATTATTTTTATGTCAAAATGTGCTGAATATATGGCGGTCATTTTTAATTACTAAGTTTTATTAATTTTTATATTAAATTATATGTTTAGTACTTATAGTATAGAAGTCGAAAAGAAATAGTTAAGTAATGTCTTTGAAAAAAAGGCACATTAGAAAGAAAAAAAAAAGGAATAATTACCTATATACCTCTCAAAACTTCGAAAATATTTCGTTTTTTTTTTTTTCTTTCTAATATATCCCTCATATGTTCCTCCGTTATTCAAAAATATCCCTACAGTTACCATCCGTTAAGTTAAGTTGGGTTAAACGTGAGTTAATATCTAGCAGAGTTAAAAAAAAAAATTCAAAATACCTCTTTTACCGTTAACTTAAGGACGAATAAGAAATATTGGTAACGATAGAAGGGTATATTTGAAAAGATCAAAAATTAAAATACTTTTTGTGCCCCTAACTTAAGGGCAAATAAGAAAGTCGTTGATGGTAGAAGGGTATATTTGAAATAGCAAAATAGTAATTTCACTGAGATAACAACTATTGCTAACAGTTCACTAACAGAATTTAACTTTAAAGATATATTTGAAATAAGTTGGAACGTAAAAAATGTATTTTTAATATTAACCTTCTAAGGGGGGTAAATAAGAAAGTTGGGAACTTTTCAGGAATATATAAGCAATTGCCCCAGTAAAAAAAGTTTATGAAGTACAGTGTAGTGTAATTAAGCCTATTCTATATAAAAGTTATGACAACTTTAGACATCTAATCTGAGATAAATAACATGTCTGAAAAATTAAATTAATCTTATTTATAATTAATGACCTTTTTAGCATTACCTTCTATGAAATTTCTTTATGGGAAGGCTTTTAATTGCAAAACAATACCCAAATGAATTTGATGGCATTCAAACATAAGAAAAAGATAATTATGTAAAAAAAAAATTCTATTTCTTACGGTTGTCGTAAATAGAGTACAACTATAGGTCGACAAAAATAGTCTTTAAAATTATAATATATTAACATACATAATTTGCGAAGAAAAAAAATATAAAAATATACAGAAATATAATTTTTTTAAAGACAGTAAATAATTCACCACTTCTAAAGTTTTATTGAATAAGGTGAATGATTTATCGTCTTTCACTTCTCTTTCCACCATGGCGCTGAATTGAACAAAATAGTTGCCAATTACAATTTTGACAGATTTATTTGGCAAATTATAAACTAATTAAGGATTAATTCAAAAAACAAAAACAAATCATTTCTAAAAAATAAACGAACCCAAAAAGCATTGTCAGGACTTAGAACTTTGCTCCAATTTTTTTCCTTTACAATCATTCAAACTTCAAAAGGGATATCTATCGGAAGTTTTGTCCAGATCTTTTAGAAGCATCTATACGAATCTCAAGACTGATGACGCAGATGCCGAAGAGTCAAGAGCCTCTTAGAGTTTCTAGATTTCTAAAAGATGTATTTATTAAGGACTCTTGAGAGCTCGTAGTCTCCGCTTCTGGCTTGTAGTTTTACGCCACTTGGCGCTTTTCTGTTTGAGCTCTGGGCGACGAGTGGCCTTTAAATAGATGTACCCACCACCCCCTCAACTCAAACTCCTCATTTGTAACATTTTATTTCAAAGTAATAGAAAGCTAAGAGTTATCCTCAAACTCTATCTCTTTTGTACTTAGTCTTAGGGCGAATAGGTCCTGACTTAGCAAGTTAAGAGGTAAGCTTGCTCATTTCGTGAAGGAAGGCGAGTGCCGCACGGGCTAGACAAATAATTTCGCTTAAATTCATGACAGCATGCTACCTTTCTCTAAAAAAAAAAAGAAGAAGAAATTCAATGAGTCGCGTCATGCCCATTTACATATTTCACATTTGAATGGTACAAAGTTCGACCAATCTAAGAAATGCCCTTGTCTCTAAATATACAAATTTATTTAAGGGAGTTGGCATTGTACTTTTGATAAGGTTTTAATTGCTCACGGCTACTGCGTGTAATAAACCACTGTTTGGGCAATTCAAGCACATTAAATGCCACACCTGCTCGTTTGTATGATGCCTTTAAATTTAATTCGCATTTTGGTACCTACTAATATAAAGAATCTTACATTTATGACCCTATATTTTCTCAGTATCTTACATTTATAACCCTATATTTTTTTCAGTCGGTTATTGTTGAATATAAAATATATAAACACCGTTCTATAATAGCTTAAGTTTTTAAAAAATAATAATAATTTTATATAATTTAATATAGTATCAAAGCAGTAGGTCATCAGTTCGAGTCCTGCCAGACTCCTAGCATTATTTGATCTCAATTTTTTTATTAAAAAGTGGATCCATCTCAACTGTTGGATCCCGCGTTTCACACGAATCTGTAGAATATTTATACCCTTTTTAGTTCCAGATAAGACTTCGCAATTAGCAAAAAGGCCTACAGTTTTGTTGTTGCAAAAAATCAAAATGAGTTTCTAAACTTTAAAAAAAAAAAAAAAGTTCTAACTAGTAACTTCTACTTCTCACCTATAAAAAGATTATTAGAAGATTTTACTGGGGAAAAAAAAAAAAACTGAAGATCTAATTTAAAGCTTCTATTTCTGACGTACTAAAATGCTATTAGAAAATTTTTACTGAAAAAAGCTGTTAGTGATTCTTCGGACATAGTTTCTAAACTTCAAAGACAAAAGTCTAACCACAAGCTTCGACTCGATAGATTTTAAGTGATTCTTCGGACGACTTTTCTGAACCCCAAAATGAAAGATCTAATTTAAAGCTTCTACTTCTGCCTGCCGTACTAAACATAAGAAAAGCCGGTAGTAGTTTTCTCTAACATCTTTGCTCTAAAAACACTTTTAACTCAAGCTGCAGTATAACAGAAACAGAGAATCAGAAAGAAATGCAAGGAGTATACAGTAAGTTACAGGTCAGGAAGAAAAATATGCAGCAGCAAGTTTTGTCAGCATAAAACAGTTTGGTGAATAATAATTGCTCTCTCTCATTGTGTGGGTCTCCAAAGCTTCTTCCTTTGTTGAAAAATTTGTGTCCTCTAAATTTTGAGGACCCCCCACTCCCCCCCAACAATCCCCACCCCCCCACATTTCCCACATTAATGTTCTCATATTAGCACCAATTGTTTTTCATATTCAGCTGTGGTCTCTAAAAAGAAAGGGTGGTGTCTCCATAAATTAGCCAAGGCCAACCAATCTCCCTGCACATGAAAGTTGAAACAAGGACAACTGAGAACCCACCACTTTTCTCCATCAAGCCAAAGTAGCTTTTTTTTGCCAATTTAGCTTTTTCAAACACCAAGAATTTTAAGCAGTAAATAAATGGAGTTTTTAGCAGTTCACTGGGGAATGAGTTGTGGCAAAAGGTCAGTGCAAAAAAGACCAGAAGTTAGAAATGTATCTATGATTCTATACAGTTGATGGACGCCCCACTTCCCAGGGAGTCACCCAACCTAGAACTACTCTGCCCTAACATCCTTAACTCTCTTAACCTCTTGGGCCTGGCCACCGCCCAAAATGCTATAGCCGGATTTTTTTAAAAACTCAGAAGCACCAAGCAATGTGAGACTTGTCTCGCTAGCCTTAGCCGACCTTGTGGAGAGCCGCGCTCTGCCCGCTATATGACCCTACCTCAGCCGAGACTCATCTCACACTTTCTGCTGGTGATTGGCTCCGATACTAACTGTGACGCCCCGCTTCCCAGGGAGTCACCCATCCTAGGACTACTCTAGTTCTAGCACGCTTAATCTTCTTAATCTTTTGGACCTAATCACCGCCCAATATGTTATAGCCAGATTAAGAGATTTAGTCATATTATACCTTATATATAAGACTATTTTAAATCCTGAGGGTCTCACGGCTGAACTGAAAAAGGGAAGTGGAGTCAAAGTGAGATGGAATAACTCTTCACTGATTATGTTTAGTTCATACATAGACTTAACCAATCTGACAAACCGTTCTGTATTATGAGTCAGTGTCAGTGCACCTAAAGGCATCTGTTCCTATCAGTTGTTTGTTTTGATGAAATCTACCAGCTTGAAAGTGAGATTTCGCCCCTTCTGTTATTTGTTTTGTTGAAACTTAACTGTATCTAAGTGATTTTTTGACATTGTTACTTCTTTTCTCATAAATCATCTAATCCTGATATCTTCTCAATAGTTAGATATATTTTGCGCAAGGCAATTTTTTTAATAATTTTTATGGAAAGTAAAGAGCGGAGGAAGACGACTTTGGACCTATTTAAAGCGAAGTCAAGTGCATGTGAAGTTAGGAGAATCTATAACTGCATTTACAATACTTTCTCGCACTTACGCCAAAACAAATATAGAAAGTTGCCGCTTACACTGAAACAGCACTTCTTCCCCTTCACTTGCTCCAATCCAAACATGCCTTCTAAGAAGTGGCATTATTGTGGTTGCTTCAAAAGTAATAATAACCAATGAATTCATCAACAAGTAATAAACTTTGTTTAAATTTGTAGACTTTAGTTGGGTTACAGAGGTTTTTATCTCTAACAAGACTCCTTTTAAAAGAGAAGCAGCAGCATAACAATGTTGGCTTGCAGAATGGGAACAAGCAAAATTGCCCAGGAATAGTCATAGGAGTTCAAGTTAATCTTAATCCGAGTTTTAATTCGCAGCATTTCAGCCTTTCTTCTCCTTTCAGGGTCTCTATTCGAGAAAGCATCAGACACCTCCTGATTGTGAATATCTGAATAGGATGGCTGGCTCTGATTACTGCTAAATTGGCCATAATTAATACAAATAATTTGTGCAATATAATATACATACATATCAGGTCGAATGCGGTAATGGTGATCGGTGAATGTAGATCGAGGCAATGATAGACCTAAATGTAAGTTTCCATGCTACTACTCTCATATTACATGGAATACACAGTTTCAAGATCCTTAACAGCTTCTGGTTTTGAATCTTTTGATACGACAAAGTCGTCGTAACTCGTTGTGTGGGATAAGCAGGAACCTGATGGTTTAGATAGCAAACCATGGTCCATTTGAAAGATATCAAGTAGCCCGAAACAGACCTCCTAAGTCCAGGCTCTTAGGAGCATTTACTGGTTATAACTAAAAGACTAGGATTTTTTTCGTAATCCCTAACGGTCTTACGTCTAGCAACAAACTTAATCAGCATTTCAAAGTAAAATTATTACTTGTCATTGTATTCAATAATGGAAAGTGAGAAGAAAAGGAATGATATGGTAACGTATTTACTTCTCAAGATCTCTAATCAGGAAGTCGCCGTCTAGCGTAATCAGGAATGTTTTCGGTTGGTTACTAGCTACAGTGTGCAAAACTACTAAAATGTGGACCCTTGGATCAATTGCAGGCCCAGCGATACATAAATGGGTACTTCATTTGCAATTACTAACTTACAAGCGCCAAAATTACATTGGCACGAACACCTACTGACAGACAAACTTCACTTGAGACCTATAATAAGTTCAACCATCAAAATTAATCAAGAGTACCAATAACCTGGGTTCTAAGATAAATTTAACAATAACACATTAAATCTCAAGTTACATTGATGTGAGAAGTTGCCTGGGAATTCCATCTAATTCGCACTAAATATTAATTTCTAGGACATATCGAAAATTGCTTTGCGTACGTTATTACCATTGTTGTTCACATTCCTCAAGGACATGTACGCATAAATTCTCTTTTTTTTGTGCTTGTCTTTTTCGTAAGTTTATTAGTGTGAATGGTCTTAAACTATTCATTTCGACTTACATTGTTATTTCATTTCATTTTGACGAATTGCTCTATCAACAGGAGAGAAAAGTTTAAAAGGAGCAGCTTAAAGGGTAGATGGGGTGAATGGAAGCTCTCTTTTTATTTTTTGAAGTGAAAGAGGGTAGTATTAATAAGGAGTAAGAGAAGAAACCGAGAACGACCCACGAAGCAAGTACGAAATGAGGAACTACAAATCAAATATCCAAACGCGAGGAACGTCACGATAGGTGTCCCTTACTCTCCTAAGACTCCAAGGTGGCAGGGGCATCAATAAAGTCCGCATCTGAGAAGCGATCAATCTCGCAGGCTCATTCGACAAGTGACATGGATGCTTTCTTGCAGAAGAAAAAAAGCCGATCGGTGAGAAAGTCGATTCCCTACATTGTTGGGATACAAAATTAGGGACACTTAGCAGGCATCTAAGAGCCCATTCTGGGTATTATCCTAGAAAGACCTTCCTATAGAAATTTTGTCCAAATCACTTCCTAATTCTTAAAAGGTAAAAATGTATAAAACTACCTCACCTATCACCCGTTTGGATTTTGACTATCTAACCTGTCAAAATTTTGATTTTACTACCTGATCTTTTAAGTTATTTGATTGGAGTCAGTTAGTGATTCTTTAACTTCAAAATTTGAATGCGTCGTTTATCTTTATGGATTCAATTAGTATGTTTTATGCAATTTACGTAACTATACATTTATTAAAGTAAGCAACTAGCTTAAATTTTGCATCCGAAGTGCCATTAAATCACTTAAATCAAACAAATTGAAAGGTTCGGTACTAAAATCAAAATTTTGAAAGGTCGGATAGCCGAATCAAAATGGTCTATAGTTCAGTTAAGTTTTATACATTTTTACCTTCTAAAAATTCATGCGTCATATATATAACACGGTTGTGAAGCTAACATGATTGTCTACGCGGCAATGCTAACGCCACATATCTTCTTCTCATCAGCATCATATGATAGTTTGACTGATATTCCAGGTGCATTAACAAAAAGATATAAGGCTCACGATGACCCATCCATATCACATTTTATTCCTATAACAATGACCCAGTGATTAGACTAAACCTATAGTCTAAGGTGAGATGGCCAGCTTGAATTTTCTCCCTGTACCTGAGCCTAAATATGTAAGTGATACAGTGAACAACGAAACCACCTTAGGGATAAAGCAACTTTGACCTACAGGGGCCTCGCCATCGAGTAAGATCCATAAACATAAAAGAAACAGAATATAGGATGATAGCATATATAATTTATATTCAAGAAGTCGGTTCATGAGAAGTACTTTCACGCTGATACATGATTTGATCGTAGATACTCCTAGAAAAGGTTCCAAGATCCTGGTGTCTTTGCTTCATCAACTTGACGGTGCAGATACCTTTTCTGCAACTAAACTGTAGCTCTAAAGTCACCGAGTCCTCTGATCAGCAGACCTTTGAGCTATATGACCTGTTCTCCTTGGCGAAAAACATGCCAAGTAAACTGATAACGGACCAAGGACCAAAGTACTTGATTGCAGAAGATATATACGTAAAGGACTAGTCCCTAACTTGAGTTGATTTGTCAAATCCTAATGATGATTTTCTCTCTCCCATTAGTGAAGAGAAAAATGAGCATATGGCACACTTTTATTACTTATTTCAGATGCAGACTCAAAAGTGCCAGAGATGTGAAATCCCGAGCCATTAAGATACTAACATTCTTTGTATCCTTTAGGAGATGAAGATGATCTAGTTTAGACTCCTCATTTTGAACATTTATGAGTTTTAACCTCTTAAAATGGATTCTAGTATATTAGATCAAACGGATTCTTGTTTGGTCTCTTACATTACATGAATCCTAGTTCGTTAGACTAAACGCAAATCAAAGATTTAGTAAACTTCAAATGAAGTTGAATAGCATATTATAGGAAATTTCGGTCAAGCAAAATTAATCTGTACCTAGTCTTCAAACATTTATAGGTCAATTTATAGTATTGGAGATAGGATAGAGAAATGATTCAATTGATTACCTAGAAGAAAAGAAGCATGAAAGACTGAATAAGAGGGTGCAAGGATTGTTCTTTGTAAAACCTAACTTTTAAATGCATGATTTATATCAAATAAGAAGTTATACAGCCAAAAAAATCAAATGGAAATTTCCAAAAGAAAAGGAGGTCACTTCACACATAGCCAAAGTCGAGCTAACAACTTGGACTAACGCATGATTAGCTATTTATTCTATTATCATTCAGTGAACGAAAAACAGGACGCGACAACATTTAGCATTTGATTAGTCTCGACAATTGAATAACACAGTACCGAATTCTAAGAACAATGTAATCAAGGTTCGAAAGAGAACTTACCAATGCACTTCGTTATTCAGTTTGGATACTTAATAATTCTCTGCAATACAACAGTCCTCGCCCTCCTAATATCCCTACTACACTGATCTGCTTGCTCCCCTAATTCCTCGATGCTCTTCATAAACACCTCCAACTTCTTCCTAATCTCCTCAATTGCGAGCTGCACCGCCTCCTCGTCCCTTTGAGCGAAATCGGCGATACCCAACAAAGAATCTATTTGAACCTCCAACCGATCGACGAGAACTCTTATGCTGTCCAAGTCCTTGATCACAATGTATCCCCCGACCTGCATCGAGCTGATCACCTCCCTCTGCCCCTTCACCGCGTTCTGGTAGTTCCGCAGGAGGGAATCGATCCACCGCCCCACGGAGCCCGCCGGGATTGCGGCGGCCGCGGCCAGCGCGATGATAACGGGCGGCGCGGCCACCGCAGCGGCCACCACCGAGCAGATGAGGACGGCGGTGAACGCGGCCCCGAAGATGATGCTCGAGACCTTGCGCCACGACCCGATCGACCTGAGCTTCTTGTCGAGCTTCTTCCTTCTCTGGTGCAATTTGTCGAGCATGTTGAGCTGCTGCGCGTAGACCGATCGGAACACGTGGAAGAACTCCTCCGTGAACGGATCCCCGGCTTCTTTGAATTGCCTTAGCTCCTCCACTGTCCTCACATACTTGTTCTTATCATTGCGATCGCCCTCGGCCGCCGATTCCGTTACTTCCTGTTCCGCTTCTTCGTTGAATTGCCGGAGCGCGACGTGGACGATGAGCTGGGAATCGCGGGCGCGGTTGAGGCACTTCTCGAGGACGGCGCAGAAGTCGAGGGTGCGGAGGCTGCTGTCGAAGTACTCCTCGACGAGGGCGAAGAGGTCGGGATTGTTCCAGATGTCCTGCTTGCACTGGAGCACGACCCTGACGACCTCCTGGTTCATGTCCAGCAGGCAACCGGTGACGGCGCGGAGGGAGTCGAAGGAGAGGGACCGGAGCTCGACGCCGGCGGCGAGGGAGGAGATGGCGAGGCTCGTGCGCTCCCGCAGCGCCGCGTCGAACGACCGGAGATCGGGATCGGCCCGGCACGCCGCCGCGTAGGAGCTCAGCTCCGCGGCTCCCACCGGAAGCTCCGGGGCGCCGCCCCCGGGCCTCTTGCTGACCCGGGCGCCCATTCGGCGCGCAATTTGGCAACTTCGCACAAAATGCCCGAACACCCAAGTCGACTGTTAGGGTTTTACGCGCGCCAAACACGAAAAGGAGAGATTTTTTACCGGTAAAAAGGGCTGGAAACAGAAGAAAAATGGAAACTTTGGGGCCAAGGAACGGAGAGGAGCATAAAAAAGGGGAAAAGGTGGGAGCTTTATATGGTTTATGAAGTAAGAACAGGGCAATGAGAGAGAGAAAGAGAGAGGGTTTGAGAATGGCTTGTACGCATGAGAAAGGGGAGGGGAGAGAGAAAGAGATAGAGAGGGGAAGCAACACCTCTTTCTCTCTCTCTCTCTCTCTCTCTCTCTCT
The DNA here is from genome assembly GCA_016920855.1 of Puya raimondii. NCBI lineage: Eukaryota > Viridiplantae > Streptophyta > Magnoliopsida > Poales > Bromeliaceae > Puya > Puya raimondii. The sequence continues at coordinate 2,760,328 of JABWPP010000044.1, read as the reverse complement.
CTCTCTCTCTCTTCTTTCTCTCTAGCTTGTACGCGGGAAGCAAGGGGGAAAAGGGAGAGAAAGGGGTTTGGGACAGAGAGGGAGGAGTGGGGGATGCAGAAGCAATTAAGGAGTACGGAATTTTCGGAGGAGCTTTTAGAGGAAGCAATTAATTGAATGTGGAGTTGGGGACTTTTGGGGAGGTTGAGGTGGGAAACAGTGGAGAGGAGTGTTGGGGACAAAGAGGAAGAGTGAGGAAGAAGAAGAAGAAGAAGAAGATGAGAAATTTAGAAAGAGAACCAAACATATGGTTTGAGCCCAACCCAAGTTTAATTTTCTGACTAAGCCCATTGATATTTTGGGCTTGGTCATTAAATTCTTTATTAAGCTCTCATTAGGATTGCAGAGAGATTCAGTTACGTGCACCGAGAAAGCCGGATGAAAAAAAATAATAATTTATTTATTTTTATATATGTTATTACATTGCGAATATTGTAATTCTTAAGATATAATTTCCGTAGCTAGGGATGTCAATAGATATGGATACCCGAAATTTTATCCGAATCCGAATCCGAACGGAGTGGATTTATCCGACGCTAACCCGACAGATTTGGATTTGAATATGATTTTGATTGTGCCCGATCCGAACCTAAACCCGACCCGAACCCGAAATTTTTTTACATTATATATATATATATATATATATATATATATATATATATATATATATATATATATATAGAACTAGGCTGGAATACTATCAATAGCACCAAGCTATTGGTGCTATTAGTTTTTTAGCCCTTGGATTGAGAAATGTGCGGTTAGGATGATGTGGGCTCCCTAGGATTGAGTGGGTGGTTGGTTGAATAGTATAATCTAACGGGTAAAAATAATCAAAGGATTAAATCTAATGGTGGAAAACTCGATAGCACCAAGCCCTAGGTGCTATCTCGATAGCACCAAGCCCTTGGTGCTATCGATAGTATCACAGCCGGACTCTATATATATATATATAAATGTTTGATGTCGTATTTAAATTTGTATTTTAAAAATTTAGATTTCATCTAATGTATTTTGAAATATTATAAAGCGAAATAATTGTTTCGGGTTCGAATTTTCGGATTCGGGCTCGGGTTCGGATTTCGGATTTTTGGTCGGGTTCGGGTTTGGATATGGATTTTTAAAATCCGTCGAATTCGGGTTCGGGTTTCGTAGTCGGGTTTGGGTTTCACAGTTGGGTTCGGAATTTTGAAAATCCACCCCGAATCCGACCCGTTGACATTCCTATTCGTAGCCTTATCAGAAAATGAAGAAGCGGACTCTCATATGCTTTGGGTCTGATTCCTTTTCACAGAATTGTATTACAGTTCGTTCGGTATTGAGGTTCATTTAATGTTAATGGATAAAATAAAATTAGGACAAAAGCATATAGGAATATGCTTTTATTTTTTCCAGTAGAATCGTAAAAAATATATCGTAACTGACTCATTGCGATATGCAGAACGTGATATTACGTACGGAAATAACAAGATAAATGTAATTGCAATCACAAACGGAGCCTTAGATAACTCTCAATACCAAAAAGACACTTAATTGTCATTTATGTTAGAACTCGACACAGAAATATTCGAGTAGGCTCCAAGAATTTCGACGTCAAATCCGGGCTAAAAGGAGCTCAGAGTGAAAATATATAAAAATGCTTATTTATTTTTTTGATAGAACCACCGAAATCATATCTTAAGCGAAGAAATATAATTTTCATCTATCCTAAGATAGATTTGTATTATCTATTTACGCATATCCCCTACAAATCTGAATTGTTATATAATAAAAACTCTGATTTCTTACAAAATCAAAATTGCTAGTCCAATATAAAAACTTTTTAGTATTTACAATTTTATTTTTTTGGTTAAGGAATTACACTGGCAAGGATATATAAATATAAATTCAGAATTTACAAAACCATTTTAGCAATTCTTACAAAGTTGCTAATAAGACAAACCCAGCAACTGTTAAAATGGCATGGCACCCAATCAATATATAGTAGAATCACTTGGAATATCCTCATACTAGGAAAAATGAAAAATTATTAAATTATTAAATTTATTTTTCCTTTTTATAAAGTACATGTTATGAAATAAGAGCAAAGATTCCTGTTTATTATTTATTAGATAGATCCAACATGCCAGCTACTACTCACATAGGAGTCCTTATTTGATTGGTCACGTGAAGGAGTGTGCAAACATAGTGGGTTTTTTTTGCATTTGGCCCCTTCAAAAAAAAAAATTTCACAAATAGCTCCACCAAATTTATAATTGCAAAATTGGCCCTATACCCGCCACGCAAGCGCCACATAAGCGTCATGATGGAATGAATGTTTAGGTTGAACACGGTGAATCATTCACCGTGTTCAAACACGGTGAATGATCCCCGTGTTCAATGCCCCGCACGATCTCTCTTCCTCTCTCTCCCCTGAGCTTTCCCTATTTCTCTCTCAGTTCCCCTCTTCGAGCTCTCCGCCGTCGCCCGCCGCCACCGCATCCCCTCTCCTCCTCCCTCCTCCTTCCCTCCCTCCTCCGTCGCATCCCTCTCCTCCCTCCTCCTCCCCTCCCCCCTCCTTCATCATCATCATCATCATCATCACCACACATTCACGGCAACCTAGGGATAGAAGGGGAACACGGTGAATCATTCACCGTGTTTGAACACGGTGAATGATTCACCGTGTTCAACTTAAACTTCTGGCGCTCACGTGGCAGAGATATGGCCAATTTTACAAATTAAAATTTTATAGGGCTATTTGCAAAAAAAAAATTTGTTAAGAGGTTAAATGCAAAAAAAAGCCCCACATAGTAGCCCCATTGAATCCAATAATCAATTTCTCATGATATTGAAATTAAAATTAGGTTAAAAATTTAATAGTTGGTATGTGAAATTCTATATTCGAATTTTATTTACTTCACATTTTTAGTTAAATTTATTTCTGAAAAAATATGAACAAAACGGATAGCTTGCGAAAAGAAAAAAATGTAGAAGGACCTCAACTATATATAGGCCATTTATATAAATTCTAATTTTGTTTGTACCACTTAAATGTTTTTAGATTGTTATTTCGAGACCTTTCTTCACCACCGCTAAGTTTTGAGTTTGATCATATTTTTTATTTGTAATAAGAGATGTCCATTTCAGTATTAACTAAAATGACAAAATCGTCACTTTGATAATACAATAAAAAAAAATGCAGAACATCGATATGAAAATACGCTATAAATTTATACAGTTGATTGATAAGGAGTACGGTCAAATGTTTAGAATGGAATACTATATTCAATTTTTTGATTATTATTTTACAATAAGATAAATCACTTCATAGATGAAATATGCGATTCTACTAAATTTTAAATAGCAAAATGTTTGAAGAAAAAAAATATAAAATTTCTTACTTTCAGTCATACTAGAAAATATTCATTCGGGATAAGCTATTTATGAATAACTTATTTTAACATCCAAACAGGATCATAGAGATGTCGGGAGATTTTTCAGTAGTGTGGACTGTAAAGAGGATCCACCCCACGTTACTTACTGACAAAGTTGTTTAATGTATCATAATTATTAGTTGGCACAAATATAGATCTAGATTTTTTTTTTTTGATAGCAAGTCACCTATTTTTTTAAGAAATAAATTTAGCTAGAAATGTAAAATAATTAGACTTCGAATATGGGATCTCAGGTACCAATCATTAAGTCATTAGCCAACTGCGCCAGATACATTCAGTATAGATCTAGATATTGTTAGTCATATATAGCATATAAATAACAAAGCTAAACACATACCGACGATTATAAATAATAAATAAAAAATAACTTATAAAGCGCCATTAAGAAGAAAGTTTTATCAATTAGTGAAGCATGAGAATGATTTGAATATAGCAAACTGATTTTTTTTATTTTTTTAAATTTTTTTTTTGTCTCCGTCAATCTTTTTTATGGTACGAAGATAATGAATATTTTTCAACAAAATGCACATAGAGAAGGTGCGGCGATCAAAATCCCTTCACGTCAGATTAGGATTCTTTTTAATTTAAATATTAGTCATTAATTTGTTAGGATTATTTTTTATCTAAATATTACCATTTAACTTGTATGATTAGATGTACCACCTTATCTTAAATCCCAACATACACTTATTAAAGCTTCTGAATAAATAAAAAGGCCAATTTAGCACTTTGGACAGGTGTAAATCTTTTTTCTTTTCTTTTTCTTTTTCTTTTTTGTTTTTATTTTTTGTTTTTCTTTTGTTTTTTACTTTTAGTATTTAATTTAGACAAGTATTTTCACATTATAAACCAATTTTTAGATAGATTTGAAAGAATAATACATGCATATGATTTATATCAATCCATAATGCGGTTATGCGGGTGTCAAAATTATTATTTGATGTGGAGTTTGATAAAAAGTGTATTGTTTCGCTGTTTGTTCGATTGTACATAATAGTATATAAATTTGAAACAGTCGTAAAGAGCAGTAGTTCATTAATAACATAGTGGTAAAAGTGTCTGGATTGTTGTATGTTTTTCAAATACACAAGTATTTTTTACAATAAGGGCCCGTTTGGAAAACCCGTAATACAGAGTAATAAGCCAACTTACTCTGTATTTTAGAAAACTCCGTTTATTTTTTAGTTGCTACGTTTGGATGGCCTAACAAAATAAAAAATTTACGGAGTAAAATGGACAATCCGGTGTAATATTGGGGTAAAAAAAAAAACAGGTCGGAGCTCTGGAAAATTATTCCCTGTTCGTCGCGCTCGAAAGCTCGCCCCTTTCTTGCCCTTCTTTCTTTCTCCTCACCCTCCCCATCCTCTCTCTTTCCCTCCTCCTCCTCTCCCCGCTCTCCCAACCCATCATGCTTTTTCCTCATCCTCTCATCCTGTCTCTTTCTTCCTCCCCCTTCCCTCTCCAAACCCGTCATGGCACCGCCGCCACCGCCGCCACCGCCGCCCTCAGCCGCTGCCCTCGGCCCTCAGCCGCCACCGCCCTCCGCCGCCGCCCTCCTCCGTTGCTGCCACCGCCCTCCACCGCCATCGCCGCCCTCTGCCGCTGCCCTCCGCCCTCCGCCCTCCGCTCTTAGCCGCACCGCCCTCCGCCTCCAACACTGCCGCCGCCCCCCCCTCCCTCTGTCGTTGCCGCGGCCCTCCGCCGCCCCCGCCGCCGTTGCCCTCCTCCGCCGCCACCGCCGCCCCACCCGCCGCCCCCTCAGCCGCTGCCCTCGGCCCTCAGCCGCCACCGCCCTCCGCCGCCGCCGCCCTCCTCCGTTGCTGCCGCCGCCCTCCACCGCCATCGCCGCCCTCTGCCGCTGCCCTGCGCCCTCCGCCCTTAGCCGCACCGCCCTCCGCCTCCAACACCCCCGCCGCCCCCCCCCCCCCCCTCTGTCGTTGCCGCGGCCCTCCGCCGCCCCCCCGCCGGCGCTGCCGCCGCCGTCCTCCACAGCCGCCCTCCGCCCTCCACCAAACACCAAAAATTTATTTTTTTTACATCAAATTATTTTTTTCCGGACTTGAACCAAACAATAAAAAACGGAGTAAAAAATTATAGAGTTTTTAAGTTTTTGTACCAATCTATTACAGCAAAATATAAAACTCTATTTTAAATTCCTACGGTTGCCAAACAGGCCCTAAGAGGGGAGCTTTTCTTTTATAATACATAGGTAACTAAGTAAGAGTTCAAACCCGAGGGTGATCAGAAGTAGAGAGGGGTAAAATACTTTTCAGCTGTAAATATTTGCTTTTGTTGTTTGATTCACTATAACTTTACTACTTTCGGTTGAAACTCAAACTTTCTAAAATATCGTAATTGACTTCCGCCCACCCCAGGAGATAGTAGGGATGCAAATGGATTCGAATCTGCTGCAATCCGCCAAATAAATAGAGCGGGAGGCGAGGACCCCTTTCTTTCTTTGATCTGTTCTAATCTGCCAAAAATCCGCTCCATCCCCTCCCGATCCACCCCAAATGGAGCGATAAGTGAGGGCCGAAAATAGGATTAAATATAATCCGTCTCAAATCCGCCCCGACTCAACAAGCAATGGAGCAGGAGGTGGGGAATCCCTCCCCCCCCCCCCCACCCCTCTGTTTGCATTCTTAGTAAGGAAGTCAATTACGAAAAAATAGAGTAACAAAAGAACTGAAAAACTTCAATTCCACAGCTATAAAATTAAATAATAAAATAAAAATAATTTTCGCCTTAATTCTAGTTCATCAAAAATTCTACTTCAATCTGAACGTCAACTCCAACGAAACAAACAAACAACCAACTTACTACTTTTTACGTACTAAAAGCAACCGATAATCTCACTAATATAACTGTTTCTATAATTGAAAATTCATTGAAAGATCATAAATTTCAAAATTTGGCCTGATTCGTTGAACTTGATTTGTGTGTCTGTTAACAGCACAACTTAGAAACTGACAAAACCTAATTTCTAACGTTGGTTTTGGACCGTTACTTCCGCCGATCCAATCGAAGTTACAATAACGGGCAAATTGTACGGCTAGTCCCCGACCTTTTTGCTAAGTTTCGCTTTAGTTCTCGAGCTTTTAAACATTTGTTGTCTCTAAACTCTTAAACGCGTTCTGTTGGCTGAAAGGAGCCAGCATCTTGTCCTGTAGCGAAAAGTCGGGTTGGGCCGAGTCACGTTCGAAATGACGGAAGGTCCGATTGAGTCGAGTCATATTCGAAATGACGTGAGGCGGTTGGATCGAATCACAATCGAGACATGTGGGCGCTGTATTTGTACGCTTTAAGTGAATTGGTTATATTTTTCTAACAACTCGAACTTTTGAAGTTGATGGTTAACACCAAAGATCTGACACGTTTCACTTTTTGTAAATATTTTTTCTTATTTATTCGTCCTAGATATTCCTCTCTTCCTCCGCTCTTATCCAAAGGGTAGTTAAGACAAATTTCGTCATGTTCTTATATTTCAATTGAACACTTTGTTTTATCAATGAGAAAAAAAAAATTATTTTTCCATAAAAAATTCATGATACATAAAAAATATGATTTATACTTGTGAAAATTACCGGCCGGCCAGAATTAGTAGATGATAAATTATTTAATGGATAAGTATAACTATGTGCCGTAAATTTATCGATTACTTTTTCCATTATATATTTTAACCCCACCACTAATTAAGTTTTTAATTTTTATACGACAATAAGACATCTAAATAGAGAGTAGGAGATGAAGGAAAACAAAAGGATAATTTTATAATGTTCGAATAAACAGATAAAATAGGTGTAAGCAATAATTTTAATATAAGATAAAGACTAAAATAAATTAATGACCAGGCACCATCAAACATAATTTAAGTTATTTAAACTTTTCAAAATTAGATTTCATCTTTTTAGGATATTATTTTTCTAACAATCCAGTGATTTCAAATACATTTTATATTATCTATTAAAACTTATTAGTTTTATGACCTCTCGAATATTAAGCAAATAAGGTTATAAAATTGTAAAATTCGTAAACCTGAATAAATTAAACAGCCTAAATCAAGTTTACCGACATGAATAGTCCATTCGAATAATCTATAAAAACAACCCGTAAATAAACGATCTAACATATTTCTTGATATATTCTAGCCTTACTCTACATATTATATGTATATAAATTTTTGATTGGATAAATTTGTATAAAAAAATGCAAGAATATATATATATAATTCTATTTGTACACCTCAAAAATAGGTATAGATTTTACACACTCTATTCTAGAATTTACAAACCTGATGTATTTTTAGTATTTTAAAAAAATTGACAACATAATAAGTCATTTTTAGCCTTTAGATGAAAGAGCGTAAGATATGTACTTCTTTTAGAATGTACCAATAAAAAAGCTCAAAAAAATAAAAGATAAAAGAGTTTTTTAATATTTTAGAACATAAGGGACCGATGCGTAAATTTCCTGTCCTCATTTATCCCGGTTCACACCCGTTGAACGGCTATTCCCCGTCCTATTCTTTCGTCTTATTCCCTTTTCCTCATTTTTTAATTTTTATTTATTTTCTTAAAAGGATTAATTGCATACAGGTCTCTGTAAACATATTGAATTGCAAATATATTCCTACAAAGTTCAACTTTCATACGTTATTTCTGCAAAAGTCTTAATATTTTTAAATATGTCCCTCTGGTTTGTTACCGTTAGAGAACTGTTTATATTTTTAATTTTGCTCTCACAAAAAAGTCCCTTCAAAACTCATAACAGTATAATATAGAAGAGATAAAAATGTCAAAAACTAACCATATTTAAATATTTAACCTATAGTTAACTAAATTTTTCTAACGGATTCTAATGGCAGTGACATATTTGAAAATATTAGGATTTTTACAGGAACAACGTATAAAAGTCGAACTTTGTAGAAATATATTTACAATTTACTATATTTGTAGGGACCTGTATGCAATTAACCCTTCTTAAAAAATACTTACTCCGTGCTTCGACGGCAACGCCCCATGCATTGGAAAGATTCCTCCCCACCGTTTCTCTTCGTATTATTATTTATTATTTATTATTTATTTGTAATTTATAATAATAACTCCCCCCCCTCAAACCCTAGTCGCATCCTCGTCGTCGTCTTCGCGAGGTCTCCTCCTCTCTCTCTCCCCTCTCTCTCTCTCTCTCGCGCGCGCGCTAGGGAGAGCATAGAAGAAGCGGAGAGGGGGAAGGGTGCGCTAGGGCTCGGCGGAGATGGATCTGGAGAAGAAGCCCGTGGTGTCGGACGTCGGGGCGTGGGCGATGAACGTGGTGAGCTCCGTGGGGATCATCATGGCCAACAAGCAGCTCATGTCCCCCAGTGGCTACGGATTCTCCTTCGGTAACCCTCCTCTCCCACCCGCATTTGCTGATTCGGGCTTGATTCGTGGGATTTGTGGTGGTCTCAGCGTTAAAAATGGGGGTTTTTACGCGTTTGATTTGGTTAGGGTTTGTGGGGGTGAATGTTGATCTTGCTAAGATGAGTTGATATGTGTGAAATCTTAGGATTGATAAGCGGATCCGATGTCTTACTGTTTGAGATGTAGTTGGTTTTGTCGAAGTTTGCTAATTGAAGCTGAATTTTGCAGCGACGACGCTAACGGGGTTCCATTTCACTGTAACCGCCCTTGTTGGTTGGATTTCGAATGCGACCGGATACTCGGCGTCCAAGTATGTTCCTTTCTGGGAGCTCTTCTGGTTCTCCATTGTTGCTAATATGTCGATTACGGGGATGAACCTTAGTCTCATGCTGAACTCGGTCGGATTTTATCAGGTCTGTTTTGTTACGCCTAGTTTCGTAGAACCGGAATTTACAGAGTTTTATCAAGTATTATCGATCTATGCTCTGAAAATAACTTCTTAAACGAAAATGTAGATCTCCAAATTGAGCATGATACCGGTGGTTTGCTTGATGGAATGGATTCTCCACAGCAAGCACTACACCACGAAGGTGATAACGGCCGTGATTGTCGTAGCCTTTGGGGTTGGAATATGCACGGTTACCGATGTCGAGATCAACACGAAGGGATTCCTTTGTGCGTGCGTGGCTGTGTTCTGCACATCGCTACAACAAATTGTGAGCATCTTAGCTTGCTTTCGTTTTCTGATCTTTCCCAAATTGATACCAAGTAGACTTGTTGTTCTTTTTTGCTCTCGTATCTCTTCCCTCTTCGCTTGGATTATAGTTTATTATTGTGATTTATGGATTCCACATAATGCAAGGGAGAGATCTGTTAGGGAGAGTTGAATTTTGGTTGTTTTAAAGCTTAAATGACTTGATCTATAACTATATAATTCAGTTTTATTAGTTCTCTACAGTGAATAAATATGCTATTTTTGTTCAATTATAATTTCTTGAATCAGAATGCTTTAAGATTTTGATTCAGATTTGGTATTAATTGGATGCTATAAAGTAGAGGAAGGGTTGAAGAAACAGGTGAATTAGGAAGGAGTGAGAGGAAGAACCATAGAAGTTATGATAGAGAAGCTGACTACCCAATGGCCTAAAAAGAGATTTCTTCTTTCATTAATTTTCAACTTTCACTTTTGGCAAATCAACCCTCTCACGCATATAATGACCCTAATAACCTTGAATTCTTCTCAAAAATATTTAGACGTTGTATATTTAATTAAGTTTTGAACTATTGATATTCTTAGAAATCAATAATCTACTTGGATCGTGGGCGCCCAACTTTTAGTTCCTCTAATGCTCAGCTGCTGGAGGTAAATTTCATAAGATCGACTTTTCTCAAGGGGCTAGCAACTAGTCCTTATCAGGATCCACATATGACACTATAGTATGCGAGCAACTAATTAGGGTTCAAATATGACACTGTATAATATGTAAGCAACTATAGAAGAAATTGAGAAAGTTCCACCTAAATTTGAAAATGAACGTAATTTAGCAGGGATCATTTCCATTTGAATTCATGAGACTGATCTCATGTAGAATCGAGACCTTCAGTCATCTTCCCTTAAATGTTTAGTAAGGTTCATCACTATCTGTGAATATTCCTTCTTGACTCAATCTACCAACGGCTTGCTAACGTAACAATATTGGCCTGTAACCAAAAAATTAATTTAGATCTGTTCCTAAGAAAACAACTGTTTAATGTCCGTCAAATTATGGTACTTCTATGTAGTCTTACCAAGATCAATGATAACTTAATGGGAGGACTAAAAAGGAGCAAAGACCTGGTTCATAAATTATTTTTAAGAGTGTAAAACTCAGTGAATTATTCGTTATTACAGTTTCGAAGCTGTTATATGTAAAACAGTAGAATTTAAATATCTACATAATCTGAGCTAACACATAGGCTTTTAGCACAAGTTAGAAGGGCCCTCCTAATAGTATAGTGGTCAATACAAGTGAAAACAGTGTTTTGGATACGCATTGCAGTTTATCTTTCTTCGAAGGAATGTAAACAGAACTTTCTAGATCTCGGTGGGTTTCAAACTATGAACATTCAATGTTTTGCTTCAGATTGTGAGATTTGAGCTAAAATAGTAAGGTGCCGATATTTACAGTAAATCGGGTCTCACGCTCTTACAAATTTTGTAGAACAATTGGTTATACCTAATTCTGATCTGTAGTAGGATTGCCCATGGAACATTTATACTTTGATTTCATTTACATCTGAGCATGATTGTTCCATATACGTCGGTTACTTGAAGATACATCAGACGATCATCAAATAACTGAAGAATGTAAGAATCTTCAAAATGATGTAAGACGGATTTAGTTTAAAACACCATGCAATATTGCAATGGTCCACTTTTAGGTTTTAACTTCTAAGTATTATCAGTTTACCATCACGGTGTCAATCAGTAAAGTTGATCAATATACCCTTATCAGAATTTGTTTATCAACTTTTAAAGGAACATTGTTCACCAATTATTGGTAATCACACACACGCGCGCGCACACACACACATATATATATTGCATACAATTAACTCATTCAAACCTACATTCTATATGCTGTACCATAGTTATCTTAAACTAACTTTTGCGTGATATCTGTGCATATCTTATGCTGATAATGCTACTTTCTTGGTGCAGACAATTGGCTCTTTCCAAAAGAAGTATAACATTGGTTCCTTCGAACTCCTCAGCAAAACTGCTCCTATTCAAGCCGCCTCGCTGCTTCTTTTTGGCCCTTTTGCAGACCACTACCTCAATGGGGGCTCTTTATTAGAGTACCACTTTTCCACCGGAGCAACCGTAAGTTCTAATCATTAATAAGCATGCCTGTTTGAACAGATATGGGGCTTATTGTTTATGCGATATCTCATTAATGAGTTTATATGACTTAAATTAGATGGCAAGTGGCTTGCTCTACTATATTCTCCAACTAACAAGTTTACCATGAGCAAAGACACATAGAGCTTATCTGGTCCATCTCAAGCTGCTACAGAAGTGCTATAGGGTGGAGCTTGGACAGGACAGCTTCATTGTGCAGCGAATGCAGAAGCTTCAAACTATGGAGCTTCTGTTTTTAGGGCCCAATAACTTATTTTAGCTTTTCACCAAAACACCTTCTTACTATATTTTTATCCAATCTTCTAATTGCTACCTCGTGGAGTAGAGAAGCTGTACTCGGAGCCAGACCAAATGGCCTTTTATAGAAATAATTATGAGGATTTTTGGGCTGCTTTTAATATAAGTGCTTTATATTTACTCTTTTTGCAGTTCTTCATACTTCTTTCCTGCTCCCTCGCGGTCTTTTGCAACATGAGCCAATACCTCTGCATCGGCCGATTCTCCGCTACATCCTTCCAAGTTCTCGGCCACATGAAAACCGTCTGCGTGTTAATTCTCGGCTGGATACTCTTCGATTCGGCCCTAACCGTGAAGAACATCCTCGGGATGCTCCTCGCCATTCTGGGCATGGTAGTTTACAGTTGGGCAGTCGAGTCGGAGAAGCAGTTGAAGGTCGCACCTTCACTTATCAGAAGCGATAGCCGATTTGACAGCGAGGATGTGAAGCTCCTCAAGGAGAAAATGAATGGCCTTACTCAGTCCGATCTCGAGATTGGGCAATTCAAAAGCTGATTTTTCTCCTTTTTTTCCTTATTTTTTTTAATATTTTTTTACCCATTTCATCTGTTACTAATTGTTCCTCTTTCGGGTCATTGTATTGATCTTTTATTATCTTTTTCTTCTTCTTTTTTTGGTTTTATTTGGAGGAGAGCTCCATTATCAGAGTATAGTAGCGATTTTTGTTGTATAGACCACGAGGATCGATCCATTTCTGATGGTAAATGTGTTACAGGTATGTATGAGAAACCCTTTTGTTATAGAACAAGTCTTGGTTTGATTTCCTGCAACTTCGATATTCAATTGTTGATGTGCCCAAATTAATTTCTGCTAATTATTGTAAAATTTGTGGAGAAATGGTCGCTTTTCACCCTTTTCTTTTCGTTCAGAAATTACTGGATCGATTTAAAAATCTCATCTTTTCCATGATAAGAATCGTAAAATGTGTATTTCGCATCATGTTTATGAAAATTGTGACGGAGTGGTTTTAAGTTCAATTTTTAAATAAATTTTTTTTGCTTCTATTTTCTTTTGGAACATTCGGATAATTCTCGTATATTAATGAATGGTTTGTTAATTGTATGCATGCAAAAATTTTCTGTGCACTGAATTTGCAAGGAAAATATGGTTTTGTTCGCTGCCGTTTTGTTCTCTGAACCTGTCATGATTTGTTAATTTATATGTAGGAATTTTCTGCGTACTGAATCTGCAAAAAAAATACGGTTTTGTTCGCTGCCGTTTGGTTCTTTAAACTTGTCATGATTTGTTAACTGTATGTAGAAATTTTCTGCACACTGGATATGTGTAAGGAAAATGCGGCCTTGTTCGCTGCCGTTTTGGTCTCTGAACCTGTCCTGCACTGCAGAAGCTTCTTCGCTTCTTCCTCGCCGTCCATTAACTTCATGCTTTTACCGTTTACCCTTCCTGTACCCTGTATCACTGGGGAACTTTAATCACTAAAAGCAATTTTATACGACATAAGTGCTTCTCCCAAAATATTCTACAACATTTCACAAATGCAGTATATTGAAGGATTCAAATTGAAAGGTTCATCTAATTCACACAAAAAAAAAAAAAATTGTATAATATTTTACCTACGCTGATTTAACTGTTTCTTATTCTTATTACTATTATTATTATGAGATAACTTCAAATATCACCACAGTAGTTTCGTGCTTTCTCACTTTAGTGCCCTGTGGTTTAAAACGTATCACTTTAGTACCTTGTGGTTTGGTTATTCTTTTTTTGTTATCTTTTCGTTAATTTTTTTGTTAAATTAATGAGAAAGTTAAAACTACAGGATAGTAAAGTGAATATTCGATAAACCATAGGTGGAATATTTAAAGTTTTTCTGTATAATTTAACGAAAATATTAACGAAAAGATAATACAAAAAAAGAGAATAACCAAACCACAGAGTACTAAAATGATACGTTTTAAACCACAGGGCACTAAAGCAAAAAAGTACGAAACTACAGGAGTGGTATTTGAAGTTATCCCGGAAGATATTGTGAGTGGATACTGCGTTACTTAAAATTAAATCCAAATCCAACCAATCAGGGCTCAAATGCAATGTGGGTCCCAACCTAAAGTAGTAACATCAAGATGTTGTTACTTGTTACTATGCACATGAAACGTGTACGGTGTTGTTTCGCAATTTTGCACCGCCCCACCTAATTGGTAACTATTTATTAAGAAAACCCACTGATTGGTATTTTATGAATTAAAAGTCAATTGTGAGTTGGTAGCAATAAATATTAAAGCTATAAATAATTTATTTAATTGTAAGAGGTTGAGAAGTAGATTTATAAAATTTTGTGTAAAAAGTTATTAGCGAGATAAGTTTATTTTTTATTTAAAATTATTCTTTTTAATTATTATAATTAGAATTACTACTAATTTGGGCATAGTTTCAACTACAGTATTTGAATTCCGATATATCCAATTAAGTACTGAATTTACATCAGTATATAATTATAATTACAGGGCAATTATTACTACGTGTAACCAAATAACTCCTCTGTGTGTTTCCGTCGTATTGGGCCAATTCAGTGTTTTTTATTCAGTGCGTTAGAAACTGTTTTCCACACCTGATGTATTGATAATCTCATAGACCACACGTTAAAATAGGTATGCTAATAACTTTGGAATTAAAATTTAACTTATATAAGATGTGTTTACGACATGAAAAATGCTTGTGAATAAAATTTTATAATTTTTGAATGTCAATTTCTCGCAAATTGAATAATGACTCTTTCTTTCGTTAATTATTGAGATTGATGATCATAACAAATCGAGTGCAATGCATGAGGGCTGAGGAGATATCAGGTGTGGACAGTTACATCAAAAATGCTATTATAGCGGCTACAAAATCACATTTAAAAGATGAAAAAGGAGAGAAGAAGAAAAGATTTAGAAGAAAAAAATTATTTTTTCTCTTCCTGGTGACGAATAGAAAAGGAGTGAAAAATGACAAGAAAACGGCCTTCGGTAATAGTCAAATTTTTATTTGCAAGACTCAAAAAATGTACGAAATGTACGGTGATGTATACCTGTACCGATCATGCTCATCAACTTCCTCTCGTCCGTCCGATCCGCTGCCGCACAGTAAACGTGAATCGCATTCTCCGTCCATGTCCTACGAAAATACACAAAACTCTTCCGACGAAAAATCTCAAGACCATTCCCACTCCTCACTCCTTATTGGTCGAGAGCCTCGTTCAGTGATTATCCAACCAATCAAATTAAGCCACGTAATATTGGCGTAGCTATTTCTTTTTCGTTTTTAAGAAGAGACAACGAAGCCCAATCCCACTCCACCACGCACGCTATCATCATCATCATCATTATCATCATCATCATCATCATCTTCTTCTGCTTCGTCCTAATTGCCCCCCACTTTCTCAATTTATTTTTAGCCCACGCATTTCTCCATTAATTACGACTTTTGCCATTACCCGCACCAGATGTTAGATGTTATCCCTCTGCGTGATCTATAAAATCCGCTTCCCCGCGAAGCGCTTCTTCGGTCAAAATCCCGAGCTCGACAGACATGGCCTCGTCTTCTTCCTTCGCCGCTTCGCACCTCCTCTCCCCCGCCGCGCTCGTCGGCTCCTCCTTCGCCCCCCGGCGCCGCCCCGCCGCGGCGCTCCCGGCGCTCCGCCGCTGCTGCCGCCGCCGCGCCGCGCGCGCCTCCGCCCCGGCGGAGCTCAACGCGTCCGGCGCCGGGGCGGGGGCGGCGGTGGAGATGGGGAGGGAGTTCGATTTCAAGGGGTACATGGTGGCGAGGGCGGCGGCGGTGAACCGCGCGCTGGACGCGGCGGTGCCGGTGGCGTACCCGGAGCGGGTGCACGAGGCGATGCGGTACTCGCTCCTGGGCGGGGGGAAGCGCGTGCGCCCCGTGCTGTGCCTCGCGGCGTGCGAGCTCGTGGGGGGGCGCGAGCCCTGGGCGCTGCCCCCCGCGTGCGCGGTGGAGATGATCCACACGATGTCGCTCATCCACGACGACCTGCCCTGCATGGACGACGACGACCTCCGCCGCGGCCGGCCCACCTGCCACATCGTCTACGGCGAGCCCCTCGCCGTCCTCGCCGGCGACGCCCTCCTCGCCCTCGCCTTCCGCCACCTCGCCGACCCCTCCTCCTACCCCCCCTCCTCCGTCCCCTCCGCCGCCCCTCGCCTCCTCCGCGCCGTCGCCGAGCTCGCCCGCTGCATCGGCGCCGAGGGCCTCGTCGCCGGCCAGGCCGTCGACCTCGAGTCCACCGGCCTCGCCGACCCCGTCTCCCTCGACCGCCTCGAGTACATCCACCTCCACAAGACCGCCGCCCTGCTCGAGGCCTCCGTCGTGCTCGGCGCCATCGTCGGCGGCGGCTCCGACGACCAGGTCGACCGCCTCCGCCGCTACGCCCGCTGCATCGGCCTCCTCTTCCAGGTCGTCGACGACATCCTCGACGTCACCAAGTCCTCCCAGGAGCTCGGCAAGACCGCCGGCAAGGACCTCGCCAGCGACAAGACCACCTACCCCAAGCTCCTCGGCCTCGACAAGTCCCGGCAATTCGCCGAGCAGCTTCTGTGCGACGCCAAGGACCAGATCGCCGCCTTCGATCCCGTAAAGGCGGCGCCTTTGCTTCATCTCGCCAACTACATCGCTTACCGCCAGAAATAGCTTCACAGATTTCGAGTTCTTCGGTTGCCCAGGCACCAAATTTGAGTACACGGTTCGAAAGGCTCTCAATTCCTCTGCTATAGTCAATAGTTTTAAGTTGTGCTTTTGCTGCTGCTGCTTAGATGTATGCGGATTCATGTCATAGTAAAATATGTAGTTTATCAGTTATTGAATCATTCGCCGATTATGGTAATATCTTAGGAGCTTCTTCCTCTACGTGTGAGTTCAATTCTATGCTCTAGGAAATAGGATCAGTAGTTTTTTGTGTCAGAATTCGTCTAGTGCGGATAATGTAAAGCTTATCGGAGATAACATGAAGATGTATCGTGTTGACGTCGATACATCTTCATCTAGTGATGAATAAACAATATTCGCGGGTGAGCTTCTAAAGGATTTCGTCTCCTTTCCGACTCTATAGTGCCTGAGAAACCATCCTTTCAATGAGTTCTAATCTTCTTTACTTAGATGTGATGCAATTTATAAAGCATTTTCACTGGTTCCAGGTCTCAATGTGCTCTACTTGGAAACTCGAGGGAAAAATTATGGGTGTGGAACGATGTATGTCGGTTATACTATTTAGTCAATTTATGGGAATTTACACTTTGTTTTCTCTACAGATGTATACTGCCACTAAACCATAAACATCACATCGAAGAGCAAATACTTTACAGTTATTAGCTGAGACTTTGTATTGGTCTGAAGTATGTTTATGATACAACAAAAGAAAAGTAATGTTTCCTCTGTAATTCTCATTGGGCATTATATGGCTCTTCTATCTAACCAAAATATGTTATATAGCAGCATTGAAAGTCTTGTAAGTGTCTCTTGTTCTTTTCCGTTTTACTGGAGTTGCGGTTATAGTCTGTTATGTGCTATGAAAGTAGACGATTTAAGCAGCTACAAGGTTATGCCTTCTCTCTCAACCTAAGTATGTTTTCTTTTTGATAGAGTGTATAACAGAACAGCTTATTTCATTTTGATATGGAAAGGTTTTAATGTCGTGGAAAAGCTGTGTTGTTTGTGAAATTTGTGTATTTGGAATCTCAGTTTGGTTTGGTATTATATATTGGGAAAAGTCCCTTGGTATTATTCTTGTACTTAATCATTTCTTAGGAAAATGATATCTTCATTGCATCTATAATGATCGACAATATAATTACCAGTTTATGGAAAGACCAAAATTCAACTATTTGTTTATTTGATGTGTAGTCTGGTTGGTCAACTTGGGAGATTCTGAAACAACTGCAACAAATTTCATAAATGATCTTAGCTTTAGTAGTATTAACTTGATATTTAAGTTAACCTCAGATAAAAATTAGGACCAAATCACACAGAAACAAAACAATGATAATCCCATTAACTTTCCTAATGCAGTGGTGGATCTGTTGGTGTAACATAAGCCAACAGAAAAATTCACCGAAAAAAGTAAAACTATAGTAGTTAGATAACAATAAATTATGGATATTTACAGGAAACACCTGTGCGAAATAAGATAGGACCTCATTTCTCATCTGTATGTTCATTTTCTTTCTACTCTTTTGATGATATAGTTTTCAGTTGACTCCATATATTGAAGTGAATAGTTTTTTTAATGTTCTAAGAAAACTTGTGTATTAGCTTGATGGTTAGGGTATTTTGTGCTCAAGAATATTTCATTAGCTATCAGATTAACTCTGCAGTTTTGTGCATGTGTGCGATCTTTTCTTAAAAGCTGATGGTTTGAGTTAGTGACTTTCCATTTAGCGACAGCATACACGCAACAATGCTGTGTTAATTCTCTTTGTTCTTTTTTCTATGAAAGGGTAATTGAACTCTGCATAAGTTGTTGCATTGGTCACTGGATTTTTGCGAAATTTCATTTATGTTGTCGAACTTCAGTTCGCGGTGATGCGCTAGCTTCAATTTAGCTTCAATCAGTCCCTTTAGTCAGAGTTCTTCAACTTTTCAGACTAAAGATATGGTGTTTTGTTCTTCTTTTTTCTTCTTTCTTTTCTTTCTTATATAGCTTATATATCAGATGCTAATTTAGTCCTTTTACTGTAGTTGACCATCATAACATAGCTTTCATAGGCAATGCTATACTACTGAACTAATACAATGGATGACTAATGAAGTGTTTGATTTTGCCTATGAAATTTGAATTTGCTAGTTTCAAATCGACGTCATAGTTCGAGAAAAACTAAATAATCGCAAGAGCTTCTATTCAAATTTTCGCATGTGTTGCGTGCGCCGCTTTAACCCTAAAAACAGGTCTTGCATCAACATCATCCCTGGGCGGTAGTTGTTATCTCCCTTTCTCAGGTTTAAAGAGCGGCATTTAGAGTAAGGATATTCAATTAAAACCATGCTCACGTCACAGGGCTTTTTTTTTTTGTCTTTTATATTTAAGGCATGTTTGGTTGGCCGAAAGTGAAGCATCGAAAATAGTACTTTCAGAAAGTGACGTTTTATTAGTTGTTTGATTCACGAAAGTGAATATAAAAGTTATTTTACAAAAGTGGCTTAGTAAAATGAGTTTATAACTAAGGCCTATTGTTGAGGGGTCCATTTTTGAATGGCCTATAGTAGAGAGCACCTCCAAACCCTAATTTTTTTTTTTGGTTGTAATCTTTACAACCCTATTACCTAAGGGCTCATGTTTCTTCACTAGGCTAAATTATACTCTTGGTTTTCTAAACTAAACTTCCAAATAAGCAACACATCAATGTTTAGTCAACTAAATTAGAGTGTGATACTTGATTATAATAATTTACAAAATTCGAGTCAGAAATTATAATAAAAAAAAATTTGAGGGTAAAAAATGTTACGGGCCTCATAGTTTGAGGACCAAAAATGTAATTTAGCCGAAAAGATAATAGAGAGTAATAAATAGGGATAATTATCTATATACCCCTCAAAACTTAGAAAATATCTCATTTACTTCTACTTTTTTTTTTCTTTCCAATATACCCCTCATACGTTCCTCCCTTAATAAAAAATACCCCTACAGTTACTACCCGTTAAGTTAACTTGGGTTAAACGTGAGTTAAATGTCTACACGAGTTAAAAAAAAAATCAAAATACCTCTTTTGCTCTTAACTTAAGGGCAAATAAGAAAAGTTGGTAATGGTATAAAGGTATATTTGAAAAGACCAAAAATCAAAATATTTCTTTTGCCCCTGACTTGAGGGCAAATAAGAAAAGTTGGTTATGGTAGGAGTGTATATTTGAAAAGGCAAAATAGTAATTTTACAGAGATAACGTCTATTGCTAACAATCCACTAACTAAATTTAACTCTAGGGGTATATTAGAAATAGGTTGGAACGTAAAAAAAGGTATTTTCAATATTAGTCTCGTAAGAGGGGTAAATCAGAAAGTCGAAAACTTTTCAGGGGTATATAAGCAATTGCCCCTAAATAATACTATGTTCACTTTGGAAAGAGATGAAATTAGAATCATCAGAATGGTAGAAATTGTATCATCAAAAGATTGTGTGGTTGAAGTTCAATTGAAGTACCAGAGTAGCATGAGTTATTTATAGGATTAAGTACACTACTGGTTTGCTCATTTTTATACTTCATTGCAATTTGGTCCCAACTATTTGAGTTCTTGCTAATATTGACGGAATATGTCGTGCCAATTTCAATAAAATTTTGCTTTCTCATATAGATCGCAGTCATGATTCAGTAGTTATGGTTCAATCTCAGTATCAATTTCTTCAGCTTTTTAAAATAGTTTGGTTACATATTTGGCTCGACACCAAGAAGCCAAATGTTCCGGAAGATGTCGTGAATATTGTGTACAAGTTAAAAAGGTAATAATCTGATTGCAAAAGAAAGAAAAAAATAAAGATGAGTAATAAAATAGAAAGTGGGGGTAAAAATTAAGTCAAAAAATATAAAATAATTTGTAAGTATAACAGTTCCGTGCAGAGTACGGGGTCCTCCTTTGTCGCGTAAAAATTTGCCTTAATTTTCTCACATTAATTTAGCCATGTGTGACCCCAATTTGTCAAAAATTAATTAAACTTTATTTATTAGAGTTCAAACCAAGTGATTAAATCAATCCCCCCACTAATTAAAAGTACAATACGATGGTACTATTTAGTATTTAATTAATTAACCACTTGTCCCCTTCATAGAGGAAATTATTGCCCTGCACCCGGTGTATACATACACTCATGCACTGCATCTATATTTTCCCAAAAATTTATATATAAAAAGTTATATATTTTAAAATTTTATTACTGAGTTGTCAATGAGCTAATCAGCTAAGAAAATTAATGAAAAAAAAATGTTGTTGTTTGATTCGTGAAACTCAGTTTTTTAAAATTTATGGCTTTGTTTAGTATTGTTGACTTTTTTTTTTGTTGAGAAAAAGATAGTAAGCTATCCGCTTCACTCATAAAGAGAAAATAAATTTAGCATCGGTGATGAAAACAACCAGGGCCTCCGAAAAATAAAAATAAAAATAAACTACAATTAAAAAAAGGAAAATAGCAAGTCAACGAAGCACCTTCCACGAGCTCAAAAGTTGATTGATACTCTGAAGCAAATGATTATTCGTTCGGTTTAATATATATATTTATTTTTTGCTTTCCTGATTCTTTGAAATAATTTATTGTCAGAATATATTACAAGTTTTCCAATCATAATAAGAATATAAAAATTTACCTACCAATATCTCTGGTTAAATATTGTTTGCGCTTTAAAAAAGATACAAAAATAACATATATGTCCAGCGAGGCTTATAATTTTCGATATATAGACATTTTAAATATTATAGAGTAGGTCCAATTAGTTAAATTTTTATTTTGAGACCTCTAAAGAGTATTTTAAGGGTGAGGTGTATGAGATAAACTCAAACACCCGGTGCACGGTATAATTCCCAGATTAATTAAATTACTAATTAATTATTAGTGGGAACGCTCGAAGTGGGAACCCTCCTCGGCCAATTGCGAGTCCCCACGTGGCCATCCCCATTAATTAATTGGTACTAAATTTGGGGTGTTACGAGAAAAATGGGCCCCACCCGTGCGTGCGTGGCCTCCTCCTCCCACGTGCGAGACGAGGAAGCAACTCGCTCCACACTCCAAGAAGAGAAGAGCAAAAATTACATAATTTAGATAAAAATGTACAAAATTTAAACGAACCATAAATCAATTTACATCACTTATGTAACCATTTAAAATTTTATTTAAGTTTAACGACCTAATTTTTTTAAATTTGTTTGATTTTAGACAGTTAACAGTATTTTGACGTTAAAATTTAAATACATCATTTAATCTTTACAGATTTAATTAATATACTTCATACAATTCTCGTAACTATAAATTTATTAAAGTAGTAATTAGCTTAAATTTTGAAATCAAGTTACCGTTAACTGATTCAAGTCAAAAAAATTAAAATGTTGGATAGTAAAATCAAAATTTTAAAAGATTGGATAGCCGATACAAAATGGTCCATAGTTCAGATAAGTTTTACATATTTTTATCAAAATTTGAAAACAGTAATAAGCTATTAAATTAAGTCTTTTTCATAGAAAAGTTTTTTTTCACATATATATATATATATATAGAGTTAGGCTAGAATACTTGTGGAAGTACCGGGGCTCCGGTACTTCCACGTCGTTTTCGATGTTGGGACTTCCGAATCGACGATCGGCTCCGTTAAACTTGATCTAGAGTATTTGAAGTATCTAGAAAATAAATTTCGCGATTTTTCGATATCATTTACCTAGTGATCGAAAGGGCTCAAAATCAATGGCTGAAAATAAAAATCTCACAAAATGTGATAATATGACTCTAAAATTTTAGATCAAAGATATTGATCTTGTTTTATATAGTATAAAGAATTTTCTATCAAAATTTTACGTAATTTGGATATTTCTACACCGTTAAACTTGCAAACGGCTCACCACGACCATTGAAATTGCTGATTTTGAGCCCTTTCGATCACCAGGCAAATGATATCGAAAAATCGCGAAATTTATTTTCTAGATACTTCAAATACTCTAGATCAAGTTTAACGGAGCCGATCGTCGATTCGGAAGTCCCAACATCGAAAACGACGTGGAAGTACCGGAGCCCCGGTACTTCCACAAGTATTCTAGCCTAACTCTATATATATATATATATATATATATATATAAGTTACTGAATTAATATTACCAAAGCTATTTTTAATATTGCTAGAGCAAAAATATCTAAATTATTTCTTGATACAATGTATCTACTTTAACAATATCAAAACTATCTCTGGCAATACCAATTCCCTTGCTAAAAGCCTATTATTTGTTCATAAGTGATTTTCGAATTAAAAATAACTTTTAGTTAAACTGAAGTTTTAAGTAAAAAATATTTCTAGTGTTGTTTGTTTGATTAGGAAGTTGACTATTTGGAACTCTAGTTATTCTACTTTTTAATTTATTTATAAAAATTTTTCACACTAATACTTAAAAAAGGGAGAAAAATACTAACGCTAATTAATATTTATTATTAGTTTCTACTCCTTAATTTATTTCTCGTAATTGAGTTTGGCACCACCAAAGACGAAGTCAATTATAATTTACCTAAAAATTGATTTATAAGTTTAATTTACAACTGATTAAACAACAAAAGAGAATGCTTACGACTGAAAACTTAAATCCTCTCCATTTTCGACAAAACATGCATGCCCTAATAATTTAGTGATTAGTTATTCGGATATATTGGCCATAAAGTTAGGGTTGAGATCCTGTAGAAGTTTAAATTGGGAGCTTGTACCTTTAACTTCGGATTAATAAACCTAGGTACTAGGAAAATATTTTAAAGTACAAACTGTATTAAATAAAAATTACTGCATATATTTTCAATTTTTTAATTAGGTTCCTAATTTTTATATTTTCCCAATTGAGGTTTTTAACTTCTGTAAGTTATTATAATTTGATCTTTACTGTCCATGATTCTATTATTTTTAAGGGATAACTTCAAATACCACCCCTGTGGTTTCGTGCTTTCTCACTTTAGTACCCTGTGGTTTAAAACGTATCACGTTAGTACCCTGTGGTTTGGTTATTCTCTTTTTTGTTATCTTTTCGTTAATTTTTTCGTTAAATTATACAGAAAAAATTTCAAATATCCTACCTATGGTTTATCGAATATTCACTTTATAATCCTATAGTTTTAACTTTTTCATTAATTTAACAAAAAAATTAACGAAAAGAGAACAAAAAGAGAATAACCAAACCACAGGGTACTAAAGTGATATGTTTTAAACCACATGGTACTAAAGTGAGAAAGCACGAAACCACAGGGGTGGTATTTGAAGTTATCCCTATTTTTAATGGAAATGGACATGTTAGGCTTCCACTGTAGCAAAAAATCTAAAAGATTGAAAGAAGATGATGAAGAAAAAGAGGCAGAAAAAATTTAAGAAGATTATTAAATTGCTTTCTAACTTTCTGCAAGACGGTGGAGTCAATGACAAAATTTTTGTTCAGTTGTGAAAGATCAGAAAACTTTCTTGAAAGTTAAAATTTTTGTGTGGCTAATTTTAAAATGAAAGGTGCTAATAGTGGATGACCTTCTTAAGGCTCTCAGTATGGAAGAGTCAGAGATAGTTGATCATCTTTTTGTGGGTTCCGAAACTGTCAAATTTTTGTTGGAGGGCCTATTATCGATAAGATACTTTTACTTAATTGCATGTCTGTTATCGATAAGATATTTTTACTGAATTGCATGTTAGCTGATAGGCTTTGAAAAGTGAGCAGACTCAAAGGTGGTGCCTTAGGTGAACGGGAGTTGGCGAGAATTGTCACTTCGTGGTGCGTGATTTAGCTTGAGCGGAATAGAAGAATTTTCGGAAAAAGAAACTCACCATGAGATAATTGTTAGTGGGTATTCGCTCGCTTAAAAACCTTTTGGATTCTTATTGCGTTAAATAGTTTTTTTTTGTTTGCAAGATCTGGTCGCCTCACTCTATAGGCTATAGCTTAATTTACCTTCTAAATGAATAAAATAGTAACATGCTATTTTTTTCTATAAAAAAAATATATATATTAAAGAAGAAGGTGATAATGACGATGACGATGAGCAAGAGGTGAAGAAGAAGAAAGAGGAGGTGAGGATAGAAGGAAAAAAATATATTAGTCAAAGATGTTTGTGAGGAGCAGAAATTTTTTTCCACAAAAATTAAGCCAATTAGTTTGCTGTTATATGTGTCGATATCTCTCGAATATGATAGAGTTTTGGACGACGTGATATTTTTATGCTTCACAAGAACATAGAAACAAATATATTTTTAAACATTATTTAAACATAAAATTTTCAAATTGTCATTAAATTATTTACGATCTCTCGTGACACAATAGGATTCCACATGGCATAATTATTTAAATAAATAGAAGGGTTTCTTTCCGAAAAGCCATTGACTTTATCCCAGAGCTATTTTTCAGGCTGGTCCAGAACATGTATTTTGATATTTTTAGAGGGTTTGAAAATTTTGAAATTAGTTTACAACTTTTTGTGTTTTTAAAATATCGATTTTTATATTTTCTTATAGAATTAGAGGGAAAAAGAAGTCTACAGTGTAACAGCTATACCACATCATCTATATCCCGCTTATCACAATTTTTTTTAGAGAAAAGTACGATAAAAATATTTTTTTAAAAAATCATGATCAGATGGGTGAACACCAAAAAGCAATTTAATTAGTCGGAAACGCTACATCACCTCATATGACTGTCGCATTTTAAACTTCTTTTTAAAGGAAAACTAAAGATCGAAGGTACTCTCGTAGTTTGTGAGATAGTGAAGTCCCAAATTAACAAGATTTTATCTAGGAGTTAGGCCAAATGATGAGAGATATAACATTATAGTTCACACAATAGCCCATGCCAAGATTTGAACTAAGACCAGTTAAAAATTTCCTTAGTGACTCAGTGAAAAGAGTATTATTATTGTTGTTAAAACTAATTTCAGACTATTTTTTACCTATCTGATCAATCTTTTGAATAATATGATATCACTCAGCTCAAAGAGGCTCTGAATTTGACGTATATGCATTCTGTTATCTCTTTCGTTACTTTCTCCATACACATTGTAAGTGCACAACCATCTGATATTTTTCATACAATCGAACAGAGGTACTAAGATTAATTCTCGATCATCTTCTATGAGATCAATTTTGTGAGTAATAAAAAACTATTACATTGTTGATAAATTAGCGAACGAGATAATTTGACTTTTTATGGACTTACGTATATTATGTTTAAAGTATTATATATAAATTTATCCACACATAAAAAAATAAATAATAATTATATGTGGAGACCTAAAAGCAATAGAACCTGACTTCAACTATTTATTTATTTTTATTTTATTGTGTTCAGCTATTTGTTTATTTGATTGGTACCCTTGAACCTGATTCTTTTAAAAATCTCTCTTTGTTTCAGTTATTTTCATTAACAATATTATAAATTTTACTAAAAATAATAGTAATTTTCTTCTAAATACTTTTTTAGATCATAAAATCACGCATTTTAGTTTGGAACGTTTAACATTATTTTATTTTAGTCGTTAACTAGTAGGAGTATAAATAATAACATGATTTTTTTTTCGGTCTATAATCCATCGCGTTCATTTATTAATGTATTAATCCAGTTTATAATTGGACAAAAATATTATAATTCAATAAATGACAAAACCAAAATATGACATAGGTTAAACAGTTCGATAAATATATAGTACATGAATTTATGAATACATTGGATGTAAAAAAATAGTTTATCTTGTAGTAATAAATATGTACGAGGACTGATGCGAAATTTGCTCAACAATTTAGTCTCTTAATTGCACCATTAGCAGGGCGATCAAGTTATTTTTAAAATAAAATAAATTATTTTATAGATAAAATATGTTATGCTATTAAAATATGAACGTCCAAAGTTTTGAAGAAACAAAACTCTAACTCATTATTTAATCACACTCAAAAAAAAATAAAAAGTTCAATTCAATAAATCATCATTAATTAACTTACTTCTATAGTGCAATTAGCCCTTGGCTCAAGCTGGAATTACGATTAAATTGTACAACATGCGATGAGAAACTACGATGAAAAATAAATCTGTTTTATTTCATACGCACCATTTAGATATTTTTTTCTGTAGTATTATCGAAAAATATAATATATATTGCCCTTACTCTATTTAACTTATGAAGAGCAATAAATGTCAATTTCTTTGTTTGGTTTAATGAAAAAAGGTGTGAAGTGATTGTATTTGTTTCACCGAAAGAAAAAAGGTGTGAAATGATTTTCGACCGTGAATAATAAATTTTTATTATTTAGTTTACCGTACCATTACCTTCGAAACTCAAAATTTTCAAAATAGCAATTGACTATAGCCTGCCTAATCTAGACCGGAGTCAATTATGAAAAAAATAGTGAAAAAATAATAACCTATTTCCCATCTCTTATACTTTTAATTAATTTTTATGTTACTTATATTGTACTAAACAAACAGCAAAAACAGAAGAACATGAATTGAACAACTACACAAATGAACAACAAAAAAAAACTTTAGTTCATGCACAAATATATTTTAACTTAAACTTCACCTGCGACGAGGCAAACACCAAATGGGTTCTCATTTTTAGTTCCCTCGTGAATGGCAGGAACTCAGAGAGAAAATCTATTATATAGCAGTTATACTATATCATCTATATGTAATCAATTACATTTTTTTTGAAATAAAAGTATAATAAAAATATTTTTAAAAAAATAATGAAGAATGGAAGGGCAATATAATTGGTTGAAAACGCCACGCTATCCATGTGACTGCTATATTTTTATATATTTTTTTGGAGCTTGTAGCGACCATTATTGGCACGTGTGAATGGGGGCCGGTCCTCCGTCGCGAGGAAGTCTACTGTATCACACTTGCACCATATATCTTTTTTTTTGAGAGAAAAATACAATAAAATATTTTTCTATTAACCATGATGGGATGGATGAAATTACGGAATACAATTTTATTAATTAGAAATATCACATCAGTAATATAACTGGTGTATTCTAAATTTTGTCCGCAGGGGCCTCCTGCCGACACGTGGCCCCAAGTTAGGTACGCCCTCGCACGTGCGCAGCAGCCGCAAGCGCTGCAGCAGTAGCAACGTGCGTGGGGCCCACACCAGATCGTAATCCCCGGACTCCTCTCTCTCTCTCTCTCTCTCTCTCTCCTGTCCGTGGTATGACTCGGGAAAATTCATGACAGTTGTAACACATATTATTTATCCTAAATTAATTATATTAATAATAATATCAAATAAAAAAAATTCAATCGTAGATAATACTAGTTACATTAAAATTAAAATTTTTATTTTTTTGGTAATGTAGAAATATTTAATTAGATGTCGTCTCGATTAATTTTAGCCAAATATTTTGGGTGTCTCATAGTATAGCTTTTATATTAGTATGTACATAACATTACATATATTTAACATAAAAACTAAAAATTTGATGAATTAAGTATACTAATATATAAATATATGAAGTTGAGCTCATGTACTTTTAAAAGTATAAGAGCATTTGTGCTTGTAATTTTACCTGTCGGATCGTCTTAAGATCTGTATAGTACTATTAAAGACGTGTCCTATTAAATTTTTTTTATTAGTGTTGTACGAATTTTAAGACATGCTGAACTCTAAACTTATCCAACTCAAATATACGTGTGTAAATAAATTAATAAAAAAATTTATATTTGTATATTAATAGATAAATAATTTTTAAAATAGAGTTACTATTTATGAACAACTCTTTCAGTCAAAAAAAGGACTAAAGATTCTATCATCTCTGTAATATTGTCTCCCAACTAAAAACAATAATCAAAACCTTAATAACATTTTCTTTAACTAATTAATCCCTAGTTAATTAATTAACACACAAACGACAGCAGTGAAATGTAAAAATTTATGGAGACCCCTCAACTTCATGATATTTTAAAAAAATCTCCTTAATTTTTATTTTTCTCTTTTTCTTTTGAAGGTAAAAGCCAACCACAATCTTTTTTCTTTTTTTTTCTTTCAAATCTTCAGTTTCTATTTTTTTTGAAATAAATCACTTTAATTAAATAGTAATTATTTTTAAAATTTATTAATAATATTAACTATTTTCAGTAAATAAAATTAAATCAATTAACAGTTAATAACTAATAAAATTATAAATTTGAGAGAACTTTCAGTAAAACCAAATGTAAAAGCTAAAATTAAAAAAAAGTTGAGAGGTTTCAACGGAAAAATATAAAATAAGAGAATGTACAAAACTTCTCGAACCTATGACTTATTTTGAAACAACCACCTAACTTTTAAAAAATTTTATCCTCCGTCTGAAGTTTCAATTTATTTAATTTTAACTATTTTATGACTTTTTTATTACAAAATTCAATTTTTTATTTATTTTAACTAAATTGACACTACATCAATGACGTAAAATATTTTAATCAAATTCAATAAGACAAACGATTGATCTAAATTTCGATTGATCTAAATTTTATATCAAAAAAATTATTAGATGGTTCAAATTAAGTAAACTAAACGAATAACTAACAAAAATAAAAATTTTTAAAGATTAGTCAAATGCTTCGAAATAAGTCATTGTTCAAGTAAGCACCACATGAACTTACTGAAAATAAAAGTTGAGGAACTTTATCGTCCCTGGCGCAAGTGCCAAAGAATTCAATGATAGGTATCCAAGATTCTAACTTCGAAGTCTAATTACTTTTTATATTTAGTTAATTTTATTGTGACGTCTCGCTTTTCATGGGGTCATCTATTCTTTGACTAGTCTAATCCTAACCACCGTCCAAAATATTATAGCCGGGTTAAAATTTTTAATTTTATTATATTTTATATATAGGACTATCTGGGACCTCATATTTATTTTTTAAAAAATAAATGAAACGGTTAGCATGGCATGCCATAGTTTTCTAAAAAATGAAATAAAATAAAAATTAAGGGGGCCATTTTATAATTGTCTATAGGTGAGGGGTCTCCATACATTTTTACAAAAGTAAAATGAGGGGCATTTCCGTAATTCTCTCTCATCCCCCATACATTACCATTTCCTCTCATCCTCAAAAGAAGAGAAGAGGAGAGAGAGAGAGAGAGAGAGAGAGAGAGAAAAAGAGAATCTATCCAATCTACTTGCAATAAAGAAACCCCCGTACGTTCCTCGTGAGCAATCTCAGAGAAAAAACACACACACATAGAGAGAGAGAGAGAGAGAGAGAGAGAGAGAGAGATTAGGGTTAGGGCACAAACCCATCTCCCCCAAATCCCTCCTCCAATGGCGAGGACGAGGGAAGGCCCCTAGAGAAAGAGAGAGAGAGGGAGGAAGGGGGAGAGAGTAATAGTGTAATACGATGACATCGGGGGGAGTTGGGGGGAGGACGCCGACGTGGAAGGAGAGGGAGAACAACAAGCGGAGGGAGAGGAGGAGGAGGGCGATCGCGGCGAAGATATTCGGGGGGTTGAGGGCGCAGGGGAACTTCAAGCTCCCCAAGCACTGCGACAACAACGAGGTCCTAAAAGCGCTTTGCAACGAAGCAGGGTGGGTCGTCGAGGACGATGGCACCACCTACCGCACGGTTATCATCTACTCAGCCCTTTCTCTTTCTCCTCCATGTATCTCTCTCTATCTTTCTTTCTTTCTTTGTGGGGGGTGTCGGTGTTTTGGGATTTGGAGTCGCAGTGGTGGGATTTGGAGTGATTTGGGCCAAAGATGAGATTTTCTTTTTCTTTTTCTTTTTCTTTTCTTTTTTGATGATGTGGGTTTGGGAGTTTTGCTCAAAATAATCGCTTGTGGAATCTCTTTCTTTGTGATGTGTTGGTTTTAGGGGGTTTGGAGATGTAATGGTGGATGGGCATGCAGTGATCTGGGCCTAGATGAGATTTTTCTGATGTGGGTTTTGGGAGTTTTCGGTTATATCCCTTCCAATTTAGGGCTTTATTGAATTTGGTTCTCTCAAATACAAAGATCTGTGTGCAAGATTGCTTTTTGGGTGTTTTTTTAGATCATTTAGCCTTGATAATTTGTTCTCATCGAACTGCCCATTGCTAGATCCCTTTAGATTTAATGAGATATCCTAAACTTAAAATGGTTTCTAGATCTGTGGCTGCAACCTTTTTTACTTTTCATTGTTTTTTTTTTAATATCTGATCTTTTTCCTGTGGAAGAAACCCTAAATTTCCCCTTGCTTTTGAGCTTGTTTCACATTTTTTTCTAGATGGAAGGTTGATCCTCTTAGTCATGTTGCTTTTATCCACTCCCTCTTTTTTCAGCCTCTCTGAAAAGTTTTCATCTTAATTACAAAAAAATTAAAGAAAAATTCAACTTTTGAATCTCTTTTTCTTTTGACTGCTGCTCTTTGTCATGGCACCCTTTGGTGCATTTTTTTTTTCTTTTCATTGGACCCAACATGATGGTGTCCTTTTAATGGGGTTGTGGAAATTTGTTTCTCTACTGTTTAACTTTTCTTTCTATTCTTCCTCTCCCTTTTTCTATTTATATAAAACATTTGGTATCAAGTGATTTTTATTTTTTTTCCTCTTCATCCAACTTTTGAAGAGGAGAAAAAAGTGGGCAGGGGAAGAATAAAGTCAATTCATTTCCCAAATAAAGGATTAGGGCACCTTCTAGACATCATGTACATTATCCAAACAAATCAAAAATTTGAGAAATGAAAAAAGATTTCATTTTGTTTATATGATTAATGGATGATGTACATTTCTTCATTGACCTCATAACATTGTTAATGAACATGATTCACTTTGTTCATCAACTCAAAAGATGGTTAACCATTTAAGTTTGCAATACCCTAAAAATGTTTTGATTGCTACCTTCTTAATTCAGAGAAGGTATTACTGAAAATGATTTAGTTTCTTTATCCTGCAGCAATAACAATGGTATTCGATATACTTTATTCTGATCATGTATCTATTGTTACTTATCTAGTCATGCAGCTTTGATCTTTATCTCTAATGAATCAAATGTGTTGTGCTAAATACTTACCCTGTATATATATATATCTTTGTTTCCTCCCTGAATCAAAAGAATAAAATATCAATGTCCTCATTTGCATAATTAATGAAAATGGTTTAGTTTCGTGATGATTTCTTCATTAACTCATGAGATGATTGATCTCTGCATCAAGAATGATTGTGCTCAAAGTATTTATTCTGACCATATCTCTACTATTTCACTCTTTATGATCATGAAGCTTTTATATATTCTAATGCATATTACTGCTCTTTTCATTCATTTTACTCTTTACAGGGATGCAAACCGGCTTCTCGGCCTCCCGAATCGACTATAGAAGGCCCCTCGGCGAACGTAAGCCCGTGCTCCTCCTCCCACCATCTCAGCCCACTCAACTCCGCGTACCCTAGTCCCGTCCCTTCCTATCACGCAAGCCCGTCGTCCTCCTCCTTCCCTAGCCCCACCCGCGTCAACAACCCTAACCCCAACCCTACCCTCAACCCCTCTTACCTCCTCCCTTTCCTCCGCAACCTCCCCACCCCTCTCCCGCCCCTCCGAGTCTCAAATAGTGCCCCTGTGACTCCACCTCTGTCATCTCCGACTGCCGCCTCTCGCCCTGCTAAGCTGCAGAAAACTAATTGGGACAATTCTGCATTTCCCAATTCATTTTTTGCCGTCTCCGCTCCCTCTAGCCCGACTAGAACCCGGTATCACCACCATCCTGCGACAATACCCGAGTGTGACGAGTCGGACATTTCCACCGTTGATTCTGGGCGGTGGGTCAGTTACCAAATGACGGCGCCTGCGTCGCCGACATATAATCTTATCAACCCCGCCGCCCCTCTAGCAGAGACCGCGAGGGTCATCGGAGGTCTGGAAAGGACAGGGCGTGGTGGTGGGGCGGAGTTTGAATTCGAGAGCGGGGGGCGAGTGAAGCCTTGGGAAGGGGAGAAGATTCACGACGTCGGGGTGGAGGATCTCGACCTCACATTGGGAGTGGGCAGCAGGTGCGCTAAGTGAGTTGACAATCTCGGAGTTATATTTGGCTCGGACCGCTCAGGTTCGCGCTGTTCGCTTGTCTTGTGTTAGTATTATTCTGTAACGCGCGCATTAACATGGGTTGATTCTTTGATTGCCTTGAGCTGCAAATCATTGTGATTTTGAGCTACTAGTGTGATGGCAGTTGCTGGTAGCCTTTTCTGTAGATCAGCAATCAGGTGGGTTTTGTTGCTAGTTTTGTAAATGTTGGGAAGAAGCTTGCTGAGGAGTAATATTTCTTAACTCCCATTCTAATCAGTTGGTTTATTCCAATGCTGTTTTCTGGAGTAATGTGAGCAATTAATATTTTCAAGGAACTGCTGTATTTATGAGGTCTACAAGCAAAATCTCTAATTTGATTTTTTTTTTTTTTTAAACAGTAGCCAAAAATTGTTGAGAGAAGATTTATGAATTAGAAGGTTGTTTTACATGCTTCTTCAAATCGTTCTATTCTTAAAAAAATAATCAATCGAAAGAGATATGAAAATAGCATTTTGGCTGGGGGGCATGCATCTCTTTTCCTTGCTGCATGAGACCCATAAGATTGTGATTGATTTGTTGGTGATTTATTAGAGAAAATAGAGGTGTTCAATTTGTGCTATGGAAAAAGACTTAAAATACTGTGAACAGATTTTGTGTGTAGAATGGAAGCATTTAAATTAGAGCTTCTGCTTTTAGTATCCTGCTTTTAGTATCCAGAGTTTCATTTTTTACATGTTGCTGTAGAGAAAACATCATATTCTTTTCTTTACTAAATGCTGTACACAATTTGCTGCTTTTTAGTATCCAGAGTTTCATTTTTTACATGTTGCTGTAGAGAAAACATCATATTCTTTTCTTTACTAAATGCTGTACACAATTTACTGCTTATAGAAGTAGAAGCAAAGCAATGCTGTTTATAGAAGTAGAAGCAAAGCAAAACAGGATCTTCTCTTTTCCTCTCTGCAGAAATTCCAAATTACTCTTCAACCATCATTATGTCTAAACTTTAGTTAATGCTGGAACTATGCTTTGTGGCTCCATCATACACAAGTGAGATAGTGATATCTCTAGGGGTGTCAACTAGCCGAACACGAGCGAGCCGGGTCGGCTCGTGTTCGGCTCGTTTAATAAACGAGCCGAACACGAGCTGACTCATTAAAGTATCGAGCCGAAAAATTCAGCTCGTGTTCGGCTCGTTCGTGACCCACGAATAATAAATTTAAAAAAATAGTTTGGATATATATAAAAAATAAATTTATAAAATGTTGCCTATTAAACTTTAATCCAATGATTAAAATTTTGTATATAAATGAGTCTTTTTATAATTAAATTTGATTTTATATTTTAATTTTTACTAAAAGTTAAATAATAAAAATATATATTATATATATAAATATTCATCTATATATATAAATATAAAATATATAAAATATATATATTCGAGCGGTTATCAAGCCGAACACGAGCAAACTGATCCAGCTCGTGTTCGGCTCGTTTATTAAACGAGCTGAAAAACTCAGCTCGTGCTCGGCTCGTTTACTAAACGAGCGAGCCGATCTCGAGCTCATTTCGAGCCGAACACGAGCTAGCTCGCGAATGGCGAGCCGGATTGCCGCCCCTATATATCTCCATGAAGGATGCATTGTTCGGTCAAAGGGAACCAGGGAGCTTTCGAAGACCCCCCCCCCCCCCCTTTTATTAATTTGAGGCGTGGAGAAGCTGCTGATCTTTATGATGCACTCATCTACCAAACACCGCAGAAAAAAGCACTTCTTTTTAATGAGTTAGGGCCAATGAAAGAGCCATTTCAACTAATAAATGAGCCCCAACCCAGCTAAACCAAATGTTTTTAAGGAAAATACCTGGTGGTTTTATCCACACCAAGAGTTCCATCACTGCCTAGTAATTTTATGGCATAGAATCTCAATAGGTTCAATGGTAACAAGGATAGTGAGAACGCAAAATCCGAAGGTAAGGCCTCTGAAATATACATTTACAAAATCAGTTTGGCGATAAAAGGCCAAAAACTTGGTAACTTTTTATATCTGGTCAGAATACATTACAAGTTAACAAACAATAACGAGTATAATGATGCCAATATATCCAATCACATACAATTTGCATTTAAAAAAGAAAAAAACAAATAAAGGGAACTATCCACATGAGGTCTATCAATGTAATCTCTGGGGTAAATTGTATGATTAGAGGTTCAAGCTTTTTAGATCAGTTTCCATTTAGTACACAACCTTTAAGTGTTACAATTGGATCCTTTACATTCTGTTGCCATCATAACTTTTCCCTTCAAATTTCTCTCTTAAGATCGACAGAGTTGTCGATGTAATGACCATTACTTAAATTAATATGGAGGTTGAAGTCCAAGGTAGAAACGCGTCGATGGTCGGGGGGGACTAATGGTGCAGTTTACCTTTCATTTATGAGCAGTACTAATATTAAGAGCTTGCAATTGTGATAACAAAGTATAGCTGAACACTTCGGAAGAACAAACCATCATTAATATACATAGATTCAATCAACAATCAGAGATTTGATTACACCCTTTTTTTCTTTTTTTCCTATGTTGTACACTAGACCTGTATTAGCAGTCAAATTATATAAGCATTACAGTGATATTACAAGCACAAACAAAATAAGAAGAAATTAGATACTACATAAACTCTTAACATATACTATTTCCAGATCAAGTATAATTAGCAGAGCAGAGTGAAATGGTAAACAAACCTGCCTCTTAAGCCTCTGTTAGTGGCATTGCCGCGATACTTTTCTTCACTTCAGCAGCCCGAGTTTGGTTTTCGCAGGCATTAAATCTAAAGCAGCTAGAAAGATGGTCGTTGACTATTCCTGCGGCTTGCATGAAAGAGTAAATAATAGTCGGCCCGACGCATCGGAAGCCCCTTTGCATGAGGTCCTTGCTAATGGCTTCTGCTTTTGGACTCTTCACTGGAACTTGACGCGTGTATCGGAATCCATTGACTATTGGCTTGTGGCTCACAAAGTTCCAGCAGTAGTTGCAGAAGGACCCAAATTCCTCTATTACCTGTAAATGGTAGACTCAGTTACTGCTTTAACTCATGTCATGTGATCATGTCATAGTGAGCATGCTTCGTAATATCAATAAGGTTTGTTATTAACATTTAACCAACATTTGTCTTTACATGGAAAGCAAACATCTAGTACCAGGTTTTTTTTCTTCATAGTATAGAAAAAATAAAAATGGGCAAACTCTATAGTAATTCTACCATTGAAGTACTACCAATTAAGTCCACAAAATCTGTTATTGGCAGCATGGTATCGAACTGCGATCATGAATCCTAAATAACTTGTGAATTCTAACTAAACTACCAAAATAAGGAAATCCACTTTAAAGCAGTGAGGTAACATAACAACAGTTACATTTCATACAATATCTAGAAACATAACAGTAAATTAGCGGGAAATGTTTACATTCATGTTAGAGTTAATTTGATTAAGAAGGCACTCAGAATGAACAACCTACAAAAATATTTACAGGAATCCACTATAAAGTAGCCAAAGAAGCAGCTAAATGGCCATAAAAAGAAAGGAAATAGGATAAATTCATTGTTAAAGGCTATGCGCAATGCAATTGGAACCTACACAAATATAACTTACCTTCTTTATTAGTCTCGCATTTTCTACGGCTGCTCTAATTTTCTGCTCTGATAACAATGAGCTACTTGATCTGAGTAGAATGATCTTCTTCTCGGTAAATTTAGCAATAGAAGAGTGGTCAAAATCATCAAATAACTTCCTGAGAAAAGAGTTCATAATTAAGAAAAGAGTTCGTAATTAAGATGTCAAAAGCGCAATTAAACTCTGTTGTCCTAAATAAGCAGACAATAACTATCACCTGAATGTGTCTCTCTTCTTCAGAATAGTTGGCCAGCTCAACTCTGCGAGAGCTTGCGATAATATAAACAACTCGAATAGCTTTCGGTCATCAAATACCGGTGTTCCCCATTCCTTATCATGGAAAGTAACATATAGAGGGTCTAGCAAAGAAGAGAGGAATAATGTGCATAAATACAGGTATATGAGCTTTACCTTCAAACACGGCATCCAATTGTACATAGCATGCACTTGACAGAAAAAAGTTGTCATTGTTATCATTCATTTCTCATTTACAATGGCAAAGCATGCCACTAGTCTCCGAACTTTTAGTAAGGTTTTATTTTTGTGCTCAAACTTTTTAAGTTTGACATTTGATACTCTAACTATCGAAAGTATCCCATTTTAATCCTTATCCTTATTTACCATCAGATGAAAAATTATTGCCTACACTTCGTGCATCTCTCCGTTCATGCACCATGCATCTATCAACACCTAATCTTTCATTTTATATTCCAATCCTGCCACCCATTAACTTGCAGAGTATTCTATATTTAAAAATTGGATAGTTGGATTAAAACTATGAGATGCACAGAGGAATGACGGGTTCGTGGTGCATAGACATACGAATGAACCAGATGCAAGCGATAATTTTTCTTTTTTACATAAAGACTTTGAAGCAATTCCGAAAGGTTCGGGGTCTCAGATTTTGAACTTTAAATTTCAAGAACCAAACTATGAAAGAGGGATTTTTTTTTTTCTTTTTTTCTTACATACCAGTGGTTAAATTTCGAGTACCTATTTAGCTAGTAAAGTTCAAATACCTATTTCAAAAATACACAATGTGAGACTATATGGTTATGGTAATATCTGTACATTTTCACCTTAATTACATCTCAGCAATAATATCCAATATAATTAGAATCAAATGAAGAGGATACCTGAACAAATTGGAATAATAAACCAAAACAAAAACCTATTAATGCCATTAAAGTTATCAACTTAACTCACCAGAGTAAGGAGTTATCCACGAACACCTCTTCTTCTCCAACGACGGCTCCTTAGTTATCGAGGGCGACTCCGCCGCCGCGTCCGAACCCTCGGGAGCGACCCTCGCTGCTCTCGCGCGCCGAGCTCCCCCGACCTTCGCCGAACCCCGATCGCACGAAGAGTCCGAGGAGCAGGACCCGGCTCCCGACGCGTCGAAGCGGCCCGATTCCGGCGGCCGAGTGGCCGGATTCGGCCTACTCCTCCTCTCCAACCCCTTCTTCTTCGTCCCGGGCTCCGCCGCGGCCGCCGCGGCCGCCGCGATCTTCGGCTTCGGTCTAGGGTTTGCCCCCGACCTCAGTTCGACGGCCCCCGGCATCGGAGAAGGAGCGAAATTCGGAGCCAAAAAGAGCGAGATCCGAGGACGATTGCAGTGCGACGAAGGAGAAATTGGAGGAGATTGTGATCGATTGGGGGGGAAAACCCTAGAAATTGGGTGAAAAAGGAGGGGTTTGGGGGGAGGAGGAGGAGAAGCGAGGAATAGAGAGAGGTTCGTGGGGACTGGGGAGAGTTCGAAATGGAGGGGGGGAAGAGTACGGTGGAGGTGGATTTAAACGGGAAAAAAAAAAAACCGAAACGTAGGGTCCGGGTGACCGGCAATAGCCGGTTACCGGCTCTCGCGTGCCGTTTCAGTTTTTTTTTTTCTTTCTTGAAATAGGTGGGAAGGGCCGGCGGCATTCCAGAAATGCCACTGGCTGTCGCGATTTATATCAGAAATGCCACTGACTCTAGTAGATAGGGTTTTTTTTTTTCCTTTTTTTTTTTTGGGTCCCTTTTTAAGGAATTTTTTTTGATCAAGAATATAAGGCCTTAACCGACCGTCCCTAGCGCAAGTGGCAAAAGGCTTGGTGGTTGGTACCCGAGGTTCAGAGTTCGAATCCTAATTAATTCACATTTCTAGCTAAGTTATTTTCTAACAAATTTAAACGAAGCGGGTAGCGTGCTACATTTCTCTCAAAAAAAAAAGAAGAAAAGAATATAAGGCCTTATTTTGATATCTTATATATAGTTTGAATACAGGATTAGTGTTCAAATTGTTTTTGCTTTTAAAATTTTCTCCTCTTAATTATTTTATTTTATTCTTTTTTAGTTAAACCGTTTGGACACGCTCTCAATTATAGAAAAAAAAAAAAATAGAATGCGTCAGTCACATTACTATTGTCATATTTTCAACCAATCAAATTACACTTTGGGGTTCACCCATCCATCACAAAAAAAATTTAAAATATTTTTATTTTATTTTTCTCTTACAATAAGATATATAATTAGTTAAATATAAATAATATGATGTGACTGTCATATAGTAGACTTCCTCCAATTGTAAGTGATCTCAAAATAGGCCCCTTAACTTTTTTTTTTTTTTTTTTTTGGTTGAGATACTCTTTGCTTCTAATTTTTAAAATTAAGTAAGTTTAGTTTAAAAAACAAAAATCTTTACGAATTTATTTGTGATTTCACCAAATTTGCTTAAGACCGGAATGCTACTACCTCCGCTCGAACTCACTTTGGTTGAGCTCCCCGATCTTCTGTCCCTTCCAAGCTTACAAACCACAGAACGAGCCTCTCCAATAGATCTATTGATGATCTCGTGCATGAAAGGTTTTTTTCAAATCTGGTCTCCATCTTGCCTTATTAAAACAGGCCAATTGTGCCTTCCTCCTGGGAGGATCGTCGGACGCTCTGCTAAACAGAGTACTACTCAAGGGATCTCAGAAAACCCTAAAGATCCACAGATCATAGAGTCCAGCACTAGAGTGGGATAAGGAAACGTCAACCTGAGCTCGGTTTTGTCTGAATCTTCTTGGAAGAAGAATTTAATAATTTTAATTTTTTTTAAGCAGATTAAACTAGATCAATCAACGTTTTAATAACTAATAAAACTATTAAATTTAATAAATTTAAATTTAAAAGGTAGCTAAATATAAAAACTTAAAAAAAATTAGAGGTTGAGAGTAAATCGTACAAAACTTAATTGAATTATGGACCATTTTGATTCGATACCTAACTTTTTAAAATTTTGATTTTTCTACTTTAACTTTTCGATTTGTTTGATTTGAGTTAGGCAAGAAAACTTTGACTTCAAAATTTTAATGCATTATTTAACTTTACACATTTAGTTAATATATACTCTATATAATTCTCGCAATTATAAATTTATTAAACTAAGTAATTAGCTTTAAATTTTGAAGCTAAAATACTGCCCACAGATTCAAATCAAATAAATTAAAAGATAAATTTGAAAGATGGAATAATAATAAAAATAAAATTTTAAAAAAAATAAATAATCAATTCAAAATAATTTATAGCTCAGATAAATTTTGAACGTTCATACCAAAATATTAGCGGAAGTACCTACATAAAAAATGGCCGATACTTGAGGAGGGTAGAATTGTAATAACTGATGTCTACGGAGGGTAAAAGAGTCATTTGAGTTGGTGATAAAGGCTTTAGGCGACCTGTCGTAGTCGGTTGCTGGTGAACCGTTAGGAGAGTAGTGAGTGCCGTAGCTTGGCTCCAAAGTTCCATACCGTTAAGCCCAAGCATCAATTTTTTTTTAATAAATTTCAAATTGCCCCCAATGAGTTAGCTTATTTTTATTTTACCATCTCATGATTTAAAAAAAATTTACTTTTTCCTGTGCTTCAGCGTATTTTTTACTTTACCGCCTTGTGTTTTTTTAAAAAAAATTAATTTGTCATCCTATTTGATATAGAATTTTTTGGTGACATAAAAAGTAAACTCTAAGCTACCGTTTGGTTCGGGGTTAAAGGGGGGTTAACCCCCCTTTAACCCCAAACAAGAAAAAGAGGGGGTGGCCCCCCCTAGAATTGGGGTGGGATTAAAGTTAATCCCACCCCAATTTAATTTTTAATATAAATTTAAAATTTTAATTTTAATTTTTAAATTTTTAAAATTTATAATTTGTAATCTTAAAATTAATATCAAAATTTATAATAGAATATATATTTATATTTTTAAATTTTAAATTTTAAATTTTAAATATTAAATTTTAAATTGTTATTTTTAATTATTTAAATTTTAAATTTGAAAATTTTATATTTAAAATTTTATACTTGAATTTTTTAATTTTATAAAAGTTATCTATTTAAATTTGAAATTTTAAATATAAAATAAAAATTTTAAATTCAAATATAATAATTAGGGCCAAATCATTATTTTCTATTTATAATTACCCACTATTCTTCTTATTCCATCTAATCTATCCAAACGCTATTTTTTTTAATCCCGGGAACAACTTAATTTTTATTCAAACGCAAAATTGGTCTATTCCAGGCTTAACCCTGAACTTAACCCTATCCCTGGAATAACTAATTCTTACTTAACTCCGAACCAAACGAAGCCTAAGGTCGCAAAGTAAAAATAAGCTAAATCACAGAAGGACTATTTGAAGTTTACCTAATTTTTTTAGACTTTTCTCCAAAAATTTTTACAGAAATCTAATTCAAGGTCTCTGACATGGAGAGTCTACTAGATGCTATTTTTTTTCTAGTATTACGATTAATTCTGGACTAATTCCTACTAGATGATTTTTTGAATAATATGATATTAAAGCTAATCCAAAAACCCATTACTTTTATTAAGATCGACTTCTATATTATTATTTCTTCGGTCAATGCATGAAATATTAATTCACCTATTGTCAATCATGTATATGAGTAGATTTGTTAAGATTAATTCTGAGCCAATTCCTATGGCATCAATCTTTGGGGTAACATTTAGCATAATAATTAGAATTTTGTCTCAAACATATGACTCCACTCTGAGAAACATTTTTTGGGACACAAACTTCGATTTAGTTTCAAACACATGACTTTGCTGTGAGATATCTTACAATCATTGCTTGGTTAGCTCCAAGAATAAAAAAACTGTTGGTAATATATATATATATATATATATATATATATTTGAATAAAAGATAACATACTATCCACTTTATTTATTTTTTAAAAATAAACTCAGCTAAAAATTTGAGGCTTTGAATTTGCGATCTTAAGTCCTTAGCAAATTGCACTAAATACGGCTGCTAAGTTGGTAATATTATAACCCTTCATTCCGGATTGTTATATCCTTACTGATATAAAATCCAGGAAATTAAATGAGGATAATGAGAAAGGTGTAGGACATAAAAGAGGTGCAGCTCCCACCTCTCAACGGCTACATTCTCCATTTCAAATTGTGACCAAACGGCTGTTGATTACCAGTTTAATTTGCTCACCTTCCAAATTAAGACACAATATTTTAATATAGCAACCTTTATTGAAATAGATCAGATTCGAATGAATTACTCTGTCAAATGTAAAATCATCTTTATTAATAACATCACTCCACTTGGTGCACTAGTACAGGGGACAACTGGCACCGCTTGATGCCTTTTCTTTGAAAAATACTACTTGTACACTCAAATGTGGAGCGTAAGTTTTACATCCACACATCCAACAATTTTTAAAAAAAATTCATTCTTAATATTAGACCAAAAAATTAAATGAAAATATAAAATTTACACCCACTTTTTAACTGTTCAGGCAGCAATGCTATTTTTTCTTTTTTTTTTCTTTTTTTTTTTGAGAAAAAGATAGCACGCTACCCGCTTCATTCATTTGGAAAATAAACTTGGCTACAAATAGTGAGGCAACGCGGCCTCGAAAAAAAAAATAATAAGATAAAGCTCAAAGAAAGAAGGAAAGAGAAAAAATAACAAAAGTAATCAGCTTATTAACCAGCTCAACAAAAGTCCCTCCACTCTTTTTCCTGCTCCTTGATATGCCTAACTACGAAGAGAGGGTCAGCAAAGAGGTTTCTAAAAATCGTATTATTTCTTCCCTTCCAGATTGACCACCAACATGCTGCTACAGTAATCAGATCCTGCAGAGTCTCCCCTGATCTAATATTTCTGGTCAGTCTACTCCAGATTGTCAGTACGTCCTCCACTCTCCGTAAACACTGAATGTTCTCTAAAGTTCGGAAAAGTATGAATCTAGCGTACACACATCCTATAAGGAGGTGGTCCACTGAATCTGATAACAAAATACAATGCATCATGAGAACCATGCTAAACGCTCAGAATTTATGATACTGAAGAGGTGTTTTAAATCATTTCTTCGTTGCATTAGAGATCCTATAATTGGTAGTTTCTAAACGTAGGGTTTTATTAAGGTTTAATCAGCCTCCTCATCCCAGTTAGGGGACAGCAATCACTCCGACCCGACCTGGTTAATCGAAAACAACTAAAGGCGAACTTGAACTTAAAAATCTCGTGTGTATAGCCAGGTCCGATCATTGTCTATGGACTATGTCTATGGACTATGGGCCACCAAACACTATTAGCTAAAGGTAGTTGGTGCTGGAACACAGAAATATGCTTCGCTATTTTCTGGTGAGACCACAAGAATTATCCTTAACGTGATTTGTGTACTTTACCCGCCATTCCAAATGAAGTCTAAAGTTTAAATTTGAGTCTATCCCGACAAAACAATTTGGTCACTGGGGCAAATTGGATCATTGTACCAGATTTCCTATTATAATTTTAAGGGTAAATTACACTTTTGGTTCTCAAGCTAGAGGCGTTTGACACTTTAGTTCTCAAACTTCAGATCGTTGTAATTTTTGGCTCGAACAATGAGGCGCGTGACACTTAGTCTTCAAACTTTAATTAGTTTTAATTTTTGGTTCGAACTATGAGGTATGCGACATTTTAATCCTCAAACTTTTGAATTATAACAATATCTTATTTAATAATCCAACAATAATTAAAATACTACATTACTTCGATATTAATAATTCATCCCTATTTAATTCAAAAAAAATTGAATTGTGGGATTTGATTATAACAATTCAGAAAGTTTGAAGACTAAAACTTCACATGCCTTATAGTTCGAGCCAGAAATTGCACCAAATTAAAGTTCAAGGACTAAAACGCCACGCACCTCATAGTTTGAGCCAGAAATTACAACTAAATTAAACTTCGAGAACTAAAGTGTCGCGCACCTCATAGTTTTGAGGACCAAAAGTGTAATTTACTCTAATTTTAAATACTTCAGT
This sequence comes from Puya raimondii, assembly GCA_016920855.1. Taxonomy (NCBI): domain Eukaryota; kingdom Viridiplantae; phylum Streptophyta; class Magnoliopsida; order Poales; family Bromeliaceae; genus Puya; species Puya raimondii. The sequence goes on along the minus strand of JABWPP010000044.1, from coordinate 2,716,628 downwards.
TGTAGAAATTCTATTAAAAAAATAAAACAACAATGGCGCCAAAGGAGGCCTAACTTTGTTATTTAGATAAAGGCAAGGTTGTGTCGATTGCGATTAACTCACATTAACCAACACATGTAAAAGGAAAACTGAACAAGAAAGCATAAAGCATGCATCAACATGTAACATAGTTACCTTATTGTCCATTACCTATTGTTAGAGATGCCATATTATGTTTTCCTCCAACACTTTCCAAATTATGCAACACAAAGGATTTAAACAACAATTTATTCCATTTATCGTATAGGGACAATTCCATATATAGATTATTGGCTATAAAGGTTGAGAGATATTTCATAAAGGGTTCGGATAAATTGATACTGTAGCTGGGATATTGAAGATGCAGGAGGGGGCAATGAGCGACTCACGAGCTTACCCTGATGGATTCAGTAGCCTTTTTAAGACACTCCCTTTACGCCGATAGGTTCCGTAGCCTTTTGAAGCCACTCCATCTCCTGCTCATTCATATATGGTGCTAAAACTTTTCTGCATTCAGCATGGTATGAGTTCACCCATTTAATCTCGTCCACGTTCAGCAAGGTCAGATCCATTAGTTTCTTCTGGTATGGGGCCTGCAAAGTTACCTCTCATCAACTTCAAAAACAACAAAAAGATCGGAAAAAGAAACCAAGAGACCCTTAACTATTTAAATTGTTAACAGAATAAATTACACCTTTATTCCTGAACCATATCCGCTACATTTGTATTCATTATTGTATATGAACTCATCCCCCACAAGAAAAAGAAGTGTCAAATAGCTTGAGAGTATTTTTTAAGCTCTTCGGAGGAACAGAAAAAGGAAATGAGGCATTAAAATGCCTTTGAGATGGTGGATTAAAATCAGCCTATCAAGCCTTAGGTCATGTCATCTGTAACTGCTAAAAGAATGAAACTGTTTCCAAGGGATGAGAGAGATGTGTTTCTCATTCCTAGTTCCTAAAGCTTCGAGTTTCGAGCACTTGGAGATTAGTAAGGACCAAAGCTAATCAAAATTTGGTCCAAATTGACCAAAATACATTGTGTTAAGCCAACTAAGGCAAAACAAGCCAAAGTTGATTGAATCCCCAAAATTTTCCTTGGTTTTGTATTTAGTCTCAGTTGAACCTTCAGAACTCGTGCTTTTAAACATAGAGATGTAAATAGGAGGAATACACTGATCAAATTCAACTTGAAAAATCTAAAGCAAAGTATTGTGAAGAAAGAACCTCAACAAGCAAAATAGTTCTTTACCCATGATTATTAATTATTTATTTTAAGCAAACTACTTGTCAAAGTTTTGGAAATGAGAGAAAAAACAACAGTAAAGACAAGGTTAACAGTCAAGCATACCCATGTTATGTGCTCAAACTCTAAATAGCCCTTTTCACCAAAATTGAACTTCGTATTAGCCTCCTTGACTATAAGAACGTTCTCCAACCTTATACCAAAGCTCCCATCTTCATAATAACCAGGTTCTGCAAGAAAAGAAGTGAACATCTATCTTCAAATGTTTACTGGAAATTTCTTAATAACTCAAAAATTCACAGCTGAAATGTTAATAGTTCAATGCATCCGAAGAAAAATTGCAACCACGTGATGTCAAATGATTACCAGCCTAAGATACTGTACTACAACATCTAAATACAAAATAAGGATGATTAACAGTTCAACATCTTAATGAAAAATACCTATGTTTTATGTTCACCATTCACTTAAAAACTGAGAATCAGGAAGTAGTAACGTAAGAAACAGCATGACACAGTGCAAGGCAGCTGATAACTTAGAGCAAATGTTCGTTTTCTTTCACCTGGCGGAATGCAGTAAGCTAAATGGGCATTTAGCACTTTGATACTTGAAATGCATGAGTTCACAAAGTAAGCAACCCTATTTTCTATCCTATAGTATCCGGTATATTTCAAAGATCTACAATGTTAGTTTTGGAATCTTGAATCATAAAGTCTTCCTTGAGTTAAACAGAACAAGAAAGAAGGGCCCTTAAAGCCTACATTATAAGTTTGAACGTCTTGTTAAGTGATGAATTGAGATTCTGACTGTTAAGCAGCAGGAAGGTACTTATTCATGAGCTATGAACAAGTAAATTCCCTTAGGCCCTGTTTGGTTCGGGGGTTAAAGTGGGGATAACGAAGTTATCCCCGCTATTCCGCCAAACGAAACGAAGTTTGGCCGGGATATTTTATCCCGGTCAAACTTCGTTATTCTCGGTTATTCCGGAATAGCTGGGATAAACTATTCCATCGTTTTGACGGAATAGCGCTATTCCAAGCTTAATTCTAAATTTAATTAAGATTATAAATTTATTTAAACATAAATTATATAAACATAATATATTTAATTAATAATAAAAGAATAAAATATCCAAGCTAGATTTATAATAAATATTATTTAATTAATAATTTATATATTAATTTATTTACTAATTAACTAGATAATTAATTAACTATTTAATTTATTACTTTAATAAATATTTAATTAATTTTTTGAGTAATTAATTCATTATTTTAATTAATTTACTAATTAAATAATTAATTATATTGTTTAATTAATTAATATTTTGAGTAATTTAATTATTTTCTTAATTAATCATCTGACTATTATTAACTAATTTATTTATTAATTTATTATTTTATTAAATTATTTGTAATTAATTAAATTATTAATTACCAATTAATTTATTTATTAATACTAAGGGTTTTTAGCAATATTCATAATTATTTAGTAGATTAAATAAGTTAAATTATTACTTAATTAATATTTCGTCTTAATTAATTAGATAAAATATTATTGTTTAAAATTATAATTATTCTTATCCTCGCAATTCCAATCAAACCATCCAAACACTATTTTCCTTATTCCCGAGAAAAATCTACTTTTCATCCAAACGCAAAATTGATTTAATCCCCGCTTATACCTCAATTTATACCTATCCCTGGAATAGTCACTTTTTGCTTATCCCCGAACCAAACGATACCTTAGAAAGTTAAAAATTATCTGCAAACACAATGCATTTTTATCCCAAAAAAAAAATAAGAACATGAGTTATCTAGAAACAGCTCGTCCTAATATCCTTGAAGGGGCAATTTTTCATACATTCTGCAAAATACGAACTGGACCAGAAATTTAAACCTCAAAAGAGCACAAGAAAAATATCAACTATAGAGTACAAACCATCTGTCACCGTCATCGACGATTGCAATGGCACATTCCGAGCATGAGACTTGAAACTAATTAGATGCGGACCTGATAAAAGATATATACCAAATTAAGTTGCCAGATTATAGATGCAGCATAGAAAGTATTGAAAACATATGAACTAGGAGCTAACCTTCATGAACATTTAGATATGACCCAATTCCATGACCTGTGCCATGTCGATAATCAAGACCATTCTTCCATAGAGGTGTCCGAGCAAGAATATCAAGAGCATGACCTGTAAAAAGTAAAATCAAGGACATCACTACAAAGAGAGCTCATCTAATTAGCATATTGTGATCAATGAGAATCTTTTGTCCCTTCACATAGCTGGAGTGAGAAGATAGGATTTGTGGTTGCTGCACAGCATTATTACACATAGGCTCAAATTCAAAACTTCAACTGAGGTCTTATCCAAGGATTGTCCGTGCCATCCATGCCGTCCCATGCTGAGGCCATAACAGCACGTGGCACACGGGCATGCCGACACCATATCAACAAAATAATTTTTTTGAGTTTTTAACAGTCTTCTTAATGTTTTTTTGAGGTGAAAAGTTTTACAAGATTTTTTCATACTTGAAATATGTAGATCTTGTAAAACTACTAACATTTATTACAACTAGAGAGTTAAATTGCATAATGTTGATCATCTTTTAGTGAAAAAAGAAGAAGATACAAATAAGAAGATTTCCTAGGTTTTTATCATTTCAGATGTAGTGAATTTAACTATGGTAGTATTTTCCTATAAATTTTTACCCAATTAGGACTTATGTTTTCCTGCGTATACTTTTATAATATATATAAAATGATTTTTTTTTGTTGTTATGATATTTTTGACTCTATTCTTAACAAATTGTCCGAGATATAAAACACTTGAACCTAGTAGAGATATTAAAACAAACTAAAAAGCTTATTTTTTTATGAAAATTTGATAAAATACCGTGCCAATGCATATCAATATGCCACTGCCGTGCCACTGGCACAGAGGAGTGTACCAACAGTGGGGTGTCTCGTGCCGCTATGCCATGCCATGCCATGCCATGCCACTGGCATAGTGGCACGGGCCATGCCAGTGGCACAATAATTCTTGGTCTTATCATAAATACATCTAAGTACTTGTTAATCATTTTTGTAGCATTTTATATGTTAAACCTTCACAAGGTAAAAATTTGCTTAATTTACTTCTGAATTTTTAACATATATTTCAGAATTTTAATAATTCAAGGAAATCCCTTAGGCCATCTTTATACCTTCAGCTTATGCCATTGTCATTTATAGTTGTAAAAGCTTTGCCCTAGGCCTCTGTTAATGAATGCTGGAGACAGTTTAAGAGCACTAAAGTTCAAATTAATACACAAGGAAAAGGTCTTTCAAATTGGCGTACCAGTTGTCCCATTAGGAAATATGGCAGTGTCCAACGCAATATGGCCTTTCAGGACCTAGTTCACCGGGAGAGTAATAAGTTAGATTTCCATCATTAGTTACAAGTAAAATATTGCCGCAAACAATACTATAACTAAATAACCAGGAAAAACTTCAGATTCACCATTGTACTAAAATCACATTGTGACTTGTTGGGCTAAAACCAACATATAACTTGAACAGAAAATATGTTACCATGTGTTGCTACCACTAGAGGTAGTGGTTCAGATCAGCTATATAATTACAACAACAACAAAAAAAATGAGAGCTCAGTGCTTCAAATTGGGTCGTATAATTACGGAAAAAAATTATGAACTTGCTATACAGATGGATTCAGGAAAATACACTACGAGGACTCAAACATCCATAAATCAAGCTGAAAGGTAATCTGACATGTCAAATTGATGTGGCCCAATTTGGTAAATCAGAGTTAGGTTCAGTTTCAGCAATTTAAGTCCAACTAAATCCTTAATATATTTAATCGAGTATATTTGAGATAATTTCTATCTAAAACTTGTCAAAATTGAGTCTCCTCAAGTTTGTTTCTATTATGTTTTCTTTTTCTTCTCTTTTGAGATTTGAAAGACCTTTTGTGTATAAAATTTTGCTGCTTGGGAAGCCCATAGTGAAGCCCTGAATTTGAAAATTAAGCAGTTACTTGAAGGTCATCCACGTAAACATCTCAGATCTCACATCAAGCTTAAATTCCGGGTTACTCAACTTCCAATTGTTTCAGACTTCAGGTTTTGCTCAGCTTTGAATCATTTCATATTTTCATTCAGGTTCGGATTATGTCTGGTCTTCTATTGTTTAGATTTGGGTTGTCTCAGATTCCATGCCTTCAGGGGGGTTTGGATTTTCTGGATTTCGGACCATTGAGGTTGCAACTTGTTTTGACTTCAAGACTTAATTGCATTCCTGATTTCAGGTGCATCAAGTTATACGTGAACTGCTTCGAATTTAGGATATCTCGAGTTCAGGTCACTTCGTGTTTGGTTTCAGGTTTCCAATCATTTGTGTTCTTAGGCTTGCTCAGTGTCAAGTTATTCATTTCGGTTCGGATCAATGAAATTGGAATTCACACTCTGCTTATGACGATGGCAGTAAGTCAACATGGCACATTTTACTTTTAAGCCCATGGACTAAAAATACAGTAAACCATTCGCCTAGACAGACATAGGGTTGTAATGTAGGCCGTGCCAACATTAACCCGCCGAAACAGGCCAGGATCTGGCCCGGCCCGGCCTGAACGGGCTTCGAATCCCGGCCATGCCAGGCCAGCCTGGATGTTCCAGACCTAGAGCCCAGCACGGTCCTCAGGCCCGGACTACATGGCCCGGGCCGGGCCGGGCTAGCCTTTTATATATTTTCTTTAAATTTTTTAAATTTATATAATTTTTAAAATTTAAAAGGACCAAAATACCCCCCAAAAGTTAGAAAAATCTAACGGTCAGAGGGATTTTTTGTCCGAAAGTTTGAAATTCAATTTTTTTTACTTTTTTCTTATATTCTGTTTTGGAAGGAACGGGTGTTGGGAAATAGGCCACCCCCTCCCTCCTTTGTGGTCAGTTGGTCCCAGGACAGTCCAGGGACCAACTCCCCAAAAGGGGCTTGGGAACTTTTTTTTTCTGAATCCAGTATATTTTTTTATTTAACTTTTAAACTTTCTTATATTCGTATTATAAGATATATAATTGTTATTTAAAAACTTTTTAGATAATTTTTTTTAATAATTTCAAAATATATTCATAATATATGTATAAAGTATAAAAAAAAAAAAATTGTTCTCGAAGGCATGGCCCGCATCATGTGCAAGCCGTCCCGGGCGGGCTATGGGCCTCCTGAGCAGAGCTTGCTGGCCGGGCCGGCCAATGGGCTGCCCGGCCCGTTTTACACCCCTACTCAGACAGCTAGAAATATGGTAAACCACTCAGTCTGTTTCAGACAATTATACTTCACTTTTGAGGAAACAGTATTGAAAGTAAACGACCCTCACACACAACACAGACTATAAAATAGTCGCTCCATAGACAAATATGCAGAAACTAGTGCAACAAAACCACAAATATGCCCCCATCCATTCTTCACCTAACGTTTAGCTAATTAAATGAGTCCATTGAAACCTTACAACCTAAGATCCATGAGCTTAAGTCTTGTGTATTCCTAGTCAACAAAAAACAAACTCGTATTTTGACAAGGATTAGATAAAGAATGTCACTTACAGCAGTATAGCATGATTTTTCATGTGCCGAAGGTTTCCCGAAATGGACAGTCCTTGTTATATCCGTTGTACCATCCAGATACTATAAGAATATGCAGTGTAAGCCAATGACCCATTGAAAGAATATAATGTAAAACCATGAAATCAATGAGATAGGTTAAGGAAGCAACGGAAAAGGGCAAAAAAAAAAAAGGTGCGGAAGAAACCTGTGCTCCCGAATCAAATAGGTATATTTTGTTAGCATCGAGTTCAGAACATGTACTTGGCTCTGGAGAATAGTGAATGACTGCTGCATTTGGACCAACTGATGAAATGGTAGGAAAACTCAATCCTCTGAAGTGCTGAGGAAATAAAACAACGGTTATCAAAGTTACATAACCATGAAAGCAAAATATGGAATTTCAAGATTCATGATATGAGGTTTGTTCAAACAGCAAAGCAGTACTCAGTCGGCAAGCAACACAAGAGTACAAAGTACTTAGTTGGCAAGCAACATGAGTATAAATGACTATTTTATAAAATAAGAACCATGTTTTATTACAACTTTTCACATTTTCGTATGGAAGTTCGCATACTTCTATATCACCATAGGGGGTAAAACACAATAGAAGATGTACAACTAGTAAAACACTCTAGATGTAAGAGTAAAAGATGATTATTAATTCAGAAAAAGAATGATCAATAGATTCTTATAGTAGCAAGCACGTGGAAAAAAAAAAAAAAAAAAGTGAAGCAGCCAATATTTCCACTAAGAAAAAGAACTACATGCAAAACAGTGACATCAATAGAAACTGCAAGCCAATGAGCGGCCGAAAGTTGGGAAGCTTATAGTTAAATAACCATGAAAGTAGTGTCTATATTTATCTCATCATCTATATTCTATAGTCTAGCCTGACATCCCATGATACCCTCCTACTAGGCATAAATAGGTAACGACTATAGAAGGATATTCTTGGCATAATGGTGATTGAACCGGTATTTTATATCAAATTATAAGCAAGCAGTCTCATGTTTGATGATGAACCCACATAAGATGCTCCAAGATTTCAAAAATCTACAGTTTTAAAAAGAGTGTCCTAGGTGTTCTAGTTAATACAGGGTCTGGCACAAACAAAATGAGTACAGCCTTTAACTCTCGTAATTACAGTTATTTCTGTGACTAGAATATGAACAACTAGGACATGGGAAAAGTAATAACCGTCACATCAAGTGATACCCTCATTATTTGGTCCATTTGACCTTGTACTACAATATTTGCATTTCCTCCTGTAATCAATAGGGGTGGTAAAAAACACAGAGTATCACAGTATAGTAATCCCTTATGTATATTGTAAATTTATGTAACAACTTAATGAGCTTGATAGGTAAGTGCTACAGTAGAAATAAGGAAATGTAGAGAAATCAAGATATTTCAACCATATTTTTGGCCCTCAAAAAAGATAAAATAAAAAGGTGGCCAATGACAAAGCTAATGACCTTGGAAAACATAGTTTAAAGAGAGTGTACTTATTCCATTAGAAAAATCACATAGCTTAAATAGCACTAGATAAAGCAAACAACAATAACAGTTATCATTCCCATAAGCAATCATTGTGCTGGAAAGACTTCTTGATACCGCTAGGTAAAATTCATTGCTCAGGTTGATAACCTGATTGACAGAATCTCATTGAAAAGAGGTAAAAGTTTGTCAAATAGTTGCCAAGTGACAATATATCAGAAGGCATACCTCTTGCTTGGCACGAAAACCCTCTAGTTTGTCACTCACAGATACCTCAGTAAGTTTTACAGAATTTCTGCAGGAATTATAACAGGAGAGAAAGATGACAATGGTTGAGAATCAGATACACATAAAAGAGCAGAAGAAAGGAATGGGAGAGCAGCAGTCAAATGACATTATTTCGTATCAAAGTTTCAGATATATAGTATATACGATGGATCTAATTTTCCTAATATCACAGTTCCTCTGTAAATAATTTTATGTCTTAAATAATATTACTTAAAGAAGTTGGAGAAAGTAAATGGTTTTCTTTGAAGATTGAGCAGCAATGAACTAATAGATATACTTTCAGTAACACCAGCTGACCTAGAAATGAGAGGAAACAGGAAACAACAGGAAAAGAAGAGAAATGGAAGATCAAAAGCATGAGATATTGCATTAATGCATGTCCATAAATAAGTATTATATCATCTCTAAATTGCAACTTACGAATGTTTTCTCGTGTTTGACCCATCTGGCTCATTGAAGTAACCAGCAGCTCCATACATCTCCTGCATCTGCAATAAAAGTAAATGCAGCTAAGTCATATCTGGTAAACGCCAAGCAAAAATTGCAACTATTGCAGTATTTGTTATCGTAAACTTCCACACTATGTTGATAACCGAGTTTGGTCCAGGTTGTGGTGAGAGTTATTGCAAATGGAAGGGGCACCTATAAAACGAGAAACTCAATGATCGATTCTTTTAACAGCTTATTAAGACTGCCAACTTGAGCTTCTAGGGGTAGCTATAAAAGGACAGATTCAATGATCGATTCTTTTAACAGCCTATTAAGACTGCCTACTTGAACAGCTTCTCTAATTCAAAAGGCAGCAGCCAGGTGCACATTCTTCACTGGCTTAACTATATAACTTTTACCAAATTAATTGTCTCATGATTCACAGATCATATAGAGCTAGAAAATATTAGACTAAAAGAAACTAGGAATGAATCAGAGCATATAACACATTTTGGATACTTTCTTATTGATTCCAAACTAAGGTAGTCACCTTCTAAAATAAACAACTGCAAAAAAATTTCTAAATAGATTAACACAGCATCACGGTAATTAAAAGTGAATACAATATGCTAGCTTTCTTTTCTTACATCATAACCTAAAATATCTGCCGTGGGACTTTCATTTATAAAATAGTTTTAGGTAAATACTTTTCCTTGTTGTTCTCATATTCTGTCTCTTCTTACTAACCTTCCTACCTGCATGGTTCTGTATCAAAACTAACACATTTTCGTGAACATAAGTATGCTTTCGAAGTTGTTTGTTGGAGAAAGCACTGTAAGGCACAAAGGCAATAGTATGTGAAATTTAGCTTTAGCTAACCTGATTATCTAGCCAAACAAGATATTGGACAACAGCAGCACCATCCCGAACATGCGCCTTCCTTAAGCCATCCAGTTCTGCATGATTCTACACAATGACCATCTAAGAAATTAATAAGAATACACAGTATTTTCTTCTGTATCATAAAATAAGAACAATAAAAAGAAAATTTCAGACATGAGACAATATTTAAATACTTTCACATTACCTCAAACATTTAATGATAACCCAAAAATGCAAAAGTGAAAAAGCAAAAAGATATCAAAGAATAAGTACTGCCACATAAGTACTTCCATTTGATTTAAATGATACATACTACTCATAGGGAAGTCCACCCCACCAAAAAGAAAAGCAAAAAATGAAAAAAACAAAACAAAACAAAACAACTAAAATCAGTTGACACGCAAAAGGAGGCATAGCCATCATAAAACTTGCAATAAGTTGTGATATCTAGACACAAGAATGCTCCTAGTCTACCAACAACTAACCTAGCAGCCAAGCCAAACACAAGCCGTCACCTATAACGTACAATAAGATGACGCATTATAAACATATTTCTGACCCTTGACCCCTAATGAATCAACATGGTACTGTCTTTTCAGTAAAAATAAGAAAATAGTCTCCTCTGCCAACTCTGCAAGCACAAGTGGCTTTGAAGTTATTTAACCTTTGTTTTATGATGTCTTAAAGTTAAACTTAAAATAAGAGGCTGCCCTAGATTTCTCCAACAGTCATTGAGTAATACAGAGACCTCTACAGCTACTGTAAAACCACCTTGCAGAGAGAAAAGAGAGATGGAGAAATATGAAAACAAGTAGAGATAGTAAGTAATTTACATCTTCAATTGGTTAAGTTATTAAAAAAATGACAAGCACAAAAGATTAGCGATCATGATGCAAATGAAGTAGAAAATCTGAATGAGAATTTCACTCAAAATGAAAACTGCATGTAGAGAATGCCATCCCAGTAAATGTTTTCAAAACAATGGTCCCAAAATTCTAGTATCATAAAAGCGGACCTCCAATACTTTGAATGAACACCATTTTTCTACCTCTCCTTTTAAATTTACTAGGCCTAGTTCAGTTTAGGTTTAATCAAAACTCATTTCTCCACATCCGAAGTTCAGTAAGACCAATTCCAGATGACTCCAAACCAAAATATAGTTCTAATAACTTAAGCCCATTAAGCTCCTCTCACAATTCACTGGAAAAAGAAATCTAAATGAGATCAGCTTATTATACCTTAACAGCTTTTGCAAGAGCCAAAGGTGATGGCTGCATGAAGACCTGATCGGCAGCTAGCTTTGAGTACAGGGCAAGACAGCACGAGTTTGGATCAATCCAAATTCTGTTGTTTTTTGTCTCTTCCGCTGCATTTTCAACATGTCCTGTCACATCTTTTCCATTTTCTTCAACTCCATGAGCTTCATTGGATTTCAGTTTCCCAGATCCAAGCAAGCTTACATCTAAGTCGACACTGCTATAATCCTTGATTTCTATTCCATTTTTAGTCATGTAAGCCTGTGCCTGCATTCAGTCAAAATATATAAAAGAGTTGAAGACATTAGTGCAGGCATAATTAAAATTTATTAAACATATACAAAAATTACCAGCTTATCAAACCATGAGTTCTCCTAACATTCTCTGATATATACCAAAATGGTTTTGGGACCCATTAGGCCTAGCTTTTCAGCTGTGGTGCGATCTGCCACTGAAGCGACCTGTTTGGGAGCTGCTTTTTGGGCTACGGTGTGTCTCACCAGCACAAGAAACAGCTGCACCACTATAGCTCAAGAGCTGAAGCTCTTGCAGAGCAGTCTGCAGCGCATTCCAATTAGTGAGCACTGCTAGGACAAACAGATCGTTGGATTATTTGATGGTTATCAGTTGGAAATCTGACCTCCTCAGAAACTTTTCTTTTATCCACATAAAAGAAAGCAGATTGCAATGTCACAATAGCATAAGCATGAATCACTGGGCAGTACGCTACATCATTTCCTCGAACATTGTACAACCAAGCAACCTAAAAATGCATGTACAAAAAGAAATAAGTGACTACTATAAATATTTACTGTAACAATGGATACAGTCAAATAAACAAATAAAATGTACAAGAAAAGCATGAAGGGAAAAATTGATACCTCATCAAGAGATGTGATAACAATGCCATTAGTTTTCTCTTGCAGTAGTTTTTCTCTCAAGTCCTCTAACTTTTCTGCTACACTACGCCCTGCAACTTCTAATGGATGTATAGATACAGGAAGAATTTCCACAGGAGGACGGTCCTTCCAAACTTCATCCACCAAATTAGTAGACAGCTGAAATAGTTTCTGTTTATTCTTCGCAAAAGCATGTTCATATCTTTGAGCAGTTTCCACAGACACACACCATGGATCGGTTCCAACAACAGCGGCACTTGGTAGATTCTGAAAGAAAAAACACACAATGTTGGAAAGTTAAATTGGTCTCATGATTAACGATACTACATAACAAACAGTTAAAGTATCGAACTATACTATTTTATCAATTTGATATATCATATCCAGCCAATCCATACTTCTGTTAACTCAAGAAACCATCGCCCATTCACGTTGCCAGTAAATATAATTTAATAATCCATCTCTAAGAAGATGCTGATCTTAATCCATATGAGTTATTTCAAAATTAAAATTGTCACAAAATGTCGACATGTAAGAACTATACATGGGAAAAGAAAAAAAAAACAAAAAACAGAAAACAAAGTTACCAAAAGAAAAAATAACTTCTCACATCAGCTATCCAAGTTTCAACTCCCGGGTCTTCTCCTATACGCATAAGTTTCCATCGATTGCTAAGCTGTTGCGTCGCTTGCAAGAAATATCGTCCATCCGTCCACAGCAATGCCTCACTCATTGTTATGAGAGCCAAACCTATAAAAAGATGCAAAATTACACTCTCTGGAATATGCAAGAGCCAACATAACCAAAGTTTAAAATCACAAAACATGCAAGCATAAAATTGATGATCAGAGAAGATCATAATCTAATTACAAATTCTACAAAATTCATTGCTTTGCAGTCCAATCATAAGACTTCTTTCATCATTTTCATTTATTTTATCAAATTTTTTTCTTCTGATTCCATCCAATATCCGAAAAAAAATAAACCCATTTGGAGTAATCAAATTTAGAAATTCCAAATTGGTACTGTAGCATTCTTTGTGTAATGTACATAAAATAAGGAAAACACAACCAACTCATAATTATATCCAAAAAAGCATTCTCTTCCTTTGTTGATCATCTAAACTAACACAAAAAAAGAGCAGTATAACAACAATTTCAAGTAAATAAGTTAATCTCAAACTAAATTGGGTTAAAAATGTTCAGAGCCTCACCTGCGCTTCCGGTAAATCCCGACACAAATTGCCTCCTTTTATCCCTCTCGGAGACATACTCACTCTGCCAAACATATTGCACACGTTAGATATCAAAAACTCCCCACTTTAAATCAAACTTAGCTACAAAATTAAACAGTTTCTACACTCGACGAAACACGGAACCAATCCAGACCCCAGGGAGATCAATCGAGATCCTAAACTCCGCCAAATCGGAAGCGGAGATGAACCCTAAACTAAGACGATCGACGATTCCTCCTCGATCGAGAGGGAACCCTACGGGGAGAAGGTCGAAGGACCTGGTGGTTGTCCTCGGACGGGACGACGAGGGCGTGGAGGGGAGGGGAGTGGGACGCCATTAGGGTTCGGAGAGCGTCGAGGGGATCCGCCATGGATTTCGCTTCGCCTTGCGGAACCGGGACGATCGGGAAAACGAAATGGGGAAGGAGATTGAGTAGTAGTAGTGTATTATTATAGCAGGGCCTGGATATGTTGTACTCTTCGCGGAATAAACCGTTGAGTGGACCGCGTACGCCACGTCATCCATGGACCGCACCAAGTAGTGGTACGGAGATATGGTATCGTAAGTGTGAGAACCTGGTCCACCGTGAACCAGTTTCCAAAATTTTCGTACCGAAACATTGGAGGTATAAGACTCTGTTTGCACGTAAGAATAAGTTATTCAGTAATATTTTATTCAACTTAAAATTTTTTTACTGTGATTGAGAGTTAGGAGTGTTGTCAAATGTATGGAATGGAACAGTATATTCGGCCTTTAAATTATTTTTCAAAATAAGATTATCGCCTAGTAGGTAAAATATATTATATTATTGAATCATTGAGGACAAGATCTTTTAAGAGCAAAATCAAATTCCCATCTTTCACTTACATTAAGAAAAAATTTATATAGAATGAGTTATCATCATATCACTTATTTCGACATCTAAATAAAGTTTGTTATATTGCACATTAAACACAAATTCTGAAATTTTCTTATTTTCTAGAAACTCGGCCACTCCAAATTTCGCTTGTAGAGATATATTCTTCTTTGATGGACCTGCAACTCATACTGAGTGCGAAACAAAGCATCAGATTCTTTTTTTCTCAAAAAAATGAAAAAGAAAGCATAAAGTTCTTTCTACAAAGTACATTGTGAAAATTTGCAAATTTACACATTCTCTCCATATGAAGTTGAGAACTGCAGTATAGGCTAGAGCTATTAGTTTCCTAAGTTCTCTTAGTCGATTTGTCAAATATAATTTTATTTTATAGATAAGCATTTAATCATAAAATTTTAAAATTTATGATATTTAATATGTCGGCATTTTAGTTATTGCAAATAATATTTGGTGGTGTATGCCAAAAAAAGCATTCTAAACATTACCAAAAAAAAATCAGAAATTAAAGTTATTTTTTCATTGAAACAAACAATTATTACTATTGTTAAACAGATTGATGTTTTCATGAACCGGTCTACTGGACCAAGTCCACTTAATAGTTCCTCATAAAAATGAATATTTTATTGCTTATTGCTTTCTCAATCAGCAAAATGTCCATTTCATGAGGTAATGTTATGCTATGCTTGTAAACAATTTCCACATCATTATAGTTATCTAAAATAATAAAATAACTATACTTTTTTTAATAAATATATTACCAGGCCATAATCAATTGGCACAAATATGTGAATCACCATTTTTAAGATTAAGAAGTTTAATTATTAAATTATATAATTTATAAATTAATATAAAATTTTATTTATAGGCAAAACACTATTCAACATTTTTTAGCTTGAATATGGTATATAAGTACATCTCATGCCACATGAGGAAGTTTACTGTGTCACGTTTGCACAACGTCATTAATAACAAGCCAATCACATCTCTTTTTTAAAAAAAAAGTATAAAAAAATATTTTTTATAATCATGATGGGACATATATTTTGAAAAGTAGGCATTTGATTGGTTTGAGACGCCACGTCACCAATATACCCTGTGCATTCTAGAATTTTTCCATGCCAACTTGGAAATTTCTCTTTATATCTAAATTAAAATCTAACTTATTGATTTTGACATATTATAAATTTTTGACACATAAATCGAATGTTGGATTTTTCATTAAACAGTGTAGGCAATTATTTCTCACCGTTTAGGTATTTTGCACCTCACTTTAATATGATTTTATGTAAATATATATAGAGCTTACTTCAACTGTCATTAATTTTGATCAGACTATCTAATTATTAAAAATTTCGACTTTGCTACTTTATTTTTTTATTTATTTGATTTAAACCAGTTAATAACTCTTTAACTTTAAAATTTGAATGTGTCGTTTATCATTACATGCTTAACTAACATATTTTATATAATTTATGTAATTAGAGAAAATAAACAGCTAGTTTAAATTTTGTACCAAAAGAGTCATTAAATGACTTAAATCTACAAATTTAAAAATTGAATATTAAAATTAAGATATTAAAATATTAGATAGTAAAATAAAAATAATGGATAATATAGATAAGTTTTATATATTTTTATCTTTATTTATTATATTTAACTATAAAGGAAATTTGAAGTGACACATGAGCAAACTAAGTGCAAAGGTCTTTTCATACTTGCTTGTCAAATTTGACATGAGAATATCTTCTTATGCTTGGTGTGATTTAAACCAAGAGAATATCTTCCTATACTCTGTGTGATTTAAACCATATAAATTAGGTTTAATTTCTTCAATGTCCTCCTCAAAAATAATAATTTTATAAATACTCTTCCAAAGTGTAAGCTATTTTTGGTGCCAAAGAGTTTAGAATTTAAGCTGGGTTTGAAATTTAGAAGGGTATTTGTGAAGGTTTATGTATTTTAAGGATCATTTAATGAGATTTTAAATTTTAAAATAATATTTATAATAATTTAGAATTTTAGAGGGCTATGTTTGCAATTGCCTCTATAAATTATATCCATTGTTTTCTAGGTTGGCACGTGTTGCCTCAAAATTGTATAAAGTAGGTTGTTACTTATATAAATATATTAAAACACTATTTTTAAATAACTTGAATTTTTGAAAATGGGAAAAATGTACAAAAAATCCTTGAACTTCGCTTCGTTTGCCAACAAGCATCTAAACTCAGCAATTTTTGGTTATCCATAAAATAGCTCAACAAGTCCCCCTTTTGAATTGAAGTTATTAATTAGACAACTATTTTTGGTTGTATGTTTTGCATATAATCTTAACTATAAAACTGCAAAACATAAAAAAATATTTTCTATTTTAAAAAGCAACAAAATAAAACTTATGTTCACCTTGTTCTTTAATCTCCATGCTTAATTACCAAAATAAAAAGAGAAAAAATTGATTTTTTATATTTTTAAGTTTTACAAGATTATATACATGGTATCCGATCAAAACGATTATGTAATAATAATTTTAAGTTACGAGAGGGGCCTATTAAGCTATTTGATTAAGCTTAAATTGCTAAAATTGAAAGTTTGGAAACCTGTTTACGAAAAAAGCTAAGTTTCAGGCGGTCTTTGTAAAGGTGCAGGTAGGGCTGCAAGTCTGGCTCGCCGCTCGCGAGCCAGTTCGTGTTCGATTCGAAATAGGCTCGAAAATAGTTCGTTCAAAATTAATTTTAAATATAAAACGAGCTAAATTTTTTCGCTCGAAAATAATTTCAAACCGAACACGAGCAAGCCTCCGCTCGTTCGTGTTCGGCTCGAAATAGTTCGAATATATATATATATAGTTAATGAAAAATATAAAATACAAAATATGTGGCATGTGGAGTACTAAGTCAAAGAGAAGAGAGAAAAATCTATTAAATAAATTAAGAATGTTATTTCGAGCAAGTGTGTTGCTTATAAATTATAATTATGTTAATTGTAGTTTTATTTGTATATTGATTGTAATTTTGAGAATTGGTATCTTATTTGGATTGTAGTTATAATGATAGTTGTGGTTAAATTATATAGTGTAATATTAACAAATATTCATAAACATTTTGAAATTAAAAATAAAAATAAAGAAGAAAAAAAAAAGATTTTCGAGCTATAAACGAGCCGGCTCGGAATCAAACAATTTCGAGCTAAATTCGAACATGGCTCATAACTAGCTCGAAAAAGGGAAAAAAAAAAAAAAGCTATTTCGAGCCGGCTCGAATTCGGCTCGAAATTTATTTCGAGCCGAACTCGAACATGCCAAATTTTAGCTCGAAATTAATTCGAGCCAGCTCGAATTCGGTTCAAATCTAATACGAGCTGAAAATGAGCCAGGTCGCGTTCGTGTTCGGCTCATTTGCACCCTAGGTTCAGGGGGTATTTGTATAATTTTTATTTTAAAAATAGATAGTTATTTTATATGGAATCTTAGTTATAAAACTGCCGGTGCGGGGCGGGCCCGCCCAGCCCCGCACTGGGAGCACTGGCCCGGCCCGGACCGCCCCGAATCGGGGGCGTGGGCCCTCCACCGCCGCAGCAGCGAGAGGGCCCGGTCCGGCCCGAATCCTGCGCGTGGGCCCGACCAGGCCGTGTCGGGCGAGCGGGCACGGCCCGGCCCGACTGGAGGTGGCCCCGGCCCGGCCGCAGCGGGCGTGCGGGCCCGGCCCGGCCTGAATCGTGCGAGTGGGCCCGGCCCGGCGCGAAACGGGAGCGTGGGACCGTCCCGGCCGCCGCTGGCGTGCGGGTCCGGCCAGGCCCGAGTCGGGCGCGTGGGCCCAGAGACCCGCCGCCCGCCCGGCCAGCAGCTGGCGCGTGGACCGAGCCTGGCCGCCGAAGGCGTGCGGGCCCGCCCCGGCCCGAATCTTGCGCGTTGGCCAGGCCCGGCTGCCGCGGGCTTTCGAGCCCGGCCCGGCCGGAGTCGAGCGTGTGGGCTAGGCCCGCATCTAGCTTGCGGGCCCGGTCCGGTCGCAGCTGGTGCGAACGCCCAGCCTGGCCCAAATACGGCTCGTGGCCCGCGCCAGTAGCGTGGGACCGGCCCACCCTGCATCGGGCGCATGGGCCCGGCCTGGCCCGAATCTTGCGCGTGGGCCCGGCCCGGCAATAGCGGGCTTGTGAGCCCGGCCCGGCCGGAGTCCAACGTGTTGGCTAGGCACAAATCTAGCTTGCGGGCCCGGTCCGGCCGCAGCTGGTGCTCAGGCCCAGTCTGGCCCGAATACGGCTCGTGGGCTCAGCCCAGCGGTCCTTCCGGCCCGGCCCGGCCCGCGCCAGTAACGTTGGACGGGCGCACCCAGCATCGGGCGCATGTGCCCAGCCCGGCCCGAATCTTGCCCGTGGGCCTGGCCCGGCAGCCGCGGGCTTGCGAGCCCGGCCCGGCCGGAGTCGAGCGTCTGGGCTAGGTCCGAATCTAGCGTGGGGGCCCGGTCCGGCCGCAGCTGGTGCGCAGGCCCAGTCTGGCCCGAATACGGCTCGTGGGCCCCGCCCAGCGGGCGTTCCGGCCTGGCCCGGCCTGCACCAGATTCGTTGGACAGGCCCACCCTCCGTCGGGCGCATGGGCCCGGCCCAGCCCACAGCGGGCGCGTCGGCCCTGCCAGGCCGCGACGAACGAGCGGGCCCGGCCGGCCCCGAAGCGGGGGCTTGGGCCCGGCTCGTCCCCAGCAGGCTTGCGGGCACGGCCCAGGCCGCACCTGCGCGTTGCCCGGCCCGTCTACAGCTTGTGCGAGGGCCTGGCCTGCCACTCACCGTTCGCGTGGGCCCGGCCCATCAGCAGAGGCCCGGCCTGCCCCGCAGCGGGAGCATGTGCCCGGCCCGGCCCGCACTGGGCGTATGGGCCCGGCTCGCGACAGCTAGACTGCGGGTCCGGCCGGCATCGGACCGGTAGCGTGGGCCCGGCACGGCCATAGCGTCCTAGCAGGCCGGCCCACCCTGTGTCGAGCGATTAGGGCCGGACCGGCCCGCAGCGGGCGCGTTGGCCGGGCCCGACCTCGGTGGGCTTGCTGGCCCGGTCAGGCAGCAGCGGGAGAGCAGGCCCGGCCTCCCCCGCATCGGGAGCGTGGGCCCGGCCCGAACTGCACCGGGTGCGTGTGCCCGGCCCGTCCCCAGCGGGCGTGCGGGCCAGGCCCGGTCCGATCGGCCCCGTGGACCGAGCCCTGCCCTGGCGGGGCGTGCGGGCCCGACCCGGTCCGCACTGGGCGCGCGGTCCCGGCCTGGCCGCAGCGGGCGCGCGGGCCTTCCTGCCCGGTGCCCCTCTTCCTTTTTTTTATTTTTATTTTTCTTTTTTTTGGTTTGTTTAATTATAATAAAAAATTATTCCTGTGGTAATATTTTTTTGTGGAGAACACAAAAAGGAATTTTTTTTTTTTTATGTTCTTTTGCAGTATTTTCTTTTTTATACTTGTGTAGCATGCATGTATTATTTGATTTCATTTATCTTATATGGGTGCAAATATTGATACTTATGTAGCATATTGTGATTACATTATTGTGTGATATTACACATAAATACTTGTATTCTTTTGGTGTTTTTAATAAAATTTAATTTTGAAAAAAGGGGTCCGGCATGTGCAGTATTCCTATAAAACATTTCTTTTCCAGATATACATTTTTGTAGTGATGTAGTAGATTTTATTGTGCAAAAATGATGTGATAATTAAGGTCATGTAAATAAATGTGTTTTGCGCAGCGTCGACATTTTTTCAAATTGAATTTTGGTACAAATACTTATTTTGTTATTTTAAGGTTTTGATCATGAACTGCACTCGTGGACGAAGGGAATCCGAAGATCTAAATGGCTGGGTGGGATCGGAAAGGGATTGAACAGATGGAACCCTCGATTCAAACCCGATCAAAGTCACAACAATCGAGGATGAAGCTTTGCTGAGACTGATGGCGATGATGATGATCAGATCACTATAGCTCCATGAATTAGAGCTTGATGGGAGAAGAGGAGGGGAAGAGGAAAGAGAAGAGGGGGGAGGGAGATTTGGAGGGATGAATTCAAATGATATTCAACTTACTAACTAATTCTGTTACACTGCCCCTATTTATAGACGTATCCTGAGGACTAAATTGCGATTATATGAAAAGATAGGGTCTACTAGCTACTAGCAATTTGTGAAAAACTAGAGATGGGCTCTAGTGGACCACTCGACCGCTTAGACCTGGGCTACCAGTGAGGCGTAACGGGTCGGATCCAAACCGGGTGGAACCTATTATTACTTAGCCCCCGTAAGCCTCTGGAATTGCCTCGATTTCTCCCCATTGACACCCCCTTGATCTCTCCGCCTCCCACCTCTAGAGTCGTTTGAGTTATTCCTCCATGGTTCCCATTGCCTAGAGTCGGTTAGCCCGGAGAAGACGAACCCTCAGCCTGGTTTGGTGATGCCGACGACACTACCACCCGCTCCAACGGCCCAGCTCTAGCTCTTCCTCGACAGACTAAGCCCCTTTTCTTCCTCTTTTGCAACCTTTGTGATGATTCCCCTCTATTAGGGTTCGGTGCTCATTTTGCTCACTAAGGGTTTCTCTTTTTTTTTTTTTTATTACAGGTATTACAGGTATCTGTGTGATGATATTATAGAGATAAGTTCTGAATATATATATATATATATATATATATATATATAGAGTCTGGCTACTATCCTCTTAAGATGATAGAAACCTTTGTCCTATTAAATTTTTGGCCGTTAGATCTAACTTTTAATCATTTTCAACCGTTAGATTATACTATTCAACCAACCACCCACTCAACCCTAGGGGGCCTACTATCAACCTAACCGTAACTACTCTCATCCTAGCCGCACATCTTTTCATCCGAACGGTAGAAAACTTAGGAGGACGAAAACTCCCATCCTCCTAAAAGAATGGTAGCTAGATTATATATATATATATATATATATATATATATATATATATATATATATTAAAAAACAGGATGTGTTCTTTTTAAAAGTAGATGAGTTTCAATTTTTTTCATAAGTTTTAAAATTAATAAAAAAATTAATAAGATTGTAATTTTTGAACCGACACTGAGTGATGATTATGAGTCTAGCGAAGTTTACGATCCCTTTGTGTCCGGGATAATATTTCAATCTTGTTAATTTTTAAAAATGTGCATAATGTCCAAACTTATTTTTGAATATAGTGAAATGACTTCCAAAAATATCATAACTGACCTTACCAGGGGTTATAAGTTAGATGAAAAGAATTATGACATTTGGTATAGAAAAATACAAAACCTGCTAAACAAACAAGAAGTTCTTGAAATCCTCTCTGTCAAAATGGTCATGCCTTTGGAAGCACTACTGCACAGCATGAAAAGGGATCTATAATAAATGGTTCAAGAAAGATCGAACTGCTCGGTATACTATATTGTATGCCATGCAAGATGACCTCATTGGACAGTTTGACACCTACGAAACTGCTAACGACATGTCGGACAATCTCAAAATTGCATTTAGGCAAGCTTCAACTACGAGACTGCATGCCTTACATATGAAGTTTCAGCAATACACCAAGGACCCGAAGCACTCAGCTGAGCACCTCCATGTGATGAGCACCATGATTCGGGACCTTAAGGTTGCTGGAAACGAGCTCAACGATGAGCAATAGATTCTTGTAATGATTTGTTCACTACCGTACACTGAATGGTCCCAGATGAAACTCCTAATGACTCACAGCGAAAGTATTAAAACGTTTAATGATATTTCGCGCCATCTCGAGCTCGAGGCAGAGTGCTTGGGACCGAACCGCTCTGTCGCCCTTGTTACATGCTCTAAAAAGCGTAGTGGGATCATACCCAAACGCAAGAAGCATCACAACAATAGAGCGCAGAAGAGTTGAAATCAAGCTCCATATGGTGAAACTAAGAAGCGTCGCAGAGGCAAGCGCGCTGGCAGTAAGAAAGCTGCAAAGCTGAAGTCCTATAACTGTAAACAGAAGCGTCACTTTATTCGGAATTGTCCTAAGCCCAAAAAGTAACTCTGCCAATCAGCTCACACTGTTTTGTTTGCTCCCACGCTTTAGTAGCTTATTCTCTTTCCGATTGGATCGTGAATACAGGAGCAAACAAACATATAGTTCGTGATCGAGTAGGGTTTGTAGATTACCATCGAGTACCGACGGGCACACAGTTTGTCACCCCTAAAAATGACACGAAGAAGAAAGTTTTTGGAGTTGGTTCGTACCAACTCAAGTTGCGTGGTGGCCGCACTTTACTTCTTCAGGACGTGTTATATGCATCCAAAATTCGATGTAATCTATGCTCAATTTTAGCTTTACTACATTTAGGATATTCCTTTCATTTTGGCAGAAATCGTCTTGACCTTTTCTTTCATGATACTTTATTTGGATATGGTACATTAGTGGATGGTTTATTTAAGTTAGATTTGGAGAATGATTCATTTGCATTTGCTTCTTCTTCTCCTAATCTCTGTGATAAATTTTTTAATTGGCATGCTATATTAGGTCATATAGGTCAAGAAAGAATGAATAGACTGGCTCGAAAAGGTCTTTTGGGGTCTCTTGCCAAAGTTGACCTATTTGTTTGTGAGTCTTGTCTGACTGGTAAGACATACAGAAAGCCTTTTAGTAAGCCTACTCGTGCCTCTCTTCCTTTGTGGGCCAATGAATATGAAAGTCCGGCATGGTGCGTGATATTTTTTCATATTTATTGATGACTCTTCCTGTTATGGTTATGTGTATTTGCTTTTTTGCCGATCTGAAGTTTTAGATTGCTTCAAACGCTTCATTGCGGAGGTTGAGAATCAAATAGGAAAAAGTGTAAAGGCGCTTCGCACTGATCGAGATTATGAGTACTTATCTGATCAGTTCAAGACTTACTGTGAGCAAAAAAATATTAGTAGACAACTCACTATTTCTGGTATTTCGCAACAAAATAGTATTGCAGAGCGAAGGAACCGTACTCTATTGGACATGGTTAGATCGATGATGGTGCAAGCTCATCTTTCCATTAGTTTCTGGAGAGATGCCCATTTGATTGCATCCTATATTCTTAATCGAGTCCCTAGTAAATCAATCCTTTCTACCCATATGAATTGTGGAGTGGTAGAAAGTTGAGTTTATACTACTTACGCCCTTGGGGTTCGGCTGGATATGTTCACAGCCCCTCACATAGATTCGAAAAACTCGGCCTCAGAGCAAGCAAGCATGTGTTCATTAGGTACCCTGAAAATTCAAATAACTATGTGATGTATGGTGAACACCCAAATTATGATATGATCGAGATAGAGTATCTTGATGTAAAATTTCTAGAATTTTTTTTTCAACCAATGGTAAAATACGAAGAGACGTCGGATTGTATGAGTTGCAGGACGACGCCACCTCATCTGCTGTTGAGGGTGATCGATCACTTTCCGAAGTCGCTGAAGGAAGTGGTAGCAATCCTCCGGCTAGTAGGAGTGCTTCTATGAGTGAGAGCATACCCCTGAAAGCTGGCAGTTTAGGCCCTCAATTGCGTAGAAGTGAACGTGGACACATTCTCCGTTGGCAGTTTAAGATCAAAGGGGATATTTATGTGCACTCCACTCGGTGATGATAAGCCTACTTTTTATAAAAAAAGCACTGCAGACGCCAAATTACAATGAGTGGATAGCTGCCATGAGAGATGACATGGACTCCATGAGCAAGAACCAAGTATAGGTGTTGATTGACCTTCTACCTGGCCGCAAGTCTATTAGAAATAAATAGATTTTAAAAATTAAGTATAAGGCGGATGGATCAATCGATAAATATAAAGCTTGGCTCGTAGCCAAGGGCTACACTCAGAGGCATTGACAAGCGGTCAAGAGAATTCTTCGATACTTAAAGGGAACTGGTGATCTCGTTCTCTGCTTCTAAGCTGGGAACTTGAGATTGAAAGGATATCATGATGCTGATTGAGGTGGTGATAGAGATGAGCGCAGGTCCACTTTAGACTATGGTTGATGCTTGGAGGTAAGCAATTTCTTTGTGTAATTAAGTTTCTTGTTTAGCAGCCGTTCAGAAGCGGAGTAATTAAGTTTCTTGTTTAGCAGCCGTTCAGAAGGCTATTTGGCTAAGAAGATTTCTCCGGCACCTCGACTTTATGATTCGAGCAGATGAGCTTGTTGAGATGCTCTCTGACATCATAGTGCCATGGAGTATGTGAAGGACTCTAAGTATCATGGCAGGACCAAGCATATAAATATCTATTTTCGCTATATTCGAAAGACGATCAGACTAGGCGAAGTCACTCTTAGACATATCTCCACCACCAGGATGGTGGTTGATCCGTTGACCAAGCTGATAGCTAAGGATATGTTCCGGACCAACGTTAGGAGTTTGGATCTTCGCAGGTTTTAATGTATGGCCATTATTAATACTTTTATATTTTACGCTTTTTTAATAAAAAAAATATTTTTAAATGTGATTGCGTAATTGATACTAATAGACACATATTTCGATAAGTCACCAGACTCGGGTCAGCCCACTTAGACGGGTGATCGCCTGACACTTAGGTGGTGAGCAGGATGAGACCAAATAATCATATTAAATTTGGATAGTTATAATATGATTGCTTTTTTCATATATATTAGAATAAAATGTTGATATAATTTAAAAGTTATCATAATTAGTTTAAGATGAGACTCTGAAGAGTTGGATATGAAAGTTCTTATATGAAATTTCATATCGAGCATGTATAGTAGCCGAACTTAAATACGCGGATCAGAGAGATGACTTGAGTTGTATAGTGGTTAGATACCTTAGTGGTGCCTAGAGTAAGGTTTGTATGATGTTTCAGAGCGTGATAGAACCCATTGAGTGGGAGCTTCGTCATAGCATACATGTCATATTGTATGTGCTTGTCGACCAGTTAGTAGAATGGCATAAGTTCTTCCCTCCATATCACTGTGTGAGCACCAACCCTTTTATACCCTTGACTTAGAACTACGTTATGAGTAGAGATCCGATGTAACTAATTTAGCGTGTATCTCAGGGTCATGAGAAAATACGATCTCGCGGAGCATGTCTAGTAAAGTGCTTGGACCATATAATCATGAGTATGAGAAATAATTGTGGGGTCAAGCTCTGTCATTACAGGAGAGAAATTTGTGATGCTTGATCCGGTGTGTGTTGAGACGTCTAAAGCGTAGACAAATGTAGTCGATAATATACTATGTTAGTTGGGTGGTGATTTAATATAGCTCTCCTAAATTGTATTTCTTTTGTCAAATCGCACGCTACATTACCCGTATGAAGAGTAAAATATATAAGAAAGAATTGGCCAATGTGGTCAAGTAGGAGATTGTTGCCATATGGTGTGTCCACATTGGCCCGTTCAAATTCAACTCGATCCATATAAGATGTGGATTGGGGTTATCTTAATAAGTTAAAGATAAAGATAAATTATATGTTTCTTATTAGTTAAGAAATATATCTCCTAATAAATATCTTAGTAGATATTCTAATCATAATCTCTATGTGAGAATTAGGATATTTCAAAGGGTGCCGATAATTTATAAATATGACCTCTTTCTCTCGAATTTTGTATCTATGAGAATCTACGAGTACCTACGAAATAGGGATTCTTTCCTTCTCTTCTCTCTTCTTTTTCTCTGGAATTTCTATCTACGTTCCCGGAATTTTAAAGTGTGGACATAAAAGAGAACTCTGATAGCTCTTTTCGCATCCGACAATCCACAACGCGTGGGAGAAGGCTGGAGGATCCAGAAGTATCGAGACAAGGACAATCCAAGAAGGCTAGTAAAACAAACAAATCGATCTGTTTTTGGTTCTTGGATACGTTGGCTATCTAGTTTGTATTTGCTGCCCTCTAAATTCCAACATCTCTATTTTCAGTTTGGTTTTAATTAATTTAGTCAGATTCTCACTTTTTATCTATTTTCAGTTCAAATTAGCTTCAGGTTTTTTAAAAACCTGAGTTATTTGACTCAGATTTAGCTTTTTAGAAAAATTTAATCAAACAAATGGGCACCTCCTATGTGTCTTCTCCACCGTACCTTCATCCATGCATAGTATGTAAATTCATAATCAAATCAGAGGTATTAAACCTTCTTAGGCACGAAAATGTATTATTTGTCACAGTTATTCTACATAAATTTTACAATATCTAATCAAGTATCTTCATATTGTACAAAGGTATAAGGACAAATTCTTTTTAATGTATCATTTTAATGTACAGTGATTGGACAATATGATTGGTTTGAAATATATGTATGTGTTCTAACAGTTATAAAGAAGAATTTTTTGTTGAGGCATCATAGAGCATTGAGGCGAGTATATGGCATCTAATATCCAATAAGTCTACATTTGACACAACAAAAAAATATAAGTTCTGAAACATTAAAATGCTTTTTAAGATTTTGGGAGACTCTTTAATGATTTTGGTGATTTTCTTTTCTAAATTACTTTTTTGTCATTCCAAAAGTAATGTCTTTGGTGAAGCTCAAAGTTAGGAGGTTATTATAGGGAAAAGCTTTGAGTTCCAGAATTTAGATGAGCCTAGAAACTTTAGTTGAAGGAAAGTAGAAGTGGAAAATTGGGTAATTTTAAGTCCTAAATAAGTTTTTTATAATTTTTTTACTGTGCATCCAAACATGGCCTTACTTAGTGACCTAACACTGTCTACAAATCTTCTGGAACCGTTATTGGTTAAAATTAAAGTGTGAACAACGCTATACAATATAAAAATCTTATTTATCTTTTATCTAACATGCATGTAAAAAATGTGCTAGCCACTTTTTGACTAGAAAACGCAACAAATTATAAATTGTGTTTCAAACTGATGGATGATGGGTTCCGTATTCTATTGTAGTTGGCCAGTTTAGCCTAGGTTTTGCTGTGCGAGCAATGCTACTTGTATCAACTCTTTTCTTAATGAAATTGTTTTAGGAGACCGCCTCAACCCTGTCCAAAAAATTAAAAAGAAAAAATTGCGTTGCAGACTATTAGATTATTAATTGATTGATTATAAGTAACAGATACAATTATGTGAGAACTACTCTGTGTTCCCTCGTACCCAACTTCCTAACCCATGTTAGTTAGTTGTTGCGAATTTAAGTTACAAAAAACGAAAGGAAAAAAAAAAAGAAAAAAAGTTGAAGTCGGCAGTCGAAGAGAAGAAGATATAAGGACGACGCCGACTTCTTAACACCTCCACGCTGACGTGGAGGCAAGCTCCCGCCCGCGCCAGCTCAGCACCATGGACCCGTCCCTGCGCGCCACGTGGTAGCCGTCGACCGGCGCGCGCCGCACGATCCACTCGGCCTGCGACTCGGCGAACTCGCTGAAGCCCACGGGCTCCAACCCGGCCCGGCCCAGCAGCTCGTGCGCCGGCTCGCCCCGGGCCCACCACGTCCCCACCGCCGCCGCCACCCTGGGCCCCACCAACCCCCTCTCCACCCTCCTCACCGCCTCCTCCCCCGCCCCCGCCCCCGCCGCCGCCGCTGCCTCCGCCGCGTCGAGCACCGCCGCGTAGTACTCCACACCCCCCTCCACCGCGCGCCTCAGCGACGCCGCTCCGCCGCCGCCGCCGTAGCCCTCGGCGTCCACGAGCACCGCCGCGCGCGGCGCCGCGCGGCGAAGGAACCGCACCAGCGCGGCGGAGCCCTCCGCTCCCCCGCCTCCGGCGCCGGCGCCGACGACGAGGCGGAGCGCGGCGGGGGAGAGGACGACGGCGACGGGCTCGCCCGGGGCGAGGCGGACGGCGCCGAGGGCGAGGGCGCCCGCGGCGCCGAGGCGCACGAGGTCGACG
The DNA here is from genome assembly GCA_016920855.1 of Puya raimondii. Lineage (NCBI taxonomy): Eukaryota > Viridiplantae > Streptophyta > Magnoliopsida > Poales > Bromeliaceae > Puya > Puya raimondii. Next base: position 2,688,610 of record JABWPP010000044.1, on the reverse strand, counting down.
GAGAGGCGGAGGCCGAGGCCGCGCGCGAAGTCGCGGAGGTTCTCGGCGGCGAGCGCGGCCTCGGGGGTCTCCTCGGCGACGACGGCGGTGACGCGGATCGCCGGGGGCCGCGGGGCGCGGCGCGCGGCGACCTCGTGGGCGAAGGAGGACCACTGGCCCCCGAGGCCGAGGTCGAAGTCGACGACGTGCACCGACGCCGCCGAGCCCGCGGCGTCGAAGGCCTCGAGCAGGGTTTGGTTGGCGGTGAAGCTCGCGAACTGCGGGACTGGGGAGAGGTCGGAGAAGGCCTTGTGGGCGCCGATGCGGCGGACGACCTCGGCGGCGGAGATCATCGACGGCGCCTGCGCCTCCGCGTGGGGGGCTGCGCCGTGGAGGAGGGATAAAAGAGCCTCCTTGAAGTAGAACGCGGCGCGCTGGAGCGGGGGGCCGAGCGGGGCGGCGAGGTGGGGGTTGAGCCGCGCCAGCGCCAGCTCGGCCGAGTGGGGGTCGCCCGACTCCAGCGAGTCGGCGGCGCGGAGGAGCAGGTCGAGGTGGGGGCGATCGAAAGGAGGGGTGGTTAGGGTTTCGAAGGGGTCGGAGAAGGGGGAGGGGTCGAAGGATGGGTATTGGGATTGGAACTGGGGGAGGTCGAGGGCGAGGTCGCGCTCGGAGAGGAGCCACGAGGAGAGAGGGTCCCACTCTGCGGCGCCGGAGTTGGCGTCGGGGTGCTGCTGCTGCTGCGGCGGCGGGGGCGGCGGCGGCGGAGCGGCGAGGGAGGGGGAGGAGGTGAGGTGGGGGTCGAGGACGGAGGTGGGCTCGTAGTAAAAGGTCGAGGGGAAAGAAGAGGTGGTTTGGTGATGGTGGTGGTGGTGGTGGTGGTGTGGAGGGGAGGAGGAGTCGGCGCCGAGTTTGGTGGTGAAGGTGTGGGAGTCGGCGACGAGTTTCGTGGACTTCATGTGACTCTCACCAAGCAACACTTCCCCCACTCTCTCTCTCTCTCTCTATCTCTCTTGTTTTCTTTCGATCTGCGTATATGTGTGTGTGTTTGTTTTGTTTTGTATTGTTTTGTAGGGGTTGTTGGGATTTGGGAAGGAGAGGTGGAGGGTTTTACGTCGCAGGGAGGGGGATTATATGGGTGGTGGAATGAATGAATGCTGCTGCTGCTGATGATGATGATGATGGTGATGATGATGATATCATATGATCATGATGAGGGGGAAACATAAACATTAACATGAAAAAGGATACAAGGACATGGGAAACAAGATTCAAAAGGGCTCTTTTAACGTGGTTCGGCTTCTGGGAGAAGCCGTCGCCATTGGAAAGTGTATTCATGGAGGCCTTTTCTTTTTCTTTTTCTTCTTTTTTCTTTTTTAACCTGCATGTATTGACGTGTGATTTGACTCGTAGCAGTGTCATTCACGCTACGTCTACCGCCTGGAGATAACGAGTCCTAATTCAATACTAACTTTCTAAAAATTTAATGGTTCTGTATCAGAGATTTTACTTTCCAAATTTAGTTACTTTATATTTTTAATTTTTTTTAAAAAAAATAATTAAAAATAAAAATTTTATTTGAATTTTAGTTTATCGACATTCGAGTATTACAAGAGTGCGTCGCATGTATTCGTTGGATAGTTGGTGCTAATCATTAATTCCAAAAGCTTGAGCCGTTAGAAATACGCAACCAATTTACTTAAGGCGTACTAATACAGCGCCCACGGCCCAACCTGACCTCCGACAATCTCCTCTCCAGCATCTGTACAAACTTACAGCATGCGGGAATCGAACCTTTGACCTCTAACTCTTATACCACTTGTCGTCCTAAAAGTTCGAGCTGTTAGAAATACGCAATCAATTTATTTAAAGCGTACAGATACAGCGCCCACGGGTCTCGATTGTGACTCGGCTCAACCAGCAGCCTCACGCCACTTCGAACATGACTCGGCCCAACCTAACCTCCCGCCACATAGCAGAATGCTGATCCCTTTAAGCCAACCGTATTTGTGCCAATGAACAACATACGGGTAACCTACTAATTAAGGAAAGCAAAAACATTTTCCCTTCTTTACTTTTTATATAATTTAGAAAATTAATTAGATTTATTATACTTTGTTGTTCTACTGTTCGATGTTGTTTGATTAATTAGCATTATATAAATTTATGCTATTATTATATAAAACCTAGCTCGCGATAAAATAATTAACAAATACGTAAATCCAAACGCCCCCTAGAACATGTGAATGGTAATGCTAAAATGCATGAATTTGATATATCTCAGCTTCGCACACGTAGCATTTACTAGCGATTTATCTTTTCATATTCAGTATCTAGCTCCCTAAGATCAATGTCACAATATAGTTATATTTAATATTGCCATCGTTTTCTAGTAACTGCGAGATACTACATGACACAATAAGTGTTTTTTTTTTCACTTTCAAACCAAAAAACACAAATTAAGTTATGTTAAAGTAAAAAACCCATATATATAGGTTCTAAAGGGGCCCTATATATATACTTACTAAAGCTTGTAGGAAACTGATGCGAATATATATACAGGCTTATACTGAAGGAGATGAGGTGACAAGAGGGAGATCGAAGCTGCACCACATATCCAAAGAATCCCCCCACCACCTCATTAGGGGCCCTTCTTAGATAAGGCTAAGGCTGTTTCCCTGATGGTCTATCTCTCTCTCCTTTCAAATGGAAAATTAATCAATCATTGCCTGCACCTGATGCATGCACCGTGCCAGTCGCGCGGTGTACTGCACTGTCCATATTCCTTCATCCAACTTCATCCTTCTCGCTCAACCATTAAAGTTAAAAAATGGTTTTAAACTTAGGGCGTGTTTGAACGCGTGATCACATATATATTGTTCCGCATGTTTACTTTGTTCAGTGAATAAGTATGCAATGCGATTAGCTAGCTAAGATGTCTACAATTATTTTTACTGAGTGAGATAAAATAACCTCCTAACTACTAACAAATGAAAGTTGATAGACCCTCAGAAGGGCTAAAGCTGTTATAAATTGTTGTAGAATAACTTTCACGAACATCCAAACATGTTTGGGTGTCAGAATATATAAAATGTCCAATTATAACGTACTTATTCGGTATGAAAATTTACTTCTGTAATTAGAAGCTATGATTGAGTTTGATTTTTTATTTTCTTTAGAGGTTTAATATTTATGATATAGTCAGATACCATATTTCAATAACTAGCCACTCTAAGAATTTAAACACATTTCTTGTTTGCCAAACACCACATATTTTTTAAGTAAATTAAAGGGATTCGTTGGATATATAAAATGTCCGTGCATCCAAACAGAACCTTAAAATAGATCATGTCGCTGGAGGGAGACGAGACAACTACGGTGCATGCATGCATGCGTGGTGCATTGGGTGCATGCATGCAACTAATATATGTTTATCAATTTCTCTTTTCCCCAACATCTAAACCCCATCTCTCCCCTTTTCCTTTTTCCATGAGTGGATTATAAATGATGCTCCCTTTCTATAAGGCTTTTCCTATCAGAATATGACAAGCCTAAACTTTTGTGTATCACAAGCCTCTTCTCTTCCTACAATCAAGCTTATGCCGTGTAGGAACCGTGTCCTAAACCCTAATAACAAAGCTCCTCACAAGATATACTTTGAATATGATCATTGATTGACAAGTAAAGCCACAAATGATGAGAATATTATTTGTGCATTATAGGCACATGTTGTGGCCTATCGTTGTTGGATCTTTTTAATTAGTCATGGGCATTTCAGCCATAGTGGAGATCAGTGTCATGAAAATCGGTTTGTTTTTGTTGAGAATATAAAAAGATAGAGCAAAAAAAAAAAATTAGCCTACTTATACAAGTTTTATAATTCTTTACTTATGCTGATGCAACAGTTTCTTATAATTTAATAAATTGTGCAGAAAACCATCCTATATATAATCTCATATTCAACGTAGTTATAAATAATTTCTCGTAATTAGCATTCTTTAACACAGGCTCCACTTAGGCTCAGTGTCTCCCTCATCTATCTTCTTACTAGTTATATGTAATTTTAATGATCGATATGAGCGGTTTGCTCATTTGACGGTGTGAATAAATCTAAATAAATTTGAACTTTGGTTAGAAAATTTTTTAAACTATTTAAAATAAGATCTATATTCTTGATCTTGATTACAAGAATTTTATCGTCACTTTTTGAAGGATATTTATTTTTAGCCGTTCATTTTTCTATCCACTTGATGTACAAGAGAATAATATCAAAAATATATAAAATTTGATTTTCTAAATACTTCAAGTGGTACGTGTAGATAGTGTTCAATGGCACTGATCGTCGATTTGGAGGCTTCATCATCAAAAACAAATCGATAGCAATAGAGCCTATTTGCTACTGATAATATTCTAACTCAACTCTCTCTCTCTCTCTTTATCTCTCTCTCTCTCTCTCTCTATATATATATAGTGAAGATCGATTAGTGTCATAAAAGTTGATTTGTTGAAAAATCTTTTATTAACTCACAAAAGTATTATTGTTAGAGAAACACGAAGTCTACAACCCAAAAGAGGGTTGTAATATTACAACCCTTAATCCAAGGGTTGTAACCCAGCTCTCTGGGGGTTAAAAAACCTTTTTAAAATTCTTAGTATAAAAGGAAGAAAGTAATAAAATGAGTGTAAAAAAATTTTGGCCAGTAAATGATGGAGCTGTAGGATTACAACCCTCTTTTGGTTGTAGGGCCAGCACAACATACTCTTCATACACTAATCTTATCAAAGATCATTATTTACTTGTACGGATGTCTCAGTTTCTTCCAATGAAGGTCTTTAGTTAGATGTTATATTTATCATTTTGAACATAAATCGTATCACTTTTCTCGTGAATTACATTAAGTGCCCAATAAAAATCTTTCAAATCAGCATGTTAGTGAAAAGTTATAAAATATGTAGTACATATATATATATATATATAGATATATATAACATTACTTATGTAAAGCTAGCTTTTAATACGTATCTTTAACTTGGTAGTTAAAGGTGCTTTATCCTAGAGGAATAATCCTTTCCTGGGGATTTATTAAGATACATGCATGCATGCATGCAACTTTCGACTTCCACCTTTTGTGTGTGGGGCTATTAATTAATTGAGCTTCACTTATATAGTTATTTAATAAATTTACACCTAGGGTTTTGTTTACACAAATGGTATATAATTGCTAGTTAATTAACTGTGTAATTTGCTATATGATCTACATAATGAGGTAGTTCCCCTAAAAATATACCTAATAATCGGTTAAAGCTTCTAGAGTATCGCATCCCCTTTTAAACTTAAAAAAGGCCACTTTGCGTTGCAGTTTGTTTACTGTTTAGATGAGAACATATGTGCAAAAATAATTTGCTTTACAAAATAAATTACTGAAAAAATAAATGTTAAGTAGTGTTTTAGTGTTAGAATCTTGTGTTCAAACTAGTAGGGCTAGTAATTATTTACTTACATATACTGATCTAGGTATCGCAGTTTATTATATTGTTATGTATATGAATTGCACCACTACTCTTCTTGTGAATTACATTAAATCATTCAATAAAAATCCTCCAAATCAGCATATTAGTAAAATGTCGTAGAATTAATACGTATGTATGTGCTGATCATGTACAACATCACTTGTATAAAGCTTTTAATATATATTCAATTTGTTAGGTAATTAAAGGTGCCCTTTCCTTGAGGAATAATTAACCTTTCCTGGGGATTTGTTAAGACATGGATGCAACTTTCACCTTTTGTGTGTGGGGCTATTTTTTATCTTATTCATGATCACAGATCCACAAAAGTTCAAGTTAATTAATATTAAACTTCACTTAAACTACAGTTATTTTACACCTAGTTAATTAACTTAATTTGTAGTTGTTATAATAAGGACTACATCATAATGAGGTAGTTCCCCCCCTGAAATATATATACTTAGCTAATCATTAAAGTTAACTTCTAAATTGGATTAAAAAGATCACATTGCAGCTTCTTTACTATTTAAATAGGTGAGAACACAACTTGGCAAGCAAATGGGATTCATTGCTACTCATGAGATGCTAGTAATAATGCTACAATTAGGTCTAGTGCAAGATCTAGTAAATGGTTAAGTCGTATATCGTGCATGGTCTATGACTAAAAAAGTTATATTAACTATCACTACCTGGAGCAGTTGAGAATAATTGATTATTATCTCGAAATATTATTTCAGGTTGCAGTCATAGTTGGTGTGATTCAAAAAAAAAGAAAAAAAGAAAAAGAAAAAAAAAAGAGTTTTTAAGCTCTTAGATTCTCAGGTTAATATGCTATCGATTTGAGAGTCTTGGGGAGTCTTAATTTGAAATAAGATAGCTATGAACAACTTCAAAAAAAAAAAGAAAAAAAACATGCATGGTGATCTATAGATGTAGAAGTGGTGTTGATATGTAATAATATTATAAACCAAATTACAATAATTAGAAGGTTAAAAATCAAAATAAAAAACATTTGGTGAAGAGCGAATACAATTGGTGGAATTAATTAACATTTTATATATATAAGAGAAAACTCCAATTAGCTAGTTTCTTTGTAGTTTAACATACTTTTATTTTACTACTTGATGATTTGAAAAAGATCATTTCGATATTCTGTGATTTTATATTTATTTTATTCTAAATACTTACCGTTTAATAAGATCGTAAAGTTCTGCACTCTATAAACCACATATTAATAAAATATAATGTATGAACAGTTCATATTTTTTTATTTTTTTATTCAATAGTTTGTAAATTATATTATTTTACTTTATAAAAGAGAGATAAAACTATATAATAATAAATTTTTTTAAAACTACAAGATAAAAAGAGTAAAATTTGAGTGTAATTAAAGTTTCTCTTTAAAGAAGGAACTGTTGGGGATATACCGCAACGAAAATTCGATTGTAATTTTAATCTAACTAATTTGTGATAAAATAAATAAATCAAACTTACAGATAAATGCTAAACTCCAAATAAATAATACGATTGATTCAGAAGCGTGCGAGGCACTGCCTAAGGCGTATTCCCGTCCTTACTTGCGGGATTAACCGGGAATAACACCCAAGGTACGATCGGAATTTCTCCTTCTGCGAGCACGATCGTGGAGGAGGTTGACGGAGCTTCTTTCAACACCCGATGATAAAAAGGATTTAAAAAATACAAGATAAAATTGAAATCTGAATAATATTTAGAACTCTCTCTCTCTACAGTGTTCATGTGTATTATCACCGATGGTATACAAAACATGTAAATATATAGAGGGAAATAGGGTGTAACATTGGAATCCCCAACATTTCAACCCATTAATTACACCCTGCTAATAAGAGGAGAGAGGAAACGCCTGCATAACAGGCGCGTGCGGAGTGGGAGGAACGCGTAACGTCCGCTCACGTCCGCAAACATTAATTAAATATAAAAATAATAATAAAGAAATAACAATAATAATACTAATAAATGAGAATAAAAGAATTAATGAAATAAAATAAAATAATAATAAAATTAATTAGGAAATTGTTGAATTTTCTCCAATAATCCCCCACAAAATTCAAAAATTTTAAAATAAGAATTAACGTCAAAAGAAAAATAAAAAATAAATCATCGGGTGTTTATACTGTACAATAGGCGAAGTGTCTTTAAGAGACTTAACCACGCTTAGTGTTAGCAGTCTCCATCAGAAGGAATCGGAGTGAACCAAGTCTTGAACTACGTTCCTTTGACCCTAATTTCAACCACCACACACACAGTATAGAATTCTCCGTCGCGGGTCTGTGCGTTAATGGCCATGCACAGTACCTTGATTTTTCATAAGAGCTTCTATAGATAGCCCATATCTCATAGCCGCGACCACATACGGATACTCTTATATAGGTGGTTTCCTCCAGGGATGTGTGTAGAGTCACATCTCGCGAAAATTATCGCCTTGGATCCCATTAAGAGCTATCAGCTCAACCTAATCCACTACACAGAGCACTACTCACCATAGGGATGGGATTGGAGCTAAAGCTCCTCCATATAAACTGTAGACAGTGCTCTTTGGCCAACCTGACAGCTTGTTTTTACCACATTGAAACTTCTTCAAGGGATCTCCTATCACAAAGGTTGGGTTCCCACTGCAGGAAGGCCTTTTACGGGCAGAGTCCCATCCCCCTCGATGACTTTAGGACCTTAGTCCTATTCAGACCCTTCGTCAAGCAATCTGCAAGATTCTGATCAGATCTGATAAAACTCAAAGAAATGAAATCACGAGAGGTTAGCTACATAATAAATTTTGTCTCAACTTAATATATCTGCTAATCTTAAACTTTATTAATTTTACTTAATAACTGAATATTATGATCAAAAGAAGTGAAAGCAAAATGCAATCATAATACCGAAATTAATCTAGCAAATAATAGAGTCTACCCCCACAAGTTCTGAGGTACATCAAAATTTAAAAACGTGATATTAACAATATTTGATAAGATTCGGTTCAACAGTAAGCAGATGGCCCAAATAATTTAAAATTTTTTATTTCAATTAGGTATTTTCGGTCAAAATAATATAAACAATTAAATGTGTAAACAAAATATCATTAATATAGAAACAGCAAGTATATTACAAATTATAGATAATGCTGTTGGCTAGAGGTTAATATAAAACCATCACGTAGGTACAAGTCCCACACAAAGTTCTCTCTCTTTTTTTTTTTCTTTTTTTTTTATAACAAAGTAAAAAAAACACTAATGTTTAACAAAATAATTGTCAACAAAATAGCACCGTAAAACCACAAGAAAATCACACTATAATTTAAAACCCTTTAATTTCAACAATGTACTCACAGTAATTTTGTAACCACTATGTTTAAAACCTTTTTTTTTTCAAAAAACAGTAAACAATATATCTATATCTCTAAAATTAAGTTTTTAATAAATCCGAACAGCCAAAAAAAAATATTGTAGCAATCCCTTTTTTCAGAATTGTATTTAATGTAGCCCTTTTTTACCCAAAGAATTTTACTGTAGCAAAATAGTAAAACCCTTTTTTATAGTCTGTACGGTATTAAAAAATAATGGTACAGTAATTTTTTTTTTTTTTTTAAGAAAAAATTTGAAACGCTCCAAAACAAATAAGAGAAGATAATAATATGTAAGTAAACTATATGCAATTGGAATTTGAAAATGCTAATCCCAATTTATTTAAATTTGAATGACATGTAAGCAAGATGTCAAGCAAAATTAAATGCAATATATATTTATATATTTTAATGGATTAGCAGCCGTCAGATTTCATCACAATCAGATTGGGAAATACGCCTTAGACTGTTGGGGATATACCGCAACGAAAATCCGATTGTGATTTTAATCTAACTAATTTTGTGATAAAATAAATAAATCAAACTTACAGATAAATGCTAAACTCCAAATAAATAATACGATTGATTCGGAAGCGTGCGAGGTACTGCCCTAAGGCGTATTCCCGTCCTTACGTGCGGGATTAACCGGGAATAACACCCCAAGGTACGACCGAAATTCCTCCTTCTGTGAGCACGATCGTGGAGGAGATTGACGGAGCTTCTTTCAACACCCGATGATAAAAAGGATTTAAAAAATACAAGATAAAATTGAAATCTGAATAATATTTAGAACTCTCTCTCTCTACAGTGTTCATGTGTATTATCACCGATGGTATACAAAACATGTAAATATATAGAGGGAAATAGGGTGTAACATTGGAATCCCCGACATTTCAACCCATTAATTACACCCTGCTAATTAGGGGAGAGAGGAAACGCCTGCATAACAGGCGCGTGCGGAGTGGGAGGAACGCGTAACGTCCGCTCACGTCCGCAAACATTAATTAAATATAAAAATAATAATAAAAAAATAACAATAATAATACTAATAAATGAGAATAAAAGAATTAATGAAATATAATAAAATAATAATAAAATTAATTAGGAAATTGTTGAATTTTCTCCAGAAACTACCACCGAGCACAGGCACTTATGCATGGACATGTAAAGAGAGATATTAATTATTTGAGTCGATAATGTTGGTGATGAATCAGTTTTTATTATTTAGTTAACAATTTAGCGGACAAAATCGCTCGTGGGCCCACCACGGAACATATTCCCTCGTGACGTCACACTCTCAACTCCTTTTCTTTCTTTTTTTATTTTTTTTATTTTTTTCTGTTTCTTTTTTCTTTCTAAAAGGTCAGCGTGGTCCGCACGCTGACACGAGTTAGACCCGAACATGCACATGGCATGTGCATGCACACAACATGATTGTATGCATGCATGCATGGCCATCGCATGAAACGGAACATGGCCGACAAAAGCACCGTCGTGGGGCCCACGGCTATGCAGCCGTGTGGTCCGCTGCGAGACACGTGGATGCGCGTGGGTCCCAGCTTTGTTGAGGCACTCTCAAGAAAGTGGGAGCCGTAAATCTCGTGCAATATATTTAAAGAAAAGGTTTTTTTTGGAAAAATAAGTCTTTTTGCGAAAAAACATTACTATTTTGCATTTTTTTGCAAAAGCAGGTTGTTCTTTGATTTTTACAAATTTACGCCAAAAGTTTTTAAAAGTGATCAAAAAATTTCTGTGCCTTAAGCACCTTATCTATCCTCCTTCCTCTGCTCCCTCCCTGTGGGCCATATCTCTATCGCCGGCGATAGCCTCGAATGTTCATTCTACTTTCACTATCTCCATACTAACTCTTATGTCGCGTACATGTCGTGAATACCTTACGAGCGAGCAGAATATGATGAACTGGATACGCTCATCGTCGTGACCGCTCGGCACTTCGTTGGAGACAAAGACGAATGTAGCAAAGGGGGATGACAATAACGATCGCTGGTCGAGAATGCTTCCGATACATATTCGTAGTGAGCGGCGGTAGTGAGAGGAAAAATCTGGTGGACGATGCAATATTACGCTATTTATTAAAAAGTTGCGCTATTCGAAAATATTTTGCACTATTTAGCAACAAAATTGTAATATTTTACAGTTTAATATATGTATCAAATAGTGTATTTTTTTGCTAAAAAGTACAATATATGTTCGAATAGTGCAATTTTTTTAAAAATAGTTCAAAATCTCGTCCGTCCAATTTTACTCTCTCACTATCACCACCACTTCGCCGCAGTCATGCTCGCAAACCTACTCGTGAACCTGCTTCAAGAGCATTCTCGACTAGTGATCATCACCCTCCTCTTCCGCCATCTCCATCTTCAGCAATGCTCCGAGCGGTGCCACCCTCGTCTATCCATAGTAACCTCGTCGGAAAACACCAAAAATAGTCACGGCCACAGCCACAGCCACGAGTGAGTCATTCTTCTTCATTGTTCTTTCGCTCGTGCACGAGGTATGGGAAGAGTGCGGCGACATGGGGGCGATGGAGTTGTGAGAGAAAGCGAGAGAAGAAAGAGAGCAAGGAGAGCGGGAATAGACATATTTTGGTTATTTGAAAAAATCGAGATGAATCTGTAAAAACATAAAAAGTGATCCATTTTTTAAAAAATTACAAAATTATTGGATTTTTTATTGAAAAATACCTTTAAAATAATAAATTTTAAATTAAAATCTAGGATAAATTTGGACCGCATAATTTTAATAAAATAAACCGATAAATCTAAACAAAATAGAGAACAATTTAAAATTTTTAGATTAATTTTAAATAACATACAATTTTAATAGAATAAAGTGAAAAAAACTCAACGGAATAGCGATACCATTGAATACAATTTAAATTAGAACAAAAATTACTATTTTACTATAATTTATATGGTAAATTATACTCTTGGTCATCAAATTATGAAGCACGTGACATTTTGGTCCTCGAGCTTTAATTTGAGGCTATTTTAGCTCGAATTTTATAAATTGTTAAAATTAAGTCCCACAGTCCAATTTTTTGGACTAAATAATGATAAGTTGATTACGTGAAAGTGCTGTAAATTGATGATGCGATAATAATTAAAATACATAATTATAATAATTTATGAATTTTGAATAAAAAATTATGGTAAACTAAAATTTGAAGATCAAAATATCACACACCATATAGTTTGAGGACCAAAAGTGTAATTTACCCTAATTTTATATTAGGCCCGCTGAATCAGAAGATCCTTGGGGTGTCTCACACGGCAACATATCTTCTATACTTATATATATATACATTATTTCTCCTAAATTTTTGCCACGTGGCGAATCCTCCTTCACCCTTGCCTTCTCTCTTTCCACTCCTATCTCCACCCAATGCTTCATCTTCCTAACCTCCACCTCTCAATCCCATCTCCACCCAATGCTTCATCTTTCTAACCCCTACCTCTCAATTAATACGTTTACATGTTTCCATCTCCACCCAATGCTTCATCTTCCTAACCCCTACCTCTCAATTAATGTGTTTACATCTATACATATACATTATTTCTCCTAAATTTTTGCCACGTGGTGAATCCTCTCTTTCACCCTTGCCTTCCCTCTTTACACTCCCATCTCCACCCAATGCTTTATTTTTCTAACCCCCACCTCTCAATTAATACGTTTACATGTTTCCATCTCCACCCAATGCTTCATCTTCCTAACCCCCACCTCTCAATTAATGTGTTTACATCTATACATATACATTATTTCTCCTAAATTTTTGCCACGTGGTGAATCCTCTCCTTCACCCTTGCCTTCCCTCTTTACACTCCCATCTCCACCCAATGCTTCATCTTCTTAACCCCCACCTCTCAATCCCATCTCCACCCAATGCTTTATTTTTCTAACCCCCACCTCTCAATTAATGCGTTTATATGTTTCCATCTCCACCCAATGCTTCATCTTCCTAACCTCCACCTCTCAATTAATGTGTTTACATGGTCCATCATCTAAATAAATTGCTTTCACAAGAACAAATGAGTAAAATAAGGTTTCTTCATACTCTTTTTTTTCATATTATTTTTTTTTCTTTTTTTTCTTGGCGCACAAAAAAGGTTCATGTTTTGTAACTTTTTTAAATTCTTTTTCTGTTTTTTAAAATTGTGTATGGATTGAAATTAGGGTTCCGGGGAGTTTGGCGGGGCACGGCAGGAGGAAGCGACGATGGATTTGGAGTTAGTGAGGGGGAAAAAGCAGCGGGTGTGGGAGGATCTGTACGGGATTGACATGGTCGTGACTAAGGAGGAGCTCGACACTAGCGGCGAAGGCGACGTAAAGATCGGAATTCGCCTCCCCGATGTCGACAACGCGAGCAAGGTGTGTATGGAGTAGAAACTCTTTTGTTGCTTCTTTTATTATTGTTATATGTAATTTATTTACTGAAATTATAAATTTTGCTACATCTATACATATATCGGTTTTATATCTTCTATTTGTATTGGCCTTTTTGCATAAAAAATCCACTAGTTTTGGGTTTTTGCAAAATTGGGTCGCTATTTTCGATTTTGCAGATTCGGTCCGGATTTTCAGTAAACTGACCAAAATACCCTCTTACTTTTTCTCTCTCCTTTTTTTTCTCTCCTTTTTTTTTTCTCTCGCTCTTTTTTTTTCTCTCCGAAGAAGGCGGCGGAGGCGGAACGCCTCGCCTCTGCCCCTCACACCCTCGCCCTCGCCCTCGCCCTCGCCCGCGCACCCCCGCCCTCCTCGCCTCCGACCCCGCCGAGGCCGCGCCGCGCCGTGACTCTTTTTTTTTCCTCTCCGACCCTCCTCCACCCGCCGTCTCCGCCGCCACTACCAGCGACGAAGAAGAAGTGCTTCTTGGGGCCGAGAAGCACGCCGGCGAGGAGGGAAAAAAATATAGTTACACTCCGGCGAGTGCGGTGGGTCGTGACAAAAACAATTGTAGAGAAAAAAAATAAAAATAAAAAATATTGTTTCCCTACAGAAAAGAACAAAAAATAGAGAAAAAAGAAGATGATGATGATATTGCACTGTTAAAAAAAAATTACACAGTTTTAAAAATAAATTACACTGTTTTAATAAATGTTGCACTATTTAAGAGAGAAATTACACTCTTTTGAGATGAAATTTATACTTTTTAGATAAAATTGCACTATTTAGGATAATGTTGCACCATTTCTTTCTCTTCCTCTTCTTCTTCCTTCTTCCTTCACTCTCCATCCTCATCCCCCTCTATCTCTTTTCTCACACTCCCAAAATAATTTTGGACTGGTGCGGTCGAAACCGGAGGAGGAGGAGCGGCCGTAGTCGCGGAGGTCGAAGAGGTAAACGAGGAGGAGGGAGAGGAAGGCGTCGGCGGTGGCGCGCGGGGAGGTGGTGGGCGGGGGCGCAGGGGCCCCGCCGGAGCGGGCGCAGGTGGTCGAGGGAGCAGGCGGGGACGGGGGCCCGGGCGGGCGCGGGGCGCAGGGGGCGCGTGCCCCCTGCGCCCCGCGCCCACGCCCCCTGGCTGCACCCCCCGCGCCCCGCCGGGGCGGGCGCAGGGGGCGCGCCCCCTGCGCCCCCGCCCCCGCCCCCGCCCCTGCTCTCGCCGCGCCCCCTGCGCCCGCCAACCACCTCTTCGCGCACCACCGCCGACGCCTCCCTCTCCCTCCTCCCCGTTTACCTCTTCGACCTCCGCGACTACGGCCGCTCCTCCTCCTCCGGCTTCGACCGCACCGGTCCAAAATTATTTTGGGAGTGTGAGGAAAGAGAGAGGGGGATGAGGATGGAGAGTGAAGGAAGAAGGAAGAAGAAGATGAAGAGAAAGAAATGGTGCAACATTACCTAAATAGTACAATTTTGTCTAAAAAGTGTAAATTTCATCTCAAAAGAGTGTAATTTCTCTCTTAAATAGTGCAACATTAATTAAAACAGTGCAAATTTTTTTAAAACTGTGTAATATTTTTTTTACAGTGCAATTTCATTATTTTCTTCATTTTTCTCTATTTTTTATTCTTTTCTGTATGAAAATAATATTTTTTATTTTTATTTTTTTTCTCTATAATTTTTTTGTCACGACCCACCGCCCTCGCCGGATTGTAACTATATTTTTTTTCCTCCCTCGCCGGCGTGCTTCTCGGCCCCAAGAAGCACTTCTTCTTCGTCGCCGGCGGGGACGGCGGGTGGAGGAGGGTCGGAGAGGGAAAAAAAAAAAGAGTCGTGGCGCGGCGCGGCGGGGTCGGAGGCGAGGAGGGCGGGGGTGCGCGGGCGAGGGCCTGAGTCCGCCGCCTTCTTCGGAGAGGAAAAAAAAGAGCAAGATGAAGAAAAAAAAAAAGAGGAGAGAGAAAAAAAAAGAGGAGAGAGAAAAAAAAAGAGGAGAGAGAAAAAGTAAGAAGGGTATTTTGATCAGTTTACTGAAAATCCGGACCGAATCTGGAAAATCGAAAATAACGGTCCAATTTTACAAAAGCCCAAACTAGTGAATTTTTTATGCAAAAAGGCCATTTGTATTTATTGAAGTCTCATGTAAGTCAAAAAAATTTTAAATTTTTATTTTGTTTATATTTTGCCTTCTATAATATCATCCAGCCGCAATGCGCGGGTAACTTTTTTAGTTCAGCTTAATTACACTTTTTTAAAAAACTTAACCTATATAGTTTAAAATCTAGGAATTTTCTAAATAGTAACTTTTACGCTAACAATAACAATTTCACGGTCAATTTCTTTTCCACCACTTCACAATATTTTGTTCATAACTAGAACATTAATAAAATAAATTTTTGAATAAACTTTAAATTATACTAGTTTACATTCTTACTTTTAAATAATTACCATACACATTCTCAATTAATCTTATAACCGAATAATCTTATCCAACATAACATAACACCAAAAAAGAGTAAGGCCCTTTTAGTAGGAGGAAGTCTACTGTATAACACTTACATCATATCATTAATAATCAGCCAATCGCATTATTTTTTTTAAGAGAAAAATATAATAAAAATATTTTTTTAATAACCATGATGGGGTGAACAACTGGTGCATTCTAAACTTTTTCCTTCTAGTAGAATCAAGGAAAAGAGAAACATGGTTAGAAACCAAATGTAATAAAAGGTGGCCAAGAGCAACACACAAGTACATCTCTAGCATGTTAATCCCACAAATTTCTAAGAAAAGAGAGCAACTCAATACCAAAAGCAAGTTCATTGGGATTGATATCCCTAGAAAATCCTCTAACACCATTTGTATGGCTCAGATAAAAAAGAAGATATCAGTGCTACTTTCTAATTATAACATGTCGGTGCAAAGAACTATTTATCTACAAAAGGAAACAACAGAGGGCGACATGATTCATGTGCCGAATGCGGTGATATACGATACCACGACGGTAATGTCGTCGAGCTTCCCCCCGTAGTACCGATATCCCGCGTCCTGGGCGGCGCTCGAGAAGGGTGTTTGCCGGTTCTTATCCAGGGCCCGCTGGCGAGCTAGAGCGGCTATCTTCTGGGCGGTCACTTGAGGTTCCAATCCGGCCCGGACGGCATGAACGACCACGGCGGTGATCTCGTTGTTGTACAAGTTATCGAACAGCCCGTCAGTTCCCGCGATGACAACATCACCGGATTCAACAGGAACAGTGAATACCTGTTCAGCACAAAAATAAGGAATGTTTGATAGCTATACTGCAATAACTTTATCTGACTCTTTATATATGTGAATGGCCCGAGAGCCAGATATTTAACATATATTTAACATATAGGAGGAGAAGATTAACTTACCTGGGCAGCACTAGGTAGGTCACTTGAATTGCCACTCTCAAGCTGGTAAGTAAAATTGAAGTCATGTTGTTGCACAGGTGATCTGAAGATAGTGCATCCATCTCTAACAACTATGAAACCACTGTCGCCAAGGTTCACTGCGCGAATTCCCTGTAACAATAAAGCAAACTAATATAGGTTAACCATTAGAAGATGCCTAGAAAAATATAGGTTAACCATTGAAACTGTTAACCATTAGAGAAACTAGTATAAATGCATCTGGCGTGAGAAGATGCCTAGAAAAATATAATTGTACCAACATAAAAGGAAAGTTCACACCCTTCGGCCCTTGAGACAAATTTTTTGATAGAAAGGGAGAAAAAAAAAAACAATCTCCTATTACCTTCTTGGGTTATTTTGTTTAATTAGCAGGAAAAGAGCAGCATAAGAATTTTATTATTTGATGTGAAGCTTGTTCCTGAATAGTAATAACTCCACTAATTTGACCATGACATGAACAGTTCACGAGAATATGTATGCATGAAAAGGTTATCCCTAATGCAGTAATTGCTTTGAGCAGAAAGAATAGTGCTGTGATGGTTTGTTATTCTGAAAGCTCTGCATGCAAGAACTCCAAAAGAGCAAAGATTTAAGTGGAGCTATGCTTGAGAAGATACATATGTAGCTCCACCTTAGCACAAATATAAATACACGAAAAGGATCATTATGCAGCAAAGGAGTACCATGACAATTTCTTTTACTGACATGCAAAGGATTTGTCAAGAACTTCAGCTCAACCCCACAAACCCCAATTTGGCACAATGTGGGTTCGGCTATTTGATCCATCCAAATGAACCCCTTTGGAAACACAATCCTATTTTTTGAGTGATCATCCAACTCAAGCAGCTAATTAACACTTTCCTGTAATTCCTCCCTTCTCGCTCAAATTGTATTCTAAATAATACTTTCTCCCAACCCTACAACAGCAAGATCTCTAGTCTCTAGTAATCACCTATAACCATCCAATCTTCAACCTTTCTCTAGCTTTTCCTGACACACCCTATGACAATATCACTTTTAAACCACCCTCCCTATTTTCATTTTCAATTGGAATAAACCCAGAATAATCGAATATTTTCATTCCAAATACTGGCATTCCTTACATAATTGTTCATCCACAAACATTTGTATCTCTATATCTATTCATCTATCATACATGTTATTTTTCAATAGCATGAACTTCAATGAAAGGCAATATGAAGCTGCACACCAGTGGCCAATAAACTACTCTCAAATGTTAAAGATACCTGTCTAGTGATCAATGATGCCTTGTCTGATGGCAGCAAATGAGCACAGCAATCGATCATATGTCATTCTGATGAACCAATCTATGCTCAACCCATTTCCCTAGTTAGCTCACTATCTTTTGTTAGGACTCCTCTTACCAAGTTATTACAATTGTATCAATGCTAAATTCTGTTGGTTGTGCATTTATTAGGGGCCCATCTCCTCCATTTTTGTCATGATTATTCAGAAGTGAGAAAAAATTATATATCATTCTGACAGGCATGGAGGAGCTGGGCTGACAGTATAAAGGTAGCACTGAAGACGGCTATGAACTTTTTGCAGTGTGTTAAACAGCATACGCAGTAATAGTTTGTAGTCTAGGTGTCATTGCTTGGTGTGGCAACAACAGATTTAGGCTTGCAATTTGAAAATTTTGGCAGGTAAATGATATGAAATGCCTGCAAGAGATGATATTAAAGAAAGAAACCATAGGCGCACAATAACCCGCGAAAGAGAACATAAAAGAAAGGAATGAGCAAACCTTATCTGTGAGAGCAATGATGCATGCTGTTGATGATCCTTTGGCTTTCGTGCTCATGTAAGCTTTCTCGAGCACTCTTACTGGATCAATGGATCCTTTTGGCTCTTCTTGTATAGCCACTAGTGAATGAGACATAAGCTCTCTAGCATACTGTCCTGAATCAACACCAAGATCTGCCCAGCCACCAACACCGTCAGCCACTCCTATGGCCTGTTCATCACATATAAAATGAGCATCTTCTCCACCAGTTTCTTCCTTATCTGGGTGTGGCAAGTAGCATGACCCAGATAGCAGCTTCAAGGTTCTCTCACTTGGTTTGTTCCTGTAACAAGAATCGTACAAATAACTTACCAACCTACATAGCTCGATATTTAACAGTATTCATCTTTGACTAAATTTACAGATATCCATCCATCTATGGTAAGAGTGAGATGCTCTCTCTAAAATATCCTAGCTAAGGAGCCTATTTTACAGGGGAAAGGTCTCGCCAACAGACAAAATTCAAGTGTGAAAAATGATGGGTTCCATTTTAGCTGTTTTGTTTACTTAGACATCTTCACAAATATTTTAGCAACAACAAAGCAAAAGAAAAAGAGCACTAAATGCCTGATAAAATTAGCAGACAATAAAGATCACAAAACTAAATTGATGATAAACCATAGTAAATTTTCAATTAGTTTCACAATTATCTATCTCATAAAGTGAAAAAACATGCTAATTCCACATTTTTCCATATTTCGCTATTTCTTCCACTTTGATCTTCTATTCTTCTTTGAATAACAAAAATTTCAAATGATATTTGATAACCGGGAAATAGGGATTCTATTTTCTCCACAATCACTAGTGGAAAATAAGGATAAATCTGGGGTATTCTCCTTAACTTTTAAAGTAAAATGAGCCTAAATATTTAAGTAACAAAGCCGGGATCCTCTTAAACTTAAAAGTGAAACTTCATCTCAACCATTGCTTATGGATTTTAAAAAGAGAAAGCAATGCAAATAAATAAAAAAAGAAAAAAGAATTCACATACACTTTTGCTATACTTCTAATTTTTCTGTTCCATTTTTATGCAAGTTTAGGGAGAAACATGGACCAGGACAGCAAGAACTATTGAATCTAATATGAGTTCTCAAAATTAACACAATTATTGGCATCTCCATTGTCTATATAAAAACAGCATCAAACATGGGGCACCACAAAAGAAGGAATATGAAGGAATGAACTGTGTACATTAATACGCTTATTTTATGTTAGGACACGGTCCATTTCAATTGTTTCTTCTAGTGTAGGTCTTCAGACTAGCAAATTTTCCTACAACCTTACAATTATGGGCTGCTTACCCAACAGCAACCAAAATTTCTATTTTCTAGTCTTTCCAAATAATATTAGCTGCTCATTTCTCTTCATATATACAAAGCAAGAATTGCACTTTAGGCGATCAATGTTCTCCACGAACAGAAAATGAGACTAACATAATAAGTGCAAGTCCCAGCCAAAGGAAACATCCCAGTGCAGAAGGCTCCACTAAGGGGCCGTTTGGTTAGATGTAATTGCAAATACAGTGTAGTTGGAGATGCATGCAGTTGATAATACAGCAGTTGTGATTACACATGGTTTGTTTGGTTTTGTGTAGATGCAACTGTTGCAGTTGGATTTTTTCTGTTTGGCAATGTGAAACTGATAGTTATATTTGTGAATCATGTTACCTCTTCAGATAGAGTGGTGAGATTACTTTCTCTATACATAAAATAATTATATAATTTTATTAATCATTTAAACTTGCTATTTATAAATAAATAAGTGGATGTATATAATAGTTTTATATTTTTCAATAATTCTTCATCTTATCAGTCGACACATTTAAAATTTTCAATATATTTAATTTTAATATATAAATCAAACATAAAAAATTTATTATGATTCTCTCATTTTTTTATCAAATTTAATAATTATAATTAATTGAAACTTATTAAGTTAACATACACAATCACATTCTATGAAAATTTAGGAATAAAAAAACTATGTTATATTTAAATAAGACTAATTTTTAAAAAAATTAATTTTTTTACACAAAGCTTGTATTGCCTAATTTTTTTTATTAATATTAATTTATTTACAAATATTTTTATTTATCTATATACAAGTATGTATATATTAATTAATCAATTAATTAGCTATTTATTTATTATTATTAATTTGTGGGTGATCCTATCTCTCACCAACTGCTGCAGTTGGAACTGCAGCCAATTTGGATGTAGTTCCAACTGCAGCATTTGGGTCTTTTTGTGCGGTTGCAACTGCAGCAGTTGAACTCAACTACACTAAACCAAACACAGGAATTGAGGTTGCATGCATTTGCAACTGCAGTGCAGTTGCAAAAGCGTGCAACCAAACGGCCCCTAAGTGCAGGTATTGATTGCAAAATGCACTCGACCTCACCTAAATTATAGAAGAGACTATTATCGCAAGTCAAACCTATACTTCCTAGATGACTGGAATAACCATTCACTAAGACAAAGCCATCACTGAAAAGTCCCATCTACAACAAGAAAGGGGAAATTATCTGTCCAGTTTCCATATATTAGGTGCATAACTACATATGCAGTGTATAAGTCAGCTATGAACGATTAACACTACATTGTGTTTTCCTTCTTTTTTTTTCCAGAACATATAACCATAAATAATCAGAAGAATATATAATTAAGAAGAAAAGCATACTGGTCAGAGGAGCCTGTAGAGTTCTCAAGCTGCTGATCCTGAACATCACGCGGAGACCCATCAAAAGAAACATCAGGAGCTGCTCCAGAAGAATAGAAGGAAGGCCAAAAAAACGAAGATTCCTTCATCCATGGCTCTTCCCGATTTACGAAACCGAACCTCCTCCCAACTTGTCCAAAATTTTCAAGATTTCCATTGTGAAAAGAAGCACTGGCAATTCCCAAAGGTCTCAATTTCTGCACATCCTTCAAGAAGGAAAGATGATGATTCACACGAGAAAGAGCTTGCGAGAGCTTTCTGGAAAGAGATGCGCCCGCTTGTTGATCAGATATATGAAGCTGCGAGACATTGCTGACGAGACTGGAGAATGGGCGCAAATTTTGGAACCCATTACTGCCTGACGACAAGCTGCAGCTTTGCCGTCCCATCAAGAACTCGAGCGACATCTGAAGCGCCTTCGAACCCAAAAGGTATGAAGAAGACGATCGCATATTATCCTAGTAAAAGAAGCAGTTCTGTCCCTTCGTAATCCTTAAGCAGCCTACAATGGCAAATCTCATAACTCGCAAATCAAATTCGACTCTGAATCCTGGGAAAGAGACCACCTTTTAGATGGAGAAGAAGATAAAATCATAGAAGAAACACCTAGGGTTCCAAAAAGAGCAGGATAGGAACTTCATAATTCAACAAAATACATGTAAATCATCAAAAAGAGCCATTTTTATCTCTATCCCAAAACATTCGCCTGTCCACAATATAATTTCTCATTTCACATACCAATTAGTGAGGAAAAAAATACCGAAAAACTAAGAAAAACAAGCAAAATTATATAGACTTCGCACTCTGAATCCAACCTGGAAGCCCAAAACCTAAACTGTTACAAAGAGCAAGCGATGAAAGAAACAAATGCCAAAAAAGGAAAAGATCCAGCACCTCCGGGCGATTTCTCCACTTCTTCCGCAGGAAACCCTATCCCTAGGAATCGAAATAGATGGTGGCAAGAGAAAAGTGGGGAATAGATAAGAGGAGAAGAGTACGCGGAGCGCGATTCTCCAATTCCTTCTATCTCCCCCTTGGCGACGGTGATAGATCGGATTAGGGTTTTGCGACCGAGAGAGAGAGTGTTCGGGGGCTCTCTCCCAACTCAAGCGTGGAATTTGTTAAATGGATCGTTATTGGGCATTTTTATAGCTTGGGCTCTTATTGGGCCAAAATAGGCCCAATTATATTAGAAGAATTTTACTGCTTGGTTTTGTGGGTTTTCAATTTCGAATTTGGTTAAGTTTTTTTTTAATTAGTTTCTGAATTTCAGTTTGAATTTGAACTTGAATTTGAAGAGGGCATAGGTTAGTTTAACTTAAATCATAAAAATAAAGTAAATATTAATTTTAATTGTATTTACTTTGGTATTAGACAATTTAGCATATAGTAGATTATGGATTAATTTAATGCAATAAATTTTATATATATCTAATTTGAATATATTAGATTGTATACGATATGTACATGCCAAAAAAAAGAACAAAACATGCGTGCGAGAAAATCTCTGTGCATCCACTATATAGTTCCGTTGTATAGAACTAGGGACGCAAACCGGACAGATCTGGCGGTGGAAGACCCGCCTTGCCTCCCGCCCCACTTTCGTGACCAGCTGAAATATATATCCCACAATCCATCCCACCTAAAAATTCGTTTCCAGTGGTATTTTCAGCGCTCTAATTCATTTTTTATTTTTTATTCAAATATAAATTAAAAAATTTTATTTTTTTAATATTATAATAAATAAAAAATAAAAAAATAAAAAAACCATAAAAGCAATTACTTTTAATTAATTTAAAAATAGCTAATATTTAAAACTCAAATAATATTCTTAAAAATTTAAAATTATCTTATAATTTAAATATTACTCGGGACAGGTTTAGGACAGAATTTGGTAAGGCAGATTTGGGACGAATTCGGGGCAAATTAATATTTTCACCATCCCCCACCCCAAATCAATTTCAAATCATAAAATTACCATTTTAATTTAATTACACAACCTTTCAAAATTTTAATTTTACTACTCAACCAATCAATTTTCTTCTTTAATTTAAATCATGTGGTAGCCATTCTATACAAAATTAAAGTTAATTGCTTTAATAAATTTATAGTACATAAATTACATAAAATGGACTAATAAACCCGCAAAAATAGAGCATTCTATTTCAAAGTTAGATAATCACTAATCAGCTCAAATCTATCAAAAAGTTAGATAGTAAAATCAAAAAATTTAAAGATTAGATAGCCAGATCCAAAAAAGTAAGTCTTTTTTTTAGAGAGAAAGGTAACATACTACCCGCTTCGTTTATTTTTTTAAAAAATAAACTTAGCTGAAAATATGAAGCAGCTAAACTTTAAACTTGAAACCTCGGGTACCAACCACCAAGCACTTTGCCACTTGCGCTAGGAACGGTCGATCAAAAGAGTAATAGTTGAGGTAAAGTTTAATTCAAACTTTTACCTAAATTTTAGGTTTATATAATTCTCCACAGGTCACAAAACTAGGAGTGTTCCTACTTTGTATGCAAAAAGTTTGCACGTACATTGGATCGTAATGTAGCCAAAAAGAAGGAAAAAGAGCAGCGAGATTAAGCCTCAAACAAAGCTGCTAAACAGAGGAATGAAGAGAAAACCAAATGAATAAAATAAAAGGCACTTTCTCAGGATCTGCAGGTCCGATAGATCTCCGCTCGCATCAAGTCGATTGGACCGTGGTCGAGTGTGTAGCGTTCGGGACCGAGATAGATACCGGTCTTCTCCAGAAGATTCAACCCTTCGTCTCTACCGTATCTTGATGAGTATAGCTTCAAGTACTCAATGTCCTGTAGACCATCAGCCAAAAAATAATAATAATAATAATAAATAAACTTAAGTAGCCAATCGAAATGAAAAGCCACAATAAATCTAACATAGTAATATCTGAAGGGAACTAACACAATAAGTCATCCATCGAGACATCGAGATTTGAAACAGATGAATACATACAGATAAAAGAGCATGCGCTTACGGGACAGTAGTACTGCAGTGAATGGTACACAGACGACGTACTGTGTTTCAATGGAGGTTTCATCAGTGGACGACTTACGGTGCCTCTATGATGTCAATTTATCATTGGGATGGCTTGTGTTCTTTGATACAATAATCTGCTCGCATGATTAAGCTCAATCGATTGGCAACAGAGTAAAACTAAAACAACAAGAGGATTTTCTCTCGTGGCTATTGTTAAATTATATAAAACAATAGTTTTTCTCCAATAGTTTAAGCTGTCAGAGTACGGTATTTTTAATATTTATATTCAGCACTCGTCCTCACGTTTGGGGTCGAAACTTTTTGATAGGCCGGAGGCATAAACTTAATTTAATAAAAGAAAATTAAATAACAATAGGAGCCTGACGGAACTCAAACTGATAATCTCCTGCTCTGACACTATGAAAACGTGGAGAAAAGAGCATCCCGCTAGTATTTATAAACGATGTACAAGAGTAGTTATGTGACTCAATTAATAAAATATCATAATACATAAAGTAAGTACAAGTAATGTACTCTAACAGCTATATTACCTGCATGCCACTGAGAAGCCGCTCTAGCCGAGCTGAAGCAACCGGTTCATGTGATGAAGAAAAAACTTCACCAGGATAGAACAGCACTCCATCACCAGGGGGAAGACCTCGTCGGAATCTTATCTGTGTTGTTCGTGAAAAATGCTTACAAATTTCAATCATCTCCTACTAATTTACTAAAGAAAAGTATGAATCATGTCAACTGAAGGAAACATCAAGATAGGTACAGTGGATTAGCAAATTGGACAGGTGGAAGAAAGGCATGTGCTTTGACCACTCAGACACATTTTATCTCGCTCAACCAGCTTGAAAAATTATTAACCCAATCAGCTAAAGGGCACCCCAGAAATTGTGGAACTTTTGAGACTAAGCTGATTGCTTGATCACTACAGATTTCAGACACCAGTCAGGTGTTATGACCGAAAGAAACTTTGATGCTGAGTCTCAGGGCAATATACATAAGTTCTAAAAGGGTCATTCATTGATACCGCGCATGCAACTGGCTAAATACTTGTTTACGAGCATTAAGTTATAAAGTTTACCGCTATTATCTATTATTAGGTTCCCATAAAGCATCCATTAGGGGAGGCGAGGGTGAGAGATGCTAAAGAGAAGGACAAAAGGTAAAATTTCGGAAGAACAAGATATCATAATGACAAAATTTAAAAACTGGATAATACCTCAGCACTAGGCACTGTGGCCTTCTCATAACAATTAGCACCCCAATAAAGAAAACCCGTACCGCCTTCCTTCCAGACTCTCCACATCACCGCACGGTGTTGTGTGCCACGCATCCCGAGATGCCAATTTGGGTGGGGATCTGATGGACCCAAGCAAACGTAAGTCCACCATTCCTACACTTGGAAAAGGAGACTTCAGAAAAACACAAAATTAAAAGCATGAAAGCATGAAATACTCAAAACAGACAAACCAGTAATAACCATAGGTAGACCTGACTAAGCATGAAAAAGGTGTTATACAAGAAAAATGAAACACTGCCTTAAACTAGTGCGCAACAGTTTAAACAAACTATACTCTTTAAGTCTTAACTTCAAGTAAAGAGCACGTGATCTAGCATAATGTGTGTGCTTAAGACAACACTGCAAAATTCATAATAATTTTCCAAACATCAATGTTGTAAAAGACAGGAAATCCAACATATAAATTCATTTACAAGGGTATTAGTCCAAAAAGTAGGATAGTATTGTCAAACAATCACAAGCCAAAGAAAGCAAATGCAAACTTTCCACTAGATTCACAATCTGTTAGAGCATTCAAGGTATCCATTAATGGGTGCAATTGAGGAAAAATCAATCCAGTTCAGTGAAACAACATGTTGGTCATAGATGGATCCAGACATGCTTCTAGAACGCAATGGTCATACGTGCTTGTTTAATTGGGAATTATAAAATATGTGATGTCAAGGTCACTCGTTCATCAGAAAAGATACATCAACCTCTTTTCCATCAATACGAACACAATGGTAGGCTTACACTATTTCAACTTTCCGAAAGAAAATATGTAAATAAGTACTATCTGGAAGGCGTAAATGCAAACAACTATGCACATGGCTATAACAAAAAAGGAAAAAAAAAAAAAAAAAAAAAAAAAAAAAAACCCTTCATTATCAATAAGTATGCAGTGTGGTTATAATTATATCCTCGTCTACCCTTTTTCCTTTTCTTTTTGTTTCTCTTTTTCTTTTTCTTTTTTCCTTTGTGTGCTGGGCAGAGGAGGTGGGAGTTCTGCTTTTGCAAGACTAGATCCTAACTTGGAAATTCGAACCAAATCCTGGCAGTGCATATTCAGCAACATGGCAATCGCAATTAATACAACAATCATAAACATTTGTCATCGCTTCCTACTTAGTACTTTGGAGGTCTCTTATATGCACTCAACATAAACCGAACATGCTATGCCTATCTAATTGATGGTTTGAGAGCTACTAAATCTACCGAAGTTGGTAAATATATGTTTGAGTTAGACGAGTCATAATAAATGTTGTATATTACTCGCAATAGAAAGAGCCTACTTACGTATTGCATGCTAGGTAACATAACCACTACTATGAGCTTCTTGGAGCAGGTGCTACAAGCATGTGATAGGCCTATACCAAAAATATGATAAAAGTCTCAAGGTCTCGAGAATGATAATAAAATGTCAAATTAGTATCGCCAAGTACCAAGATAAAATTACAGTTGACACCTGAAAACAAACAATATTGTTGACAATTCATTAAATGAAAAGAGATCAGATTTCCCAACTTACTTCGCCGTTCTCTGGCTGAAGTTCAGCAGTAATATCTCCCACCAAGTCCTCTCTAGTACCAAGAACCCACTCACTGTACAAAGAATAGCAATATATCAGTTGTGATCATAGTTAGTTAATTCGGATTCGGCAAAAATTCGGTACGGATATAATTCGAATAAAATTCGTATTTTAATTTTTAAATTCGGTAAAAAATACGGTTTAAAAATCGGATTCGTCAATTATTCGGATATGTGATTTATACGAGAATTATACGTTCAGCATTTAAAAATTCGGAATCAAAAGTTCGGCTATTGAATTAATTTTTTATAAAAGAATTAATAATATTATCATAAATAATTATAATTTCTATAAATTTAAAACTAAAGAAAATATATAATAAAATGTATTATTTATATATATATATATTATATATATATATATATATATATATATATATATATAAAGTTATATACACCCACTGACCCAGCCGAGAGTGAGAGGTCCATGTGGACCTCTCAGTCTCTCACTCAGCGCGGTCCACGAGGCTGAGTGCAGCCTCGTGGACCGCGACATTTTAGTGAAGCCCAACACCGCGATATTTTTCCTGTTCATCTTCCCGCTCCGTCTTCTTCTTTTACTGTTGCTCCGCCACCATTTCTTCAAAATCGAAAGCCAAGGTTGCTCGATTGCTCAGGACGAGATGCACAGATCATCGGAGCAGTGGTCGCGCGCCGTCGATCCGAAAAATTTCGTCTTTCCGCAGCCCTCAAATCTAAATTTTTCGAAAAAATTCGTACTTCCGCCGCCGCCCATGCCGAATTTTTGAGAATATTATTCGGGGACGCCATTTTGATCGCGAATTTCTTGAGTTAGGAAAAAAATCGCGTATTATTTCCAATCGGTGGAAAAAATTCGCGGACGGACCGTTTCATACGGTATTTCAATAGTTCGCGAATAATACGCGTATAATACGCGTATTAACTAACTATGGTTGTGATATGATAAACAGGAATTTAACTACAAGGATTAACATACTGTGCACAACATTTAAGTTGTTCAACTATAAAATCAATTTTCAAATCCGAATGCAGATTTAAATCTATACTACTTATAATAGAGGGAGTTCTGTCAGGGGTTTTATTCCAAAATTGCCAACTTTTTTCAAATCTAATATCACTCCTCTCCAGATAATCTCATCCATTAACTTTATAATCTATCACTAAAAACCGTAGATTTCAGAGTCCTATTTTTAAAATAATTTTAATGAATTAATTTTCAACAGTTGGATCTAATCTAATGGATAGCAAAAAAAGCATCTGTCGAATTACATTCCAAAAATACCCTTGTAAGACTAAGCCTGAAACATTATTGGCCAATAAATTTTTTCTTGATTATAGATACTAACAATTCCCGATTTTTTCTCATGAGTGGAATTTGTGCTCTGTGTGTGTGTATATACGTTGCTTCCCCTCCACTCCCTTCCGTTCCCCGTTTTGTCACATGAGCCCGGTGCACCGTACACCACAATTGACAAATTTATTATAGAATATTAAATTCAAATTTTAAATTTAATTTATGACATACTTTATGCCATTTGGATGACAAACTATTAAAAAGTATGGATTTAAAATAAATTTAAAGTTAAAAAATTCTCTATATCCGTTGCTGCTTTTCCCTCCCCTCCCTTCCGTTCACCGTTTTTGTCACATAAGCCCTGTGCACCGTACACCACAATCAACAATTTTATTATAGAATCTTAAATTCAAATTTTAATTTTAATTTATTGATATATTTTATGCCATTTGGATGACATACTATTAAAAAGTATGAATTTAAAATAAGAATTGAAGATAAAAAAAATTATAAAACTCATTTGTGTTTTCTTAGATGTGTGTGACGTGCATTGCACGTCCACTTAGCTAGTACAGCTAAAGTTTTGAGTTCCATTTTCAACAGATTTATACAGCATAGGCCAAAATACAAAGTTTCAGCTGATTCCTACATATGAAAAGTAATGTCAGACTTTGATCAGGTTTCTATTTGAAAGAACAAATATAATAAATGCCCAAAAATAATTTGATCTTTAAGACATTAGTTAGATAGTTTTTTATCAAGATTAAAACTCAAGAATAAAGGTTGAAAGTTCATAATACGAGAAATAATTAGTTAACTTTGGTTCAAGTTCCAAGGGTTCAGATTATTTCAGACATCCAATTGCTCAGTTCAGGTCATTTCGCGTTTTGGGTACACAGGTTCAGGATTTCTCAGGCTGTTTCTGATTTGATCGGGTCTCGGGTTTGGCTCGAGTTTCAGTTAAGGCTGGGCTTTTTTTACCACTTTCCAATTCTACTCGTTTACTACCTGTATTGGCATTCTATAGAAAGGATCAGCGGGTAAGATAGCAAATTTGCTCTTCCCCTAACAAAATCTTCTCTATGCATATTAGCGCCCTTTTATGTTACCTAGAGCTTATCTATTTATCATATGATGAGTTCAACTTAATGCTGATTTGATTTGAGTAGTCTTCATGATCGTCACAATAGGTCATCTAGATTGCAGCAACCAAAATATCAAAGAAAACCGTAGTGCTATCATGATATAGAATACTTTTTGTCAAGTCCCAGAAGAACTGTAGTTAATAATAAGATAAGAAATTTTGATGAAGAAAGATTTTTTGGGAGGAGCAAAGGAATAAAAAGTATACCTTGTACAGAATATTTGAGTATGAGGTCGAAG
Organism: Puya raimondii; assembly: GCA_016920855.1. Lineage (NCBI taxonomy): Eukaryota > Viridiplantae > Streptophyta > Magnoliopsida > Poales > Bromeliaceae > Puya > Puya raimondii. The sequence goes on along the minus strand of JABWPP010000044.1, from coordinate 2,658,853 downwards.
AATGTTTGGAACTTTGACAAAGGCCTCAAAAGTGTTCGGAGCTAGCTCTGCACCACTTGGACCTACACGAAGAGCCATCGCAAGTAAAGAAATATTATCAATAGGTAGAGTATGCTAATCTTGTTAGGGATTTACTACTAATAACTAGGCACAAACAATTGTACAAACCAATTCTGCCCATAAGGACATGAAACTAGGAGATCTTATCTGATACTTAAATGGGCCATCATTCAACTCAATAAGCATAACTTTCTTACTTACTACAACACTCCATGAACATCAATTCTACAATTAGTTGATATAAGACTGCTAACGTGATGAATGGCATCAGAAAAGAAAACAACAAGATATAAATTTATTCTCTTCATTGCAACTTTTCAGTAGTGGCAACTAAATGATAAGATTATGAAAAGTTATGATGGGCCTTTTATTTATGGAGGACATTTAGTAAGATAGAGTTGACGAGAACAGCGATATTCATGTAGCCAAACCCAATGAGTCAGGACACTAATTTATATTTTAGTGGTAATTATAGTATTGAGATTAGTACGAGGGGCATGCTTTTAAATAAGATTTCTTCAGTTTTTTCCCTCTGAAAAATATGTTAGAGGAAGTAGGTTGCCACAGCAGTTGCAGATAAGCTGTATAAAATATTTACCACTGTAATAAGTTGTTAGAACACGAGCATCAGGTGCATAAGCCCGTATCTCACTAGACATGCTACGGATCAAATCATACTGCTCCAAATTCACTGGCTGAAAATTCAAGAATATATATTAGCTAATCATAAAGAAAGTCGGCAATTGCATGATGTAACAGCACTGCATATGCTAGCATACAATGCCACAAGGCAAAGCCATAAAAGAGAGATAGCCAGGGTAAGAATTTAAAGGCAAAACCAAGCAACATCTCCTCACAACCAAAAAAGAAAAGAGTAGCAATATCATCTCACTGTTTTAACTCGCCTCAATGAATTATATTCTGTGAAATCAAGCTAACCACCGGCAGAACATAATAGACAAAACAATGAATTTTCGTATAGCATGTATATACCTCGTCCCACAAATAAAAGTAAGCTTTTCTCCAATGATCCTTTGACTTCAATATCTCAACCTCCTTTTGCAGGGTAATCTTTGCACTGTCAGTGCTGTTGCATGCAAAAGTGCAAATTTTTACATCATAAAACCAACCTACAGACGATAGAACAAAAAACGAACAGGAGGCATACCATGAAAGTATAGGTGTGTATGGTACAGCATATGCTGCTAATCTTGGATCCGAATAATATTTATCAGCTCTTGGATGATCAGCTGAAAAGGCAAACGAAACAAAAAAAAAAAAAAACAGAAATATTTTATGCATAGTACAGCAACCAAGTTGTGTGAAGATAAACAAAAATGTGATTACGGAAAAGGAGACTTCTATATAACTGAAATGTTCGTTCAGCATAAAAGCAGAACCTGGCCAAGGGCAAGTATAAGCCAAAATTCTCATGCTATCACCCCATCTACAAAAAAAAGGGCTGATTCTGTACTGCAGAAGCCACTTAAAGTGATGGTCTAATGCATCATACCAGCCTTCACTACCATGCTCCAGACAAAAGCGATCCTCTATCACAGTTTCAGATACCTGAATTAGAGTTAAAGGGAAAACTGTTTTCTCTGAGGCTCCGAATTGTGAATTCTCATCAGTTATTAGGCATGATGAAGTCCTGATAGTATCATTATGACATCCAATGCACTTTACAAGCACATCATGTGGGTGTACACTCTAATAGAGGCTTAATGCCATATCCCTGTTGTTGATTTTTTTTTCAGAACTTTCCAGAAAGAAACTCCACTATGTTTAATAATCTGGAATCTAAAGATAAATGACTGCTTAGAGAAAGGCATCATCACAAAAAGATGTGAAATACAAAAATGCACATTGAAGAACTCAAATGAGTTTACTCAACATGTAGCTGCGCTTAGTGCCTTACAAGTTACAATAAAACAAAGAAAAATACTATGGAAAGAAAAGTAACTTCATGGCTGATAATCAGCATAGTGTCTTCAATAGGAACTCTCAAATGATTTAGGCATGAAATATATACTTACAGATTAATCATAACGTGCATAAAAGCAGTAGAAGCGACCACTTATTTGACTGTATATACAGATATAGGCTCTTTTCCATCCAGCATCAACCATTTCCACATAATGCTTGGGTATATCTAATGAGCACATGAGTATGACTCCTATTAGCATGCATTTTAGGAACATAAAAGCGGCTTAAGCATGAAGATGCTTAGCTACTTTTGACACAAATACTACGTGTGTCCTTGTAAGTTGTATTCTGATAATTTATCATTTGCAATTAAAATATTTTTCCAGTTTAAGTTACTATAAACTTTGGCATGGTCATTACTGTGTTTCAATATTCTACAAGAAATTAAATTAGGTCTCAAAAAGTTCTCATTCTTCTTCTTCTTCTTAATCTTCCAGTTTTTCTTTATATTTATCAGAAAAGATTATTGTTAAATTTCTGCGACTTCAGTTTTCACTACTTACATGAACCACAATGCAACCACCTTCCGCAAAGGAAATATGCAAGTGATTGGCCACTTGTATATATTTGCTGCTTCAGAACATTGACTAGTATAGCACAGAGAGGGAAACTAAGACGAACGACAAAGTTGAGAACTCAGCATACTAGGAATATTCAATGCGACAATGAAAAAAGAATGCAAATATCAAATATCATAATACTTGCACTGGAAATAACCATCTCCAGCACGAAAAACAGTTCATATCACAGGATACACCAAATACAGCAGGAAGAGATGGTGTCAGCGGAAGAGTGAAATCCCAGACGGTGACAGTAAATTTTAAACGAACTGAAATATTGGTGAAAATATCCTCATCCATCATGTCTCCTGAGCCATTATCTTCCTGAAACTCCTGGAATGTCGGTAGCAAAAGTATCCTCCTCAATGCTTCTCTAGCAGATTTAGCTCTTTCAACCTAAACGTGATAAAAGGAAATCACAAGGCTTATCTATAAAATTGGATCAAGAATAAACATTTAAGTAACAGAAAAAGCACCACTTCCTCCGGTGGCTTTCCATCTACAGGTTCAACTACATCAAGGCAATTTTTCAATTCTCTGTACAGTTGATACTTATCAGCTTTAGCTAGACATAGCTCTGACAATCTGCAATTAATTTTAAAAAAAGAAAAACTAATTCACTAACTATAGAAGGTAAAATAATTCAAAAACAAGTTAAAAAATTAAATAAGCTACAATGCAACTACATAGAAAAGGCAGACAGGGTAGACAATCACTCTGCATCTGTCTTCACGGCAGTAATAAAAATCTGACCCTCATATTGTCCAGGCGGTTGTCCACAAGGAACATCTACTGAGACCCAAATGGATGTTGTTTCGCTGTACAGAGGGAAAAAAAAACAAATAATTGACAGAAAAAGGACCGCCGAACAACAAGTATCACCTAGAATGGATATTATAAAGGTAAAAACAAAGATCTTAGCTGGACTTTGACAAATCTGATTTTACAGCCTAGCTTTGCTATGCTTTTGAAATGGGTAACTGAACTTTACGTCCTCAAAAGATTTGACCTTTAGATAAAATTGTATGAAGATCCGTTGACCATAGGCCGTTTTTGGAAGGGCGAATAACTTCATATTTTTCTCCTCAACTCTTTAATTGTTTTAATTTGAGTAATTTTCCTCAATCGAGTTGGAGATTCATTAAAATTAACAGCTCTGTCATCCATTAAAAATATATGAAATTTCAGTTCCATCAGTTGAAAAAATATTTTAAACAATTAAATTTGACAGAACCATTGATACGTTTAACAAAACCCCCAATTTAAAATATGAAAATAACTTAAGTAAAAACGAACCGGAAGTTAGTGGGTGTCAATAGAAAGAAAAATACTTGACTGGTCTCGTTCAAATGTCCTATAGTTCTTTACATTTCTCCTTTTACTTCCTAACCTTAGCATATTTCTAACATTTTTGTTACAACATTCATCAAGTAACAGAATTTCCTACAAATTATGAAATATTCAACCAAAAATGTTACAAATAGAGTAAGCTTAGTAGCAAAATCAAAAACTCTCAAATAAGGTGCCATTTCAAAAACACTAAAAGGTTTTGTAGTAAAACCAAAATATTTGAAGTTTGGGTAACAATTTCAAAATGTGCTATAGTTCAAGTAAGGAATGTACATTTTTACCAACTATAAAACACGCTTCAGATCATTTAGTTCAAACATTACCCAGGAAATAGATTTACTTGAGGGGCTGGTAGATCAAGAGGCACAAGAGCATCAGGAACACCTAAGATAGGTACCACACGTCGCAAAGTTACAGATTGCCCGACCCGCAACCTACCATGGGACATATCGTCAAAATAATTTAGTTAGATTGGTTCAAGAACAGTAGAGGAAGAAGACCTTGTCTAAAATAGGAAAAAAGATCAAACCTGTCCCCTGAGGAAGAACATAGGTCAGTACTCTGAACTTGCACACTTCCTGCAATACCTGAACTGGCCCAAGAAACCTTTGGACGCAAAGCAATCTGAACACTTTCCCTCTCATTTCTTGCCGCCAACAGAGATATCTGTCATGCAAATAACATTCTCACATATGATACTAAGCAAGGGAGAGTGTTGGTGCGTGTTCGTATGTGTGCATGTTTCAAAAAGGAAGTATCAAATAGATCATGTTTGAAAGAAGCAGAATCAGTCAGTAAGTTTAGATCAACGTCCACCACTCAAATAAGGTTAAACTATAGTCCAAGTTATGCACATTAAATTGAAATCGATGAATTGTGTTTTGGCGGATGGATACTTTAGAAGGCTTCCTAAATGAGTTGGTGTATTGTATAGTTGCTGCAACTAAATTCTTTATACAAAATATAAATCTGATTGTGAGTTGTAAAGTACTACATGATACACGATAAAAGCATAATAATGTAGAAAGAAGTATTTGCATTAATGAACAGGAAAAGGAAAATAGAGTTATTTTACAAGAATTATAATCATAAATCGTGTCATTTTTGCTTTCAACTACTAATATGGTCATAACATACGGCTTGATGTCAGCAAAAAGGATGAAGTACCAAAGAGAAAGTCATTACCGTAATTTCATAAAACTGTACAAGGAAAACAACATCAAAGGAAAAATTATGGACAAACAAGTATGCTACTATGAAAGGTTTCACTCTTTTATATTACTGTCTGGTTGAGATCAGGATGGCTCGTTGTTTCAGGTTGATATCAACCCTAGCCCAAATTAAGGTCAGGTTGAGATTTCCTGAGATAACCCAACCCAACTTTTAAAATGAACGAGCCAAACGAATTGACAAAGTTGGGTCGGTTAGTTCAGGGTTGAACCCAACCCAAGTTGCAGCACCTGATGAATGAAGGATTTTCAACAATATTCATGGAATAAAGATAGATGTCGAAGAACGGCAGAAAAGGCACTGACCAAATAAAACAATAATCTAATATTCAGCTAGTAAGCAGTAAGGATACTCAAGAGATAACATCGAAGTGCCTACTAATATTCACAGATCCAATTTTTCAAGTAACAGAAGATTTGTGATAGTGAAGGAATGAGAAACAAGAAAAAAGAGCAAAACAAAAACGTACAGACTCCAAAGTTCGCGGCATTTCTTGCTGCCCAACATTAGCTGTGCTTGGCATACACCACACATGCACTAGATCTGCCGACGGAATCTTTGTAGGGTCAACTACACTGCCGGTGAATATATTTGAACCTTGCAAGCCGCCGTCAACCCAACCATAACCAGTCCCACCTCCAGCAACACCTTCAACAGGAGGCACAACAAAGTTTTCTGCATTCCCTCCTGTATTTGTTAAGAGTGGAAAGTTTAACCTACTTGTGTAAACAAAACCTCCTACATAGCTCGCAAAGGCACCGTAAGGGGGGGAAAATACACAATCACATGTACGTGCATTTAGATAAAATGTGGAGAGTATCATCACGAAAGCTTCAAAGAGTTTGTTTTATATTTTCTTTTTGGATAGAGAAAAGAAAGGAACAAATGGAAAGTCTCAACTACAGTTTTTCAAGTAAGCATGAATGTTTCATTTTCAATCACAATGCCGTCGACCAATCTTCTATCCAAACTACCATGATTTCGTACGTCATGTGTATCCTGGCGAGTCGGCAGTTAGAAGCACAAAGAATTTATTCCGCGAACCGCAAGTAAGACACTAAACTGTAAGCTATCCATGCTGAAAGCATACAATGTGAGTCGAGAAGAGCATCTACAAGCACCAAGTGCCATGAAGCTCCAAGTTTACATAAATGTCAAAAAAGAACATAAATTTACACTTTGTTTGGTATCATTCCCCTTTTTTTATTTTCTAAACAAAATTTCTACATAAAAGAGTATAGAAGTGGATCGAAAAATTGCTTGTTATCCTTGCATCCAAGCTTAATTTTTTGGAAACACCAAAAAAAGGATTTTTTAATTTTTTTGCCTTTTTTATTTTATTTTTTTTTGAAGAAATCGTCGTTCCTGCAAGCTAACCAACAGTAACAAGAATTGAAAAGTCCACCCGCCGACATATCCAGTCATATAGATTTTGTACTAGAAAAAGGAACAACGATACCGAACAAGGCCTTAGGCTTATAGAGAAGCAAATTAACCTACAAACCAACATCTTTTTTTTTTCAGATTAAAACGAAAAAAACAAGCTAAACACAGAGAATCTATCAAAGATTTCACAATCGAGCAATTTAACAGATTAGAAACCAACAATTAGAGAAGGAACTAAACTAGCACAAGCAATTGATTCATGAAAAATTTCATGGAGAGATATAAACATCTACAGGTAAATTTAGATGCGGTTAAACTCATTCTCATATTCGGGATCGCGTTCACGGGAGATGGAGAGAGAGAGAGGGGGAAAGGGGAGGGAGCGACCTGTGGACGCGCTCGTGGGAGCGGGAGCTTCGGCCATTATCGGAGTCGTTGCGATGGCGATGGGGAATAGAGCGAGGGGTTGAAGAAGAAGAAGAAGAAGAAGAAGAAAGGGTAAAGTGGGAGGAGTTGCGAACGGTGCGCAAACGCAGGTACCGGACTTGGCCTGAGATTTGTGGGTGTGGGGTTTGTAAGTGCTTTTTGGGGAAGCGCTTTTGGGATTTATTTTTTTTAAATATATTTATACATTCTTTCAATAGGCTTAAGTTTTTGTTGGAACTGCAGCGGATAGTTCTATACATAAAATATAATATGGCTAAAATTTTTTAATTGATTATAGCATTTTGGGCGGTGACTAGGCTCAAGAGGTTAAAAGAGTTAAGCGTGTCAGTTGGTAGTGTTAGATGAGTCTCGGCTAAGTCAGATTATATAACGGGGAGAGCGAGAATTTCATTCTGATGACTGTTTGGAGGGATAGGTAGTCCTATATATAAAACTAGTGCAGAGACCCGCGCGATGCAGCGGGTAGATAAATAGAAGCAAAATTTTAAAATTTTAAAAAAAATTATATTTACAGCTTATTGATGTGTAGAAAATTATATCATTTTAAGCACAGCCAATCTGTATGACTAAACTCAATTGTTAAAAAATAAAATTATAGCTAGAAAATTATATAATTTTGTTTAAATCATCAAAATACAGTAAGAAACATACAATTTTATCGCATTATGTGCCTCTTGAATATTTCGTTGTGAAAGATTAAAAAGAGTTAGCTTCAACTGAATAGCTGAATCAAGCATCAAATCAGATTAAGAATATGAAACATATAAATAAGATCTCAGGCTCTATGTCATACTACTTAATTTACGAAATGGACTTTGCCCACAATAGTGCCTACTCAAAAAACAGTCATAGATGAAAATAAAATAAAAATATAAATTAAAAAAAAACTAATACTTTTTTGAAGCACTTCTTTATACGCGAGCTCGCTCTTCCAAACTTCATACCTCTTCTTAATCTTCAGTTAATAGTTGCTCCTCTGCTGAGCCGTTTCTGGATTTCTATTGCGACCTATGAACAAACACCTCATTGGCATCACGAAATTGTAATATTTAAGTCGACACAGCCTTGTCATCACATCAACCAGAAAAATCCTAATTCTCAAACAATTTGGGTTCACTAAGAAGTTCTTGCGATCCTCGAGAAGCAAGCTCCAGTGCGGCGTCCGCGTGTGAGCTCACGCGAGCCATGCGAGGAGGCGGCCGAGGCGGCGGCGGTTCCTGCGAGCGGGGACCCCAGCGCGAACCGGCCCGTTGTAGCTTACCATTCAAACGTGACCTCGGGTGCTTATATGGGCCGCGACTCGGCTTCACGAAATGATACTTCTCGAAGGAGACGACGTTCTTCGCATGCTCTTCTTTTCTTCATCATCCTCATCATCTTCATTAACACAATGAGAGAGAGAGAGAGAGAGAGAGAGATGAGTGTGGGGTAGGAGATTAAATGATAATGTTCTTTTTTGCATTGCAAAGTAAAATGCCATGAAGAGAGGGGGTGGGGGGATTAATTGAGGAGGAGAGTGGATTGGAGTTACAAAGTCTACTTATTGATACAATATGGTGCATGTAATTAAATGTTGCATGGATTAATTAATTTAAAAACGGTCACTTGCACGTACTCTATCATCTCTTTTTCTTGTGGTTTCAAAGGACCGAAGGATGTGAAGGGTTAGATGTTGAGAAGAGGTAATTAAATGTTGCATAGATTAATTAATTTAAAAACGGTCACTTGCACGTACTCTATCATCTATTTTCCTTGTGGTTTCAAAGGACCGGAGGATGTGAAGGGTTAGACGTTGAGAAGAGGAGAAAGAAGGAAAACATGCCACATGGCAAAAATATTAAGGATTCATATATGTTTATAGATATAATAGAACTAAAACCTTTAATCCGACTATAATATTTTGGGCGGTGGCTAAACACTATTTTGTCTAGCAGCTTTAGATGACTCTGAGCATCAAATAAACCGTTAATGACATACATGTTATTTTTAAAGTGTATTATGCATTAACCATTTAACATTCTGCATATTATGAGTGTCAATACATTAATGGCATAGAAAAACGGTAACGATTGTGTGATTTGCACTAACGTAATATTATACGGTAAGGCAGTCTCAGTGTCTCACCCCATAGTTGGGTCGACTAAACCTTAACGTAAGCACTTTTGCTTTCGATTATAATAGCTTTTAGTAGGACACTTGGCGAAGAAAAGATTTTAAGCTTACGCTGCAACTGAACATAAAGAAAAAAAAATTTGAGCCTCCCAAATAGAGTTCTAATTTATTTTTTTATTTTTTTTTAGAGAAAGGTAGCACGCTATCTGTTTCGTTTATTTTAGAAATAAATTTAGCTAGAAATGTGAATCAACTAGAATTCGAACTCGGGACCTCGGGTATCAACCACCAAGCCCTTTGCCACTTGCGCTATGGACGGTCGGTAGAGTTCTAATTTATTGCTTGTCGTTTTGGTGCCCCAAAAGACATGGTAGGAGTAAATTTAGACAGTGCTGCTCCTAACTATTTAAATGAATATATCAAATTACAATACACGCTACCTATAATATTGCAATTGGTCCTACAGCAAGTAAATTTTTTCTGACAAATGTTTTTACTACAATGGAAATCAAAACTTGCAAATTACAGCAGGCGATTTTGAGCCTCAAAATCACATTTTTGCCTCTCTCTCTGCAGTAGAAGCTTTATTACGAACAACTACAACTAAAAGTAGAAGCAAAAGTAAAATCAAACAACTTCAGTATCATTTTTTTTTTGGATGAAAGTGGATGTTTCAGTGTTTCTTAAATTATAATGATGGGATTAATTCTAGCTTTATCTTTACAAAATAAAAGAGAAACACATTTTTATGTCTATGCTATATAATTTCTTTTTTTTTTCTTGTGGTATCATCTAAACATCCTAAGATTACTATTCCTAAGGACCTTTTTCTGCCAACTCCATTGAATTCGAAATTAGATTAAGTTTTTGATTGGTTTAGGATTAGATTTTTATCAAAAATTAAACGAAAACCAAATCCAACCAAAATGCTAACCTTTTTGGGGCTCAAGTTGGGATCAAAAGCTGCAACAATCCCATAGTTCGACATTGGATGAAAAAAAAAAAATTTCTGATCAGAAATATAAGAGATCACGGACCATAGTAATACAACTGGACTTAAGTATTTTGAGCTGATGGATTTGGTCCAACGAGTTATTTGGTCAATAGTATCCAGTTAACGGAGTCGAATACCAGTTGAAAATGTGAGAGTTAATAAGTGTTATGCGGGATAAAGTACTATATCACGAATTTAGTGGGAGCCACCCATTGAATCCGCAGGAGCTACCTCTAGAATCTCCGATCGCCTTATATTTTTGGTCTCTGTGTGTAATTGTAATTCTGATCTATGTGTATGATTGGACTTAGGTCTGACGTCTACACCACGAATTTGGTAGGGGCCATCTCTTGAACCCATAAAAGCCATCTCTAAAATATCATATCGTCTAATAATTCTACTCTATGTGTGTGTGTGATTAGGCTTAAGTATGACGAAAACATCAGAATCTAAACTGGATGAGTCCATAACAATCTAATAGTCCGACATCGAATGGAAAAAAGATTGAAATTGAAAATATAAAAGACCATAAGGTTATAATTGGAAATATAAGAGACTGCACATTATAGTAATAATAATTAGGCTTAAGCATTTAACCGAGCTGCACACTTAATAATTGGTGAAGCTGTGTGGATTAACATCCAAAGCCATTAAATCTATTTTAAAATTAAATTTTATGTAACGTCCCACTTCCCAGGGAGGCATCCATCCTAGAACTACTCTAGCCCTAGCACACTTAAATCTCTTAATTTCTTGGGTCTAGCCACCGCCCAAAATGCTATAGCCGGATTAAGAGTTTTAGCTCTATTATATCTTATATATAGGACTAACTGGGGTCTCATATTTTAATAGGCTAATAAAAAAATCCTTAGTAAAAACTAAATAGGTACTTCAACTTAGGGCTGTCAACCAGCCGAACACAAGCGAGCTCGTTAAAGTATCGAGCTGAAAAATATAGCTCATGTTTGGTTTGTTTATTTACGAGCCAAGCACGAACTGGCACGCGAACAGTAAGTTAGATTGTCAGTCTTACTATTAGGTAAAAAGTTGAAAGAAAATTAGAAATTAGAATCTTAATCTAATAATTGAAATTCACAAAATATTAATCTCTTTATATTTGGGTTGGCCTTAAATCCAAATAGTATAAATTATATATATATATACATATATATATATATATATATATATATATATATATATATATGTAGAACTACTATGCTATCGAAAGCATAAGAGAGTTGGTGCTTCCAATTTTTTGGCCCTTAGATCAAGGATTGTAGGGTCGGGATGATAGTGGTCCCCTTTAGGGTTGAGTGGTACCCCTAGGATAATAATATTGGTCCAAAGGTCAGAAATGGTCAAAGGGGTTGATCCAAGGGCTAAAAAGTTGGAAGCACCAACTCCCTTATGCTTCCGAAAGTATAGTAACTCTTCTCTCTCTCTCTCTCTCTCTCTCTCTCTCTCTCTCTATATATATATATATATATATATATAGGCTACTATACTATTAATAGCACCAAGTCATTGGTGCTATTAGGTTTTTGGCCCTTGGATTAAAGAATGTGCGGTTAGGATGATGTGGGCCCCCTAGGGTTGAGTGGGTGGTTGGTTGAATAGTATGATCTAACGGGTGAAAATAGTCAAAGTGGTAGATCTAACGGTGGAAAACTTGGTAGCACCAAGTGCTTGTACCAATATTAGCATAGTAGCCGGACTATATATATATATATATATATATATATATATATATATATAGTACGTCTCATGTGCTTTCGAAAGCACGGAGGCCTCCGTACTTGTAAATTGTTTTCAATAATAGGACATCCGATTTGACGATCGGCTCCGTTAGGCATAATCTACGCTATTGGAACTATCTAGAAACTAAAATTTATAATTTTTCGACATCATTTACCAAGTGATCAAAAAGTCTCAAAAATGACCATTTTAACGGTCGATGTGGCATGTTTTAAGTTCAATGGTGTAGAACAATCCAAATTACATGAAACTTTAATAGAAAATTCTACTTAACATTAATAGTAAAATCAATACTTCTAATTTAAAATTTGAGTCATTTATCACTATTTTTTATGAGATTTTTATTTTTAACCGTTCATTTTGAGGCCACTCGTTTACTAGGCAAATGAAGTCAAAAAATTATAAAATTTAATTTTTAGATAGTTCCAACAGCATAAATCATGTCTAACGAAACCGATCGCCGAATCATATGTCCCATCATCAAAAACAACTTATAAATACGGAGTTATCTGTCCTTTCGAAAAACATAGGAGCTTATATATTTATATATATATTCGAGCTATATTGAATCGAACATGAGCGAACTGACACCGGTTCGTGTTCGGCTCGTTAAGATTTCGAGCTAAAAAATTTAAATTGTATTCGGCTCGTTTTATTAAACGAACGATCGATTTCGAGCAAACTCATTTCGAGTTGAACATGAGATAGCTCACGGACAACAATCTGAATTGCCAAAAGGAAACGTGTCCTTACGTAAAACAATAAAAATAAAAAATAAGCATGACCATACAAAAGCCCATCAAAATTTCATTCCTCCAATAGTATTTCTGCAAAAGCTATAATTCGTCATCTAATAACAAATCAAAATCTTAAATTATCTCAAATAATTTTACAATTTTACGCGCGCAATTAAATTCTATTATTGTCCACAAATTTGCCCACTAAATTCGTATTCCATCGGCAAATAATTGCAAGAATCTATTATTCAATATCCTCGAATAAATAGATAATAATAACTTACTCTTTCTTTCTCTCCTACTGAACTAAATTACACATGCCCGGGTGCAGTGCACACCACAGTGGCTGGATCGGCTCGGCCCGGATCCCCCTCTGCACCATCCGGTGCCGCCACTCGTTCAGCCGGTCGGTCGCCTCGGCGTACCTCTTCTTCCCGGTCTCGTCGCGGTTCCCCGACCACAGAGCCTCCGCCATCGCCGCCGCCCGCGGCCATAGCCGGCCGTCCAACACCGTCCCGTCCGCTTGCTCCGACCACAGCGCCACCTCCCCGCCCAGCACGCGCCCGGCCTCCTCGTCGGTCAGCCCGTGCAGTATGTCATAGTCGTAAATCCGCTGCCACGTCTTGAACGGCGCGCACCACGACCCGCCGTTGCCCCCCGCGTCGTTGAACGGACGCTTGGGATCGTCGCCGTCCTGCCGGTCGTACCGGCTGTCGTTTCCGACCCACCCGCCGTGCCCGCAGTCCAGGTAGTAGAACTCCCACGACGACACGATCACGCGATACCTGTTGCATATATAAAACGCCATTCCAGTTTAGAACTAGGCTAGAAAATTGTCGGCAGCACGGAACCCTTCGTATTACCAAATTGTGTTTGATGATGAAATATCCGAATCGACGATCGACTCTGTTAGACATGATCTACGCTATCGGAGGTATCTAAAAATTAATTTTTATAATTTTTCGATATCATTTTTTTATAGAACGAATAGTCTAAAAATAAATAGTCGAAAATAAAAATCTCATAAAAAATAATGATAAAAAATTTAAATTTTATATTAAAAGTATAAACCATTAAACATACAAATACATCACAGCCGCCATTAAAATTATTAATTTTGAAATATTTTAATTACTTGTCAAACAACGTCGAAAAAATATATAATTTGATTTCTAAATACTTTGAATAACACAGATCATGTATAATAAAATCAATCGTCGATTCGAATATTCTACCATCAAAAATAACTCGATAGTACAGAAGTCTCCGTGCTATACAAGCCATACTTTATGCTTTAGAAAAATAATAATTATTTCACATAATTTCAGAGCCGACGATTCCTTCCGATAGTATACAAGTCGGACTCTTCTAATTTACGCTTTCAAAAAATAACAATGATTTCACATAATTTCGGAGCTGACAATTCCAAGTCTTAATTCTTTCAGAATCCTAGTATAATTTTAGAAAGAAAAATAATTGTACAAGAACCTCTGAAATTTCAAAAGTAAAAGAAGCTCACATGAGCTTTCTTTACTTTGTAATCAACTGCTACTACACATTTTACTAGGTTTTTTCCTAAAAAAAATTGGCAATTATTTAGACATCTAATAATCTTTCAATTTATTTTACTAAATAAATAAATAGGATAAATATAAATTTTGAAGAATCAAATGACCTTAATAAGCTATAATTAACTAAAAAAAAGTTTCACAAAAGTTAGGATTGGATAGTTAATGGAAAAGAAAATTGAAAGCCCATGTTGTTTCTTTCAATATTTTAAAGCTCACTTATTGTAAACTTATCAAAATAACTCGATCTCGTGTGCGAGGATTAGTGTTTAAAAATAAAGCTAAAATTATAGAAAACTTTCTTATAAATATTCATTTTTTTATTTTTTCTTTCTAATTTTCAAAAACTTACATTTCATCCTCAGTATTTCAAATTGTTGCATTTAGCCCCCCTCCGTCAGGATTCCATATTATTCCGTTCATTTCTTATAATTTATATCGAAAATGTTCTTCAAAATGACAGAAATATATTAAAAAATTATTTTTTTCATATAAAAGAAGTAAGGATAATTTGATCATTTTGTCCCCTCCATTAACTGAAAATATTTTTGAAATTTTAAGGAAGCAAAATATAAGTTTTTGAAGGTCAGGAAGGAAAAAAAAGTAAAAAAAAAGTATTCATAGAAAGATTTTCTGTAATTTAGCCTAAAAATAATTGAATATTTAAATTATCGTTATCTACCGGTGTTTGAGTTTTTAGAGAAAGACGGTTGTTTCGCATTACCCTGCGGCCGTGAGCCGCTTCGTGTTCGCGGGCCCGTTGTTCCACGTCTGCAGCACGGTGGTCTCCGGCGGCAGCGCGGCCGCCCCGACCTTGACATTCGGGCCGAGGAGCACGTCCTCCCAGTAGACGACGGTGCGGTTGAGCGTGTCGGCGATGAACGGCCGGGTGGCGTTGACGAAGATCTCCAGCAGCTGGTCGTGGGTCCCCCCCGCGGCGACGAAGCGCCTCACCGCCGGGTCGTCGTCCCAGCACGCGGCATTGACCTCGTCGGCCCCGGCGTGGATGTAGGGGTCCGGGAACAAGGCGGCGACGTCGCGGAACACGTTGCGGACGACGCGGTACGTCTCCGGCTTCAGCGGGTTCAGCTGCCCCGTGCCGGGCTCAGCCGCCAGCGGCGGCCCGCCCGGCGGCGACCAGAACTTGTTCGCGCACGTCACGATGTCGGGATACGCCCCGGCCCACGACCCCGTGTGCCCTTCAGTTGTTCGTTACAAATACAGCAAAAAAAAATAAATTACGGAGAAACTATAAGCAAAAATTTTGAACTAAAAAGCAGCTTCTAGAAAATCATATCATTAGATAGTGGAATATTTGTGGGGGGGGGGAATCAAACACGTCGTAATCGATTCGAACACAATAAGTATAATAATAATTGCAGCAGTAGAAGTAGGTAATGATAATAAGTAAAAGAGAAATCGGTAAAAGAGAGTAAAACCTGGGGCGTCGATCTCGGGGACGACGCGGACGGCGAAGGAGCGGGCGAAGCGGACGACGCGGCGGACGTCGCGGGGGGAGTAGGTGGCGGGGAAGGGGGCTTGGTAGGCGCCGCGGCGGGCGAGGTCGGGCTCGGAGGGGAGGGCGAGGGGGAAGGCCTGCGCGTCGGCGAGGTGCCAGTGGAGCACGTTCAGCTTGTTGTGCGCCATCGCCCGCACCGTGCGCACCACGTCGCGCACCGGGTAGTAGCTCCGCGCCGCGTCCAGCACCACCCCGCGGTGCGTGTGCCGCGGCGCGTCCCGGATCTCCACCCCGCCCGGGACGACGACGACGCCGACGCCGCCGGGGTCGGCCGTGGCGAGCTGGGAGAGGGTCTCGAGGCCGCGGATGGCGCCCCAGGGGGTGGCGGCGGAGAGGTTGGCGGCGGGGGCGCCATGGACGGGGAGGGGGAGGGAGAGGAGGTAGGACTCGTCGGCGCCGGGGTGGAGAGGGGCGGAGAGGGAGGAGACGGAGAGGAGGAGGAGGGAGAGGGGAGGAGCGAGGGGGGAAGGGGGGATTGGGGGAGGGAGGAGGGGGATGTGGCGCTCGCGGAGGAGGAGGCGGTGGTAGCGGGAGAGGGCGCGGCGGAGAGGGGGGTGGAGGTGGAGGGGGAAGAGGGGGAGGATGCGGAAGGAAGGGGAGAGGGAGAGGTAGGAGGAGTTAGGGTTAGGGTTAGGGTTAGGGTTTGGGAGCCAGGAAATGGAGGTGGGTTTGGGCCAAACGTTGATGGGAGGATGGGGAGTGGAGTGGATCAATGATGGTGTAATGGCGATTATGAGGAGGAGGATGAGGGAGGAGGTGGTCATAGTATTGTTTGTATGGTGGGGTGAAAGATCAGAGGAGGTTTGGGGGGATTTTATAACGAGTATGGTGGGACTTTTGGGTTGACTTATTTGGTATTGGATTGGGAGGAGTGCTTAAATTTTGCATTTTACTTTTTAATAGTAAAGTTGTGGAAATTTTTGGATGAGTTGGATGTAAGATTTAAGTTTGGGGGTTTAATAAGGGTAAGGTGGACTTTGAGTTGACTTTATGAAGGGGTAACCAAAATTGGTTTCAATTCAAGATAATTAATTATTTGTTAGTTTGAAATTTATTATTTAAGAAAAGATAATTTAATAAATTTAGATTGATTACTAGTTGAATGAAAAACATTTGATCCTTCTTATACTTTGTTCTACAAAGAGCTAGCTCACTTTAGCAAATATCCTGCACAGAAATAAGCTTCTTTTTATAAAAAAAAACCATTTGTATTTATGGATTCTTTTTAACTTCACGCCTTGGCCAGCTTAATTTTATTGAAGTAATTTCTATGGTGACAACTACATCCATTCAGAATGGAGGGTTCTTGTGTGCAATAAGGTTGTCTTTTCGAAGATGCTTCACATGTCATTCAAGTTAATAGAGTTTTTTAGAGGGGAATTCAAGTTAATAGATTTAGAAGATCATTATTGATGGAAACATGTCGATTCTTCTTTGTATTTTAAGCTGCAAATATCATGCATCAGCATTCACAGATGTGCCTGTCACGTTCTGTTTGGATACATGAACAGCTTGTATACATTTTATTTTTTATTCACTCAAAAATATTACAGTATTTAGTAGATAAAGAGTATGATATAATGTCTAAATAGGCATATTATATTCGATCTTTAAGTCATTCTTTTTTTATAATAAGATAAATCATATCATAAGGTGAAATATACTATCCTTTTCAATCATAATAGCCAAGATATTTTAAGAAGTTAAAAATCAAACTCCTAGTGTACAATTACAAAAGAAAATCCTCATAGCGCATATGCTATTACCGAATAACCTATTCCTACATCCAAACAAAGCCCTACTATGCATGTCGATTTCTCCATATCCGTATTTTTGTTAGTTATGGTACTTGTTAACCGAACTTTTGTTTGTCTTTTATAGTAAGTTGAAATTTAATTGTTAGTCTCATCATTTTGCGTGCTTTCTGTCTAGCTCTGTAGTCTTGCATATTTGCCATTTTAGCAGGTATGCAGCGTCTGTTATGCCTCGGGTTCGGGGCGTGACAGTTTAAGCACCAAGAGTGACAAGATCAATTTGATATGAAACTCTATAAGGCCAATAGCACAACAATTATGAAATTGTAGGGAAGTAACTTAAGCAACAATCCATGCCCTCAACATCTCAAGCAAATCTCTGGAGTTATTTACATTGCAAGTGTTTAAGCCCAAGATGTTGATTTATGAGGTAACAACAGCCAACAGTAGGGATGTTCCTGCTACGTAATACAAACAGAACAGAAAATTGAGAAAAATCAAAGGGGGGAAAAAAAACAAAGAAGGGCCTCATAGTGTGTATGTATATTTTGGTGCTGTATTGCCTTGTAAGTGATGAATCAGAGTACGCCAATTGTGATAAGGAAAGGTTATGCTTGTATTATGCAGCTGGATGAGGTTGGAAATTGGAACATGTACTATAAACAGCCAAAATCTCAACCATCCTGCATTTTGATCTCATTGTGATCACGTGACGCATCACAGCCGCCTATCCTGAATTTCAAATCCTGTACAAATATCTTTGAAAATCCTGTAAGAGATTTTGCTTTGTACACAAGTACACAACTATTGACCTAAGATTTTTCAGCTTTCGATGGGGATGAATTCTTTGAGGTTCTCCCGCTCTTTAGAAGGACATCGTAGTTCATAGACGCCAGTTGTGACAGGTTCTGTAAACATGAAATAACAACAACTCAAGATGAGCTTATAAGAATTATACTATTTAGTTCAAAATGAGCATACAAGAATTATACTATTTAGTCAAAGGTTTAGGCCACAATTACGTGTGTAATGAATTATGTATGAAGTTGAAAATAGGAAAGAGTTTGTGTTAATGAATATAGCTACCAATTTTAAGATAGGAAAAAGCTTATATTAAAGATTGTAACTGAAGAGTAAAAAAAAAAAGAGTTCTGACATTAATATGCATAAAATAATTTACCTTAAAGGAGAAATCGATTGAAGAAAGATCAACACAATAGTGGGAGTCGAAATCTGCTAACTCACTATTTTCCTCCATCTGAAGATTTGAGTGGAAAAAACATGAGAATGGGTTGGCAACTAAGTTTAAAACAAGTAAAATAAATCTACAAAAATAAGGCACCACTTTCTTCACATGAAAGAAACTGGTTAAAAAAAAAGTGCAACACACAATCCAGTGATTAGAAGGCAACAAAAAATGAGCCAAAACTCCTAAACAAATGAGAGGTAGTTGCTACTCTGTATATATGTATATATAATTGCTTCTAATACTGCAGAGATTAGGTTAGTATTTGCAAAAATGAAGTAGCTACAAGTAAATATCTGAATTGAAGTATAAAGTAGGCCTGCTAAGAATTTTGGATATCTATGGAAACTGGTTTCATATTCATCAAACATAAATTAAGATCATACTTACAGTTGTGCCAACGCTGCTAGTATTTGAGCTACAATTAGTAGCATCAGAAGCACAATCACTAGAATTTTCTTCATCAGGAGTTCGAGAGACACTATTTGGGTACCGTGACATGAAGTAGCTTGTATCATCTTCACTGTCAGGATGTGGGACAAATGCAGCCTAAAACCAAAGACCACATAAATTGTTGTAAAACCTAAAAAAAAAAAAAGAAAAAGAAAGAAAAAGAAAGAAAAAGAAAGAAAAGAAAAACGACTACAATATCTATATATTTCTATATATTTCTTATTTCTTTTTAATGAAAGGAAGCATCATAAATTGCCATGTTTATTTAAGTCGCAATTCATTTCATACTTGAGCTTGTTCTTTCACAGAAGTTTCAGACATAAGGTCTGCTGGAAGGTCCCACCACCATTATTTAGCGCTAGAAGAGTGGTGCTTTAAGGCAACTTTGGATTTTGTTTGGATCTCTAAAGCATCAAAGTGGTTGTCTTAGGGGAAGCATTACCAAACTTGGTCCTAATTTGATCATATGTCGTAACTTGATCATGTCTGCACCACTGCAGGAACACATGAACATACATTCTTGGTAGGCTTCTTTCCTACGATGTTCATTTATAATTTAAGTTGTACCTTCTGCGAAGCAAGGTCGCCCCAGTGAACTTTGTTGAAGAACGGGTGTGCCTTTACCTGTATGTTGGTTTGACAATATAAGATGGAGAACCCACAAAGTTATGTAACATCTAGAACTCTAGGTGTACTGAGAGTCATATTAAATATACAATACAACCTCTGATGCCCCGTTAGCTCCAAGACGTCGATCTTGATCTTGACAAAGCAATCTGTAGGAAGTAAAAGATCTTGTAAAATTATCCTACACCTCATAATTTGGACACATAATTGTGATGAAAGAGGACCAAAAGCATCTTTTACTGTTTTACATGCGGAAGGGATTTCTTTTTTATCATTTCGAAATGCAAGGACTGCTACAATGAGAACTCAATTTTTTCTACGACATTTATGCTTTTGTGAGACTTGAGTATGGGTGCGAAGTGCAAGTAAGTGGGACATTTGGATTGAAGTAAAGAAAGCAGTAGAAACTTGTTGGTGTGACTGTGTGATAGGAAGTTATGGTTGCATACTTCTGTCTGTGTTAAACCAGGCCAAACCATTTTTCCTTCTATTTTGTCTTTTTTTTAGTAAGTTCTTTACTCTGTTTCATACTCTTTCCTGATTTTACATTATAACCTACCACAGGTGTATGCACAGACTTTAATTATTCTGGACAACAGGCTTCAAAGGAATCATAAAAAAGTCAATGCCCTAGAGTACAAAGTGAAGTTCTCCGGCAAGATCTAAAGGCATACTCAGGCTAGGAATCCGAAGATTGCAAACAAACCTGTCAATTAAGTCTTTGGCTTCATATGACATGTCATCTGGAACAGCAGGCCATGGGATTTTCCTACTCAAAATGTTGTCAAAGATAATCTGCACAAACATAAAATAACTACTGTTCTTATTAAACATTAAAATATAGCTTCCTATCACTATGCCTATCTGAATTTTGCAGCAACACTAATTAATAACTTAAATATCTTAATAAACTATACTCTCTTTGCAAGTACAAGTGATACAAAGCCTAATTTCAAAGAAAAGACTCTTAACTGGTCAAAAATATGTAGTTCATTTCCTCCTCGGTTGGAATGCTTTGAAGATTTTCAGATGGTTGGGATCATTTACAATCATCGTCTAATGTTCCATTGCATATGCAGCTATAATAAGGAATCTTGAGGTAAAGGACCAATCTTACATCAATTTCATTTCTTACCTAGGGATTTTATTAAAGTTATAAACATTTTTCAACTTAACTAATCTTTTTTCATATAAATTTTGTAGTTTATGAAAAGAGTTAATTGTAAGCTTTTTTTTCATGGAATGCTTATCAGTTCTTCATTAAGCCTTCTCAATTCCAAGTCCTGCTCCAGCTGATCTAATATTATTAGGGAATAGCATTGTAAGTAGATGATGTCAGAGGTAGCCACATCATGAACACTCACAATGACAAGATCTAGCATATGATCAGTAAATTAGATGAAAAAAGTTGGGGAATCAAGAAGAAACCTCAGGAAGCCTAGCTGTGAAAGGCGGGATACCAGTTATAAGCTCAAACAATATAATCCCAACAGACCACCAGTCTGCAGCATAACCTGAAAAAGAACACAAGCAGGAAGGTGATATCACCATCACACAAAACAAACAACGAAGATTCAAAAAAAGAAATTGACAAACCATGTGCAGTTCCAAGAAGAATTTCAGGGGCCAAATAGTCTGGTGTCCCAACAGCAGAGCGTCTATTTCTTTTCTGCCTTCCATTGGCATGTGCTGGACTATCGTGCTGATTCTGAGGATCTGGTATGACGGAACTAGTTGTCCCAGATCTATTTAAGTGAATTGCACTATCAATCAGGCCAATCTTTGATAGTCCAAAATCTGTTAGCTGTTATAAGATAGTGTTAGTATTTGCTATAAAACATAATACCAAAAATAAAAATAAAAACCAAGTAATAAAGTTAAAGAAGTATTATAAGAAAATAGGAAATTCTCGACAGAGATAGTAAAACATAGATAAAGGTGAAAAAATAGTATAATAAGCAAAGGGAGAAAAGCATCTGCACTTAATTTCTTAAAGAACTGTAAAGCAGGCAAATCATAAATTTATGGTATCTCAAACAGCTAGAAGTATTCACAATCATACATAACGGAACCAATCTTTCACAGCTTGTCGAATAGAAATATAGCAATGATAAATAGGAAGAGGTACATGATTTTCATGCTAAGAACTCTTCATTGCAGAAGCACCATATCTGGTTCAAGAACAACTGACTTAATCAATCACAAGTTGAAAATAGTTGCTCAAGTACCCATCTTATTGCCTTAACCCTATGAGTAGATCCATCAGATCTATAAATCTTTGATCTCTACTTATTTTCATTTTGCATTTATTTCTGAAAGGTAAAAATTTATGAAGATCGCCTCACCTACAGCGCATTCTGAAATTGGCCCCTCAACTTTCTGACAATTCAAGCAAACGCAATTTTGCCTCAAGTTCAAGAAATAATTGAAGCTACACACTTGCCATCAGATGAGTCGATCGAAAAGCCACATGAAATTTCAACAGGTAGACAGGATGAGATATCTTCGACGAATTCTAATCCACTCTTCCCACTCTCAAAGAATCCCCAAGTGTTTCTCCCATTGCCCCCATTGTCAATCATGTACAAGATGAAGATTTTGATGCTTCACACAGATCCCTCAATCCTTTTCTTGGGATTTAAGCTATAGAAGCATGCAACTACTGATTTAGTGAATATGAAGGCAAAGGTGATTATACTAACGAGACTTGAATAATACAACCAAATTCCTGAGTACGCAGAGAAAATCAACATAAAACTAGATTCGCACAAAATTCAATTGATTGCACTGTGCAATCCTTTAGACTGTGGTGAATAGCTCCATTGGTAACTCCTGTTTGACTAGCGAAACCTTGCGACCCTAAGAATCCAACAACTGACTGAACAGTACATGCATTTACTGTTGGGTACCAAACTCTGAATGGTTCACTATCTCTGAATGGTTCACTATCTTTTCAACAAATTGATAGTTTAGCTGTTTAAACTTAACATGCAATTCCTAATAAGAATGATGGAATGAAGTTAGTAAATGTTTCCCAAACTCAGAAGCTATTCAAGAGCAATTCACCTTATGCGCAGGCTTGGGAGATATATTGTCGAGAACCATTAAGAGTTCATTTCTCTAGTGATGTTTTCACTATTATGAGAGCAATTAATGAATGCTCTAGTCAAGCTTCTAGTACATGAACTTGAGGATATTTACAGGCACAGCTGGAAGAGCAAAAACGACAAGAAATTAAAAGCTTATGGTTGACAGTTAACTACATTCTAGACTTACGACTAGTGCATGAACTAGCCAATGACAAAAGCACCTGCTTCACCTATTAAGAGTCAGATGACAAGCCATCATAACCTTACGACTGATTGCTCACTACTTTTCATGATTTTATGAAGGACAATCATAGTAAGTCTTCTAAAGTTACAAATGAACAATAAACATTCGTAACTTGCTAATCCAACCAAAACTTCAAGTTTCTAGGTCAAACCTTAATGTGGCCATCAGGAGCAATAAGTATGTTGTCTGGCTTGAGGTCACGATGAATGATCCCAAGCGAATGAAGATATTCCAAAGCAAGAACCTAGTATAGGAAAAGTAGTATATCAAAAGGTAGCATTTGACAAATGTAAATAAATTGTATATGCTTCATTCTAGACATACCAGCTCAGCAATATATATGCGAGCTATCCCTTCCTCCAAGCAACGAACTTTTCTAAGTAGAGAATATAAATCACCTCCATTGAGATATTCCATTACTAAATAAAGATTATCTTGGCTAGTAAATGAGTAAAAGAAACGAACCTGCAATATAAAAAGAAAAGAAAAAGGTTGATGCTTTTGTCAAAAGCAAATAATGTAATGCGGACCCTAATATTAGTAGAAATTATAGCATTAGTAACATAAATCTATGGAGACAAACAAATGCAGTACAAATTATAACTCAATTTTGTTTAACTGCTTGGAGTATAGGAAAGAAACAAAACGTCGAAATCAGTACAAAGAGTTAAAAATGAAATAAAGTCATAACTCTAATGAAAAAAAAGGAAACTCAAAAATGTAAATCTTGAAAGCATGAAGAAAATTTATGACAAGTGCCGCTATCTACCTAAAAAAGAAAAAAAGAATTTTCAAAAATTATTTTGTGATGTTAAAACAAAGCAACAAGGTAATAAAGCTTGAACTATACCACAAAAGGATTTCTGACAGTAATCAGAATATTACGCTCTGCCAATATGCGTTCAACATCATTTTTCCGTATCATATCCAATTTCTTGAGTACCTGAACCACCATAGAAAATCATAAGCTCTCCACGTCAGATCTGCTGTATAATTCTGTGAGTACATTGCCTGCTGTCTATAGAGTTTTCACTACAGTCAGAGTATTGCACTTGCAAACCAGTAAAGTTACTACCAAAGCTTTGGCTCAACAACAAGACAATACATGGAACTGAAAATCTGTGTGTTCGGTTGAAAAACTAAGGTGTTACTCTTCAGACCACCAATGCAATTGAGCTTGTTATCCAGAATTTTCTTTTTTTTTGGTCCAAAACATGTTTAGTGGCAATGGTATCCAGAACTATTTTAAAGCATCGGATGAGGGAAATCTAAAGCACTACAATTGGTTAGGTAAAGAGAGTAAGAGCCAGCAAGGTACTTGCTTAAAAATTCCAGCTTCTGTTACTCTACTACATGGATAATTATACCTTGGAAGGCCTCAAAAACTACTGATGTTGACTAAAAAGTAAATAAGAATGAATGGAAGCTAAGAATGAAAGGGATTCTAAGAAACTCATGTAAAAAAAATTCGGATACAGGTGTAAGCAATAGGCAACTTAAAGCAGTTGACCTGTGTAAGAGAATAAACAGTCAGTCAATCATTCTGCAGAATCCCATTGACCAGTTGCTTGTCCAGCTCAGCAGCTGACACTGCATTGAGTAACGTATTGAGCAGCCAGCTGTACCCTCCCATATAGTGCCATCTTAATTCTGTTAGGTAGTTATGTTTCTTATATATGTGAATATCAATGTGCCTTAACATATCTTGTATTGCAATAAGACTAACAATCCTATTTAACTCAGGTCACACAATACCACACAAAAAGGTGAACCCAGTAAGGATTTTCTTAACATACGAAAAGTGAGACTCTTTTGAAGACGTTGCTGCTGGATCTTAACCATAGTGCCTATTATATTAAGAAGGTTTGGAGATTTCAAATACACATAACTGCATAATGGTCAACAACATCCTCATCTTTGGCTCCAATTTCCAATATTATAATAAATCTTCTCATGAATTATCTATAAGCTTATATAGCGCCAAGTCCATGTATGGCTGAGACAAAGTCTGAATAGGTCAGAACTTCATATAGAGCCACTTTGTCAGCCTGCACTTATCCTCCGATAGTCGGACTATTATAATATTTAAACCTTTGACGAATTCTATATTGTGATGTTGTTGATTTAATATATAGCAACGGTCTGACACAAAACAAAGACCATAATAAAAGTTGATAAACAACTCTTTAATCTGTACCTTTATAGCAAATAAATCTCCAGTTGTCCGCTTTCGTGCAAGAAAAACTTTGCCATAAGCTCCTCTACTGATTGGTTTGATGATTTCAAAATCATCAATACTTGTCCTTTCCTTGCATGAGGAATGTAAAGGAGGTAATAAACATGGAGATCCATTCAAAATATGAGATCCTCTGCTTTGTTCACTTTGAAGCATACTTCTGTCGCTGATAGTATCCGCCATTCTCATAGCCAGCTGATATTTATTCCTAGATCCTCAGAATGAAATTTGACAAGTCAAAATTAGCAGGAATTCTTGTTGATATAACTGAAATAGGCCTCTACTATTAAAGCATGAAAGGACCACGAAACTTGGGATATCAGAAACAAAAGCTTACTTCAGCAACTTCATAATGCGGCCTCCAAATGTATCTACCACTAAAGCCTTAAGCTTCTCTTGTTGTAGAATTTGCAGCAAAATATCTAACCATATATCCAAACACCCCGCAGCTCCCTCCATCGCACAATCAGTATGTGCAATTCTACGAGCTAAATCAGCCAACTCATTCATCTGCAAACAAGATATACACAAAACATCAAATCTCATAGTCCATGAGCTATGCGAAATAGGAGGCTTCATGATAGAAAAATATACTGCAAGAGTTTGAATTATGAAAAGAGAAGGTAATACATCTGGTGCAAAAGTGCCAAATAGATGCAGGCACCTTTGGCTTCTTTCCACAGTTTCATCCAAAAAACTGAGTAGAAAAACTCATCAAAGAAATTATGTGCAAAGCAATGACACAATATACCAAGACGGAACAAATTAGTGCACTAGTATAATGTATATCATAAGGTTAAACAAGGTGGAAGTGTCATTTTAATAGAATAAAATGAACTTATCAAATTATTAATGATCAAAAGATCAGGTCTGGGATAAATTTATAAATATGATTCCCCATCCTTGTTTTTACGCCATGAAAGAAGTTACTCAAATCAAATCTGTCGTTCCAAGTATACCATTATGCTTAGCAGCTTAACAATTTGGCCAGTAGAAATTGGACATAATCAAGATACTTGGCAATTTGGCCTGATGCACGGCCGCATTAGTATGTGCTGACATGGGATGGAGCAGCCTGGCACAACACAAGTCTGGCGTGCTGAGTTGCACTTCCTAGTCCGCCGCATAGCCTCTGGCACGGACGGGTCCAAGCTGTGCCATGCTAACTCTTTTGAGGTCTAGTGGAAATCGAAAGTCGCCAACTTGCAGGCATTTTGTTTTCTTATTTTAAAAATTATTTAGAGTTATTCTAATCTTATCTTAAATATTTTTGAACACTAGCTTATAAAGAATTTATTGTTATTTATAGTTTATAAAGTACTTATTGTTATTTATGCAGCAATAAATTTTTGATGAATGTTTTATAGAAAATTATTCAAAATCTTAGTACTTCAAATTATATTTGACAAAAAATAGTAAAGAGTACTAAAAATTAAACCAAAAAGTCATCATGGATCATGCTGGCACAGTAAGCATGGCACTAAATAGGCTGTGCCGTGGCTTTCCGCGAAACATCCTAATTGCAGAGCCTAGCATGGCCCAAGGCCGGGATAGATTGGGGTAGCCCACGAGCCACATGGCTTGTATTACAGGCCTTGCCTGATGCATAGATACTAGCCTTAAACAAAATACAAGAAAATAAAAATCCATTAGCATCTTCTGATGATGCAAAAGGTAATAAAACTACCAAACTAAGATCGACACTGAATTTCACTATTACTTAGTTCTAGAACACATTTTTAACAACGTGTCTTCAGTCATGTGCCTACGAGGCCAAAGTCTTCCAGGCTGGCACCCCTCTCCTATCAAAACAAAGGTCGGTATTGCATCTTGGGGTACCTTTCAGCTTTTAAGAATATGACACAGTTAACTTTTATTGTAGCAGTCCCTCTTTTCACATCTACACAAACATGTATATGTGAGAAGCCCAAATACTTATGCATGAAACTCTACGGAACACTTAAATTTCCACAGCTGAGATTTATTGGATCCAAAATGACATGGATAGCAAACTAAAAAGATGAACCCATCAAAATGTCGACAATCACCTTAATTAACCGGCACAGCCTTCTGATCTATGTACTGGTCTGTCCTTTATGGTAATTATTAGATTTTTTTTTTTTCACCATAAAATGTGGTCATTGTTCAGAACTTTTAACTCATCAAAAGTAGCTAAAATGAGAATCTCAGCATGGCAGAAAAGATCACCTGATTCACATCCTCATGCTGGGATGGATTGCTGTGCTCTAACCAAAACAAGTCAAAGTGACCTGCATTTGGAGTGTTTATTGATGAAGCGGGAGTTAAGCTACCACTAGTACAAGTGAGATTAAACTCCCCTAGTTTTATTGCTGCTAGGCTTTTTATACTATTAGAGCATGCAATGTGCGAATCGTCTAGGTAAGCAGTATCCATCTGATGCAAATCTTCAAACATCCCTTCAGCTCCTTTAGTGTGCCACTCTTGTGCTTTAGGTAACTGACCTTCATATTCGAGAGTAAGGCTAGTATCTTGTATTCCTGAACTCTCAAGACTGCTGCATAATTCACCCAAAATCGTGTTATACGACTCCACAATTTGTTCCAATAAATCTGCAATCTTTACTAGCTGCTCATCCACATCTAGACCTTCTGAAACGCACTTTTCAGCATAAGCACAAATGTACGAATGGGATTCCAAATGAGAAGCTGGAACATTCTCCTCGCATATCCTGCATATTACCATATCTAACCCTTCATGATATCCTTCTTGTTCATGAAATAGATCCTTATTATACTGAATTTTCTGTGTCCAAGGAGAACTGATATTTTCAAAGTGCCCTGTCGAACAAATAGGAGTCTGAAACATCAAAAGGAACTTAGTAAGGAACAAAGTGTTATTTCTGCACAAACTGATTAAACATTAAAACATGCACAAATGGGCCAAGTGAGAAGTACCTCAATTTGCTCTGTTATCTCATGTCTGTAGAGGTCTGGCCGCTTTGCAATGTTATTTAAACCAATCTCAACATTCGCAGAACTATCAACCCATTTCATTTCAACAATAGGAACACTTTCCAGGCATTCTCTGAATTTTTCGAGGGAATCCACATTCATTTCCCCCCCATCTTTGTGAAGTTGCAAAAGCCTATTACAGCGTGTTAAGATATACAATATACGTGTTACGAGTTTTTTCACAAGAACTGATTGGGATTGCTGCCTCATTTCAGCTAGAACCTGAACAATTCTCTCACATTTTTCACGAAACTGAGATGAGGACATCTCTATACAATGCCGTGACAGAATTACTAACTCTTCCGCTGTTATTTGTGCTTCTGATAGCAAGCCCTTTCCCAATGCTTCTAAAACATCCTCTACAAATGCAGCTAGCTCTGCATTCACCATTTCTTTGGCATCATCAAATTTTGAATTTAGTGATTGCCAAATCTCCTGGATTTTCATTAGAGTTATCGTCACGATATTGCGTCATTCAACGTCAAACAAGAAAAATTTAAAAGGTGTCAATAGTACCTTTAGATCATTGTAGCTGTGTGTTCGGAGACGAGAAAGTGGAATACCACCTCTAGGTCCTAGTTCATATGAAAAGCTTTTCTTCTCATGTGGAGCATTTCTTAGGAAACTGCTTTCTGGCAGTGATTGCTTTCCACTAAAAGACCTCCATTTCATAGAACGTATGGATCCCAAATCTTCCTCCCTCTTGAGCATTCTAAAATCTGATTCACTAATCTGCTTGATAGGAATATATTTCATGCATAAAAATTTCGAGCAATGATGTATAAGGCCAACAGGACCTCATTAAAAAGCACCAAAAGATCTTTGTGCTTTGTTACCTTAGAGCAAGAAGTAGTACAATGGTCGGCTTTATTAGACTTCTTGGAAGTGCCTTCTGATATAAACCAGTGTGCAATTCCTTGACGAAGTCCTGAATGTAATTAAGTGAACAACAATAATACAGGACTGAAGAAAATATTGGCTCTGTTATCACATCAGATGACATATTCTCAAGCCGAACTAATTGTTAAACGATGCCAAAAATTACTGAAGTTCAATCAAAACTATAATCACTTACCGCTCTAGTAAAAACTTTTCCTTAGTCTACAGTAGTAAACTAGTAATTGCAATTAAAGTTTAGTTGGCACATGTTCACCACGGGGAAGAAGAAAAGAAGGTACTATTGGTCAAGGCATTGGCATGTGAAAAACAGTCCCATGCAGAAAAATGAATGAGAGAGTATAGAGTTGACATTTACTACTAGGTCCGAACCCAAAGGATAAAGCATTTGCATTGAATGGTTCCAATGCATGTGTCACAAAGTCTGACAATATCTCCCCGTACAAACTCAGATCTTAGTTGATGGTATGTTGACCATTTACCTAATTCATCAAGGGTTCACAGAATATTTTGGTTGCTTTTCGCTCCATTAAGTGGTCAAGCAATCTTGAACATTTCATCATTCTACGGTGTTCTGTGGCATATATACCTTGTTCTTTCAATTGTTGTCCTGGAGATGAGATGCTTACATGATAGCCCTAGTTATTAAGTCACCACCACCTGGGATGACACGGCCATATACCCGAGCGAAAAAAAGGTTGAAGAGTGTTATATCTATGTGCAAATTTGGGGTTTGCATAATCTCGCTCGAAAACAGGAAAGACCATTCCTGCTTTAAAAACTAAATTCTTGTTTCAGATTGTTGAAAACAGTTCAGCGATAGTATAAAATAAGTTTCGACAAACACCATCTTCACAAAAACTTCAAAATTAATTTACACTCTTTAGTTTACAACCTTCTAAGTAATTGCCCTCATTCTACTTAAACACTCCATTTAACTTTCACCAAGCTGCTTAGTTCTAGCCAACTAATTAACAATTCAGATGCTTCATAAACATAAAAACGAGAAAAAAAGAGCAAATTCTCAAGGAATCCAATGGAAATAATTTACCTCTCCAATCTCCTATCCGCGATTTGCCGTTACCATCGATCTTACCGGCCCTGGCCGGAGCCCGAACTCCGCCGCCGCCGCCGCCGCCGCCCCGATCGCGCGGCGACTCATCCCCGGCGATCCGCCGCGTCCTAATCCGATTAAGCCCCTTTGGAATCCCAACCCCCTTACCAACTTTCTCCTCCATCGCCATCCAACATCCCCCCTCCCAAAACCCTACTGAATCGGCGCAAGAGTCCAATCCCCGTCGCCTTAATCCGATCGCCTCTGAGCTAGGGTTTTGGACATGTCTAGGGTTTGATCGAAGAGAGGAGAGAGGTGGAAAGAGGGGGAAGAGAGAGGGAGTCAAACGGGTGTAAGAGAGAGAGAGAGAGAGAGAGAGAGAGAGGAAGAGTTCTCTCTCGCTCACTTCTCGCTCTCGTGAGCGAGGGAGACGTTCAAAAACATTCAACTCTATTTTCACCTCCTTTTTTTTGGCTAAAATGCAGGAAAGCCCCTATACATATCTTATTTTGCTCTGTACCCTTCCCTTTTCTAAAAATCTTTATTTAGTCTCTCAAAATAAAAAATTGTAGCACTAACCTTGCATTATTACTATTTTGTCTCGTTCAGTACATACATTATATAATCCGGCTGAATAACAACAAATACACCCATTATTCTTAGAAATGACGAAAAAGTGAATAATAAAAAAAATTTATCATAAAATATCTAATTTGAGAAAAAATAAAAATTCTAGCACGTTCCTACTTCTATTTATAAAAGTATAATGGATATTTCGACAAGTTATTCGAATTTACTATCTAATAATATTTTAATATATGTACAAAATAGTGATGGAATAGTAATTGTGTTAAATGAAATGGTACAATTTTAAATTTTAAGAGTCTATTTCAAAATATAAGAAGCTCTAAATTGAAAAAACAAATATTACAGGAGTTTTCTACATTTTTGTTTTTTTTAAAAAAATTAATTTATTTTTATTATTTTTATTTTAAATTGGAAGCGAGAATGAGTTCGTTACTGCAGGTCAGACGCGGGGAGGAACGGAACGGGAATTGAATAACGTCCACGTTGCGGAAAAATGGCACGTGCGGCAGGTGCGTCGTTGTGATGGTGAGAGGCCGTTACGGCGGTTGCGTGAACTGTTCAACTTTGGACGTCTCCTATAAACGAAATAAAAACTGTAAATAAAATTCAAAGAGTTTAATAAAATTTTATTTTGTTTTGTTGTTAAGCAAATGAGAAGAAATTATTTTGGCGTGATTATTTTCTCTATTAAGTAGGGTGAGCAACTTCAGTTTGATCAATTTTTCCATTTAACGATTTGATTTGACTTAAAATTTTGATTTTTGTGTTGAGTTCGAGTGTCTAACTTGAAACCCGAACCGAGAAAATTAACTGATTAAATGAGTCAAAAAATTCTTTTATGTTAAAAATCGAACTATACATATGACACCCCTAGAATTTAGAATAATTCTATATATAAAATATAATATGGCTAAACCTCTTAACTCAGCTAATGACTAGGTCCAAAAAGTTAATAGAGTTAAACGTCCTAAAGCTAAAGTAGTTATAGAATGGATAAACTTTTAGGAAAAGGGAGAGGTGTTACAATGTGTTGTTATCTTTTAAAATATTCTAAAAAATAATATAAATTTTTTCTATTTAGTCTAAGAAAACTTTATTATTTTTTTTCACTTAATTCTTTTAATATAAATTATTTATAATTCTGAAAGCGTAACTTAAAAAGATTCAAACTGACAAAACTGAACCAATAAATTTCAGTTGGGTTGGTTTTCGCTCGGAATAATAGTTTGATTAATATAATTCAGAAAACTACGAAATTAAAAAAATCGGTTCGGTTCACCAATCTATTAAAAACTGACGGAACAACTGAATGCTCTCCTTTAAATAGAAAAGGCATTTCTTATATATTAATTATTTTCTCTATTTTATTTTTATCAACTCCAATCTCAAATTCCCAGAATTGGCTAGACATTGATATGGTGAGAAATCCCATCAAATCCTTCCAAGTGAATTAAATTCACGTTAAGTCGTGATATCAAACGTTGATTTTATATTCTATTTGGCACTAAATATAAATAGAATTTAATAAAGTCGGAAATCAATTGAACTAAATTGAATTAAATCGGAGATCATCTGAATTCTATTGTAATTTTGTGAAAAAATAGTAGAAAAAATAATCGGAAAATAGGTTGGGAACCATTAGTGCAATTAATCCAAAAAATAGCTACACTTAACATAAGTATGTGCATTTCCAATGTGGCATGAAGGAAAAAATGTATTGGGACCCGCCAACTATAGGCTTTTCTGAAATAGATTCCTCAGCTCTTTTTTTAAATTGTGATCCCTCAACTACTAAGTTTTTACAATTAAGTGATTTAAGTCAAAATATTTGAGGACTTTATCAAATTATTGGTAATTTCATTCAGTTTAGTAAATTTAATTACTTTTGAGAAAATAAAATTACATCAATTAGCAGTTAATAACTAAATTATAGCCATTAAATTTGATAAAATTTTTAATTTAATTAAGTGTGAAAATTTAAATAAAAAAATAAAAGTTGTGAGAATTTCAATAAAAAAAACCATTGAGGTAGCTATTTTAAAGTATCCTATAGTTTAAGGTGTCTTCATACATTTTCACGAGCAGGGAATTTTCCTAGTTTGGAGAATTTACCTTTCTAACCCTAAAGTTTCGTTGGGAAAACTTGGGGTACATTTATGGGTACGCCGAACACATATCCGACAAGTACACATCATTCCCATTTCCCGCCAAAGTGTTGGCGCGAAGTTTTTCTCCCTCCTTTTTCTTTTTTAACTATTTTCTCTGTCTCTTTTTCTCCCCTCTCCCTCTCTCTCTCTCTCTCTCTCTCTCCCAACCTCGTTCTAGGGTTTCTCCTCCCAAGTCCCAACCAAATGCCCCTCCTTGGAGCCTCCCGCTATGCCAATCACTTCCGCAAGGGCCGATTTTTGAGCAGGTGAATCGATTCTCATCTCCTTTTATTCGATCGATCGCCCAATCTCCCCAAACTAGGGCAATTTTCTCCGATTCTCTTACTATCGGCGTTTCTGTTCCGGATCCGTGCTCAAACCCTGCCGGATCTGAGTTCCGATCTTGCTACGGTTTGTTTCGGTACCACTTTTAGGGTTTATCCCCCAAGTCTCCTGATTTTTTTTTAAATTTTTTACTTTCATTCAGTAAATTTTCATATTTTCTCGAGTATTTGGTGCTTTGGTTCTAATTCGGGAATTTTAGATCCGATTTGGTTAGGATTTCTCTTGCAATGTGTAATTTTCTTGCACTATTTTCCATTTTCTTTTGATTCCATGAATCTTCTCCTAGGGTCGTTCAATTACTCATGAACTTGAGGAAATGGGTTTGATTTTGAAGATGATACTACTATAAATTTCCGGAGGGCTTGTAAAGGTTGCAACTTTTTGATAAAGCCACTTCCATGAATGGCAACGTATTCTATCACTTCTGGGGTTAGATATTGGTATAATAGTATTGGGTAACTTGTGAAAATGATGAAATGTGTTCTTATTCTCTCTTTACAAGAAGTCCATATTCTCATCCCTTTGATATTCCATAGTGCCATTAGATAACAATAGTTGTGCACCGGTGCTTTCAAATTCACTTATATTTTCCAGAAAAAAGGAAAAAAAAAACTATCAGGTTCTACATGTAGAGTAGATTTTGTTATAAGTTTGCTAATGAAAGAAAAGGAAGGTAGAATACTACATTCAAGGTTTTCACCAACAGCAGACAATTTCGGCCAGCCTGAAAGTAAATAGTTTGGTATGAGCATTGCGATTCGCAGAAAAAGGCAAGACGTATATGTAGAATAGATAGAGCGGTTCCAGATACTCTCTTTAATCTTTGTTTTGTGACTAAGTAGGATATTTAAAATAGAAAAAATGAAGTTGGAAGGATGATAATTGAATTGAGCTGTAATATAGCAATATATGATTAGTGGCAGTTTTTGATCAAAGTATGTTGGGCATGTTGAGTCATTAACTCATTTATTGGCCACATTTGATCATACCAGCTACTCGGGAGTGTATTATGCCCTTGAATTATTTTTCTCACACTTCACTTAAGTCGTAACACTATTTGTTTTGGATAAATTTTGCCCTTGTTGTACATCATATGAATTTATCAGCATCAGTATTAACTAGTCTGTCCATCTATCTGCATGCCTTCAGGATTACATTTCAAAGTCAATGGCTATTTGAGGCGTAGGAAACCTGAAGGAACAATATTGCTTCCTGCAACAACGCGATAAGCAAAACAACACTGTCTTTCAACTTATAATGGGTCGCTCGCCATTGAAGGATCACTATGTGAATCTCCCAAGAAGACGCTCATTAAGGCTTATGGGAATTAATGACATATCAGAGGGTGCCAAAATAGTCACTCCATGCTTTAATCCTAGTGGTGAAATAACTTCTCATAGTAGTATCAAAGTTGAGGTGCTAGATCCTGAAGAAAGCACCTCTTCTTCCATACTAGACGATTGTATAACTGTTGGCACTAACAGCAGAAGTGATAATAATTCTTGCAAGAAAGAAAGCAACAATGACATTGATGAACAAAATCTTCAGGACATATCATTAAAGGATCTACGAGCCAGATGTAAAGCTAAAAAGCGCAAAGTCCTAGAATCTTCTCCTTCCAAAGAAGGTGATGTTTGTGGCATCCTCCATCTCGACGAATCTTCAAAGAAGGA
This sequence comes from Puya raimondii, assembly GCA_016920855.1. Taxonomy (NCBI): domain Eukaryota; kingdom Viridiplantae; phylum Streptophyta; class Magnoliopsida; order Poales; family Bromeliaceae; genus Puya; species Puya raimondii. Next base: position 2,623,803 of record JABWPP010000044.1, on the reverse strand, counting down.
TCCTACTAATGTTAAGCCAAAAGAAGAGGAAGTCGATCTTGAGGAGCCCCTTATCACCTTAAAGTTGAAGCGATCTAAAGTATCTCCTTCCAAAAGATATACGATGAGAAAGAGTGAGCAAATATCTTCACAATGTTCTATTTCTCCCAATGCAAACGACAGTACTTCAGACCTACAATATACAAAGAGTGCAGCAGGTAAGTGACTTATTATATTTCTATTGCTAGTGATGTTTTGGATTGCCTGATTGAGTTGCGATCAATTTGACTAATGATGATTTCTCTTTTCCAGAAGATGATAAAGAAAATATTAGAGTGAGCAGAAAGATAGTTTTGATCAAAAAAGATGATTCTTTCCTGTCGTCAGAACATGATCTGAGGAGGGATCCGCAATCAAGCCCTGATTTAGTTTATCATGTCAAAAGTGAGGCCTCGGAGATCTGTTCATCAATTGACTTAGATGTAGATGCCAATTCTCTTTCAGACATCAACCCTCTTGACAGTTCATCCAGTGAGCTATTTCAAAAGGTAGAATCAGTCGATTCAGATTATGGAGAATCAGCTTGTTTCACTAACAATCTCCTTGATTTGTGTCTCCATCCAGCTGAACCAACTTATATTTCTCCTAGCAGTCCTGATTTAGTTTGTACCATTGAAAGTGATAGTGCTAGTATGATGTATGGTAATGCAAATAGTATTGTTTCTACTTCAAATGATTCCAGTGCAAAACACAATTGCATATTGAACCTCTCTTCTGATCTGATTGAGATTAATAATGGAAATTCGGCAAGTAATGGACATATAACCCCTAGTGATAGTGATTATCCTACTTGTTCTTTAAACAAATCTTCTGCTGATTATGTGGAAAACAGCGAGTACTACTGTGCTTCTGAAGGTGCTCAAGAGCTCCTGGGTGGAGCTGTAAATATTGAACATGACTTGGCGATCAAAGGCATTTCACTTGAGGGAAGCATGCGCAAAAGCACCGTAAATCAACTGGATCCATCATTTATATGCCTCACCAACAGCAATGGGGAAAACGGAGGTGATGATACTTGTATTACCGTTACAGCAAGTGAAAATTCTAAAGATGATGGATTACCTTTGCAGGAGTTGCCAGTAGAAACTGAAACAAAGGATGCGACCATTGATCCTATTTTTCTTTATAATGAAGCACATTGTCTCGTTGACACTTTTAAATTTGGTGCACAAGATGGACGTCTTGAAAGCATAGTGTATGATGCCATTAATAACTATTCGCAGATAGAGACTAGTGAAACCACATCACTTCATAGAGCAGATGGTGCTGCAAAAGGGACCAGGCGTACCTCCATGCCTCAGTTATCTGAATGCTTTGATACTGTGGAAGATTCATCAACATTTAATGTAAGCTCACCTAAAACTGATACTGCCTTATCTTCGAATGTGTGGCAAAGTATGAATAACCAAACAGTGGAAACAACTTATTATGCTGGTGATATGTATGAACTGGATGATGATGATAAGGGATCTACAGAAGCACTTGAAGTCAAGTCTGCTCAGATTTTACCGCCATGTGCTAACATGGAAAACACTGACGCAGAAGAGCTTTCACCTTCTGAAGCAGAGGAAAAGCGGCAAATCACTGTTGAACAGCCAGCTTCAGCTGGAATTTATCAGGATGCTGAGGATGAAGTCAGTCACATGAAACAAGATATAAGAAATAATCAAATATTGCCAGAAGAACATCCTCCGAAAAAGTTATTATCCACTAGAATGGTATGGGTCACCTCACGTATTTTTCTACCTTAGCAAGCATAATTTCCACTATGTTTAATCATTAGTTATGGCATATTTGCAGACTATTTCTCCAACTTCTCAGGAAAAGCTATGTCGGGCTATAACTGGTATTTATCTATGCGATGGGAATGAAATGCCCAGTAAGTACTTCAGCATCATCTATATTTTGTTAACTTTTTTTTTTGTTTACTTGATTCATTATGCTTAATTGTGGCTTAATACAAATTTCCAGGGAGTAGGAAGAGGCTTTTGTTACTATCTGGAAGTGGGGAACATCAATCATTGCTACAAACTGATAGCACCCCTAAGAAGCCAAAAAACAGTAGGGATTGTTCTCTTTCACCAGTACCCAAGGGGATTCTTAAATCAAGAGAAACTTCTTGCACGACAGCTTCTTCTTGCATGAAGAGTTTATCACCTGACATAGACATAGAGAAGGCCATTGAATTCTCACAGTCGCAGATGCGCGGCATAGAAAATGTTGCAGTGAGACTTCTAAAGGGTTTGAAGTCCATGAAAAACATAGTGGAGGAAACGGTGTCTTCAGAGGCACATTCTTTGCTTTCAAAATACACTGCTGATGAGGTAAACACGCTATCTCCATCTGCTAGCTGTTTATATTACAGTTTGAGTAATCTGGAATTTATTTTATTTTATTTTGACTGTTAAGGCACATGGTGATTCCCTGTGCAGGAGTGCTTTAATAATGAACCAACATGCATGTAAAGTTAGCTTTGAGGCTTTTCATAATGAGTTAACATGCTTTAGCTACATGCCTCCATTAAAGTCATTGCACATCATCTAAATTTTGAGCCTGATATAGTGATATAGCTCCTCAATAATCAAGTATTGCTGTTCTATCTTAGTTCCTTGTATAACCATAACCATATTTTTTTATGTTGTTTTTAAGGGAATGTTTTTGATACTTACAACATTTATTCTTTTTGTGCTGATCATATAACTGCATCTTGGATGCTGAATCTACTAATATTTTGCTTGCTTCACCTCTATGCCATAATTATTGGAACTTGGATGCTACTTAACATTGGATGCCTTTAACACATGTTTTAACTGATAATTTTACTTTGACCTATGTTATTTACTATTTTTAAGTACTGTAAATTATATCTTGGCATTTCTATTGAAAACTAAAGAGACTTTACATTCTTCTCTATTTTCGTTTTTAGCCCTAGCCAGGCTTCCTAACCTCCATGCAGCTTATATTTTGCATTCTCTATGCTTTGTTGCTAGTTTCTGTATCTGCTTTAGTAAAATGCACTGTTAGTGTTTGCTAGTCATAAATTTCAACGTGGATAACACATTACTTAAACACATGAATCTTACGGAGTTCATTCTTTTCTAACTTATTGAACACAGATCAAAGCAACCACAGAGAATGCAACAGAGCTTGAAAGGACAACGAGGAGGTGGCTAAATATAATGACGAAAGATTGCAACCGGTTCTGCAAAATATTGGTTTGCTTGCTATCTCTTTCTGAAACTCTATAATTCTGAACGTCTAATGCCTGTGCTTCTTCGTGATCTAATCTAAATCATGTTGGTCAATGGGCAGAGATCAGCAGGGAACAACGCAGCTTCTCCTATTAATGGTGTTCACAAGGGCCGGAGGAAGATAACTTTTGCAGATGAAGCAGGCGGCATGCTCTGCCATGTTAAGGTTTTTAATCAACAGCCAAGTTCTCTTGACGGACCTGAAACCGAGAAAGTTGGGTCTTAAAACAAAGATGCAAAACTATTTTTAGCATCTTTCTATGTCTATGATCCTGATAGAAGAAAGCTAAATAATCTGCACAATTCTGAGGCAAGCTTCTTGCACAGAGATCGTGAGATTGCTGGGACTATTCCACTTGTACAAAGTCTTATCTCAATGTGCCTCGGCAATAATGCTATAGTACTACCATTTAGTTGTTGTTAAGCTATTGCCAGAAGAAAGTTTAGGATTCTGTCAGATCAGGTTTGTTGTAAGTGTAACATAAGTTACTAAATTAGCTATGGAGAGTAGTTTGGTGAGGAAAATCTTTCTAACTCGTCTTTGCGGAAGGTTACTGATTGTAAACATGTAAGGAAGAGATAACTTATTGAGTTTCTTCTGATCATAATTGATAGATGGTATCCTGTAGTTGTTGTTTGACAAACTATGCTGCAATGTTGTTTAAGAAATTTCGTAAATAAATGTTATATAGGTCAGTACGTGGAGTTCTTCTAGATGCATATTTTTAGGTTGGGCACACATTTTCTGCAACGGAGTGTGCAGAAAATTTTTACACACCGCCTTTATTTTGGAGTCAATTGAAAGACAAAATTGATCTCGATGCAAAATCTGGATCTATTGGCTAAGATTAATCCTGGCTAAGATCAAATTTCCCTTGAGCTAAAGGATTAATAATTCATGTTGCTTTTTTTTTTTTTGAGAGAAAGGTAGCACGCTATCTGCTTCGTTTATTTCTTTTAGAAATAAACTTAGCTGAAAATGTGAATCAATTAGGATTCGAACTCGGGACCTTAGGTACCGACCGTCCCTAGCGTAAGTGGCAAAGGGTTTGGTAGTTGGTACCCGAGGTTTCGAGTTCGAATCCTAGTTGATTCACATTTCTAGCTAAGTTTATTTATAAAAAGAAATAAACGAAGCGGGTAGCGTGCTACCTCTTTCTCAACAACAAAAAAAATAAAATAAAATAAACTACCTCTTTCTCAACAACAACAAAAAAAAATAAAAATAAAAATTCATTTTGCTATCCTCATATTTATTAAGTCTATGTATGGCTTGTGGCCCAAGTGATACCCAGGTTCCAATGAATTGCAAGTCTACTAGAACAAAAAGATTTGATAGACTTATTCCTTAAAAATCTCTCGTAATCATAATTCATAAACTCCGTTTATCAGTTTTTAGTTTGGTCAAAAACAAATGCTCTCCGAAAAAACAAAATAAACCGGCGACGGTTCAAAATTAGTCGTAATATTTCTGGAGATCAAGCAAATCCTACTACACCAATTAATAGGAGAGAACAACGAAGGAAACATGAACCTAGAATTTATGTCATTAAATGGCAAATACAAGATTTAAATTTAAACTTCTTAGAACTAAAGAGATTTAGGACTTGCTCTATTACCTATGGTGTTAACAATAGACAAGTTTATTATGTTTTCAACCTAAAAAGGATATATAAAAGTATTAAAAATTAGATAAGTATATATTCAATTTCCAAATGTAATAGATTAAATTATCTATGCTCTTTGTTCGGTTCAAACTATTTATCAATTTTTTTATTTCAATAACACATGTCTACTAGCTTAAAAAAATCAAACAAAAATCTCTAGTTGACTTAAACAAGTGAAACTGCACTAAGTTTCACTTCACACTGATGATGTCATCCAAACCATGTACAAAAATTATGTTAAGGAACGTGACACTAGACTAGAGGCCAAAATATAATTCAATAACAAACAAAATGAATATTCGTCACGAAGCTACAACCAGCCATTGAAGTTGACGATCATGTATACATCATTTTTTTTTACTAAATTATAAAAAAACCTTTTTACATTTTAGCCCAAATCTCAATTACTCTTTGCATTAAAAATTACATCAATTACCATCCTAGCTATAATTTATCATCATTTCAAATAGATCCAAAAAATTTAGAAAATTAATAAATTAGGCTGTAAAACTTCACTAAAACGAGTAGGCAAATCACACTACTTCACATCTCGACATATATCAAATTTGCAACTCAAAAAAAAAAAAAAAAAATTTGAATGAAGAAAATCTCTTATTCTGCTTGTGCTATCAAAATTGATAGCTAATTTATTGAGCAATATAAGTTGCATTACTTATACATAATTTATTTGCAAATTTATTTTTTATAAAATTTATAGTTGAATTCAACAGTTATCCCAAAAAATTGAACCTATTTAAAATAATTACAAAGTGTATGAGAGTAATTTAATACAATTTTTTATGCAAGGAGATGATTGAGACTTGAGAAATGCTATGTCTACAACCCAACAAGAGCTATGGGAATTATAACCCTCATCAAAGGGAGGGTTATAATCCCCTTTAGGGTTTAAAAACCCAAAATGGGTTTTAGCAATTAAACAAAAAATGAAGGGACAAGGGAGCAAAAACTAGCCTTTGAATGGGCTAGTTGTAAAGTTTTTTTTTTTTTTTGAGAGAAAGGCAGCACGCTACCCGCTTCGTTTATTTTTTTTGAAAATAAACTTAGCTGAAAATATGAATCAACTAGAATTCGAACTCGAGACCTCGGATACCAACCACCAAGCCTTTTGCCACTTGCGCTAGGGACGGTCGGTGGGCTAGTTGTAAAGTTGGTTGTACTAGTATTGCTCTTGAGACATTCGCTAAAGTGTAAGGGGCTTTTTATAATGAAGGCTCTTTTTTATTTTTTTTATTTTTTTAAGAGCATTGCCATAGAGCCAATAACCCCACCTTATCCCAAACTAATCTACTACTATATTTGAGAAGGTTGGAGGGATCAAGTTTCGTAAATATGCATATGCAAGGTTCGAATCCCTGCTATTAAAAACCCACTTGAATAAGAACCACTGCACTAGACATTGGTTGCGGTATATCTCATGCATCTTCATTTATCTTTTAATATATTTAATTCAACTATTTAGTTTTATATAAAAGAGATATCGCTATAACAAGATGGTTGAAATTGAAGTATAAGATGAGATGTATGATAGATGGAGTACAGTGAATGAGATGTATGAATACATTGGGTGACAACAATTTTTGACATAATTTGATCTTTAAAATGAGAAAATTAATTAATCTCTTTAATATTAGGGCAACAATTGATCATCATGAATAACTTTTGGGCTTGGGTTGCTAATTAAGCTTTGGTTTCAGTTTAAGTTGAGCCAAATTTTGTTTTACCCTATACATAAGGGGGGAAAAAGAAAAAGGAATTTGTGGTCGACACAATATAGCTTCCCCAAGGTGCCTGTTTAAGACCACGAAGCCCCTTGCACTCTAAATTATGTCTCAATTATTTTCTACATAAAAAATTATATTAATCTCAATATTGTACTTTATTAGTCACAAATAAATATAGAAGTTAAAGAAATTTTTTAAATTAGGATGTAGAATTTCTTATGATGAGTTGGGACTTGGGGTGATGGCCTGTATTATCTTTAGGGGTCATTTGGTTATTGCATGCAGATTCAAACCTGATATTTGAATGATGTATTTGAAGCCAACTACTATAGACAGTTCCAACTGCAGCACTTAAAGAGAGTCATTTTAAATAAAAAAAAAAGCTTATCTTTCTAATAAACTTTTAAATAAAAGTATATATATATATTTTCTATTAAAGGTGATCTCACCATCACATATATAAAGTAATAAAATTTTGAAATGCACTTTTCAGATAAAACCAAACATGTAAGTTATTTATATTTGTTATGCTTTTTACTACATCCAACCAAACAAGTGCTACATTTTTAACTGCATACATCTCCAACTATACACTTTATTTTTAGCTACATCCAACCAAACAGCCACTTAGAGCAATACTGTTGTACACCTATATATAGGATGCAAATTTTATACACTACCATCCAAAGACTAATAGTCCCTTTTTTTAATACTAAAGGCCCAAAACAGATTTTTAAATTTTTAGATGAGTGAGTATGCATACAGGGAGTTCGTTGTAATGCAGCATCTTCTTCTTCTTGTTAAATATAAAAATATTTAAATATTGTTCTTTATTAACTTAAATTTTTATAGTATAACGGTTGTTTCACATAATTTTATATGGTATCAGGAGTACAACGGTTGTTTCATATAATTTTATATGGTATCAGGAGTACTATAACGGTTGTTTCATTTATTTCGTATTTCATATTTCATATTTATTTATTATTATTATTATTTTAACTATGAACTGTTATGCACTAACAAACAAAAAGAAACAAACTTTTCCCTTTATGGGCAATGGATATGTCCTATTCCAACCTCGCATGCGTCGAAAACCTACGTAACGATCACTATTTTTAGCTTGCGGATTAGACACATGAACTCCATCACTTTCAAAGCGGTGGAGGCAAAAAGAAGGGGGCACGTGTCCCCCTTGATTGAAACAATTTTCCTATATTTGTACAAAAAAATCTAATTTTATATATATATATATATATATATATATATATATAGTTGAGCTGGAATGCTCTCTTTAGTAAACGAGCTCCGTTGCCACCCATTTATTTTCGATGATGGAGCTTTCAAATCGACGATCGGTACTGTTGAACATGATCTAGACCACTTAAATCATCTAGAAACCAAATTTCAAATCTTTTCGACATTATTGGCCTAATGATCAACTGATTTCAAATTTTGTAATTTTAATGATTGATATGAGACGTTTTCTTGTTTAACGGTGTAAAGATATCCAAATTAATTGAATTTTTGTTAGAAATTTTTTTAAACTATTTAAAACAAGATCTATACTCTTGATCTTGATTACAAGACTCCTATCATCACTTTTTAAAGAATATTCATTTTCAGCCGTTTATTTTTGTGTCTACTTGATGGGCAGAAAATAATATCGAAAAAGCATGAAATTTGATTTCTAGATGCTTCGACTTGTCTAGATCATGTTCAACGGTGCCGATCGTCGAATTGGAGGCTCCATCATCGAAAATAAATGGGTGGCAACGGAGCCCGTTTGCTACCGATAGTATTCTAGCTCAACTCTCTCTCTCTCTCTCTTTATATATATATATATATATATATATATATATATATATATATATATATATATATATATATATATATATATATATATATATATATAGTAGGGCTACTATATTATTAGGAATACAACAGTCTTTGTGGTCCTAAATTCGTAACCATTCATCAATTTTGATCGGTGGTTAGGATGAGAGAGAGAAGAAAAATTAGAGAGAAATTCAAAAAGAAGAAAAATTGAGAGAGAAATTAGGGAGAAATTCAAAAAAAAAAAATTTGAGAGAGAAATAAAAGAAAACTAAATTTACTGTGTGGTAGTATTTTGAAAGATAACAAAAAATATTTAAATGTACATAGAATTTTTTTTGTAAAAATAAAATTCTATTTTACTCATTATATCCTTAATTACTATACTAAACTTCTGACTCCATCTCCGTATATTTATAATTTTACTATTTTTTAAATCCAAATATGCATATTATAATTTTAACTGTAGAATAATTTTTACTGATCATTCCTAACACCAGTGGCAAAGAATTTGATGGTTGACAAAGAAAATAAATAGAAAAATATTTAGATATTTTTGTAAAAATGAGATTTATTATTTATCGTGTTTCCACTAAACTAAATTTCAGACTCACTCGGTCGCTGTTGAGTAATTTACTTTTATTAGCTTTTTACTTCTGCTAGCACTTAGACAAATCCATCTCAAATTGGAAAGCTAAGGAGAATAAGACAACGTTACCCACGCACTTATCCAAATAGAACCAAAATTTTGGACTCTGTCTCTGTATTTTTAAAATTAAATATGCATATTTTTAACTTTCAAATAATTTTTGATTGTAAAAAATTAAATTTATTATTAGTGGTGAAAGTGGTTAGAATAAATTCCGATCGAATTCGACATTGGATTTGATAGGATACGAACATGGTTGTCAAAATTAAGCATTCGACACATATTCGTATTCCAAAAAGATACAAAAATAAATACAAATATGATTTTTTTACAAATCCGATCGCATTTGACTGTTTTCACCCGGATGTTAATATATATTGTACGAGGGATAAATTGGTTTTTCTATTGTGTTCTTTATTTATTTTATTATGAATTTTATGTTTAGATTGTATTTATATTTATTAAAATATTAATTTTTATTGAATAAAGTATAGGTATATGAAGTTTGAATAGTATGAATGTGAACCTTAAATTGCTTTGTGTGTTATATTTGCAGTTACTTTTAGTTCATATTTATATATATATATACATATTAATATATATTATTATTATCTGACTAATATTGGAATACAAATCGGACTCATATATAAATTTGAATCCGTTTTAAGTGAATATGGTAACAAAACATTCGAATTCACATCCGAAAACAAAAATATGAATGCGGATATAACTTTGTTAAAAATCCGATCATATTCGACTGTTTTCACCCTTATCTGTTATACTAAATATCTGGCTTGGTCACTGATTAGTTTTACTTTTTTTGTTAGCTTTTACTTTTATTAGCACTTGCCAAATCCATCTCAAATTTGGACACTTAAAGATAATAAGACAAAGTTATCCACGCACTTATCCCACCGCATAAACCAACATATGCCAACAAAACAAACGCTTATTTGGATAGTTTATTCAACATAAAAAAGATCTTCGATACTATTTAGTTATATCCCACCCGCATATGCTTTCCAAATTATTTGGTGTACCATAGTTTACATATTGGGATGTTCAAAGAAGTACGTCACCTGCGCTTTCGAAAGTATGAAGGTCTCCGTACTTATAAGTTATTTTGGATGATGAGATATTTGATTCGACGATCAGCTCCATTAGATATGATCTACATTATTATAGCTATTTAGAAATCAAATTTTATAATTTTTTGACATCATTTATCAAATAATCAAAGGATCTACAAAATAACTATTTTAACAGCCGATGTGACACGTTTATAAGTTTAACGGTGTAGAAGAATCCAAATTATATGAAACTTTAATAAAAAAATTCTACTTAACACCAAGAGCAAGAACAATACTTCTGATTTGAAATTTGAATTTTTTTATTACTGTTTTTATGATATTTTTATTTTCAGTCATTTATTTTGAGACTACTCGTTCACTAGGCAAACGAAGTAAAAAAATTATGAAATTTGGTTTCGAAATAGTTCTAATAGTATAGATCATGCCTAACGGAGCTGATCGTCGAGTCGGATGTCCCATCATCCAAAACAACTTATAAATACGGAGATCTCGGTGCTTTTGAAAGCGCAGGAGCCTAGTCTGTTCAAAGTATCAAATTTAAAAAAATTTAGGAGTATTTTGATTTTGACTACATACGAAAATTATAATTTGTAAAAATTTATTACCTAGACACCAAATTAATCACAAAAATCATTAAATGAGACTCAGACATGAAACCTCCGGCATTGATACTATTCAACAATCGACACAACCATTATTCTTTTCAAAAAATAATAAAAAACTATACTTTTTTTAAAAAAAAAGTATTTCATTGAAAATGCTCTTTCCATAGTTTCCGCTTTTTTCAAATTAAAAAAAATCAGAAAAAACTACTTTTTTTCAAAAACCGAACAAATGAAAAATAAATTTTCAGAAAGCTGTTTTATAGAAATTTTTTTCCAGAGTACCAACCACCTCCTAAAATTCTAAACTAAGAGATAGAGATAGAGAGAGAGTTATATTTTAATATTTTGAAAAATATTTTGATATTCTAGAATAGCCCGTTAAGGGGTGGGAACTAGTGTTCCCACCCCCAGGTGGAACAAGCTGGGATAGCCCAGCTTGTTCCACCCGTGAAGAGAGAGAGAGAGAGAGGGGGGGAGAGAGAGAGAGAGAGAGAAAATTTTATTTATTATAAAATTTAATTTCGGAAGTTTAAATTTTAAAATTTACAAAATTAAAAGTTAAGTTTTAAATTATTTAATTTAAAATATGATGAAGTAAAAAATTTTATTTTTAGAATTTGATATTTTTTATTTTTAAATTAAAATTTTATCTTAAATTTAAAGTTTAAAATTTAAAAATTTTACTTTTTTTTAAAATTGTACATTTGAGATTTTAAATTTTAAATTTTAAATTTTAAATTTAATTTTTAAACTTTAAATAACAGTTTATATTTTAAATTTTAAAATATAAATATAAAATATAAAAATTCAAATTTTAATATAAAGAAAGGGATAATATTATTAATTTTTATTTATAACTACCCACTTTAATTCTTATTCCATCTTACCTAACCAAACGCTATTTTTCTTATTCCCAGGAATAATCTACTTTTCATCCAAACGCAAAATTGATTTAATCCCCGCTTATACCTCAATTTATACCTATTCCTGGAATAGTCACTTTTTACTTATCCCCGAACCAAACGATACCATAAAGTATTATAATTTACGAGCAGGGCTGGTGTGCTCTTAGAAGCACAGAGGCCTCTGTGCTCCTAAGTTATTTTTAATGATAGAATTTTCGAATCGACGATCAGCTCCGTTAGACTTGATCTAGCATATTTTAAATATCTAGAAAATAAATTTTGCGATTTTTCGATATCATTTACCTAAAAATCGAAAGGGTACAAAATCAACGGCTGAAAATAAAAATATCACAAAAAGTAGTGATATAGCACTAAAATTTTAGATCAAAGACATTGATCTTGCTGTAGATAGTATAAAAAATTTTCTATCAAAATTTCATCTGATTTAAATACTTCTACATCGTTAAACTTAGAAACAACAGACATTAATCATTAAAAATTATTAATTTTGAACCCTTTCGATCGCTAGATAAATGACATCGAAAAATTATAAAATTTATTTTATAGATACTTCAAATACGCGAGATCAAAGTTTAACAGAACCAATCGTCGATTCGAAAATTCATCATCAAAAATAGCTTAGGAGCACGGAGGGTCTTCGTGCTCCTGAGAGCATAACAGTCTTGCTCTATAATTTACATCTGAAATATTATATTTAAAACGTAAAAAAAAAATTAATTTGATTTTTTGAAGACTCCGGTGTATACGCCACGGTGCATGCAATAAATTTCTCTTCGTGCTCCCTCTCGGGCACAGCAAGGATCCCAACCGTTGACTTTGAACGAAGGCGTAGGACAAGGGAATAGTGGATAAGTATCAACTTAAATACATGGAGGATAAAAATTTAAAAAAATTAAAAATTTATTGGAAAAAAACAACAACAACAATTCCCAGTACCCGATTAATGCTTTCCCACTCCCACTCCTAATATTTCGAATCTTCCCCACGACCATTTGCCACCTCTAACTATTCTGTGGACTCTGTGCACCACATCATTTGTGGACCAAATGGAATCGGAACTGTGAAATGGTGGTTTTTAAGTGTTACACCGCTAGAACTTAAAATAATTTTACATAAAAACTATAATTGAACCAAATCTTTTAACTTGGCTGTAGTATTTTGAGCTTTAGCTACGCTCAAGAGGTTAAAAGTTAGAGTAATTTTAAGATGGATGACTGTTCTGGAAGGCGAACATAATAGTAATTAAAATTGAAAATAAAATTTAATAAAATTAAGATGACAAATAAATAGTTTTTGAAAGATTTCGGCTATTATACAATCGATAGTACCAAGCGCTTGGTGGTATGGAGTTTTCCGCCATTAGATATACTCTTTTGATCATTTTAATCTGTTAGATCATACTATTCAACCAACCACCCACTCAGTCCTAAGGGACCATTATAATTCTAACCGCATATTTTTTCATCAAAGAGCCGAAAACTGTAACAAGCGCTTGATACTATTAATAGCATAGTAGCCTAATTGGTTTTTGAAATATATTAAATTTTTTTTTGATCATTAAGTGGTCCACAGGGTGATGCAGTAGACCAAATCCATGCAATCGTTCCTTTTTCCCAACCCAAAACCTAAAAAGACTTAATTAATTAATTAATTTCCTTTGAGCGCGCGTGTGTATATATATATATACATGAGTACACACAAATGCATAGGAGCTTTAAGCATTTCCATGAAATGGAAGGCAACACATCTCAGCATCAGGAGGAAAAGCGGAACAATTATGCGGTCGCCTGCTGCATCATTGCGTCGATCATCTCCATCTTAATGGGCTACGGTACACATATACACATACAATTTTGTCCATCATGCGTATGAATGAATCTTACTGTGCATAATTCGCAGACACGGGGGTGATGAGCGGGGCGATGCTGTTCATCAAGAAGGACCTGCAGATCGGCGACGGGCAGGTGGAGGTGCTGGCGGGGATCATCAACATCTGCGCGCTGGCAGGGTCGCTGACGGCGGGGCGGGCGTCGGACTGGCTCGGCCGGCGGCGCACGATCGTGCTGGGGTCGGCGATATTCTTCGTCGGCTCCGTGCTGATGGGGACGGCGCCGGACTTCGCGGCGCTGGTGGCCGGGCGGTGCGTGGCGGGGGTCGGGGTCGGGTACGCGCTCATGATCGCGCCGGTCTACTCGGCGGAGGTGTCGGCGCCGTCGACGCGCGGGTTCCTGACGTCGCTCCCGGAGATCTGCATCAGCGTCGGGATCCTGCTCGGGTACGTCGCCAACTACCTGCTCGCGAAGCTGCCGCTGGTGTATGGCTGGCGGGCGATGCTCGGGCTCGGAGCGGTGCCGTCGGCCGCCCTCGCCGTCGGGATCTTCGCCATGCCGGAGTCGCCCAGGTGGCTGGTCATGCAGGGCCGGATCAAGGAGGCTAGGGAAGTGCTTCTAAGGGTAATGTAAAACAACAACTTTATTTTCTTTTTTGGATAATACTTAATATGCTTTTTTCAAAGCTTCGAAAATATGTATAAAGTTACTATACTTTCGGAAGCATTGAAGAGTTGACGCTTACGACTTTTAGCCCTTGGATCAAGAACTATACGGTTTGGATGACAATGGTCTCCTAGGATTTAGTGATCTATCCAGGAAAATAATATTAATCCAAAAATTAAAAATGATCAAAATAGTTGATCCAAGAGTTAAAAACTTGAAAGCACTAACTACTTCATGCTTCTGGAAGCACTATAGTAAGACTCCGAAAATATTGTATTTATCCATACAGAAACAAAATAACTTTATAGATTTTCAATAATTCTTTCAAATATTTCTATTTTTTCTAGAGTTTAATGGTATTGGATTTTAGAAGAATATTTTTATAATTTCAGGATAAATTTAAAAATTTTAAATAGTAATAAAAGGTAAATAAGCAAAAGTTTGTTTTTTTGGTAAAAATGAACATAACTTATCAGCTATCGACCACTTTGAATCAGCTATCCAAACTTATAAATTTTTGATTTTACTATCCAAAATTTTAATTTTTTAATTTTACGTAGTCAGTCGCCGATAATTTGACTTTAAATTTAAGCTAATTATTTATTTTAATAAATTTATAGTTGCATAAATTGCATGAAGTATACTAACTAAACTTGTAAAGATAAACACCATATTAAATTTTAAAATCAAAATAATATTGTCGACTGACTTAAATCAAACAAATTGAAAAGTTGAACAGTAAAATTTAAAATTTTGAAAGATTGAATAGCCAAATCAAAATGGTTCGTAGTTCAGATAGTTCTGTATGTTTATAACTTTTTTTTTTTTTTTTTTTCTAGGGTGTTTTTTTTGTTAAGGGGTGAGTATGGTTCGATTAAAATCGAATTGTCGAATCGAACCCATCGTAATCAGTCAGTTCGTTCGGTTTTACATGTAAATTAACTTGGTTTGATTTTAAAAATTTAAAAGTAAAAATCGAATAAATTGATTTGACAGAAATTTTAATAATTTAATATATATTAGTTTTAATTTTATTTTCAAAAGTTCAATTTAACTAATAATCAATAATTAAAGATGTTTATTATTATGTTTAGATTAATAATTTTTAGTAGTTTAGAAAGATTTAAACCAAACAAAAATATACTATTGAAACCAAATAAACCACACCGAACCGATTGAATTAAGTTGGTTAAGTTTGGTTCAGTTTATGCTTCTAATTCGGTTTGATTTTATTTTGCAAAAAAAAAAAAAAAAAATCAATCGAACCGAACCGACTAATTCTCACTCTTATTTTTGTTTGCCTACAACTGGTTTCAGATTGAAAATAATTTTTAGTTGAATTAATTTTCGATAAAACTTAGTTTTTTCACTAGTGTTTGTTTGATGGAAAGCCAATATCTTCAAAATTGAAATTTTCTCGCCTTTTTTATTTGTTTTGCCCCTCACTAATAAAGAGATTTAAAGAAAATTACAACAATTATTTATTTTGTAATTAACTCAATTATTAGTCAGAGCGAAGTCAATTACGACGTTCTGAAAAAGCTTATTTCCAAGCTTAATTTACAACAAACAAAATAATAATAATGAGTATTTACAATAAAAAATCACTTCATCGTGCTTCACTTCCAGCAAAACAAACAAGCACATATAAATTCATGATGCTTGATTGCGAGTGGAAAAAACTTGAAAATAATATCACATAAAAATACTATATACTTTTGATAGATTTCCGAAGAATACCTTTTCGTTTGCCATATTTAATTAACATTCCTTCATATTTGAACTTGAAACGTTTGGTAGACGCAAGATATAAATTATATATATCAATTAAAATTGGATATATATTTTCTTTAATTATGCAACATCAGATGAATTGTAAGTACGTATTTGAGCTCCATACCTTCTAATATCTTATAAAACAATTGTTTTTCTATAGAACTTCAGTTATCTAAAGATTCGATGGTTGATACTCGAAATCTTAAGTTCAAAATTTAATTGTTATACATATCTGACTTAGTTTATTTTTGAATTTTTTTTTGAAAAAACTAAACGAAATAGATAGCTTATGATGCTCCAACTTTTCAGAGGGTCACCTATCCTAGGACTACTCCCGTCCTAGCACGCTTAACTCTCTTAACTTCTTGGGCTTTGCCCCCACCCAAAATGCTTAAACCGGGTTAAGAGTTTAATACTATTATATCTTATATATAGGACTATCTGGGATCTCACAATCTTTCCCCCTTTAAGTCCTGACGTCCTCGTCGGGCTCAGACTCACAAGTATCAGGCGATGTGAGACTCGTCTTGCTAGCCTTGTCATTCCGACCCTGGCTCAGTCAAGACTTATCTCACACTTCCGGCTGGTAATTGGCTCTGATACCAACTATGACGCCTCAACTTTCCAGAGAGTCATCCATCCTAGAACTACTCTAGTCCTTGCACGCTTAACTCTCTTAATCTCTTGGGTATTTGCACCGTCCAAAATATTTAAGTCGGGTTAAGAGTTTAGTCCTATTATATTATATATATATATATGACTATCTGAGGTCTCACATAGCTTGTTACTTTTCTCTCCAAAAAAAAAAAAAAAAAAAAAATTTAGTTATCAAACAATAGTGATGATTTTTATATTTTATATTCGACAGGTATCGAACACACCCGAAGAGGCAGACCTCCGCTTGAGGGAAATCAAGTCAGCCGCGGGGATACTGGAGGGTTCCGACGACAGCACCGTCCAGCTAACGAAGCAGCCTCCGGGAAAGGGCGTGTGGAAGGAGCTACTGCTCCGGCCGACTCCCCCCGTCCGGCGGATCTTGATCGCTGCCGTCGGGATACATTTCTTCGAGCACGCTACCGGCATCGAGGCCGTCGTCCTCTACAGCCCCAGAATCTTCAAGAAAGCCGGGATTCAAACCCAGAACAAGCTGCTGATCGCCACCATGGGCGTAGGCCTAACAAAGACTTGTTTCATACTGGTCGCCACGTTCCTCATCGACAAAGTAGGGAGGAGGCCTCTTCTGCTCACCAGTTTGGGGGGCATGGTGTTGTCCTTATCCGGGCTAGGGTTTGGGCTCACGATGGTCGAGCGATCGAGTGAGAGATTGGGCTGGGCCATCGCCCTCTCTATCGCGACGGTGTTCCTATTCCTCGCCTTTTTCTCGATCGGGCTCGGGCCGATCACGTGGGTCTATAGTTCGGAGATTTTCCCGCTGAGGCTGAGGGCCCAAGGGGCCAGTTTAGGTGTGGCCGTGAATAGGTTGATGAACGGGATCATCTCGATGACGTTCATTTCGCTCTACGAGGCGATCACGATCGGCGGCGCGTTCTTTCTGTTCGCGGGGATTGCGATTCTGGCGTGGCTGTTCTTCTTCTTGTTTTGTCCGGAGACGCGAGGGAGGCCTTTGGAGGAAATGGAGGAAGTGTTCAGCCGGGGGAGGAGGAGGTCGACGGCCGGTCCGAAGCAGTTTGAGATTGCGAGAATGGAAGGTGATCAGGAAAGTGTAAGTTCTTGATGTAGTGCTTGATTATTTTCGATTTATTGATGTTTAAAGTTTTTTTTTTTTTTTTTTTAAGTGCTTATGGAGATGAGTAGCTTACTGTAGTATGTTGTAGTAAATCATGTGAGTTGCGTTAAAAAGAAATCGAAGTTCATTGTTGATGTCATTTGATATTAAGAAAGTTACGTGATAAAACTGCATTTATGTATTTTATTTTTTAGTTTATAATGAATCGATCCTTCTCTTTGGCTCAAGGTTACTTAACACAAATTTATTACGCAAATGAAATGATGATAAGAGAGAAGAAGAGTCGTGTAAGATCATTTTATTTCCAATGAAGTGGCAAAAAAAGATTCACATATACATAATTTAGCAATTGGGCATAAAATAATTGCCGAGCAGTTGAACAAAAGGAAAAAGAGCTTGTTTGGTTCACTTATTTTAGACTATGAAATCAGAATGAAATTTATTAATTGCGACGGTTGTTATTTGTTTTATAGAAAACGAATTCTAATTTTCATTCTAGAGTCATTTATGACCCAATTCGACTTTGAATTTCAGATTTGCTGATTTGAGAGTGAACCACTCAAAACTCTCTCCCACAAACACATTCCCCCCCTCCTCTCCCTTTATTACTCTTCTCTTTTTCAATCTAAACCTTCTTTCAAAATCCTACATGTTCCAATTATCCATTCTGATTACTATTTCAATAATAAATTAAATATTTTTGGATTTCATTTTCGATTCCAATGCAGTCCAATTTTATTTTCTATTTCTGTTCCAATTATGAACCTAATATGGCACTAACTGTAAATACAGTATATTTGGATAACTTAAACAATTGAAAATCCTGTAATTATAACCACAAGTAATTTGTTTAATGCAGTTACAATTGCTATAGCTATATATTTTTTATTTGGTTGTTGAAAAATGTTTTTCTTTTTGTTTTCCCCTTAAATTGGGTGATTTAATACTATGCTAAATGCTGCAGCTAGAACTCAAACCAATTTAGATCTAATTCTAACTTGCAACAATTAGACCTTCTTATGTAGTTCCAGCTATTGTAGCTTGGATTACTATATTGGAGTCCAACCGTTGTAGTTGGAGTTGAACGAGAAGGTCCAACTACAATAGTTGGATTCAAATATCCTAATCCAAACATCGCATTTGAATTTGCATGCAGTTAAACTGTCGTAAAATATTAGCTGCATCCGACCAATAGCCCCTAAGCTATGAACTTATAGGGTTGCAATTCAAAACCTCCTACTCCGGTGCAACATAAAACAACTAATAACTCTATAAACTTCGAACATTACAAAATGGTACTAAATATTTCATATTTAACAACACAATACTTAGACTTAGATAGCTCTGAAAAAATAGACACCAATGCCTGCGCTATATGCAGGAGCAAATCCGGCCCGACTTGCTTGACCCGATTTGTCCGACCCGATTTCTATGTGCTAGTTTGGGCCCCACTAAGAGGAGTAATGTGGGTTGTGCCAAGCCGGCATGGTCCACATTCACCCAGGCTAAAGAGGACCAGGAGATGGCCCGATATGGCCCCGATCCAAATGGGGCGGGGCCATGCCGGGCCAAAATTTTAGGATTCGAAATCAGCACGGCCTACCGGCCCACATGGGATGGGCCTGTCGGACCGGACAGGACATATTAAAAGATTAAAATATTTCTTGTTAAACTGATATTTTGGGCTAGCACGGTCCGAATGATCTTGTACCGCCAGGCAGGCACGGCACGGCACGGCACGGCATATACAGTATCCATGTCATGCCTTGGCCCAATTTGTAGTCGTGCCGGGCTGGTCGGCCCACGGGCTTCCCAGGCCCTTTTACATCCCTGGACCCCGTCGGATTCATCGGATGGGTCGGACATAAAAAATAACGGCCCGAGTTAATACAACCTGAGCCTCCGCTTGTATATTAGCTTGTAAGGCTCCGGTCAGAATTGTGGAGAGTTAAAATATATTTTTTGCGATTCCATTAAAAGACGGAGAACCATACCTCTCTATACGTTCGCCCCAACTTCGTTTAGCCTAATAGCGTTAAATGACTCTCAATACGAGAAAGGACGTAAATATCTTTTTCTTTTTTCTTTTTTTTTCCCCTTTTCAACAGTCTTTTTTTTTTAATTTTGTAATTTCAGAATCATGTACAGAGGAAGTTTGTCTCCGAACCTATGCTGAGGATATGGGCTACGTGGTTGATGGAAATATCATTGTTCCTATCACTGTTACAACTACTGCAGATGAAAATTCATGATTTAACTGACTACAAATAATTCAAATTAAGACAAAATAAAAATATTAAAAAAAATTAGTTAAAAAAGTAATAAATATAGTTGGACTATAGTCACTGGTAAAGAGGAAGCATTTGTATGTTTCAAAACCATACCTTACCTCAACCACTACATATACTAAAAAGGAAAAGGACAAAATTAATCTTCTTTTTTTTAACAAAGTTGTATTTGAAATTTTTGCCAATAACACTAAATTACTCTTTCATAAACACCAACAATGGATCCATCTGTCCCTCTTGAAATGAGTTGTACAGATTTTTTTTTTTTTTTTTTTATTTTGTTCAAGAAATTTTTTTTATGGTTAGTTAATCCACAAAACATGTGCCCACAAGATTGGTAGAGATTTGATTTCTTATTACAAGGAGTCAAAAAAATGTGGTATCATGTATGATGAAAACTACTTCCTGAATGAAGTGTATATAAGTACAAGGAATAAAAAATCAAGTACATATACAATTAATTGTGAAGATAATAAAAATATAGAGCCAGTGATATTATTCTAATTCATAGATTCCTTTACCTGCCACCTTTACATAACTTAGTCAACTCTTTCTTGATGAGAGTGAGAGTGATCATGTCTTGCAAGTTTGTTAGAAATATAAATTTTGATCGGTATATCTTTTTTAAGAATTGTTGATTATAAATATTTAAAGATACTGTTATCTGATAGCTTAAGTTATTGAAAAATAATAACTATTTCAACTAATTTGACATAGTATCAAAAATAGATTTAATTCAAATCAATGTCTTTGATTTATCAAAAAAATTTGAGCCTAGATATATCATTCTCTGACAGCTTAGGCGTTTGCAGAATAAGTCACAAGGAGATGACCTCTGTTACCCACATGGGGCTATATATTTGGATTAGATAACAATCCAACCTTAGGAGTGCAAAGTGTAAAGGATAACCCCTGCACCACATGTAGAGTTGGTTGGTTAGTATCTTAATCAACTAACTTAATCCAAAATTAAACTAAATTGTTAGATTAGATGCTAAAGCAACTTTTGATTGATTACATAATCAGATTTGGGCTTACATTGATCTTCTTCAATAATAATATATGTCATTGTTTGAATCTCAGGCTCTGTACCCAATATCAAATTAAGATTTGGTTCCTATCAAGATGGAAAAATGATTTGAAAATTAAGATTCTCCATGACTTGTACAAGCCAAATTTGACCTGTTGACACCATATGTAGATAACCAAGTAAATAAAGATAATGTTAATTACTTGTTTGGCTTGGTTTTGATGCAGGTTTATTCTCTGGCTGAGAAGCAACTAAGCCAGGTGTCTAGTCTCAATATAACAAAAAAAAAGAAGAAAAACAAGAGGTTTAAAGCTTATCGTTGACCTAAATATTGAAAATAAAACACTCTGATTTGCGGTTTCTGCTTTAAGTTTCATTGTAGAGCCATTAAGAGGACGATAATTTTTTATTAAAAAAAACACTCTAATATGATCAAACTCTTGAACAATTTTATTGAATTGCAACGAAAAGATCAATCAGATAGAAAATGGTTTGAGAGTTTAGATACAGTCTAAGTCTACACGAACTGTGACATATCTACTGCAAACCATTTAACCCAAAAATTTAAGCATCTACGTTTACTGTTATATGGTATATCAACTCTTTATCCGATCTAGTGATTATTTCATGCGAGTCTATTTCGTGTGTGAAACCAAATATTCATGTATATTCTTAGAAAAGATATAAGAAAAGAACAAACAAAATTTCGTGCCGTTAAACGGCGAATATACAAATAAAAGTTAGCAACTTTTGAAACTGAGAGAGATTAAAATTATCTCTCATACTATATTATAATAAAAAGATTAGTCCCATAAAGCAAAAAAAGAATAACCTAGAAATATTTCCAACATAAGCAAATTTTTAGCCAAACATATTCCCATCATCAAGTGAATGATGATAGGGCTAATCAAGTGCATGGTGTCCCCATACTCATGAATATAAAATAAGTAAAAGAAATTTTTTTTTTGAAAAACAAGAGAAAATCTAAGCCATCTTTTTTTGACTATTCAAGTGGAGTGACATATTCTGAGATTTCGAAGTAAGCAAAAGCCACAAATATCAAATAAATATAATAAAATAATTCTTTTTTGGGCCCTATATGAAAACGACATGTAACTTTTTTTTGTTTGGTTTCTAATTAATTATTAGAATTGCATGTCTCTTTTTTCTTTTTTTCTTTTTTTATCATCGACTCTTAAAATAATATATATATTTTTTAAGGGGGTCCAAGAGAAGTTACTGGACCCTCCATGGACCAATGTGGTCACCACCCTCCACAGCTCGTAAATGAGCCGAAGAAAAAATGGAGTCCCCCCACGTGGGACCCACACTCACAGTTGCAGTGTGGGCACGGCGTTGAAAGTTTGAACAGTGGAATTTTACGGAGAAACCCCTGAACTATAGCAAGTTTTTAAATAGGTTCCTCAATTTTAATTTATTTTATTTAGTTACAATATTGTTAGCTTTGGATTCTTTTTGATTTCCTTTCATTTGGATTCAAATATTTGTTGGAATCAACTGTTTTATTAGTTATTGGGTGTTACTTAATATGCTGATAGATTAATGCGATATTTTTGATTGTATATATAAACTAATCAAAGGACTCTATATTATATATATCAATACATTAATAATATCTAAAACTAAAATTTAGAAAAATTTATAGTAGTACTCTTTTTTATTAATAAAACTGGTAATTTTATCAGTTAAAAAGCTACTAAAACTATTAAGTTGCTAAAAAAAAAACATTTAGAATTTTGAATGATTGATAATAAAATAGGTATTTTTATCAGCTAAAGAGCCGCTGCAACTATTTATGTTTCAAAAGAAGATCATTAGATGAGGGGTCTTCATGCACTTTTACAAAAATTTTATGAATTTTTTTTTTCAAACTTAATTGTGGGCACCACCATAAGCTGAGCTGTCTCTTTCTAAAAAAATATATAGAATACAACGTGTATATTGCTGACGCAGCGTTTCCAACAAATTAGATTATCTCCCTTGGGTTGATACGTTCCATCATGATTAATAAAAATATATTTTTATTATATTTTTTTCAAATAGAAAGATATGATTGACTTATTACTCATAACGTGGTGCAAATGTGACACGGTAGATTTTCTCTCTTTTCTGATGCTTCATCTGAGGAAGGAAAAAAGGACACGAGTTATTATTTGGACGATATCTGCGAAATTTTCAACGTCAAAAGGGGCTGCATCTTCGAAACAAGTGTACCTCAAGAGCACATGGGAGTTTATTTTTTATTTTATTTTTTAAGAATGAAAATATAAAACTTATCTGACCTAGATGTGAATCGTCAGCGTCTACTAATTATTCTAAAAATATGTATTGATAGGAACAGTGCATCTATCGCAGTTAAGAGCTTGTTTATGGGTTCCGATATGACTCATTTTATCTGAATGTTAAAGCTATTGTTGGATCTCTTGTTGTTAGTCATTAGATCTATTTTGGATCGCAGTCTCACTTAGCTTACTAGACTCATCCAACTCAACTTATTAGTCTCCTAAATTTATTGTTACGAAATATGAAGTTGGATTTATTTTAGTCAATAATAAATAACCAACACATGAGAGTTTATTTTTTATTTTAATTTTAGGAATAAAAATGTATGACACTTATCTGAACTATTGTCCATTTGGATTTGGTCACTCATCCTTTCAAAATATAAGAGTTTGGATTCAGAGTAGTACTCGGTAGAATGATTTAGGCCTAACTTAGTAATGTAGTGGCTAAAAACTGCCTCTAAACTGTCTTTAACATAATGGGTACAATCGTCTCTATACAATCGCCTTTACGACTGACTTTTCTTACAGTATGTCTTATTATTTAATTATTATTTTTTTACCAAATGTGCATGGCACTTGATTTAATTAATACTTTTCCACTCCCTGATGAGTAGGGTTTTTAGCAATCACAAGAGCATACAGTTGGAACAATTTTTTTTTTCTTTCTATTTTCTACTCTAAATCCCTTCAATATTATGTTTATTATTATTCTTAAATCTAAGAAGGCAAAAGCATAAGTTCCTATATGTAAAAGTTCAAACGGGAATAGAACCCCCGACATTAAGGCCACGACGCCAATAACAACGGCTTTTGATAAGAGATATGCTGAGATTTTGTTTGAAATTATAGAAAGACTGTGTTTCGTGTGATGAGAAAATACGATAGAAAAATATTTTGTTTATTTTTGTACATTGGAATAAGTCGATTAACATTATATTTTCTTAGCTGAAACTAGAAAAGTATATTTCTATATATTTTCACCATAATTTTATTTTGCCTAATAAAACTATATGACTCTCAATATCAAGCATGCCCTAAGTATAAAGCCCAAAATTAAGCGGTTATAATCATTTAACCTCCATCATAGGAATGACCTAATTCTTTTTGAATTTTAGTATTAAAAAGAGAGAGACAAAAACAGAGAAAAGTTGATAAGACTAGTATACGAAACTCGACCGCTTAGATGACCAAATTATAATATTAAAATTCCTCTTGGGTTGTAAATCTAGCATTGCTCTTTTCATAACGAGTTTTTGATAGTTCTTAAGCCTAAATAAACAACACATTAATTTTGGCCATTTTAGGATGAACCACTATTTGTTCTATGAGAATTGTCTAATACATTGATTGCATTAGTTAATTCGTTCTAGGGTACATTAGTCAAAGATAATTAAGAAATAAAATAGGCTTTCCACAACACATCCAAGCAATGTTTTTTAGTATTGTACCAAACATCAATCTCATATATATATACAAACATTATTAGCTGCTTTGAACTTAATCAGTTAACTTATTTGAGGACACAATGACACCTTACAAACTAGATGAAAATGAGCATTTTTAAAATATTTTCTTTTCAAATTTAGGAGCTATATATGGTCCACTTATAAATAAATCAAACATTTTTTTTATAAAAACACTTAAGACTAGTCAAGTTATAGACCCAATAATGTGAGCTACTGAACGGTCCAAAATAGTTATCAATCATACTATCCTACTGTATACTCAATCAGTAAGCAATATACCACTTGATCAGTTGTTTAAATTTGTGGACTTGTACCAAAATTTTATATACGAGATATAAAATCTGACTCATTCACTGTATTTTGCAGCACACCGCTCGGTTAGCGAAAGCAACTGTTACTTACATGAGAATCACGCATTCCAAATTTTAGGGCCAATCCGTGTTTTACGCGTGTTCCCTTGTATCATTTTGTGACTATGAAACCCCTGGCCATGGATTGCCTCCAGAAGCTGAAGCGTTTCCACATCAAATGTATCCACCAGTACACCTTTCCATATTCGTGGAAAAAATCAAAAAAAAAAAGAAAAAGAAACCACTACTACATGTACTCTATATGAATCTCTTATTATATTATTAAGGATTAATTACATACAGCTCTTTATAAACATATCGAATATCAGATATATTCTTACACAGTTTAATTTTTTATATTTATTCTTACAAAAATTCTAACGTTTTTAAATATATTCCTACGGTTAGGATCTGTTAGAAAAATATAGTTAACCATAGGCAAACTACTTAATTCTAATTAGTGAATGAGGTAAATTAACTTTTTTACCCCTCTTATATTATTTGTGATGACAGAAAGGAAGAAGATGACCATTGGAGATTTTTGGATGGACATTTCTGCATAATTCTAACAGTTGAAATTTTTCGAGGGACATATTTGTGATGGCAAAAATGTCATTTCACTTATCCTTTGTTAAAAAATAAACAGTACTCTAACGGTAATAAACCAGAAGGACAAATATAAATATCACTGAACTTTTATAGGAATAGATATAAAAAGTTGAACTTTGTTAGAATATATATTTGTTGTTCGATATGTTTTCAGAAAACTGTACAAAATTAACCCTATTATTAATATTTTGATAATGTTATAATTAAATTTTAAATTCTGAATAATATAATTAAACTTTAAATTTTAAATTTTGTACATGGACAATATTTTAGGTAGGAAAATCAACTCATTTATCCAACAAAAAGAAAATGAAAAAAAGAAGAAAATTCCACGTGAAAATGACCGAAACAGTCGGTTGTGGGGCCCTTTCGTTCGCCAATCAGATGCAGCCCGTGGGCCCCCACAACCATGTGGTGGGCCCCACTCTTTCGTACTTTATTAGTAAAAAAGATATGGTGAGCACCTCAACTATGACTTCGTTATAAAACACTCCCCTAAAATTTTAAACTTGGTAAAGTTGTATAGAGACCCCTCAACTATAGGCCGTTCTTAAATCGACCCCTCAACCTTTTTCTTATTGAGATTTTTTCTCAACTTCTAATTTATTTTGAATTGATAAATTTTTAATTCACTTAAGTATAAAAGTTTTCAATTTGGGTTATTGAAGTAGTTTAAGTTGAAAACTTTGTTATTTAATGACCTTATTAGTTTTTAGTCATTAATTATTTAAGTGTATTTGCTCAAATTAATTAAAGTTACTAAATTTGGTATAACCAATGATAAATATAATAAATAATTAATTTAATCAACTAGAATAGTTCAATCAAAAATTTTAAAAGTTAAGAAAATGACAGTATAACACAAAAAAGGCTAAAATTAATGCAAAAAAAGATTTTCTATATATATCTTTTTTTTGTACTTTACCTTTCGATCTTTTAAAAGCCTCTTTTTTGTCCTATCAAAGTATAAAACTGTAGCACTTAAGATCTCATCTTTATAATTTCGTCATTGTTCCATGCATACACTCTATATATAACTAATTATTACTGATATACCTATTTTATTGTTAGAAATAATAATAAATAGAAGTAAATAGTAAAAAAAAAATCATAAAGTTATCTATTTTGAGAAAATTTAAAAAATTCTTATGCATTCGCACTATCTCCAAGGGTTTAAAGTGAGCTAACTTAAGTGTTATAATTTAAATTTTAAAGAAGCAAAGTAACAATTTTTAAAAGATAGTAGGATAAACTGTAAAAGTGAATATTTATAAGATACCCTATTTTAGCCAAAAAAAGGCAAAAAAAAATGTTAACAGGGATACATTTTTAAATTGCCTATAGTTGAGTGGGGGGTTTGTTTTACAATGGCCCATAATTGAGGGATCTTTACGCATATTTTTAGTCTACTTTACAGTATCTGTCGTTATCTGATATATTACGTACAAATCAACTCGGACATAGACAACACCAAAACTCCATTAATATTATTGAGACAAAGAATCATTTTCAGTTAGAAAAGTCTTTGCACGTGCCAAGAAAAATGATTTTGGAGCTAAACCAATTTTGACAAATTTGAAGTATTAAAATAAATAGAGCAGATGACATACTATTTTTTTCTCTAAAAAAGAAAAATGTATACTCATTGGATACGTTTATTCGACGTAGATAGTTTCGTTTATGATTTTGGTTTCTATCAGACTCAAGGATTTATAAAAAATATTATTATTATTTTTTTTTAGAAAAAGATAGCACGCTATCCGTTTCGTTTATTTTTTTTAGAAATAAACTTAGCTGGAAATGTGAATCAACTAGAATTCGAACTCGGGACCTCGGGTATCAACCACCAAGCCCTTTGCCACTTGCGCTAGGGACGGTCGGTATTTATAAAAAATATTAGAACGGATCGAAGCGAAGATAAGATTTGAATCTGGCGGGTGCTCCAGTTTAGAAATTTTATAGATACTACTCATTGAGTAAGAGACTTTTCATAATTTTGGATCATCAATTGGATGACCAATTGGTGGAATTCATGGTATACGAATATAGGATAAATTAGGTGCAACAATAAGTACTATGACTAAAATACAGAAATTTTTTCTATAAATATCTTTTTTTTCACTTTTTTGACTTTCAAAAATTTATATTTGTCATCTCAAAATTTTACTAATGTTTTCAAGGATTTAAGCATTAATGAAGAGGGCGAAATAGTTAAACTGCCCTTACATATTCTGTAAGAATTTTTTTTTAATATATTTCTGTCACGTTCAAGAATTATTTTCCGTATATTCAATTAATAAATTATAATAATTAGACGGAACAATGACAGAATATTTCTGACGGAGGGAGCCTAAATGCATCAGCTTAAAATTTTGAGGAGGTAAAATGTGTAATTTTAAAGTCAGGGGGAAAATAAAAAATCGGATATTTGCACTGAATTTTTTTATATTTTAACCTAAATATTATTATAAACTAGAGGACTAAAATGAAATATTTGTAAGAGTTTAAGATCTGAAATGTCGAATCTAAAAGTTTGAGAACCCAAATGAAACTTGAGTAAAAGATTACGAACCTTGTTGATTATATTCTTGCAGAAGAAGACTAAAAAGCACTTACTAAGAACACTATATTTAAAGGAACTCTAGTTAATTAGGTCGAACAAATTTGAGAATCTATAATATTCTATTAATTTTGTCTTAGTTTGTGGACAAATCAATATTCAAAGTAAAGCATTAGGGTTTCTTTTTTTTTTTTCTTTTTTTTTTTTTTTGAGAGAGAAAGGTAGTACGCTACCTGCTTCGTTTATTTTTTTTAGAAATAAACTTAGCTAGAAATGTGAATCAATTAGGATTCGAACTCGGAACCTCGAGTACCAACCACCAAGCCCTTTGCCACTTGCGCTAGGGACGGTCAGTAAGCATTAGGGTTTCAATTCAAAGGATTGCTTGTATTATTACACTACAGTCCATGTCAAGTGGACTGATCATGCGGTTACATGTGGGTTTACTTCGTTTTTCTTTCTTTCTTTTTTTTAGCCATTGATATGTTGTGGAGACATGTTGTTGGGACGTTCTGATGACACGTTGCAGATAGAAATATCAGAAATAATTAAAATTATTACGTTGAAATTTCAACTGAGTGATATCTGGCGGTAACATATATTGGGCCTCGCTCATATTACAAAAGTTACTTTGAAATTCGAATTGAATAGTATATATATGACGATAATGGATAGAGTGTCTCTCACTCATATTACTAAAATTGCTTTGAATTTCGAACAGAATCGGATTGTGACAGAGGATGCATCTAAGGAAGATGCATCTGATAAAATATTTTTGCCGAGAAAGACCACCATTTTAGATCCCTTTCAAAAATAATATGTTGGATTTTTTTCATAATTTCTTTTTGGCTAAATTACATTTTTGGTCCTCAAACCATGAGACACGCTGCACATTGGTATTCAAACTTTTGTGTGTGTGTAATATTTGGCTTAAAATTTATAGATTGTTACAATAAAATTTCATTAGATAACTTAGTTGACTGAATATTAATGTGTCGCTGATATAATAGCAATTAATAATATGACGTTAACTACAATGCCACATACGTCCCCAACCTATATATGAAAATGTACTCCGAACCTAATATAATATCAACCTCTATTTTATACTTGAATCCTATTTTATTCTAACCTAATTAGAATTTGGCTCCACTTTAGCTACAAATTTAATCAAACCCTAATTAAAAATTACCAAAAGTCCTTGCTAAATACAAAATGATCTCTAGCTTTGATTCACTAAATTCCAACAAAAGCACATTAAAAAAGAACGAGTGGCAAATGAGGTCTACATGTTAGTTTGTCGGCATTGCAAACCCTAGCAATACTCGGCTAGGGCTACAAATTCTCATAATTAAATATTATCTTTATATATTATTGATATATAGCCGTATCTATCATGTCTATCTTTATATATTAATAATATATCAATATCTAGAATTTGGCTGTAATATATTAATAGTATTCGGACTCTTTTGCTATCGAATTTTTAATCCTTAGATGAAAAATTATAGGGTTAGAATGATAGTGGTCCCCTAGAGTTTAGTGGTAGTCCCCCTAGGGTTGAGTAGGTGGTTGGTTGAATAATATGATTTAAAGGATGAAATTGATTAAAAGGTAGATCTAACGGCTAAAAAATCGATAACAAATGAGCCCAAATACTATTAATAGTATTCCAGCTCAACTCTCAGGAATTTAGCTGGAATACTATTAATAGTATTCGGACTCTTTTGCTATAGAGTTTTTAATCCTTAGATAAAAAATTATAAGGTTAGGATGATAGTGGTCCTCTAGGGTATCGTTTGGTTCG
This sequence comes from Puya raimondii, assembly GCA_016920855.1. NCBI lineage: Eukaryota > Viridiplantae > Streptophyta > Magnoliopsida > Poales > Bromeliaceae > Puya > Puya raimondii. The sequence goes on along the minus strand of JABWPP010000044.1, from coordinate 2,593,563 downwards.
GGGATAAGCAAAAAGTGACTATTCCAGGAATAGGTATAAATTGAGGTATAAGCGGGGATTAAATCAATTTTGCGTTTGGATGAAAAATAGATTTTTCTCGGGAATAAGGAAAATAGTGTTTGGATGGTTTGATTGGAATTGCGAGGATAAGAATAATTATAATTTTAAACAATAATATTTTATCTAATTAATTAAGACGAAATATTAATTAAGTAATAATTTAACTTATTTAATCTACTAAATAATTATGAATATTGCTAAAAATCCTTAATATTAATAAATAAATTAATTGGTAATTAATAATTTAATTAATTACAAATAATTTAATAAATTAATAAATTAATAAATAAATTAGTTAATAATAGTCAGATAATTAATTAAGAAAATAATTAAATTACTCAAAATATTAATTAATTAAACAATATAATTAATTATTTAATTAGTAAATTAATTAAAAAATAATGAATTAATTACTCAAAAAATTAATTAAATATTTATTAAAGTAATAAATTAAATAGTTAATTAATTATCTAGTTAATTAGTAAATAAATTAATATATAAATTATTAATTAAATAATATTTATTATAAATCTAGCTTGGATATTTTATTTTTTATTATTAATTAAATATATTATGTTTATATAATTTATGTTTAAATAAATTTATAATCTTAATTAAATTTAGAATTAAGCTTGGAATAGCGCTATTCCGTCAAAACGATGGAATAGTTTATCCCAGCTATTTCGGAATAACCGAGAATAACGAAGTTTGACCGGGATAAAATATCCCGGCCAAACTTCGTTTCGTTTGGCGGAATAGCGGGGATAACTTCGTTATCCCCGCTTTAACCCCCGAACCAAACGGGGCCCTAGGGTTTAGTGGTAGTTCCCCTAGGATTGAGTGGGTGGTTGGTTGAATAGTATGATCTAAAGAATGAAATTGATTAAATTGTAGATCTAACGGCTAAAAAATCGATAGCAAAAGAGCCCAAATACGTATATTATATTCCTTACGTTTAGACTCGAGATCTTTTGATAATCTTGAAATACAGATTTTAACTAAATGAAAGGAAATTTAAAAGAACTAAAATATCGCTGACCATATTTCAACTGTTCACCAAGTTTTTTCGATCTAGTGTTATTTCGTTATGGTACAAAGTTTGGACTTAATTTCTTTTTTTTTTTTTTGAGAGAAAGATAGCACGCTACCCGCTTCATTTATTTCTTTTAGAAATAAACTTAGTTAGAAATGTAAATCAACTAGGATTCGAACTCGGAACCTCAGGTACCAACCACCAAGCCTTTTGCCACTTGCGCTAGAGACGGTCGGTGTTTGGACTGAATTTTTAAAATAAGTTTTGTCCGCTTCTTATATAACCATATTAGATTCGTGCAACATGCTAGCGAAGCCTATACAATTTGAAATTCTGATGTGTACATAATATAGAGTATTTGTCGATTTAAATTTTTAAAGAATAATATTTATTATAAAATATAAAAATAACTAGCTTGATTTTAAGAAATCAAACTGCATGTTAGAAACTGCAGTTTTTTAAATTTAAAATTCAACAACCAACACATTTAATAACTCATGATATATAAATATCTTTGAGGGACCTTAAATTACTCGAACAGGAACACGAAGTGACCTAAAATTACTCAAAAAGGACCTAAAAATTAGTAAATTATTACTCATAAATACGTTAGTTAATTTTCTTTGAATTTCGTGCACGTGAATCCGCATTTCACTCGAGCACGCAACTCATTAAACACTACATATATATATATATATACAGCTGTAGCTGTACTATTGAAAGATATAGTTACATCAAAACTACGCATACTTATATTTTTTTAAAAAATTATATTATATCAATGCAAAATTTTAAAATTTTGAATATATTCTTATTAAATTTTAATTAGTAAATATAAATTTTCAAAAGTTTTTAATTAATAAATTTATTCTTATAAATTAACTATCACTAATTGACCATTATACTTTAATCGTTAGGACCATTATGTATTTAAAGAAATTAGTATTTATTCTCCCAATTATATCCAAACAATGCATAGAACCCATTAAGGGGTGGGAATTACCCATTAAGCTAATTAATTAAAAATTAATTAGCTGATTAATTCATTGATTAATAATTAATATAATAACTTATTTTATAATCAATTAATCAATAAATATAGTAATTTATTTTAAATAATTAATTAATTAACTTATTAAATTATTATGTTCATAATTAATATATTAACATTTTTATTATTTATTATAATGTATTGTTTAATAGTTAATTAATTTATTAACTTATTAGAATTTTATTTAATTGATAGTTTGATATTAATTAAATAGATAAAATATTTAAAAAATATATATAAATCCTCTTATTCCCAACTACTTTTAAAAAAATATTTTAAAATTTTTTTTTTAAACTCTACGATTTAAAGGTGTTGTACATGTAGCAGTTTCCAACTAATTTATGAATACGTAGTCCTTGTACTACTCAATATTATTACGTTTGGCTACTATACTTTTTAATTTAATGATTTTCATACTCTTTTGCATATCTTATCCTTTTGGTTTCGAGTTTTAATTATTCATTACCAAAGAGGGATTATTTTGAAAAAAAAAGAAAAATCTATTTCTTTAAAGATAAAAGGACAAAAATTTTATAATTATCCTATACATATATATACACCTCTTAGTTATAAGTATAATTAGTATTTCGATCTTTCTCATTAAGGCTTCGTTTGGTTCGGGATTAAGTAAGAACTAGTTATTCCAGGGATAGGGTTAAGTTTCGGGTTAAGCCTGGAATAGACTAATTTTACGTTTGGATGAGAATTGAGTTTAGTCCAGGTATAAGCAAAATAGTGTTTGGTTGAGAATTGGGTTTAGTCAGGTATAAGCAAAATAGTGTTTGGTTGGAGTAAGTGGAATAAGAAAGATAGTGGGTGGTTATATAGATAAAATGACGAAAATACCCCTCACAGTATATGTATGTAAATAAGAGCTTTTATTTTCTTCAATTAAATTTAGATGATTGCTATTATTTGAGGGGTTCAAATTTAAATTAATTTTAGCATAATTTGTTACCAATATAATCTTTCACTATTCTTTTTTGACGTTCAAATTATCAAAATGTTACAAAAATCTATTTAAATAATTTTTTTTTGCCTATCGTAAATTCTTGCGTTCATATTACAAAATACTTTACACAGTTAATCTGCATCACGACGCCTCCCTGGCCACGCCACAAAAGACACAAAGCCATAAACCCAGAGATCGGCCGAAGCGAGGAAGAGGAAGAAAATCTCCGCGATTTTGGCCCTCAGCGGAACAGTGGTAGAGCTAGGGTTTTCGGCAGAGCTCCGCGAAGAAAAATGGCGTAACTACAGTAGCTTTGCCTCGGGGATGCGGGGATAAGGCCGAATTCGAGAGACATCCACTCAGAAACCCACAGATCGGCCGGATCGCGTCGCCTGAGGAAGGAAATCGGCGATTATCGCCCTCAGCGGAGGAAGAGTGGAAGAGGAACAGTGTAGGGTTTCGGCTACGCTCCGCGAAGAGGAACAGTGTAGGGTTTCGGCAAAGCTCCGCGAAGAAGAGGAAAGGGAAAAGGAAGAGGAACAGTGTAGGGTTTCGGCTTCGCTCCGCGAAGAGGAACAATGTAGGATTTCGGCAACGCTCCGCGAAGAAGAGGAAAGGGAAAAAGCTACAGTGCGAATGCCCTCGGTCAACAAAGGCGGAGCTACAGTGCTCAATGCGAGGGGATGCGGGAATAAGCCCCAATTCCAGGGGTGGGGTGGGGTTTGCTAACCCCACCCTAGGATAACCCGTTAAGGTGGGGTTATCAAACCCCACTGTTTTTTTTTAATGTTTGGGAATAAGGGGGGGGATAACCCCTTATCCCCCCCCTAATTCTTGAACCAAACAGGGGCTAAAAGAATTATACTGATCATGTCAAGTCATCTATTTAATAACTGGATTCTTTGTGGATCAGGTTAGAAACTTTTATTCAATTAGTAAATGTATCTGATTAATTTGTATATATAATTTATATGCTTATTATTATTTTTTTTAGAAAAATGTAGCACGCTATTTGCTTCGTTTATTTTTTTAGGATTCGAACTCGGAACCTCGGATACCAACCACCAAGTTTTTTGCCACTTGAGTCAGAGACCGTCGGTTTTATATGCTTATTATTGATACATATGTTCTTTGACATGACCCCTTAACCCCTCCACCCGAGTTACCATTTTAACCCGAATTACCATCCATATTCGCATTCTATATTGTTATAGAATAGGAATATTTACCCATACATAAATGTATAATTCATTAAAATTAATCCAAGGAGTGGCAAGGAGTTTAATTCCCTTTGACAATGTCATTACATTTGGAGAAATTTGTTGACAATATATATATATATATATGTATATATGTATGTATATAGTATATATGTATGTATATATGTATATATGTATGTATATATGTATATATGTATGTATATATGTATATATATGTATGTATATATGTATATATGTATGTATATATGTATATATATGTATATGTATATATATGTATATATGTATGTATATATGTATATATGTATGTATATATGTATATATATGTATATATGTATATATATGTATATATATATATATAGAATGAGGCTACTATACTATCAATAGTACCGGAGCTCCGGTACTATAGTATTGTTTTCGATCTTAGAGTATTCAAATCAACGATCCACACCGTTAAATATGATCTAGGGTATATGAAGTTCTTAGAAATAAAATTTTAGCTTTTTTCGACATCGTTTACTTAGTAAGTAAATCATGTCAAAATGAACGGTGAAAATTGAATAATTTTAAAATTTGAGTATAGAACTTTTAAATTCAAGATCAAAGATGTTGACCTTGATCTGGATAGTTTAAAGTATTTTCTATCAAAATTTGAATAAATTTAAATTCTTCTCTACCGTTAAACTACAAACTCGCGATAGTAGCCATTGAAATTTGACAATTTTGAAATGGTTTGATCATAAAGCAAATTATATCGAAAAAACATAAAATTTTATTTCTAGAAACTTCAAATACCCTAGATCACTTTTAGCGGTGTGGATCGTTGATTTAAACACTCTAAGATCGAAAATAAGACTATAGTACCGGAGTCCCGATACTATAGATAGTATAGGAGCTCAACCCTATATATATATATATATGGCATGCATTGACCAAAGTGAATTCATGGTGAACAGTGAACAAATTAAGAAATTTTTATTTTCTTTTTGATTGTACAAATTTAAGTATCATGATATGAAGGGTGAACCAAATTTCTCTAAAATAGTTATGAATTTAAATTAAAATGACATTTCTGTTGAATATTGGATATCTAAGGGCATAGGTTATTTGTAAACTTAATTTTACGCATGAAAATTTTACGTACTGAATTATTGCACCTCAAATATGAGGTTGGTTGCATCGAATAGTCCAAATGCATCCAAACTGATCATGTAAGAAGTGCGATCGTATCATGCGTAGGATTTTTCTGTGCTTAATATGTAAAATTGGTTTGTATTTGCATATTTAATTATTTTGCATCTATTTGTATAAAAGTTATGGATGCATGCATTATTAGATCATTGGGTCACAAAATCATCTAATTAGAGAGAAAGTTTCCGATGCGACAATTATTTCAATTAAAAATAATAACATTCAATAACAAATTTTTTTAACACATTAGTTTAATATAAAATTACTATATATATAATATATTTTTGTTTAAACCTTTTACTAGCTATCTCAAATTTTTTCTTTTCAAATTATGATAATGACATATTTTTATCCTATACAAATATAAGGCCATTTTTAAACTCTATCTCCATTTATTGTTTCTATTCATATTACTTTTTTAATTTCGTACATATTTTTTGGGTTATTTGTGGAATTATTTCGAAAAACAAGTGGATATGATTATTAATGATTATTAATGTCACATATAATCATATCTTTCCTGTTTTATTGGTTTGGACTTAATCATAACCTATTCACACTATATGTAGAAGAGCACTTATCACGAGAGTTAAATATATCCATTTTTATTTTAATTTTCTTTAAAATTATAAGTGCAATATCTTATTACGTCACACATAAGGATAAAAATAGTAATATGTTTCCATTTTGAGGAGTGAAATAAATGAAACGGACGTTCAATGAATTACATGTGAACACAAATCAATGTTCATTGTATATAATAATGCATTTTATTTTAATTTTATTTTATTTTTTGTGGATATTAACAACTACCACGTACCAAACGGGTTTATTTTTCAACGGTTATTTTCACCCCCGGTGACGTAGTTACAGTTACCTCTCCCGTATAATGGATATATTCGCTATGTCGAAATAGTATGGCTAAAATTGCACAGAGACCCTACAGCTATAAACCGTTGTGAAGTAGGCCCATGGCTTTTATTATTATTTTTTGATACGAAATTGTTTCAATAAATTGAAATGGAAATCTTATAAAAATATTCTATCAAATTTCATGATTTTAATTAATAAGTATGTTTGAAGAAAGGATAGATTTTATTAATAATTAATAATTAATAGCTAATAAAATAGTTTTTTCTTTTTTTTATTATTGAATGTGCCTATTGGGTCCTCTCAACAATAGAAACTCTGGAATGGAGCTTTTCAAATTTTATTTTTTTTAAAAAAAATCAGGTTTTTATAGTTAATTAAGTTAAAATTTTGTTAAATCTTATGACTCATTTAGCTATATTAGCAGTTAATTAATTCATCTTTATTCGCTATAAAGTAGTTCGAACTATAAATATTAATATTAATAAAATTATTTAATAAATTTAGTAAAATTTTAATTTATTTGATTAAAATCACTTGATTCCAAAAAAATTAAAGTTGAGTAGGCCTCAATTTAAAAAATATATGCTTGAGGAAGCTATTTACAAATAGAGTATAGCTGAGGAGTCTCCATGTATTTTACATAAAATAATTCACACATGGACAAGTTAGCTTTAGAAAAGTCAGCATGCACATAAATTTCATTTTTTTAAAATATTTTCTTTTCATACATGAGCAATGCTATATGTACACCCAGAAAATGCATGAAATACTAATTTTTTTTTATTTTTTATATTAAAAGTTTAAATGGAACTTTTAAATCTTCGATGAATAGGTATGAAATTTATCTTACTTTTAAATATACAACAGTAATTCTTTTTAGGTAAAAATGTACATGACTTATTTAAACTATAGACCATTTTAATTTGGTTAGCTAATCTTTCAATATTTTAATTTTACTATCTAATATCTCAATTTGTTTGATTTGGATCAGTCAAGGATAATTTAACTTCAAAATTTAAATACGTTGTTTATCTCTACAGATTTAGTTAGTATATTTCATACAATTCTCGTAACTATGAATTTATTGAAATAAATAATTAACTTTAACTTAAATTTTAGAGTTAAAGTATTGTTAACCGACTCAAATTAGATAAATTGAAAGATTATACAGTAAAATCAAAATTTTGAAATATTTATAGGTGATTCAAAAATCGTTCATAGTTCAGGTAAATTTTACACATTTCACTTTTTTTTATGAGAGAAAAGTAGTATGCTATCCGCTTCGTTTATTTTTTTAGAAATAAACTTTGTTGAAAATATAAAGCAATTAGATTTCGAACTTGAAACCTCAGATATCAACCACTAAATTTTTTGTCACTTGCGTTATGAACGATCGGCACATTTCACATTTTCTTTATACAAGTTGCACAAATAGCAGGGTGGTGATGGGATCCCACACCTCTTTTGTCTATATAAGTACCCCATCACCAGCTCACTCCATGAGAGTGCCCATGCCCATTTAGACACACCCCTTTCCCCCTTCTTCTCCCTCTCCCTCTCCTCCCCAATTCTCTCTCTCTCTCAAAACATATATAACAATGGCTAATCCAAACCCAGAAGCTAAAGTTATAACTGGTTCTACTCCGCCGCCGCTGCAGCCGCCGCCGATGGCGAGGAATTCGTTACCGGAAGAAGCAATAGTTCCGGGGCAGAAGAAGCGCCGGAATGTGAGGTTCGCCTTCGCCTGCGCCACCCTTGCCTCCATGACCTCCATCCTCTTAGGCTATGGTAAGAGATGTTAATATATCCAAATTCTTTTAAGGACTAATGTGCAAAAAGCTATACATAGAGATAATTGTGCTGAAATATTATTAATAATATAAAGTTATTTATTCTTTGATCATTAAATGCTTAGAGTTGAGTAGGTGGTTGGTGTAATAGTAATGATTCAAAAATAAAAAAAGTTAATAATATATACTATTAATAGTATCATAAATGAACTCTCTCTTTATATATAGTTTGGTTGGATATATATATATATATATATGTATTGGGAAGGGTTTGTTTGGTATACTGGGACATACTTTGTACCGAAATAGGCTATTTGGTTTAAATAATCTAGCTAAGCGTAATTCAGATTCAAAATCTTAATCTAATTATGTATTTTGTGACATACAAAAAAATCAGAATGATTAAGATTCTAAGTTTGGGTTCTAGATGATAATTATATATATACTTCAGAAAGGAAATTTAAAAAGTGGTTTATATGCAATTGCAATTGACTGTAGAGAGTGCTAATTTTACAGACATCGGGGTGATGAGCGGGGCGGTGCTGTTCATACAGAAAGACTTGAAGATCAGCGACACGAAGGTGGAGGTCCTGACGGGCATCCTGAACCTCTACTCGCTGGTCGGCTCCTTCGCCGCCGGCCGCACCTCCGACTGGATCGGCCGCCGCTACACCATCGTCTTCGCCGCCGCCATCTTCTTCGTCGGCGCCCTCCTCATGGGCTTCGCCCCCAACTACGCCCTCCTCATGTTCGGCCGCTTCGTCGCCGGCATCGGCGTCGGCTACGCCCTCATGATCGCCCCCGTCTACACCGCCGAGGTCTCCCCCGCCTCCTCCCGCGGCTTCCTCACCTCCTTTCCCGAGGTATATACATATCTGTTTTAAACGGCTAGAGAACGATATTTAATATTTTACGTACGTATTTAATAAAAATTTATATATATATATATATATATATATATATATATATATATATATATGAGTAGTGCTATTATGCTTATGCAAATATAAAAAAATTTATGTTTTTAATTTTTTGGCATTTGGATCAATCCTTTCAGTTATTTTTAATCTTCGGATTAATATTATTATCCTACGTAGACCACTCAATCCTAAGGCATTTCGACTCTGTAATTCTTAGTCGAAGAGCGAAAAAATAAAAAAAATCAACTCACTTATACTTTCGATAGTATAGTAATTTTATTAATTTATGTTTGACGAAAAATTAATAAACAGGTGTTCATCAATTCCGGCATCCTCCTCGGCTACGTCTCGAACTACGCATTCTCCCACCTGCGGCTGGACCTCGGGTGGCGGCTGATGCTGGGCGCGGGCGCGGTCCCGGCCGTCTTCCTGGCCCTGGGCGTGCTGGCGATGCCGGAGTCGCCGCGGTGGCTGGTGATGAAGGGCCGGCTGGCGGACGCCAGGTCGGTGCTGCACCGCACGTCGGACACCGCCGAAGAGGCCGAGCTCCGCCTGCTCGACATCAAGAAGGCTGCCGGCATCCCCGCCGACTGCACCGACGACTTCTTCATTCCCCCCAAGCAGCGCGGCCGCGGCGGGGAGGGCGTGTGGAAGGAGCTGCTCCTCCGGCCGACGCCGCCCGTGCGCCGCATCCTCGTCGCCGCCCTCGGCATGCACTTCTTCCAGCAGGCCTCCGGCATCGACTCCGTGGTGCTGTACAGCCCCCGCGTGTTCCAGAAGGCCGGCATCACCGACAGCAACATGCTGCTCGGCACCACCGTCGCGGTCGGCTTCGTCAAGACGCTCTTCGTCCTCGTCGCCACCTTCCTGCTCGACCGCGTCGGCCGGCGGCCGCTCCTGCTCAGCAGCACCGGCGGGATGGTGGCGTCCCTGGCGTCGCTGGGCCTCGGGCTGACCGTGATCGGTCACCGGACCGACGGCACCGTCCCGTGGGCCGTCGGCCTCTCAATCGCCTCCATCCTCGCCTTCGTCGCCTTCTTCTCGATCGGCCTCGGCCCGATCACGTGGGTCTACACGTCGGAGATCTTCCCGCTGCGCCTGCGGGCGCTCGGGTTCGCCACGGGGGTCGCGCTGAACCGCACCACCAGCGGCGTGATCACGATGACCTTCATATCGCTCTACAAGGCGATCACCATCGGGGGCAGCTTCTTCCTATACAGCGGGATCGCCGCGGCCGCGTGGGTGTTCTTCTACACGTACCTCCCGGAGACCCGCGGGCGCATGCTCGAAGACACCGGGAAGCTGTTCGGAATTACGGATATGGATAATGAACAGCCACCTCAAAAATCCGCAGAAGGAGAAAAAGGAATTCAACTCACTAACAACAACAGCGGTAGTAACACTACTGCGACTGAAACAGGGACTAACGGGCAATTACCAAAAGTTTAGTGGCTTAGTGTGTTAGGGATCAGATTGTAAGAAAGAGAAAATGGGAGGACTTTACTGAGAGAAATTGTAAGAGGATTGGTGTGACCACCCACCAATGACAATCGTTGGTTGATGTAATTGGTTGGGAAAAGAGGAGTACTACTGCTACTTTTTTTTCTTTTTCTTTTTTGTGTGTAATTATTGGCGGATATAATTAGTTATGGGGTCTACAATAGGTGTCGTATTGTAAAAGTGCAAATGGGTGAACGAATCAAATAAAAAAAAAAGGGGGGCTGAGAAGGAAATTAATGCGAGGAATTTGGTACCAAGCAAAATTACATATACAACAAAAATCTATAACCATATACGAAGACACAATAAATTTTACCACTTGGTACCAAGCAAAATTACATATACAACAAAAATCTATAACCCTATACGAAGACACAATAAATTTTACCACGTGGCAAATAATTCTTCATCCTTTTTAAACCAACAATCTATATGAAGGTTCAATAAATTTTTTATATGTTCTAATTATTTTAATTCTTATCTATAATCTATAACGTAAATTTAATAATTAGTAATTGCTAATAATAACTATAATTTAATATATAATTAATATATATAACAACTTCCATGATTAGTAACCGAAAGTAATTACGTTTCATACTCATCTTTAAACAAATGTAAATTTCTAAATTAATGCACATTTAATTTGGGGCCGTTTTTCTTTCTAGGAGTGGAATCTTTAAATAAAGTTTTCAACAATACTTTTTTAATTTGGCTTAAATATGAGAATTAAATCCCCCATTTACTCCTTTTTATATTGTCTCTTCATTTGCATAGATAACAGTTACAAAAAATTTTAATTATAAACTCACTATAAATATTGACCAGAGTAGAATGAAAAATTTGTCAGATTTTTGGTCAGTAATACTTTTTTTTTTTGCTTTCCGAACATAGTAGATTATCTTATTCTTCTTTTCTTTATTATGCATTCATAGCCTCCCAGTTTTTTATTTTCTTAGCCAATTCGCACCGTCATCCTTCATGGAGAAAGTAGATTAATCTGATCAATTCATTTGATTAGAGAAGAAGATAACCAATTAAAGACTTAGTGTAAGTTAACCAATTAGTTTTTTTTTTCCTTTATTTCTTTTTTTTTGTTTCTTCTGGAAGCAAAGACCATATAATTTTTAATATACTATGTCATAAAGATTTGATATGTTCATCTATAGATAATTTATTATCACCTATATATATGATATAGTGCATATTTTTATATAGGCAGAAAATAATCCCCTGTATCATATTTGATACACTTAGATTTCACATACCTTCTATAATTTTTTTAATTTGATTTTATCATCATTCTTCAATTAATTTGCATATTTCTTTCTACACCCTTCTTTCTTCCTCTCTTCATCTCTTCGCCATATTATTTTTATACATGTATAATTTCGGACTATCATCGATGATCAACGATGATAAAAAAAAATTATTTCGATTATATCTGCCCGCTGCATCGCGCTGGTAACTACACTAGTTATTATTATATCACATGGTAATATTTTTTGCGAATCTGTGGCTGCTAAAATTTTGTGACGCCCTAACTTTTCAGGGGGTAATCCATTCTAGAACTACTCCCGTCCTAACACGTTTAACTCTCTTAACCTCTTGGACCTAACCACCGCCCAAAATACTTAAGCTGGGTTAAGCCGGGTTAAGAGTTCTAGCCCTATTATATCTAATATATAAGACTATCTGGGGTCTCACATTCTCCCCCATTTTAAGCCCTGACGTCCTCGTCAGGCTCAGACTCACAAGTACCAGGCGATGTGAGACTCGTCTCGCTGGCCTTGTCATTCCGATTCTGGCTCAGCCAAGACTCATCTCACACTTCCGGCTGGTAATTGGCTCTGATACCAACTGTGATGCCCCAACTTTCCAGGGGGTCACCCATCCTAGGACTATTCTCGTCCTAACACGCTTAAATCTCTCAACCTCTTCGGCCTAGCCACCGCCGAAAATGCTTAAGCCGGGTTGAGAGGTTCTATCCCTATTATATCTCATATATAGGACTATCTGGGGTCTCACATTCTAAATTTTTTCTAAGTTAGAAAAAATCTAAAATTTTATAGTGAAACTTTGAAAAAAAATTAATGAGCTCAATTATTTTGTATTTTGTATTTGCATTTTATTTGCATAAATCTTATATTTAATTTTGTTTTCTTGGAAAAAAAATATATTTTGAATTTGCATAAATAAGTGGGTTGGATTCACGAGAATGGGCATCACAGACGACAGGGTATACCACTCACTATGTCGGCATTGAGAAGAAAACAAGACAAATTAATTTTGTTTTTTTGTGTTCTTTTGTTTCTTATGTTAAATATTAATATGTATATATTTACTATAAACAAATCACATTTTGTATGTGTGTCAATCAATAAATATTATTATATTCAATTTTGATATTAACAGATAAATGTATCAAATTTAGTCATTACTCACCGACTAAATTTAATCAAATTCAATAAATTTACTTTTTGTGATTCTAAGGCTAAGATATAGATAGAAATAACTATACCAGCTTATTTCAGATATTCGAAAATTATTATTTTCTCGAATAAAAAATTTACATTTGAATATAAAGGGATGATAAGGAGTTATCCCCCTTATTCCCGATCCAAATGCTATATTATGAATCGATCAATCACCAAATGAATGCAATGCCATTTCCTTGTCTTAAACCTCCTATCAACAGTAGATCATCATCTGTCAAACCAATCAAATAGTAATAAGTAAATATTCAATAGTTCAATAATCGGGCGGTTCGCAAAACTACTGTTATCTATAGCTTTTCAAATTCTTCTGTCGAGTGAATGGCGTTTCTTACATATTATTGTATTTTGCAATTTGATAGACGGTATACTTTTAGATATCGTTTGGCTCGGGGATAAGCAAAAAATGACTATTTCAAGAATAAGTATAAATTGAGGTATAAGCGGAGATTAAATCAATTTTACGTTTGGATAAAAATTAGGTTATTTTTTGGAATAAGAAAAATAGCGTTTGGTTAGATAAGATGGAATACAAATTAAAGTGGGTAGTTATAAATAAAAAATAATGATATCATATCTAATTAATTAATACAAAATATTAATTAAGTAATAATTCAACTTATTTAATCTACTAATTAATTATGAATATTGCTAAAAAATCCTTAATATTAATTAATAAATTAATTAGTAATTAATAATTTAATTAATCACAAGTAATTTAATATATTAATAAATTAATAAATAAATTAGTTAATAATAGTCAGATAATTAATCAAGAAATTAATTAAATTACTCAAAATATTAATTAATTAATCAATATAAATATTAGTTATTGACTAAAGTATACTAAATAATTAATTATTTATCAGCAAATTAATTCAAATAATAAATTAGTTACTCAAATAATTAATTAAATATTTATTAGAGTAAAAAATTAAGTAGTTAATTAGTCATCCAGTTAATTAGTAAATAAACTAATATATAAAACATTAATTAAATAATATTTTATTATAAATCTAGCTTGGATATTTTATTATTTTATTATTAATTAAATATATTATGTCTATATAATTTATGTTTAGCTAAATTTAGAATCTTAATTAAGTTGGGAATATCGCTATTCCGCCAAAAGGGTGAAATATTTTATCTCAGCTATTCCGGAATAATCGAGAATAGTAAAGTTTGACCGGAATAAAATATCCCGGCCAAACTTCACCCCGTTTGGCGGAATAGCGGGGATAACTAAAGTTATCCCCGCTTAACCCCCAACCAAACGGGGCCTATAAAGACTTCGTTTGATTCGGGTATAAATAAGAACTAGCTATTTCAGGAATAAATATAAGTGTGGGGATAAAAAAATAACGTTGGGATGAAAACATGGTGTTCGGGAAGGACACTCGCACTAGAAAGCATTAATTGCTCACTAGGAAAGAATTTTTTGAAGTACTTAGAATAATCATTGCATGAGGCGGCTGCATTGAGCCTAACAACTAGTTTGAAGCTCACAGCAATATATTAAAAATTAAATCAAATAGTGATCTGAAAATATTACTAGGCTAAGGATCACTAATTTAATTAGTCGGTCGATTACTGATTGAACAAGTGACACTAGCACAGCATTATAAATATTTAATTATTATTTTTAGTTTTATTATATAGACAAATATATTATATTAATTTTGTTGTACAATACTTAGTTATAAAATATTAATTTCTAGACCAAATTTTGTAGGTACACGCTTTCAAGTGAACACTTTTTTATAAAACTAATATGTGCTAATAAAAAATAAAATCAGTTGAGCTGATTTTAAGCGATTGGATTTTAATACGACTTGATAAAAAAAATTCGACCAGTTTGATTAACACCGAACTGGTTCATTAGTTCGCTGGTTGAACCGCCGGTTCGAATGGCTCAAAATGGATTTTCGGTTCAAAGGAGTGAATCGAACA
Organism: Puya raimondii; assembly: GCA_016920855.1. NCBI lineage: Eukaryota > Viridiplantae > Streptophyta > Magnoliopsida > Poales > Bromeliaceae > Puya > Puya raimondii. The sequence goes on along the minus strand of JABWPP010000044.1, from coordinate 2,578,531 downwards.
GTTTTATAGAATGTGTCACGGTTAGACTGGCCGAACCGGCCGATTCGACTCGATTTTTAAATAATTGTTCACAAGGCCAACTCTGCTTAGGCCTGGCTTATGGGCCTAAAAGCAAATGGGCTATTTGATGGAAAGAGTTGGGCCTCGAAAGCATATGAAAATACGTTTCTCCATTCTTGGGGGACTGCAAAAATTATATCTTATCCGATACATTATAATATGCGCAATATGATATTACTGTACAAAATAAATGAATTACTTTCTTTTGGTATTTTCTCGTATAATACCATCTCCATGCAATCTCAAATAGCATTTTTCTTGTGCTTTCGTGTATTGTTATTTGAACTTGAATATATTAGTACTTCGTTTGGATGGATAGAAACAGAGAGAAATGAAAAGAAACTCAGGAGTAAATTATTTTCTCTCATCTGATCAGAATTAAAATTTACCAAGAAAAAAAAACATAGATAAAATGACCTTCTATAATGTTTTTTTTTTTTCCAAAAGTGAAGAGAAATAGAGTAAAAACTATGTTCTCTTCTTTTCCTCCCTCCATCCAAATAGAGAGAAAGGAAAAATGCTACTTATATGTTTACTACTGTTGAGATGTACACCTCAAAACCCTCCATTCTAAGATTTAAATAAATTTTTGGGATAACTTCAAATACCACCCATGTGGTTTCGTGCTTTCTCACTTTAGTACTCTGCGGTTTAAAACGTATCACTTTAGTACCCTGTGGTTTGATTTTTTTTTATTTATTATCTTTTTGTTAAATTAACGAGAAAGTTAAAACTACAGGATAGTAAAATGAATATTTGATAAACCATATGTGGGATATTTGAAATTTTTTCTGTATAATTTAACGAAAAAATTAACAAAAGATAACAAAAAAAAAGAATAACCAAACTACTGGGTACTAAAGTGATACGTTTTAAACCACATGGCACTAAAGTGAGAAAGCACGAAACCACAGGGGTGACATCTCTTTCATTCAAAGAACACCAAGGCAATCTCGATTAAAAATTGATAAGGCTTTGAATGTCATAATATCAATTCGATTAAGCCGGACTTCTCCTATCTCTTAGCTGCGTGAACTCTTCTTCTCTTATGATCTTTCTAGTTAGAGAGAGAGATCAGTCCTTTAACGCGATCAATTACTTATATTAAGATGATAGCACCAAACCTTCACCAAAGCAGATTCACCTGATTCAACAAGAGGCAGGGGAGATTTTTCCGGTCCTGATAGAGCTAGAAAGAGGGTTTTTCCTGGTGGAAGAGTGGAGTCCTCTTCTGGCCTATCAACAAGTGCTAAGGAGAAGGAGAAGTTGTCGTCTCCAGCGGCGCCTTCGAAGTCCAGAATGAAGAAGCTGGTTCGATAGGACCAGGAGTGGTTAATCCCGAAGCATTCGGCATTGCTCCGAGCGGGGTGGCGCACTTGCCTCCTGATGCCCCTGCTGATAAAAATGGTCTTATTCTTTCAAATTCATTTGAAGTTATCCCTTAATTTTTTTAGGTTCTTAATATTTAAAGAGCGATAAACTAGTATAAAAAAAGTTAGATCTTTGGACGAGAAGGTAATAAGAAATACATCTCCAAAATTGATGTGTAGCATTGCTCAGACCTAAATCTTTGGCATATTCGATAGGATTGAAAATGGATCGATATTATCTAATTGGAGTTCACTCTGAATAATTCGAATCTCCAAATACCCGAGAATGAATTAAGATTTTATTATCCGTCTAGGATTCAGATTCAAATACAGATTTCTAGTTATTTTTACTACATTTAGATTATTTTGAAGAGTATTTTCAGTATAAATTATAAGAAATGGACGAAATAGTGATGGAATTCTGACAGAGAGGGGCTAAATATAACAACTTGAAATATTGAGGGAATAAAATATGAATTTTTAAAAAATTTTAAGCAAAAATAAAAAAATAAATATTTATAAGAGGGTTTTGTGTAAGTTAGCCAATTCTAAAACCCGATAAAAACCCTAAACCCAGACTGCCGCCGAAAGTAAACCCTAGACACGCCGGCCTCCATCACTTTGATCTGCCGACTGCTGCCAGACGAAACCCTAATTTTATGTAGGACAGACAGACAGGCGGTCTGCGCAGCCGAGAGAGTAATTTCTTGGTCACAATATTTTCCTCTTCAATTCTCTTTTTTTTTTCTTTTTTTTTTCTCTAAATGGTGGATTTTGGATCTGAATATGATGAAGATGGTAATCCGTTTCCTAATGTCTCGACATCTGAGATCGCGAAACGATCTGTGATTACCATCACATCTTCTGATTCCAACAAATACTATGATGATAGAATCTTATAGAATCTTATAGCCTTTTTTGAGATCATTATATATCATAATGTTTTGCTATCCTATTTAATTTTCACTTGGTAAAGGACAAAATTACATTTGTAAATCACATGCGGGGAAATTGAAGTTTTTCCAAAATTTTATTCAGCAAGAAATAAAAGGAAAATGACACCAGTACAAAACAAGGCCTTATATTTGTAAATGTAATTAGAGATCTAAGTTTGCACCAGTTACCCTCTTCTTAGATTGATGAAGTTCTCATATCCAAGGAGGTTAAAGAACAAGGGGTGCGTAGAGCTAAACGGTTTATTTCATTTTCACTTTACTATTCCGTGGATCAAAAAGTCGTACTTAACTAATCTGTGGTTTAGAGCATTTTGATTTTGCCATCCCGAGGTTCAAAAATTTACACTTAATTGTTTTTATGGTTATCAAAAAGTTTCGCTTTGCTATCCTATTTGCTAGTAGATTTTTTTCGGCAAAAATAAAGGTAAAATCACAGGATAGTTATGTGCTACTTTTTGAACCACAGGGCGGCGAGGTAAAATATTAGCTATTATATATATTTACTTGTATTGTATTTTTGTTAGAATTTGCTATCCTTGATCATTTAGATGTTGTTATGTTTCACCATTTTTTCATATGTTGAGAAACTGATTCTGAGGCGGCAAATGATGCAGATATCTTATCCTACACTCTGAACATGTTGTGTAGACTATACTCCGCTTATTATCTGATGCCATTTTATGTTTGTTGCAATGTTTAGAGTGTTGGTTTCGGTTCTTGAATTTTAGTTGGTTTGCTGTTTTGATTTCAGTGGTGTCCGCGGTTTTTCTGTTGTTTCTTCAACACTCTTTAAAACCATTTTTGTTAGAATTTGTTATCTTTGATCATGTAGATATTGTTATGTTTCTCCATTTTTTTTCCATACATTAAGAAGCTGATTCTGGGGTGGCAAATGATGCAGATATATCTTATCCTACACACTGAACATGCCGTGTAGACTATACTCCGCTTATTATCTGATGCAATTCGTGTTTGTATACAATGTTTAGAATGTCGGTTTCAGTTTCGAATTTCAGGTGGTTTGTTGTTTTGATTTCAGCAGTTTTCGCTGTTTCGGGTATTTCCGGTTTCTCGTTTCTGTTGTTTCTTCTGTAGTCTTTTAAAACTTCAATTGATCAACATAAGTACTGTTAACAAAGTACAGGTGAACCCCTCAACTTTGAGTGATTTAAGAGAGAATTTGGAGATTTAGGGAAATACTTTTAGCAGCTGAAATCGTAACAGGAAATGCTGATAGAGCTTGAATAATCAAAATTAGAAAAATTAGAAGATTTAGCAGCGAAGAGTCCGATTTCAAATGTAGTTGAGGAGTTAAAAATACATTTATACCACTAACCAATATGTAGGAAACAATGCATGGAGAAGCCACCAGATTGGCCATCAGCAGAAGTGGAAGATAGAAAAGAGCGACTGCAGAAGTTTCAAATTGAGTTGGTATTGCTGAAGCTCGAAGCAGAAGCTATAGTGAGCTTACTTTTTGAAAGGTTGATGAACTGATCTTTGTCTTAGTAATGCTATGCTCTTATCCTCTTGGATAATTTGCAAATTATACGCATATATGTAGAGCTTGGTGTCTTTCAATTTGTGATTTATGATGTGATGTGGTGCCCATATCTAGCATCTTGAATTGCTTTTGGGTGTTTGAATGCCATGATTTGCGTCCCGTATCAGATGAACGGCTCACTAACAAATATTTGTTGCAGTGCCCAACAAAACTGTAGAGCTTGGTTGTGTCGCGTATCAAAGGTTATATCCCAGGTTATATCCCTACTCGAATCCAAGGGAAAATGTATGATCTGAATCCGATGTAAATTTTTTTGTTATGTAAGAACATACAGATCTTCTCTGAATTATGGGTCATAATTTTTTTGTTATGTAAGAACATACAGATCTTCTCTGAATTATGGGTCATTTTGAATTGACTATCTAAATTTTTAAAATTTTGATTTTACTATCTAATTTTTTAATTTGTTTTATAGAAATTAGTCAATATCATTTTGACTTCATAATTTAAGCTAATTATTTATTTTAATAATGTATAAGTGTGAGAATTATATAAAGTATACTAAGTAAATGTAAACAACGTATTTAAATTTTAAAGTTAAAATACTGTTGACTGATTTAAATGAAACAAATTAAAAGATTGGATAGTAAAATCAAAATTTTGAAAGTTTGAATAGTCGAATCAAAATAGTATAGTTCAAATAAGTTCGGTATATTTTTACTCTTTTGTTACTCAACGTTGTTAGGGGTTACTTCTTCATCTTCTGTTTTTTTTTTGTAAAAAAAAATTCTTGTAAATTGTTGTTTCTGAAAACTTGAACCTGCAAAGTAAATCTAAAATATGAAACCAAAACGAAAAATTATTCGGTTTTGATAAATAAAAAAAAATCCAAAAACTTGAAACCAAACAACTATATTTAATATTTAATAAACTTAATTAATAAATTAATTAATAAGATGTAATGATAACTATACAAGTGTAAAAGGACTGTGCACAAGTAAAGTTATTAATATTATTATATAAACTATATATTTTTTATGTATTCTTTTTATATTATTCGATGAGGAGTTACTAGAGTGTCACATCTGGCAAAAAGATATATATTTTTTCTTTTTCTTTTTTTTGTTTTTTTCCTTGAATGCTTTGGAACACAAAAGCTGCTTTCAGTCCTAAAAGAGTTTTCTAGTTCAGATGCGCTGCAGGGCTATCCACCTATGAAGAAATTACTGCCTGCACTCTGTGTATTCCAGATAGCTCACATGCTGCCTTAAAAATTTGATAATTTAATTTCTCAAATTTTTTTTTTTTGATAATTTACAAATCTTAATATTAGAATCTGCTCTGGTATTTGCATATAATAAAGAATTGAATTTTAAGACTTTATTATCTAAGTTTCAAAGTCTGATAAGAACAATATAGAAAGAAACATTATTTAATTCATTTAAAGGTTATTTGATTGGATATAATAATAAATACAGTATAATTTTTAGTTGGATGTAATAGAAAGTGCCGTAAGTGTAAATAAAATTTTGTTTGAAAGGTTATTAAGGAGGTTAGTAGTTTATTTTTATTTAAAATTATTTTTTTCAACTGCTGTCGTTGGAACTATGACCAACTTAGTTAGGTGTAATTTCAATTACTGCATTTAAGCCTCCTCGTGCAATTCTAATTATAGTAATTGAATTCGAATGTATCAAGCCAAATAACGAATTTGAATTTGCGTGCAACCAAACAACCTCTTACAGCAGGCATCTAAAATTTACTCTTGATATATATATATATATAAACCACTTAATTTTCACAAAACGCATTAAATTAAACATATTCTTAACTTGACCTTTCTATGATCAGATAATTAGTTTGTTTAGAGCAGTTGATTGTTAACATCCACGTTGGAGGGTAAGAATAGACGTGTTCAGTTGAACCAAAATAAATCGCTAATCAAATCAAACCGGATCAAAACCAAACCAAAAATCTAGTTCTTTTTACAAACGATCCGGTTCCGCTTCACAGTTCCCAAAAACATGAATTTTTCGGCTCGTTTCAGATGTTAGCGTTTTAAAATATAGATTAACTGAACTAGACCGATTTGATTCATACAGTGGGGTTAGAATATTTTTTATAGTAGATAGATAAATAGCATTGATCTATTTTTATTCCTCCCGATCCGCCCCATTCCCTCACTCTCTGAAGAAGCGCCCTCTCTTGCTTCTCTTGATCTCTCGCCGCCTGCTCTCTTTTAGGAGGAAGTCTATTGTGTCACGTTTGCATCACGTCATCAATAACAAGCCAATTACATCTCTTTTTTTCAAAAAAAAGTATAATAAATTTTTTTTTTATAATTATGATGGGACATATATACTTAAAAGAAAAGATTTGATTGGTTTGGGACACCACGTCAGCATATAGCATATGCACCCGTTGCATTTTAGAATTTTTCCTCTTTTAGCGGCTATCGTCGATGCTGCCGCACCAAACCGGATTAACCCCGGTTTGCGAAACTAATTGGAACCGGTTTGAAGCTGAAACCGAAAAGCGACAGAAGGTAAACCGGTTCGGGACAGAAAAGAAAAAAAAAAGAGCAAAAAATTGGGTTTTTTTTAGGCATTATTTCATGAGATGTTGGGATGCACCCGGCGCAGGCAATAGTGTCTTTTTTTTTTTTTCGTTTCCTACACAACACCGTTGAATATAAAAAAGAAGAAGAAGAAGAAGAAGAAGAGTTAGAGAAGATAGAGAGAGAGAGTCTCCTCCCCCCTCCCTCCTCTCATGCTCTCCTTGCTCCCCCTTCAATCCCTCAACAAACTATGGTATATTCTCCTTTTCCCCACAATCCCCATCTCTTTTCTCCCTCCTCCTCAATACCCAAATCCCCCTACTTTTTTGCTTTTTTTTTTGATTTTTTTGGTACATTTTTGGAGAGGAGAGCCTTGAAGTAGAACTAGCATTGACTTGTGGCCTCATGGAAACCCATTCGATCCAAATGATGTTAGATGATCTCTCTCTCTCTCTTGTTGTTGTTGTTGTTGTTGTTGTTGAAGTGCCCATTGACTTGAATCTTTGTAGTGTTAGATGTGAAGAACCCCAAAAGAAGGAGAAAAAGAAGAAGAAGATTTTGATTTAGTTTGATTCAATGATTGGTTTTGTTTTTCATGTGCAGGTACATGCGTCTAGCTAATGAATTTGCGAGAACCATCGATTCGCCTTTGCATGTATGTTGCTCTTTTGTTGCATTGGTTAATGTTTATGTCTCTTTAAAACTAAGTTTATGCCTCAAATTGGTGCCAAGATTTGGTTCTTGTGTTGTTGCTGTTGGAATTTTAGATGATTTGGGGCCATTGTTGAAGACTGTGAATCTATTGATTTGGTTATGGACAATATTTTTAGGGGTTATAGCCAAATTACTAATGGAGTGTCTTGTGCTGAGTGATTACTGTGAGATTGAAACCCTGATTGATGCTTAATTTGGGCTTTTAGATAAGCAGGGAATACATTAGCAGTATTGATGTTCTTTCTATTATTATTATTTTTATTATTTTTTATTTGGACTGCATCTAAATTTGGTGGTATTATGCAGAGGATTCAATCTTCCATGATTTTGAAGTTTATCTTGGGATTTTTCTGGTATTTACTCCATATAGTGGTGAGCTTGGTGCATATTTGGTCATATGCGATTCAACAGTTGCGGTGCTACATCATTTCAAGTGGGTTGTTTGCAAAGTATCGAAATTTCTCTCTGAGCCGTCTTCGCTACTTGGCTGTCGTAGTGGACAGTCAAGAAGCTAAGCATACCGCGAAGATCAAGCAACTTCTGTCGTGGTTGTCGGCTATTGGTGTGAAGCATGTCGCCCTTTATGATGCAGAAGGTGACCATAATTGTCCATTCCTTTCTAAACATGCGTGTTATTGAGACTAGTTGTATGTTCATACTTTGTTAAGCGTAGATGAAAAGTGCAGAAAGACTCTATCGTGAATTTCACATGAATGCCTATTTGGTCTTCGCTTCTAAACTGACTTCTCTACCTAAGAAAGTAGAATCTTCTAGATGCCAAGCCTTTGGCAAACTAAAAACGTCTGGAGCTTTTGCTGTGTTTGGGGTGCTGCAATGAACTTTTTGACGCGAGAAGCTCCAACATGAAGATTCTAATTCTTCTACAACATGAAGTTGTTCCGAGAATTTTAATGGAAAAGCACAGTTTGCTCAAGGACCACTTGTGCAGAAACTGTAGCGAGGTCAAATGGGCTAAAATCTTGAAAATCATTATATTTTTTCTTAATTAGTTGCTTCTGTAGAGGAAGAAAACTTACTATGACAGACCTTTTAAGAAGTTGAGTAGAGTTATATTGTTTTCCTGTCTAGGTGTGCTGAAGAAGTCGATTGAGTTTGGTCAGACGAGATTGAGAGATGGAAATGCGGCAACATGTCTTGTAAGTTAGATGACCTAGATTGCTGATTCCTTCATCCATGGCGTGATTAAACATGTTTCCCAACTTTCAAATTTTAAATTCCTGCCTGTTCGTTTTATGGTTAATCATATATGTTTTTGAGATGTAGGATGGTGATGTAAACTGTGTAACTTCTCTTTGTAATTATGAGAAAATGTCGATAGAGTTACTTTCTATTACTGATGGTAAAGAAGGGATTGCCAAAGCAGCTAGCTTCCTATGCTCAGATTACTTGAAAAATGATTCTGACATCTGTGGCAGAACCGAGACTTTATTCACAGAAGCCAACATGACTAAGGCTTTAAGAGCTGTAGGTGTGTTAATTTTTTTCATTCGTGTACGCTATTTTCACTATAGACTTATTCTCTTAATCTTTGTGCATTTTAACATCGGAGCTAGGATGTTAATAGCGCTGAAAATTCCTTCAATTTAGGTTGTTATGGTCCAGAGCCTGACCTCCTCCTTGTCTATGGACCCGCCAGATGTCATTTAGGGTTTCCTCCATGGAGACTGCGGTATACAGAGATTATGTAAGTTTGTTTTGGTTATTGAGTTATTTCTATACATTTATCTAGTTCCCAAAAATATATCTAGAATAGTGGTCGTCATTGATTTTCCTATATTTTTCCTATTAACTTTTTTCCTTACGATTTTTACATTTTCAAAGGTTCTTATTTGTCCTTTCACTTATTTAAGAAGTCCTCTCTCTTATTTAAGACACTCATAACATAGACTTCTTTGGTTGGACACATTTAAGTGGAATTTTGTAGTACTTCTTTAGGACAGCTAGATCTTTGTATCTTTCTTTTATGTCTCGTTGTGCAATTTAGTACCATATAACTGGTTGTCTTTTTTCTTTAATATATATTTTATTCTTTTATGTTTGAAGATTCACTAGCTTGAAAATGAAAGAAATTTGTTCATTAAGTGTAACATCAGAAGCCTGATACAACTTAGAAATACAGCAGTCAAACTGTATGTGGGGAAAATAGGGGAACCACGCTACTCAAACTTAGGAGTGCAGTTCATTGGTTGTGGCTCAGAGCTTGGCATCGAATCTAGTGAGAATTTGTTTTTTTTTCATAGAAACTTGGGATGATAGTTGTGCTTTACAAATAAATATGATAATATCATTCTAGGCTATGCTAGCTTAGCTATGGAAGTGTTCTTTTTTTTGTATAGGGTTAAAATAGGTTGTTTTGGAAAGGATGCCTGTTAAAATCAGGGTTTCTTTTTTTCAAGCTGATAGAGCTACGGGTGGTTGACTACTCTAGTTAGTGGCTGGTCACCTAATTTTGTTATTTTCAGAGGAAGAAATTGTTACTGAAATGTTCAACACCATGTTCCTTATTCATTTACATGGAAGCTATTTCAAATCTATACATGCTGGAATATACGTGTTTAAGCTTTAGATTTATATTCTTATTTTTTTCAATTAATGTTATTGATTAATAGTCTTAGCAACATAGTCAGCGTTAAATCAAAGTCGGATGGTATTTTCTCTCTAGCTTCGTCGATAGGGAACTCTAGTTAATTTAGGTAGCTCTCTCTGTATTTTTAATATATTTTGTGTGTATGCATGTAAATATGCGACTAAGATCAAAATTAATCCATCATTAGGATCAAGTTTGCAAAGTTTAGTAAAACTCTAACCAATTCATGTGATTTTTTACGTAATTTTATGTAACTAAATGCGCCACAACAGGATACCAGGCAATTGAAAGAAAAGAAACAAATGCTGTCCTGTTTACACTACTGTAGCATAAAGAGTAAGCAGGAATGTTTTATTTATCTCTCTTTTGATAACTGGGTAACTTTGCTTCATACTCTTTCCATTTGTATTTGCATTGGTTGTGCGAGGTGTTAGCTCCGGATTCTAGGGCCCATGTATAAAGCTTTCTATTAGCTTGTGGTATTCAATTCTATGAATTCATCTTAAGCCTTTGAATAATGGTGATAGATAGAATTAGTATGGAGTACAAGTGAAGAATTTTACTATTTCAAAAACAAAATATTTAATTATGAAGAGTGAAATATGCATAAATCTATGTATTCGTTATCAGTAACATCGCATCGTCTAGGAATCTTACCGTCACTACCGTCGCAGTTTCCAGAGGTTTAAAGAGATTAATACAAATACTTTTGTAAGCTTATTTTTGGGAACATTTGCTAACTGTTAAGTCAATCAACAAATTTTCCCATTTCATGTATTGCATCAAATTTTCTGTCATTCGTGCTTTTTCAGAATTCCCTGATTCCTCTGTGTTTCGGTACGCATGCCACAAAAGTTGAACCACTTCCTCAGTTTTAAAACTACTTTTTCAGATGCATCCTATAATCAAATAACATACATCAATTTGTTTTCTCCATTCTTATTTTAAGGAACCACTTTGCAAACCGACAACTAAAAACCAAGTTTCTGTTAATTTTGCCAACTGAACCGAACTAAATTAGCCAAAATGTTTTCGTTCGGTAAGGTAATACATTTATCTGATTCCTTTTGCCCTTCTGTTTATTTTGAAAGTAAACTAGCTGATCTAGGACTTAATTATGTAATCAGATTTCTCAAGTATCTCTTGTTGTTTGAAGACAAAAAAGGTTATGTTCTTCCTACTGAGGACGTTAGAAAAAACTAAGAAGTCCTAGAGTAGCCTAGAGAAATTAGAATTAACATTTGTAATCTGCGATAGATATGAATGCAGCAATTACATGTACTGTACATATCTAATGTAGTACTTCACCTTTCTTTTTCGTTTTTTTTTTCCCTCTGTCTATCATATTCTATTCTTTTATAATCAATCCTAGACTTAATTGGTTAATTGCTAATGGTTTTGTGTTTTTTTATTCAGGCATATGGGGCCTCTGAAATCCATGAAATATAGCGCCATTGTGAAGGCCCTGTATGATTTTTCAAAAAAGTACCAAAACTATGGTAAACCATCTTTTATTTTGTTACTTTATTTGTATATTCCGTACTCTTATACAAGAGGAAGCCTAATGCTTATCGCTTAATATTATCTCTTCTTCTTTGCTTCATTATCCCGCTTGCGGAGGCACCAAATTTCATGCTGATTACTGGCACTTCTGAATTTTAATGAATAATCCCTTTCCGATCTCTTTCTTTTCAGGTTCTTAGTTGAAATGCTGATATGATAATGACGAAGAGGAGCTTTAGTTTTATTATTCGGAATTTCTCTAAATTTCAAGAGGTCGAATTACTATTCAACTGGTTATTTACGGGAATCGCAGATGAATACTGTTTCTGATAGTTTTTCCCCCCCTTTCTCTTATGTCATATTATAATTTATAGCTTCACAGAATCATAAGATGTTTGGTAAACATTGTAATCAATAAGATTCTGAGAAGATGCCACAGCTTTATAAACAATGTTGATCTTATATATTTTTGTAATGCTTCATTAGTCTTTACTTATGTTACAATGCTTCTTGAGATAATTACTTCAATTTGTTTTTTCAATTTTGAAAAATAATTACTTCAAATTAATTCCTGAAATATTATCGAAATTTGGGACCAGCTCTGAAGATCGAGAAATCCTTGGCAAAATTTTCTTTTCCATTCTTAATATATAAATTTGGTCAGTAAACTTAATGTCAGATGACAAAATAGTGTCAATTTGATAAATTTATAGTAAGTTTCAGGAGCATTTGATTCATTCGATAAGTATTTGTAAAAGCTCGCAGCCCGACAGTGTAGTTTATCTGAAAATGGGATTTCAGAGAGGAGTGATTTGCTGCCGCCACAACTTATCTTGATAACTGTCAGTAGAAAAGAAGGCTTAAAGCACCAAGGAAGAGAGCAAAATAATGCCACAAATTTCTCCAGGACAAAATATAGACCCACAAGTTGAACATAAACAAAACATTTAGCTACTAAAAAAAAAAAAAAATCTACACTCGCAGACTCGCGGACATTGTTTCTTTCTACATGTTAGCTTGAACAACCGAACTTTATGTGAGATGCTCACATACACAGAAACTAGTCAGCATATTAAAAAAAAAAAAAAAAAACCCTTTGCCATAGCATGCAGCACCGCATAACAAGATGACGAACATCATTAGTTTTTACATGCAACTGAGTCTATGACGACGGTGTCGAGAGAGCAGGATATTTCCATAATCTATATACAAATCGTAACCCATATAGGAATTCTACTGCTCGTCCTTCTTACGGTGGCCATTGGGTTCTTGACCGCCATTCCTTTTGCCAACCCCTTGAAGGGCAGAAGCAAAATCACTGCCCATTTGTTGCTTGGCGAACCTCGGATGAGAAGACCCGGGTAAAGATGCAGCCGCCTCAAGCTGCCAGGGGTTGGAGTACCTTTTGGTGGTAGAAATCGACGGCGCTTGACTCATCCATCGATTTTCGCTAGTATTAATCTTTGAGTCTAAAATGACTTTTTGATCAGATTCTGTAAGCTTGGGTTTGGTCTCGTTAAGATTAATTCCTTGATCACTCGTCTGGTCCTTTTCTCGATCTAGTTTTGGTTTAGGCACTACAAATGGAACGGTCGGTTGCCAAAAGGCTGCCTGATTCATGTCCCGAGAGCTGATTTTCTTTTCTCCCTTCTCCTTGAAAACATGATCTGTCTCCAAAAAATCAGTAGTACTACTTTGTTTCACGATTTCTGGGTGCTTATCCTTATCCTTGTCCTGATTTGAGTTCAAATGATAGAAGTCGATTATATCAGCTTTGGCAGTTGAAGAACGCCCCGAAGAAATCGATGTCATGGGAAAAGCCTTCTCAGGAGGCACGGCCGGGGTGTAGTTAGGGGGAAGCAAATCATCCCAATTCTCCAGCAGTTCTTTGTAGACTTTACGAAGAGTGACCTCCGTGAGGCCCGTCACTTTGCATATCTCGGCCTGCGTTTTGCGCTTGTCCTCCAGCTGGCATGCAAGGTATATAGCAGCTGCGGATATGCTGATTGGATTCCGACGTGTGCAAAAGCACTTATTGATAACCACTTCTCCAATATGAGCAGCGAGTTCCTGAGATTTTACATGATATTGTTTGACAAAAGAATATCACAAATATTAGAGAAAAATTAGTCATCATAGTCAGAGACAGGACATTGCACCTGAGCAGATTTATTAAGCTGGAGAAGAGTGCAGAACCTGGGCATATGAACTGATATCGAATTACTATTGATAGGTTGGCTTAGTTTTAGAGCTTCTCCGAGTATTTTGATGTACTTGCCAATCTCTTTCTGAGGAAGGTTGCTTGCGGTAGAGATTTCCTGGTAATGCACAAGATAATAAAAGAGAATTCAGATGTAAAGATAAACATATATTGACTATGTATATTAAAGTCATATACTATCTTTCATGATTCTTAACAAGAGTTTTATTTAGATTTTATGGTTCTTAACAATCTTTTCCAATGTTCTTTACGACTTTCACTGTCAAATTGCTTAGTCAAAATTCCAAACATCTAGTTGAGTGCACTTAGTTGAGTGCACTTATTTATAACGTACTGCTAGAAGTAACAATGCAGAGAACCCCTATCTGCCAATGTATATAAAAGCAGCTACTAATCAAGAATTTCTGGATTTCAAAAATTCATCCATTTTGCTTTCAAGATGAATATAAATTTTGAGACACCAAGCAGAGTATGTTCACAATTCCAAGCAGTGTACCATGAAGACCAAAAAATTGAGCTGATTTCCATTAACAATAGCTGCCATATTTTAATAGTTGCTGAGCTAACAACCATAATCATATAGCCTATGGTCAGATCTTATTTTTCTGATTAGTCACTGCTTTTTTTTCCTTTTCCTTTTCCCCTCTTAGCAAAGAGAGCTATAGACTATGGAGTGCTAAACTATCACAAACAACAAAATATCCCTAATGCCACCGATCATCAGTCTGATTGGTTAGTACCCTGGTCTTCAATATGTCTCTGGTCCAAGTCCTGCTTCAATTGGGGTCCTCAATATGTCTCTGGTGCAAGGCCTGCTTCAAGTGGGAAGTTTTTCATTGAGCCCATGAGCTAGGGTGCGCGTGTGAGCCTATGAGCTAGTTAAAAAATATTCCATTTTAACACAATGTAGGCTATTTAGTTTTGTTTTCTATAAGTGCTAAGTAAAGAGGAAATTCAAAGTCCTAGTGCTTTCATTTACCTCTTTTTCTACCCCTACAATTCATAGCAAAGAGTGATAAAGAGTGTCTTTTGTTACAATTGATTAGACTAGTGGGATGCTTCTCTCTTCAGTAGAATAGGCAAGAATTTCTTCATGATTTCTTCCAAAGTACGGCTCTTACTTGGATTCGAGTAGGTGTTACAACATTCCCTATAGCATTTTGAAAAAGAGGCACTATACATAGAATCCATGGTAAACATTTTGTTGTTAACATATTAACAATACCACAAGGAACTTCACCAATACAAGGTTATAACTTTTAGTGCAGTGACTCAGAGAAATTTCTATCGCTGCCAAAGGTGATAATGCAACAACACAAACTGATTTCTACAGACATTGGAAAGTTAATGCACTCGTTAACAACATACAAATTTCCCTGATATTGCATTGAATCCTTTACTTGATATGACATTGACATATTCCAAAAATGCGATACCCTTAAACAAATCTATTTCTTCAAATTAGAAGGGAAATAGCTCCCAGAAGCATTTATAATCTCTAAGATAGGGTTCACATTGGTTACTTATCCACAATGAGTTATTGTCCTCAATTTCAACCGGGACACAAGAAGTTCATTATTTATTGTTTTCCATGAGCTTATAAACTTCAACATCTCATCACTCCTCATATATATAGAGCGAGAAAAAACAATTAGCATGATGTTCTAGGGCATTGTAACCTTCAAAACCATTCTTCGACAATGAGCATGATGTTTTAGGTCATCGTAACCTTCAAAACCATTCTTCAACAATTAGCACGATGTTTTTGGGCATTGTAACCTTCAAAACCATTTTTCAACAGCTAGCACGACGATCTAGGGCACTGTCACCTTCAAACCCATTCTTCGACAACTAGCATGATGTTCTAGGGCATTGTAACCTTTAAAACCATTCTTTGACAATTAGTATGATGTTCCAGGGCAACTATAAACTTCACAACGATTCTTAGACAATTAGTACGACGCCGCAGGGTATTGTAAGCTTATAAACCATTCTTTGCCAATTGACATGATGTTCCAGGGCAATATATACTTCAAAACCATTCATAGATGGATCTCAACGATAACGAAATCTACGAAATCAGAGCATCCGGTTATTTGAAAAAAAAAAAAAGAAAAAAAAAAATGCAACAACATAGTCCTCAAGAAATATTAGGGAATGGATCAGAACCTGCAGAGTCCTCGGCTCCTGCGCCTCCCGGATCGCCTGCACGAGCGCGGCGGTAGCGAGGGCCTCGACGCTGCGATTCCTGAGGCAAATGGCGGAGGAGCAGTCCCTGAAGAGCTCAAAGGCGTGGTCGGCGATGTCGTGATCGAGCCCTAGGATGGAGGCGACGTCGATGATTTGCAGGTAGGCTCGGAGGTTGTCGACGGAGACGAGCGGCCCCGAGGGATCGGCGCCGCCCCCGCCTCCTCCTCCTCCTCCGCCGCCGCCGCCGAGGAGGGCGCGCTCGAGCTCGGCGAGGTGGCCGGAGAAGGAGAGGGCGGAGCGGGCGAAGACGGGGGCGGGCTCGAGGGACCAGGCGGAGAAGGCGGTGACGAAGCCGGCGGGGAGGAAGGGGTCGTCGTCGTCGTCGTCGTCGCCAACGGCGCCATGGTCGCCGTGGGTTTGAGGAGGAGGGGGTTGGGGTTTGAGGAGGAGGAGGAGGTCGGGGGTGGAGAGGGGGAGAGGGGTGTCGAGGGCGCGGAGGAGGAAGAGGGGGTGGGAGTGGACGCGGCGCTCCTCCACCACGCGGCCGCACGAGGCGCACTCCGTCACGGACCGCCCCGCCGCGGCCGCCACGCACCGCCCCTGCGTCCCCGGGCAGTACGGGCACCGCACCCGCCACATCGACCTCTCTGGCTCTCACACACCTGAACCGCACCGCACCACACCACACCGCACCACGAGAGGGATAGAGAAAGAGAGAGAACTGATTAGGGCCTCTTTTGAGCGAGAATGTCTACTGTATCGTACTTGCAGCACATCATCAATAATAAGTCAGTCATATTTTTTTTTAAAAAAATATAATAAATATTTTTCTATTAATTATGATGGAACATATCAAATCAAAAGAGAATCTCAAATATATCTGATGCATTCTAAATTTTTTTCTTTTGAGCCCTTTGACACTGTGGTCCTCAAAAGTTTAATAGGCAAAGGAGCAACGCTGTTAATACGCGCACACACAAAAAAAAAAAGTGTATATTTTACACTTTCATTCAAGAATAACCGTCGTTTCTTTATATTAAAAATCTTAATTTTTTTTAAAAAATTTACGATGAGGTGTGTAAGATTTATACTTTTTAAGGATGTAAATATAATATTTTTTTAATTTATTATAATTTTTGGTTCAAACTTTCTACATTATTGCATTTAAGTCGTATAGTCTAATTTTAGTTGACTAGGTACTGATATATTAATAATGTAGCAGTAATATGGAAGCTTAGTAATTGCTACGTTATAGAGTATAGCACTACAATATAACTATCAAATTAGCAAAAAATTATTATTTAATCAATTAAATTGGACTATGGAATTTATTGCGATAATTCAAAAAATTTAGCCAAAAAAATCACAACAAAAAAAGTTTGAGAACTGAAATATCACGTTCATCATAGTTTAAGGATCAAAAGTATAGTTTAGCCTTGGTTTTATGAAGGTAAATGCTATTTGTACATCCCAAATGTATATTTTGAATTCCAGTCATCCAATTAGTCGAGTGAAAATACTAGTCACTTGACATGAGACACATGACTAATGATCCAATCCCATCTATAGATGGGTGAGATGTAAGATATAAACTCACTTTTTTATATATGAGTAGCATTTTATATTAGTAAAATTTTAATATCTACTTAACTAAATTAGACTACATTACTTGACTGTAACAATCAAAAAAGTTTGAGCAAGAAATTATAAAAATTAAAGTTTGAGAAACAAAATGTCACTTCCTTCACAGTTTGAGGACCAAAATGTAATTTAGCCTTTGCCTTAGGACTTTGTTTTGCATTTAGCCCTCTCAAAATTTATTTTGAGCAATGCTATTAGCCGGGTATACATTTTACACCCTCATAGTCAAGAGCCAATATTTCCTACTTATCGTATCAATTTTTTACTAAAAAATATTTTAATTTTTGTGAACCTTAGGAGGCACAAAGGGGTATAAGATCTACAAATCCTTGTGAAATGTACAAATAAAATTTTTTATTTATTTTTTCATAAATGACTCCGGCAAAATTATAATTATAGAAATTACTCTCTTCTCATCCACGCTAGCACTAAGCTGGACAGAGAGGGACAACTAAAAATTTTAAGTTGCACACAATAATTCATCTACTGTGTTCTAGAATACGACAATTGAATTATCGTATTTTTTTTGGTAAATCACGTAATCCTTTAAAAAAATTTTAAGTTGCTAAGTTAAAAAAAAATATAATTAAATTATCGTGTTCAACTAAAATATCACAGACCGACCGTCCCTAGCGCAAATGGCAAAGGGCTTGGTGGTTGGTACCCGAGGTCCCGAGTTCGAATCCTAGTTGATTCACATTTCCAGCTAAGTTTATTTCTAAACGAAATAAACGAAGCGGGTAGCGTGCTACCTTTTTCTCAAAAAAAAAAAAAAAAAAAAAAAACTAAAATATCACAGCTGAGCCTCTTACGCCTAACGTGACTCACGCGTGGACAAGGAGAGGGCCGCTCCAGCAAATACAATATTGCAGGGGCTATTGGCGATATTTTTGTTTTATTATTTTGCTCGCGTTTTTTCGTGAAAGGCGAAAGCTTGGACTCTCGTGGACTCGTCCTCAGAGGCATTTCTTCGAACACCTCGGCTACAAACTATACTGCCCCTCGCTTGCTATCGACGCTGCGTGTGCGAGCAATGGTGGGTCTCTCCGAGGGGGAGAGGCGCTTCATCCGGGGCGGGATCGCGCAGGATCTCCGATCGGACGGTCGCCGTAGGCTCCAGTATCGCCCCTTCTCCGTCCAAACCGGTGTCATTCCCCAGGTTCTCTCTCTGTCTCTCTCTCTCTCTCTCTCCTTTTCATTTATTTGACAACCTTTTTTTTTTATTTCTGGATAGGCGAATGGCTCGGCTAGAGTTAGATTGGGGGCAACGGATGTTATTGCTACCATAAAGGTATCATTTTTTATTTTTTTTAAATTTTTTGGGCATATTATTGTAGGAATAGTATATTCAAATTCTTGTTAATTTTTTATCGCAGTTCTACTCCCTGAAATTTTAAGCACTAATTCTGTATAATTGGATATACCGGCGGAAATACTTTACTCTTATTATTATTACAACAGTTGGTTAGCTTGCAATGCACTCTGACCGGGCGACAGATGACAAAAAAAGTAAAAAAAAAGAAAAAAAGAAAGTTTTCAAGTTGAATGATTGCAAGTAATCCGCCATCCGATCTTACACTATATCATGTAGAAATTCTATTTAAAAAATAAAAAAATTGACATTATTCACCCTAGCTTCATTTAGCTGCAACTTAATTGGCGGTACGGATTGAAGTAGGAGATGGGATTGAGGGCCGACGGATGCTTCATGCACTCACAATGTTTGGATGCATTGGGCGGCGGCAGTAATTTTAACTCTAACCGTAAATGAGACCGCGTGCGAAAGCGAGACGATTCCAAAAGTTTGGCATGTCGAATGACCAATTTAATTATTCGAGGACCGAAGTCAAACTCAGTTCAAAGTTCAGGGACTAATGGTGCAATTTACACAAATGAAGTTCGCCCACTTCTGATTTCGCAACTGCCACCCGGGTTTAGAGATTGAATTGTAAACTTTTGCTGTGGTCTTTCGTATTCTTGAAGGGATTTTGAGGAAATAGTTGTAAAAGATACGAGAATCTGATTGGTAGAAGTGTTCATGTAGCTGAACCATAAAATTTCGGGCGTAAGGATCTGTTGCTTTATGATTTGACTTTGCTGTAACATTTTTCTGTTATACGTACTGAAATTGCACGTATCGGATGATCAGAAAACTGGTTCTTCTTTACAGCATTCTGATGCAGCTTAAATTGCAGATTTTGTAATTCTCGATCTTGTTCTTTTGTTCCGTATTTTCTATGATATGTTTAGATATCATCCCCTCCACATCCCCTAAATCCTTTTTCTTTTTCTGAAATCTGCAGGCAGAACTTGGGAAACCAAGCCTTCTTCAACCTGACAAAGGAAAAGTTTCAATTCATGTCGACTGCAGTCCAACTGCAGCTCCTATCTTTGAGGTTTGTAAACTACTCTAGTGGGTAGTTTTTGACATATTATTAATAGCATATTGTGCCGTATTACAATTTGTGCCGAAGATCTTTTCAAAGTCACTACAAATTGTTACTTAGTTGATGATAATAATGGACTCATTACCCGTGCTAGTTACTAGATAACAAGTTGTGACGACAAGTTATGCCGAATATCTTTTTTGAGCAACTCTTGTTTTGTACTATTCCTCGATCCATTGCCAGTCATTATGGTGTATATTTTAGTTGGCCTTTACTAAAGCAGTTATTCCTATAATCATAGTAATGATTCTTGTAAAAAAAATAAAAAATAAAAAATAAAAAATAAAAAATAAAGCACAAAATCAACTTTGTTCTGGATTATCGTGGGATAACAGGATAACTTTGGGATGAGGACATGTAATCCTACAGTTTGCTCTAAAACCAAAGCATCTCATGCGTTGTGCACCTCGCTTTTGGTAGATGCCATTATTACTTACTATCCATTCTAGTTACCCCGCTCATCCATCTTGACATTGGTCGACGCTCAAATTTTTGTATATGTTGTTTCCCTGTAGCTAAGTATTCTGATTTGTAAAAGATGATTATATTTTTAACAGTATTTCCAAGGACAGAAGGTGAAAGTCACAAAGTTTGGAAGGTGTGTTATTGATGAGAGTGTTTAATTTCAACCACTTAAGGTGTGAAAACTGAAGATGTTAATGTGCGAGCATATAGTGCTGAACAAGTTTTATTCTTTGTTAGTAATTATATTTGCAACTTGCATTACAATCACCTCTTATTGATGCGGGAAAGTATGCTGAAGAGCAAAGATTTCTCATGTTAGTTTAGTAAAATTTTGCTTTATATTGCGAACTCTGAAGGAGTCTAGTAATAGCCTGTTTCCGAGTTCACCATTATGTGGATCCGTAAGTGTTAAATCGCATTTTGATGTTCTATTTGTTAACATACACTGCCTTTGTAAGTTTACTCTTAGTTTATGAATCTTCCTAGGGAAGAGGTGGTGAAGAGTTGTCCTCAGAACTATCATTAGCTCTGGAGAGATGTTTACTGGGCGGAAAAAGTGGCGCAGGTACAGTTTAGAGCTTGGCTGGCTCCATCGATGTTTGTTTTTGCTTTAAAGATTATGCTTGTTAGTTGTGCTTCATTTCCGTTGGCAACATACTAGCTGATAATCAATTGTGAAGACTTTTGAAATGATCTGATGTCTTGTGTTGTACACGTAGAACCCATATATCTACCTATTGTCATTTTCGTTACTATGATGTCCGTGCATTGTGTTCTCACGCAGCTTTTGGATGCAGAAGGATGAATGTTTATATAAAACCAATTTTCATTAGCTTCTACATTATTTCATAATTTTGATTGCAGGAGCTGCAATCGATCTATCATCTCTGATTGTTCTTGAGGGCAAGGTGTGCTGGGATTTATATATTGATGGACTAGTCATCAGTTCTGATGGTAATCTACTGGACGCTTTAGCTGCTGCAATTAAGGTATTGCTTCTGCCTGGAATCATTATAAATCTGATGAGCTTACTTTTTCCTACAACAAGTGCAACACTAGAAGGATATTTGACTACGAGCCTCAAATAAGAAATTTAATATAGTTGATATGATTCTCACGAGTCACGAACAATTGCCATGGATTGGAAGTCTGGAATACTCGGGATCTTTTAAGTATAAATTTCTTTGTAAATGAAATACCCACTTTGCATACAGAAATGGCTAAATAGGAAATACTGAAATAATACTCTGAATACTTCCATAAATTAGCAAAATACAACATTGAACATCGGGGATCAAGGGACTCCAAATACATTTAAGTTCGCAGATCAACATACTTTGATAAATCTTGTCACCATATTGTCAACAATATTTTTGTTAGCTCTACCAGCTGCTTAACACTTCGTGATTCTTTAGAGGCTTTGCTGCATATCGTCTGCGGTCCATTCATAGTTCGTAGTCGGTTTCAAAGTAACAACATCCTTATTTCAAAGATAATGTCTAGAAGAATAATTAATCTCTTATCACCAGAGATATTGTTTCTGTCACTTAAACCGGTGCCATTGATGCACATGGAGTAGGCTGTATCCATCAGAAAAATAATGCCCTCTATTTAAGAAGAACAAACTGCATGCGCCTAATGAAGGACCTTGTCCTCGTTCGTGGTGTTGGTATGATAAAAGTTGGAGTGATTTACTGCAGAGATAGGTACTTATCAGATGACGCTTATCTTTCTGGCAGGTTGCCTTGAGTAATACGGGGATACCAAAAGTTAACATTGTTTACGATGCCTCGCCTGATGATCAACCTGAGGTTGATGTTAGCGATGAAGAGTTTCTGCAGTTCGACACTTCCAGAGTACCAGTTGTAATAACTCTAACGAAGGTAAGTCGACTTCGTTCACAGAATACTTCTTGACAAGTACGAGCTTCGAAGCAGATATTTTCACAATTCGAACCGCATAAACTGCGCGTAGTACTGCCACTAAAAGAGATTAAGGCCCAAGTAATTGTAATTCTGTCAAAGCATATACTGCTTTTCCTATCTTGTAGTTTTATCTTCTTTTCAAAAGTAACATCAACTGGTCTTCACTTTTAACTCCTGGACCTGATTATCAAAAGAAGATCACTGCTTTTCACTACTATTGGAGATATTTTATGCATACAAGCTAGATATGCTACTAATGTGATCTGTTTTCTATATGTAGGTAGGAAGGCATTACATAGTGGACGCTACCGCGGAAGAGGAATCTCAGATGAGCTCTGCTGTGTCAGTGTCAGTGAATAGGAATGGGCACATTTGCGGGCTAATCAAGAGGGGCGGCACAGGTTTGGATCCGAGCGTCATTCTCGACATGTTATCTGTGGCGAAGCACGTAAGCAAAGAACTAATCTCCATGTTGGATTCTGAAATCGCCGCTGCAGAAGCGGCTGATGACGAAAGCTGATCTTTATCATCTCAAGAAAAGAGAAAATATGTGAAATTTATTATTATTGACATAAGTTAACGTTTGTTTTCCTAGCAAAATACTATTGATTGTAGTTGTTAAACTATCTTTAAGTGTACATTAATCAACATATATCCATCTGGTAAAATGATTATGCTTTTATAATATCATTTTACATATATTGTTTTTTCGGTTTGGTTTACTTTTGTATTAATCACAAAGAAAGTCCAGCGAAGCTGAGTAAGAAGTAGGGGTGAAAATGGTTAGGAGGATTCAATTATGCATCCGGTCGAATTCGGATTTGGATGTTATGTTTATAATATTTTCGAATTTGGATTTGAATACGGATATATTAGAATATTTCGAATTCAAATTCAGATTCGGATTTGCATTCAGATTTGGATATCCGAAAATTAATATATGTTATTAATTCATATATTATGAAAAACAAAGAAGTGGGTGGTGTAGCTTAGATAGTAGAGAGCTTTCTCATTTGTGAGAGATATGGGATTCCATTCCCCACACCTCAAAATTATGACTAATAATTAAAAAATAATTATTTAAATTTAAATATATATTTAAGATTAAATTATAATTATAAATTTAGATCTGACAATATTGATTGGGGTTTCATTGCTTTTTGTGTGAAGCTAAGGGGGATTATTAATATATATACATATATTATGGGGGATAAGGTGCTTTACTGCGTTTTTAGTTTATTTTATTATGAGTTTTATATTAAATTTGTATTTATATTTGTTAAATATTAGACATTATTCAATAAAATATAGGTGTATAAAAATTTGAACACGAATATGAAATTCTAGTTACATTGTTGTTAAGTCTATATTCATATGTGCATACTAGTATATGTATTATATTCGAATTCGAAGAAATATCCGATCTTATTCGAGTCTGTTTATACGGATATGGCAACGAAAACATAGCATTCGACGCATATCCGCATTTAAATTCGCATCTGGAAAAAGATATAGATGACCCCCGGTAAGAAGCATATTATCTTAGGTGATAATGGTGTTGCAGAAAACACAATCATGAACAACCATAATGCCATTAAGAATGAATGTAAAGCCATTAATAAAACCTTTGGAAACATCCAATATTTTTTTGGTCCACATATAATGACCTTAATTGTCTGATACGCTGGAGACCACCAAGTACCAAACATAACCTTCCTTTCCTGCATAAGATGATAATAAATAAAGACGAAATTTTCTGTTCTAAAAGCATCTTTTTATTGGTCCTTACCACAAAACAAAAAACAAAAACAAAAACAAAATACTACATGGGATTCCCATTGTAGTGAGACAGTTTAATCCACCGCAATCGTAAATAATGGGTGCATTTTAAAGCAGTATGGACAGTAAATTATATCATCTCACCCAGAAATAATCGACAAATATGAGTCCTACATGTTAGTCCCGCCATTTAATGAATTTTCTGTAAAACTGTTGATGTGTTGGTATACTCGTATCACATCTCATACTATGTATAACTGCTCGAGTGGTTTGAACGCATGCTATTATTGGTGTTTGTAAGAGTACAAACAAACACCTCATCTAAGGCCATTTTGAAATGCACAAACTTTACTTTCTTTGATTAATATTCTCTCTAGAGCATTACTGCACTACTATCGGTAGTAAACGGCCAAGTTTACTATCGATTCGTTTTTTATGATAAAACTTTCAAATCGACGATCGACACTGTTAAACATGATTTAGACCATTTAAACTATCTGAAAATTAAATTTCATACTTTTTTAATATTACTAACTGAACGATTAAAATGTCACAGAATTTGTAACTTTTAATGGCTAGTACAATGCATTTGCTCGCTTAACGGTATAGAAGAATCCAAATCAGCTGAATTGTTATTAAAAATTATTTATATTATTTAAAACGAGATCTAGAATCTAGATCTAAAATATAAAAATTGTATCATCATTTTCTGAAGAATATTTATTTTCAGCTATTTATTTTATATCCACTTGATTGACAAGAGAACAATATCGAAAAAGTATAAAATTTGTTTTTCAGATAGTTTAAATGATCTATATCATGTTTAACGGTTCCGATCGTCGATTTGAAAGTTTTATTATCGAAAACTAAGTGATAGTAAACTGAGCCGTTTACTACTGATAGTATTTTAGTAAAGCTGATCATCAATTTGGAAGCTTTATCATCGTAAACAAATCGGTAGTAAACCGAGCTGTTTACTACCGATAGTAGCCCAGTCAAGCTCTCTTTCTATATATAATTCATATATAGATATATAATTTTTATTTTTAATATATATATATATATATATATATAAAGAGTCCGGCTACTATACTCTTATGAGTACGATCGCCTTCGTACTCATAAGTCGTTTTCGATAATAGAGCTTCCGAATCGACGATCCATACCGTTAAACATTATCTAGAGCATTTAAAATTTCTAGAAATCAAAGTTCATAATTTTTTGACATCATTTACCTTATGATCAAAAGATCTCAAAATTGATAATTTTTAACGGCCGGTATAGGATACTTGCTAGTTTAACAGTGTAAAAGAATCGAAATCGGTTGAGTTTTTGATAGAAAAATCTATTCACTATCTAGATAAAGATCAATAACTCCGATCTTAAATTGAAGTATCCGATCATCCATTTTTAGGATGTCGTTCGATTTTGACCGTTCATTTCATGCCCGCTTGATGGACTTTATTATAATTTTAAAAAATTACGAAATTTATTTTCTAGAAGTTTCAAATACTCTAGATCATATTTAACGGGGGGAGGAAGTTGTTAGCCAAAAAATGGAACTGTCAAACATAAACTATGAAAATGAAAATCGATCAGACTGTTAAATACTGATTATGCTAATAGAAGGCATTTCACAACCTAATTATTATTTTAAAAACTCTCAAGCTTTGAATATAAATAAGTAATTAAGTTTTTGCAAGCAATCGGCTATTTTACATACTTGTTATTTATGTATGCAAATTGTTACAGACTTAGTGATTTTGCTCGTCAAAGCCCGTGCGACGCCCGCCTTCCTGCTTGAAGATGAATTTTACAGACAATCAGTCATTTCACAATCTAATTATTATTTTAAAAACTCTCAAGCTTTGAATATAAATAAGTAATTAAGTTTTTGCAAGCAATCGGCTATTTTACATACTTGTTATTTATGTATGCAAATTGTTACAGACTTAGTGATTTTGCTCGTCAAAGCCCGTGCGACGCCCGCCTTCCTGCTTGAAGATGGGCAAGCCTATCTCGATCTTCCTAGTCCGGACCTCTGCGCTCTCAAAGACTAAGTGCAAAAAAGAGAAAACGATAGAGAGGAATAGAGGTTCCGAATTAAGTACTTTATTATTTTAGAAGTTACAGATACGCTCTCTCTTAATTGTCTCCCCCTTGGCCTCAGCCACCCCTCTATTTACAGATAATTATACACTAAACACACCAACTAATACTTAGAAAACTGTTCACATAAATACAAGGTGAACTCAAGAGTTGCCCATGGCCTTTGACAGTTTTTGAGACTTTGATTGCAGCAGTTGTATAACACTTCATCTCCCACAGAAGGTGCTAGAATGACACCTCCTTCACAGTCCGTTTCAGCTAGCGAAGTTGGACCAGAGATTTAGGCTAGACTGAAATTTTTCTAAATCCCTCACAAAATGGTCAGATTCTTAATTTAACTGAGAAAATAATAACTTTGATTCTTTTCAAATTTTACTGAAGTATTTTCTAATTTTTCAGATCTTTTAATATATTTTTTTTTACTGTACTATAAAATAGAGAATTTATTTGAGAAGCTGCCATATATTCGTGTAGAAATGGTGACAGAAGAGGAGAGTTGATGATGACGAGAATTCCAAGAAAAGTTTTTGTAGCCATTTTGTTGGATTCATTGGAGAGCATTTATTTGGGAAAGGGAAAGAAAAGAACAAATGGTGCTATGAGTGCTTATTGACTTAATTACTAAATAAAAAAAAACCTTTTTTTATTTTTTGTTATTTTGTGCATGTGATTCAAAGCGTACACATTCATCATGCAAGCAGGATAAAACTTTAGTGGAAAGCTCTCTAACGACGTTTTATTGAAGAGCTCTCGATTCGCTTCTACGTGTTAGTTTTAATTCTATCCAAAAATTTATTAAATATTTTTTAATACTAATTTTTTTAAAAAAAATTAAATTCTAGAGAAATGGATTGTAATCATTGATTAGAGACATAACTGATACGTGGTAGTGGATTAGGGCTACTGAATGAGGTTTCGTCGGGAGCTCCCCACTGAAGGTTTTTCCGTGCAAGGGCCTAGGTTTTGCACTTCTCCCTTTCTTAACCTTACAGAGCAAAGAATCTCTCAAATATTTTGTTACAAGAATGTTATGTCGGATATTAAATACTAAATTTTGGTAATTTATTTGAGATTTTGAAGAATAAATATTGTTTTATATTAATTAATATGGTATCAGAATGAAATATTTTGTGCTTAAATCCCCTAATTTGAGTTCACGTCCCATTAATAAAGATTAATGAATATTGTATCAGATTAGGAGATTATGTGCTTAAGTTCCACTCTTTATCACATTTATTTTTCTTCAGTTTAATTTAAGTTCACGTCCTATCAAAAAAAGTTTTGAATCCAGACACGAAAAAAAAAGTATTTTTGTTAAATATAAATATTAAAACATCATTGTTTGTTAATTCAACGTGCCTTTTCTTAGGCGTGATTTACACAACAGAAAAATGCTACCTGGGCACTTCATATACGGTTGCAAATCTTGCACCCTTGCATCCATCCAAGGGTCTAAAAAGCTCCTTCAAATTTTTATTTTAGAAAAAAAATTAAAAAAATTGATTAGTGAATGTAGTTCATAGAACGTCTAAGGTGTAAGATTTATATTTATATTATAGGTGTATAAATAGCATTGCCCTACCCAAAATTAAGGGGTCGTTTGGTTCAAGATTTGTAATATTTCAAAAATATTTTGTATTTTATATTTAGAATGATAAATTTGTTACTAATTAATCAAGCCACTTGGGTTTGGAAGCTATTAGGAACTAGTATATTCTTATTAATGAACTATTAATAATTCTCATTAAGCATAAAAATGATAATGATAATCTAGTATTCTTAGCAGCTGAGAATCTATAATAATTTCAACTACTTCACCAACACTTTTTATGACTATTCAATTAATTATAGCAAATCCCCAAGTCAATTTAGCAAACTAGCTTGCATCAAAATAAGAATTGAAAGCTAATTGTTGAGAGGGTCTCCATTAATTTTTTTCTTTTTCTTTTTCTGTAGATGCGTGGGCGCATCAATGAGAATAATACGTGATGAATATAAGTATTAATAATACCATTCTCTGATAGCTTAAGTTTTTATAGATAAACGATTATTTTGTATAATATAACATAATTATAGTATTATTAAAAAAAATTTCTTATTTAACTCAAGTATACGTCTTGAACCAACCAAAGTGTCTTGAGCCCAGATATAAGGAAAAGTGTTGAATATAAATATTAAAATCACCGTTCTCTTTTACTTGAAGTTTTTAAAGACAAACGATTGTGAAATTCTCCGATAGCTTAGATTTTTACAGATAAATAATTGTTTAACATAATTTAACAATATGTTTCAGTTCAATGGGGATCGTACCTACGATCTCACAAAATTACCTGTTTAGAATTCGTTATGATACCATATTACTAAAAAAGTCGATTTGATAGAAAGTAGGCGTAGAATATATTTCATGATCAATAAAGAATCTACTCGCTCACATATATATATATATATATATATATATAGTAAATATCAGGTGAACCAAAATAATAAATAAAAAAATTGAAAGAAAATTAATAAAATTGAGAGAACAAAACAGTATTATTCAAAAATTGATTTTAATATTTTATTTTCAGTGATTTTTTTTTTGTTTTGGAAATGGCATCATTTCTCAATTAACAATTTCAATTATAGAATGGATGATTGGATGTTAAATCTACACCTAATTCTCATGTGCCATCATCATTAGTGTTTTTGAGCAATCATAGTGTTTTTGAGCGTTTTGTGGTTCCCCTTATTTTGTGCCTTAAATTCCTCAATGAAGTGATATGATGGACACCTATCTTTTTCTCATAAAACAAGAGAGAGAGAGACTCAAAAGTCTAAAATATGCCTGCTGTCTCATCTATATTTCCAACCAATTAAATTATTACTTTGAATTCACACATTCCATCATATTTTTTAAAAAAAAATTATCCTTATTATATTTTTTAAAAAAAAATGATAAAGATGACGTGGTGCAGCTGCTACACAGAAGACTATCTCGAATTCATTAGGCTATTCACCTTACAATTGTTTTTTTATTATAAATATTATAAATAAATAATTTTTTAAAGAAAATTTTACTAGTGGAAGGTTATCTTTGAATGCGCATGTGAAGATTGAATCCCTATCTCTTGAAGGGCAATCTTGATAACAATCACTCGGGTTATCCAATAAACTGTATATTTCCTTTGGAGCCATATGAATTTGCGGTTTGATGATTCACTATAGTTTTTTCTTTATAGGTGGTCAAGAATGCGGATGCAGTTAACTAAGGCAAGAAGCCTAACAGCTTATCCGGCCATATTCGTCAGATAGTTTTAGAACTATTTTTTACCTGCATTTTATTAAATTGATCTTTCGGGCAATTCGGCACCAGAGCAATCCAAAGCCGTATCGTATTCTATCAGATCGGTTTTTCAAGTAATAACAACGGGGTTTTAACACTATGCCTGCTTTATCTATCCAACCGTCTGAGTTGAGTAGCTTCCAATATATGTATTAACTTCTAATATAGTACAATTCATAGAAAAGATTGGTGTAACTAATTTATATATACAATGCTAATTATAATAACTAAATAAAAGCTCATAAGAATTTGTCAAATATGAATAAGTGTAACTAAATTGTTATATACTTTTTTTTCTTTTTTTTCTTCTGTTCATGAGTCAACTTCTTCGTGAACTGTTACAATTTAATGCCATAAAGATGACAAAAACCAAAAACCAAGAACCAACACATCAAATGGGATTATCATTAATGCATTGCAGCATAGGTTCCCTCAACATAGATGGGACCCAGGGAGTTATCATTTGCCCTGCTGAAACTTCTGAAGCATTGTTCCAATAAAGTAATTGGTTGAATAAATATTAATTATTTGTAATTAAAATATTTTTGATTTTTTTTTTCTTTTAGCAGTAAAGAAGAAAAGACAGAGTTACGTGATATCATATCATACTGTCTGTTAAAGTGTTGTTTGAATGGCGTTCCTTGAAGAACCATCATTTTAAATCCATCTGATATTTTTTCAATTCCTCTAAATTGGAAAGATAGATATGCTGTCGGAGTAGGACTGTTAACGAACCGAACATGAGCTCGCTCGTTAAAATATTGAGCTGAAAAATTCAGCTCATATTCGGTTTGTTTATTAACGAGCTGAACACGAGTTGGCTCGCGAACAACAAGTTAGATTTTTAGCTCTATTACTGGGTGAAAAGTTGAAAGAAAATTTTAATTTTAATTTAATAATTGAAATTCACAAGATGTAGATCTCTTTACATTTGGGTTGGTCTAAAATCCAAATAGTAAAAATTTGTAATATATATATATATATAGAGCTAGTCTCCTATACTATCTATAGTACCGGGGATCCGGTACTATAGTTGCTTTTTCGATCTTAGGGTGTTCAAATCAACGATCCACACCGTTGAAACTGATCTAGGGTATTTGAAGTTCTTAGAAATAAAATTTTATATTTTTTCGATGTAGTTTACTTTGTGATCAAATCGTTTCAAAATTGTCAAATTTCAATGGTTATTATGGCGAGTTTGTAGTTTAACGGTGGAGAAGAATCTAAATTTATTCAAATTTTGATAGAAAATACTTTAAACTATATAGATCAAGGTCAATATCCTTGATCTTGAATTCGAAAGTCCTATACTCAAATTTTAAGAATTATTCAATTTTCACCGTTCATTTTGACATGATTTATTTACTAAGTAAACGATATCGAAAAAAACTAAAATTTTATTCCTAAGAACTTCATATGCCCTAGATCAGTTTCAACGGTGTGGATCATTGATTTGACACCCTAAGATCAAAAAAGCGACTATAGTACCGGAGCCCCGGTACTATAGATAGTATAGTAGCCTAATTCTATATATATATATATATATATATATATATATATATATATATATATAATGAGGCTACTATACTATCTATAGTACCGAAGCTCCGGTAATATAGTCTTATTTTTAATCTTAGGGTGTTCAAATCAATGATCCACACCGTTAAATATGATTTATGGTATATAAAATTTGAATAAAATTTTAATTTTTTTTATATCGTTTACTTAGTAAGTTAATCATGCCAAAATGAATGGTAAAAATTGAACAATTTTAAAATTTGAGAATAGCACTTTTGAATTCAAGATCAAAAATGCTGACCTTGATCTAGATAGTTTAAAGTATTTTTTATCAAAATTTGAATAAATTTAGATTCTTCTATACCGTTAAACTATAAACTCGTCATAGTAGCCATTGAAAATTAATAATTTTGAAATAATTTGATCATAAAGTAAACTATGTCGAAAAAATATAAAATTTTATTTCTAAAAACTTTAAATACCATAAATCAGTTTTAACGATGTAGATCGTTGATTTGAACACCCTAAGATCGAAAACGAGACTATAGTACCGGAGTTCCGGTACTATAGATATTATAGAAGCCTTGCTCTACATATATATATATATAGTTGAGCTAGAATACCCTTAGGGCGCGTTTGGTTCGCACTATGAAAGATTACTAGGAATAAAAAGATACCCAAGAATCTTATTCCTATCCATCTTATTACTAAGAATGTGATATTCCGATGTTTGGTTCACACGATTATATTATTAAGTCATATTATTTATGATTACGAAAAATATACAACTAATGCATTTCTTTTCTTAATTAATTTCAAATATTATAAAAAAAATTTAACATCTTTTTTAAAAAGAGAGAGAGAAAATAGGTTAGAGAGAGAGAAAGAATAATTAAAGAAATAGAGAGAGAGGGAGATAGAGTCGAGGTTAGATGGAGCGAGAGAGTTGATTAAGATTTTAGAAAAAGAAAGGGAGAGAGAAAGCCTAGCTTAGAGAGAGAAAAAAAAGTTAAAGTTTAGAGAGAGAAAGATAAGTTAGAGAGAGATAAGAGAGTAAAAAAACTAATACCAACTAGCCGGCGGATGGAAAGAGAGAAAAAGATTAGACATATTATGATTATCTCATCTATTAATATGAGGATACCCACCCTCCCTCAAGGGAATGAGATTAGTACTTTGGGGGGAATCTCATTCCCAAGTGAATCCAACATTACCAACTAGATTACTTAGTCCGTTTAGCCAAACACCGTCATATTTTTTTATTCCTATTAGATTACTAGGAATCTTAAAAAGATAGCGCGAACCAAACGCACCCTTAAGAGTATTTAACCTCTTTTGCTATCAACTTTTTAGCCTTTGCATTAATCTTTTTTATCATTTATAACCGTTGGATTAAATATTATAACCCAGTGGACCACTCAATCCTAACCGTCTACTATCATCTTAACCGCACAAGTTTTCATCCAAAAGCTAAAAAGTTAATAGTAAAAGGGGCTAAATACTCTTAAGAGTCTCCAGCCCAACTCTATATGTATATATATATATAGAGAGAGAGAGAGCGAGTCTCCTATACTATCTATAGTACCGGGGCTCCGGTACTATAGTCGCTTTTTCGATCTTAGGGTGTTCAAATCAACGATCCACACCGTTGAAACTGATCTAGGATATTTGAAGTTCTTAGGAATAAAATTTTATAATTTTTCGACGTAGTTTACTTTGTGATCAAATCGTTTCAAAATTGTCAAATTTCAATAGTTATTATGGCGAGTTTGTAGTTTAACGGTGGAAAAGAATCTAAATTTATTCAAATTTTGATAGAAAATACTTTAAACTACATAGATGAAGGTCAACATCCTTGATCTTGAATTCGAAACTCCTATACTCAAATTTTAAGAATTATTCAATTTCCACCGTTCATTTTGACATGATTTATTTACTAAGTAAACGATATCGAAAAAAATTAAAATTTTATTTCTAAGAACTTCACATACCCTAGATCAGTTTCAACGGTGTGGATCGTTGATTTGAACACCCTAAGATCGAAAAAGCAACTATAGTACCGGAGCCCCGGTACTATAGATAGTATAGTAGCCTCATTCTATATATATATATATATATATATATATATTCGAGCTATCTCGAGGAGAACACGAGTGAGATGATCCCCACATCATGTTTGGCTTCTTAAGATTTCGAGCCGAAAATATTAGCTCGTGTTCGGTTCGTTTATTAATCGAACAATTAATCTCGAGCTCATTTCGAGTCGAATACGAGTTGATTCACGAACAACGAGCTGGATTACAAGCTCTAACCAACCAGAGGCGACACTAACTAAAAGCAGAAGCAAAAAACAAAAAAAAACAAAAAAAAGAAACAAACTAACACTTTAACTTCAAATTCTGAAACCAAAAAAGCTCATTAGAGCTTTTCTGCTTACAAAAACTTTCAAGTTTTTATTTGTGAAATACTCATCAATTATTTTTTTAAAACCTAAAGAAGATGCTTGAGAAATTAGACTAAGTACACTCTGAGTCCCAGCTTGAGTACTGGTTGAATATTAGTTACCACTGTATAGCATTCCTAGGATTCCTTTTGATTGGTAACAATGTTGTAAAAATTTCTTTAAGAGAATCTATAATTTTCTATGTGGGGCTTGGAGAAGTACATGATGAGCTTCTCACGGGAGAACAAATGTTTAGAAAGGAACCAAGAGTAGATTTAATGGAAAATATAATCAAAATAAAAATTCAAACTCATTTGTTATCAGAGATTAATCTTTTGATAAAAAAATAGTATATATATATATATATATATATATAATTTTAATATTCTCACTCACGTGTATGGTGAAGATCGAGATGAACGATACGCATGCACTATCTGGAGAAGGCTTTAGACCGACTCTCATACCATCTTGCATACAACTCCCTGTATACATATCGAATAACAGATATATCACTACAAAGTTCAACTTTTCATATTTACCTATACAAAAATTCTAACGTTTTCAAATATAACCCCGCAGTTAGGATCCGTTAGAAATATATAGTTAACCATAGGTAAAATATTTAACCCTGGTTAGTGAATGAAGTAAATTGACTTTTTTATCCCTCTTATATTATTTGTGATAGTAGAAAGAAAGAAGATGACCGTCGAGATTTTTTGGAAGGACAATATTTCTATATAATTCTAACAGTTGGAACTTTTTGAGAGACATATTTGTGATGACAAAAATGTCATTTCACTTATCTTCTGTTAAAAATAAATAGTGTTCTAACAGTAACAAACTGGAGGGACAAATATGAATATCACTGAACTTTTGTAGGAATAAATATGAAAAGTTGAACTTTGTAGGAATATATTTTATAGAAAGCTGTATGAAATTAACCCTATTAAAAATGACTCACAAATATTAGTCTTAGTTACTGAAAAGTCGAAAACTCTCGGTCGCAGGATACAAATTAAGCACCAAGGAGAATCAAGAACGAGGAAAAATAAAAAAATAAAGCAGATAAGTAATTTATGTGGTTCGATCACTGCTCTACTACCAAGAGAGAAGATGAAACAAAATTTCATTATAATCGAAAGTAAAATTCAAAAAATATCTAACTTAGGAAAGAGAGGTACAAATATGTAGGTGATCAAAACCAAGAGGGATTTGGAAAAAGCCTGGCTCTGCAGTCACTACAGACATTCAGAAAATTTACTAAGGTTAAAATATATGGAGACCCCTCAAATATATCCCATTTTGAAACGGCCATCTCCAAATTTTTATATTGAAATATAACCTTAGTGAAAAAATTAAAAATTTTATAAAATTCACCGATAATTGCACCAAATTAATAAATTTGAGGACCAAAATGTCACTCGCTCCATAGTATCTTCACCAATTAAAGAAGTATCTTCACCATTTTTTTTTTTTTTTTTGTTTGGATGCACAAACAATTTGTTCAGCATATCTCTTTAATTTACCCAAAAGCTTATATTATGACAGATGATGAGTGTGATCAAATAATTTCTATCTAGAATGAAATAGCATATTCAGCTATCAAGTTTTTTTTCTAAATAAAATAAATCACCTTGTAGATAAAATATACTGCCATAATGTAAATAATCAAACTTTTTGCTCATGATCATATAAGAAAATTTTCTTACCAAGTGAGTCATCATTGAATAGTTTATTTCAACATCCAAATAAGATTTTAATCAATTTGGTTCCAAAATTTTCATACTGCTGTTGGATGTGGCCCACGTGATTTATTCAAGGCGATCCCTAAGGATACAGTCAATTCAACGGTTGAGGTATATCTAGGTACGTTCATGATGAACGAACGTGATTAAAAACATCCTTATATTAGGTTATATATACATGTAACATAATCGGAAGTTCCAGTGTAACCCAAATCCCAATTTTGTTAACGGCTCCATCCCCGGAATAAAGGGAATAGACTAGAAACATTCCGCTCTTTTGCAGATCGTGAATGAAGAGGAATCACAAGAAAGAACCTATTTATTGCCTATTTATTCATAAGGTGACTCAGCTGCAAAGATATAAATGCTAAAATGTTGACTAACTTACACTTTTGGCTCGAACTTTCCATATTATTGCAACTAAGTCTCGCAGCCTATACTACCACATCAGTATCTAGTCAACTAAATTAGGCGGTGGCACTGTGATTGTAATAATTTTAAAAGTTTGAGCTGTAAATTAACTACAACGAATCAAAGTTTGAGGACCAAAGTGTCACGCGCTTCATAGTGTGAGGACCCCAAAAACAATTTAGCCTAAAATATTCCTACCAGTTGGCAAAGTGCTTGGGAATGTTCACATGCAACTCAGCCATACACATGAGTCCATTTTAATGTGCACTGGACTAGCTAAGTTTCAGATCTCTTTGTTGGCCTTTATAGAGCTTGAAACAAAATTATGCTCCTCTTGGGTATTTGGGTCTTTGCAAAATACCATTTTTAGGGTTCTTATTTTATTCTTATTTATTTATTTTTCTTTATTTCACCTGACAACAGTAGATTAAAGTCATAATCATTAACTAGCACAGTATTCATCCAAATGATTCTAAGTAATTAATTTAAGATGGGGTTTGATGGATGATATATGTATTGCTTTAAATTTTCATTTAATTAATTAGTTTGGAATTTTAAGTGATTATTAGTGAGTCATTATATCGGACACGAGTGCATAATCTGACGAAGCTGGACGCAGAATAGCGTCTTCTTTAAAAAACCAACAAGTAAAAAATAAAATAAAATGTTAATTACTTTTTATTTTTGAATTGCCAAACAAAATATATATATTTAGATGTATATATAGATCACAAATTACGTGTCATCTAATGGTCCATTCAATATAGCATAAAATTAAACATTAAGAAACAACAAAAAAAGAAAAGCAAAAGCAATATTAACTAAATTAAGAATCGAATGGTTGAAATTTGATACAAGCTAAACTTAAATTATTTGTCATTTTCTAGTGCATTCTCAAATTGAGCTAAATTTCCACAACCATGTATGCATGCATGCATTCATGCAAAAAAGGAAAAAAAAAAGTAAATAGAAAAGGAAAAAAACATGCATGAATCAAAACAAGATGCACAATTGGTGAAAGTTCATAATTATTTGTCAAAATAATGTTGCCTTCAAAAAAAAAAAACTTTTTCGAAAGCTAAGTCAACATCAAACGTGTTAAACAAAAACCAAAAAAAAGAAGATATTTTTATTTTTTTTCCCTTAATTTCCACCACGACCGTTAGAGATGTAATTAGAACAATTCATTGAATAAACCTAAGTCCTACATATTTTTTATAGGCTTCTTTTTTATAAGTTTTCTTTATATATATATTGACCCTATATATATTATATATAAATATAGTCATTTAATTAATTATAAAGCGCGATTAGTAAATAAATGATGTATAATAATTAACATGACGTGACTCATTTCATTTATTATAACCACGTTTGTTGCATTACGTTTGTTTCATTATTTCTTTATGGTTTCCGAGACACTCTTTAAGGAAAATGAAAAATAAATTAAATACAACACCCACTCTCAACGTTTCTCTACGCATATCTAAGCTCTCTCTTTGGCCCCTTCTTCTTTGGCCCCATCCCTTTGTTCTCTTTAGATGCTCTCCCCTCTCTCTTCTTCCTCTATGTAACACCCTAAGTAGCTATAAAATGATCATATTATTTAAATGATTAGATTTAAAGTTTAAACATGTATATTTTTTGAACTATTATTAGAAACAAAGTATGTTGTAGGTAAAAGTTCACATATTATAAAATATTTTAAGTCAAAAGTTTTGTGGTTTCAGAGGTTAATTAAACTTGTGGCTTTGAAAAAAAACCATAAATATCATCATTTATTTTGACACTGAAGTTGTAAATTTACCTAAACTATCACTAATAATTATACGGAGATCGGCCTTTTGACTTCAGTGGGGTGAGAAGCGAAGTTCGGTTTTTATTTCAACACTGAAGTCGTGAAATCATTAGAGATATCACTAACAATTGTATGAGGATCAGTCTTTTGACTTCGGTGGGGTGAGGAACAAAGTCCAATTTTTATTTCGACACTAAAGTCGTGAAATCACCGAACTATTATACTAACAATTGTACGGAGATCAGCCTTTTGACTTTGGTGGGGTGAAGAGCGAAGTCCAATTTTTATTTCGACACTGAAGTCGTGAAATCACTGAGTTATCACTAACAATTTTATATAGACCAGCCTTTTGACTTCGGTGGGGTGAGAAGCGAAGTCCAATTTTTATCTCGACACTGAAGTCGTGAAATCACCTGAACTATTATACTAACAATTGTACGGAGATCAATCTTTTGACTTTGGCGGGGGAGGAGTGAAGTGTATTTTTTATTTCGACACTGAAGTCGTAAAATTACTGAATCATCACTAACAATTGTATAGAGATCAGTATTTTGACTTCGACGGAGTAAGTAACAAAGTTCAGTTTTTATTTCGAGCGCTGAAGCCGTGAAATCACATGAACTTTCACTAACAATTGTACGGGGACTTACTCTGTGGATTTCTCATGTGTTTATTAATTTCCCTCTCAACCCGTCCCCTCGTATCATTATATTTCCCTCCCAAGTCAAACCCTCTCCAACCCCCCCACTCCTTTTCTCCTTCCCCTCCCTCTCTTCCACACATTAATATTAAAAAAATAATAATAATAACACAACTAAAATGGTAGCTACATTGCAGCAGCAGCAGCAAGAGGAAGAAGAGAGTGGTGGTGGTGATGGCGGGATCAGCATAAACGACAACGTGGACCTGCTGGCGGAGATCCTGGGCCGGCTGGACGCGCGATCGCTGGCGGCGGCCGCCCGCGTCTGCCGCCTCTGGGCTGCCGTCGCCCGCCGCGACGCCCTCTGGGAGTCCCTCTGCCTCCGCCGCGCCCCCTCCCCCTCCCCCGCCCCCGCCACCCGCTCCGTCGTCGCCGCGCTCGGCGGGTACGTACCTACTGTTGAATATAAATATTAAAAATACCAGCCTGACAAGCAAATCAATATTCAAGAACGCTTTCTTCCCGGTATTTAACGGTATTTAAAAGAGTTTCAAAATAATTTATCATCATATTTGAAAGTGTCGGCAAAATATATTCCAACGCTTTAAAGTATTTTTGAAAGCGTTGAAAATTTTAAAATTACATTGAAGTTCATCGTTCAATAAATTAGTTTGATATTGAACAGAAAGTATCGTAACTTCTCCCAAGAAGAGGAAAAGGAGTCCTACTTATTCAGTTTTTTTTTTTTTGGGAGAGGTTCATCGTTCAATAAATTAGTTTGATATTGAACAGAACAGAAAGTGTTGTAACTTCTCCCAAGAAGAGGAAAATGAGTCCTACGTATTCAGTTTTTTATTTTTTTTAGAGAAAGATAGCACTCTACCCGCTTCGTTTATCTTTTTTAGAAATAAACTTAGTTGAAAATATGAATCAACTAGGATTCGAACTCGAGATCTCAGGTACCAACCACCAAGCCCTTTGCCACTTGCACTAGGGACGGTCGGTCTACGTATTCAGTTTTAATATTTATAGTCCTACGTATTTATTTTTAGTATTTATATATTCAATATCGTTCCTAGGAGAGTGTTTTATATAAATTTTAATTAAAAACTCAGTTTTTTTATAACTTAAAGCTCCATATTATTTAACCATGCATAGCGCATTTTAGTATTTTATATTTGGGTTAGTTTCTTCAATATCCACGTACCTAATAGATTGTTAATTTCATAAATACTCCTCCATATTATAAAATATTATTGATGCCCTTTTATTTATATATTTATTAAAGGGTTTAGGGTTTAGATGTGAGATCCGTTACAACAGAGATACGTTTCTCCTTTTTCTTTTAACCACTAGATTTAACCAAATCTTTTTTTTAGTTGATTAGCGAAAAAGATTTAAGTAGCGAAAAGTTAAGCAAAATTGAAGGGCCTATTCCACAATACCTATATTGAGGGGGCTTTCATATAAGTTTTACCAATTAAATAGAACTAGGATTCTCGTGGAATTTAAATTCACAACCTCCCCCCAAATTATACAATCTTTTTTCTCTAAAAGCTTAAACCGTGGACAGGTACCGCCGCCTCTACCGCCTTTGCCTCGGCCCGGCCCTGGACCGGCTCGAGCGGCGGCGAACCGCCCTGAACCGGTGGGCCGTTGAGGCGCGGCCCATTCATTTGGACCGGGCCGAGGACCAGGCCCAGGCCCAGGCCCAATTGTCGGTCTCGCTCTCGCTCTTCCTCTCACTCTTCTCCATCGACTGCTACGAGCGGCTCGGCCCGGCCCGGCAACGGCCGGCGTCGCTGCTGTTCCTGTGCAAGCCCGTCGACTTAGCGTGATCCGGGCCGTAGAAACTAGAGTTGGGCTCTTTCCTCGGCCGTCGGATCGGTGCAGTGGACTTCTCTATTTTTATTGCTGAGCATTATTAATCATTATTTTAAGCATTATATTTGCCAGGACAATAATAATAATAATAAAGTATTAAGAGCATGAGAGAATGTTTATGATGCAGGATAATAATTCTTTACATTCATTCATTTCATATAGTAACTTTCAATTACTGAGTTCATCTTTTAAGTTCCTCGTTCATTTTGCACATCTTGTTAGTTAAGTATACAAAATGTAAGTTTTTGAAATTTGAAAGAAAAGGCAAAAAAATGAATATTTACATAAAAAATTTCTGTAATTTAACCTTTGTAATTTTGTCCCCTCTAAGTTAGATTCTCAAATCCAATTATGGGTCAGAAGTTTAGCTTTCATTCTTTTTTCATTTTTCGTAAGAAAACTATCTGATGATAATACGCGAATATTAATGCATCGCAGATTTAATTGGTCATTAACTAATTTACCACTCTTTCCAGTAGAAGGAATTATCTAAACTGATATTTGAATGATAACCGATACCTGAATGAGCTTTGAAATTCTGGTGGAAACACATTGATAATTTTCTTTTAATTTTCGGGTTTTAACAGCTAGATTCGCCCCTTGAGATGCACATTTAAATAACCATAACAAAAAAATGGACGTTATTTTTTTTCCATTATAATGCTAGAGTTTTCCTTTCGGAGGAAAACATTTACGAATACAATCAAATCAAACTTCAATGAGTAGCAACAATAAAAAACCTATTAACAGTTCCTAACACATAAAATTACATTGGAGGAAAAAGAAAAAAAAAAGGAAAAAGGTTAAAAAAAAAAAAAAAAGCAACAAATTATCTGCAACTGACTGACTGAGTACCTGTAACAGGAAAATGCAAAATATAAGAAAATAGTAAAAGATTTATCAGAGGTTAGATCATGAGGATCCCTGCTACCTTTCGAATAAAGCATAACCATGGAGAAAGATGAAACAAAAAGCATCCTTACCTGTAACAAGAAAACAGAAGATCTATTACTCAAAACAAAAGACTATGCTTTGAATCGGAGAAATTGTACGACACATTCCACACAGCA
Organism: Puya raimondii; assembly: GCA_016920855.1. Classification (NCBI taxonomy): domain Eukaryota; kingdom Viridiplantae; phylum Streptophyta; class Magnoliopsida; order Poales; family Bromeliaceae; genus Puya; species Puya raimondii. Next base: position 2,537,645 of record JABWPP010000044.1, on the reverse strand, counting down.
ACTGCAGTTTAATTCAAAGAAAAATACCCCGATTCCTCCTTCGGGTGAGGCTTCTTTCCCGTAACTTATAGAACTTCAGCGGAATCATGCATTGACTCTTCCTTTTGCAATGGAAATGTTAGGTCGGGAACCTCCTCGATGCTTCCGACAGGCTAAGCAAAAACACAGCAAATTTTATTCAAACACAGTCATAAGTGCAACAAAGCTTTCACGTACAATCCTGTTAAAATGGCATAGGAAATGACATCAAATGGGGGGGGGGGAAGGGCAATGGGGCACAATTACCTGCCAAAGTTCGAGAAAGCGCCATAAAAGAAAATTGACTAACATGACCAGGCAGAAAAGCTTGCCTGCCCAAGCTCCGCATCTAAGGTACCTATGAAATGCGGATGGAAAACAAAAATTACATCATTGTGAGTTAAACAGTAGTCAATTACGCTGGACCATTTATTCAGACAACTTTCGAGAGCGTTCCCCATACGTTTATTCTGCACTAGGAAATTCGGAATATGAACAATTAAGGTGCATATAATATGCTTACCTAGGAAGGCGTTCCAGCAGATTCTTGTTCGAGGAGTGAAGTGCACGATCATATACAATCTCTGTTCTTCTGGCCACGTCATGCCAACTGTAGAGGCTTTTCATCTAATGCAGATAATCAGGGGAAAAAAAAGGGAAAAAGAAAAGGTTTCCATTATGGAGATTGCCACAAAGATCACTGCAAAAAGGTGGTGTGTAATAGATGAATATTGTAGAAGTTCCTTCAAAATGTCAATAGGCTCAGTAACTGCTCAAAACCAGATCTAAGTACAATATGCAAGGGTTAAAGACTTACACGGAGGTGCATGGCATGTGGATCTATATGAGGAAGCATGTCAATTGCCTTTTTAACAGCTCTCACCATATCACTTGGAGCTGGCTCTGCAAGTACTATCATGTCATCTGGTAGAACCTGCCAAAAAGAATTGGTATTACATATAGAATTCACTGCAATATAACTAAGGAAAAATATGGCATTTGCTGAATCCACACAAGAGATAAAGAAAATTTGCCAAACTGCGTGCCTCTGGGACCCCTCCAACCCTTGTGCTCACTGTTAACAATCCACAACTAGCAGCTTCCAAAATTGCTATACAAAAGGCTTCTGTAAGTGAGCTGCGATGAAAAGTTCGTCAAAAGGACATTCTATTGATCGAAATCATAACACATGCATTCATAACATTTTATGGCAATAAAATATAGTACATGGGTAAATTATAGGTTGAATAGCATAAGTATACAAGTTTCCTTGAACTTAAGAAATACAAGTCAAAGTATCAAGCATAAACAATGCTTCAAACTGGAATGCATGTAACATGTAGGCACTTTAAGGCGGTTAGGATTGGTAAGCACCTAGAAGGCTAGAATGCTAGAATACCCAGCCACAACCTCCAAGGTACCTAAGCAAGGTTTTAAATGCCAGTGACATTGGTGGTGCTTACTGGCACCTAACACCTCAAAAGTTCGCACCATGCTGTGCAACACGTAGGCACGGCCATCATGTTGCTAGGATGCAGTGGTGGTGCCGGCCATGCCATTCTAGTGATCAGGTTTCTAACACCTCTATAAGCTGCCTTGTTGCTTCAGGGGAAAAAAAATGACCTCCTCTTCTAACTTTGCCAAAGCTAGAAGCAACAGGTAAGAAGAAACTCTTCTTTATTGTTTGCAAATATAATGGTGTCTACAAAAGCAGGGGATTGGCAAGCTCTAGACGTCTAAAACCTACTTCAAAACACTGATCTGAGTAGGAATCCTAATCAGACCTCTGTTTCGAGGTCTTTGTAAAACTGTGCAAGTATAACCACTATGCTGTTATACACATCAAGCATAAAGACTACACCAACATTCTTATCAACTACAGACCCTGCATCAATTGGAGTTCACTACAAAATTATAAACTCGAACTACTAATATGGATAGAGTCATAAGTGTACTTAAACAAAAATTGACAACCAAAAGGTGGCATTTTTTTTTTTCCAAAAATCTTTTACAAGATGTATATATTATGAAGCAGAAACTGGATTACTTAAAAAGCAACATAAGTCAGTAAGTATATCAACAGTACATTTTACATCGTTATTTTCAATAAGAAAACAAGCATGGAAATTAACAGAAGTAATACCTATTCAAAAATATATGACCAGAAATCAGTACAGATCGTACATGAGCATGCTGCACAGCCCCCAACATTTCAACTCTGTCCTGGAGAGAATACTTTTCCCTCATCTCTTCAAGACGCACACGTTTTGGTCCATCTCCTCCAACAATAAAGCGGATCTTAACAAAGCGGCCATGAATAAATGAAGTTAGCATAATAGCTCAGATGAAGAACAATATAAAGTTACGCACAAGCTGAACGAAAAAAGAAATAAAAAACTCTAATGCAGTTGTTATATAGGCCAAACACTATCAAAGGATAGTAGTCAACTAAAGTGTGCCATTTTCCTTCAGATTCGCCGATAGAAGAAAACAATTTCAATTTGTAAATCCATTTCCTCTTTTATTTTCCCTCATAATTTCTCGAAAGGAAACCGTCAAAATCACTTACATTTGGAAATAGTCGGCATACTTCTGGAATGACTTCAACCAAAAGATCTGCACCCTTGCGATAGACCAATCTACTTATCACGACGATAACAATTTCATCACAGCTAAGGCGATTAGGGGAAGGGGTAAACATAGCAGTATCAACGGCATTAGGTACTACGAAGACTTTCTCTGGTGGTATTCCAGATCTCAGGACAGTGTTCTCCTTGCTCGTGTGCGAGACACATATAGCCTGATCTATATCAGCCAAAGTAAACTGCAGCACCTTATTCATGTGAATGCTTCCAACATCAGCAAAACCATACAGTGAATGGTCTGTAAAAACTGCTTTATATCCCATGGTTCTGGCATGCATTAAGGCCTCATGGCACAGCGTCGAAAAAGCTTGATGCCCGTGCACAACAGATATCCTTTCACGAACAAGAATGGTCCTTACAATTGGGAGGGTAAAGTACAATGTTGGCAATGTATTCTGCATGATTAATGGCCTCCAAGGCACGTAATATACTTTAAGACCGCCAGTCATGTACCGTACACCAGAACGCGGTCCATATGCATGTGTCATGACAACAACCTGAGATATCAATTTATAAAGGCATTGATCAAACACCGGAAAGCTAGAACACAGTGATGATTTATAGAGTAGAAGATAAATTGGGTTTTCAGCTTTCATTCTGTCAATTTCCTCAAAGTACATGAAGTAAAATATCATACGGTAAGCTTCGATGAGAAAGAAGCTGGAAATTTTTAAGAGAAATATTCGGCATCTTCTATTCCCAGAGCAATGAGAAGAGAAAATGGGCAGAAGCTTTCTCTCCTTCTTTTTACATGCTAAGCATTGTCATGTAAGCCAACTCTGATCTTAAGTGAAGAAGAAACTATCTTCTATCCCTCTTCTGCCCCATAAACCCCCCACCCTGTTCTTTTTGCCTTGTGCCTAGCTACCTGTAAGTTATTCTTACTCCTTTCACATAAAAAAATATTCTCCAGTGACTACTCATTTGTTATATAATCTGTTCGGAATATAACTTATAATGTCTCTGTCAGGAAGCTCTGATCTATCTACTTTTCAATGATTTCCACAATTATCTTCTAAAAACCATCAATAAACACATTTATTCTCTCAACTCCTAACTAACTAAATTTCTATCAAAATAAACTATTAGAGTTTGGTGTCAAACTGATTTTTATATTTGAAAGCCCAAGTGATGCCACTAGAGTAAAACAATATCTAAATGATACTACATAAGCCTATGGCTACTGACATAAATAATCGGATTTATTTAAAATTTAAAAAAAGAGTAAAAGCACAATGAATGAACTTTAGTTTTGCTAAGTAATAAAGCATACATGAAGACCTTATGGCCAAGCTTAAGCAGGCATTGTGACAGATAATAGATGTGACTTTCCACACCGCCAAAATTTGGGTAGAAAAAATCAGACACCATCAAAATTCTATGTCTTCTTTGTTGCTTGTCCATTGCATTCAGAAATCCAAGATCCTGTAAACAAGTCATGATGAAGATTAAATACAAGATATTTTCAAAAAAAAAACCATATTATTTTATAAGAAATTACAGTAGTAAATAACCTCTGAAGTCTTGGTATTAGACGAATATAATGCAAGATCTTTGCAAGTCCTCCTTTTCCTTCGACATTACCCACATTATCACTGGTTACATTGTCAGTAGTAGTTGGTAACCAACGAGAAGCACAGCATACACGGTAGGATTGTTCATTTGACCTATCACCCCAGTACAATATACAATTGTTTCGGCATGGGTGGATCTTCTCATAACCAAGACCTAAATCCTTGATAAATTTCTTACCATCATACGTAGACTTGGAAAGTGCTGCACCATTGGGAAATGCATCATTAAGCAATTCAAAAAGCATCGTAAATGATTTACTACTCCACCCATTTAGGCATTTTAGATGGAAAAAGATGCACAATAAAAGAAAGCTTTGAAAATTTTGTGCACCATGGATATAGTTCTTATTTCGCATCTTCAAGCAACTTGTAAAAGTTTGATGCTCCTACATTAGGTTCATCAGTTGGTTCTTGCCTATCAAGACCTACATCACAATGCCCATGACTCTCAGCTCCGATATTTTGCACATTTGGAATGTCTTGTTGTGGTAATGAATTATCTGAATCTTGATTATGCATTCTTAAGGCATCTCGCAATAATCTTTCCATATCATCGTGTCTATTTGAGTCCATTCGATCATGAGTTGACTCTCGTAGATGAAATGGTGTGTTGCTATTAGAGGAAGAGGAGGATACGGATTCTCCATGACGTGAGGGATCTCGTAGATGAAATGGTGTGTTGCTATTAGAGAAAGAGGAGGATAGGATTCTCCATGACAAACCCATCATGTGTCCATGGAAGAAACCCATTGCTCACTAGGGGTTCTTTAACTTCCTCACATGTATGCCAATTAATATTGGAACAACATGGGCATAATATTTCCCCACCTTGAGATGCCTATTAAATGCAAAATTAAGAAAATCATTAACCCTATCAAAGTGTTCCTGACTAAATCTTTACTAGCGTATCCAACTTTTATCCATCTAACTTTTCAACATGCAGGAAACATATGCACAATATGGGGTCAGTACAAAGTAAATAAATTACATTTCATAGTTCATCCCAAATCCATAATATTTAACTCACTTCTAAGCATTTAAAGTAACAAATAGACATCAAATGACAAATACGCAACAAATTGAAACATCACAATAGCACCATACAAAATCCATATAAACATCACATTAGAGTATTTAATTCATCCTCAAGATGTGACACCCCTAGGATTTGGAATAGTCTCTTATATAAGATATAATAGGGCTAAACCTCTTAACCCAGTTATAGTATTTTGGGCGGTAGCTAGGTCCAAGAGGTTAAGAGGGTTAAGCGTGCTAGGGCTAGAGTAGTTTTAGGATGGATGACCCCCTGGAAAGCGGGGCGTGATATTTAGTATCAGAACCAATCACCAGCCTGAAGTGAGAGACAAGTCTCGACTAAACTAGGGTTATACAACGGATCGAGTGTGGCTCCCCGGTTGATGGCCGTTGTAGGTGGAGCGCGATTCCCTACAAAGTCGGCTAAGGCAAGCGAGACGAGTATCACATCGCCTGGTGCTTGTGTGTGCTTGAGCCTGACGAGGACGTTAGGGCTTTAAAGGGGGGAGGAATGTGACAGCCTAGGATTTGGAATAGTCCTATATATAAGATATAATAGGACTAAATCTCTTAACCCGGCTATAGCATTTTGTGCGGTAGCTAGGCCCAAGAGGTTAAGAGGGTTAAGCATGCTAGGGCTATAGTAGTAGTTTTGTACACAAGAACTAGTTTTGGGTGACTCTCTGGAAAGCGGAGCGTCACACAAGAACTAGTTTTGTACACATAATGACACAAGTATCTACATGTGGGTTTTCAAAGGCAAATTAGAATTTAAAATTCAAGTTCGAAATATAGGTTGATATTAAAATTGGGATGATGGTTCATTTTGTATTAAACAAATTGATATTTACTGTTAGATATAGTACAACAAAGGTTATGAATTTTCGAGCTGCTACCTATAATTAAGAATAAGACTACACAATTTTAATGGTTGATACAAGGACTTTGATTGAAGATTTGAATATTAAAAACAAGTAAAATTAAAAAGTAATTTTAATCGTTTGGACTAGTATTCTGGAACCTGATTTTGTCAAATTTGACACTGTTTTGTAAAAATTCTTGAAAATAAACAATATCCTGTTCTAACTTCAAAAAGAACTGAACCAATAGTAGGCGTTTGTATGCATTATTCTACATATAGTGTTGATCCACTAAGGGGAAAAAAAAAAATCCCCATGAATATCTAAGAATCTAAGAATATGATATGATAGAGCAAAAGGTAGGGAAAAGATGCCATTTAGGACGATCACATGTAGTTGTTCGCGTGTTTACTCAGCCGACCAGCTTTTAGTCCTTTGTTGGTCTAGCTTTCAGAAAATGTGGGTTTAATACTGAAGATTCGAGCAAGCAAATAACACTGAAAAAGGCATTCGTGCATCCAAACAAATTCTACATTAAACGAATGTAAGATCACACACAGTTTTGTAAGTTAAACACATTTCATTAATCCAACAAGTAATCCGAACTAAAAGGACAACCACATTTTGCCTTTTTCGCTGTATTGCTCCCACCACCACTCACAGCATTGATTACAGAAAAAAAAAAAGAGAAAGGAACAAGGATCAGAAATCAAAATGAAACCCCATCTTCTCTTAATCCGATACAAAAGCTAAAATAAGAGATCACGCGAAATACGGTCCCCATCACGGGAACGACAAACCTCGTGATCGATCGCTTCCACTACAAATCGCAAAAATACTCGCCAAAAATGGAAAAAAAAAGCCGAATAAAAGGACGGAAACATACCGAACGTCACAGCGGCGGTGGCAAAGAGGGATCACGGAGGGCGCGCGAGCGATCTCCTCCGAAGCGGCGATCGCGCGCGAGGTCGAGAGGAGGAGGACGACGATGTGGATGAGGAGTCGGAAACCCTAGAAAGGGAGGGGGAGGGGAGGAGGAGAGAGAGAGAGAGAGAGAGAGAGAGAGAGAAGAGTAGGAGAATGGGCTTTTGTGAGAGGGAGGAGGGAGGGGCATAAAATGATGGGCCGCGATTTGGGCCGGCCCAACTGTAAAGACCCGCTAATAAATTAATTTTTTAGGCTTAATTAAAAAAAAAAGAAAAAGAAACCCGCACTGTACCATCTCCCTGAAAATTTTAATCAATGTTTTTTATTGTTGATCCCGCACTTATAACGACCTGACCTACTAGTAATAATAATTTATTGGGTCCAAACCACCAGCCAAAAATGCTTATTATTACTAAGGTATAGATCAGAATTATCATGCGATGTGAGATTCTAGAGGTGGCGCCGGTATTCGGCTCTGACACCAATTATAACGACCCGATCCGTTAGCAATAATAACTTGTTGGGCTCTAACCACCGGCCCAAAATGTTTAAGCCAAGTTATTATTATTAGGGTGGAAGCCTCATATATTATAATCAGAATTATTTTTTTATCCGATGTGAAACTATTAGGGTGTTACAGCACTTTAATCTTGCGTCAAATAGATCCAATAATTTAGAGATTCCGTTTACTTTTGACGAAAGTGTTAACGATGATGACGTGACAAAATTATTGACATTAAAAATGCTTAAATTCTCGCACCTGGTATACTTTTTTATGGTGCCTCTTAAGTTTTCATATTTGAAGGTACATCTAAAGAAGCTTAAATGAGCTTAAAAATATACTATCCTAAAATGTCGCTGTTTAAATTAATAAAAAATTCTAACATAAGAGTCTATTTGAGACAGAACTAAAGTGCAGAATTGATATTATTTAAATTTTTTATGCAGGGAGTATTTGAGAAGTGAGGTTAAGGAGGCAATAATCCAAACTCCCGGGAGTTTGGTTTTGGTTATGATTTTTGCATGTACTTGAAAACCAATTTTATTTCTATGAAATAGAATTTTTGGGTTAATTGCACTAATAGCTTGTGAACTTCAACCAAAAATTTATTTTGCCTCTATGGTTTGAGAGTGAACTTAATATTTCTTAAACTTTTAATAACATGTCAAATTGGGTCGTTACATAACCTAATGTTAAATTGATCGACAGAAAAATAACGAATAATTAATAAGCCAATAATTTTTGCCTGAAAAAAAAAATATTTGCCAAGCTTTATGCTAAAAAGTTTAGGCCCCGAAGGTAGCACGCTACCCGTTTCGTTTATTTCTTTTAGAAATAAACTTAGCTGGAAATGTGAATCAACTAGTATTCAAACTCAGGACCTCGGGTACCAACCACCAAGCTCTTTGCCACTTGCGTTAGGGACGGTCAGTGATTTTTCTCTTATTGTTATGGTTGATTAGCTTGCAGTGCACTCTGGCCAAATAATAAATAAAAATTTATTTAAAAAAGTTGCTTTCAAATTTTATTTTTTGTTGCCAAATAAATACTTTGGATATAAGGACGGAAAGCAACCTACCATTCCCTCCTCCACTATTAAAGTAAAAAATTAATTTTAAAAAAATAAAATTAACAACGATACCAATTAAATGATGTCTTAACCATTAATTTTGTTTAATAGTAAGCTCTAATTCGTATCTTTAGCACTTAAAGAGTTCAAAAATCACTTATTAAACGCCGATTCTCCCATTATACATAGAAAACTACAAAATAATGATACAAAAAGGGGAAAAAAAAGAGTTTACGTACATAAAATCTACTCATATAAAACGACTCAGCCCGCTAGTACTGCTACAAATATGTGAATTTCATTACAGGTGAAGCGAAGTGTCCACGTCCAATTCACCGTAGTACTCCTTCGTGTTCTCGCGATTGTTGTTGTTGCTACTTGTATCGAGCCCGGGAGGCGAAGCGCAAGTTAGCTCGGCGTGGACGAGCCACACGGCAGGGGGTCGGCGTTGCTCGTCGCGACGGGAAAGAATGTTAAAGCCGCAGCCACTCCTGCTCTTCTCCCTCATCTCCTTCACCTTCTGCAGCTGCTTAAACCTCTCCTGCAGGAGAGCAATTGAGGAGCAATACTGCAGGAGAGTGGTGGCCTCATTATTGTTGTTGTTGTTGTTAGCTTCTCTCTCCATGTTAATTTATTTCCTGTTTTTGAAGAGTGGTGTGGTGTATTTATAGGGGGAGAGGATTATTGTGTCCTTTATGAGCGGATTTTATGTGTTTCTGTGCCTCCTTGTTGTTTTATATGGGTGATATGGACAGAAAGAAAGTTACTTGCCTGCACTTGGTGTACCAGCACATCTTCATCAGATGAGAAAAAGAAAAAAAAGCAAAAGTTATGCCTGCTGTGCTGCTGAGAGTAGATGAGAGTAGATTACGAATAATAAGATGATGGGTTATATGTATTGTTTTGAAATCAACATATATTTGACTTATATAGTCTATGATATCTGAATGGTCTATGTATTGATTTATCTGTAGGATGCGATGCGCGGTGAAGTGGGTGCATGCAATAATTTGTAATGGAGGAGGGAGGGGAATCATGGAGGGCATTGCTAAATCCAAGAAGTAAAGGGCTTTGGAGCCATTGTAAAAGAGTTGGATTAGTGGAGGAGAGGAGGGAGAAAAGCCACTTTTAAAAGGAGGAGAGTGGTGGGAGAGTAGTACAAGGGAGGGTGGAGTTTAGTGCTTGGATGGAGTTTGTAGGAGAATATAAGGTTGTGTAATTTGTGATGAGTTTTGTCACCTATTTCTTAGCATTAATTGACATGAATGGAGCTTTTTGGTGGGACAAAACTTTTACCTGGACCAAGTGTATCCATCAATATTCTACTTCCACTTACGGCATGTTTGGTATGTTACAAGTAGTTTATGGTCTATATTTATTTATATCGAACTGTATTCTACAGTCAAATTTGAGACTCTCCCACTATCTGTTTGTTCGAAAGTTATTTTCCACTTTGTGAGATTTTTTAGTCATAAACAGTAGTTATTCAATACATCACGCAACTCATTTATAATAGACGTATTTCTTACTGATTTGGACTGTACGTAGGCCGAATTAGTTTACGATATTCGGTTATAACGTACTTTTCCTATTCTTCTGTTAACGACAAAACGAATGAACGAAGTGATCATTTATAACCGAATTAGCTTACAGTAGCAATACTTTTTCTGCGCAAAAGATAATGGATATGTTAGGACTAATAAATACGATGAAGAGTTAATAGACCAGTGGTGCACGGGACGTAGAGATGAACTTGGTGCAGGTTATATAATGCTTTTGGTGGGCTGTGGAGTAGCTGCTGCTTTGCTTCTCTTTTGGAAGATCTTTCAGCCTTTGATAAGGTTGGATGGTGAACAATTCCAACACTGAATTTAATGAAGATTAGGTTAAAAGGTAACTTGTTTTAACTACCATGCATCAGGTACTTGCTCTTCCCAGGGCATTCTTTTATTGGGGCCTCTTTGTACGTCAAAAATAGAAATTTAGAGTAACGCTGTACTTAGAATAGAGTTTAAAATATTTTACAGATTAGCATATATAACGGTATTTAATTAATGGAGAAGTGCAAATCACGAGAAGATAAGCATGACTTATAATTTCATGATTGAAATTCATGCATTGAGTTGTATAGTTTGTAAAGCATTTTTCAGGATTTTATTTTGTAATTACAACTCAATGGGTTTGGTTTCAGTTTATTTGTAAAGTCTCAGTCATAATGATTTTACTAAAGAGAAATATGTACAGAGACCCCCTCAACTATGTACTATTTCAAGATGGCCCCTTGACTTTATCTCCTTATTTTTATTAATACCATAGTAAAAGTTGTGAATTTTGTTTTTTGAATAAATTAAAACTAACTTTTATCTAGTTTATTAGTATTTTTACAAAAAATTAATAGTCTTAATTACTTTTTAGTAAATGAAATTGAAACAATTAATGGTTTATAGCTATTAGAGCCACTAAACTCAAATTAAAAAAATTATATATTATTGAAGGGGTCGGTAAAAAAATTGAAGTTGAGCAGCATAACTCTAATGTTGAGGGGGGGTCTCAGTACATTTTTACCATTTCAGAGGAAGAAATTCTATCCAAGAGGTAAATTTTTTTATTTTGGAAATTATTTGTTACACATCTAATAATTTTCATTTTTGAATTTAAAACATCGGGTGATTAGATTAGAACATAGACTAATTAGATTGGATGTTTGATTACGTTAATTATAGTTGGTTTTAGGGTAAATTGCACATTTAATCCTCAAACTATGTGTCAAGTGACACTTCGGTCCCAAACTTTAATCTGTTACAATTTTTAGCTTGAACTTTCAGAATAATTACAATCAAAACCTATAACCTCATTTAATTGACTAAATATTGATGTTAATATATTGCTACTGTAAAAGTAATGTACCAGTATTGTGATTGTTAATGCGTCAATAATTAAGATACTACATCACTTTTACATCAGCGATATATCAATATTTAATCAACTAAATTAGGTTGTGAGACTATTATAATAATTCTAAAAGTTCGAATCAGAAATTACAACAAATTAAAGTCTGAGGATGAAAATGTCTCCCGTGTCATAGTTTGAGGACCAAACGTGTAATTTACCCTTGATTTTAAGCTTAAAAGATTTCTTTATGAAATTTTCTTTGGATTGAGTATTGACAATGACCATTATCTCATTCATTTAACTTTTTATCCAAGTTCATGATCGAGACGTTTCTGTTTGGAATTACGGAAAGATTGTGTTATTTACAGTAAAAAAAAAGTCCTGGAGCGCTCCAAAGAACAGATAATGACACTTTATAAAGCTATATCAAAGAACAGCAAAAAAAAAAAGGACAATAAACAGGAACAATTTGAAACCACTTTTTATATAATGTCTCTCTTAGACACAAGAGTCTAAAACCAAATCCATTACACTTATAAATTCATCATCTTCATCCTATATCTTGACCCTTAATTAGAATTTTCTCTTCTATGTACAATCACTAGTGTAGGTGTTCTTGAATTTGTTTCCTTTCTTTCTTTTTTCTATGAACCAGTGCAATTGATTTGATTACCAAAGTATAATCCCACCGACCGATACAGCCCACAATGATCTGCTAAGCCCTTGATCGAACGATCGATCGATCGATTGCAGAACGGAACTTGGCTTTTCCTCAATCTCTATACGACTGTCGAAAATCTGCATTCTGATGCGAAAGGGCTCTCTGGAAGTTCAATTTGGCTTCTGCGTGCAAATGCGAATAAAAAAAAAACTACTTTTAGAAGAGAATTATCAGAAAAAATATACACATTATATTATCATCAAAATGATAAATCATTGTTTTTCCTATCTAATGAAGTACTAAAATATTCAGGAAAAAAAAAAAAATCCAAAATCCATCACCTCTGCGCAATTTTAAGCTGTGCAGATTAATACTGTTTACAGTTAGTAAAGTTTATATTTCAGAAAAAAAAAAGAAACTTCTGAGATCCTGAGATTACCTCTCCTGATCAACACAACTGTTACATTCTTGTTCAGCATCCTCATCGTTTCCAAGTCGACAGTTCGAGTCGTCAAATCCGTATCTAATATAATCCTTCCATTCGAATTCATTTGGATCTGGATAATCATGGCGGAAAAAGAATGTAAAAATTCACATTTGAACTTTGATAATATCCGAAATAAAAAACAAAAAGTTTAACAATTTGTCCTTCTGTAATAAGTTTCCTCGAACCTTTCGAGACTTGTTTGATGTCGTAAGATACGAAAGGCGAATAAGCTATTGAATTCAAGTGCGATTGCGATAATGGCGAGCAGTAGGATTCTCTTGGCACTGATGTGGATGGTACCATAAAAAGAGAAAAATTAGCATAAACGCGCAAGCGAGTAAGATCAGTATAAGTAAAGCATGACTTACCTATAAAAGGGTCAAGATATTGGTGATAGGCGTAACAATTCCCGAGCTTCGTTTCCTTCATGTATGATCTGCATTACAAATAAAATTTCATGTAATCTGCATAGTCACGCAAACGCGGCGATGGTTGATTCAATTTACCTTTCGCAGTTCCTTGAGTTTGCCCTGTACGGTTTAACCAGAATGCGGTCGCGACAAATATAATGAGGCTTTCGATTCCTGAGAATTTCATCCACCGTGTCCGCACTATAGAAGCTGACGAAACCGAACATGCGCTTGTCTTGGCAAGGAATCCTCACTTCGCGAACAGGACCGAACTGCCTGACGGAGAACGAACGAGATCAATGGTGCGGTAAACTAAGAGTGCGTAAAGGAACGACAACTTTTCGAACATGTGAATGAGTCGGATGTAACTACCTGAAGTAATCGGCGACATCTTCGTTGGTGAACTTGCTTTCCGCTGAAAAAGTAAGGTATATTTGGTCAGAAGAACATGTCGTTGCTGCTGCGCTCGTTTCGCTTCTCTCATTCCTCCCGCATTTCGCGTACTTTGCGGCATCCTCCGCTAGCACGACCGAATGTTGCCCGTGCGGCCTATTACGCAAGGAAAATAACTAGATTGGCGAAAATGAGAATAACAAAACAAACAAGTAAGAGTCACGAAAAACTAAGTACCTATCTAGGACATGAATGCTATTCGTCATGCGCGAAAGCAACTTTGTCAAGCTGCAACCTACTTTTCCATGCCGCTGGCTCTCCGTCAGATACCCATCAGCGTGGAGAGCCTTACCGTACTTCGCGAAGTACAGCGTAGGCAACGAGGCGATAGAAACAGGACGGCCTCTTCTGGACCTCAGGAGCTCCGCAATCTCCGTTTCTAGCTTTTCAAGTGTTGTCGTCGATCGGTGCTCATCGCTCGCATAGCATTTCGGATGTTCGAACCTACAGTTCTCGCCAAACTTGCAATAACCCCTCATGAAATAGTGGCAAATCCTTCGCGGCGACCACGATCTCTTTCCGCTATTCGATTCTTGATTGTGAAGGGAATAAGGAGCTTCGAAAGTAATGAATTGTTGTTGGTTGTCATTCTCACCAGAATTCGTGATAGACGACATTCCGAGTGCGAATTTGGCGTAATTTATTCTCGATTTTAAATTTGAATCGCATGTAAAGGCTAACTCCATTATATCAACGTCATCTGACTCGTTTAGAAGAATATAACTCATTATTTTCACCACATTCTCATTATTCGGGTCGAGCTGTCGAATCCTGTTGAATATTCTTATTATCAACTGAATAACTGCATCACTGCAGTTCCCCTCTGTGCCTGAGCGCAGAAACAAATAAATAAATAAATAAAAATGATGGTGTAATGTTTTAATATTTTTAAACTTCTACAAAACCAAAAGTCAAGGAATTAGCAAATTGAATCAAGTCCAACGGTTGTTTAACATGATATCAGAGTAGGAGGCTCCTAACATTATTAATTTTTTCCAATTTAAATCAAGTCCACGTCATTGGCCTACAAAAAATCTTGAGCTCAGACGTCGTCTGAGAGGAGAGTGTTAAATATATATATCATTCTCTATCAACTTAAGTTTAGTTAATTCGAATCTTTACTAAAATTTCAAAGTGAAATTTTTTTAAAAAAAAAGTCAAACAGTCAACATCTTAAGAAAGAAATTTTTTTAAAGCACCAATATGTTCGATCTATATTCAAAATTTTGAAGAGTAATTCAGTGGAAGGTTTAAATTTCAAAATATCAAATTTCAATATGCGATTAAAAGAGGCGTATGAGAGAATTAAAAATATTCATAAAGAGAGAAAAAAGAAAAGAAAATTAGAAGAAAAAATTACATGGAGAATATATGATATTCCATAGTCATAAATTTATTTTCTCTCCAAAAGTGGAGAGAAAATAAGAAAAGTTAATTATTTACCCTTTTTTTTAATTCCCTTCATTGAAACAAAAAAAAAACATAATTAAAAAACGAAAGACCATTAAATCTATTTATTTTTTGGTGTTTTTCACTTCACAATATCATCAAAATATAAATCATAGAAAACATTAAATAAAAAAACAGCAACAAAAATGAAAAACAAGCATTAAAAAACCATCAAAGTAGGTTAACACATACTCAGTCCAATCCCATTAAATAAATTTTAAAAAAAATCAAGAGAAAAAAAAATTAAGCATGATAAAAACCATTAATCTACTGAGAAAAATTATTATTTTTTGTAACTTTTAATAAAAGAGGAAAAACATTAAGTATTATTGCAAAACGTACCTTCTTCACCCATGGTATTGCTGTATCATCTATGGCAATGAAAAAGAATAAAGTGAAATAAATAAGAGAACCCCTCAATACAAATAGAAAATTATTATTAACAATAATATCTCCATATTTTAATCTTTTTAATTTTAATTCTCACAAATAATCACATGATTTAGGAATCTGTTTAATCACAAAAAAGCCCCTAAGAATCCTTCAAATGACAGTGGAGTCCTCTAATTTTTTTTGTCTATATGTTTGGGTTGCTTTGCCAATTATGGTGTGGCCTTCCTTAATTAGGGCACAATCTGTTGAGGATTTTTTTGAGTTTTTTTTGTTTCGCCTAAATAATAGGTACTTGCTTTTACCTCTTCAATGGCTAATTATATTGCTTTTACCTTTTCAATTATTATGTAAAACCGTGAAAAATAATTTTCCGTGGAAAAAAAATTTTGGTAGAAAAAAAGTTTTACGTTTTGTAGTGTTTGGTTTGTAAGGAAAAAAGAAAGAGTAGTTTTTTATCAATATTTGTTTGGTTGAAAGAAAAAAAAAATCATATTTGTTTGGTTAATTCGATGGAAAAAAGTGAATGAAAAAAGTTTTACGTAGCTTGAGTTTTTATCTTCCGTCGAAAAACAGCGGAAAACGAAAACTTTTGAAATTTTTTTCAAATCCTTAAAAATATTTTTACGCCGAACCAAACAAGCGGAAAACCAATTTTCATACCAAAAATAATTTTTCAGTTTGTTTTATACCGAACCAAACACCCCTTGATTGATAGGAAAAAAAAAATCCATATTTGTTTGGTTCCGTGGAAAAAAGTGAATGAAAAAAATGTTACGTAGCTAGAGTTTTCGTTTTTCGCCGAAAAATAGCGGAAAACAACAACTTGAATTTTTTTTTCAAATCCATAAAAATATTTTTACAGAAAAATATCTTTAAGCCGAAGCAAACAAGCGAAAAAATATTTTTCATACCGAAATAAGTTTTCGATTCGTTTTACGCTGATGGATTGTGTAGTTTATTGGGATTTACATGTAATGTTATTGGAAATAAAAATTTGTTATTAAAGTGTGGAAAATATTTGTAAACGGGCCTGGTTGGATCGGGTGATTCAGGTCGGAGTTGGATCCGATTCGATTATCATCGATTCGATTATCATCTAATAGTACTGAGTATAAGAAACTACACAATCCAGATTCAATTGTGTATTCAATTACCCATCAGGTTTAATTTATCAACTCAGAAATTGTCTACTTACTCATAATGCAGAATTTCTCATTGAAATTTGGACGAAATTAAAGTTTCTACCCCAAAGAAAACTTACCAATGTTAGAAAAGTGTGTGGGCCACAATAGAATTTGGCAAAAATTCATGGGCTTTCACAAATTTTATCAAAAAATAGTCCAAAGGTTAAAAAATGACATACAGATTAAGTCAATATCATTAAGAATACAAATATAGATATTGTCACAAATTTGACAGAGCACAATCAATAAGTCAGGAATGCGAGATAGACAGGACCATAGGTATGGCTAAGGATTGATTTGTCGGTGGACATAATTTATTATTGTCGGCACGTAATGTCTGTATCGGTCGTGTCAATAAGTCCGTGTTACTTGTTATCTGTATTGACTGAACTGCCATACAAATTTGATAGATCACAATTAGTAAGCCAGGAATGTGAGGCAGACAGGACCATAGGTATGGCCAAGGATTGCTGTGTCAGTGGACATGATCTATTATTGTCGGCACGTAAGGTCTATGTCACTCGTGCCAATAAGTCCGTATTACCTATTACCTGTGCTGACCGAACTGTCATATAAAATAAGATGTGAATCAAGACGAGCCAATGTGCCATGTTGATGGCGGGCACTGGAACAATACAAATTTGCTCAATTATTAGAATGTGAAAAGCTAGAATCTAGAAGGCTAGAAAATTGCCATCAAACTGCAAAAAAAAAAAAAAAAAACCAAGTGAATTATCCGACCCGGTCCGAGTCCGAATCAGGGAATTACTGGATACAGGCATACAGCTTGGGGTTTTACTATTCGGCTTGGATTCAAATTAGATCTCAAGTTAGAAAATTTTTTCATATCAAATTCAGATTTCGACACGTTTTTATTTTCTTTTCCGGATTTGGACTCAGATTCGATATGTCAGATCATTCTAACCTGAAATTGATTTTTACATGATTTTATTTTGTAACAAAGTTTGAGTTTAAATTCCTTGTTCAAATTTAATATGGATATATCTTGTCATGACTAGGATATATCCATGTTGGCTCATTGTCCAATCCGTATCTATACTTATTTTTGGAGGCAATTTCATATTTGTCTATCAATTTTTTTTTTTTGTTTAAATGTTTGGGTTGCTTTGCCAGTTTTGCTCATGTGGTGTGGCCTTAATTAGGGCACAATCTGTTGAGGATTTTTTTTTTTAAAAAAAAATTTCTTTAGAGAATAGGTACTTGCTTTTACCTCTTCAATGGCTAATTTATTGGGATTTGTTTACAATGACTTTATACGGAAGCGTTTGGTTCGGGAACAAAATGAGAGAATAAACCCTTATTCCTCTTATTCTCTCCTTTTGTTCCCAAACATAAACTTTCGTACTCGAAAACAGTAGTTCTCGAGTTTCTGAAATAAGCTGATATAATCCGGTATAAATCTAAAACTATTGTTCCACCTTTTTTAGGAACAAGATTAATTAAAGTTTAAATTTAATTTTAATTATGATTTTAAATCATAATTAATCTAATTAATATATTTAAATTATTATTCATTTCATAAATAATAAAGTAATTAATTAATTTATTATTTATAATTAATTAGATAATTAATTATTAATAATTTAATGTGTTTATCCATAAACTGATATTTATTTTGATCAACAATTAATATTTTTATTAATTTAATTAATTTTTTTTTATAGTTATCTAATTAAAATAATTTACTAACTAATTAAATAGTTAATATTATTATTTATATTTAATTAATTTATTAAAATATTTTTAATTAATATTTTGATGTTAATTAATTAGATAAAATATTTTAAATTTAAAATTATAACTTTTATTCCTCCTATTCCAATCTACCTATCCAAACACTATTTACCTTATTCCTAGGAACAATGTAATTTTCATCCAAACTCAAAATTGATCTAGTTCTTGTTTATTCCTGAACTTATACCTATCTCTGAAATAAGTAGTTTTTATTTATACCCGAACCAAACGCATGAGAACTAGTGAAGCTCCCCGCAAGTGAAGCCTCCGCGCGAGGATGCAAATATAAAATATTTTAATAATAAATTTTAATTAAATTTTAATTAAATTTTTATATTTTTATATTGTCTTATTACTTTGATTATTAATTAAATTAATTTTAAAAATTTTAATAATTAAATTAATTTACAAAAATAATTTAAATTGGTATATGTGTGATGTAAATTTTTAAAAGAATTTATTAGTAATCTTATTATTTTATAAAGGCATATGTGAAAAAAAAAAAAGGAAGAAAAAACTATTCAAACAATTTATAAAATTTTATATAAATTATAAATTTAGTAACTTTAATAGATATAGTTTAGTAGTTATTAGTTATTTAATTTAATTTAATAGATATAGTTTAGTGGTTATTAGTAGTAAATTTATATGTGTAATATAAATTTTTAATAGAAAAATTGTGAGACCTCAGATAGTTCTATATATAAGATATGATATGGCTAAACTCTTAACTCGGCTTAAGCATTTTGGGTGGTGGTTAGGTCCAAGAGGTTAAGAGAGTTAAGCATGCTAGGACGGAAGTAGTCCTATGATGAATGACCCCCTGAAAAATTAGGGCGCCACAAAAATTATTGAATTTTTGAGATTGTTGATGCATTTGCATTTGCATTTGCAGAAGAAAAAAAAAAAAATAGAGTACTGCTTAACGTTTCCATAAAATACTACCTTTATATATGCACTGTCATATATGAATCATCCCAAGTACCCGGGACACTGAAGATATCTACAATTATTCTAAACAGTGATAATAAGTTTAAATACTTTTATATGTATGTATAAACTTTAAAAGAGTAAAACCCATAATTAGAACTAAAATTTAAAATGATAAAAACTTCAAAACAAATGTCTAAATGCAAAATTATATTTAACACTATAAACTGTGAGGGTATATTTGTAATTTATCATGTTTAGCTTATGCACCTTTTGGTGTGTTAAATATCTAGCAAAAAATAGTGGAGATTGCTTAGAACAACGTGCCTAACCATTACTGTTAGATAAAAAGAGAAACAATTTGCTTTATGTGACAAAACAGTATGAGGTTCGAAAACCAGTAGATAAAAAACGCTGCGTCCACTGATTCGGTGTTCTAGAAGGCAGAAGTAACAATTAGAAGCTGAACTTTATCAATGAATTGCGCACATTCTTGAATCAGATAGGTTCATGCAGAATGGTATATGGTAATTATGCGACGAAATTATACATTGTACTAACTAATTAACATTAAAAGTGCCACCCTTCCATGAATGCATTTTAACTTCATTAATGAATTTAGCATCATCTATTCCCCTTCAAGTAGGGAACTAAGTGATCCTCTTACACATTGATAAGGCTCTTTTTCTTTTCCTTTGGATTCTTTTCTTTTATCCTAGGTACTCATATAGTGATGATACATTGATGTAGACACATACATGAAACCACCTCAAAAGCTACAATGCATATTTCATTGTCAAGTGTTTCAAATTTGGGGGGGTGCAATTAATGATTGCATGAAATGAAGGGTAAAGCATGTGTGAGTTGGATGTTCCCCTTTTCATGATCTTGGTAGTAGCTGGCTAAAGTTATGTCCACCAACCACTCTCATATGCAAAAAGTGAGCTTAAAAACCACTTTTGATACATTTTAGCCTGTTGGTTTGGTACATTGTAAATTGCACTCTTGATTCTCAAACTATGGAGCCCAAGATATTTTCATATTCAAACTTTAATTTATTGTTATTTCTGATTCGAGCTATAAGGCGCATGACATTTTAGTCCTCAAACTTTACCTAGTTGTAATTTCTGGCTTGAACTTGATGCATGTGATATTTTAATGCTCAAACTTTCTGAATTATAGTAATATTATAATTGATGATGTAACAATAATTAAGATACCGTATCATTTCGACATTAGTAATTCATCAACATTGATTCAAAAATAAATTGAGTTGTGAGATTTGATTTCAACAATTCAGAAAGTTTAAAGACTAATGTATCACACGGCTCATAGTTCGAAGCAAAAATTACACCTAATTAAAATTTAAGGACTAAAATTCACCTGCCTCATAGTTTGAGGGCCAAAAGTGTAATTTAACATTTGATAGAAATCAAACAATTTTACTAAAAAATATTAAAAAAGTTGCTGATTGGCCTAAAAGTACAAAGGCACTAATGAGCTTCAATTTTTCATTTTAATGCTCACACTGGCCTTTGGGTTTTGCATCATGATGCATTTGTTGATTTAAGAGCTTTTCTGTTAGTTGGATTTTACTTGCAAAAGTGTAATTTATATATAAAATTAAAATTTTTATTTGATTTGCTGTAATTGTATTTAAGCTTTTTTGCATAAAAATTTTATTAATTTTTAACTTTTGCAAATCGAGCTCACTTTATAGAATTTTATAGATTTGGTCCTTTTTAAAAAAAAGATGAGCAAATTATCCTTCTTTGAAAATATATAAAAAAGTATACACAATAAATATTTTGGAAAGTTTAATTGACAAGTCATTATTACAGGTATTTTTTTCTTAAGAAATAAGATTCTTATCTAACATACAAATAAAAAACTTCAACAAATAAGGAAAGAAAAAAGAATGAAATATGCCTTAAATAATGCAACATTCTTTCAAATTACGCAATATTTGTATAAAATAATGTAATATTTGTACAATTTATATAATATTGCACAATTCATATACTAAATTAGGTACGAATAATATTCTTTATTATATACGAATACTATAAATATTATAATATATTACAGTAATATATTATATGTGTAGAAATTATGCATATGTTACATTATTTATACAAATATTTTTATCATTTATATAAATTTTGCACTATTTAGATGAGTATATTGCACTCTTTCTTTTTGCGTTGTACATTAAATAAAGTGTCAAGTTTTTGGAAAGGACAAATGCTAACTTATAATTATATATACCTTTCCTCAAGAGACGAGATTTCTCATTTAAAATAAAATAAAAAATATATAATTAGTAATATGACATAGTACAATGTCCTTTCTAATTGTGTAATATTTATATAAATAATTCAACATTTATATAAAATAATACAATATTTACATAATTTATACAAGGCTACACAATTATACACTAACTTATGAATAACATAATATAACACATGCAAATAATATAATATATTATATTATATTACAGAAATCATACAATATGTATATAAATAATGCATATGTATTTTAAGTCATAATTGTATGTGTATCTTAAAAATGTCAACTGTCAAATTATATTTGCATGTATTTTAAATCATAATTGTATTTATTCTTTTTCAAAAGACGAAAATCTTCATTTGATATAAAATAGAAAATAAAATATAATTAGTAAAATAAAATAGTGCAATATCCTCCTAACCGCCGACTCTCCTTAAAGATTTGATTAGAAATTATTCTTGCTCGATTCCCAAGACATATTCGTGTGCTGCCACACTATGATTTAATTATAATAATTTAGAAAGCTCGAGTCAACAATGACTTTACATTAAATTTTAAAAATTAAAATGCCACATATCTCATACTTTGAGGTAGCGTTTGGATCGGGGATAAGGGGGCATAACCCCTTATCCCCCCTTTATACCCAATAATAATTCTCGGATATCTGAAATAAGCTGATATAACTATTCTTATATATACCTTCATTTTTTATATATCTCTACCCACTATTCTTTTTATTCCATATTATCTATCCAAACGTTATATTTCTTATCCCCGGGAGCAACCCAATTTTTATCCGAACGTTATTTTTCTTATCTCCACACTTGTATCTATTCCTAGAATAACTAGTTCTTATTTATATCCGAACCAAACGAAACTTGAGGACCAAAAGTATAATTTACCTAGTATGAAACTACATGAACAAAAAATTAAAATGATCAAAATTAAGATTAAAATATTTGCCATCAGTCCTAAATTAAATAGCTTAAAAAATTAGCACAAGTTGGGATTAAAAATTTGGCGCGAGTCAACGTCTCAAGCACATAAACACCTTCCAACGAACTCTTCTCCAATCCGACGGCTGAGATTTGATCAGAAGTTCTCCTTACTCTCGATGATCACCGAAGCATATTCCGTGTGATGCCGCCTCTCTCTCCTCTCAACGCGGAGTCTTAATAGAAATCCCACTCCAAATCCAATCTACATTTCAAACTCAAACTAAATTGGGTCGGAAAATTTTATTACAATAATTTAGAAAGTTCGGACATGCAAAAGTTACAAATTAAAATTTGGAGGGCTAAATGGAGACCAAAAGTGTAATTTATTCAAAAAGAAACTATATGAGGGAAAAAAATAAAATAATCAAAAATTAAGACTTAAGTATTTGCCATAAATTCGAAATTAAATGACTTAAAATATTTAGCACAAGTTGGGATTAAAAATTTGGTACGAGTCAACGTCCCAAGAATAGAAAACTCCGACGACTGAGATTTGGTCAGAAGTTAGCCCTGCAATCGATTCACGAAGCGTATTCCAGCTGAAACTCCAAGCTCAAACTAAACTGTCTCGTGAAATTTGATTGTAATAATTTAATCAAATTCGGACTTGCAATTGCTATAAAATAAAATTTGAGGACTAGAGTATCACACATCTCATAATTTGAGGACCAAAAATATAATTTATCTAAAATAAAGCTGTATGAATAGAAAAATTAAAATGATCGAAATTTAAGATATAAATATTTGCCACTGGTTCCTGAATTAAATGACTTCAATATTTTAGCACAAGTTGGGTTAAAAACTTTGGCGCGAGTCAACGTCCTAAGTATAGAAAACTTCTTAACAAACTTTTTCTACTACGACAGCTAAGATTTGATCAGAAGATATTTCTGCGCTCGATTCTGGAAGGATATTTCATGTGATGCCGTCTTTCCTTCAAAGGTGGAGTTTTACTTGGAATTCTTCCCCCCACCCCCCCCCGCCAAAAAAAATATCCTACCATCTGCACTCGGTCCACCGCATCCTCCATGCACCGCTCACCATTTAATTTTATTATTATTATTTTGTACTTTCTAAGTTACAACAAATTTTTTATATTGTCTTAAATTATCTTTAAAATGAGTTTAAAATTGAATAAGCATATCATTTGATTCTATATTTAAATATTTAAATATTTTATTTTATTTGCAAGTGGTATATTAAATTCGAAGGTAGAGTTATTTAAATCAACATCTGACTTTATTACATTCAACTCATTCTCATAAAAAAAATTTATAAGTTAGCTCCAAAAAATCAGGGAGATCTATGGATGACGCGGTGATCTTGGTTCACGCAGTAATTGTTCAAACTCGCGAGCTACGCGAAGCGCCTCGCCGCCTCCGCTGGTGCACTATCAACCGCACCGCTCTTCATGCAAACTACCTAATCTTCCGCCACGTGTCCACTTTTATCTCTCTCCCGTGCTTATCCTAGAACATATCCCGCTCGCCCATTGGATAAATTATACCAATTTTACTATTCCTTTTATTTTATCCGATCCGAATAACTCTCCCATTCCAATTCCACCTCGAATAAGGATACCGCGACTAACCCTAGACCCACTCAATCTCAACTACCTATATATACTCCCCTCCCCCTGCGACGCTCTTTTTTCCCATGTGATCTCTCTCTCTCTCTCTCTCTTTTTCTCTCTCTCTCTCTCTCTACACACTCGCGCTCGTCGGAAGCTACTCGTGAAGGTCTCGGGACGAGTCCCTCTCTCTTCTCGATCGCTCCGGCCCCTCTTCGTGCTCCACTTCCTCTGGTAATCTCTCGCCCCATCGATTTCTAGGGTTTTCTCGGATTCTCTGGTGTTTTCTACGGTTGTCGTCGCTAGGGTTTTAGTCCCGATCGTCGTCGTCTTCTTCTTCCTCGTTTTCTACTTGTTTTCCCGGTTTTCGGATCAGTCGCTAGGGTTTCGGTGATCGTTATTTTCTTCGCTGTTTAATGGTTCTTGCGGGCTCAGTTGCGATGGGGTCAATGCAGCTGTACCTGAGGGAGGCTCGGACGTCGTACTTCCTGGTGATCTGCGCCGCCTCCCTCTTCATCTGATCGGGGTCGGCGGTTTCTTGGAACCCTAGCTAGGGTTTCGTTTCTCCCCCTCCGCGGCCCCCCGCGCGCTCCCGATCGAGGTACGATTCTCGACGATTTGATCCGCGACGGGGGTTTTTGGGATCTTTCTCATGGTATTTCGTGGTAATCGTCGGGTTTGATTAGGGTTTCCGAATCGGATTTGGGGGATTCGGAGATCGGGATCGAGATCGAGATCATGCCCGATCCGGTGGACAAGGACGCGGAGCCGTTCGTGGAGGTGGACCCGACGGGGCGGTTCGGGCGATACGACGACCTGCTCGGCGCGGGCGCGGTGAAGAAGGTGTACAGGGGATTCGACCAGGAGGAGGGGATCGAGGTGGCGTGGAACCAGGTGAAGCTCCGGTGCTTCGTCGAGAACCCGACGATGCTGGAGCGGCTCTACGCCGAGGTGCGGCTGCTCCGGTCCCTGCACCACGACAACATCATCGGCTTCTACAAGGTGTGGAACGACGACAACAGCACGCTCAACTTCATCACCGAGGTGTGCACGTCGGGGACGCTCCGCGACTACCGCCGCCGCCACCGCCACGTCTCGCTCAAGGCGGTGAAGAAGTGGGCGCGCCAGATCCTCGTCGGCCTCGACTACCTCCACACCCACGACCCCTGCATCATCCACCGCGACCTCAACTGCAGCAACATCTTCATCAACGGCAACGTCGGCCAGGTACACCCCCCCCCACCTTCTTTGCTTGTTTTGGAGCTTCTGCATGCTAATAATCCCTGTGAAATTGTAAATTGTGTGCTTGTCCTTTTGTGTTGATTCTCAAGTTTATGTCCAAATTTGTGTTGTTGATGATTGCTGTTAATTGGTCTTTCAATTTCATATTTCAAACTGCATAACCCTTGAGAAAAAAAAAAAAAAAAATTTATGTATCTTTTTATTATTATTTTAGGGTTTAAAGTTTGGGTTCACATACATGACATGGTATAGGAAAGTTAAGTTAGTGATGAAAAATGGCGAAAGTACAGAAAATTCTCTGGTAAAAATTATTCTTTGGTAAAAATATCAGCTTTTTTGCTTTCTTCCAAACTTATGTTTTATCCTCCCAAAATTTTAATTTGATGCATTTAGCCTCTCTCCGTCATGTTCCATTATTATTCACTTTATTTCTTATAATTAATTAAAAATATTTTTAAAACAACAAAAATATATTAAAAATTATTTTTTATAAAATACATAAGAGTAATTTAGTTATTTTACCCTCTTAATTAATGACGTAAGTTATTGAAAATATTTTTGAAAATTTGAAGGGGTAAAATATCAGCTTTTGAAAGTGAGAAGAAAAAGGAGAAAAAGGGAGATTTTCCATGAAGGGGGGGTTGGGGTGGTTTATGTATTTTAGCCTTTTTTATAGTAGGAAAAATATTTCAAATTTCAAAATATGTAATTTTTGTTTCCCCCTTTTGGAGAAGAAGTTAGTTTTTAATGGTAAATTGGTGGATTCAAATTTTGTAATTTAAGAAAGTATTTTGATGGATAAAAGTACAATTACAGTGCTTAAGGAATATGTGGCAATTTTTCTTTCACTTTGGACGCCACTACATATAGCTCTTTTCCTGTGAAAAGTGTCTTTTGTGATAGAATAAAGTCTGTGTATGAGTTCGCTTTCAATTCTGTTAGCTGTTGCCTTCTCTGCTTTTGCTTCTCGTAACAATATTGACGCGGTGTTCGTATGGTGGGATCGATGTTGTATTTAGGTTAAGATAGGAGACCTGGGCCTTGCCGCGATCGTGGGAAAGAACCACGTTGCGAAGTCGATTCTTGGGACGCCGGAGTACATGGCGCCGGAGCTCTACGAGGGGGAGGGGGGCTACACGGAGCAGGTCGACATCTACTCCTTCGCCATGTGCGTGCTCGAGATGGTCACCCTGGAGATCCCCTACAGCGAGCTGGACAGCGTCCCCAAGATCTACCGCAATGTGACGCAGGGCACCCCCCCTGCCGCCATGGCCAAGGTTCGGGACCCCGCCGTCCGCGACTTCATTAAGCGGTGCATCGGCGCACCTCGCGCCCGCCCCTCCGCCGCGGAGCTCCTCAGGGACCCTTTCTTTCACGGCCTCGATGATGACGACTACAGCAGCAGCAGCAGCAGCAACAACAACAGCAATGGCCCCATCCTCGCAACCCCTCAGCGGAACTGCAGCGGGCCTTCCGAGCCCGCAAGATCGAACGGCCTGCTGCGCTCTGCGCCATTAGTGGACGAGCTCAAGGGATTTAGACTCGATTGAAGGTCGACGATGTTGTTTTAGGCTACCAATAATTCTGCTAACCGGTTCTTTTGTGTTAATCCGGGGGGGGGGGGGTTCCAGGAATAAAAGTGTGCATTAGCTGCTCCTTAGGAAGATAATTCTATGTTTCTGAGAGGACAAGAATAAAGCTCTTGTTCGTGGTAGTAGCTTCTTTCTCTTTGGTTTGGCGTTTGGTTTTTTTGTTTTTCCCTTTTTTTCGGCCTTTTCTTTCATTTGTAATGGATTGGTGGGTGTGTGTATATCTAACTGGATAAATGGAAGTTTGGAGATGGTAGTAATAAGGTTAGGTTTGTAAAATGTTTTCATTCTCGTTGTTCCTCATGTTTGGACTTTTTTTTCCCCTAAAAAAGTAATCTTAAAAAAGGTCAAATAATTGTCAAAAATTTACTTGGTCAATAATTTTTGTCTCGTTTAACTCAAAAGGACTGGGTTGAGTAATAATTTGAAGCCGGTGAATCGTTTATCTATTTTTTAAAGATAATAAATAGTTTAACGTCTTAGCGATCGATTCATTTTTTTTTTCTTTTTTTTTTTAACTTAGTGCTGAGTTGGATTAATTTGCTAAATGACTTTTTATTTTGAATATAAATTTTTAAAATATGTCAACAAAATTTCTCATGTTTTTTTGTAATCTATCAGTATGCTTCTCCTTCATTTTGTACTCGGAAGGGCACCAAGGGGCTTAGATGGGCGCCGTGCTCTGCTCATTTTTTAAATTAAAGCAATAATAACTAAAAATTTAAAAAGTTAAAAAAATAAAAAGAATGAATACCGGAAGAAAGTGCACCAACAAGAAGTTTATTTCTATAATATATATAGGTAAAAATGTACAAAATTTATCTGAATTATAAATTATTTTAAATTGACTATTCAACTCTTCAAAATTTTGATTTTACAATCCAATCTTTCAATTTATTTGATTTGAGTCGGTCAACGACACTTTGAGTGCCAAATTTATTAAAGTAAGTAGTTGGTTCACATTTTGAAGCAAAATTATTGTTGGCTCAAATCAAACAAATTGAAAAATTTGATAGTAAAATCAAAATTTTGAAAGATCGGATAGCGGACTCAAAAGGTTCATAGTTCAGATAAGTTATGTACCATTTTACCATATATATTTTAAAAAAGATAAAAACAGTTAAATTTGAAAAAAAATATTCTTCACTTGTTAGTTTATAATTAAAGAATTAGTGTTAAATATAAAAATATTTGCAACACCGTTCTCTATCAGCGTAAGTTTTTAGAGAACAACGGTTATTTCATATAATATAACATGATAACAGAGCAGAAGGTCCTGAGTTTGAGTTATGTCAGACTCCTAATATTATTAATTTTTTTCCATTTAATTCAAGTTCACGTCATGGCCGAGTGAAAGTCTCAAGCCCAGCTTAAACTTTTAGAGAACAACGACTGCTTTATAATTTAACAATAAGATTTTGAAAAGTACGAAATTTTTTAAAAAGTCATTGAAAATATATGGCTTCAGAGAGGGCACGTTTCCAGCCAGACATTATAAATTTTTATATTTAATTTTTTACTTTTAATTTTTTTAAAAATAATTTTATATTCTATTATATGGTGTAAATCTTACGCCCCATCATTCAAAGATTTTAAAATTTATGCTGGATATTTAGTGTTACAAAAATGATAAAACTATTGTACAGAGAGCATTGCTTGTAAAAAATGTATATATATTCTAAAAATGAGCACTTGTATGTGCACTTTCTTCTGAGATTTGGTTTTTCTTATTTTTTTTAACTTTTATTCTTAGATTTTATTTTTTTAAATTTTTTTAAACTTATATTGCTTTAATTAAAAAAATACTTGCGCAAGCAGATGAATGCTGCGGTAGCAGGTGCCCACATGGTCGAAAAATTTAAAAATGCAATAATTATATTGCTGATATGATGTCCCAGCCAATCAAAAAGCTTCCTGAGGTTCATCCATCCCATCATAATTTTTAAAAAAATATTTTTATTATATTTTTTTCTAAAAAAAAAGATATAATTAATTGGCGATAGATAATATGATATAAGTATTATACAGTACACTTCCTCGCCCATGGCGCCCATTCAAGCCCGGAGTCCAACTAAAAATGAATATCGGAAGAAAGTGTATATACAAGAATTTTCTTACTGTAATATATACAAATAAAAATATACAAAATTTGAAAAGTTACTGAATTCTTTTTGAAAAGGTACTGAATTTTTTTTGAAAAGTCACTAAAAATATATGACTTCCGAGAGGGCACGTTTCAAGCCGGATAGTATAAATTTTTATGAAAATTAATAATTTTATACTCTATTATATGGTGTAAATTTCATGCCCCACCATTCAAAGATTTAAAATTTTGTGCCGAATATTTAGTGTTACAAAAATGATAAAACTATTGTATAGATAGCATTACTATATATATTCTAAAAATGAGCATCTTGTATGTGCGCACTTTGTTCTAACATTTACTTTTTCTTAGTTTTTTTTACTTTTATTCTTGGATTTTGCTTTTAAATTTTTTTTTAACTTATATTGTTTTAATTTAAAAAAATATGCTTATGCGGGCAGATGAGTGCTGCATCACAGGTGCCCATATGGCGGAAAAATTTTAGAATGCAACATTTATATTACTGATACGGAGCCTCCAGCCAATCAAAAAGCTCTCATGGGGTTCACACATCCTATCACGATTTTTAGAAAAATATTTTTGTTATACTTTTCTCTCAAAAAAAAAGATATGATTGGTAGAGAATAGATAATTGATATAAGTGTTATACAGTAGACTTCCTCGCGCATGACAGCCATTCAAGCCGAGAGTTCCAATAAATTACTTGAGCCCCAGGCGCCAAAAAAATATTTTTTCGCTATAAAAGTGGGCAACCCAATAATTTTTTTTTGAGAAAAAGGTACCTGCTTCATTTATTTAGTAACTAAATTTTAAAAATAATAACTAAAAATTAAAGCAATAATAACTAAAAATTTAAAAAGTTAAAAAAATAAAAAGAATTAATACTAGAAGAGAGTGCACCAACAAGAAGTTTATTTCTATAATATATATAGGTAAAAATGTACAAAATTTATCTGAATTATAAATTATTTTAAATTGACTATTCAACTCTTCAAAATTTTGATTTTACAATACAATCTTTCAATTTATTTGATTTGAGTCGGTCAATGACACTTTGAGTGCCAAATTTATTAAAGTAAGTAGTTGGTTCACATTTTGAAGCAAAATTATTGTTGACTCAAATCAAACAAATTGAAAGATTTGATAGTAAAATTAAAATTTTGAAAGATCGCGTACTGGACTCAAAAGGTTCATAGTTCAGATAAGTTATGTACCGTTTTACCATATATATTTAAAAAATAATAAAAACAGTTAAATTTGAAAAAAATATTCTTCACTTGTTAGTTTATAATTAAAGAATTCGTGTTAAATATAAAAATATTTACAACACCGTTTCTCTATCGGCGTAAGTTTTTAGAGAACAACGATTATTTCATATAATGTAACATGATATCAGAGTAGAAGGTCCTGAGTTTGAGTCATGTCAGACTCCTAACATTATTAATTTTCTCACATTTAATTCAAGTTCACGTCATGGGCCGAGTGAAAGTCTCAAGCCCAGCTTAAACTTTTAGAGAACAACGACTGCTTCATAATTTAACAATAAGATTTTGAAAAGTATGAGTGCTGCATCACAGGTGCCCATATGGCGGAAAATTTTTAGAATGCAACATTTATATTACTGATATGGAGCCTCCGGCCAATCAAAAAGCTCTCATGGGGTTCACACATCCTATCATGATTTTAAAAAAAATATTTTTATTATACTTTTCTCTCAAAAGAAAAGATATGATTGGTTGAGAATAGATAATTGATATAAGTGTTATACAGTAGACTTCCTTGCGCATGACAGCCATTCAAGCCGAGAGTTCCAATAAATTACTGGAGCCCCAGGCGGCAAGAAAATATTTTTCCGCTATAAAAGTGGGCAACCCAATATTTTTTTTTGAGAAAAAGGCACTACCTGCTTCATTCATTTAGTAAATGAATTTAGCTATATCGAGTGAGGCAGTAAGGCCTCGTAGAAAAGGGAGCCCAATACAAAAAAAAGTCAAAAAAACAAACAAAAAAAAACCGAAAAAAAAGAAAAAGAAAATCAAATGCATACTATGCAGATCACCAAACATTTTGCTTACTAACAAATCTCTGCAACATTTTTATACACCAACTCGACGGTCAACTTAATTAGAAAGATTATGGATGTTATTAATACCATTCGTGGTGATGTTCAAGCGATAAACAAACCTATGTGTCTTCTGTGGGCAATGTTCATCACTTCAAAGCTTGGTTAAGCCCAATCATTAACTAAATGGGCTTTTTTAGGTTCAATCGTTGTAAGATATACTTGCACACTTAATTAGAGGCCAAAGATGTAATTAAAAATACAGTATTGTTGGTGATGCATGCAGTTAGAGTCTTAGAGATGCAGTAGTTACAGCTTTATATATTTCATTTGGTTGGATGCAATTGAGAAGCACTTTTGAGAAAAAAACATTATTTTATATTTATGATAATGAGATTACCTCCGATTTAGAAAAGAAGATTTTTTTTTCTATTTAAAAAATAATTAGAGAGGCAAGTTTATCGTTTGTTTAGAGTTACTATCTCTAATTGCTGCAATCGGAACTACGGCTAATTTGAATGTAGTTCCAACTACTATTCCTTATGCAGTTCTTAGACTCAAACGCATTAAATCAGACATCGACTTTGAAATTACATGTAGTACAACTTAACAACTTCTTAATCTCTCTCACGCCCATGTGGTACCGAGTGTTGCCTAATATTATCTTCTTCTTCTTTTTTTGAGAGAAAGATAGCACGCTACCCACTTCGTTTATTTCTCTTAGAAATAAACTTAGCTAGAAATGTGAATCAACTAGGATTCGAACTCGGGACTTCAGGTACCAACCACCAAGTTCTTTGCCACTTGCGCTAGGGACGATCGGTGTTGCCTAATATTATCACGCTGAAAAATAGTTGGAAGAAGGCATATGAAAATATGCTTTTTCAATTTTTCAGTGATACTGCATAAATTGTATCTTAATTGGGCCCAGCACAACATAAATACAATTATTTTTTACAAAACAAAAAAATATCTTTCTACTATACATAGGTAAGTCCTTTAAATTAGGCCATTTATTGTATACTAATGAAGTTACCCGCGCATTGCGGTGGGATGATATTATAGAAGACAAAATATAAACAAAATAAAAATTTTAAATTT
This sequence comes from Puya raimondii, assembly GCA_016920855.1. NCBI lineage: Eukaryota > Viridiplantae > Streptophyta > Magnoliopsida > Poales > Bromeliaceae > Puya > Puya raimondii. The sequence goes on along the minus strand of JABWPP010000044.1, from coordinate 2,505,443 downwards.
TTTTGACTTACATGAGACTTCAATAAATACAAATAGAAGATATAAAACAAATATAGGTATAGATGTAGCAAAATTTATAATTTCAGTAAATAAATTACATATAACAACAATGAAAGAAGCAACAAAAGAGTTTCTACTCCATACACACCTTGATCGCATTGTCGACATCGGGGAGGCGAATCCCGATCTTTACGTCGCCTTCGCCGCTAGTGTCGAGTTCCTCCTTAGTCACGACCATGTCAATCACGTACAGATCCTCCCACACCCGCTGCTTCTTCCCCCCTCACTGACTCCAAATCCATCGTCGCTTCCTCCTGCCGCACCCCGCCGCGATCCCCGGAACCCTAATTTCAATCAACACACAATTTTAAAAATAGAAAAAGAATATTAAAAAGTTACAAAACATGAACCTAGCTCTTGTGCGCCAAGAAGAAAAAAGAAAAAAGAAAAAAGAAAACAATATGAGAAAAAAGAGTATGAAGAAATCTTATTTTACTTATTTGTTCTTGTGAAAATAATTTATTTAGATGACGGACTATGTAAACATATTAATTGAGAGGTGGGGGTTAGAAAGATGAAACATTAGATGGAGATGAAACCATGTAAACACATTAATTGAGAGGTGGGGGTTAAAAATATAAAGCATTGGATGGAGATGGGACCATATAAACACATTAATTGAGAGGTGGAGGTTAGGAAGATGAAGCGATGAAGCATTGGGTGGAGATGGGAGTGAGAAGAGGGAAGGCAAGGGTGAATGAGGATTCGCCACGTGGCAAAAATTTAGAAGAAATAATGTATAGGTATATATAATCTATTTCTTGGAACGTTTTAACTACTTGCAAAAGTTGAATTTGATCTTTTAATAATAGCAACTATGTGTGAGAAATGGAAGCATGAATCATTTCCGAGAAAGTCAAAGCCACTACCCAAGAAGTGGAAACTATGAATCTTGCTGGAATACTTTTAAAAATATCATTATTCATTTATTTCCATTCTTTGTAGTCTTTAGCTGTTTAAGGTTAGTGGGGATCGATAGAAAAATGATAGATTCACAGGTGAAAAAGTTAAAAGTATGTGAATATTATACTTTTAGAAATATTCTAACTCAACTCAAAAACTTCTTTATATTTATTTCATGATTAGGTTTTATTATACACAAATTTTGGCCAATAATAACTTGATCCAAAACAGCCCTTTTGATCCAAGAGCAAATTTTAGAGGCATTCATTTATTTTGTTTTGCAAGATTGTGGCAAGAAATCTCCTAAAGATCGTAGTAACATAATTAATAGTAAAAAAAAAAAAAAATTCCCATTAGGCTAATCTGGTGGTTGTTATTCAGAATACTAACTGAGAGATCGAGAGCTGGATTTTTCGTTTTGGCATCTATTTGATGGGGCTAAAGTGGCTGATTTTTTGGATGAAAAATATGCTAATTAATTGTATCCTTCGTACGGGAATATTTGGGTTCAATCAAAAGATTTAAGAATAAGCTCCAACAAAAAAAAGAAAAAAAATTCAAAAATTGCTATTCTTTTATATACAGATATTTGCGAAGGGAACAAAACCTACACTTGGAACTATAAGATAGAAAATTACGAGTGCAATAATCCGACATGGAGATATTTTACTTTTTTTTGGAAAAAAAATGAAAAAAATGAAAAGCAAAGAACATTTCAAAAATAATTAATAAGAGTATTCCTAGTAAATATATGCACCAAGAGAGCGTGATATGCAATATACATCACCAGGAGGACTATAACTTAAAAAAGTCCTTCATATTTAATCAGTAAAGTGAAGTGTGTGTGAGTAGGGAGAATTTCGTACTCATAAGTTAATTTTGAAGATATAATTTTTAAATCGACAATTCATTATTATTAAATAAATAGATCTAGAACATTTAACATAATTTTGAAAGCGAATTTCATGATTTTTTAAAAAACTATCATATATATATCAAGTCCATCAAGAAGATATAAAATGAACGATTAAAATCAAACAACCGTCTAAAGATAGATATTCGATCCAAGATCAGAGTTATTGATCTTGATGTAGCTAGTCAGCAGAATTTTTTTTATCTAAGGTCCAACCGATCCCGATTGCTCTATACTGTTAAACAAGAAAACATTCCATTATTAAAAAAGTCAATTTTGACATTTTTTGATCACAAGGTACATAATATCATAAAATTATAAAATTTGATTTGTAAAAATTTTAAATACCCTAAATTATGCTTAATGGTTTGGCGACCCGAAAATTATATCATCGGAAATGACTTACAAATATAAATATGATCATATTTATACATATCTGTATTATATATAAAAGAGCGAACAAAAGTTTTAAGCCTATCAAATATTTTTTTTGGAAAATACCCCTCCCTTAAGAACTTTCGACACAATTTAAAATTCTAATTTGATTTAATTTTAAAAAATAAACTTAACATAAATCAACTATAATTCATACTATTTTTCCATAAAATTAGCTTACTATGATTGCATTAAAATTAGCACCCACTTTAGTAGTTCGATTGTCGCGGAACTATGGGATCGATATCTGTCGCAAATTGCAGGGGATCCAAAGTTGGAACCTCACAGATTCGTCGAGCTCATTGAAGTAACTCCGGCAGCGCAGCCGAAGCCGAAGCCGCAATTGGGCAGCTTGGAGACATCCCTCCTAGTGTCTCTCATTCTCTCCTCCCATCCTTCGGGCAAAGTACTAACAAGAGGGGGCATTATGGCTTCTATCTCCTCTTTGGTTCTATCCGCGAGCCATCTTGGCACAAAAGTGCACCCTTCGTGCTGCGCACTGTAACGATCGCAGTCCTCCACTGACTCTTTGAAGAGCACGAAGCGCCGCTCCTTCTCCTCCGCATTCGGGTACGTTTGCTCATGCTTCAGCATCCATGCTTCATGCATGCGGCGGAGCTCTTCTTCATTCCTTTCGGTGGTCGTGCTCCTACCAACCTTCGGCACGCCGCTGAATCTTTCAGTTAGGGTCTGCCAAAAGTTCGACATTATGCCCCTGAGACAACAAATTGACAACAAATTGAATTTAGATGATGAAAAGAACCAACCAGCAGAAATGTACAGTAAATTAATCATCCGCATTAGAGAGAACGAAACATCAAAGAGAAAAATAATTCAGCATGATATACATAAGAGGATAGCCGAAGCATCATGCATGCAGCACATATGCTTTGTACCGATGCTCACTGATTATGACAATCGGGATTAGAAATTGAAGTGGACGAACAGGAGACGTACAGCAGAATAAAATGCAATCCCATGATTTTGGTAAGAAGTCCAAATAAATTCCTCAAAGTCAGATTTCTCCCCAGCTATACATAGATTATACATAGATGCGTGAAAAGTGAATGACTTCGGAGGGGCAGTATGGTACATAACTGAGAGATTCAGAAGTAAAAAAAGAAAAAAGGGCAAGGCATGACCAAAGATGGTGTTGCCTCCTTCTGGATGTATTTTGTAGTGCACCTCAGCCCAGAAACTCAAGAATATCAGAGGAAAAGAGCAAGATAATACTCAAATAATGCACATAATGACGACAAAATATTATGCTTGGGCATTTAAAGCACGCATGTTATTGTAATTACTACTCCAATTGAACTCCCTAAATAGATAATCTGCTGTTCTTTCCTGCAGAAAAGGAACAATCTTATGCAATTTCTTCGACATCAAAAATCAAAAATCAAAAATCAAAAATCAAAAATCAAAAATCAAAAATCAAAAATCAAAAATCAAGCTAAGGTTGTTATTTTTAAGGCATTAAAAAGCAAGCTAGCCACTCAAGCTCTGAAACACATTATATGAATTTTAGGGCTGTATTTTAGGGCATTAAAAATCAAAAATCAAAGAGAGAAAACACTAATAAAAAACTAAAACAAAAATTAAAAGATAAAATTAAACCAAAAATTAAAGCAAAAATAATAATAATAAACTAGGTTTTTTAATTTTAGGTCAAAACATAGATTAATTAGGGCATAAAATATCTAACATTTTTTTCCTAACATTTCCAAATCAGATCCAGGAAAAGCAAGCAATAAAAAAGAGATCCAGAACTAATCGTACGAAGCAAAATCCACTAAAAACATCATAAATTAATAAGAAACAAAAATACCTAAATGCTTGTTAAGCATGTCCTGTAGAAAGATTCAAACTTAAAATGAAACAAGAAATGGCTTCAGATCCGACGAATACACAACAGACCTGAAATCTACAAGTGAAAAAAAAAAAAAAAAGTATAAACACTACTTAAATCGACGAAAAAATGTGGGAAAAAATACCTCCAAATCGGATCTAACTTCAGTTCGGAAACAAAGTGATTTCGCGAGAGAGAAGAAGAGGTTGAATATGTATGCGAAAATGGCGAATAGAGGGGAGGAGATCGTGGAGATTACCTGGGAAAAAGAAGCGGTCGAAGATGATGGCGGTGTGCGCGTGAGAGAGAGAGAGAGAGAGCGAGAGAGCGAGAGAAAGAGAGAGATGAAAACGAACAGGTTCAAACGGCGCGCGCCGGGGGGAGGGGGGGGCCGGGGGGGTTCGGGGTTTGGAGGGTAAAATTGTAATTTCAAAAAACATGCAACATAACATTTTTTTTTTCAATATAATCTTACACCATTTGTAATACTATATTACTAAAAAGATTACAGAGTGAGCGAACTATAAACACAATAATTCTGACAGAGTTGTCTGTAATCTGTCAAGATAATCCGAAGTAAATACTCTATCGTTTGGTTCGGAAATAAACTTTTTTTGGTTATTCCGGGAATAGATACAACTTCGGAAATAAACAGGAATAAAATTAATATCATGTTTGGATGAAAAATAGGTTTTTTTTTTAGAGAAAAAAAAATGGGTTATTTTCGAAAATAACAAAAATAGTGTTTGGATAGTTAGATAGGAATAATAGGAATAAGAGTAATTATAGTTGTTAAATAATAATAATTATATAATTAATTAACATCAAAATATGAAGCAATTAATTAATTAATTAATTAATTAATTAATCAGGAATACTATTAGATAATTATAAATATTAATTAATAAATTAATTAGGACATAAATTAATTAATCATTAATTAATTACCCATGAGTATTGTTAATTAATAAATTAATTAACTATAAAAAAATTTTGGTAAATTAACAAATTAAGCTAATATATTAATAAAATAATAAAAACTAATTAGTTAATTATTTAATTAGTTATATTGGTCAAAATACTAATTGAGATATTCGTTATTACATAAACACACTAAATAATTAATTTTTTAATTAGTTAATTAATTATGAATAAATTACTCAAATAGTTAATTAAATATTAATTATAGTAATAAATCAAAGGGTTAATTACTAATCTAGCTAATTAGTTAAAATAATATCTATTAACTTATATTAATCTCCAATATTTTTTGCCACGTAATAAATTCTCCTTTATCCTCATTAGCATGTGTCCATTCCCATTCACTCCACCCAACTTCTAACGTATCTAAATAATTTCGCTGCCATACTTTCAATTAATGTATGTAAATGCTCCACTATCATCTACGCACATCTCTATCTCCAATTAATTTTTCACTACTATACTTTTAATTAATGTATGTAAATGCTTCACTATTATATACAAACGTCACCTCTCTATCTCCAATTAATTTTTCACTACCATACTTTCAATTAATGTATGTAAATGCTCCACTATCATCTACAAACGTCACCTCTCTATTTCCAATTAATTGATTATAATCATTTCTTTTTCGTTCACCAGATTTTTTTATTAATAAACGGTCCATTGCCATCTATAAATCTCACATTTTTACTTTCAATTGATTCATCAATTCTCTCTCTCATCTTTTTTTACCTCCTTCATTCTCTCTTTTTCACTAATGCGCGCCCTCCTTTCCTTTCCGCCGTAGCTGAAGAGATCGTCGTGTTCTCAACAGTGATCGAAGGGATTTTCGTCGCCATCGCTATAACAGTCATCAGAGAAGGTGTCATCGGGCCTATCTCCACCGCCAACAGTAATTACTTATATAGTTTCTATCCGCTGCAAAGCGCGGGTTCCTTCACTAGTATAACATATTAATTAGTTATATTTTATTATTAAATTAATAGAGGTATAAAGAGAGGAAATTGTTATTCCACCAAAAGGGTGGAACAACAATTCACCCTCTTAACGGGTTTTCTAGGATAACCCTTTAAGAGTGGGATTAAATAAACCCACCGATTCATCTAGCGTTTCGATATAACCAGGCATTTAAAATCTCTGAATCAGATTACTACTGATGCTACATTGTCGTGTTTAATTTAATGCAATAATGTAATACTGAATTACAGTGTATATAGAATTAGCATGTTTAGTTAATTTAATCAAATTCAGTAATCATGACAATAAATGTAATTTATTCCAAAATTGTTCTTAGTCATATTTGGCAAAAAAAGTTATCGATTACAAATAATAATTTTTTTTAGAAAATTTATTTTAAAATAATTAAAATTTAAAATTTAAATTAAAATTTAAAATTTAAAATCCTGACAAAAATATAAAATTTAATATTTTAATTTATGTGAAATTAAAATTTAAAATTTAAAATTTGATAACTTTAAATTTAAATTTTAAAATTTAAGATCTATATTTAATATGGAATTTAAAAATATAAATTTTAAATTTGAAATATAAATTTTAAAAACTTAAAATTTTAAATTTTACATTTAATAATTTAAAACTTTTAATTAAAATTTTAAAACTAACATATTGAAAGAATTTGGAGGGGCCGGAGGGGTAAACTTATAATTTTATATAACATTGAAGATAACCCACCATCAATATTTCGAGATACCCACCCTCTCCACTCGATAATATTTTTGGAGTAATGCTGCAGCAGTTGTAATGCTACATTACCGACTAGATTACAAACTGGATGAACCAAACACAATAATCTTGACGGAATTGTTTGTAATTTTGACAAGATAATCTGAACCAAACACACCCTAAAATAGTAAACCTGCCAAAATAGTCCAAACCAAACATGCTCAATTAGAGTAAACTTGGCAGGATAGCCTGTAATCCTACCATGATAGCTTGATCCAAACATGCTCCCGCGCATTTGATTCGAATTATATAGCACTACACATGTTATTTCAATATAATCATGTATCTTATATTTCTAAACAGATTGCCACTTATAATGCATTACTGGATTACTGCATTTGGTTCGCCCCGTTTTCACCCTGGAATCGGAATCGAAATCGGAATGGACGAATCCGTTTGTCAGTGTTTGGTATACGGGATTCCCATTCCGGTTTCGATTTTCGGGTGAATGGGAATTCCCCCAAATTATCCTTTTTTCTAATTCGGCCTCCTAGGCCGGATTGGAAATTGAATCCGGGCGGAATGATTTTGTTCAGATTAAATTTAACTTTTTAAGCTTATTTTTTTATTAAAATATAAATTTAAGTTTAAAAATTATATTTATAAATTTTAATTTTAATTTGAACTTAAATTTAAAATTAAAATTCAATCAAGCATTTCAAATCCAATTTATAAATTTGAATTTAAATTTAAATTTAATTTAAATCTAAAGTCTTATTCAAATTTTATTTAAAATTTAAATTAAATTTATGGATTCAAATTAAATTAAAATTATAATTCTAAGTTTGAATTTGAATACATCAAAATTTAGTTTTATATTTTGAATTATCCGTTCAATTTCAAAATTTAATTTTTTTAAAAAATATATTTAAAATTTTGACATCATTTTAAAATTTTGACGCAAATTTTTGATATTTAATTTTTAGTTTGAATTTAAACTAATATACTATAAAGATAAAATTGGTATGTTAATTTGATTACGTTTCTGATATCTATCTGAACCAAACACCAACAATGAGAATAGTTCATTTCGATTCCGATTCAGGTGGCGAACCAAACAGAATGAGGTAATGAATCATTCCAATTCCGTTTCCAGCTTATTCTCATTCTGATTCCGATACCGATTTCGACTTCGAACCAAACACATTTGGTAAAGTTCAGTAATCCTACTAATAAAATATAGTCTATTCCAAAATTGTGCTTAATCATATTTGGTAAATTTTTTTTACTATTTACAAATAATAATTTTTTTCCATATTTTATTTTATAATAATGTGAAATTTTGAATTTAAATTTTAAACTTTAAATTTTGAAGTTTAAATTTTAAATCAAAATAAAAATACAAAATTTAATACTATAATAATTTAAAATATAAAAGTGAAATTTAAAAATTTAAAATTAAAATTCAAAATTTAAAATTTAAACTCTAAACTTAAAATTTAGAATTTAAAATATAAATTTTAAATTTAGAATTTTAAATCTTAAAATTTAAAATTTCAAAATTTTTAAATTAAAATTTTAAAATTGACATATTGAAAGGATTTGGGGGGTTGGGGAGGAGTATTTGTAATTTTACATAATATACAAAATAACCCGCTATGAATAATACGAGATACTTACTCCCAGCTTAGTAATATTTTTCACCAGATTACAGATTGGATGAACTAAACGCAATAATCCTGACATGATTACTTATAAACCTCACAGGATGACTCAAACCAAACATGCCGATGTAATATGTTTGGAAATAATTTTGATTAAATTTATTAAATCTAAGTGAAAATCAGAAAGACAAGGGGTGTCAATCAAAAAATAAAGATGAACGGTCTATTTCGCAAAAAAAATAAAGAAAGATGCTTAGTCTACAACCTATAAAGGATTTTAGTGGAAAAAAGATAAAGAAGACTAGTATCTTAATTATAATCTTTAGATGGATTAAATTGTAAAATTATAATTAGTAGAGTATTGTAAATCCAGCAGCACTCGAAAATAAAAGGTTAGCATTGAGTCGGTTTTCGATTAGGGTGTGTTTGGATTCTTGTAAAACTACTCCAAAAAATATTTTTTGTTGGAAAAATAATTTTCTATTGTTTGGTTGTTTGTAAAAAAAAAATTTCGAAAAGCTTTTTTTATAGATTCTTAGAAAATCTACTCCTTTTTGTTTTCCGCTCTCTTTGAGCGGAAAAGGAAAACTTTTCACTAAAAAAATCACGGCTCAGGGATGCTTTTACACGCGGTCCACGAGGTGAACTTCACCTCGTGGACTGCATGAGAGAGCGTCCACCAGGGACCTCGTCGACTCTCTCTCCCTCGTCCATTACTTATATATATATATATATATATATATATATATATATATATATATATATATATATATATATAGAGATAGAGCTAGTCTCCTATACTATCTATAGTACCGGGGCTCCGGTACTATAGTTACTTTTTCGATCTTAGGATGTTCAAATCAACGATCCACACTGTTGAAACTGATCTAGGATATTTAAAGTTTTTAGGAATAAAATTTTGTAATTTTTCGACGTAGTTTACTTTGTGATCAAACCGTTTCAAAATTGTCAAATTTCGATGGTTATTATGGCGAGTTTGTAGTTTAACGGTGGAGAAGAATCTAAATTTATTCAAATTTTGATAGAAAATACTTTAAACTATATAGATGAAGGTCAACATCCTTGATCTTGAATTCGAAACTCATATACTCAAATTTTAAGAATTATTTAATTTTCACCGTTCATTTTGACATGATTTATTTACTAAGTAAACGATATCGAAAAAAACTAAAATTTTATTTCTAAGAATTTCACATACCCTAGATCAGTTTCAACGGTGTGGATCGTTGATTTGAACACCCTAAGATCGAAAAAGCAACTATAGTACCGGAGCCCCGGTACTATAGATAGTATAGTAGCCTCATTCTATATATATATATATATATATATATATATATAAAATAATAATAATATTTATTTTTATATAAATATGTTATTATATAATATTATATTTATAAATATTATTTATAAATATATAGTAATTTATTTTATAATATTAAATATATATATATTATTATGTATTATATTACATATTTATTATATAATATATTTTAAATATATTTATTTATAAAAATAAACTATAATAATAATATATATAGTATAATAATTATTGTATATTAATATATAATATATATAAGAAAAAAAGATATGTATAATAGTTATTTATTTATTTATTTATTTTTTTCTTTCCAATCAAACAACCGTAATGAAAAATTATTTTCTTTTCCTACAAACCAAACACTAAAGAGTGTAAAATTTTTTTCCTCCGAAATTTTTTTTTCACAATTTTACGTGAAACCAAACACACCCTTAGACTTTTGCGGGTTCGGGTTTGGGTTCGTGTTTCCGAAAACCGTCTAGATATGGGTTCCTATTTTAGCCAAAAAAAAAAAAAAAAAAAAGGCGAAAAAGCAAAAACGAAAAATCCCTGCCCCTCCGACGTCTCCGACGCTCCAACCCTAGAAGCTCGTTGTTGATGCAGGTTCTCTTCGATCTCTCAAGGCATTCGAATTAATCCCTCCTCTTTAAATGTCTAATTCACATTCTTCTCTTAATCTATGCAAATTCGTAGGATGGTTTAATATTTTTATTTATACGATCTGAATCGTTCCTTTCTTCTTTTTTTTCCTTTTTTTTTTTTTCACGCTTCATCTATTCTTCTTCGTGATGATCGCATCAAAATCTCAGAAAATAGTTAGTTTTCTAACCGGAAAACGCAATCTCTGTCCGTTTCATTCTCTCTACTGCAGATGATAAATTTACTGCACATTTGTGTTGGCTGGTTCTTTTCGTCATCTAAGTTCCAATTTATTGTCTCAGGGGCATAATGTCGAACTTTTGGCAGACCCTAACTGAAAGATTCAGCGGCGTGCTGAAGGTTGGTAGGAGCACGACCACCGAAAGGAATGAAGAAGAGCTCCGCCGCATGCATGAAGCATGGATGCTGAAACATAGGCGGACGTACGCGAATGCTGAGGAGGAGGAGCGGCGCTTCGTGCTCTTCAAAAAGTCAGTGGAGAACTGCGACCGTTACAATGCGCAGCACGAAGGGTGCACTTTTGCGCCAAGCTGGCTCGCTGATACCTCCAGATAGGAGAAGGATGCCATACTGTGCCTTAGTACTATGACCGAAGGATGGGAGGAGGGAATGATAGTCACGGGGAGGGATGTCTCCAAGCCTCCCAATTGCGACTCCGGCTGTGCTACCCGGAGCACCAAGTCATAAAGAGTCGGCGCGCCCGTGGTGGTGTGGCTAGTGAGTTGATAGGTCAGGTTGCTAGAAGATATATATGCTATAGTACTTTAGTATTTGCTGATTTTAGGAGTGTGGTGAGACTCTCTTAAGTAACATTCTGTTGTGAAACTCTGTTCTGTTGTGAAACTCTGTTGAGTCATCTATCTGCTATTGACCTGCTACAATCGAAAAACTTTGTGGCTTAGTTTTACTTCTAATATTAATCTACTTTATATCCTTGATTAGACTTTGAAGGACTCAACAAGTCCCAAAAGCATTTTGAAGTCCACGTCTGATGTTGAAAATTGTTGTGCCAACTGCTATAAAAGATGCTTCTCCCGTTGCGATTGCTCTTGCGATCCTCGTCGCATTGGAAGAAGGGAACTTCAAAATGTTTTTGGATTTTTTTTATTTTTTTTTCTTCTTTGGGCCCTCCAAAGCATGAAAGTAGGTGCTTTAAACACCGACATTCTAAACTAGGCTTAAGCTGATCAAAATGTGAGAGATTTTCTTTACATGATTGTGTAGTGATAAACTGATGTTAGGCTCTTTACATGGTTGTGTAGTGATAAACTAATGTTAGGCCTGATAGTAATGGGTGTTGTATCTTTGGCTTTACCATGTGAGCTTCAAAAATGTCACAGCAAAGATCGCTGCTGCTTGAAGGCCAAGTTGTGTGCATCGTTGTGTTTATCTGTAGCTTCTTATGTTATGCAGTCAAAAGACACCTTTTTATTTCTTGTTGTCCCGAAATTTTTCATGTGCCCACGAAATCTTCTCCGAGTCTTTAAAAAGAAAAAAAAAGTGTATTGATTAGTTGATTTTTAAATTAATGTGTTCATCGCTGAATATATTTTAGATATATAGTTTACTGAGAAGATACTATAAATAATATTTTTGCAGTATTTTCTTAATTTATTATACTGTTTTATTGTAGAGAGTACTCATACAACAGAATTATCAAACACTCTATAATCTTTTAATAAAAGAGTAAAACAGTATATTGTGATTTTACAACCGCACTATTATTAAATCTAACGCACTTTTATTCTACCACATATACATTCTAAATTTAAGGGATCTGTCTACAGGAATTGCACAGAGGAGAGTATCTAAAAAGTGAAGGATCAAAAGCACCTTCCCGCTCCTACCTCGCTACTCTTCTCTCGTGTTTTCCCTCCAAAACCCTAAATCTCTTCTCGCCGCTTTCGTCTCCAAAACTCCCAAACTAAATTCGAAAAGCCCCTAAATTTTCAAAACATTCCCCCTCCCCCTCCCCCGCTATGCGCTCCATTAACGCCATGCGATATCTCCTCCCCCACTCCCACCACCGCCTCCTCCCCAAACCCTCCCCTTCTCCCCCCCTTCTTCTCCTTCCCCGCACCTCGTCTTCTCCCTGTCCCAAATTTCTCCTGAAATCGTCGCCCCTTTCTCACCTCCCGAAGCCCTCATCCCCAACCCTCCGATCCTTCTGTGCGGCCCCCATGGACGGCCCCGATCGTCCGTTGGATGTCCGAGCTCCGTACGGCGAGATTCATGTGATCGTTGGCCCCATGTTTGCTGGGAAAACCACGGCGCTCCTCCGTCGAGTTCGATCGGAGGCCGACAACGGAAGGTTTGAGCTTAGAACTCGATTTCTATATGTTATTACACAAAAAGTTGCAATTTTGAGTAGCTCATTTAACAGCTTTAGGGGGAATTGCTTACATATTTCTATAAAGCAGTGAAATTTTGAATTTTTCTTCGTAGTTTATTGTTATAGATATACACTGCGAAGCTCCTGTTACCGCAGTTTTTGCCCTTGAAAACATATATCTTTTCCAATTCTGCACATGTGTTTTTAACATTGTAGAGTTCACGAAGAAAAATGAAGTGAGCGACATAATAGACAAGTTAGAAAAGAAAATGATGGTAAACGCATATTTTAAGAGATATTCTTTAACAAGGAAAGTTATTTTTAACCTCCAACTGATAGAAAGGGACAAGTTTGCAAATTTTCAGAGATTAAAAGAATATATTGTGCAATTCCCAAACATTCAATGGCATGCAAATGCCCCTTTTTTTGTGCTTTATGTTTTTGAGATTACATGGACAACTGTTTTTCCAATTGTACAACCATTCTTGCGATTATTTGGCTGCAATGATCCTCTGGATATCATTATGTTAGCTTTTAACTGCCGAGAGGTTTATGAAGTACGTTGTGCAATTGTTATGGAATTTAGGTAAAATGTGCTTCTTTGTTGAATAAGCTCATGGCTCATTTGGCATTGCTTTCATCATGCTGACCTCTGGTTTTGCTTTAGGAGTTGCCATTTTATTTACCATTTGATTCTGATCAGATTACAACATCTTTGTCGTGTGTGATATTGCGGTAAATAGATGGGTTTGCTGTTGGATGGGGAGGAAATGTTGTGCAAGTGAAATTAGTTCAATTTGAGTATTTGTTACTCAGTTTGAACTATTGTAACAAAACGAAAGTTGCTTATGGAAACAAAAGTAAGCAGGTCAGGAATAGTGTGGTATTATATCTATTTGTTGTTTATCTGGCTTGGTTGACGAAAACAGAAGCTGAAACTGGAAACATATTTAGCTGAAGTCGTATACGTGTTTGCTTTGCAACTTTTATTTATTTATTTTTTTCTTGCAATGCTTACTGTGAAACAAATTATCGTTTCTTTTCAAATTTGTTTATTGTCATCTTATTTAGAAAATAAAACTTAAGCACATATAAACAACTTAGGACAAGCTAGCAGTGAAATGTAGTTTTTTTTCCTGGTTTCTGTAAATTTGAGATTGAAAGAAAAGAACGTAAAATCAGAAATGGTGCCGAAACTGCAGTTAGTCTACACAAGTGGATGCACAGTTCATGTTGTTTTCTTTCTGTGAGCAGAAGTGTGGCACTCATAAAATCCAACAAGGACACAAGGTATGGATTGGACTCTATAGTGACACATGATGGGGTGAAGATGCCATGCTGGGCTCTCTCGGAGCTTTCAACATTTCGAGATAAATTGGGAGATGAAGAATATGATAAGGTGATTGCAAGTTGACTAGTTCTTGTAAAGTATTTTTAATAATAGCTTTACTTGTTTTTTGCTTTGAGAATTCTTTCTGGTGCTCTTTTATGTGTTTTAGAAGTTCTTAATTTAGCTTATGGCATCCATGTTACCTGGTTCATGTTTTCTGTTTTTTGGTCTTTATGTATAATGTTTTTCAAAACCGTTTACACTTGGTGTATGAGTCTCATACTGTTCACTTGTTTAAGCTGAATAAGAGGACTGGGGAATAAACTTTGGAAAAAGAATAGTAGGTAATAAAAATTCGGATGCTATTTTGGAACAGCATATAGTTGAGGATGTCTCCATGCCCTTTAACTTTTATTTAACTTTGAGTAAAAGTTGCATGGCAGTTCTATATCGATCTAGTCAGATTGAATGTGAAGTTCGGAGACTGAAGGAGATTTCTCTTCTTATGCTTCACTAAGCTCTGGCATGCGGGAAGGAAATTTCAAATGTACTCATCTACTCTCAGCCTTTGTTGGTCTGATGGTCTTTATCAAGCCATCGGGCATCTGAACTTTCTAAAATGTCTTGTTTAATCCACCCCCTCTTCGATATCTTATTTTGAGGAGCTGTCAGTAGAGTTAGAGTTATCTTGGCCATTCATTCAATAAAGCTTTTGAGGACTAGTATTTCATACTACCTATTTGCCTTGGTAGCTCAAGTCAGTATAATGCTGGTTCAGTTTCTCAAGTTTATTTAATGCTTCATAACTATGCATATTTGCTACATGATAACTAGAATCTATGCTAGTCGGGGAAAAAGATTTGTGTAAAAAAGTATAATCTCTTTCTAGCTTGTAAATGTATTGGTTTAAATTTTCTGTTTATATCAATTTTGCTTCATTTTCTTATTCGTAAGTCATCAGTTTCTCATTTTCCTGTAGAATTTTCTGTTCATGAAATTGTAGCACCTTTGCTATCTAAAAGAAATGCATTTTCTCCTCTGGTTTCATACTTTCATATGCTTTATTCACAATAGATTGATACCAACTAGCATATTTGTAAATTAATTCGCTAATAATACTACCTGGCAGCTGGACGTTATAGGAGTTGATGAGGCACAATTCTTTGAAGATCTTTATGACTTCTGCTGTAAAGCAGCTGACCATGACGGGAAGACTGTTGTTGTCGCAGGCCTGGATGGTGACTACTTGAGGTATTCGCGTAAACATTCTTGTACACCAGTTTGAAATATTGGTTTTGGTTTCACTATAACCTGAGATCCCAGTTTTCTTTTTTGTACTTTCTGCAGTTTTGATGATTCCAGGCTTTAGTTTCTAGTTTTGGTCAAAAGGTCTTCCAAAGTTTCAAAATATAAGTAAAAATGCAGGGAGCTAGAATAATCATAATTATTCATTTTTTGGCCGTCGAGGAGATTAAGCTAAGATTATGAAAAAAAAAACTTAAAAACATAAGTAATTGGTAAATGAATTGAATTTGGCATTATGAGCTAGTAGGGCTAATTTGGGCGGCTGATATTCGAAAGCTAATACTTCTTTGGAGACATTCTAACTGAAATTAAAATGTTTTTGTTTTGGATTGATTTGGGATAAGTTAGTCTCAGATTGGTATCATTTGTATCTGTTACTTTCAGTTTTGCAGTTTCCGCTGAAACTTCGAACTATGACATAAACACCTTGAGCATCTTATTATTGATATATTGCCTTCCAGTGTAGGGAGTATTAATTTTCCGATTTTTGTTTAACAATGCAAGTAATTAGGGCATCTTCCAAGTGCGTTGGGAAAAAGATGCTTTATTGCTTTCATCCAAGTTTAGGAGACTACATGTTGGATTCTTATAGTGCAACACGACACTCATAATTATTTCTTTTCTTTTTTTTTTTGGCATATTATATTTGGCAGGAGGAGATTTGGCTCAGTTCTTGATATCATTCCGATTGCTGATTCTGTCACTAAATTGACTGCGCGCTGTGAACTTTGTGGTCAGCGTGCTTTCTTTACTTTGAGGAAGACAAGGGAAACACAAACTGAACTCATTGGCGGGGCTGACGTTTACATGCCCGTATGTAGACAACACTATGTGAATGGACAGATCGTTGTCGAGGCCGCAAGGATTGTCTTGGATCTCGAGAGGTCCACTGCAATTCATACTCTAAAATAGGATATGGGTAGTCAATTCTAATTAGCACTATCCCATGAATATATTTTTCACTCGAAATCGTTCTTGATTTTGATTATACTTCTGTTATTTCAGAGAGATCCATTGTTTAAATATGGGGACTGGGGAGTTACAATGTTGGAATTAATTTCCCACTTGCCCAAGATGTTGTAAAATGCTAAGAAACATCTTAATTTTAAATGGTTGGAAGATAATTGACCTCAGAGTGTTCCTTATGTTTGATACTGCCTGCAATTTGTATCTAACTCATGGCCAGGTTTTTGTGTGCTGGAAAACTCAGAAGCTCATGAATATGGTAAATATATTTGTTTTAAAATCATTGGGATTACTTGTAAAACAAGTGAGCATGATCATGTTCGGAAAGTTTGTGCTAAAGCATTATCAAACTTATTCAATCCTGTTATGTCCGTCGTGCAGCAGATTCGGCATCGGAGCTAAGCTACTCTGTCCTGTATAAGATTAAGTATTAGATTTTCTTTATTTTGCATCATATCATCGAATTGTTCAGATTTAATAGCTTTAAAGATATGGAAGTTAGAGCAAAAGCAAATCACACAGAATAGAAAACTGGCAATCCATTGTCATCAACTTGCACATTTTCTTCGTAAAGCTGATGGATAACTACAAAGAGATCTTATTTAATCGGAACGACTTGTGATAAGTCGATGCCGTACAATGGTAATCTATTTGTATTTGTCGTGCAATGCTTAGCAGGCAGGTGCATGTGGTTCTGGCATGTTGTGTTGCCTTTTCCCCCCCCTTCTAATTACCAAGAAAGGAATATCTGGATAGAGCATCAGATTCTGCTACTCCTAGTAGCTTATGTTCATACTCAACTAGAATACAAAGTTGCTATTTATGCACTTATCTTTTTCTTTATACTTACTACATGATATTAGGCTCTTCAAAGAATCAAAGAAGTTTTCACTGAAAACTATTGCCTGCCAATCACCAAGTGTCATGCAGGTTTGTGCTTTCTGTGAGCAACAGATCCATTATTGGGAGGACTAGAAGCTGCTTGTTTCATCTTTGCTTTGCCCTTTCCCAACAAAGCTATTCTTCTTAACATTTTCAGTATCCCACTGGCACATTTCCTCTGAGAAGCCCAACTCAGAGAGCCAATGCAGCTGCTTACTTGGCCAGAGTGGCTTCTTCCCTTCAACACCACCTTATCCTCCATGCCGAACAGTCGAAAGCTCTGCTTCTTGGAAGTGCTTTTACCCTGAAGGCTTTTCTTTAGTGCAGTGATTTCGTCTTCCAGAGCCTGAAGTCTGAAGCTTGTGGACTCATATTCAACATGGTGAGAAAGTGCTCCTGATCTCTCCTCTCCGCAAACTTGTTTGTCTGGGCTCTCATCTGTAAGCTGTTTGCAAGGGCTTTCACTTAGATCCTGGCTTGTGGGGGGATGGCTTCTTGAGGTTGGAGTAAACCCAGTCCCTGAAAGTGCCACACTGTAAGTATATCTGAAGGAATCAGAGCAGTCTCTGAAGGCCTGGTGAGTCTCTAGCTGCTGGATGAAAAGTGCCTGGACTATAAGCCGAAGCGGCATCAGCTCGTTCTGAACCGCGTCGATGCAGGCCTCCTGCGATAGCTTTTGGCAGTCGATATGCTTGCACACAGAAGCCTTTTCTTCGCCAGATAAATCTGGGTGTTCCTGAGATCAAATAGTTACCCAGAAATAACAGTTTAATTTGCAGAATAACATAAATATCATTGTGGTATGAAGAAATGTAAATCAGTTTTAGAGTGAATTTTCTCACCAACAAGAAGATGTTGATTGCTCCATATAGATGATCATGATTCTCTCGAAACGAAACCGGAATTACTTCAATGAGCTCGACGATTCTGTGAGGTTCCAACTTTGGATCCACTGCAATTTGCGACAGATATCGATCCCATAGTTCCGCGACAATCGAACTACTAAAGTGGGTGCTTCTGTTAAAATCAGTCCCACTATTGGATGATGCATAATTTGAAATTATATTCTCCATCGCTTTCAATTCGGGACTAAATGCGATGGTTCCGCTCTCTGGAAGGGGAAAGTCTTCGACTCTTGCAAACTGTAGGCGAGATGCTACTTGGTGTTCTAACTTCTCCCTGCTCTTTTCACTTAATTTGACACTGAGAGATCTTGCGAGCAAGGCGAAGTAAAATGACACCGGAATTACTCCATCAGCCTTTTCTTCCACAGGAAATAGCTCAAGTAAGCCCTCCAGAATTGCTGAAACCTTGTTGTTAGCCTCCTCAGCTCCACTACATTCATCTGTGCTCTCCCAAAACTTGTGGGTCTTCTTCGAAAGCACCCACTTATTCGCGTAGAACAAAACTACGGGGCTCACATACTTCTCCTTCAT
Organism: Puya raimondii; assembly: GCA_016920855.1. Lineage (NCBI taxonomy): Eukaryota > Viridiplantae > Streptophyta > Magnoliopsida > Poales > Bromeliaceae > Puya > Puya raimondii. Next base: position 2,486,702 of record JABWPP010000044.1, on the reverse strand, counting down.
CCCCTGCCTCCTCAGCGAGCCAATTATCCTCTTGAAGAACTCAAAGGGAAGTGCTATGAGATCCTTGATCCATAAGTCCCGCCCCGTGATCTGCTTAACCTTTTCGGAGTTCCAAGCACGGCCCGATAAAGCTTGGACGCTGATCACGGGCCGATCCCTTCTTTGCTCAGGGTCGAGAATCTCCATGCAGGCCATGAAGGCGAGGGACTCGACGCACCTGCTTACGATTAGGAGCTCTTCGGAGATCGGAAGCAACGGTTGGCATTTTTGCAGGACTATGAGTGTGTCATCCCAGCCCTGAAGCACCACTTGGTTGATGTACAAATCCGATCTCTCGCCGAGGTTAGAGTAGGCGTACTCTTCGGTCATCTCTAACTGCTCTGCCGCACATCGAAGTGCTGATACATTAAAAGGGTCTAAAGAAAAGGGGTAGCCATAGCTGAATAATGCAACCATCTCGAAAGTCTCGGTCCCTCCCGGAAAATTCTCCGGTAGTTCGACGTCTGACGAACTTAACAGCGCTCTTCGGAAGTACCCACATTTGGAAGTTAAAGGAGACTGCATGGTAAGCCAAAAATGTTAAAATTGCTTGTTAACAAGTTTAATATCCTTGATCTTGCCAGTTTATGTGCAAACCTTGTGGAGATCGTAACTCCGGCCGCCGACTCGAACGCGAACTGATGTTGGTAAGCCAGTTTCCTGGGTCCTAATATGACAATTCAGATAACAGATTCAAAAGTGATGTTAGAGAGGAATTGGAGAAGAGAAATACAAATGAGAGTTTTAAAAAAAAGAAAATTACCAAGCAAGTACTGTTCTTCTGAGCAAGATCTCTGTATTAGGACTTGCAGCAAATGGACTAGACATCAAAGGGCTACATTTTGGGCTTGGAGTTTCCATCTCTAAACCCCCAGCGAAATATATCTGCTGAAACAAAAATGGCTTTTCTCAGATGCTGTTTCAGAGACACAATTTGGGAGGCTAAAAAGTGCTTTCTGAGGAAGTAGAAGAGCAGGATTTGAGCTGCTTTTCACAGTTGAACTTGGTATTGATTGGACTTCAAAGTGAAGCTGCTGTGATCATACACTTAATATTATATCTCAGTTGAGGAGCAAATAATTTGTTTTCAAAGTCAAAGAAGAGTGTGGATTGTGTGCATGGGGAGGGTTGGGGGGTTTGAATCCCGAATTTTGAGGCTCGGAAGTCGGATTACACCATGAAAGGTTTCTGGTGAGGCGTGCACTCAAAGCTAATGCTTCTCTTTCACCTCTCTCTTATTTTTATCTCACACTCTTACTGTGCTGGAAATTAATAATCAGCTAGACCTGGTCCACCATAGACCGATTTCTATGACTCAACCATAAATTCTCAAAAATGTTTACACGTTAAAAGATAATTTCTTTAGTAACTTTTTGTGAAACAATAAACAGTAGCCACTGCTTATATAGGTTTTTTTTTTTTTTTTTTCTTTATCGTCGTTTGTCTCGGTAAACTATAGATGTATCCTATTCGGGCTTTCATTAATTATAATTAAGAGGTTGTAAAGCACATAAAATGGTTTATATTCAAATTTTAAGAGTCTATTTTTTCTTCCGAAAGATGTAGTATTATTCGATAAAGTGTTGTCTAAATAATATATTAAAAAATATATTAAAATCTTTTTAAAAGTTATATGCTTGCAACAATCACAAGCACTAATTTCGTGGAGCTTCCGCATTTAGGTAGTTGAACTCTCATTTTTATGCCTTGTTGCAGGTGAAGCTTCAAACTTTTCTATTTGCTAAATACTTTATTAAGGGCTAGTCTAGTATTAAGAGTTGCTTAATGTTGTTGTGAGAAAAAAAAAATATTATTTTTCTCCATTTTTCAATGAGAACGCTGAATATATATTTATCCAGCTTATTGTGACCTGCACAATGTGTATCACTTGTGAAATAAATAAAATATTTTTTATCTTATTTTTTCACCGTACGTAACAAAATTTGCCCATAAATTTTAAAAAAAAATCTAATTACAAATAAAAAGCAAAAACATAAGCAAAACTAAATATGCTCGGAGGCTTAGGCGGGCCTACACAACATTGAAGGCTACCCAATATTATTGAGCAAAAATGAGTTGTAGCAAAAACATACCAAAATACGCTTCTCCATTTTTTTGACAGAACTGTAAAAATTATTCAGCAATCAAATTATTGCAATGTAAACAACGAGACATTGTTTTTATATATAAAATTAATCTAATAATTTTCTATTATAATTTTTCAATCTTTACAAATCCAAACAGAGCCTTATTAGGGTTGAAGGGAGGAATTGGTCGTTGCCTGACGTGGTGGACCAGGTCCATGTCAAATTTCTCCTGGGGGGCAGTAGCGAATGAGCGCTCACTAATTCTCACCGCGGAATATTTTCTATTTTTTTAATTTTCTTTTCGGTGACGTGCTTCTAACGCCTGCGACGGCACGGCTTCGGAAATTTCGGAGGTTTTTTTTTTTCCTTTTCTTTTTCTTTTTCTTTTTTGGCTTTTTATGGCTTTCTCTCTCTCTCTCTCTCTTCCGTTGCGAGCTCCGGAAAACCTTGTCCATTCCGAGGCGAAAAAAAATCTAAAATGCATCAGTATATTACCGATGTGACATTATCAATTAATTAAATTATTTTTTTAAGTTGATCCGCTACATTATGGTTATTAAGACAATATTTTTATTATACTTTTTATTTAAAAAAAATATAATTGGCTGCTAATAGATGACGTGGTTGTTAATATATATATATATATATATATATATATATATATATGGTATATATCTTATATAACAGGAATATCTGTATCATTTCTTTATATAACAGGATACAATTCTATATAAGAGAATGGGCTTAGATGAATAAGATATAACAAATATTCTCATTTCTCTTGTTTCAGTTAGTGTGACTGATATATAGTGTAAAATCTCTCATCCAAAATGTGGGCAATTTCTCGTACATCCAAATTAGATAAAATTATACCAAAAAAATTAAATGCACCGTATTTAATATTTATGATAAATTATAATTAGTCGTCAGATTATAACGCGCACTAAACTTCTGTTCATAATTTTTAATTTATTATAATTTTTAATTTAAATTTTTTAAATTGTTATATTTAAATTTTGTAATATAATTTAGTTGATAAAATAGTGATATAACAGCATTGTAGTTGGCTGATAATATAAAATTATCATACAGCTGACTTGATTGTATTATAAATTTTTATTATGATAGTACAAAAGTTTGAATCATAAAAAATTACAATAAATTAAAGATTCAAGAATTAAAGTGTCGCGAGCCTCATAGTTTGAGAACCAAAATTTCAATTTAGCCAAATTTAGCCTAATATTTAATAATAAAAATTTTAAAATTACAATTTAATTGATAATTACGCTTTGTATTGTCTAAGTAATCTATATATAAAAAAATAACACGCTTTAAAACTGTATATGAAATGTTTTAAAAAAAATAAACAAAGAGAGAGAGAGAGAGAGAGAGAGAAAAGCGTTGCTACACAGATAATCCAATCAACTGTGTGCATATCACATTAATACGAATTTAAAGTAATGATAAATAATTGTAAAAGAAAAAAAAATATTATTTAATTTATTGAAAATTTTTGTCAAAATAGTTTTTAATATGCGGTCATTTTAAATTTATAGAATAGATCAAATGAGTTAGATTTTAATACCTAATAAAACGCTACCCTATAGAGTTTTAAGGGTGCGGTTTATGAGACATACTTATACACCCGGTGCAGGGAAAATGATTTCTTGCAGAAATGATGACGGGTGAATGTAGTTTGACTGGGCTTCAAATAAGGATGCAAATGGATGCGGGATGGCGGAGATCTCATCTAGATTCGTGCCAAATGGGGTGATAAATGAGAGTCAAAAAATACGCAAATAAAAATAACCCATTCTAATCCGTTTCGATAAGCTAAAAAATAGAGCTGCAGGTAGGAGATCTCTTTCTACCTTTGATCCACCTCGATCTTTCAAAACTCCGCCAAATATCTGCTTCTGCTTTGACCCGCCCCGAATATAAAAGTAAATAAGAATAAAAAATAAGATACATCCAACATGTCCTGAATTCACCCCGACCCTCCAAGCAAACAGGGCGAGAGGTGAGGAGCCCCCTCCCCCCTCCGGATCCGCCCTGCTTGCATCCCTAATTGTAGATCTTAGCTCGAATTAGCACAATATTATACTTGATGCTAATCAACAAAATTAGTTTGACCAAATTTTCTACACTCTAATGCATAGGATTTTATGCATGATACATTTTTGCCGCTTATCAATAGCGGAATTAATTCTGTGCTCTAAAAAAGATTTGTAGGCAAACTCTGCTCGTTGATTATAAGGCCTAAAGCAGATAAAAATAGTTTAGAGATATGCAAGAATGCATTAAAGAGTATGATCTCTCAAGTCATACTCCAATAATGGATTGTACTCGCAGACTTGCTTACAAGAAATGCTTTGCGTGTGCTATAAAATGTCTACTAATATATTAATAAACTCATCTGGTGAACTAATTAATTTGGTACTTTCCATATTATATATGCTCATAGAAGGAATATTCTAACGAACCCTTACCATTACACTTTGTTTATTCTGGGCCTTTTCTTTCTATTTTATTTTTTAAAATATTGCTACAGATCTTTTATAATGTGTTCGTTTCAATAGTTTACATAAAGATGTCCGTGGACTGGGTCGGATCTCGATAGTTGATATACTATATTCGTATTCTAAATAAAAATGGGTAGAAAAAAAAAAAATATCCTACCCATTTAACTTCGGATCGGGTTCGGATCGGATCTGGATACTTAAGTTAATAATATGCCCATCGGATCTATTTGAGTGGGTCTGGGTAGTGACTATCCGTATACTACCCGCTTAAGACCGAATATAGATCGGGTACGGGTCTGGTCTAGATCGGATATGAATATCCGTATGCATATATTTTTTGTAAACTTTATTAAACAGTCTATGAACAAACCATAAATCTCTTACTAGCAAAAACTCACGTTCTAATTAGTTGCACCCAGTTCAATAAAATTTATTCTAAAAAAGATTCAACCAGTAAACAGCTAGAATTAAAAAAATAAGGAGTAAAAAAAGAAAGAGAAATGAGTAAACAAAGCGACTAGAATTTTCACTAGGATGAAAATATACAGAGACCCTTCATCTATAAGTCCTATTGAAATTGATCCCTCAGCTTCAAATTCTTTTTTATGTACCATCGGGTATTTTATCGGGTTCGGGTCCAGGTCCGGATCCGGATTTGAAAACTCTTCCTAACCCTACCCATTAAAAGGTCAGGGTCTGGTCGGGTCCAAGTCAGATATAGGTATAAAGTATCCGGATTCATACCCGAAACTTTAATGGATAATTTTTTTTACCTGTATACTATTTATTTTTTATCGGGTCCGGTTTCGGTCTGGGTAGGGTCTGGGTAGGGTCCGGGGATAGGGCATAGAATATGGATTATTTTGGATAACTTCAAGTTTACAAGAGTTACATTCTGGATAATCAAAAGCATTCCTTTTCTTTCTAGGAAAACACCTTAGATTTTCTCAAAAGAGTTCTCTACAATCGTCCCACTTTGGGCTTCATACAAAAATCAGTTAAAAGTTTTTATATCATGTATGCTAACATATCAGCAGCACACAACGTCAAAGTTTTACGTATTGAGTTATATGAAACAATCATCTAGTGAAACTCAAATTCAGAATTTCCTACTATAATATTATATTAAATTATATGAAATAATAATTTTTTTTTCTAAAAGCTTAAATTATTAGAAAATATTATTTCGAGTATTTATATTCCACATTACGGCACGTATTTCACTACTTTTAGTAATTTTTTAATATTGGTTGTACTCTCTTGAGGATACATGTGTATATATTTATTTATGCTCTTTTTTTTTTGGATCCGACGGGAATTCAGAGTCCCAGATCCAGAATTTAAGACATTCGGTTTCTGGGATGCTGTACTGCACATGCCCGGATGCACGCACGTGCGGGGCGCACGTGCATTCCATGTACCCAATATGCATTTATTCCCATAAACAATGGTTACAGATACCAAATGAATTTGACCTAGAAAACGCCAACAATTTTAATTTACATGTATTTCGATTTGAAAAAGTAAAAGATCAATTACAATTAGCCATTAAAGCTTTAACAAGTATTATAGAAGAAAAAAAAAAGTTGTTTGAATTAACCACTCCATCTCAACTTTATTATATAGAATTATATATGTAAGTTGTTTGACTCCTTAAATTTTGTTGTTAATTTTTTTTTATCGCAAATGCTAAATGAATTTAGTATAATTCTTATATAATCATCAAATTATTAAGTAGAACTAATAAATAAAATTTGGAGTCCGGTGGCTGATTGAAATGAATCGAAACTTCATATAGTTCATTTGAAATCTTTAAAATTTGACAAATATAGAAAGAAAAGTGTGGGTGAAATACGCGTTTTGCATTAAAATAAAAATCTAAAATTAAAAAAATATTATTCATAAATTTTGATAAAATTAATTAATTTAATACATTCATATTAAGCTAATTTTATAGAAAAATAATAAGAATTATAGTTGATTTATATAAAATATATTTTTTAAAATTAAATTTTTTAAATTGTATCAAAAGTTCTTAAGGGTGTTTTAAATACAAATATATTTTAAGAATAGGGGGATATTTTTGGAAAATTACTTCACAAACTTAAAACTTTTTATTCAGTTTTTTTTTATACTATAAATATTTATATGATTAACGAATACGATCATCTTTGTACTCATAAGTTTGTTTATGATGATATAGCTTCTGAATCGCCACACTATTAAACATAGTTTATAGTATTTAAATTTTTTGAAACTTTATAATTTTATGGCATTATTTAACTTGCAATCAAAGATGTTAAATTTTACCTTTTAAACGGCCGGAGTAAAATGTTTTCTGGTTTAACAGTATTATATAATCGGAATTGGTTGAAGTTTAAATTTAAAAAAAAATTCTGTTGACTAGCTACAGCAAAGATCAATAACTCCAATCTTAGATCGGATTTCTATCTTTAGAAGTTCATTTGATTTTGATCGATCATTTTTATACCCTTTTGATGGACTCGATAATAGTTTTTAAAGTCATGAAATTTGCTTTCAAATTATTTTAAATATTTAAATCATATTTAATAATAATAATTAGATTTAAAATCTCTATCATCAAAATTAACTTACGAGTATGAAGTTCTCCCTACTCTCTCTCTCTCACAAACTTCGTTTTACTGATTAAATATGAAGGACTTTGTAAGTTATAGTACTCCTGGTGATGTATGTTATATCGCACTCTCTTTTAATTATTTTGAAATGTTCTTTGCTTTTCATTTTTTTCATTTTTTTTCCAAAAAAAAGTAAAATATCTCCATGTCGGATTATTGCACTCGTAATTTTCTATCTTATAGTTCCAAGTGTAGGTTTTGTTCCCTTCGCAAATATCTGCATTTAAAAGAATAGCAATTTTTGAAGGTTTTTTTTTTTTTTTCGGAGCTTATTCTTAGTCTTTTGATTGAACCCAAATATTCCCCTCTAGGATACAATTAATTAGTATATTTTTCATCCAAAAAATCAGCCACTTTGGCCCCTTCAAATAGATGCCAAAACGAAAAATCCAGCTCTCGATCTCGCAGTGAGTATTCTGAATAACAACCACCAGATTAGCCTAGTGGGTATTTTTTTTATTACTATTAATTATGTTGCTACGATCTTTAGGAGATTTCTTGCCCCAATCTTGCAAAACAAAATAAATGAATGCCTCTAAAATTTGCTCCTGGATCAAAAGGGCCGTTTTGGATCAAGTTATTATTGGACAAAATTTGTATAGTAAATCCTAATCATAAAATAAATATAAAAAAGTTTCTGAGTTGAGCTAGAACATTTCTAAAAATACAATATTCACATACTTTTAGCTGTTTCACATTTGAATCTATCATTATTCTATCTATCCCCCCTAAAGCTTAAACAGTTAAAGACTACAAAGAATGTAAATAAATGAATAATGATATTTTTAGAAGTATTCCAGCACCATCCATAGTTTCCGCTTCTGGGGTAGTGGCTTTGGCTTTTTTGAAAATGATTCATGCTTCCATTTCTCACACGTAGTTGCTACTATTAAAAGATCAAATTCAACTTTTGCAAGTAGTTAAGACGATCCAAGGAATAGATTATCTATATTTATATCTATACCTATATATGAATTTTCATGCCTAAAATCTATATGAATGTACCTCCTTAATATGAGGGAGGTGGGATCCTAACCCGTTTATTTTCTTCTCTAAAAAACTGTATTTATTTTATTTTTTTAAATGACTCTTCACTTTGCGTTGTAGTTACTCTCATTTACTTCTTCTTTTTTTTCAGTGGCCCTTGGCCTACCATCCATGAGAGGTAAGTTCATTTCTTTAAAATGATCTATCATAAATGACATCAGCTCTATTTGAGGTTGTGAGAAGTTACCCACATATAGTAGAAAGATATCTTTTTTGTTTTGTAAAAAATAATTGTATTTATGTTGTGCTGGCTCAGTTAAGATATAATTTATGCAGTATCACTGAAAAATAAAAAAAGCCTATTTTTATATGCCTTCTTCCAACTATTTTTCAGTGTGATACACTGTACCACATGGGCGTGAGAGAGATTAAGAAGTTGTTTGGTTGCACTACAGGTAATTCCAAATTCGATGCTTGGTTCGATGCGTTTAAATCTAACTGCTACAGTTGAAACTGCATAAGGAGGTCCAACTATAATAGTTGGAACTACATTCAAATTAGTCGTAGTTCCAATTGCAGCAATTGGAGAGAGTAACTCTAACCAAACGATAAACTTGCCTCCCTAATTATTTTTTAAACAGAAAAAAACTCTTATTTTCTAAATCGGAGGTAATCTCATTATCATAAATATAAAATAATGTTTTTTTCTCAAAAGTGCTTCTCAATTGCATCCAACCAAATGAAATATATAAAGCTGTAACTACTGCATCTCTAAGACTCTAACTGCATGCATCACCAACAATACTGTATTTTTAATTACATCTTTGGCCTCTAATTAAGTGTGCAAGTATATCTTACAACGATTGAACCTAAAAAAGCCCATTTAGTTAATGATTGGGCTTAACCAAGCTTTGAAGTGATGAACATTGCCCACAGAAGACACATAGGTTTGTTTATCGCTTGAACATCACCACGAATGGTATTAATAACATCCATAATCTTTCTAATTAAGTTGACCGTCGAGTTGGTGTATAAAAATGTTGCAGAGATTTGTTAGTAAGCAAAATGTTTGGTGATCTGCATAGTATGCATTTGATTTTCTTTTTCTTTTTTTTCGGTTTTTTTTTGTTTGTTTTTTTGACTTTTTTTTGTATTGGGCTCCCTTTTCTACGAGGCCTTACTGCCTCACTCGATATAGCTAAATTCATTTACTAAATGAATGAAGCAGGTAGTGCGTTACCTTTTTCTCAAAAAAATATATTGGGCTGCCCACTTTTATAGCGGAAAAATATTTTCTTGCCGCCTGGGGCTCCAGTAATTTATTGGAACTCTCGGCTTGAATGGCTGTCATGCGCGAGGAAGTCTACTGTATAACACTTATATCAATTATCTATTCTCAACCAATCATATCTTTCCTTTTGAGAGAAAAGTATAATAAAAATATTTTTTTTAAAATCATGATAGGATGTGTGAACCCCATGAGAGCTTTTTGATTGGCTGGAGGCTCCATATCAGTAATATAAGTGTTGCATTCTAAAAATTTTCCGCCATATGGGCACTTGTGATGCAGCACTCATCTGCCCGCATAAGCACATTTTTTCTAATTAAAGCAATATAAGTTAAAAAAAATTTAAAAGCAAAATCCAAGAATAAAAGTAAAAAAAACTAAGAAAAAGTAAATGTTAGAACAAAGTGCACATACAAGATGCTCATTTTTAGAATATATATAGTAATGCTATCTATACAATAGTTTTATCATTTTTGTAACACTAAATATCCGGCACAAATTTTTAAATCTTTGAATGGTGGGGCATGAAATTTACACCATATAATAGAGTATAAAATTATTAATTTTCATAAAATATTATACTGTCTGGCTTGAAACATGCCCTCTCGGAAGCCATAATATTTTCAGTGACTTTTCAGAAAAAATTCAGTAACTTTCAAAATTGTATTCTTTAATTATAAACTAAAAAGTCAAGTATATTTTTTTCAAATTTAATTGTTTTTTCTTTTTTGTAAATATATATGGTTAAAATTTAAAAAGCACATGGCTTACCTGAACTATTAATCCTTTTGAGCCGGCTATCCGATCTTTCAAATTTTGATTTTACTATCTAACCTTTCAATTTGTTTGATTTGAGTCAATCAATAGTAATTTGACTTAAAAATTTAACCTAACTACTTATTTTAATAAATTTATAATTACAAAAATTATGTAAAATATATAAACCTATAAAGATAAACGATTGATTCAAATTTGGCACTCAAAGTATCGTTGACTAATTCAGATCAAACAAATTAAAAATTGGATAGTAAAATCTAAATTTTGAAAGGTTGAATAGTCAACTTAAAATAGTTTATAATTCAGGCAAATTTGTATATTTTTATTTATATATATTATAGTAAGAGATTTCTTGTATAGGCACTTTCTTCTCATATTCTTTTTTTTTAAAACTTTTATTCCTTAACATTTTTAAATTTTTACCTATTATTGCTTTAATTTTTTAAAAAATGAGCAGAGCACCGCGCAACACGGCGCCCATCTGAGCCCCTTGGTGCCCATCGGACTACAAAATGAAGCAGAAGCAAACTGATAGATTACAATACATGAGGACCATTTTTGACATTTTTTAAAAAATTATATTCAAAATAAAAGTTATTTAGTAAACTAATTTTATTTTATCCAACTCAATACTAAAATGAAGAAAAAAAATAAAATAATGAACCGTTCGTTAAAACATTGAACCATTCATTGTCTTAAAAAAATAATGAACCATTCATTGTCTATAATAGTGCAACGTTCTTCTAAAACAGTGCAACTTCATCTTAACAGTAAAATTTTATCTTTTTTTTTCTTCTCTAATTCTTCTTTCTTATTCTTTAATTTTTGACCTTTAATTAATTTTTTATTTTAGACAAACGAAAGTGCTTGATCAAATATGCTCCCGTGTAGCCCCCGCCCTCCTTGCCTCCGACCACGTCGAGGCTGCGCTCGCTGCCACCCTTTGGGACGCCGCCTCCGCTTCTGCCGCCCTCTTCTCCGGCGTCGTCGCATCTCCGTCTCTACCTAGCTCGTCGCCGAATCTGGGTGGGCGGGTGTGCCGCGTGAGCCCTCCCTTGCCTGTGAGCTTCTTTGCGCCGAGAAGCGTTTCTTCTTCGTAGTTGGCGATGGTGGCTTCCTCTTCGTCGTCGGTGGCGGTGGTGGGGACTACGGCTTCCCAGAGGTAGGTTTGGTGGATAGAAAATGTACTGCAGTGGCGGTGGAGGGCAAAGACGGAGGAAGATGACGCGGTGTTGTCCTCATTACCGTCGGAGAGGGCCGCACAGGCGGTGAAGGAGGGTCAGAGAGGAAAAGAAAAAGGTCGCGGCGCGGTCTCGGAAGGGTCGGAGGCGAGCACGGGAAAAAAGAACGAGAGAAAAAAAAAGATAGAAAAACGAATAAAGGTATCTTGGTCAGTTTGCCGAAAATTCGAACCGAATCTGCAAAAACCAAAATTGTGGCCTACTTTTGTAAAATCTCAAAACTAATAAATTTTTTATGCAAATTGGCCTTTAAAGTTTAACATTTAAATTCAAATTTTCACACTATTATAAAATAAAATATGGTAAAAAATCATTATTTGTAAATAGTAAATTTTTTTTGCCAAATATAATTAAGAGCAATTTTGGAATAGACTTACTTTATTGGTAGGATTACTCAACTTTATAAAATGAACTAAATATAGAAATTTTGTATACACTGTAATTGAGCATTCTATTACTGCATTAAATCAAATGTAATAATACAGTATTAGAGAAATTTAAGATACCTAGTTATATTAAAAAAAATCTGTAATGCTACATAATGCGAACCAAATGCGCGGGAGCATGCTTGATTCAAGTTAAAATTATAAGTTTACCCCTTCAAATTCTTTCAACTGTATTGAAATTTTAATTTATTAAATTTAAAATTTTAAGTTTTTAAATCTATATTTCAAATTTCAAGTTTATATTTTTAAATTCTAAGTATTAAATTTAGATCTTAAATTCTAGATTTTAAAGTTAAAGGTATCAAATTTTAAATTTTAAAATTTTAAATTTCACATTTATATTTTGAATTAAAATATTCAATTTTATATTTTGCCAATATTTTTAAATTTTAAATTATTTTAAAATAAAATTTACTAAAAAAATTATTATTTGTAATTGGTAAAAAAATTTGCCAAATATGACTGAGAACAATTTCCGAATAGATTACATTTTATTTTCAGAATTATTAAATTTTACTAAATATAGTAATTCTATATTATACACTATAATCCAACATTATATTACTACAGTAAATCAAACGCGGCAATGCAGTATTAGTAGTAATCTGATTCAAAGATCTTAGATATCTGGTTATATTTCAATCTATAATGCTAAAAAAATTGATTCGAATTATTTTGACAAGAATACAGATAATTCTGTCAGAATTATTGTGTTTAGTTCATTCACTTTTGTAATCTGATTGGTAATATATTGTATACGGATGGCAGAAGATTCGTTATATCGCATATTTTCTAAAAGCAATTTTCAATTTTCTCCTCCAACCCCCGAACCCCTTCATGGCCCCCACTAGGGATGTCAATGGGTCGGGTTTTAAAAAACCCGAACCCGAACCCGACCCCCAAATTTGAACCCGAACCCGGACCCGTACCCGACGGGTTTTAAAAATCCATACCCATACCCGACCCGACCAAATACCCGAAATTCGTACCCGAACCCGAACCCGAAACCCAAACCCGAAGTACTATATTTGAAAATATATTGTAGTAAAATCAAAACTTTTGAGCCTTTGAGTGTACCATTAGATGAAGATCCAATGGATAAAAATTATTATGTATTTTATATATTAAATAAATAAATAAATAAAATATATATAATTTATTCGGGTTCGGGTTCGGGTTCGGGTTCGGGTTCGGGTTCGGGTCGGGTACATACAAATCCATACCCGTATCCATACCCATCGGGTTTTTTATTTTCTATACCCATATCCGAATCCATATCCATTTAGTTCGGATAAACCCGACCCGTTCGGGTTCGGATTCGGGTAATTTTTCGGGTACCCATACCCATTGACATCCCTAGCCCCCACCCTTTGAACCTGTTCATTTTCATCTCTCTATATCTTTCTCTCGCTCTCTCGCTCTCTCTCTCACGCACGCACCTCCATCTTCGACCGCTTCTTTCTCCCAGGTAATCTCCGCGATCTCCTCCCCTCTATTCGCCATTTTCGCATACATATTTAACATACATATTTAACCTCTTCTTCTCTCTCGCGAAATCACTTTGTTTCCGATTTGGAGGTATTTCTTCCCACATTTTTTCGTCCATTTAAGTGGTGTTTATGCTGCTTCTTTTTTTCACTTGTAGATTTCAGGTCTGTTGCGTATTCGTCTAATCTGAAACCGTTTCTTATTTCACTTTTAGTTTGAATCTTTCTAAGGGACATGCTAAACAAGCACTTTGGTAATTTTTGTTTCTTATTAATTTATGATGTTTTTAAGCTATATGTCACGGACACTTCTATAAACCTGACGTATTCGTGTCGGACACACGTCCGATGTGGACACTCCTATACATATTTTTATTTTACTTTTTCTATGCATATGTAATGTAAGATAATAAATATTTTAGCTTTTTGATGAATATATATAATTTTTTTGATAATATAAATAAATTATGTATGGTGGAGATTTTTTTTAAAATATATGAACTATTAATAAAAATTTTATTAACTTTCATTCGTATGAAAATATAACAATATTTTTTACCAAAATTAATATTTTATATATAATAAAATATATTATTATATTAATAATATTATATTTTATTAGCCGTGTTCATGTCGTGTCCATGTTCTAATTTTTTGAAAGCTACCGAGTCGCATGTCCGAGTGGTGTCGTGTTCTGTGTCCCGTGTCAGTGTGCGTGACGTCTAGGTTTTTAGTGGATTTTGCTTCGTACGATTAGTTCTGGATCTCTTTTTTATTGCTTGCTTTTCCTGGATCTAATTTGGAAATGTTAGGGAAAAAGTGTTAGATATTTTATGCCCTAATTAATCTATGTGTTGGCCTAAAATTAAAAACCCTAGTTTTTTTTTGCTTTAATTTTTGGTTTAATTTTTTATCTTTTAATTTTTTTTTTAGTTTTTTATTGGTGTTTTCTCTCTTTGATTTTTGACTTTTGATTTTTGATTTTTAATGCCCTAAAATTCATATAATGTGTTTCAGAGCTTGAGTAGCTAGCTTGCTTTTTAATTCCTTAAAAGTAACAACCTTAGCTTGATTTTTGATTTTTGAATTTTGATGTCAAAGAAACTGCATAAGATTGCTCCTTTTCTGCAGAAAAAAATAGCAGATTATCTATTTGGGGAGTTCAATTGGAGTAGTACTTACAATAACATGCATGCTTTAAATGCGCAAGCATAATATTTTGTCGTCATTGTGTGCGTTATTTGAGTATTATCTTGCTCTTTTCCTGTGATATTCTTGAGTTTCTGGGCTGAGGTGCGCTACGAAATACATCCAGAAGGAGGCAACACCATCTTTCGTCATGCCTTGCGCTTTTTCTTTTCTTTACTTCTGAATCTCTCAGTTATGTACTAGAACATACTGCCCCTCCGAAGTCATTCACTTTTTCACTCATCTATATATAGCTGGGGAGAAATCCGACTTTAAGGGATTTTCTTACCAAAATCATGGGATTGCATTTTATTCTGCTGTCTCATGTTCGTCTACTTCAATTTCTAATCCTGACTGTCATAATCAGTGAGCATCGATCGGTACAAAGCAGATGTGTTGCATGCATGATGCTTCGGCTATCCTCTTATGTATATCATGCTGAATTATTTTTCTCTTTGATGTTTCTTTCTCTCTAATTCGGATGATAAATTTACTGCACATTTGTGTTGGCTGGTTCTTTTCGTCATCTAAATTCCAATTTATTGTCTCAGGGGCATAATGTCGAACTTTTGGCAGACCCTAACTGAAAGATTCAGCGGCGTGCTGAAGGTTGGTAGGAGCACGACCACCGAAAGGAATGAAGAAGAGCTCCGCCGCATGCATGAAGCATGGATGCTGAAGCATAGGCAGACGTACGCGAATGCTGAGGAGGAGGAGCGGCGCTTCGTGCTCTTCAAAAAGTCAGTGGAGAACTGCGACCGTTACAATGCGCAGCACGAAGGGTGCACTTTTGCGCCGAGCTGGCTCGCTGATAGGTCCAGAGAGGAGAAGGATGCCATACTGTGCCTTAGTACTATGCCCGAAGGATGGGAGGAGGGAATGATAGTCACGGGGAGGGATGTCTCCAAGCCTCCCAATTGCGACTCCGGCTGTGCTACCCGGAGCACCAAGTCATAAAGAGTCGGCGCGCCCGTGGTGGTGTGGCTAGTGAGTTGATAGGTCAGGTTGCTAGAAGATATATATGCTATAGTACTTTAGTATTTGCTGATTTTAGTAGTGTGGTGAGACTCTCTTAAGTAACATTCTGCTGTGAAACTCTATTGAGTCATATATCTACTATTGACCTGCTACAATCTAAAACTTTGTGGCTTAGTTTTACTTCTAATATCAATCTCATTTTTTATATTTTATGTTCTTGATTAGATTTTGAAGGGCTCAACAAGTCCCAAAAGCATTTTGAAGTCCTTTGGAAGAAGGGAACTTCAAAGTGTTTTTGGATTTTATTTTATTTTATTTTCTCGGGCCCTCCAAAGCATTAAACCAGGTGCTTTAAACACCGAAATCCTAAGCTAGGCCTAAGCTGATTAAATGTGAGAGACTTTCTTTATATGGTTGTTAGTGATAAAACCTGGTAGTAATGCGTGCTGTATCTTTGGCTTGACCATGTGAGCTTCAAAATGTTACAGCGTAGAACGCTGCTTCTTGAGAACCAAGTTGTGCATCCTTGTGTTTATCTGTAGCTTCTTATGTTATGCAGTCAAAGGATACATCCCAAAATTTTTCGTGTGCTGCTAAATCTTCTCCAAGTCTTTAAAAAGAATAAAAAAAGAGTGTTGATTAGTTAATTTTTAAATTAATGTGTTCTTCACTGAATATATTTTAAATATAGTTTATTAAGAAAATACTAAGAATAATAGTTTGATAGTATTTTATCAATTTATAATACTCTACAGTATTTTTAAGACAAATATTAGCAAAAATAATGTTCAATTGCAGACAGAATACGACAAGATTATCAAACACTATAATTTTTTAAAAGAGTATAGCACTATATTCTACAGTACTTTTACAACAGGATATTATTATTATACACTAAATATTAATTACTAAATCGCGCAATTTCAGCAAACTCAAACAAGGTCAAATTCAGCAATTTCCAAATCCTGTCTAACTCAATTTGATCTTCAATTTCTGCATCTCCTATCGCCAAAACCTCCTGCAGCTGCTGCCATAATCTGTGCCGAAGTTGCTTAATTCTAGTTGCTACTGCAGGCTGCAGCTGCCACTACTCCTGCTACTACAGTTGCCAGCAGGGTAGGAGGGGAAAAAGAAAAAGATGGTGGTGAGATCGGAGGCTTCCTGCTGCAGCTAATAATGCCACTTCCGCTGCTGCTACTCTTGCGCTCCTGCTGCTGCTAGTTTCAAGTTGCTAGCAGCAGCAATTTCCTGTTGCATTGCGCAGGGAGAAAAAGGGCATCAATGGAGAGGGAAAGAAGGAGAAAGAAGAGAAGGAGAGGAGAAGTGAAAATGACTGGGTTCAGCTGGAGGATAAATCCAAAACTTCAAGTTAGTGGCAGGTAAAGTGATAAGTTGTGCACTTGGCTCCAACACACTTATCTTGTTCCAGCTGTGAACAACTTGAGTTTCGGGATCGTTTGTGGCGTCAATTTTGCGTCAAAGCGATTTTGACTTGTCTCTATACTCTAAAGAGTGTCGACCAGTTGTCGAGACTGTTTTCATTATGCTAGTAAAATTTTCGAAACACTACATAGAAAAATATAAGAGATATTGTAATATTGAAGACGGCAAGTAATGAAATAGTAACCTTTTCTAATCTTTTCTCCTCTCCTCTCTCCTCTCTTCTCCATACCTGAACCCTATCTCTCTTTCCCTCTTTCCCTCTCTCCCTACTCTTCTATTTCCCAATTCCCCTCCAATTCTTATCTCAACCTCACCCCATTTTTCACCAATTTACCATAATTAAGCCCATCATCCTTACCGCCATCCACGCCTCAGACAATTCTCATCAACGGCGGGTTGCGGCAAGTCCCGACGCTATACAATATTTTTATTTATATGACCTGAATCGTTCCTTTCGTTTTTTTTTTTCTCCTTCTAAGTGTACGCTTCATCTGTTTTTCTTCGTAACAATCGCATTATTTTCCTTCGTACACTAAGCACCTTTATCTCATCACTCTCTCTCTTTCTCTCCTTTTCAAACTAATGTTTGGAATGATTTCTATTACGCTGCGTTTGCTTTTTCGGCGAAAGAAAATTCTCAAAAAATAGTCAATTTTCTAACTAGAAAAATGCAATCTCCGTCCGTTTGATTCTCAGAGAAAATAATTTTTCCTATTTTTTTCAGATTTTGTAGAATTTAAACATAAATATGAATTTGAATTTAATTTTTATTTAAATTAGAAATTCAAACTCAAAATTGAAATTTGAATTTAAAATTCAGAATCCAAATTAAAAATTCTGAATTATGATTTAAATTTAAAATTTAAACCAATATTAAAATTTAAATATAAACGTATTCAAAGTATATTCAAATTTTAAATAAATGTGTGTGTAAGGATATTTTTGAAATAGTATAAATTTTACGAGTGTGTTTGGTTCGAGTTATTCCGGCAGGATTTCAAGCTATTCTGCCAGATTTACTATTATCGGTCGTTCGAGTTATTCTGGCAGGATTTCAAGCTATTCTGCCAGATTTACTATTATCGGTCGTATTTGGTTCGGATTATCTCGGAAGAATTACAGGCAATCCTGTTATCATTAGGATTAAAATGGTAGGAGATTACACGAAGAAAGGTCATGTTGCATATACAGGCAATCCTGTATGAAATTAACCCTTTCTAAAATTACAATTTTACCCTGCATCCGCCGAACCCTCCAAGGCCCCAACCCTTTGAACCTATTCGTTTTTCATTTGTCGATTTCAGGTCTGTTGCGTATTCGTCGGATCTGAAGCCATTTATTGTTTCACTTTTAGTTTGAATCTTTCTAAGGGTCATGCTTAACAAGCACTTTGGTGTTTTTGTTTCTTATTAATTAATGATATTTTTAGTGGATTTTGTTTGATTCGTACTATTAGTTCTGGATCTCTTTCTTATTGCTTGCTTTTCCTGGATCTGATTTGGAAATATCAGGGAAAAAGTGTTAGATTTTTTATGCCCTAATTAATCTATGTTGGCCTAAAATTAAAAACCCTAGTTTATTATTTATTTTTTTGCTTTAATCTTTGGTTTTTTTTTTATCTTTTAATTTTTGTTTTTGTTTTTTATTTGTGTTTTCTCTCTTTGATTTTTGATGCCCTAAAATTCATATAATGTGTTTCAGAAATTGAGTGGCTAGCTTGCTTCTTGATGCCCTAAAAATAACAACCCTAGCTTGATTTTTGATTTTTGATTTTTGATGTCGAAGAAACTGCATAAGATTGCTCCTTTTCTGCAGGAAAGAACAGCAGATTATCTATTTAGGGAGTTCAATTGGAGTAGTACTTTTGTCGTCATTGTGTGCATTATTTGAGTATTATCTTGCTCTTTTCCTCTGATATTCTTGAGTTTCTGGGCTGAGGTGCACTACAAAATACATCCAGAAGGAGGCA
This sequence comes from Puya raimondii, assembly GCA_016920855.1. Classification (NCBI taxonomy): domain Eukaryota; kingdom Viridiplantae; phylum Streptophyta; class Magnoliopsida; order Poales; family Bromeliaceae; genus Puya; species Puya raimondii. The sequence continues at coordinate 2,467,593 of JABWPP010000044.1, read as the reverse complement.
ACACCATCTTTGGTCATGCCTTGCCCTTTTTTCTTTTTTTACTTCTGAATCTCTCAGTTATGTACTAGAACATACTGCCCCTCCGAAGTCATTCACTTTTCACGCATCTATGTATAGCTGGGGAGAAATCTGACTTTGAGGGATTTATTTGGACTTCTTACCAAAATCATTGGATTGCATTTTATTCTGCTGTACGTCTCCTGTTCGTCCACTTCAATTTCTAATCCTGACTGTCATAATCAGTGAGCATCGGTACAAAGCAGATGTGCTCGATCCATGCATGATGTTTCGGCTATCCTCTTATGTATATCATCATGCTGAATTTACTGTACGTTCTTTTCATCATCTAAACTCCAATTTGTTGTCTCAGGGGCATAATGTCGAACTTTTGGCAGACCCTAACTGAAAGATTCAGCGGCGTGCTGAAGGTTGGTAGGAGCACGACCACGGAAAGGAATGAAGAAGAGCTCCGCTGCATGCATGAAGCATGGATGCTGAAGCATAGGCGGACGTATGCGAATGCTGAGGAGGAGGAGCGGCGCTTCGTGCTCTTCAAAGAGTCAGTGGAGAACTGCGACCGTTACAATGCGCAGCACGAAGGGTGCACTTTTGCGCCAAGCTGGCTCGCTGATAGGTCCAAAGAGGAGAAGGATGCCATACTGTGCCTTAGTACTATGCCCGAAGGATGGGAGGAGGGAATGATAGTCACGGGGAGGGATGTCTCCAAGCTGCCCAATTGCGGCTCCGGCTGCGCTACCCAGAGCACCAAGGCATAAAGAGTCGGCGCGCCCGTGGTGGTGTGGCTAGTGAGTTGATAGGTCAGGTTGCTAGAAGATATATATGCTATAGTACTTTAGTATTTGCTGATTTTAGTAGTGTGGTGAGACTCTCTTACGTAACATTCTGCTGTGAAACTCTGTTGAGTCATCTATCTACTATTGACCTGCTACTATCTAAAACTTTGTGGCTTAGTTTTACTTCTAATATCAATCTCATTTCTTGTACTTTATGTCCTTGATTAGATTTTGAAGGGCTCAACAAGTCCCAAAAGCATTTTGAAGTCCCGTCTGATGCTGAAAATTGTTGTGCCAATTGCTATAGGAGAAGCAACAGGCTGACGCTTCTCCGGTTGCGATTGCTCTTGCGATCCTTGTCGCATTGGAAGAAGGGAACTTCAAAGTGTTTTTGACTTTTTTCCCCCTTTCCTCGGGCCTTCCAAAGCATGAAAGCAGGTGCTTTAAACATCGAAATCCTAAGCTAGGCCTAAGCTGATTAAATGTGAGAGATTTTCTTTACATGGTTGTTAGTGATAAACTGATGTTAGGCCTGATAGTAATGCGTGCTGTATCTTTGGCTTGACCATGTGAGCTTCAAAATGTTACAGCGAAGGCCGCTGCTTCTTGAGAACCAAGTTGTGCATCGTTGTGTTTATATGTAGATGTTTATGTTATGCAGTCAAAAGACACCTCTTTTCTATTTTCTGTTGTCCCAAAAATTTTCGTGTGCTGGTAAATCTTTTCCAAGTCTGTCATAAACCAGGGTGGTTCTGGTGAAAAATGTTATCAGTACATAATGTAAACTAATTCCAGGTGTATCAATTAATCTTGTTTATAAGATTTACAATTAGCTAATGGATGTTTGGATACGTCAAACAGTAAGTCTGTTGTTTTCAAGCTTGTCATTAAATGTTGACTTGTTTATATTAGTCGGACGGAAGAAGAGATCTAGCAAACTGGCATGGTCCTTTCAAATACTCATGGTCTGAGAAATTATGAGCGCCTTTGGAATGCAATGAAGACATGCTGAGACTTTCTCTTTTTTCCCTTTTTTTTTTCCTTTTATATTGTCATGTAGTATAAACGGGCCATCATGGTTATCAGAAAGTCTTATAGCTATGCTGCAGTAACCCCAACAAAAAATAAAAGCTTCAAATTTGTAAATTAAGTGTCGCTTAGTGTGAGGAAATACAGATTGCATAGCATGATTTGTCATTTACTATTTGCAAGCATAGTAATGTATATAGTATAAGGCCTCTCCGTTTGTCTACATCTGTTTATATCAACTTGATGTCACGTTTAATTTGATATCTAATCTATTCGTTCTTGTACTGTATTTCAATTCATCAGTTCTTCCCATATTTTACTAGGCTTGTATCATCAAAAGAGAGAAATGTTTGAACGCCCAACAAGTCTGATATATTTCAGCAAGCCTTCTCTTGGTTGATTTCTCCTTTACAAGTAAAACCTGGGCTCAAATTCTGAGGTTTGACGGCAGGAAGATGGCTAATTTGTAAGTTTGTCATAACCGCTGCTCGGTCATATTATGGTAGCATATCAGAAGGTTAAACCTTAGCTTACTGTCTTTTCTAGGAACTTTATATACATATCCTCATGTCAAAGAATTTCAATTTTCCACTTGGCATATTTCATTTTGACTTTCCGATGGTTGTGAGAATTTGTTCAGCTGCTCTTATTCTACCTCCTATGTTTTATGTCTTATAGTCCCTGCAAATTTGATATTTTTGCATGCTTAAGATCTTGCTAAAAGACAGCTGTATACTTATACATGTGAATGCAAAAAAGCTTGCAGGAGTTTAATTTTTCTCCTGTATTCTAACTAGTTGTCAATTGTTTTTGAATTGCGCTTGTTCGTTATGATCGTACTCTTAGGATCTTTTGATTAATAGTAATAGTTCCTCTCATATATAGTTTTGTTTTGGTGACGGTGTAAAAGCTGCGATTGGATGAGCTAATAATGTGCAGGACAAAAGTTTAGGCAAGATAGTATCTTTTGGATGCAATGAAAGGTGATATTGTCCCTAACTCCATATGGTATTGAATTTCGTTTAGATTTGCTTAGCTTTGCTATTGACAAGTTTGCCTATCAACTTTTGGATATTCTAATGAAACTATAATTAATGTTTGTTTGAGTGGACCAAAAATAGTATGAAATTGAAGAGTGTAAATACTTATCATCATAATTTCTAACTACCTGTGTTGAAAAGTACCCTACAGCCATGATCATGAACATGATTTCATCCTCGTGGTTTCGTTATTTGTTATTTAAATGATAATTTCTGTTTGTCAAGGATAGTTGTTGTAACTTTGTAAAAATCTTCTTTATTCAAACTGTGTAAGACAAATTGTGAGAGTTTTGAGCAGTATGTAATGATCTTCTTTGTTTTGCTCTGTTCTAAAGAACAGCTTCTTTATTGACAAGTAATTAACTAGTCATTAGACATAAAGAGGATAATAATAACTTTTAAATTTGATGCCGAAGCAATCAGTCTAATATTTGTTTCTGAGATCTTAATATCTATAATTTGATAGGATAATATATTTCACTTATAAAGTAATTTATCTTATTTCATAAAAAAAATTGAAACATGTATGTGCTGTTTCATTTCAGATATTTAATTATATTCCTATCCACCAAATACTATAAAGTCGTTGGGTAAATTAGAGAAGTATATTCCATAAGAGATTCATGTACCAAACATAGCCTAAAGTACAAATTCTGAATGGAAACTTTTCACTGGTTAAAACTAATTAAAAGCTGTTGCGGTGGCTCTAATGGAAAAGTTTGTAGCTCTTCTGAATAGGTCTATTGACTGAAGTTACACGTCTAATAAAGCTCCAATTAAATCAAATAAAGCCCAAGGGCCAGTTTTACCCAACTAAGATTGTTTCTAGAGAATTGATGCTCACTAGAACAATTACTTTTTTTATATTGAAATTTTTTTTTAACAACTAAATCCTATAATCAAAATCCTTAATTTTCATATTTTCATTTTAGCTATTTTTCTTAGCAAACGCTTCAGGTTCTTTTATTGCCAAACGCTCACATTATGTTTCTTCTAGTAAAGATGTTGTTCAAGAATTCGACCGAAGAAAAACGCTCACTTTCTTATTTCGAAAGAACGAAAAAATGAAAAACAAAAAACATCTAAAAGCACTTTATAACTCTCAACTTGTAATGTTATAAAATGATTAATATTTATTTCACGACAGCGCTTCTAAGTCCTATTATCATTTTGTAAAATGTAAGAAAAAAATTCTAAAATGCTTTCTAAATTTTTGCGGCAATGATGTTCATCAAAAGTCTTTAGGGTTAATTGCACCGTTGGTCCCCAACCTTTGCACCTCTTTTCACTTTGGTCCCCAATTTTTTTTGCAATCAAGTCCCTAATCTCTTGATTTCATTACAATTAAGTCCCAATAGTTAGAGATGTGTTAAAATTGACGAAAAATACCCCGCCAACACCATGTTAGCACCACGGATGTACTGTGTCAGTGCCAAAGAGATGCTGTGTCAGCGCCAGCTAATTACACAATTTAAATTTAAATTCAAATTTAATTTTATATTATAAATTTAAATTTTAAATGGTAAACACAACACAGTTTACAATGTTTGTTTAAATTATATATTTAAATTAAAATTTAAATTATATATTTAAAATTTAAAATTTAAATTTAAATTTTGAATGCAAATTCAAATATCAAAATCAAAATAGAAAATTTAAGTTTGAAATCAAAATTTAGATTCAATTTAAAATTCAAACTTAAAATTTGAATTTTAATTCAAATTTCTAATTCAGTTTTAAATCAAATTGTACCAAACACTTTTGGAAGGTTTGGAAAGCCGTATAAAGGATTTCGTTGTCTCATCACACAATAAGACCCACTTCAAATAAAATCGTTTTTTGCCTATAATTATTCACGTCAAGAATAGGTGCAAACAACATGTTATCTTTATTAGTTTCAAAGATTGTGTCAAAAGATACAATATAACCAAATAAAATCGTTTTTTGCCTATGATTATTCACGTCAAGAATAGGTGCAAACAAAATGTTATCTTTGTTAGTTTCAAAGATTGTATCAAAGGATACAACATAACCAAAATGTGCATAGTCAACAATCACACTTTAGTCAAAAAAAATTATGCTTATCTGTTTTCTATTTTTTGCACTACATGATAATTTTATTCATTCTCTCAGATGGGTTCTTTCAGATGGGTGGAGATGTAGGGTTTCCTTCGTAAAGTGGGTGACCAAAAGGATGGACAATCTAAATAGTTTCTTCAAACAGAAAAACAAAAGTTTTGACTGGAGGGATACGGGAGTAGTGATTCCTGTCAAAGCCCAAGGAGAATGCGGTAAGCTAATTTTATATAGGGTATATTATCTATACTATATATAAAAACATATAGGAATGACAGACGAAATCAAAAAGGAATAAAAGAATATTTTCTACGAACGGTTATGATCAATTTGTTAAAAAATATCTAAAATAAGAACGAATGGTTATGATCAATCTGTTAAAAAATAGCATTCATATCCATCTATAACTCCAATTCTACGAACGATTATGATCAATTTGTTAAAAATATTTTAAATAAAAACGAACGATTATGATTAATATGTTAAAAAATAGCATTCATATCCATCTATTTTACATTAAAAATTTAAATTTGAGTTTAAATTGTGAATTAAATTAAATTTTTAATATCAAATTTGAATTAACAATTAATTTTTTTTAATTATATAGTGGATCAAAATTAAATTTTAAATTTTGAAATAAATGTGAATTAAATTTTGATGCTTTTAGTTTAAAACACGTACTTAAATTTTAGATTCATCAAAATCAAAAAATATATAAAAATATTTATTATATAAAAAAAAAAGAACAATAGAGAATTTAACAAATATTTTCTAACAAAATATAACATATAAATTTATAAAATATAATTTTTATTTGAAATTATTAAATAAATATAATATACAAATTTATATTAATTTAAAATAAATTAAAATAATTATTACGTGCATTTGCACGTAAACTCAACTAGTAAACTATATAAATGATATACTACTATTTTTAATTTTTAACTTTAATTGTAGGTTCGTGTTGGGCCTTCGCAGCCGCTGCAGTAGTGGAAGGTATCCATGAGATAAAAACAAAAGAGTTGTTGGAGTTATTTTAGGAAAAGCGAAGACGGCGGAAACATGTATGCGACATTCAACTATATAGTAAGAAATGGAGGGGTTGCAAGTTTGGACGTTTACCCCTACAATATACCGAAGGGTCACCGCAATGGTCGACTAGCGAGGTAGCATGTTGCTTATATAGATTCATTTCATATTGAAAATGTGACCGAGAATAAAATAAGAGAACTAGTTGATAAATAGCATGTTGTGGCTCAAGTCTTGGTGAATGACTTATTTGACTACTATGATGGAGGAGTGTTTTCGGGATATCCGGCTGAAACTACTAATCATGAAGTATTGATAACTGGATATTGGACCATCAAAAACTCCTGGGACGAAGGATGGGGAGAAGGAGGGTTTATTGAGATTAAAGAGAGGAGTAGGTGATTGCGGCATTACTTACATGGTTGGTTTTCCGATTAGGAGGTAGTTTATTTTCTCCAACAATGTTATTGATTTTTAGATTGTTTCGCTTATTATATTAAATAATAATTTTATTGTTTATATGATAGGGATGAGAAGTTTGTATCCTTTCCATCACTTTGATTTTGTTTTGATCTAACTACAAAAATGACTATAAATTTTATTAGAAAGAGTTTTTATACTTTTTCCTTGAGACTCCTCTTCGAGGCTCAGCTTTATTAGAAAGAGTTTTTATAAATATTCATACATAGATAGGTTTTAATTTTTTCATTGTAAATTTTTTTAAATGGAGTATGAATATTTATTATAAGCATTAGAATATTTATTATAAACATGTAGCAAAATATTACAAAAAAATACTATACAAAAAGTTTGTCACACCATTTGTCATTGAAGGTTAGCACTCCAAAGCATGCATACACATAATATCATACTACACTACTAACTGAAATATTCAACTTTGATGTTTAAAGTTGAAACCATTTGAATCATTTTATAAAATAAAACATACTTTACTAGACCCTCCTTTAATCTCAATAAACCCTCCTTCTCCCCATCCTTCGTCCTAGGAGTTTTTGATGGTCCAATAATCTCCATCTTTTGGGTCTGTTCCATATCTAGTTATCAATACTTCATGATTAGTAGTTTCAGCCGGATATCCCGAAAACACTCCTCCATAATAATAGTCAAATAAGTCATTCACCAAGACTTGAGCCACAACAACATGCTATTTCTCAACTAGTTCTCTTATTCTATTCTCGGTCACATGTTTTTCAATATGAAATGCATCTATATAAGCAACATGCTACCTCGCTAGTCGACCATTGCGGCGACCCTTCGGCATCTTGTATGGGTAAAAAATATTCTTTTATTCCTTTTTTATTTCGTCTGTCATTTCTATATGCTTTTATATATAGTATAGATAATATATAAAATTAGCTTACTGCATTCTCCTTGGGCTTTGACAGGAATCACTACTCCCGCATCTCTCTAGTCAAAATTTTGTTTTTATGTTTGGAGAAACTATTCAGATTGTCCATCCTTTGGGTGCAAACATCAAACACCCACTTTACGAAGGGAAATCCCACATCTCCACCCATCTGAAAGAACCCATCTGAAATAATGAATAAATTTATCATGTAGTGCAAAAAACAGAAAGCAGATAAGCATAAATTTTTTTGACTAAAGTGTGAATATTGACTATTCACATTTTGGTTATGTTGTATCCTTTGATACAATCTTTGAAACTATGTTTTATTAGAATATTGTAATATTTGGAATTCAAACTTATAAACAGTAAAGTATGTTTTATTTTATAAAATGATTCAAATGGTTTCAACTTTAAACATTAAAGTTGAATATTTCAGTTAGTAGCGTAGTCTGATATTATGTGTATGCATGCTTTGGAGTGCTAACCTTCAATGACAAATGGTGTGACAAACTTTTTGTATAGTATTTTTTTGTAATATTTTGTTAAATGCTTATAATAAATATTCTAATGCTTATAATAAATATTCATACTCCATTTAAAAAAATTTACAATGAAAAAATTAAAACATATCTATGTATGAATATTTATAAAAACACTTTCTAATAAAGCTGAGCCTCGAAGAGGAGAACCACCTCTGAGTGGAAGCCCAAGGAAAAAGTATAAAAACTCTTTCTAATAAAATTTATAGTCATTTTTGTAGTTAGATTTGGAAATGTTAGGAAAAAAGTGTTAGATATTTTATGCCCTAATTGATCTATGTGTTGGCCTAAAATTAAAAACCCTAGTTTATTATTATTTTTTGCTTTAACTTTTGGTTTAATTTTATCTTTTAATTTTTGTTTTAGTTTTTTATTGGTGTTTTCTCTCTTTGATTTTTGATTTTTGATGCCCTAAAATTCATATAATGTGTTTCAGAGCTTGAGTGGCTAGCTTACTTTTTAATGCCTTAAAAATAACAACCTTAGCTTGATTTTTTATTTTTGATTTTTGATTTTTGATTTTTGATTTTTGATTTTTGATTTTTGATTTTTGATGTCGAAGAAACTGCATAAGATTGCTCCTTTTCTGCAGGAAAGAACAGCAGATTATCTATTTAGGGAGTTCAATTGGAGTAGTACTTACAATAACATGCGTGCTTTAAATGCCCAAGCATAATATTTTGTCGTCATTGTGTGCATTATTTGAATATTATCTTGCTCTTTTTCTCTGATATTCTTGAGTTTCTGGGCTGAGGTGCACTACAAAATACATCCAGAAGGAGGCAACACCATCTTTGGTCATGCCTTGCCCTTTTTTCTTTTTTTACTTCTGAATCTCTCAGTTATGTATTGCCCCTCCGAAGTCATTCACTTTTCACGCATCTATGTATAGCTGGGGAGAAATCTGACTTTGAGGGATTTATTTGGACTTCTTACCAAAATCATGGGATTGCATTTTATTCTGCTGTCTCCTGTTAGTCTACTTCAATTTCTAATTCTGACTGTCATAATCAGTGAGCATCGGTACAAAGCAGATGTGCTGCATGCATGATGCTTCGGCTATCCTCTTATGTATATCATGCTGAATTATTTTTCTCCGTGATGTTTCGTTCTCTCTAATTCGGATGATTAATTTACTGTACATTTCTGTTGGTTGGTTTTTTTCATCATGTAAATTCCAATTTGTTGTCTCAGGGGCATAATGTCGAACTTTTGGCAGACCCTAACTGAAAGATTCAGCGGCGTGCTGAAGGTTGGTAGGAGCACGACCACGGAAAGGAATGAAGAAGAGCTCCGCTGCATGCATGAAGAATGGATGCTGAAGCATAGGCGGACGTATGCGAATGCCGAGGAGGAGGAGCGGCGCTTCGTGCTCTTCAAAGAGTCAGTGGAGAACTGCGACCGTTACAATGCGCAGCACGAAGGGTGCACTTTTGCGCCAAGCTGGCTCGCTGATAGGTCCAAAGAGGAGAAGGATGCCATACTGTGCCTTAGTACTATGCCCGAAAGATGGGAGGAGGGAATGATAGTCACGGGGAGGGATGTCTCCAAGCCGCCCAATTGCGGCTCCGGCTGCGCTACCCGGAGCACCAAGGCATAAAGAGTCGGCGCGCCCGTGGTGGTGTGGCTAGTGAGTTGATAGGTCAGGTTGCTAGAAGATATATATGCTATAGTACTTTAGTATTTGCTGATTTTAGTAGTGTGGTGAGACTCTCTTACGTAACATTCTGCTGTGAAACTCTGTTGAGTCATCTATCTACTATTGACCTGCTACTATCTAAAACTTTGTGGCTTAGTTTTACTTCTAATATCAATCTCATTTCTTGTACTTTATGTCCTTGATTAGATTTTGAAGGGCTCAACAAGTCCCAAAAGCATTTTGAAGTCCCGTCTGATGCTGAATATTGTTGTGCCAATTGCTATAGGAGATTATTGGACCATCAAAAACTCCTAGGACGAAGGATGGGGAGAAGGAGGGTTTATTGAGATTAAAGGAGGGTCTAGTAAAGTATGTTTTATTTTATAAAATGATTCAAATGGTTTCAACTTTAAACATCAAAGTTGAATATTTCAGTTAGTAGTGTAGTCTGATATTATGTGTATGCATGCTTTGGAGTGCTAACCTTCAATGACAAATGGTGTGACAAACTTTTTGTATAGTATTTTTTTGTAATATTTTGCTACATGTTTATAATAAATATTCTAATGCTTATAATAAATATTCATACTCCATTTAAAAAAAATTACAATGAAAAAATTAAAACCTATCTATGTTTGAATATTTATAAAAACTCTTTCTAATAAAGCTGAGCCTCGAAGAGGAGAACCACCTCTGAGTGGAAGCCCAAGGAAAAAGTATAAAAACTCTTTCTAATAAAATTTATAGTTATTTTTGTAGTTAGATTTGGAAATGTTAGGAAAAAAGTGTTAGATATTTTATGCCCTAATTGATCTATGTGTTGGCCTAAAATTAAAAACCCTAGTTTATTTTTTTTTTTTGCTTTAACTTTTGGTTTAATTTTATCTTTTAATTTTTGTTTTAGTTTTTTATTGGTGTTTTCTCTCTTTGATTTTTGATTTTTGATGCCCTAAAATTCATATAATGTGTTTCAGAGCTTGAGTGGCTAGCTTGCTTTTTAATGCCTTAAAAATAACAACCTTAGCTTGATTTTTGATTTTTGATTTTTGATTTTTGATTTTTGATTTTTGATTTTTGATTTTTGATTTCGAAGAAACTGCATAAGATTGCTCCTTTTCTGCAGGAAAGAACAGCAGATTATCTATTTAGGGAGTTCAATTGGAGTAGTACTTACAATAACATGCGTGCTTTAAATGTCCAAGCATAATATTTTGTCGTCATTGTGTGCATTATTTGAGTATTATCTTACTCTTTTTCTATGATATTCTTGAGTTTCTGGGTTGAGGTGCACTACAAAATACATCCAGAAGGAGGCAACACCATCTTTGGTCATGCCTTGCCCTTTTTTTCTTTTTTTACTTCTGAATCTCTCAGTTATGTACTAGAACATACTGCCCCTCCGAAGTCACTCACTTTTCACGCATCTATAATCCTGACTGTCATAATCAGTGAGCATCGGTACAAAGCAGATGTGCTGCATGCATGATGCTTCGGCTATCCTCTTATGTATATCATGCTGAATTATTTTTCTCCGTGATGTTTCGTTCTCTCTAATTCGGATGATTAATTTATTATACATTTCTGTTGGTTGGTTCTTTTTATCATATAAATTCTAATTTGTTGTCTTAGGGGCATAATGTTGAACTTTTGGCAGACCCTAACTGAAAGATTCAGCGGCGTGCTGAAGGTTGGTAGCACGACCACGGAAAGGAATGAAGGTTGGCAACCCCTCCATTTCTTACTATATATTTGAATGTCGCATACATGTTTCCGCCGTCTTCGCTTTCGCCTTTTAGGAAACTAGTGTCTGTGCAATTCAGCAGCTGCTGTGCTGATAACTCCAACAACTCTCTTGTTTTTATTCCATGGATACCTTCCACTACTGCAGCGGCTGCGAAGGCCCAACACGAACCTACAATTAAAGTTAAAAATTAAAAATAGTAGTATATCATTTAGATAGTTTACTAGTTGAGTTTACGTGCAAATACACGTAATAATTATTTTAATTTATTTTAAATTAATATAAATTTGTATATTATATTTATTTAATAATTTCAAATAAAAATTATATTTTATAAATTTATATGTTATATTTTGTTAGAAAATATTTGTAATATTCTCTATTATTCTTTTTTTTTATATAATAAATATTTTTTTATATTTTTTGATTTTTTTTGATGAATCTAAAATTTAAGTACATGTTTTAAATTAAATCCATCAAATTTAATTTACATTTATTTCAAAATTTAAAATTTAATTTTGATCCACTATATAATTAAAAAAAATTAATTGTTAATTCAAATTTGATATAAAAAATTAAATTTAATTCATAATTTAAACTCAAATTTAAATTTTAATGTAAAATAGATGGATATGAATGCTATTTTTTTAACAGATTAATCATAATCGTTCGTTTTTATTTAAAATATTTTTAACAAATTAATCATAATTGTTCGTAGAATTGGAGTTATAGATGGATATGAATACTATTTTTTAACAGATTGATCATAACCATTCGTTCTTATTTGAGATATTTATTAACAAATTGATCATAACCGTTCGTAAAAAATATTCTTTTATTCTTTTTTTATTTCGTCTGTCATTCCTATATGCTTTTATATATAGTATAGATAATATATAAAATTAGCTTACTGCATTCTGCTTGGGATTTGACAGGAACCACTACTCCCGTATCTCTCTAGTCAAAATTTTTTTTTTCTGTTTGAAGAAACTATTTAGATTGTCCATCCTTTGGGTGCAAACATCAAACACCCACTTTACGAAGGGAAATCCCACATCTCCACCCATCTGAAAGAATCCATCTGAAAGAATGAATAAATTTATCATGTAGTGCAAAAAACAGAGAGCAGATAAGCATAAATTTTTTTGACTAAAGTGTGATTGTTGACTATGCACATTTTGGTTATGTTGTATATTTTGATACAACCTTTGAAACTAATAAAGATAATATATTGTTTGCACCTATTCTTGACGTGAATAATCATAGGCAAAAATGATTTTATTTGGTTATGTTGCATCTTTTGACACAACCTTTGAAACTAACAAAGATAACATGTTGTTTGCACCTATTCTTGACGTGAATAATTATAGGCAAAAAACGATTTTATTTGAAGTGGGCTTATTGTGTGATGAGACAACGAAATCCTTTATACGGCTTTCCAAACCTTCAGAAAGTGTTTGGTACAATTTGATTTAAAACTGAATTAGAAATTTGAATTAAAATTCAAATTTTAAGTTTGAATTTTAAATTGAATCTAAATTTTGCTTTCAAACTTAAATTTTCTATTTTGACTTTGATATTTGAATTTGAATTTTAAATTTAAATATATAATTGTGACGCCCCAACTTCCCAGGGGGTCACCCATCCTAGGACTACTCCCGTCCTAGCACGCTTAACTCTCTCAACCTCTTGGGCCTAGCCACCACCCAAAATGCTTAAGCCGGGTTGAGAGTTTAGCCCTATTATATCTCATATATAGGACTATCTGGGGTCTCACAATATCCCCCGCTTTAAGCCCTGACGTCCTCGTCAGGCTCAGACTCATAAGTACCAGGCGATGTGAGACTCGTCTCGCTAGCCTAAACTGACTTTGTGGTGAGCCACGCTCCACCCACAACAGTCAACAGCGTGAGAGCCTTGCTCTCCCAGCTGCATAATCCTGGCTCAGCCGAGACTCATCTCACACTTCCGGCTGGTAACCTGGCTCTGATACCAACTGTGACGCCTTGGGCCACTAGTAACAATAACTGGGCTTAAGCATTTGGGTTGTTGATTGGACCCAACGAGTTATTGTTGCTAGTGGGCTGGGTCGTTACAATAATGTAAATTGAAAATCTGAATTATATTTCAAGTTTTAAATTCAAACTCAAAATTTAAAATTTAAATTTGAAATTTTGAATTCAAAAGTTAATTGTGAATTTTATTTGATATTTCAAATTAAAATCTGACTTTGAATTTAAATTTGAATATAAAGTCTGAATTTAAAATTTAAATCTAAAGTTTGAATCTAAGTTTAAATCTAAAGTTTGAACTTGAACTTGAAATTTTGAATTCAAAGTCTGAATCTGAATTTGAATTGACATTTCAAATCTAAATATGAGTTTGAAACTGAAATTTAAATTTAAATCTAAATTTGAATCTAAAATCAAACTCAAAATTTTGATTTTAAATTCTAAATTTGATTTCAAAATTTAAATTTGAATTTGAGATTTGATTTCAAATCTAAACTTGAATTTAAACTTCGAATTCAAATTCACATTTTGAATTTGAATTTCCAAATCAAAGTTTGAAATTAAATTAGGACTAGGATTCAAAATGTGAATTTGAACTTAAAATTAAATACAAAATCAGAATTTGAATTCGAATTTAAATTTTGATCCAAAATCAAAAAATGAATAACATTATTAGAAAAAAAAAACTACCTCATAATCAGAAAATTGACCATCTGAGTGATTCTGCAAGCACCTATCCTCCTCTTTAATTTTAGCAACCCTCCTCCCATCTTTCACCCCAAGAGTTTTTGATGGTCCAAGAATCTCTATCTTTTGGATATGTTCCATATCCAATTATTAATATCTCATGATTAGTAGTTTGATTGTCAGTGGAATATTCTGAAAACACTTCTCCATCATAGAATCGAAATAACTCATTCGTGCGAGTTGAGCCACAACGGGCTATTTATTTACTACTTCTCTTATTCTACTCTCAGTCACTAATTTTTCAATATGAAATGAATCTATATGAGTGGCATGGTCTATATGAGTGGCATGGTGTCTCGCGAGTTGACCGTATCAGCAACCTTTCTGCATTTTGTAAGCGTAAACATCCCAACTTGTAACCGCTCTATTTCTCACTATAAAGTCGAATGCTGCGTACATGTTTCCGCCGTCTTCGCTTTCACCTTTTAGGAATGTAGTGTCCGCACAGTTTAGTAGTTATTCTGCTGATTAATCTAGCAACTCCTCTGTTTTTATCCCATAGATACTTCCCAACATGAATCAACAATTGAAATTAGAAATTAGAAATAGTAGTCTATCGTTGTTATAGTTCATAAAGTATAAAATTAGCTTAGCACATTTTTGACATGAGCTACTATTCCCGCATCCCTCTAGTCAAAATTTTTATTTTGCCATTTGAAGAAACTACATAGGTCATCTATCCTTTGGGTGCAAACATCGAACATCCACTATACGAAAAGAAACCCTCCATCTCAACCACCCTAGAGTTATGAACTTAAAATATAAATGAAAAATGTATTAAGACCTTTCAAAAACGTCAATTGACAAAGTGAGAGATGTGCAAACAATCGACTCCCCGTCCAAGAAAAGATAGGTGTGCGAGCAATCGACTTCTTCTAAGATACTTGGGAAAAATCTGTGAGTAATTCACTCCATTTGCCTACCGATTGAAGAAGTATATAAGCAATCGACTCTCCGTGAGGTGTAATATGAAAGAAAACCAAAATAATTGATTAAAATAAAAGAAACAGTCGGTTAAACATGTGATATATGGTTAGATGTATAGTAGCACCTTGGCATACATGAGGCATTATCGAGAAATATTTCTCAGTGGTTACATTCACTAAGAACTATTCGTAGCTCTCACTCTCTGTGGTTTACTCATTTTCAAATCCAGGTGTTGTTGGCGAGGCACGTGATCGCGGCAAAGGTGCCGCGGAGTAGAGGACCTAACGAGATCTAGTTGTACCCTTTTTGGATATTAGAATATTGTAATATTTTGGAATTCAAACTTATAAATATTAAAGTATGTTTTATTTTATGAAATGATTCAAATGGTTGTAACTTTAAATATTTAAGTTGAATGTTTCAGTTAGTAGCGTAGTATGATATTACGTGTACGCATGCTTTGGAGTGCTAACCTTCGATGACAAATGGTATGACAAACTTTTTGTATATCATTTTTTTGCAATATTTTGCTGCATGCTTATAATAAATATTCTAATGCTTATAATAAATATTCATGCATAGATAGGTTTTAATTTTTTCATTGTAAATTTTTTTAAATGTAGTATGTTATTCCATTTTAATATAATACTGCTATGGTAATAGTTATTTCAAATCTAAATTTCTTAAGTTGTTCTGTAGATATATTTGAACAACAATATAAGAAAATAAATTGATATCTTATATAATTTATATAATAAATAAATAATTATTTACTACTGATGTATGAATTGACTGTTTAATTTATATATATTAATCCAACTGCAGCAACTAGAATAAAATATTTGATTGTGTATGTATTGGAAAAAAAATAAGACCAACTAATTTGTTATTAAGATCTCTTATATAATTTAATTTAGGCTGAATTATAAAAAAACCCCTGTCAAAATCCGATTTTTCACTTTCCCCCTCTATTATTTAAAAACCTACATTTTGCTCCCCTAAAAAATAAAAAATATGCACTTTGCCCCGCCGTCAGTATTCCGTTAGGGCTCCGTTTCTATTTTATTATTATATTTTTTTAATACCCAAAATACCCTTGAAACCCTCTCCTCTCCCAGATGCCCCTTCTCCCTCCTCACCGACGCCGCTCGCCGCGTTGCTTCGCCCTCCTTTGCCGCCTCGCCGTCGCCCACCACCGTCCGATCTCACGCACGCCCTCGCTCTTCTCTACCGCCTCGTGCTCACCTTTGCCCACCTCTCCCTCCACACCCGCTCCAATCTACTCTCTACCGTCATTAAAATGGATGGATGACAATGATACAAGAGGAGCGAGGAAGCAACTGGAGGAAACAGAGTCGGATTTGGGATTGAGGGAGACGCGAATAATGGAGGAAAAAACTATAGGGTTGCAGGATTGAGAAGAAGATGAACAGGGCGGAGAGGCATTTTGGTCATTTTGCCATCAAAAAGTTAACACCGTACCCCCTGTGTACATTTTTCATTTTTTAGGGAGGCAAAATGTGATTAAATTGACAAGGAATTTTCTGTAATTTAATCTTTAAATTATATTTACTACTTTAATATGATTAAATTATTAATAATAAGAAAATAAAAAATAAATTTAAAAATTAATCAATAAACAAACCATAATGGATGAACGATATATTAATGAATTTATTGGAGGATTATTGTGTGGCTATTCTCTTACCATAGTGAGGTTCATCATAAAGTTTTAAACAATTAAAAATTTTAAATAATTAAAAATTCTTGAGGTGAAGAATGAAGAAAAAATGGATATATGAGTACGTACAATATCTTATCAATAAAAAAATTTAAATATAAGTTTGGAAAAGTATTAATTCATATATCAACATAACTCAAGGGGAAATAAAAATAAAATCACCCATAAAAGCCAAAAGATGATAATTTCTCATTATTTATTACATTCATAATCGCTATAAAATAACTTTGTTCTATCTAAACTTTAATTTAAAATTAGATTAAATTGTACAATTTTTTTTGGTTTTCAAGTCACATTATTTTCTGCAAAATTTAATTTTAATGGTAAATTTTTTCAAGTAATAAATTATGAGATAGAGATATAAAAGAAAAGATAAAAGCATAATTTAAGTAAGATTATAAAATTTTGAATAGTTCTATATATATAATCTCAATTATACTATAATTTTTCTTCGAAGCAAAAAAAAAAAAAAATACTTTCTCTATATTTTCTCCTATTATTACTTTGGAACAGTTGTTCCATCCTCCACTTGGAACAACCGTGTTCTCAAGTCTAAATCTAATTTTAATTATAGTATTAAATCATTAATTAATGTATTTAAGTCACTAATTTAATTATTTTATTAACTAATTACCTACTTATTAAATAATTAACTAATTAATTTATTAATTTATTAAATTACTTATGGTTGACAGTACTGGTTGTTAATTAATTAATATTTTGGGTTGTCTAGCAGTATCCATGATTAAGTAGTTAAATAAGTTAAATTATTATTAAATTAATATTAAATATTAATTAATTAGATAAAATATTATTAGTTTAAAACTATCATTATTCTTATTCTATTCCAATGTAACTATCCAAATGCTATTTTTCTTATTCGCGGAAACAATTCAATTTTCTTTCAAAAGTAAAATTGATCTTGTTCCTACTTATTCCAAGATTCGTATCTATACCAGGAATAACCAATAACAGCTTATTCCTGAACCAAATGATACCCTCGGGTACAAATTTTTCTTCAGCTTTAAACTTTCAATTTGGTATAATTTTCTGCTTTAAATATTTATTCTTTCTTTTTTTATATCAATAGTTGTTTTCTTAAATTATTTTTTCTTGTTCTGGGTAGGCCACGACCGTTATAGGGAAGGCCAAGTAAAGAAGAAAGAAGAAGAAGTTGTACTATTTGAGACTGAATTATACTATTTTAGGCTAAGTCACACCATTTAAAACTATTTGAGACTAAATTACACCACAAAAAATAGAACCTGCACTGCTTGATACTAAATTGCACCATTGGAAAAAGAAATTACTTTGTTTGAAACTAAATTGTATTGTTTAAGACTTAAGTTTCTCTATTTGAGAAGATTGTAGCTAAATCTCGAATAGTTTTAAATGATGCAACTTTTAAGCTCAAACAGTGTAACTTTTATTTTATATAGTGCAACTTATTCTCAAATAGTTTTAAATGATCCAACTTAGTCTCAAACAGTACAACTTATTCTCTTCTTCTTCTTCTTCTTCTTCTTCTTCTTCTTCTTCTTTTTCTTTCTTCTCTACTTTTTGACCTTTCTTGTAGCGGCCATGACACATGATGATCTTCTCAGGAGAAGAAAAAATATATGCTTTATTTTTTATTCTTTCTTCTTCTTTTTCTTCCACCATCTGCATCTTTTCCACTACCGCACCTTCTTCTTTGCCTTTTGCTGTAGAAGCGCCCCCGCTTTGATATGCTCTCCATCATCGTCCTCCTCAAATCTTGTATCACTTTCGTCGCCTTTATTGTCACCGTTCACGGCCATGCCCTTTGTCGTAGCCTCGCCTCCGCGATCTGTGTCATATCGAAGCCTATGTCACTGCCGTTGGAGTGGCGAAGGTGTTGGCGAGATGGGAGAGAGGAGCGCGGCATTGACGTGGAGGTAGTGGAAAAGGAGAAGGGAGAGGAAGCAGGAGGAGAAAGAGACGAAGGGACGATGAGAAGAACGGAAATAAAGAGGGAGGAGAAAATTGAATGTGTGAGAGAGAAAGAAGAGTGAAAGAGAAATAAGAGTATTTTAGTGAATTTACTGAAAATTCAGACTACTCTGTAGCATATTTTATAAAACAAAATCGATTAATTTTTAATACAAAATGGCCTTTAAGATTAAAATTCAACCATCTATCTATCTATCTATCTATTTATTTATACATACATTAATTGACAATCCTGTCACTTCAAGAAAAATAGCCCCTCAATAAGCCACATCACTATTTAAGGCATGAGCCAATGGTAGCATGCCATGTGTCCAAAAGACTGTTAGACGCGCTCAGTACACCATAAACCAACTCTAAAATATATATAAAAGATAAATTTTCGTAGTACAATAATTTATTTAAATATTTTATATTATATGTATTATATCATATATTATTTTGCAGTACTAATTATCTAATATACTGTACGGTGTATGGAGCATTAGTGTGCACTAGATGCAACCAAGATTTGTCCTCTCTCAGATTACTTGGCAGTCCTATCACATCAGGAAAAATGGCCCCTGAGAGTAGACCTGGCAATCTCGACCCGTACCCGCAGGTGGCTGCGGGTTATCCGCAAATTTGCAGGTATGGGTACTAAAAACGGATGGGTACCTATTAAGTCGCGGACATTTTGGGTAACCTGCGGGTGCCCACGAGTACCATCATATATATTTTTTAATTAAAAAATATATTTTTTTCGTTTACCCATCCTAAAAGTTCTAACCCTAATCTCTTATCCCATGTCTTTTATATTATAAAATTTATTTGTTTTAAGACTTTAAATATTTTTATTGTATGTTGTGATATTTTAAACAATGAGTTATGTTATGCTTTTAAAAATTATATATCTGTGTTTTGCATTTAGAAAGTATTGGAGCAAAAAAGAAAAAAAAAAATTGCGGGTAATCTGCATATCCACCCGCCCACCCACGGGCGGGTATGGGTGAAGATATTGGCTACCCAAAAATATGCGGATAAATTTTTACCCATGTTTATATAACTCACGGATACAATGACCCACCCGCGAGTTAGTCAACCCGCCCGTTTGCCAGGTCTACCTGAGAGAGCCACGTCGCTATTTAAGGCATGAACCAACAGTAGCATGCGATGTCTAAAAGAAATATTAGACGCGCCCAGTGCACCATAACCAACTCTAAAATATACATCAAAGATAATTTTTTGTAGTATAATAATTTATTTAAATATTTTGTATTACATATATATTAAATCATATGTTATATTACAGTACTAATTATCAGATATTTGACTAATTATCTAATATAATGTATGGTATATGAAGCATTAGTATACACAAAGTGCAACAAAGATTTTTTTTCTCTCTCTCTCTTCGAATTATGAATGCACCCTATTGTAGCATTCTCTGCATCAGATGTATATGTGTACATACACCACATACTTAAAATCCTTTAATATATATTTAAAATTTTAATTCTTTAACATAATTTAAATCATTAGACTTTATAGATCAAATATATTTAATTAAAATTTGACATTATAATATTAGTCGTTTAATATAAGTTGTGGCGTATGCAGTATTAATATACACTAATACGTGTAATATTTTTTTCTTTTTCTAGTCAATTTTAACAAGATAAAGGCACTCTCTTCTATTTGGCAATTTGAAATAAGTCTTCCAATTTTAACTTTTTAGTTTAAAATTTTATTTATAAAATAGCTACCAAAACTATTAGATTTGATTGAATTTTGAAATAAAGTTATTAGAATATTTTCACTCTACAAATACTGAAAAATAAGAAAATATTAACAAAAGAAGGTTAACGTTGAGGGAGTTATTTCAAAATGACTGATAGTTGAGGGCACAATATATTTTAATACTTATGTAATTAAAGTTTTATTTTGATAAATATAATCTATTATATTTTTTTAAAAAAAAGTTACGTAAAAGAATATTTCATTAAAAAATTATCAGTCAGCCTTGAAATATTTTATACTCAATAATATCAATAAAAAATATTTTTTTTACTAAGAAAAAAGTGTATAAATGTATAATCGTTTAATATGTATTAAAAAAAAGAAAAGAAATTAAACGTAAAATTTTATTGAATGTTTATATATATAGAGTTCCATCTTAACTATAGTGTAGTAATCTTTTATCATAATTTGAGGTGCTATTTATTTGTTTTGTTCTATTTGTTCAAATGGTTATAAAAACAAAAGACATACTATAAAGTATTAGCTATAGAAATTTTTTATTGAATTGATTAAACATATAGAGATCCATCTTAATTATAGTGTCATTATTTTAAATGCTTTACTCTCTAACAATTAACTGTAATATCATCTTTCTGCTGCATCGCGTGGGTCTATTAACTAGTTAAATCATATTATTTATAAAATATTATAAAATTTATTTTTCAATAAAATATTTTTTCTATAATAAAATGTAGAAATAGTATTTTTATATTTAATTGCAAAATATAAAAAGCCAAGACTGAACAGACTAAGAAACAATCAGCTTAGAGTCACTCCAAAAAAATGATGAAACCTGTACTCACCAAGATGAAAACTATACATGAACCTACACTACACTACCACACTACCTACACTCCCACTACTCCTGCCACAGTAGTGTGAAATCGTTTGATGTCACTTTTCCAACCGACCCCACTTTGGAAAGCTCCATCTCCGTTCCAGATCGTTCTTCTAAAAAGATGATGATGATGATAATGATAATAATAATAATAATAATAATAATAATCTATTTAAAAAATAGAAAAAAATTTCTTTTTTAAAAAAAAACCCTTCCTTTACCATGGATGAGCTTTGAAGAGAACACCATCATTGGTGTCTCACCTCACGCGCCCCCTCCCCAGCTTAAAAAAAAAAGGAAAAAAAGAAAAAGGGGGCCCCATTTCCCCCCAATTTTTCCATCCATTTGCGCTGAATCCCCTTGACTTTATTGGCGAAAAAGGGGGCGACCAAGTTCAGCTTTTCAGCGACCCACTACCCATTCTTTTTCCCTTTTTTAAATCTCCCCATCTGATAATCCCTTTGTTGATCTCTCTCCTTTCCCCATTTTAGTGCAACACTGGGGCTTCTTCGACGAAAAAAGGGTGAGTTTTTGTTGGGGGATTGAGATATTTTGTATGTAGATTTTTTTTTTTTTTTTTCTTTTCCCCTTCTTTGGTGGGGTTTGGGATCTCTGTTTTTGGTGGTTTAAACATGTCCTCAGGTGTCAAAATTGGATTTTGGGATCTGGGTTTTCCGCGATTTCGAGATCCGGACGCCTAGGGTTTCTTTCTCGGTGCGTTTGCGTGCCGACAAATTCGTAATTTTCAAACCCACCAACCCTGTAATTTGACTTTCCAGCAACTGTGGTTTTTGATTAGACTTGTTTGAGTAGAAATTAGCGAGCGCAAAGTTGGAATTTTTTGCAATTTTTTTTTTTTGTCCTGTTGATCTCGATGCTGATTTTGTTGATGTCAGCTAAAGCTTCCTTTTTTTTGCCCATGCTGGTGTGTTTGTAGGCGTAGTTCCTGCCTCTGCTCATGGAGTCCTACCAACCCTTTTCTCCCTCCTCCAAGCCCCAACCCGCCATGGCCGACTCTCCGAAGCTCACTCTCCACTCTCTCAACCAGAAAGGAGGCACCTTTACCGACGAATTCAATCACCATCCTTTTCCGATGGTCGACGGATTCGCAGGCCATCTCGACGTCTTCGTCCACCAAGCCCGCGACATCCACAACATCTGCATCTACCATAAACAAGATGTGTATGCTAAGATCTGTCTCACCTCCGATTCCGCCGATGCCGCCCTCTCCACCCGAATCATCAACGGCGGCGGGCGGAACCCGATCTTCAACGAGAGCCTCAGGCTCGGCGTCCGGACCCTTGACTCGTCCCTCAAGTGCGAGGTTTGGATGCTGAGCAGGGTCAAGAATTATCTCCAGGACCAGCTCCTCGGTTTCGCCCTCGTGCCCCTTTCGGATGTCGCGGTGGCCGACGGCAAGTTGGTTAAGGAATTCCCGCTCTCGTCGACCGATCTCTACCACTCTCCCGCAGGTTTTGTTCAGCTGTCGCTCTCGTATGCGGGTTCTTTGCCTGAGGTCATGCCTATCCCGGCGCCCTCCGAAAATTTGCCTGATTCGGAGAATAATGATTCGATCTCCTGCGAGTACGAGAAGATCGAATTCCCCGACTTGAATGTCGCGAACGAGAATCAAGCGATGGTCTCGGAGTATTTCGGGATACCGTGCTCCAATATAGAAACCCCGAACTCAGAGAGCTTGGTCACGACCGAGGATGGCGCTTACCCTGATGATGATGCAGGGGTGCGAGTCGTCGAGAGCTTCTCGAGGGAGAACAGCACTGATTCCGTCGGGGTCTTTAGAAATGACACTCCTTTGAGCAGTGTTTCCACCACAGAATCTACCCCCATGCTTCCGACCACCCCCCAATCTGCTTCTGAGCCATCGGCTGACACTTCTTCTCCAAGCCACAAGGATAAAAGCACGGATACTACGGACGGCGAGGCTGATTCTTCTAATGGAGTGACTGAGAGTGAGGTTATCAAGCCTTTAATATCCATAAATGTGCCGGAGGAGACAGTTGTTCAGCAGGATATTGTTGATATGTACATGAAGAGCATGCAGCAGTTTACTGAATCGCTAGCAAAAATGAAACTTCCGATGGATATTGAGAATGAGAGCTCCACTAGCGACGATGCTAACTCGAGTTCTGAGAAGACGCTTCCGACACCAAAGGACAAGAAGCTCTCAAGAGTTTTCTACGGCAGCAGGGCTTTCTTCTGAACTTAATCCTGCAAAGGATTAACAGGTGATGCTTAGTAGTCGAGAGAAGCAACTTCTTTTATGCTGTTTAGGTTTGTCGTTTCGTGTATGACATGTACTCATCATGAACTTGCTGTTGTTACTACTTATCCATGTATGTGAAACTCTCACCTTGTGGAGTTATCTAAGCTTCACTGATTAATCTTATATTTGTAGGCTTTATTTCAATCTCAACTGATAGATTCATGGATAGGTACAACATCGATCTAGATCTGTACTAATGAGTTTATGTGAAATTGAGTGCTGATTGTGTGATGAATAGTTGCACTGTATCTGAAAGATATTGTTTCTGATTCTAAGATATGCCGGTCAACTCCTAGCAGTTCTGAGTTAGACATAATCTTGTTTCGAGTGTTCGAGCTACAAGGCATGTAAAAGGTGGCAATCAAGCGGGATGCAATCGGGTCATTTCAGATCATGTTGGCCTCTGTTGCTTCAGCTTTCAGGTTGCTTGGGTTTGAGCTTTGGAGCAGGTTTGCATATGTTTGAGTTGTTCCACGTGGTTGGATAGCTGGATTATAGGTTTCATCAAAGTTTAAGGGTTATTAGGTTCCGATGTCTCAGGTTTGTGGTTATTCGGCTTGGGTTCTCTGGTGTTTCAGATTGTTCAAGACCCAGGTTTTTCAACTCTTAGGTCTTTGGGTTTCAGGTTGTCTTGGGTTTTGGGACTTTCTGTTTTTGTTCTCCAGTCTTTCGCCATATTGTTTCAGACATTAGGTTATCTCACAGTCGGGTAATTTCAGATTTGGATTTCTTCATGTTCGTGTTGTCTCGAGTTTTAAGTCTTAACAGTTTGTGGCCGTTGAGATTTTGTGTCCTTTCGGTTCTGGGTCACTCAAGTTAGGGTTCATCTACTTTTTGATTCAACTAGAATTCGGTTGGTCAGGTTTCAGGTGGTTAAGGTTCGTTCTTTCAGCTACAGTGAACTTTTGCCAACTCCATACCTCCCATCAGTTGTGACAGATCTTTCTGAATTAGACAAATCCATGACAGATGGATGTTTTACCTGCAAATTGTTAGAAAGATGATAATTCTAAATTTAATTCCTAACTATTCTGCCATGCCACACTGTCAGCACCATTTGGTTTTGTGAGTTTGGCACCAGCAAACTAAAGTGGTTCTGCTGGTTTGTTTTGAGGTAGAGCAGAAGTCTTCGTCCCTTTCATGGCTCAGATGGGCACAATTTTAAGTTAGTGGCCATGGTTTTTACTAGTATGCACCTGTTGTCTTTCGTTATACTTGGTCTCTATTGGTGACGATAGTTTTGGGCACTACTGGATCATCGGAAGATCCTCCAATACATAAAGTTGATTATAAGATGGCAGTCGGCAGAAATCAATGTTCATGTATAGACATACTTGTGTTATGGCACCTTAACATACTACTATTTGGACTTATGAGAGGCCGTGTTCTCAGAGTAGGAGTCGAAAGTGAGTAAGTTGGAAGCCACTTTGAACATAAACTCTATTTTCTCTAGGTACTCGCTTGCTTAAGAATGTGATTGGTATTGTTGCAATGTCATGCTTCTGCTCTTATCAATGGGTTTTATGGTCCCCCATGTGTAAATTTGTCCTATCCTTTCTATTACCTTCTTTCTGACTTGATCTTACTTCAGAGTATGGCAGTATTGGTAGGCAAAAGGCTTACATTGATTTCTTTCCAGTTATTGGCCACTTAATGTTGCGTAGGCTTCTATTCAAACTGCTATCATGCTACAGTGTATCTGCAAGGTGTCTCTGCATTACTTGATTGTTGGCTTTATCAGAAACAGATCCCCTTTGGTCGGTTTTCCTTTTTCTTTTCGTATATATTTGCATTCACTATTTCATTTTTGTTTCTTTTATCACATCTGGAGTATTCGTGATATCTGGGCATAGTTCTATTATTTGGACATAGTTGTATTATCACAATCTATGTTTAGCTAGCTAGATTCTGATAGACATGGAAAACTAGTAATCTAAATAGTGTAGGTATCTTTCTGTCGCTGCTATTGTTGTATTTACATGCATTTTAGCGGACTTTTGCATGAATTCGGGAGGAAGTTGTTGAGGGATTTTAATGAAGAAGCTGTTTGTGTCGGTAGAAAAGCTGTAGCATGCAGGGCTGTATCGTCGAGGGATTCCTTTCTTAAACAGCAGTCTCTTAGCATATGTTGTCTGTCCTACAACTGTATCAGTCGTAGTCGAGATTGTTTACCCTTCTGGCTACATGTTTTTCACTTTCCTACATATCATGTTTGATTCAGTATGAATGCGTGATTGCAGCCTAGATTACTTTGGTGGTCTGTGCTGCGAGATTTGTCGAAAGCTAAAGTATGAACTTAGTGTATGAGGACTGCACAGTAATACGGTGGCAGAATCTACGATTTTGGGCGAGACGCAATAAAACTGCCGTGCAGCTGCTAAACGGCCTGCTTTTGCAAAACGCGCGGGCAGCAGACGCGAAAGTTACGCCAAACCGCGCGCCTGAAGACCTGTCGGGATTGGTGGGATCTATCTTATCTTATCTTATGCAGAACAGCTTGTTTGAGTAGTTGGGAGTTGATGAGTAGCAGTTGCCTCCTATTTTGGCTTGTAACACAACAGTACTCTAGGGTGGCAAGAGGTCCATATCAAGGGGTGGGGAGACTCAAATCATTTATAACTCTCGCTCCCAAAGTGATAGAATGCATCTCCAATTTCCTCCGAGGCCTCTCTCTCTCTCTCTCTTGCGCGCTCCCACGTGTCTCTCTCTTTTTGGCGGCTCACTCATTTTCGCAAAGTTAGATGAGTATCGCGCAGGGTTTGGGGGAGAAAAATCTGTCGCATAAATGAAGTCTATATAGAAGTATGTGTTGGCTTAGAAGGAGGGTCAGTATCCTGCCCCGTGGCGGGAAGCTAGGTTGGCCCGATTCACGTTCGAAATGGCGGGAGGTCGGATGGGACCTAGTCATGTTCGAAGTGGTCGGAGGCTGGTTTGGTCGAGTCGCAATCGAGACCCGTGGTACTGTGTATGTACATTTTAAGTGAATTAGTTGTATCTTTCTAATAGCTCAGTTTTTGAAATTAATGATTAGTGCTAACGATCCAATGAGTAGCATCAGAGTCAGAGACCACAGGTTCGGTTTCCACATACTACAAATTTGTGCAGTTGCTGAGAGGGTTGGTTTGTAGTGTGTATACGCTATAATGAATTAGTTGTATCTTTCTAACAGCTCGAGTTTTTGAAATTAATGATTAGCACCAACGACTCGACAGAATGTACTGGTAGCTTTCTTTTAAAGTCCCACTAATAGGCTTATACTTCTTTGTCAGTGGCTGGAAAAAGAATCTTCAAATTATAGCTTTTTGGCTCTTGCTCCAGAGAAAGCTGATTTGGGCTTCTTTTCACACCCAACTGCTTTGTAGCATTTTCTCCCCCAAACTCTGAAAGCATCCCTCCTACTCAAGGTAGCAATGGGCACACAGCATGGGGAGGAGCCCCTTTCACTTATCTCTTCTTTTTCCTCAGCAAACCAAGGCATGCTTCATCAACTTGACCTAAGTTAAGTCCACTGTTTGCAAATGATGTCCCACTCATCTCCTTTTCTCAAAGTGCAAAAATTCAAATTCTGAGTTTCTGCATAACCACGGTAGAAAAAAAGAACGAAATAAATAGATAAAAATATATAAATTTATCTGAACTATAGATTATTTTGATTTGATTATTAACCTTTCAAAAGTTTGATTTTATTATCAAACCTTTCAAGTTATTTGATTCAAGTCGATCTACAGCATTTTAACTTCAAAATTTGAATGAGTCGTTTATATTCAAATTCTGAGTTTCTGCATAACCACTGTAGGAAAAAAGAACGAAATAAATAGATAAAAATATATAAATTTATCTGAACTATAGATTATTTTGATTTGATTATTAACCTTTCAAAAGTTTGATTTTATTATCAAACCTTTCAAGTTATTTGATTCAAGTCGGTCTACAATATTTTTAACTTCAAATTTTGAATGAGTCGTTTATCTTCACATAATTAGTTGGTAAAAATATAATTCTCGCAACTACAAACCTATAAAATAAGTAATTAGCTTAAAATTTTAAAGTCAAAGTATCGATTCGAATCAAACAAATTGAAAGGTTGGATAGTAAAATTAAAGTTTTAAAAGATTGGATAGTCAAATCAAAATGATCTATAGTTCAAAAAAATATTACAAATAACTTACGAGAAATATCCTAATTCACATAATTTCACCGAGAGCAAAAAGAATCACACACCATGAAAAACTAAAAAACATCACATAATAGCCTTACAATAGTAAGAAAACGGATCTATAAATTCGCTGTCATTTTTTTTTCTCTATTGTGAAATTCTATTATAATAAAAGAATAAAAAACTGGAGGATAAAAAATAATTAGATATAAAAGAATATGAAAAGAGATTTGTGTGGAAAGGAGATGCTGTTTGCTTTTGGGAATGAGAACCGCACAAACTTTTTTTTTTATAGAGAAAGATAGTATACTATTCGTTTCGTTTATTTTATTTAGAAATAAACTAAATTGAAAATATGAATCAACTAGTATTCGAACTCGGGACCTCGAATACCAATCATCAAATTCTTTGCCACGGTCGGTGGGAACTGCAGAAACTAAAAACAAAGCGTGTATTGTAGCTGCACATTCTCTACCACTACAACTTTTTCCGCATGGAGTTTCCCCAAACATACTAAAAAAGTTGCACTTGTCCTATCAAAGCAAAAAAAGCATATGATATATTATAGCTTTCCTGTTACCATGATGATTGTGCCAATTCATTCGTACTCTGAATAGCACTCCACTATTGGCTCTTCTTTTAAGCCCTAAACATTTGTTTGTTTCAGCTTTTTATAGAGAGTATATTTAGGACTTTTCAACAGAATAATTATTAAAAAAAAAAGTATATTTGACTTAATAATATTTTAAAATTTTTATTTGATGAAATAACTCTATTTTGTATGACTCGGTGCGATAATAGAATAAAAATTAAAAGACAGTGAATGATTAACCGTTTTTAATAAAACTTAAAAAGTACTAAATAGTTTACTATTTTTTCTCTTTAGAAAGAAATAGGTGAATGATTCTCAATTTTTTTTTCCGTATATACTCCTCATATAATTCTAATAACCACACAAAAATCTCCACAATCCACATATAATCTTAACAGATTAACAAAATTTCCAACAACTCAGCTATATAATTATAATAATCAAATAAAATTCCCAACAACCCACATGCAACTCTAATAATCCAATAAAAATCCTAACAATAATCATAAAAATCCCACAGACTATAGTAACGATCTGAAATTTTCTAAAGACACTTCTCTTTACACCAAGGTACTGAGGTGGACAAAATAGAGTTAGTTTGCCGATTAAAATTCGGACAGGACTATTTAATAAA
The DNA here is from genome assembly GCA_016920855.1 of Puya raimondii. Classification (NCBI taxonomy): domain Eukaryota; kingdom Viridiplantae; phylum Streptophyta; class Magnoliopsida; order Poales; family Bromeliaceae; genus Puya; species Puya raimondii. Next base: position 2,438,656 of record JABWPP010000044.1, on the reverse strand, counting down.
TTATGAATATTTTAGAGGTCAATTTAAAGAAAAGTTCTATATTTATATTTATACCGTATGTAAAGAGTGAATAAATATTTTTAAGCTATTAATCTTTTTCAAAATATTTTTTTAAATAGACAATTTAAATTCTTAAATTATTTTTTTATAGAAAGTTCGACTTAATTAAATCTACTATAATTCTTCTTCTTTTTTTTCCTACCAGATTAGATGATTATATAAAAATAAGATTTATTATATATTAAATTCACAAGCAAAGCTATCTTTTTTTTCTTTTTCTTTTTTTTTTGGCAAAGGTGCATTACACGCGCGCTTTTGCTAGTTTATTTTCAAAAAGCCAAACATCTTGAGTCAACCAAAAGGGAAAGATGTGTGGACACCATTTTGAAATGACCTCCCCAATTATATTTTTGTAATTACACCAGAGGTCCCTAGCCTTTTTCCAAATTGTCAATTGGGTCTATAACTTTTTTAATTTTGAGTGCGGCTAGACCTATAACCCTATTAGGATTATAATCTTATAATTTAGTCTATCTAAATACTATAATTAACACACTAGTTGTGACGCCCAAACTTTCCAAGGGGTCACTCATTCTAGGACTACTCCCGTCCTAACACGCTTAACTCTCTTAACCTCTTAAGTCTAGCCACTGCTTAAAATGCTTAAGCCGGATTAAGGGTTTAGCCTTATTATATTTTATATATAGGACTACTTAGGGTCTCACAATCTTCCCCCATTTAAGTTCTGACGTTTTCGTCAGGCTCAGACTCACAAGTATCAGGCGATGTGAGACTCGTCTCTCTAGCCTAAACTGATCTTGTGGTGAGTCGCGCTCTACCCACAACAGTCAACAGCATGAGAGCCTCGCTCTCCCCGCTGTACAATTCTAGCTCAGCCGAGACTCATCTCATACTTCCGGCTGGTAATTGTCTCTGATACCAACTGTGACGCCCCAACTTTTCAGGGGTCATCCATACTAGGATTACTCCCGTCCTAGCACGCTTAACCCGGCTTAAGCATTTTGGACGATGGCTAGGCCCAAGAGGTTAAGAGAGTTAAGCGTGTTAGGACGGAAGTAGTCCTAGGATGGATGACCCCCTAGAAAATTTGGGTGTCACACTAGTCTTATTAACTTTTTTAAAACTAAAAAAATCAGAAAAATGTTGCTTAAATTCTTAAACCATTACGTTAAGAGTTGTAAAGATTACAACCCTTTTGGGCTGTACCCTTAGCATTTCTTTTTTTTCTATCAATTGAGCTCCTAATTTTTATAATTCATTTCAATTAGGTCTCAATTAGGTCTCGGCCTTTTCATGATTTTGTTAGTTTTGATGAAATATTACAATATATGAGCTTCCAGTATTTTCAAACGGTAGAAAAGAATGAGGATGGATGGGGAGAACATGAAGAAGATTATACTAAGAGAAAGAATGAAAAAGAAATAGGAGAAATAAATTAAAAAAAGAAAAAGATGATGATGATGTTGAGGATCGAGGTAGGACAAAGAGGGATTAAAAAAGAGAGAAGACCAGCCAATAGGTAGTTTGGTCACTAACCTTAATAAAATTTTTAATTGCCTAATTAGAATAACTTAATTAAAAAAATTAAAAGTTAAAGGAGTATCAATTCAAAAAGATGATAAAGTGTAGTGGACCAATTTTAAAATGGCTTATAAGGGAGACTCTTTAGACATTTTCACGAAACGAAAATTCTAAGTCTTCATTTGTTATTGCTGTCATTTTTTTTTAAAATGGTAATATAATTTTATATACAGATGGAATATTTTTTCTCTTATTGGTATGGCCGATTAGATTGCAATTCATTTTGGTCAAAAAATAAATGAAAACTTATTAACAAAATTTAGAAATAAAAGAAATTTGCTTCCAAATTTTATTTTTGGTTGTTAAACACACACGTTAGACGTCAGAATAGTAAACAATTACGCCTACCTCTCGCCCCGTCCCTTTGTAATGTAAAAATTCTATTTTAAAAATATTTAAAAAAGCGACAACAATACCGAGCAATGCCTGAAATTTTTGTAGTATTAAGAAATAAGCTTTTAGATTTTAGAAGAATTGCTTAGTTTACAACGGCAAGCCGTTAAGATAGTTTTTACAAAAATATTATTTTTTGAAAGGGTTCTACTTATACAGCAACTCCGTCTCGCCAAGTACACCCTAAAACGGAACAGACAATCTTGTTAGAGGGTGAAGAGTACTTTTCAGACGGTCGGCTAACTTCATTGTCTACGAGTAATGAGCAATAATTGAGAGCTTAGCCCTCTAAAGTAAAAGCTAGAATATGTCTAAAAGTAGATGGGTTCGCTTACTTCCACACCATTTTCAAAGATAGAATATTAAAATTGATGATCATCACAGCTAAAAAAAACACTTTAGATAAAGATAATTCGTTACCATCCAATAAATTTCAATCTTCTACTTAAATTTTCACTTCGTTTTAAGACGACGAGATATGAAAGGAGAGGTGAAAGGGATTGTAAATTATTAGGATGACCACTGGATGATGACGTGGACTAGGTCTAGACGATACGTTCTACATGCAGAGAAAATAGAAGAAACAAAATTTTGATGGAAACTATCTCCAACTTAGGACCGCTCCAATAGTTATTATAAAACAAAAATGTAGGAACCTTTCTCATCAACATTATTTTTTATTTTTATTTCTATTGTTTTTGTTTGCTTCTTAATTGGTTGGATAGGTTAGTACATAATAATAGCACAAGCATTGTTTTATGGGTTGTCGGAGAACTTCGAGAAACTTCACGAGTTTCCTGGACTATGTCACAAAACATAATTAATTAACAAACATTGACTTGTTAATTTCTTAATTCCTCTACACAACCAACTCTTTATTGTAATTAAATTTATGCATTAAACATGATGCATATAGGATTCATGTTTACGCTTTCATTATAAGCTTATTTTATCATTAGAGTACATTGTACCCGCGTGCAATCTCATAATATAAAACAAAATAAAATAATTTCATGCAATTTTTTGTGGAGAAATATTTTTCTTGATTTATTCCTATAAAATTTAAGTTATCATGTTTATTTCTCTAAAAATTTTGAGTTATGTAAACATGTTCCTTAGGTTTTCGAAATGAGACTGCACGCTAAACAGTTGTTTTCGAAATAGGACTGTACACTGAAAATGGACACTTGTCTGACAAGTTTTATCTGTTTAAAAAGTTTGTCGAATCGTTTGTGAAATTTACTGAACTCAATAAATTTTCTTCTCAACTTGGTTTGGTCAAGCTTTTTTATAAACTCTAACACAAAATTAACGGCATCATCTAAGAAAAAGGTTTTTCCCAAAACCTTTGTTTTGCTGCAGGAGTTTTTCTTTCATCAGTAGTGCGGCAAATACTGAAGCAAAAGAGATTGCAGAGCTTTCACGCGTTCCAACGGACAATTCAATGACAAATAATAGAGTTTGGCCATCGAAAGATCGCGAGAGAGTAACAGAATCATCATCCTACCGACGCCTGCTTGAATACAGCTAACTAAGGAGATCTCCTACTTCAGCATGTTTTACGAGTTTTCCATGTCTCTCAATTGGCAATAATTCTAAGCATGTTTTACTTTGTTTTGAATTTTAATTTTTTTTTAAATTTTGATTATTCTATAGAGTGATTTCAACAATAAAATATTATTTAGATATTTTTTTTTCAGATAAATTTTCACTTTTAATTATTGCACTTTTTTTTCCCTACAATAATGTTTCTTGAAAAATAAAAATAATAAAATAACATAATGCATGAGCCTCCACGGGAGATGAGATGATGCTGCAGCTTAATAGCGTAGTAAACGAGAAGAGTACAGCTGTTTCCCAAAAACAGCCCAAAATAAATGGAGGAGAGCGCTCGCTGCGCCAATCGAATCTAATAAATGACTTCGAGAGTTGGCTGAATGGCACTAAACTACGAAAACATCGCCTTCGAAAGCCAAAAAAAAAATAAAAAAAATAAAAAAAATAAAAAAAGAAAAATAATAAGACAAATATACAAAATTAATAATCTTAGAATGAGTAAAATATAAAATTTATTTCTAATCTAGTAAAAAGTCTACTGTGTAACACTTACACCACATCATCTATCATCAGCCAATCATATCTAGAGATGCAAATGAATCCGGGTTGGTGGAGCTCCCGTCCCGATCCGCTCCGAATGGATCGGAGCGGTAAGTGGGAACAAAAAATATAAAAAAATATAACCCGTTCCGAATCCGTCCCGATCCGCCAACTAAATAGAGCGGGAGAAGGAAGACCCCTTTCTTCTCTCGATCCGCCCAGATCCGCTAAAAATTTGCTCCCGTCCCGATCCGCCCCTAATGGAGCGGTAAATAAAAGCCAAAAATGAAATGAAAAATAACCCGCCCCGAATCCGTCCTTTCGCGACAAGAAATGAAGCGGGAGGTGGGGAAGCCTTTCCGCTCTCGGATCCGCCCCGTTTGCATTCCTAATCATATCTCTCATTTTGAAAAAAAAAAAAGTACAATAAAAATATTTTTTAAAAAATCATAATGGAATGAGTGAATCCCAAATTTTTTTTTGATTGGTTGAGAGTACCACGTAGCAATATAAGTATTACATTCTAAAATTTTTCCTAATTTAGAGCTATAAGTAGCATTTTCTCAAAATAGAAATACTTGGTCATGCGTAAATAATTTTAAATAAATTGTCAGCAAACTCTGTGCGCGAACTAGGATAAATTTATGTGTCATAAATATCAGTACTTTAATAGCTCATAAAAATAACATTTAATGGGCCATTTAAAAGTAAAAAAATTTATTTTTTTATTTTCGTACAAGGTGACCAATATTTTTTTATTGTAGGAAATAAACCAACCAAAAATACTTCAGCTAACATCTTATAAATTCCAATCCAATCCAAACACATCGTACTGAGGTGACCAAAATAGTCACGTTAGTGGCGCACTGGCGCCATAGCCATAAGACATTTACAATTAACGAAGCCATTACAAGTACATAATATTCACACAAAAGCCCCTACACAATCTCACCATTATCCTACCTACTATTCACAACTCGCTAGCGGAGTAAAATACAAAATACAAAATAAACAAGTCCCTCTTTCTCTTTCTCAGGTTCACGAAAACTGCAGGATCCTCGTCGCAAAATGGAAACCATATGAAGTTAAAGGTTATAGAAAGAGAGGAGGAGGAGGAGGAGGAGGAGGAGGAAGGTTTATTGTTTTATCGTTATCATTAACTCGCGCCAAAGCTACGGTGGCGACGCCGACGACGACGCCGACGCCGGCTTCGGCTTTTCTCCTTCCTCTTGCCGCTGCTCGCGCAGATACCCAAGAAGCTTCTCAGCCTGCAAACATCGCAAAAAAAAAAAAAACCAAAAAAAAAAAACCTCTTCTTTGAATCTTCCAAACAGAGAATAGAAAAAACAAATATAACATCTCAATAGTCCCACATCGATTGAAAAAAATAATTTTAATTGAATTATATGAGACATCGCAGGATAGTAATAATAACTAGGCTTATGTATTTTGGATCGATAGTTTGGGTCTGATCGTTACAACAAATTTCAATTTGCATCTGGACGGTTTAGTTTATTTTTATTTTGTCATTCGTTCATTTTTTTTAAAATGTGCTGCACTAGGCACGTTCGATTCGTGATTCAAAAAGTTATATTTAAATATTTTAAATATTTTGTAGTTTGGTTTATTTTGCCATTCTATACTTTTAAAAAAATTACTGTGGTACATTATTTGACAGTAGATATTTTAGGTACAAATAAAAATAAAATTATAAGATAATTGAGTACAATTTTTTAAATAACAGAATATCAAAGTAAAAGCGAGATAAACCACAATAAGGCAAATGAAAGTTTATAAAAATTATATAATTTGTTAACAGAAAACTCTTGTTGAATATAAATATTAAAGATACTATTATTTTTTAATAGCTTAATTTTTTTGAGGTAAATCGTCGTGTCACATTAGCCTATTTTATTTGTTTTACTGAAGATAAATTTTATGTTGAAGTAAATTTTAGGATGAACTAGAATTTTAGTTGTTTATTTCTATAGCCGTGAAATTACATTTTTTTATTTTATTATTTATTTAGCAGGAAATAAATAACATAAAAAATGAAAATTTCTTATTATAAAATATTTTATTAATTTATTAACTTTTATAATTAAGGGATGAATTAAAGTCAACCATAAATTTTTTTACAATTATAATTTCCACCGTGAATAAACTTACAACAAATTAAATAATAAAAAATATATATATATTTATAGTCAAAATCAGTTCATCCTTCTCAACTCTATCAAAAGAGGGAGTCTGAATCCCACCACGCTGTCTGCATTAAACACTTATTTATATATTATTATTAAAGGGTAAAATTACTATGCAATTGAAAGTATAAAGAAGTTGGTACTTCTAATTTATTTTTTAATTTTTAAATTAATTTTTTTAATTATTTCTAATCATTGATTGAATTAATATTATTACTTAACAAAAATTACTCAACTTTAAAAAAATCATTCAATTCTAAGGAGAACCACTATCATCATAACCCTATAATTTTTTATCCGAAAATCGAAAAATCAAAAGAATCAACTCCTTTATACTTCCCACCGATTAAACTGCTTAAACTGCGGTACAATTTTTTTAAAATTATTATTATAATTAAGTAATTTGATTAATTGTGCCACGTGGTGCAAAAAGTAAAAACAAATGATTAGCGTATGGTGTGGTGGCGGCATACCTTATGCTTGACCCGGGTGGCGGCGGCGGCGGACTGCGAGAGCGCGACGAGGGGCGGGATGGCGCCCTCCCGGACGAGCAGCGCGCGGTTCTGCGGGCGGTCGGCGCAGAGCTGCAGCAGGGCGTGGACGGCGAGCTCCCGCCCCCTGGCGGGCCCGTCCTCCACGGCCTCCACCAGCGCGGCCACGGCCCCGGCCGCCACGACCGCGTCGCTCCCCTCGGGGATCCCCGCGAGGCTCGCCAGCACCACCATCGCCTTCTCCGCCGTGCCCCCGCCGCGCTCCGCCACCATCCGCACCAGCGGCGCCGCCGCCCCGGCGCTCACCGCGCGCTCCTTGTTCCGCCGCAGCGCGCAGAGCTTGTACAGCGCCGTGAGCGCGTCCTTCTTGCCGCGGCTCGACCCGCCCACCATCAGCGCCACCAGCGCCGGCACGGCCCCGCTCGCGCCCACCGCCGCGCGGTGCTCCTCCGCCATGGCCAGGCTCAGCAGCGCGCACGCCGCGTTCTGCTTCGCCGCCGCCGTGCCCGTGCGCAGCGCGTGCACCAGCCCCTTGATCCCGCCCGGCGCGCCCGCGATCGCCGCGCGGTTCGCCTCCGCCAGCGACAGGTTCAGCAGCGCCGTCGCCGCGCTCTCCTGCGCCGCCGGGTCCGCGCTCCGCAGCAGCGGCACCAGCGCCGGGATCGCCCCCGCGCCCCCGATCAGCTCCCGCAGCTCCGTCCGGTGCTTCGCCAGCACCCGCAGCCGCGCCGCCGCCTCCCTCTTCTTCGCCGCCCCCGCCCCCCTCAGCCCCTCCACGCACGCCCGCACCACCGGCTCCACCCTCTCCACCTCCAACACCTCCCCCGAAGAGTACTCCCACAACCCCAACCCTAGCTCCGGCTCCCGATCGCCCGGGCCCGGCGCCGGGCCGGGCGGGATCGAGGCCAGGCGCTCGAGCTCGCCCGAGATGTCGGAGCCGAAGCTCGAGTAGTCGGAGAAGCCGCGGGAGATCTCGAGCAGCTCCTCCGGCGCCGCCGCGGCCTCCGCCTCCGCCGATTTCGCCGCGGCGAGCTCCCGCAGCCGGACGTCGACGGCGGAGTCCGTGAGCGCCTCCGACGCCGCCGGCGAGCCGGGCCGCGGCAGGTCCGGCTCGGCCCTGACGAACTTCGACCGGACGGTCCGCATGGACCGGCCGAGCGAGCGTTGGACGCGAGGCGAGGAGGAGGAGGACGACGACGACGAGGAGTCGGCGAGCGACACCATGGCTACGCAGACGAAGCGGATCGAGAGTAAATTCGATTAATGGAGAAAGAGGAGGACGAGGAGCAGGTTACGAGACGAAGCCATGGGAGAGGAGCTCGAGAAAGGTCTCTAATGGCGACGATGCTGGAATGATGGAGAGTGATGCGAAGGGTTGCGGAGAGGAGAATGGGTGTGGAGGTGGAGAAAAAAGCGTGGGGGATTTGGAAGTTTCTTGAGGGCAAATGACGAAAATGCCCCTCAGGTTAGCGACAAGACTCGGAGGAGATTTTATTTTATTATTATAATAATATATTCTTTTAAATGTATTTTGTATACCTCTCATGTATCGCGGTTTCTGTACCGACGTGTGGGCCCCGCAGAGGGTGGACCCCACGTGTCAGTTTCTTGGCTGGTATGTCTACTGTACACCTGGAGACCACTTCCTCGTGCGTTCAAACAGGTAAATAATTACCTGCACCCGTGCATTTTGTTCTACTTAATGATGATCAATAATTTAAAATCAAAATTTTAATTTAATAATTATGATTAATTAACGGGTTAACAAAGAGCCTTAATTTGATTTAGAAATAGATAGCTCCACATTTACTAAATTTTTATATATTGTAAAATACATCTAATGAGCTACAATTATTATGGAAACTTCTAGTATAGTATTTGCAGAAAATAATATGTTAGATGATACCCGCTTGTTTGGCCTTACTTTTAAGAAAAGTAATTTGTACTGAAATAATTTTGGTTTGAAAAATTAATTTTAGTTAAAAGCTGCAAAGTGTTTGGCTGAGTCCGATTTTTTTAAAGTAATTTTTAAAAAATTATTTGGCAAATTTTATGAAATAATTTTATAAAATTAGAAATTAGAAATTTTTTAATTTTAAAATTTTAAATTTAAATTTGAAACTAGAATCAAATTTTAATATGCAGGTTTTAGTTGTTTCTGATTTTGAGGCCTCTAAGGGGCTGTTTGATTGCACGTAATTATATCTGCACTCCAATTGTAACTGTATTGCAGATCGAAATCCTTTATTTGTCTTGATGCATTTGAATTCAATTGTTGCAGTTACTTCTCCATGAAGAGTCTTAACTCCAGCAGTTGGAATTACGCTCAAATTTACTGTAGTTTCAAATACAGTACTTGAAGAGAGTAATTTTAAACAAAATAAGTTTACCTCTTTGATAACATTTTTTTAAAATAAAAAAAAAATTTCCTACATATGGGGTAATCTCACCACCTCATATAAAAAATGGTAAAAATTTATAAATATATTTCTCAATCGCATGCAACCAAATAAGTATTTATAGCTACAACGCTTTCTACTATTTTCAATTATACTGTATTTATAATTGTGTCCAACCAAACAGTCTCTAAAATTAAAAATATAATTTTAAAAATCAAAATCATATTTTATAAAAGAGGTTATCAAACGCTTTATTAAGGAAAAAACTTTTAGTTCTAAATTTACTTTCTAGAAGCTAGACTAAATACCCCATACTCGTTTAGTATTAGATAAATATATTCCGTTCGGATTCAGATTGGAATAAAATCCGTACCCATCGACATCCTGGCCCGAAATGTCATGCACTTTAATTGGTCCCTAAACTTGTGGAAGGAAAAGAATGAGGTGATCTTTGAGAGGAAGGCTTTCTCATGCACTACTGTCATTTCAAGGGCTCGCAGCTGGACGACCTTATATTCCAACCAGAATATGATGAGAATCAGCATCCAAGACCCAACTCTGATTCAAGAACCCGCGAACTCTTCCTATCATGTGTGGGTAGATGGGAGTTGGAAAGGTGGTACCGAAGGTGGTGTAGGATGCCTGATTACTAATCAGCATGGAACCATCGCATGCATATCTGACGTAATAAAAGAGGTCCACGATGCTTGCTCGGCGGAAATTGGAGCAATCTCCCGAGTGACAGAGCTTCTTTTGCAAATGTATCCTGGAGAAACTTTTCATATCTTTTCAGATTCAGCATCCATCATCAAAGCCATGCACCTCAGGAGTTATCTTTCTGATTCACTAACACCTGAAGCTTGGACAAGAATCACGGAGCTGTGGACTTTTACAAAGAAATTCAATTATTTCAGTTTTGGATGGAATTCGAGATTCTCCAAGAATGCTATAGTCGCGGATCGCTTGGCCACTTGGGGACTCGCAAGCAAAAAGTTCTCTATTTGGGCTTCTTTTGATGAATTTTCTCAGTCTGTATTTATTGTTTAATTAATAAAATCGCTTAGGGCGTGTTTCCCATCAAAAAAAAAAAAAAAAAAAATTGGTCCCTAAACCTTTACTGTTTTACACTTAATTTATTCCTAATTTAGGTTTATAATTTTTGTATTTTACTTAGTTAGGTTTCGATAATTCAAATTTTTATTAATTTTGACATAACATATCATGTTAAATTCAATAAAATTCTACCTAGCATAAATTAAGATAATAGGAGTACAGCTACTATCCTTTTAGGAGGACGAAAGTCTTCGTCCTCCTAAATCATTTTAGATGATAGAAATTTCAAATCGATGATTGCAACTGTTAAAGTTGATCTAGAATATTTCTAACGTCTAGAAACTAAATTTTATAAATTTTAAAATTCGTTATCAAGTTCATTGAAAAGTTGACAAATGAACGGTCAAAAATAAATAATCTTGTGAAAATAGATGTTAGACGTTTTCAATTCATGATCGGAATTACAAACATTATCTAAATAGTATAAAAAAATTTCTATTAAAAATTCAAGCTGTTTGCATTGTTCTCCACCGTTAAACAAGCAAACGGCTCATATAGGCCGTCAAAAACTATCGATTTTGTGATTTTTTGATCACTTTGAATTTTTTTTTAAAATTCATAAAATTTAGTTTCTAAACACTTTAAATACTCTAGATCAACTTTAACAGTTTTGATCATCGATTTGAAATCTCTACCATCTAAAACGACTTAAAAGAACGAAGGTCTTTGTCCTCCTAAAAGGATAGTAGCTGGATTCAAAATAATAGTTCTAAAAATTTTAGGCCAATTTTGGTATTGACCTTTTTAAAAATGTTCAAAAAAATTTAGTGGCACGTCTTTCTCAACGCCAAGAACATCGCATGCTTTCCAAAAATGTAGTAGGCAGCAAGCATTATGTTGCTTGTAGGCACTAAAAAACGATATTAAGGCTGGTAAAACTGCTGTTGACGCTGATGGGGGCAGATACAATTGAGAAGGGTTAGGAGTCAAAGTAGAAGAATGATTGGAAATTTAACTAAAAGGTGTGAAAGTTTAAATATATCTAAACAAAAAGTTAGATAAAGATTGAGACAAATGACACAATTAATCCCCAATAAGCTGTTGCAGCAAGCTTTATACGCGCCGTGTAGGAGTGTCAATGAGTCGAACACGAGCGAGCAGAGCCCGACTCGTGTATAAACGAGCCGAACATGAGCTAGCTCATTAAAGTATCGAGCCGAAATACTCGGCTCGTGTTCGGCTCGTTTATCAGGAGCTGAACACGAGCGGGCTCATGAACAATAAATTAAAAAAATTAAATAGAATATATATATATATATATATATATATATATATATATATATATATATATATATATAAAAATAAATTTATGAGACCTTAGCTATTAGATTTTGATATAATGGTCGAAACTTAACATATAAATAATTTTTTTATAATTGAGTAGGCTTTATATTTAGATTGAACTAAAAATTCAATAGTAAAAATTTGTATTATATATATATAAATATAAAATATATGTATTTGAGCTGTTATCGAGCCGAACACGAGCAAAGCGATCCCAGCTCGTACTGAAAAATTCAGCTCGTGTTCGGCTCATTTACTAATCGAACAATTCGATCTCGAGCTCATTTCGAGCAGAACACGAGCCGGCTCGCGAACAACGAGCTGGATTGCCACTCCTAGCCCCGTGGGCGAGGGTTTCGGGGAGGAATCTTTTTTGGTAAAAGCTGGGTACGTGTATACGGGTACGGATCTGGGTTTGGGTTTTGGGTTTTGGTTTTGGTGGGTGGTGGGCGTTGGATGGATGGGGCGGTGAGGAGACGGTGGATTTTGTCGGATCACACCGTCCCCATTTTCTTTTTTCTTTCTCTTTTCTTTTTAGCTTTTTGGCCGTTCGTGCCGTCAAAATAGTAGGTCAACGACGCGCTCGGCGAGCATGTAGCTGTGCAGTATTAAAACTTATTCTGAAGCATTTTTTTTTACTGGATTAAGTTCTTTAGATAGCATAGTATCAGGCCGAGTTTTAAATTTTCTCGCCTTTAAGGTATCGTTTGGTTCGGGGATAAGCAAAAAGTGACTATTCCAGGGATAGGTATAAATTGAGGTATAAGCGGGGATTAAATCAATTTTGCGTTTGGATGAAAAGTAGATTTTTCTCGGGAATAAGAAAAATAGTGTTTGGATGGTTTGATTGGAATTGCGAGGATAAGAATAATTATAATTTTAAACAATAATATTTTATCTAATTAATTAAGACGAAATATTAATTAAGTAATAATTTAACTTATTTAATCTACTAAATAATTATGAATATTGCTAAAAACCCTTAATATTAATAAATAAATTAATTGGTAATTAATAATTTTTAATTAATTACAAATAATTTAATAAAATAATAAATTAATAAATAAATTAGTTAATAATAGTCAGATGATTAATTAAGAAAATAATTAAATTACTCAAAATATTAATTAATTAAACAATATAATTAATTATTTAATTAGTAAATTAATTAAAATAATGAATTAATTACTCAAAAAATTAATTAATATTTATTAAAGTAATAAATTAAATAGTTAATTAATTATCTAGTTAATTAGTAAATAAATTAATATATAAATTATTAATTAAATAATATTTATTATAAATCTAGCTTGGATATTTTATTCTTTTATTATTAATTAAATATATTATGTTTATATAATTTATGTTTAAATAAATTTATAATCTTAACTAAATTTAGAATTAAGCTTGGAATAGCGCTATTCCGTCAAAACGATGGAATAGTTTATCCCAGCTATTCCGGAATAACCGAGAATAACGAAGTTTGACCGGGATAAAATATCCCGGCCAAACTTCGTTTCGTTTGGCGGAATAGCGGGGATAACTTCGTTATTCCCGCTTTAACCCCCGAACCAAACGGGGCCTAAGAGATTCTGAATTTGATTCCCACATCTTGCGTCATCTAACATTCACCATACATGTTTGTGGGAATTGTTAAATTTGAACCGTTTTCTAATATGCACCATATACGTGAGTATAAAGTTTTTATTTAAGAGAAAGATAGTAAATTATTCATTTTGTTTATTTTTAAAAATAAATTCAGTTGAAAATATAAAGCAATTAGACTTCGAACTCGGAATTTCGGATATCAATCATCAAATCCTAAGCAAAATTGTACTATGTATGGTCGGTATGTGAGCAGGATGTTAAGACTAATATTTGAGCATTTCCTACTAGACTGATCTTTTAGGTTAACAAAATTGTAAGAAAAAAAAAATTATGTAGAACTTATATAAAGAGTAAGAGAATTGATTTCTCAAAAATATATGAAATTTATGTGAGGATTAAGATAATTGATATTTGCAAAGCATGTTTTGTCATTATGTGAGCAAAATAAATTGTATTATATATTATATATCTTTAGAGAATGGATATTTACAAAGCTTACTTTGTCATTATTTGATTAAAAAAAAGAATCAAATTTAGGTTAAGATATAATGCATTATTTATCTTCTTAGCGATAATAAAATTAAGCTCTTGCATGACTAATGCCCAAGGACTAATCTAATTCCAGTCACTTATATTTGTTTATCAGTTTAGTTACATGATGATGTGGAGTGTTTTAATTGGGTAGCAACAATTAATTCACAAGGACTGGTACATTTTATTTGTAGGATGATAGTTATAGTAATAAAAGAGAACTAATAAAAAAAAAATGACACCCCGGTGTATGTAAAGAAACCTACAAAACTGGTATGTGGGCAAAGCTTTTCTAAAAATATTTTTATTATGTCTATATATTTGCATGTGTTTATGGACAAATAAATATATATAAATGATTAATCTCATACATATTCTGAGTCCAACTACAATACTATCGATAGTACCAAGTGCTTAGTACTATCGATAGTATAGTAGCCTAATTCTATATAATAATTGATTCATTGCGATATGCGCAATATGATATTAAGTATGAAAATAAATAGGATATTTTTTTTATTTGACTTTCTCATCATATGTAAAGCAATCTCCCCCTAGTCTCAAATGGAGCGTCTAGTTCGATTTCAACACCTCATATCTTGAATAAATGAAGCTTATTTGTTATTTTTGATTGTTCATTCAATTTTGATTGTTCATTTTGTAGCTTAAATCATATTTAACAGTATGAATTATTGATTTGCATGTCTTATTGCTAAAAATGACAAAGACGAAAACCTTCGGATATTCGCCCAATAGCTATATAGTAGGTAACTTACAACAACTCAGATATTAATCCTAAATGGCCTTAGTGACCTTCTAGAATGTTGTTTTCATAAACTACTAATGTGTTTATACATGTGATATGGAGATTTTTAATTAGTTCATGCACAAAGTTAAATAGTGTTTTATGTCCACTAAGTCCTCTTATAAGGCAACATTTTATGGACCCAAAGTATTTCTTCTCGCTTAATACTACCTTACATATTTGTTAATGAGTAATCATGTACTTACAAACAAATTCAACAACGTCTTAGTATTTAATTGACAAAAAAAACGTATCAATCACGAGGTGATTGTTATAATTTACAAGGCAAGGAATAAAATACAACCACAAAATTTAAAATATTTGTAAATTATTATAGAAGTTGTTTATAAAAATAGCATTTTTCTTTACTGATATGTTGGCACTGTGAATGTGGAGGATATTAATTGGTTATATCACACTATCCTAGGGTTGTATGAATCTGTCATTACTTCAACATTTTCAACATTTTTGTAGCAGACCTATAAAGGACTGAAAGCATTTCCTTTATATGAGTACAATTTAAGCTAAGGTGATTTAGTGATTTAGTTTTTATCAATATTTTAAAAATCGGATCAAATAACGACACAAAAATATTACTGGGTCAAGAGTCACTAGTTCAACCTGTTGGTCAGTGATTGCTTGAACCATTAATATCAGCATGATGTCATAGATGTTTAATTATTATTTTAATTTTATCATATGGAAAAAAATATATATGTTATTATTCTAGTAGCATACTTAATTATAAAATATTAATTTCTAAATATAATTAAGTAGATATAAGTTTTCAAGTTTTACTTTTTATAAGACTAATAGAAAATAAAATCAGCTAAGTACAGCTAAGATTTTAAGCCGTTGGATTCTAATATGACTTTATAAAAAAAGTTCGACTTGTTTGTCTAAAACTGAATTGACTCATTGGTTCGATGGTTGAACTGCCTGTTCAAACAGTTCAAAGCAGTTTTTTGATTTATCCAATTTAAAGAATTGAACAGAATCGCTTTATAGATCGGGTCACGGTCGGATCGGTCAAACCGGCTGATTCGATCCTATTTACAAATCATTGGTTTTCATGTGTTTGGCTTCTATTCTCATCTACTTGGAAGGGTGCGCATAGCATTTTACTCTTGCGACATCGAAACTACTAGGATTGATGATTTTTAGTCAAATTAAAGTTGCATTAAAATTGATGATTTAGTTAGTTATGACCGTTAGGAAAATTGTCTCTGAAGTAATCAGACTCTCTAATCCAATTGATGGAAATAGTTTTAATAGTAACTAATAAGAAAAAAAATTTAAAAGAAAAAAGAAAAAAAAAAGGGGGTTTGCTTCAAAATGGTGAAGAACTGAGAATTGTTTGCTATGCTTTGGGCAACTGCAGTGAAGTATATTTGTAATATATATTGAGACATATTAGAAAAAAAAAAAGAAAAAGAAAAAGAAAACAACCAATCTAGTAAATACGAGAGGAAAATACATTTGAGTAAAATAAACAAGAAAACAAAATCATATATCTCAATAATCGTATATCTCAAGAAAACCAAATCATATATCTCTTAATTTGACATTAATATCTTTTTGAATAGAATGTTCGACTACAATCCCCATCAATCATATCTTCCTTACATTGCTAAAATGAAAATAACAAGCGTAAACTTAAAACAAATAATCAGTTGAGATTTACGAAATAATTGCTCGTTTCACAGTGTATAGGCCTAGCTAATTAGAAATGCATTCTTCAAGCAACTAATTGTTTGATGCTTTAGAGCTCTCGCGAGAGCTGAAATTATCTTGAAACTCCAGAATGCAATGTTTTAAGTTGCGCCATGTCGGATCGTTGGCGCTAACCATTAATCCAAAAAGTTCGAGCTGTTAGAAATACGCAACCAATTCACTTAAAATGTACAGAGCCCACGGGTCTCGATTGTGACTCGGTCCACCTAGCCTCACGCCATTTCGAATATGACTCGGCCCAACATGGCCTCCCGCCACAGGACAGGATGCTGGCCCATTTAAGCCAACAATCTCCCCTCAGCACCTGCACATATTGCAGTATGCGGGAATCGAACCCATGACCTCTGGCTCTAATACCACTTGTCGGATCGTTGGCGCTAATCATTAATCCAAAAAGCTCGAGTTGTTAGAAATACGCAACCAATTTACTTAAAGCGTACAGACACAGCGCCCACGGATCTCGATTGTGACTCGACCCACCCAGCCTCACGCCATTTCGAATATGACTCGGCCCAACATGGCCTCCCGCCACAGGGCAGGATGCTGGCCCATTTAAGCCAACAGCGCCACGTGGAACCGCAAGTTCTGCTCTCCTGAAATACAAAATAAAGCCAACAATTTAAAATAAAGTACATGCGTAGAAAATATCACAAATAATATAGCATGCGTGTTTAAGAGATAAATACCACTTGGCACTGTTCGCCACGTGGAGCCGCAAGTTCTGCTCTCCTGAAATGCAAAATAAAGCGAACAATTAAAAACAAAGCACGAGCTTAGAAAATATCACAAATAATATAACTTGTGTGTTTGAGAGATAAATACCACTTGGCGCTGTTCGCCACGTGGAGCCGCAAGTTCTGCTCTCCTGAAATGCAAAATAAAACCAACAATTAAAAATAAAGCACGTACTGAGAGAATATTACAAATAATATAACTTGCGTGTTTAAAAGATAAATACCACTTGGCGCTATTAAGCTTAATAGCTAATTGGGATCGAACTCAGGGCCTCACTTATGTGAACTCGAAGCATGACTAAGATGATATATAATATCACTCGACACCACCCCATTATATATATGCCCTTGGACCTAAACTTTTTAGGCTAAATTTCACAACTTGCACCAATCTCATCACCTTAGACACATATATATACTACTAATTTGTAAATATGGAAATAGATATAAATGCTTTGAACATTTATGAAATGAATCTTGGCGATGCCCCAAATCTATAAGATGATTTAGTAGTGATCTGATTCGCGTAGATTAATAACACATTTATACACTTCTTTATTAGTCAGTTTTCTCACTAAATAGCCAACCTTGGTGTGGGGTATTGCAAAAGTAATTTGCTAATCTTTGGTTCAAAGTGTCATTAAATAAAGGAGGAAATATTACACAAGCTATAAGATGCTAAATTACAAATTGTCAAGCTTTAATATTTTATCACTCTACGATCTACAAAATATAGCATGTATTGTTACCTTATTTAATGGTAGGTTTTTATAATAATTAAAAATAAAAATTATAATATAGTAAAGTGCTATACTTTAAATCATAGTGTTTTAAGCTGTAAATGCATACATTTATCATGAATATTGTATCAGCCAGCTATGACCACAATTATACACTTTGATGGGTTCATCAAAATCTCGCTAAAATCCGTCTTGACACACCATCCATCATGCTGTGTAGTTCTCATGTCTCCATAGATGTTGACATTTCGTTGAGCCTCGTCTTAAAAAGATTTTGCTCAGAAAAAAAAAAATCGGATAACGAAAAACTCTCTATGGGGCCTTTTTAAGATATTACAGAAAAATGCTCTCTTTATAAACTTGATTTAACAAAGGTACCTGCGTCACGAACGTCATAAACTCTTTCACCGTTTGATAGGGCAAAAAGACCAACCAGCGAGATCTACAGCAACTTGCCAGATACAATAAAATTATACCAAGTAAGCACCCGTACCCTAATAACAAACGTCAGTCGAGCCCTTTGCTCACCAATCAAACCACTAGGGTGATTGAGCAAACTACGACGATGGTGAAACTAAAAAAAGAAATTGAAGGAAAGACCACCATCAGTCGAAAAAGCCATTAGCGAAGGTCAAAATTATTAGGAATAGGAAAGGAAAGTGATACTCAAAAGCAGGATGAGAGAGCGGGGATGTATTTTTTACCACCGTCAGTTGAGAATTAGTAGCGGATTAGGGTGGTATACTTAGATTTGGAGGTGATATATATTAGGGCAGAGCGAGTAAGGAAAGGAAAATGGGAAAAATTTAGCCGAACATCTGAGAGATTGTTTGGTTATACATAATTGTAACTGCAATACAGTTATAACAAAGTGCAGATCCAAATATGGTATTTGGTTTGATATATTTGAATCCAAATATTGTAATTAAAATCACATGAGTAGATTTTATTTTATTATTATAATAATATTCTTTTAAATGTATTTTGTATAGCTCTCATGTATCACGGTTTCTATACTAGGGATGTCAATGGGTCGGGTTTGGGTCGGGTTTTAAAAAACCCGAACTAGAACCCGACCCCCAAATTTGAACCCGAATCCGGACCCGTACCCGACGGGTTTTAAAAATCCATACCCATACCCGACCCGACCAAATACCCGAAACCCGTACCCGAACCCGAACCCGAACCCGAAACCCAAACCCGAAGTACTATATTTGAAAATATATTGTAGTAAAATCAAAACTTTTGAGCCTTTGAGTATACTCCAATGGATAAAAATTATTATGTATTTTATATATTAAATAAATAAAATATATATAATTTATTCGGGTTCGGGTTCGGATTCGGGTTCGGGTCGGGTACATACAAATCCATACCCGTCGGGTTTTTATTTTCTATACCCATACCCGAATCCATATCATTTAGTTCGGATAAATCCGACCCGTTCGGATTCAGGTTCGGATAATTTTTCGGATACCCATATCCATTGACATCCTTATTCTATACCGACATGTGGGCCCCGCAGAGGATGAACCCCACGTGTCAGTTTCTCGGCCGCTGTGTCTACTGTACACCTGAAGACCACTACCTCGTGCGTTCAAATAGGTAAATAATTACCTGCGCCCGTGCATTTTGTTCTACTTAATGATGATCAATAATTTAAAATCACAATCTTAATTTAATAATAATGATTAATTAACGGGTTAAAAAAGAGCCTTAATTTAATTATTAGAAATAGATAGCTCGAAATTTATTAAATTTTTAAATATTATAAAATACATCTAATGAGCTACAATTATTGTAGAAACTTCTATTGTAGTATTTGCAGGAAATAATATGTTAGATGATACCTGCTTTGTTTGGCCTAACTTTTAGAAAAATAATTTATAGTGAAATAATTTTGGTTTGAACAATTATTTTTTGTTAAAAGATGCATAATGTTGGCTGAGTCTGATTTTTCTAAAGTAATTTTAAAAAACTGTTTGGCAATATTATGAAATAATTTTATAAATTAGAAATTTTAAATTTTAAATTTTTAAAATTTTTAAATTTTAAATTTAAACCCGAAACTATAGTCAAATTTTAATACGCAAGTTTTAATTGTTTTTGATTTTGAGGCCTCTAAGGGGCTATTTGGTTGCACGTAATTACATCTGCACTCCAGTTGTAACCGTAATTGCATATCCAAATGCGACATTTATTTTCATGTATTTGAATTCAATTGTTACAGTTACAACTGCATGAAGAGTCTTAACTTCAGCAGTTGGAACTACACTTAAATTTACTGCAGTTCCAAATACAGTATTTGAAGAGAGTAATTTTAAACAAGATAAGTTTAGCTCTTTGATAGCCTTTTTATAAAAAAAAAAAATTCTTTCCTACATAGGAGGTAATCTCACCCCCCAACATATAAAATGGTAAAAATTTATAAATACATTTCTCAATCGCATGCAATCAAATAAAGTATTTATAGTTACAACGCTTTTTACTACTTTCAATTATACTGGATTTATAATTATGTCGAACCAAACAGCCTCTAAAACTAAAAATATAATTCTAAAAATTAGAATCATATTTTATAAAAGAAGTTATCAAACGCTTTACTAAGAAAAAAACTTTTAGTTCTAAATTTACTTTCTAGAAGCTAGACTAAATACCCCATGTACTTAAAAACGGAGTGCAAATAAAAAATTTTACATTCATCTATTTATGTAGAAATTAAAAAGGGCAGAACTATTTGGTGTAGACCCTGTTCATTCCTGAATAAGTGTCATATTGTGATTCAACTTACATTATGTAGTTACAACTGTATTGCAGTTGGAACTGTATGAAATTACAAATTTAGTGTTTGATTTGATGCATTTAACTCCAACTGCTGCAGTAGGAACTGCAGGAGGAGGCCCAACTGCAGCAGTTGGAACTACGCTCAAATTAGCAGCAGTTTCAACTGCAGCCGCAGTTCTAACTGCAGCAGTTGGAGAGAGTAACTTTAAGCAAATATAAGCTTACATCCTTAATTATTTTTTAAATATAAATAATTTTTTTTACATCGGAGATAATCTCATCATTATATATAAAAAATGATAAAATTTAAAAAATTATTTCTAAACTGCATGCAACCAAACAAATTATTTATAGTTGCAGCACTTTCTACTACATCCAACCAAACAATATACATGTAGTTGCAACTGCTGTATTTCCAACTGCATGTATCTCCAACTAACTGCAGTTATAATTACATCTAACCAAACGGCCCCTTAATTCAAACTTTATTGACACAAAATGCTGCACTTATTAACCGCTAAAAATATCAATACATAAAATACAAAAAATATTTGATTAATTTTATAAATGTGCAGCTTATAAATATCTGATGCAGTTGTTAAAATGTGTAACAGCCTGCAAGAATAAGTTATTTTAATGCATTCAAACAAAATAGTTTTTTTAAGAACCAAAATATTTTTTTCTCAAATAATAAGTAGGCATAAAAAGGTTCTAGATTGTTGGCTGCTCCAAATAATGAATTATTTTAAATAATTATTTTTTTACCATATTTCAAAGTATATTATATTAAAATCTAAATTTTAAAATACAAATTCAAATATAGCATCAAATAGTTATACATATTATATAATATAAAATCAATTCGGGTTCAGATTGGGTTTAGGTTGGATTCGGGTATAAACAAAATCCTAACTCAAAACCAAATCCGCTAGATTTTCATATTTTATACTCATATTCAAAATCATGTTCATTTAGAATTGAATAAATTCGTCATGTTCGAATTTAGATTCGGATAAAATTGTATATATCCATCCATTAACATTCCTACCCCGCATGTCACGCACTTTGCCGTCGTACTAGCCCGAGGTTACTTGCGCTATTGGTCCCTAACCTTTACCATTTTATTTCTATTTTTTTAGGATTATAATTTTTATATTTTACTTCATAGTTAGGTTTTAATAATTCAAATTTTTATTAATTTGGGCAGAGCATATCATGTCAAATCCAATAAAATCCTACTTACTATAAATTAACATAATAGTCTAATAATTTTAGGCCAATTTTGGTAATAACTTTTTGAGAATTTTTCAAAGAGTTTTAGTGACATGTCTTTCTCAACGCCAAAAACAACCCATGCTATCAAAAATGCAGTAGGCATTATTTGCGGGGGCATGAGATGCTTGTGTATGTAGACATTAAGGCTGGTAAAATTGCTGTTGACGTGATGGGTGCAGGTACAACTGAGAAGGTTAGGAGTCAAAGAAGAAGTGATTGGAAATTTAATGACTAAATTACAGAAAATTTTCTGTCAATATCTACTTTTTCACTTTTTATCTCTGTTATTCAAAAATCTACATTTTGCCCTCTCAAAAAATAAAAAAATGTTCACTTCGGCCCCCGCCGTCAACGTTCCGTTAGGATTCCGTTTATATCATATTTTTTATACCCAAAATACCCCTGAAAACACTCATCTTTCTCCTTCTTCCTCACCGACATCCTTGGCCGCGCCGCCTCACCCGACTCCGCCGCCTCGCTCTCGTCCTCGCCTTCGCGCTATCCGTGCCCAGATACACATCCTTGGCCTTCTCTGCCGCCTCACCCTCGCCCTCGCCCACCTCTCCGCCAATACCCACCACGATCTCCCCCATAGAGTCGCTGAAATAAAGGGACCGCGAGTATGCTGGAGGAGCAGGAGAGCAGGTGAGGAAATGGTGCTGCAGCTGGGGTCGAGAAAGGCGCCGGCGAAGGTGCGGGATCAGTAGGTTGGGGGAGAAGACGAAGAAGAAGAGGGTAATTTGGTCATTTGGTCACACCGTACCCCCCGTGAACATTTTTTATTTTTCGAGGGGACAGTGTAGGTTTTTGAATGACAGGGGGGAAAGTGAAAAATCAGATTTTGACCGAGAGGTTTTGTGTAATTTAGCCAAATTTAATTACAAAAATATAAAGCTTAAATAAATAAATAAATAAATAAATATATATATATATATATATATATATATATATATATATATATATATATATATATATATATATATATATAAACAAAAAGTTAGATACAGATTGAGACTAGGGATGTCAACGGGTCGGGTTTGGATCGGGTTTTCAAAAACTCGAACCCGAACCCGACAATTAAATTGAAATCCGAACCTGGACCAGAACCCGACGGGTTCTAAAAATCCATACTCATATCCGACCCGACCAAAAACCCGAAACTCGAACCCGAACCCGAACCCGAACCCGAACCTGAACCCGAAAATCTAAACCCGAAGTAATGATTTCTCTTTACCATATTTCAAAATATATTATAGTAAAATCAAAACTTTTCAAAACACAATCAAATATAAGTAAATAATATATATATATATATATATATATAATTTGACCGTTGGATGACGATCCAATGGCTAAAAATATTATTAGACATTTTATATATTATATAAGTAAATAAATTATATATATATATATATATATATATATATATATAATTTATTCGAGTTCGGGTTTGGGTTGGATACATACAAAATTCATATCCGTATCCATATCCGTCGAATTTTTATTTTCTATACTCATACCTAAATTCATATCCATTTAGTTCGGATAAATTCGTCCTGCTCGGATTCGAATTCCGGTAATATTTCGGGTACCCATACCCATTGACATCCCTAATTGAGACAAATGGCACAAAATTAAACCCAATAAGCTGTTGCAGCGAGCTTTTTACGCGCCGTGGGCGCGGATTACGGGGAGGAATCTTTTTTGGTAAAAAGTTGGGTACGGGTACGGGTACGGGTACGGGTTTGGGTTTGGGTTTGGTGGGCGGTGGGCGTTGGATGGGGCGGTGAGGAGATGGTGGAGACGCGCGTCAAAACAAACCGGTGGATTTTGTCGGATCACACAGTCCTTAGAATTTTTTTTTTTTTTTTTTTACTTTTATTTTTGGGGCAATTGTTTATATACTTCTGAAAATTTTTCGACTTTCTGATTTATCTCTCTTACGATGCTAATATTAAAATATTCTTTTTACGTTCCAACATATTTTCAATATACCCCTAGAGTTAAATTCTGTTAGCAATAACCGTTATTTCTGTAAATTTACTATTTTACTCTTTCAAATATACCCTCCTATCCTAACCAATTTTTTTTATTTGCCCTCAAATCAGGGACAAAAGAAGTATTTTAATTTTTGATTTTTTCAAATATTCCCTTCTACCATCACCAAATTTTTTTATTTGCCCTTAAGTTAAGGACAAAAGAGGTATTTTAATTTTTTTAAACTCTGGTAGACATCTAACTCACGTTTAACCCAAGTTAACTTAACGGGCGGTAACTCTAGAGGTATTTTTGAATAACGGAGAAACGTATGAAGAGCATATTGGAAAGAAAAAAAAAGTAAGGACAAATAAAATATTTTCTAAGTTTTGAAAGGTATATTAGTATATAGGTAATTATTTTTTTATTTTTAATTAAAAAACCATCCCTATATTTCTCTTCGAGTTTTTTGGCCGTTCGTGCCGTCACAATAGTAGATAAAATTCTAGAACTCATTCTGAAACATTTTTTAGCAGATAAAATTCTTTAGATATCATAGTAACCATTTTCCTCTAAATCATCACGATTAATTTTGCCCTGTTGTATTACTGCTCTCCGTACTGTGCTAAAGGCTAGCCCTTCAAACCGAAATTTTTTAAAATGCAACAGTTATATTGGTGACGTTACGTTCCCAACCAATCTAATGGCTCCTTTTGAAATTATTCGTCACATCATAATTATAAAAAATATTTTTATTATAATTTTTTTTTTTAAAAAAAATATGATTGACTTATTATTGATGATGTGATGTAAGTGTGACACAATAGACTTCCTCCTTCAAACCAGCAAGCACTCCAATGGGAGGGGACCGACCAATACAAACACTCAATTCCACTAAAAGCTACTTTCACGAAGGGGAAGAGTCTACCGTTTTCTAATATGCACCGTACACATGGATATAGTGCTTTTTTTTTATAACAGAAAGATAGTAAACTACCCGTTTTGTTTATATTTTAAAAATAAATTTAACTAAAAATATAAAGCTATTAGACTTCAACCTAAAATCTCGAATACCAATCATCAAATTCTCAGCGAACTGCGCTAGGTATGGTCGGTACGTGAGCAGGATGTTAAGACTAATTTTCGACCATTTTCCATTTCTCTAAAATATATGGCATTTATGTGAAGAGTAAGAGAATTGATATTTTCAAAGCATATTTTGTCATTATGTCAGCAAAATAAATCAAGTTTAGGTTGGATATAATGGATTATTTATTTTCTCAGCAAAAATAAAACTTAGCTCTTCCACGACGAATACCCAAAGACTGATCCTCTATATATGTGTATTAATTGTTTATGGACAAATAAGTATGTGTAGAGCTGTTATGCTTCGGAAGCATAAAAGAATTAGTGATTCCGACTTTTTAATTCTTAAATCAAGAAATGTAGGATTTGAATGATAGTGGTCCCCTCGAGGGTTTATTGGTCCTTCTGAAAAAATAGTATTAATACAAGGACTAGAGAACGGTCAAAGAGTTGACCCAAGAGTTAAAAAATTAAAAGCATCATATGAACGGTACTTTCGGAAGCACCATAGTGGGACTAAATAAGTATATATAAACGATTAATTTTGTTCATATTCAATTCCATATATTAATAGTTAACACTAAGCTATCTCATAATGCATAGCAATCAATCTCTAAAGTTCATCCAGTTAAATAGAACCAAATAATTGATAAACTGTAAAAACGGACTTTCAGAATTCATCTGTCATTCATCCAATTTTGTTGATCTGATTAGTCTTACGTTGAAAATGAGATTACAGTATTGAAGTCCTTATACTATTAATAGTATAGTAGGGCTCTCTTCCCCTCCCGGAAAAGCACAATGGTCTTTATACTCATAATGTTGTTTTTAATCATATGGCTTTTGTATCAACGATCTATATTATTAAATATAATTTAGATAATTTGAAGTAATTAGTTAATAAAAATTTTAACACCATTTACTTTATGAGCGAAAGGCTTTAAAATTAATTATTATAATTGCCGGTATAAGATGTTTCTTGTCTAATAGGGCAGAATAATCAAAATCATTTGAAGTTTCAATAGAAAATAATATTTAGGCCTGATTGGTATTTAGACCCATCTAACGTTATTAGACAAAATGGAGTTGGAGCAAAAGATATGTTTGCCTGTCTTCCGGTGTAACCAAAAAAAAAATATTATAATTGATCCATTGCAATATGCGCAATGTGATATTATGTATGAAAACAAATAGAGTATTTTTTTAATCTAACTTTCTCATTGTATGTAAAGCAATCTCCCCTCAGTCCCAAACAGAGCGCCTAGTTCGATATCAACACCTCCAATCTTGAATAAAGAAAACCTATTTGTTATTTTTGATTGTTCATTCAATTTGGATTATTTATTTGTAGCTTAGATCATATTTAACAGTGTCAATTATTGATTTGAATATTTTATCATTGAAAATGACAAAGACATAAACCTTTGGATATTGGCCCAATAGCTATATAGGAGGTAAGTTACGACAACTCAGATATTAATCCTAAATGGTCTTAGTAATCTTCTAGAATGTTGCCTTTATAAATTGCTAATGTATTTATACATATGATATGGAGATCCTTAATTAGTTCATGCACGAAGTCAAATAGTGTTTTATGTGTTCGTCAGTGCACTAAGTCTGGCAAATTTAAAGTATTTCCTCCCACAATCTTAATACGGCTTTACATATTTGTTAATAAATAATATTATACTTACAAACAAATTCTACAAAATTTGCTAATACGGTCGTATTTTAATTGACAAAAATGTATCAATCACGAGATGATTGTTATAATTTATAAGGCAAGGAATAAAATATAACTGCTAAATTTTTAATTTTATAAATTATTTTAGAATTTATAAAAATAGTTTTTTTTTTATACAGATTTGTTGGTCTTTTGAATGTGGAGGATATTGATTGATTACATCACACTATCAAAGGTGTTGTATGAATCTGCCATTTCTTCAACATTTTTGTTGGAGACTCAAAAGGACTGAAAGCATTTCCTTTCTGTATGGAAGAATGATGTCATGCTCTCTGCTGCTATGCCAACCAACACAAATAAATGAGTTCAATTTAAGTTAGTTATTTTATTTTTATCAGTGTTTTAAAAATCGGGTACTATTCCAAAAATATTACTAGGTCAAAAATCACTAGCTCAACCAGTAAGTCAATCACTAGTTGAACCAGTAAGTCAACA
The DNA here is from genome assembly GCA_016920855.1 of Puya raimondii. NCBI lineage: Eukaryota > Viridiplantae > Streptophyta > Magnoliopsida > Poales > Bromeliaceae > Puya > Puya raimondii. The sequence goes on along the minus strand of JABWPP010000044.1, from coordinate 2,411,620 downwards.
TGATGTCATAAGTATTTAATTGTTATTTTTAATTTTATTATACATATGTTATTATTCTAATATTATACTTAATTATAAAATATTTATTTATAGATCCAATTAAGTAGATATAAGTTTTTAAGTTTTATTTTTTATAAGATTAATTTGTTCTAATAAAAGATAAAATTAGTTAAGTGATTTTAAGCCATTGGATTTTAATATGACCTTATCAAAGAAATCCTGCCGATTTGATTAAAATCGGATCGATTCACCGGTTCGATGTGGGAACTGCCGGTTCGAACGGTTCAAAGTAATTTTTTGACTTATGCCTCGAACCACTTTATAAATTGGATAATGGTTGGACTGATTGAACTGGTCAGTTAGATCTGATTTTTAAATTATTGATTTTCATACGTTTGGCTTTTGCTCTCATCTACTTGGAAGGGTGGGCATAGCATTTTACTGGTGGATAATGCCATATCTACACCGCTAGATTTGATGATTTTTAGTCAAATTAAAATTGCAGTAAAATTAATGATTTAGTTAGTTTAAATTAATGATTTTGTGACTTATAACCGTTAGGAGAATTGTCTTTGAATTAATCAGAATCTCTAATCCAATTGATGGAAATAGCTTAAATATTAATTAATAAGAAGTTCAAAAAAGAAAAGAAAAAAAAAGGGGGTTTGCTTCAAAATGGTGAAGAACTGAGAATTGTTTGCTATGCTTTGGGCAACTGCAGTGAAGTATATTTGTGATATATATTGAGATATATTAGAAAAGAAAATAAAAAAAAAAGAAAACAACCAATCTAGTAAATACGAGAGGAAAATACATTTGGGTAAAATAAACAAGAAAACAAAATCATATATCTCTTCATTTGCCAGCAATATTCTACATTTCCATTTTTTTCATTAAAATTTTTGTCAATCACATCTCTTTATATGGCATCTCATATCTCTTATTTTGACATTAATATCGATCTTTTTGACTAACATGTTCGATTACATCCCCATCAATCATATCTTGATCCTTACATTGGTAAAATAAAAATAACAAGCGTAAAATTTAAAAAAAATAATTAGTCGAGATTTTACGAACAAACTGCTCGTTTCACAAACTGCTCGTTTCACACTATATAGGCCTAGCTTAGAAATGCATTCTTCAAGTAACTAATTATTTGATGTTTTAAAGCTCTCTGGAGACATGATATTATTTTGGAGCCCCAGAATGCAATGTTTTAATTTGCGCCACGTGGAGCCGCAAGTTCTGCTCTCCTGAAATACAAAATAAAGCCAAAAATTAAAAATAAAGTACGTGCATAGAAAATATCACAAATAATATAGCATGCGTGTTTAAGAGATAAATACCACTTGGCGTTGTTCGCCATGTGGAGCCGCAAGTTCTGCTCTCCTGAAATGCAAAATAAAATCACAAATAAAATATAAAGTACATGCATAGAAAATATCACAAATAATATAATATGCGTGTTTAAGAGATAAATACCACTCGGCGCTGTTCGCCACGTGGAGCCGCAAGTTCTGCTCTCCTGAAATACAAAATAAAACCAACAATTAAAAATAAAGCACGTGGTTAGAAAATATCAAAAATAATATAATTTGTGTGTTTAAGAGATAAATACCACTTGGCGCTATTAAATTTAATAGCTCATTGGGATCGAACTCAGGGCCTCAAAGAGATTTATGTGAACTCGAAGCATGACTAAGATGATATATAATATCACTTGATACCACCCCATTATATATATATATATTCCCTTAGACCTACACTTTTATAGGCTAAAATTCACAACTTGCACCAATCTCATCACCTTAGACACATATATATACTACTAATTTGTACATACAGAAATAGATATAAATGCTTTGAACATTTATGAAATGAATCTTGGTGATGCCCCAAATCTATAAGATGATTTAGTAGTGATCTGATTCGCGTAGATTAATAACACATTTATACACTTCTTTATTAGTCAGTTTTCTCACTAAAGAGCTAAACTCCAAATGGCTTCTTTTCTTCTATTTTTTCCATTTTCTAATTATTATGAATAGTGAAGTACCAAATGTGACATGTGAACACTCGAGGGAGTTTTTCGGGGGCAAAAAAAAAAAAAAAAAAAAAAAAAAAAAAAAAAAAAAAAAAAAAAAAACCTTGGTGTGGGGTATTGCAAAAGTAATTTGCTAATCTTTGGTTCAAAGTGTCATTAAATAAAGAGAAAATTACACAAACTATAAGATGCTAAATTACAAGTCATCAAGCTGTAATATTTTATCACCCTATGGTTTAGGGTTTATAGCATATATTGTTACCTTATTTAATGGTAGATTTTTATAATAATTTAAAATAAAAATTACAAAATAGTAAAGTGCTATTAAATCATAGTGTTTTAAGCTACAAATGTATACATTTATCATGGATTGTGTCAACTGGCTATGGCCACAATTATACACTTTTAGGGTTCATCAAAATCTCACTAAAATATGTCTTGACACCATCCATCATACCGTGTAGTTCTCATGGCTCCAAAGATGTTGGCATTTCGTTGAGCCCCGTCTTAATAAATTTTTGTTCAGAAAAAAAATTAGATAATGAAAAAACTCATCTACATGACCTTTAAGATATCACGGAGAAATGCTCCCTCTATAAACCTAATTTAACAAAGATATCTGCGTTACGAATATCATAAACTCTTTTACTATTTGATAGGGCAAAAAGACCAACCAGCGAGATCTATAGCAACTTGCCAGTTACAGTGAAATTATACCAAGTAAGCACCCGCGCGTACCGTAATAATAAACGCCGGTCAAGCCCTTTGCTCACCAATCAAACCACCAGGGTGATTGAGCAAACTATGACGACAGTGAAACTAAGAAACGAAATGAAGGAAAGACCACCATCAGTCGAGAAACCCATTAGCGAAGGTCGAAGTTATTAGAAACAGAAAAGAAAAGTGATACTCAAAAGCAGGATGAGAGAGTGGGGATGTATTTCTTACCACCGTCAGTCGAGAATTAGTAGCGGATTAGGATGGTATACTTAGATATTGAGGTGTATATATATTAGGGCAGAGCGAGCAAGGGAAGGAAAATGGGGAAAGTTTAGCCGAACATCTAAGATGTTGTTTGGTTATACATAATTGTAACTGCACTACAGTTATAATAAAGTGCAGATCCAAATATGGCATTTGGTTTGATATATTTGAATCCAAGTACTATAATTAGAATTATATGAGGAGATCCAACTACAACAGTTGGAACTACCCCCAAATTTGAGACAGTTCCAATTGCAGCAGGTAGAGAGATTAACTTTAAATAAAAACTACATGCTTATTGTGACGCCCTGCTTAATTTCTAGGGGCTGTCACCCATGCTAGAACTACTCTAGCCAAAGCACGCTTAACCCTCTTAACATCTTGGCATAGCCACCGCCCAAAATATTATTGTCCGATTAAAAAATTTTATTCATAATATACTTTATATATAGGACTATTTAAAATTCTAGGAGTGTCACATTCCTCCTTCCTATATGTCCTGAAGTCCTCGTCAGGCTCAAGTATACTCACGAGCACCAGGCTGAGACTCGTCTCGCTAGCCTTAGCCAACCTTGTAGGGAGCCACACTTCACCCTAAAGCTGTCCAAATACTCGATATCCCATACTCGCCCTGGATCCTACCCGGACCCTACCCAGACCCGAACCGGACCCGATAAAAAATGGATAGTATACGGGTAAAAAAAAGTTATCCATTAAAGCTTCGGGTATGGGTCCGGATACTTTATACACATACCCGACTTGGACCCGATCCGAACCTGACCTTTTAATGGGTAGGGTCCGGAAGAGTTTCCAAATCCCGATCCGGTCCCAGAACCGGTGAAATACCCGATAGTAAATTAAAAAAATTTGAAGTTGAGTGATCAATTTTAATAGAATTTATAGATGAAGGGTCTCTGTATATTATCATCCTAGTGAAAACTCTAATCGCTTTGTTTATTTTTTTAAATTTTTTTTATTTTATTCCTTATTTTTTTTAATTATAGTTGTCTACTGCTTGAATATTTCTTTTGAACGAATTTTATTGGACTAGGTGCAACTAATTAGAATGCAATTTTTTTTTATAGTGAGAGATTTATGGTTTATCTATTAGATGTTTAATAAAGTTTATAAAAAATATACACATACGGATATCCATATCCGATCTAGACCCGACCCGTACTCGATCCATATCCGATTTTAAGCGGGTAGTATACGAATAGTCACTACCCAGACCCGCTCAAATAGATTCGATGGGTATATTATTAACTTAAGTATCCAGATTCGGACCCGATCCGAAATTAAATGAGTAGGATATATTTTTTTCTTACCCATTTCTTTTTAGGGTACATGTACAGCATATCGACTACCCAGACCCGACCCGATCTACGGACACCTTTACTTCACCCATAATGATTGTCAGTCGGGAGCTGTGCTTTGCCTGGTGTATATAAAAGATGTTAAAAAATATTGGTTAAAAATTACAGAGCATATATTCAACTGATTTTAACAAAAAAATAATATATATATATATATATAATTAAAAATAATTTAAAAGAAGCTTTTAATGATCTATCATGAAGACTTATTTTATAATTTTTCAACTATTTAAATAATAATTTGTAATAAATTTGTTACGTTTTATCTAAAATAATAGATTTATTAACAATAATATCGAAATTGACGAAAAAAATAGTTTAGTGATATCTATAAAAAAAGAAAATAGTATAAAATATAAAAATAAAAGTGAATCTAAAATACATTATAGATATTGATAAAATATAATAATATATTGTGTCTTTGAATAAATATAGTACAATATAGCGAATGAAAAGAAATACTAAATAACAGTAAAGTAGAGTGTAATTAAGCCAAATAAAATTTGTCTACTAAAAGATGTATCTAAAAAGACGCTTATGTTAGATGCTAACTCTTGGCCATTAAATAAAAAGAGTGTAAGATTTATCCTTCGTTCAGAACAATTAAAAATGTATAAAAAACCACTCAACTAAAGGACATTTCGAAATAGACCCTCAACTTTTATTTTTTGATAAGACAACTTCTAATTTTTTTTAAATTTGAATCTTTATACTTTATTAACTTAGAATCCTTATCAAATTTAATGACACTATTAGTTATTAATTATTAATCGGTCTAGTTTTACACTAAAAGTTAATTAATTAAAGTCATTAAACTCAGTAAAATCACCATTAATTTTGGTGCGCTGGGGCTGAATCAAAAAACAAAATTTGAAGGGGTAATTTCAAGACCTTCTATAGTTGAGGGGGTGTCCACTCATTTTCATCTTTCTCATCGTGATGGAGATGCGAATCGAACGGTGAATAATCCTTGGGGAAGCTCCTGTGTATGCATTCCTTGCCCCCATCGGACGAACGGAACATATACCACGGACGCTGTGTTAAGTAAGGAAAGAATTAATTTCATATAGATCCCTATAAAAGTATCAAATAGCAAATTAATTAAAACTTAAATAAGTGATCACATTTATTCCTTCGACAATTCTCTGGTTTGCAAATATATTCCTCTAAAAATTCTGATTCGTTCATATATCCTCCTGCCGTTTGATTCAATATTAATTTTTTAACGGTGGGCGTGTAAAATGACTATTTTGTCCTTATAAATTTATTCCTGTAAAAAAATTATTTTTCTGTGTCTCTCCTCGCCTTCGTCACGGCACGTGTAGCGTACTTCATTTTTACCGCGGCCGAGGGCCTCGCCTCGCCTTCTCGCGGTACATGCAGCGTACCTCATTTTTGCCGTCGTCGTCGCCATAGGTCTCGCCGTCTTCACAGATAAGAAGGAGAAGATAGTTTCGAGAAGTGACATCAACATTCGAATACAAATTATATAATTTTACCCCTTAACTAACCGTGGATAGATTTTTTAACTCATGATTATTTAAATTTTGGTAACAGAAGAATATATTTGGAGACGGGAGGATTTGGAGGAATAAATGCTGATAACTTAATTTTTGTAGAGAAATATTTGCTATTTGACATTTTTACGGGGAGTCTTATGCAATTATCTCTTAAGTAAATAACTCGTGTTTGTGCCCTATATCCGTTTCGTGTTCACTACTCCGAGGGAGCGGCGCGGTTGAGAGAGGGAGAGGGAGAGGGAGAGAGAGAGAGAGAGAGAGGGGTTAGCTTGGAGCTCGATCCATGGCCATGGCGTCGCCCCCAAGACCCGACACCGACTCCGAGGCCGAGGAGTGGAGCGATAACCCAAACCCTAGCGCCCTTCCCCCTGGGCGAAACCCTAACCCTAACCCTAGCCCCGACGGCCCCCTCGGAGCCGCCCCCGTCGTCTGCCTAATGAGGTTCGCCGGCGACTCCGCCGCTGGCGCCTTCATCGGCTCCATCTTCGGTTACGGTGCGTGATTCCCCCTCAACTATATGCCATTTTGAAATTGGCCCCTCAATTTTGGTATTTTCGATTCATGCCTCTTTAATTTCTAATATATTTTTTGAATGTGATATATTATAGTTCATTTGGTAGAAAATTTTGTTGAATTTGATGCCTATATCATATATTAGATATTAGCAGTTAATTTGCGCATATTTTATCTGCTATTAAGTTGAAAATTTGTTATTGAGTTAAACGCTAGTTTTGCTAGATTTAAATTATATTTCTGCAAATAAGACTACAATTAAGTAACGACCAATAGCTAATGGAGCTATTAAATGTAACACAATATCTAATTTAGCTATGGGTAAAAATTTTAATAAAAAAAATTTGGAAGTTGAGGGTGTGTTGATTAAGACATGTAAAATTATGATGCATAACCCTAACCCTAGGTTATTCGCCTGTATGCCCTTCACCTCTGTAACTTTTCTCGTAACCATCGAGTTTTGAGGGTCATCTTTTCCCTTCTTCTACTTCACAGAATTGACATGTCCTATTACTTTGGCTTTGCATGTTGCAATTTTTCGTTGGTATAAGTTAGAACATTCTTGTGGTAAAAGGAGGCAACATTCAATTGTCAGGTATTTTTGTTGTAGATGATGTTTCTAACTCATTGAGGAGATCTTCAGTCTATGCAACAATGTCTAGAAAACCATTATGAACTTAGGTAGAGAAAAATGATGTTTCGAGCTCATAGTTTGTATATAATTTTGCTGAGATATGTAAAGCATCTAGAAAATTGTGGATTGTGTTACTCGCTCATAGCTATAGAAAAAATCATGTTTTGTGTTCCTAGCGAAAAAGATGAAATTAGTTCCAACAAAGAAAAGTTGTAATTGATAAGAGCTTGAAATCTTCTTACTTTTTGCTTACTCATTTGAGTAAGTTTCAGTTGGTGGAATTAGTAACTCTGTAAATGTTAATAGACAACTTTTTACATAATGCGTTTCTTTTGCCAAGGAAATGGAATTACATCACATCGGCTGCTAAGCATCTGAAAATTTTACTGGGATAAAATGGGTTTTCATATTGAAAACACACGAGGCATTGGAAACAAGAAAGTCAACTCAACATTGTAGAAGCGAAAAAATGTCGAAATCAAGTATTAGCGTAAACCAAATATCATCTTGAAGAAATAAATATGATGGAGTTACAGATGGACAAGATGTTTCAATTTCAGAACTAAACTAAATATCTTGTTGTTATTTGCTTATTACTTGTTTAATATGTGAACATTTGTTGAGTAGTTCAATGATTGGATTTTATTTTGTCAAATTTATATTTAGTTTTTTTGTAACCCTAGACATGCTCCAAATACCACTTGTTTTAGTTGACAAAAAATCTGGTAAAATACTGTCTGTCAAATCTCTTGAGTTAGTCGAGTCGGATAATGGCTACTATTTGGGATACATGCTGTGTCTAAATCCCAAATTGGACCTGGATTTTGTATAATCTTGTGCGAAACCTAATCTTGTTTGAAAATACATGCCCCGAACTGACACTTTTTGCAAGTATCATTTTTTCTGTTTCTAAGGGTTGTTGGAAGCTATGTTGATAATTTTGCTAAAGTGGAAAATTAAGAAGGTTTAGGTGGTAAAACTTGGAAGGGCTTTGTGAGGCATGAGGATATTTAACATACTGAAAGATTGTGTTTATTGAGGTCTAATGACTAACGAGAGACAAATTATTGACATAGCAATGAAAATCCCCTTAGATTTAAGGAAGCCAGTAAGAGAAAGCGGTAGATGAGTTTATGAAGGAAACCTTAGGTTGTGGGTTGGCGGGCCTCAGATATTATTGCATGAAAGTTTTGAGGAATGATAGTGACAAATAAGATTGGATATAGATACTATTTCCATGAATAGGGATTCATTATTCCATCCTCTCATGGTTGGTATACGTTTAATGTTATGGTTTTGCAATTGCCACAATTGTCTTATACTTTTGAGTGCAGGTGCAGATTTTCTCTCCGTATAATGTAATAGCATCATATTTAATCGCACCTAATTATCAGACATTGACTTAATAAGCAAGAAATTCCACCCTATGCGTTTGTATACATAACAAGTTACATTCCACCCTATCTCCAGTTCATTGGCTAGAAAATTGATATGCCATTCTTCTATTTTCATGATTCTGCCATAGATGGAAAGTTCTATGCGGAGTCTTATGATTTCCACATGTTATCATGCCTATCTACAGGCATATAGTAATAAAAGAGTGCAGCAATCTTTTTAGTGCAATTTCTTGGCTTGTCTGAAGTATTATTTAAAAACAGTATAACGTTTTGTTGAGGGTTATTTTTCTGGTATTCGTTAATTATCTTGAAGTTTATGTATGCTCTTTATGGCCTGACATCATTCCCTGTAAATTTATCAGCATTAGTGCAAAACTTATGTCCCTAGCTTAGTTGTCATTTTGTCATGGTGCTTTGTCATTCTGAAGTATGTAATTGTGCTGTAAGCTGCTCTCAGTTTCAATTTCTCTATATATTGAAGCAGTGGACCATTATGGTTGATGATCACAATAATGATGATTAAAGTTGGACATAGCATTGTTAAACATTCCACTCTTAATTCATGGTTTCTTTTCAGGTAAAGGATTGGTCAGTAAGAAAGGTTTCAAGGGCTCCTTTGCTGATGCAGGATCATCTGCTAAGGTAATATGCTAGTAATGTTATATTTCTCCTCAAGTTTATGGTATATACGTGACAATATCTTCATGTGTGTTTTGTACTGTCTTATGTTGAATTCATGCTTGTTTTGGATTATGCGTGACAATCTTTGCATTAACCTTTCGTACAAACTTTGATTGCACCTGTTTCTTGTATCAGACCTTTGCTGTTCTTTCTGGAGTGCACAGTTTGGTTGCCTGTTTATTGAAGAGATTGCGAGGAAAAGATGATGGTGAGTCATCATTTGCATCTAGCATGTCTTATTTACCATTGTTCTGTGACTGGATTAATGTATATTTCAAATAAACTTCTTTTTGTTCTCGCAGTCATCAATGCGGGTGTGGCAGGTTGCTGCACTGGTCTTGCTTTGAGCTTTCCAGGTACTTGTTTAGCTCTAATTAACACTAAAATTGGAAGTTGCTGTATGATTATTGCCAGCTTTGTTGTTAGAATTGGAATACCATCTACAATGTATGAGTTTGTACATGCTAGTCTAACCGCTAAAAATGATTAAAATATGATATGAAGGAGAAAAAAAAGTATTCAGGATAAAAGAGGAAGAGGCGGTCCAATCTGGTTGATCGGGTTACTTTAGCTCAAGTGAGATTGTAATTTTGCTACATTAAAATAAGTTTTGATTTAATCTATCTATCCTTATTTTTTTGGAGTTTTAGATGAAGTTTGTTCTATACTTTCAAGTTATATATATAAACCGCTCATGCATGAATCCTAAAGAGATAAAAAAAACTTTAGATTTATTGTATAGTATCAGAAATGTTTTTCTTTTTCAAATAAAGAACATGGGACTTATTAGGTATTGCTGCTTTTTTTTTGTGCGTTTTTTGTTTCCTTTAAAACATAAATTCTGTGTCATTCATCCTGGCCAGCTCAAGAATAGCGTCTCCAGGTTGGGGGAAAAAAGAAAAAAAGGGGAATAAAAAAAACAACATACAAGAAGTTACTCTTGGGTTATTGCTTTTTGTTGCCAAACAAATTCCATGGATGTACAGCCTGCAAGCAATCTGCTGTTCAGGAAACAAAATATGAGGTCTTAGGAGACTACATGCCCTCGACAGCTCTCTTGTCTAACAAATTATCCTGTGTTTCTTTCCAGGGGCACCACAAGCTCTACTCCAGAGCTGCGTAACCTTCGGAGCATTTTCGTGTATCATGGAGGGGCTCAACAAGCAACAACCGGCGTTGGCTCTTCCTCATGCTTCTTCTGCTCTCTTCGCGAACAATACTAATGGAGGCCGCCAACAGAATGTCCTCCCTCCTTTCACTCTACCCCTACCTCGCGATCTTATGGAGGGATTCTCTTCCTTCTGCAGCTCCTTATCCAAGGATAAGAAGGCTACTTCCTCTTAACTTTTACAGCATCTTTCCGACTGCTTATTCACGGTTTATTATTCTTCAAAGTCGCAGCCTTTGCCTGTGTAAATTTTGTGAGGAAGAGATAGAGGGCTTTATTTTGCCGCATTTTACCTAATTACATTATGTTGACGACCACTCCGTTTTCCCTCATGTTTAATTTATGCTTTTGGCGTTTTTCTTAATCTTCATGGAGTCTAGTGCAAATGGTTAGTTCTCTCTAAATTGATTCAAACTTCGAGGCTACGAAAGATATCATGGTTGCGTGAATAATTTGAGATTTTCGACCTCAAATTGCAAAAGCATGAGAGTAGATTGATGTCGAATCTCAAACTATCTCGTCGCCTTCTCCTTTTATCCTGTTTGGGTGTATATTTTGCCGTCTCTTTCTGGTGTGATGTTTCTTCGGTGGAGGTTCTAACCCCGCAACTTTGCTGCGTTTTTCGATTTTTTAGGTGGCCTAAAACGTGAAGCATTTCTTTGGAGAACGCATTCTCGAACCAGGCCTGTGTATTATCTTCTACAATGTCCTAGAGGGAGGCTTTTGTTGTAAGTAGTAGCAAGTAGTTGTTGTTGGTGTTGGTTGAGTTATTTGGTGCCGCAGTTAATTGGGAGAACTCTATTGTCTCTTTCGAATATTAAATTTGGGTCTTTTCCTCCTATCTATGTCACAGTATAGGTTGGTTTTACCTACCTTTGAGATAAGGTGGGTTTGGCAACACAGTAAGCAGAGGGTTGATGAGTTCACTTGTTACCTAATTCTTACCTGTTCCCTACCTTCACTACTATTCTTGTCATAAAATAAAGGAGTAGAAACTTTTTAGTGCTTACGGCTCGTTTGGCGTCGTGGGTCACCTACCGCCACCGCCATTGTGCAAAAATAAGTTAAGACGAAAGCATATAAAGATATATTTTTTAATTTTTAGGCTGAGCTGTGATATAGGGGTGGCAATCCAGCTTGCTGTTCGCGAGGCAGCTCATGTTCGGTTCGAAATGAGCTCGGGATCGAATCGCTTATTTACTAAACGAGACAAACACGAGTTGAATTTTTCAGTTTGTTTAATAAACGAGCCGAACACGAGTTAGGGTCAGCTCGCTCTTGTTCGGCTCGATAACAGCTCGTATACATATATTTTATATTTATATAATTTATATATTTTATATTTATATATATATAAATAAATAATTATATATATATAATATAAATTTTTATTATTAAAATTTTAGTCAAATCTAAATATGAAGCCCAACTTAATTATAAAAAGGTCTATTTATATATAAAATTTCAACCATTAGATCAAAGTATAATGGATAAAATTTTATAAATTTATTTTTTATATATATCCTTTTTAGCTTTTTTATTTGTTGTTTGTGAGCCGGCTCGTGTTGGCTTGTTAAACAAACAAGCCGAACACGAGCTGAATTTTTCGGCTCGATACTTTAACGAGCCAACCCGTGCCCCAGCTCGCTTGTGTTCGGCTCGTTGATACCCCTACTGTGTGGCATAGACGATACTATATTGTTTATAAAAATAAATATATTACTTTTTTATTGTACTTTCTCACTACACACATTGTCCCTCTAAATTCCAAATAAAGTTTTGTGAGAGCATTTACGGGTTTTTGTTTTGTCATTTGTTAATACGGCCACAGCAGTTTTAATTGAAGCTTGCTTGCTTAATTGTGAAGACGAAAATCTCATAGTAAATTACGAAAGTCATGGAATTTGAAATTTCATGAATGCGAGCAAAACTACCACAGTTCCCGCTACTTCCACTGTTTTTTTTTTTGGAGAGAAAGGTAGCACGCTACCCACTTTATTTTTTTTTTTTAGAAATAAATTTAGCTGGAAATGTGAATCAACTAGGATTTGAACTCGGAACCTCGGATACCAACCACCAAGTCCTTTGCCACTTGCGCTAGGAACGGTCGGTTACTTCCACTGTTTTGATGATCCATAGATGATGCATAGTAGGTGAAGTTTCTTGAAACCAATTTCGTAGTCTTCCATATCATCCACCTACTAATCAAGCAATATCAAAATTGCATGTTTAATAATTGATATAGATAGGTTGCATGATCTTTCAATGGTGCAAGATGGATTTTCCTTGGGTAAATTTTCAGCTACATAGATCACGATGAATAACTATATTTATCTAATAAAAAAACGAATGTTATGATTTATTTTTTTTATTTTTTTTTTAGGGTGTTCAATCTATGCCCTTTGAAAGCTATAATTTCCACGCAGGAAAAATGTACGAAGACCACCTAAATTTTAACATTTTTGTAAACAAATGTATGAACTTTTAATTTTGATAATAAGACCCTCCAAACTTTATCAACTAGCTATTCAGTAGCCCACCGACCGTCCCTAGCGCAAGTGGCAAAGGGCTTGGTGGTTGGTATCCGAGGTCCCGAGTTCAAATCCTAGTTGATTCACATTTTCAGCTAAGTTTATTTTCAAAAGAAATAAATGAAGCGGGTAGCGTGCTACCTTTTTCTCTCAAAAAAAAAAAAAGAAAAAAAAAAGCTATTCAGTGGCCCCTGTCCCCAATCAAAGTTAATTTTGGCAATTAACTCTGACTTTGAAATATATGGTGACAATTTATGAATAGGAAAATATAGAGAATTTCCACAAAATTACAAATTGGTGAAAGAGGCGGCCCCCTTAAATACTATGTAGATACAGTGCTTATAAAATAATTGTGATTTGACCCAAACTGATCTCTTTATAGTGCCCATTCCTCTCGGCATCCTTAAGGCCCTGTTTGCAGTATTTGGAGAGACGAAAAATGTGATCAAATGTCTAAAATAAATACTACTAGTAAAGGGCCCGCACTTCGCAGCAGGTAGATAATATTTCAACTAATTGAAATATATATAGTTACTAAAATTTTACAAAAAAAAAAATCAAAATTTTTTTTAAAAAAATTTATAAAATAGTCTTATGTACATTATACAAAATAAGTTTTTTAATTAATATTTTCTTATTTTTCAGTATATATATAGTTGAATTATTCTAATAATTTTATTTAAAACTTTAATCAAATTTTATAGTCTTATAGCTATTCTATAAATAAATTTTTTAAAATAAAAAGTTAAAGTTGAAGGGCTTATTTCCAATTGAAGAATAAGTGAGAATGTCTTTACCTTGGTAAAATTGATTGGAGAAGAAGAAACTATTATGTGCACCTGATGCATATTAATATTCCATAGCCTGCAACTTATATTAAACGATTAATATTCCAATATCAAAAATTAATTAAATATAATTTTTTATAGAGTCTAATAATTTAAATTATATTTAATGAATTAATTTTAAAATCTCAATTAAAGGATGTTGAGCATATAGTCTATGCACCCAATGCATAGAATGCTTAGTTAGGTGTACATATAATTTTAAAAAAGAGAAAAAATCTTTGCTTGCATGCGTATTAATTTTTTTATACACCGTCTAGAATATTATATAGTTTATAAAGTAATTGGTGATTAATATTGTAAAATAAAGTATGATCGATATAGTATATATATATGATATAAAATATTAAAATAATTTATTATATTATCATAATTTTATTTTTGATACATATTTTAGAGGTGGTCTACGGTGCAATGAGCACATCAGAATATTTCTTGGGCATGTGGCAATCTTCCATTGGCCACTATTTTAAAGAAAGACGTGGCTTCATGAGGGTTGGGTTTGTTGATGTGACCCAACCCTCAAATTATATATTTTATAGATTATAGATAGTCGGCTTTCAAGTCAATTTATTGTATCACCTAATACATACGTCAACGTATATATGCAGCTCCAGTTCAGAAACTGTAAGTTACCTGATAGAAAAACTGCCACGCATTATATACATACATCAGAATTTTCATATGTATTCAATATGATCCTGATATACCTAACACACGATTGATGTGTGCCAAACTCTACTATGGTATATGTGGTATGAACTCACTATGGTTATATGAGAATCGAATGAAACCAGTTTAAAAGATTTAGTCTGAACGTAATAAATTTGAAAGATCGAAACTAAGTCAGATGACAATCAGATAAAACCAATTGAGAATCAGATGAAGTCACTTGAAACAAAGGTCGAATCAAAAGATACTGAATCAAGCTTAATTTGTTGCCAAGTGAAACGACTATCATTCTCTAAAATTTTAAGCTTTTAAAGACAAACAATTATGGCATCTGATTGGAGATACTGAATTCAAATCTCACGATGCTCCTAATGTTATTCAATATCTTAAAAATCGGATCAAATAGTACTCCGAAAATATTATTAGGCCAAGGCCAACCACTGGTTGAACTAGTGATGTTAGTATGACGTCATAAATATATAATTATTATTTTTAATTTTATTATATAAAAAATATACATATGTTATTATTTTAATATTATGCTTTAATTATAAAATACTGATTTTTAGACTAAATTAAGTAGATTTAAGTTTTTAAATTTCATTTTTTATAACACTAATCCATGCTAATAGAAAATCAAATAAGCTAAGTCGTTTTTAAGTCGTTGGATTTTAATATAACTTAATAAAAAAATTCGACCAATTTGATTAAAACCAAACCAATCATCAGTTCGATGGCTAAACCACCGGTTCGAACAGTTCGAAGCAATTTTTTTTCACTTACCGGGTTCAAAAGATAAAACCGAACCGCTTTGTAGACTAGATCAAAATCGGACCGGTAGAGCCAGCCGGTTCGACCAGGTTTTAAATCATTGATGTTATTTAATGTCATTTAAAGTAAATGCTTATTTTCTACATGGACAGGCCTTGTAATGGACTTTGCACAATTTTCTTATGAAATAGAAAATTTGAAAAAATAATAATAGAAGGAATTCATTTAAATTATATGCAAGTTGTTATAATTTTAGTTCGTTCAATGTATGTAGCAATGCCAAGCACATTAAAAATTAGCTTCTTTACTTTCTTTGGTTTACGCGTATTTCCGCCACCAATTGAGGAGTAAAATATTCTCACATGCGTTGATCTTCGCTACAGTAATCACAAGAGGAGAAATAGAGGACTCTTCTATTTATTATTTTGGGGGAAAAAAAAAATATAGAGAGATCCAATAACTTTGGCTCTTTTGCAAATAATTCTATGAACTTCTAATTTATCAAATTATAACCTCCTAAGTTTTGTCAAATAATTAAATAAATTCCTCTTCTAAAAGTGAAGTTACTAATTGTATAGTTATTTTCGTTACATCTCATGCACATAATTTTGTATAATTTCAAAATACAAAAAAAGGTTAATTGCATACAGGTCCCTGCAAATATAGTAAATTATAAATATATCCCTGCAAAGTTCAACTTCCATAAGTTATCCATGCAAAAGTCCTAATATTTTCAGATATATCCCTGCCGCGTTAGCATCCGTTAGAGAAATTTAATTAATCATAGATTAAATACTTAACCTGGTTAGTTTTTGATATTTTTACTCCTGTTATATTATACTGTTATGCCTTTTGAATGGACATATTTGTGATGGCAAAATTAGAAATATAAACAATTCTTTAACGGTTCTCTAACGGTAACAAACCAGAGGATAACTTATGAAAGTTGAACTTTGCAGGGATATATTTGTAACTCACTATATTTGCGGGGACCTGTATGCAATTAACTCTAGAAAAAATATCTATATTGATAAATGTTATCCTCTCTCCTAACTCAAATTGATAAACTTATATATGGCCAAGTTTATATTTAATATTGGAGAGGTCAACGATTCGCACTGAAATGAACTATTGTTTTTAAGTTTATCATCATATTTCTAGGTCAGGAACATAGGTAAAATCTCTATGAAAAAATTAAAACCATTTACAAGTTACAACATTCAAAAAGTATTTTACGGAAAACAACATGTTTTCTATAATATTACATATGCATCAATAAATCTGGTAAGTAGCTTTACCGAAAAACATATATACCTAGGGCAACTACACTCACCTAAAAATGATCTACAAACTGGTTTCAAGCTTTAATTTTAATTTACATGTTACCTACCATTAAATCACCAATTCATTCCCAAAAAAAATAAAAGTGACAAGTTCCTTATGTTGGATGCGACCCATATAATTTATTCAAGGCGATCCATAAAAATACAGTCGATCTATTTAAGGCGATCTATAAAGATATAGTCGATCCAATGATTATGATGTATCTAGACATTTTTTGATGGACGAACGTGATTAAATATTCTTATATTAGATTATATATTTAACATACGGGAGTTCCGATCTAATTCTAATCCGAAGTTTCTGTGACGGCTCTATCTCTGGAGATAAGGAATAGACTAGAAACGTTTCGCTCGTTTGGAAATCGTGAACGAGGACGAACCACAGGAAAGAATCGCCGTCTATAATCCGTATTTGAAAATCACAATTATGATAGGACGTACGATTTTAATTTTTTATGTGGTCTGACACCTTAAGAGTCGTGGTTACGCTCTTACATTTCCGCTTAATACAAAATTTTCCCCATCATTCAAAGTTTTCTATGGCCATTCTTATAACAACAAGCGAGAGTGAAATAACAACCTTTTTCAATCGAGCATGGCGTCGACAAAGAACGCAAAATTGGATTTACAGCAGCGAAGTGATGAAAAATTTTGACTTTGCAAAAGACTCCAAACATTTTACGCAACAGCTCAGTGTAACTTAAAATTACAGGACATAAAATTTCTAGAGCCGTGCATGTGTACTTTGTTTTTTTTAATTATTAATCATTAATGTTTTTACACGGGACGATTATGCCGTACCCAAAGGGGCTGTGGTCCCCACCTATGGTCAATTTGAAAATTAAAATTTTATTTGGCAAAACATGATCGACATACATAATAAGTCCATGTGAAAAAAGTCGCAAATTTTGAAATTCATAAATTAGACATCAGATAATTTCCAATAGTATTCATATAAAAAGAAACGCCGTATAATTAATAAGAAATTAATTTTAAGATTTATAATTTTTGATATATAGGCATTTTGAATGTTGTGGAATACATCAGATTATATTTTGATTTTGAGATATTTAGAATAGAAATTTACGGTGTTAATTTTTAAAATATACTTATACACAAGTACAGAATCAAGACCCAAATTTCTACGGGTAAACGC
The DNA here is from genome assembly GCA_016920855.1 of Puya raimondii. Lineage (NCBI taxonomy): Eukaryota > Viridiplantae > Streptophyta > Magnoliopsida > Poales > Bromeliaceae > Puya > Puya raimondii. The sequence continues at coordinate 2,393,982 of JABWPP010000044.1, read as the reverse complement.
TACAAAACTTTATTTAGTATTTCAAAAAAATTTGTACCTTTTATTTTTAAATAATCGGTACATAATCGGTTATCAAATTATTTAAGAAGTAGAGGCGCCAAATTTAAGTTTTTGTACCTTGTCCAAATTTCAAATGAAAAAAGGTATATAATTGGTTCCGAGTAATTATTTAAGGAGTAGAGCAGGTGAAATGGGTTACCAAATTTGATCTCAACATAGAAACATTAACAATTAATAAAAAAAAAAAAAAATACACAAGCACTACTCAACTTTGATTTTATTACACAACTTATAGCAAATTCCACCTAGTTCTGCTAATACTAATTAATGATTTCTATCAAAACAAGTTATAAAATATTTTGTTAAGTAGTAGAATATACGTGTAATTGAATGTTTATCTGAAAGATTGAGCATAAAATGAAGAGTAGATTGTAAAATTAATTTAAAATTAAGCATAATGCTTACATATTTGAGTACGATTACTGTAGTCTATAGATATCCTCAAAAAGGTTATTCCGGGATAACCCTTTTGGGGTGGGGTTAACAAATCCCACACCCCCAGAGAATTGTGGTGGGATTAACTAATCTAATCCCACCACAATTCCATTATTAAATTTAAATCTATAATTTAATTTTTAAATTTAAATTTATATTTTAAATATTAAATATTAAATTTTAAATTTTTAAATTTAAAAATTTGTAATTTAAAATTAATATTTATAATTTATTATTTTAAAATTTAAAATTTAAAATATTATTTTTAATTTTTTAAATTTAAAATTTGATATTTGATATTTTAAAATTTAAATTTAATCTTAAATTTAAAATTTAGAAGTTTTCTAATTTTTGAATTTGAGATTTAAAAATTTAAATCTTATTTTAAAATTTTTAATTTTTAAAGTTATATATTTAAATTTAAATTTTAAATATAAAATTTAAAAATTTAAATTCAAATATAAAGGGCAATATCATTATTTCTATTTATAACTACCCACTATTTTTTTTATTCCATCTTATCTATCCAAACGCTATTTTTCTTTTTCCCGGGAACAACTCAATTTTCATCCAAACGCAAAATTAGTCTATTCCAGGCTTAACCCCAAACTTAACCCTATTTCTGGAATAACTAGTTTTTACTTAACCCCGAACCAAACGAAGCTAGGTTTAGTGTTAAAAAAAATATTTTTGAAAAAATTTTAGGGAACTTATTTTAGAAGAAATTGATTGGGTTTGATTGAATTTTATTATTTTTAAAGAAGAACAGATGTGATAAAGAAGACTTTTTATTTATTTATTTATTTATTTATTTACAAGGGTATTTTGGGGGAGTTATTTGGTAAGTTGCAACAACATAAACTATTGCTAAAAATGTATGGAGACCCCTCCCTCTATAGACAATTCTGAAATAGACTTATCAACTTTAATTTGTTTTTATTTACACCTTTTTAACTACTAATTTTTTCAATTTGAGTTATTCTAATTATATAAGTTAAAAATCTTGTAAAATTTAATAGCTCAATGTTATTACTAGGTAATTAACTTAGTTTTATTTCCGACAAAGTGATAAAAAAATTAAATTTGATAAGTTATCGAAAAATTGGCAAAATTTCTATTTTTTTGGTAAAAACGTACAAAACTTACCTAAACTATAAACCACTTTTAGTTGGCTATCTAATTTTTTAAAATTTTGATTTTACTATCCAACTTTTTAATTTGTTTGATTTGAGTTAGTTAACACCACTTTGACATCAAAATTTGAATACGTCATTTATCATTACAGATTTAATTAGTATACTTCATATAATTTTCACAGGTAAAAATTCATTATAGTGAGCAATTAACTTAAAATTTAAAGTCAAAGTATTGTTGACTAACTTAAATCAAACAAATTAAAATGTTGAATAATAACATCAAAATTTTGAAAGATTGGATAGCTGACTCAAAATGCTCCATAGTTTAGGAAGTTTTATATGTTTTTAATTTTTTTTATCAAAATTACATAATGCTAGAAGAGCAAAGCTATCTGTACACCTAAATAGGGTATACATCTTATATTCTAGCCGTCCGAAGGCTCATATTTACTTACTAGTTTTATCTTTTTTTAATTCCAAAACAGTTTTAAACTCTTAGATGTGTGGGGTTTGAAATTTACAACCTATTAATAAGGTGTACATGTAGCATTTTTCGTTTAAGATATATTTTTTATTTTTTAAATAAAATTTTGTATATTAAATAGTGTAGCAGTTGACAGTGGATTGCTTGTAATTCTTTCATTTAAAATATTATTTGCAACAAAATATAAAAACTTAAAAATAATTTTTTGTTTGCTTTTAGAAAAATTTTAAACAAATTGTCTTCTATTACTTTGCCAGGTTAACCAACTAAATTAAGCAATAAGAAAAAAAAAAATTTCTCCAACACAGCAATTACACAGAATTAATGTTTGAAATTTTTTTTAAAAAATAACAATGATGCCAAAACATTCATCAACAAATTGAGCAATGGTAAAAACGTTTATAACTTATATTTAATTTTAAAATTTTGATCTTACTTCAATCTTTCAATTTATTTAACTTAAGACAATTACTAATATTTTAGCTTCATATTTAAGCTACTTACTTTAATAAATTTATAGTTGCTAAAATTGCATAAAATATACTAAGTAAATCTGTAAAAATAATTACGTATTTAAATTTTAAAGTTAAATTATCGTAAACTGACTAAAATTAAATAAATTGAAAGATTAAATAGTAAATTTAAAATTTTAAAATATTGAATAGTTAATTTAAAATAATACATTATTTAAATACATTCTGTATGTTTTTTGTATTGACTAGGCTCACCATCATTGACTAAAGAAACCCAACGCTCAATAACGCGTTCGAATCGAAAGGACCGAGTCTACATATTGCCTTGGTTTGGTCCGGGGACACGTGAGTCAACCGTCACGTTGTTTTAGGTCAGTATTAACTTAAAAATTAATCTTTTTAGGAGTGCGAGCCCGGTCGGAGCGGTCGTCAGTGTAGATCTCGGTTGTTATTTAAATACGAATTTTGAAGGTCGAAGAAGAGAAAGGTTTCACGTGAACGGAAACGTTAAACGAGACGTATCAAGTGAGCCGGCTTTGACCTAAACAAAGTGTCGTCAATTGCTATGGTACCTAAAATTTTATCCAAATTTGAATACGAATGAGGTGAGTTTAATCGAATTTAGATAGATACGAAAAATAAAAATCAAACAGATTCGAATTTAGATATAATTTTTATATCCGAATCTAAATAAATTTTATATTATATAATAAATAAAAGGATTAATTGCATACAGCTTCCTGTAAACATATCGAATAGCAGATATATTCCTATAAAGTTTAACTTTTCATATTTATCTCTGCAAATGTTCTAATGTTTTCAAATATACTCCTGCTGTTAGGATCCGTTAGAAAAATATAGTTAATCATAGTTAATCATAGTTAACCCTGATTAGTTAATAAGATAAATTTACCTTTTTATCCCTCTTATATTATTTGTGTGGCAGAAAGAAGAAAATGACCGTTGGAGATTTTGGAAGAATATTTCTATATAATTATAATAATTGGGATTTTTTGAGGGATAAATTCGTGACGGCAAAAATGTCATTTCTCTTATCCTTTGTTAAAAAATAAACAGTACTCTAACGGTAATAAACTAGAGGGACAAATATAAATATTACTGAACTTTTGTATGGATAAATATGAAAAGTTAAACTTTATAGAGATATATTTGCTATTCGATATATTTATAGAAAACTATATGAAATTAACCCTAAATAAAAATTGAATTTATATTTTAAAATTTGAGATTGGAGTATGACATATTTTGAAATTTGGTAAAGAAGTATTTGCTTTCGGGTTCGGGTTTTTAGGTTCGGTTTCATATTTTGATTTTCTTTTGTCGGGTTTGGTTTTGATTATGAATTTTCAAAATCCGACATGTTGAGATTCATATTCAGTAGGCAAGTTCGAGTTCGGATTTTTGAAAACCTACTCCGAATCCGACCTGTTGACATTTCTCTTTTTAATACTTTTATTTCTTTATTTTCATAGTCGTTGATGATTTACAAAATTATAGCTCAAGACTATTTGGCTGACTCGCTCACGTAGGTGTACAGATGAGCGCCACGTAAATTTATGTCAAATTAAAATAAACTCGCAAGTAATTGACACCAATAATTCACTGTTTGATGACTGAATTTTAAATGTAAAAATAGAACGAAGAACGTACGAAATGGTGGAAAATAATAACTTGTTCCTACGTACGCTCAGCGACTTATAATCACCTGTCCTTTACAATGGAAACTGCTACTGCAACATTTAAATGACGCACATTTGCTATTGTTTCGTGCATCAGATACATTGGTGTGCTCAAATTTTCTACAATCCACCATTTTGCGAAAAATTCAAACACACTACTCACTTGATTGAGCCATTCATCTGATGATCTTATTAGTCTAATCTTGGATTCGAGAAAAGTATTCTTTGAAGGACTAACAAGTCAATAAGATGATGACATGTTAGACTAAGTACTTCAATGATCTGTTTTAGTTGTACAGAGTATGTGGATTGTGCAAAGCGTGCGCCTTCCAAATTACGGAAAAGTATTAGATCTGGGCCAGAGTAATGAGAAGGAAAAATGAAAGCATTCGCATTAATGATAATAGACCTTGTAATCTTTTAGATCGAATAAAAAAAATGCAATCACAAGTACGCTGATTTTGTTTTTACATGCTTTATTGTGCAGATTATTCACGAAATGTCTTCTGTTAAATTAATTTTGTGGGGCAATATGGTATCAGACCTGCAGGTGTTTCACGGAGACAATAAAATAGTAGTTTAGTAGTGAGAAAGTTTGGTCTAAATTCAAAAGCAGCTATCTGTAAATCAGTTTGCAATAGTTTTCTTACAATTCGAACACGTACGAGACAGTAGTTTGACGTACGGCTGTGTTAGAAGATTAAAAAATTTTGATCGAAACCTAATTGATGAGATAGCCAATCTGCCCGATACAAATGCATCAGATGTTTGTAGGATCGTAAGCGCTAACCAACTATCCCAAAAGCACGTGCTGATAGGAAGGACGCACCCATCGCACTTAAGGGCTCAGTCATAGCGCTCGCGGGCTTCGACCTGACTCAACCCACCTGGACGTTGGGTCTATTGTTGGGCCTCTTGCCGTTGGGTCTCTTGTGGATCACACCCCCACTCAACTTATTAGGCTCACCCAACTCAACTTATTAGTCTCCTGGGCCTATTGTCACGGGGCAGAAAGTTGGACCTATTTTAGCTCAATAATAAATAGCCAACAATATTGTTCCCATCTTTTGAGAGAAAATTATTTGATATTATATAAATTTTCTAATACATTATCAATATATATATATAATATAATATAATTATTTGTCATGGCCCCATGGCCCCAAAGCATGGCATATCCGTTACTTCAAAGCATCCGGACACTCCAAAATTTGGTTTTGAAAGAATCACAAGCTGGGTAGTAGTTGTACAGACAGCGGAGAAAAAAAAGGCAGAAAAGCCAAAAACTATTTTCCAGCGAGGTGGTGGGAAGGATGTGTGAATGCGAAGAATGCAAAAAGAAATGATAGAGAGAGCAGACTTCTGACCAGGTCTCATCCATCTACTCTCTCCAGACTTTTCTCCTTCACCTCTCCGAGAACTCAACATGCATCCTTATTATATTATAAGCCTTTAAAACTAAGTAAAATACACACACATGGTGGTGATAGGAAGGAACCTTCCACGCCGGACCCTCCACCAACCCCCAACTAATCCCCATCATATAGATATAGATAGATCCTCTTCCTCCTCTTAGATTCAAAGCCACACACCGTTTCTTTCTCTCTTCATCTTCGCCATGGCGCTGATCTTGTTCATCTTCGTATCGTGGTCGCTGTTCTTGTCTGGCTGCAGGGCGCAGAACTGCAACGCGGAGACGTTCTCGGAGAACCGGATCTACACGCTGTGCAGCCCGCTGTCGGAGCTGGGCGCGACGCTGCACTGGACGTACCACGCGGCGAACGGGACGGCGGACGTGGCGTACCGCGTGCAGCAGGACGCGGGCGGGTGGGCGGCGTGGGCGATCAACCCGACCAAGACGCCCGGCATGATCGGGGCCAACGCGCTGCTCGCCTTCCACGACGCGTCCACCGCCGCCGTCAGGGTCATCACGACGGTGATCAACGACTCCAGCTACAACCCCACCATCCGCGACGAGAACCTCACGTTCCCGGTGCACAGCCGGGCCGCCGAGTACGCCGCCGGCGCCTACACCATCTACGCCACCGTCGGGCTGCCGAACAACGCCACCACGCAGAGCACCGTCTGGCAGGCCGGGGACGGCTTCCAGAACGGCCTGCCGTACGGTCACCCCCAGTCCGGCCAGCATCTTTCTTCGTTCGCCAGTCTGGATTTCCTCTCGGGGCAGGCGGCCGCCGAGGGCGGCGCCGAGGCGTCACGGCTGCACCGCAAGAATGTAAGTGGCGCCACCATCAGGCCTATTTAAGGCTTAGTTTGGTATTGAGGCCCAATCGACGTTATTAGATAAAATAGAGTTAGGGTAAAAGCATATCGTACCCGACTCATTGCGATATGCGGAACGCAATATTACGTACGAAAACAAACATGATATTTTTACATCGTACTTTCTCACTGCACGTAACGCAATCTTTCCGCAATCCCAAACGAAACCTAAATGATTTAGAAATAGCCCTAGTAAATATACAGATTAGGATCATCTACAAGCCGAACACGAGCGAGCTGATCCAGATCAGCTGGTGTTTGGCTCATTTGTTTTTCGAGCTAAAAGAAGTGAGTTCATGATCGGCTCGGCCTGAGTTCGCGCCAATTTCGAGTCGTCATGTTACGCAATAGATCGATGCGATAGAAAATGAGTTAGAAATAGTCGTAGGAATGATTTAGACGATTTAGATGTTTCATACTTTCTTATCCTTTATTTGTTTGCGAATTTGGACTTATTCAAAAATAAAAAATGCTTAATTGCAAAATTTGACATGATTATAGGCCCTTACAATCAAGGGCATGGTTTTAGATGTATATCAACAGCATAACTATGTGCTCTGTTCTTTGGTGTTACCCCTGCGCTTTGTATCATCCTGCATCTGCTTTGTTTGTCATATAGCGATAGAAGTTTGAATTGGCTTCATATTAGATGTAGAATCATCATCTTCTATGGTTTAGATACTTTGTACTGATTTAGGAGCTTTTTCCTGAAACAATTTCATTAAGAAGAGCTCAATCGCATGGTTTGTGTCGGTTGTCGAGTTACGAAAAAGAGCTCTTCACTTTTTATTCTGATGACACCGAATGCAGCTCGATTGCTTGTTCCGAAAGATCGTCTAACAATTCGTTGTTGTTTTCTGAATCGGGCAGATCCATGGAGTATTGAATGCTGTGAGTTGGGGTCTCCTCTTTCCCCTCGGAGTCATCATCGCGAGATATATGAGGGTATTCAAGTCGCTCGATCCGGCTTGGTTCTACCTCCATATTGCTTGCCAATGCTCTGGTTACATTCTCGGGGTAGCTGGATGGGGCCTCGGCCTTAAGCTCGGGAGCGAGTCGAAAGGGATTGTGTATCACCGCCACCGCGACATCGGAATCACCCTATTCTGCTTAGCCACACTTCAGGTACTCCTTTCGCACCAAGGATTGCATGCATTCATTTTTTCAACTTACATTCAAAACTCTAATATCAACTTCAAGTTATTTTGAGAAATTTCACCAATAAGCATTCTCTGAATTCATCGTCTACACGAAATTCCTACATCTAGTGATAGGATTCTGACTCTTTCTGGAAAATGGTTATGTCATAAGCTGATCATTTCAGTTGAGTCTTCTCTCACAAATGTAGGAATTTCCTACATCTATGAAGAGAATTTTAACTACTTCGAAAAAAAAATGTTACATATATAATGAACTCATCATTTTAGCATATGCATCCAAAGTTCACTGTTGTGTTCTTCATTGCTATGTTTCTACTCGTCAGCAAAAAAAAGTAGTACGCATGCAGTATCGATCTAATTCCCGGGCATGCATATTGTTGTAGATCTTTGCGTTGCTTCTGAGACCAAACAAGGATCACAAATTTCGCATAGTATGGAATGTCTACCACTGGACGATCGGATACATGGTCATCATATTAAGCGTCGTGAACATCTTCAAGGGCTTCAACATACTGGACCCTGCCAACAAATGGAAGCACGCGTACATCGCAGTCCTCGTTACTCTGGCGTGCATCGCCGCCGTTCTTGAGATCTCCACATGGGCAGTTGTTCTGAATAGGAAGAGGAAGACGAGATCCGACGACAAGTCCCACAATTCTGGTACAAATGGTTCGAATGGATATGGGGTTAGGCCACACCAGGGAGTGTAAACATAGCCATACTCTGTTTGTGCTATGCAGTGTTGTGTATATTTGGAGATGTCTCTTTGGACTCTGATAGTGTAGTAGCTTAATTTGTTTTTTCTTTCTTTTTCCCCCCTCCATCTCTTGGAGAATTTTTCTTACCCCCTTTTTTTGGTTTTATTATGTATGATGTTTCATCCATGTAGTTTACCTTTTTACAGAGCTTGTTATTTATACAGTTTTTTATTTAATTTAGACTACACATTTGTTTATTTATAACATGATATGGAATATTGCCCTTCTATAATATTTGCCTGATATTTCTGCTGAGGGGGCGTTTGGTTCGGTGTAAAACGAACTGAAAAATTATTTCAGTATGAAAAATATTTTTTCCGCATGTTTGCTTCGACGTAAAAATATTTTCCCATAAAAGTATTTTATGGATTTGGAGAAAATTGAAGTTTTCGTTTTCTGCTATTTTTCGACGAAAAACAAAAATTCAAACTGCTTAAAATTTTTTTCATTCATTTTTTTTTCCACCGAACTAAACAAATGTGAATTTTTTTTTCTTTCAACCAAACAAATATTGATAGAATTTTTTTTTTTTTTTCTACAAACCAAACACTCAAAACATATATTTTTTTCACGAAATATTATTTTTTACGGTTTTATGTTGAACCAAACGCACCCTAAGCGATGCATATTTCAGGGTATCTTCAATAACTTTTCTAATTGAAAATTAAAAAATATTTACTAATAAAATATTTCCAGCTTCTAAAAGCTGAAATAGGCTTCTAGTCCCTAGCATGACAAGTTTGTGATTAGATATTCTGTTTTTTAATATATATATTTTTTTTCATTTTCAAATTTAAGCTGTTGAAAAGATCTTGAAGAAAAAGACTATTTTGGCTTTATCAAAATATGCTGATAATGTAGTTTATAAAAATATCCATCCAAAAAACCACTTGATCATTTAAGATATTTTTTGAGTTGTGGTTGTATTCATGTTATGTTATTGCTGGTCAAACTAATTGTGATTGGACCATATTAATTAATTTTTTTTTCCCTGATCATTAAGATTGGACAAAGAACATTGAAAATGATGGATATGGTTGAGTATTTATTATTTAATTTGCGTGATGATATTAATGTATTATAATTGACTATGAACAGATCATCTTTTTATTGACTAATAATTGGTTGGATTTAATAAGTTTGATGTGTTCATGCTAAAAATAGAGGTTGAAGCCAAATCATTTCCTATTTATTATTGCTTGGTAGTTTGCAATTCCAATCATAATAATACGACACTTCTTTTTTATATGGAATGATTCTAAAAGTCTTTTTGATAAATCAGGACAAAAATTTATCTATCGACTATCATGCTATGGTATTCGTGTTAGTCCGCATGATGGACGGTGGATGATAACCTCTCAATTTTGATATTATTCTTATAAAATTTTTCGGCTAAATTACGAAAAATTTCTTTATAAATATTCGTTTTTTTTACTTTCCCTCCCTAATTTTAAAAAATTTATATTTTACTCCCTCAATATTTTCAAGTTGTTGTATTTAGCTCTCCTCTGTCAGGGTTCCATCACTATTCCGTCTATTTCTTATAATTTATACTAAAAATATCCTTCCAAATGACAAAAATATATTAAAAATTTATTTTTTTCGTATAGAAGAAGTAAGGTAATTTGGTTATTTTATCCTTTCTATTAACGCCGTACCTCTCTGAAAATAATTCTGAAATTTTAAAAGGGCTTTTTGAAAGTCAGAAAGAAAAAGTAAAAAAAGAATATTTATAAAAAAGTTTGGCTAAATTACAGAAAACCCTCATGTCAATATCCATTTTTTTATTTTTTTTCCTGTCATTCAAAAACCTACACTTTGCCTCCTCAAAAAATAAAAAATGTTCACTTCGGCCCCTGCCGTCAATGTTCCGTTAGGGTTCCGTTTATATTATATTTTTTATACCCAAAATACTCCTGAAAACCGTGGTCTTCCTCCTCCTTCCTCACCGACATCCTCGGCCGCGCCGCCTCGCCCGACTCCGCCGCCTCGCTCTCGCCCTCGCCTTCGCGCTATCCGTGCCCAGATGCACGTCCGTGGCCTCCTCTGCCGCCTCACCCTCGCCCTCGCCCACCTCTCCGCCCATACCCCACCACGATCTCCTCCCTAGAGTCGCCGAAATAAAGGGATCGCGAGCATGCTGGAGGAGCAGGGGAGCAGGTGAGGAAATGGTGCTGCAGCTGGGATCGAGAAAGGTGCCGGCGAAGGTGCGGGATCAGTAGGTTGGAAAAGAAGACGAAAAAGAGAGTAATTTGGTCATTTTGTCACACCGTATCTTCCTGTAAATATTTTTTATTTTTCGAGAGGGCAAAGTGTAGATTTTTGAATGACAAGGAAAAAGTGAAAAAGTGTAGTTTTCTGCATTTTAGCCAAAATTTTATATGCTCAATTGTTAGATTAATGAGTAGAGATAAAACAAAAGTAAAAGGTGTACGTAGGCAATATGTAAAGTGTGTTGAATTTTATACATATGTAACTAAAAACATTAAAATCTCCACTTTATTAATATCGAAATTTACAATTTATTTGAAAAAGTTACATAAGCTTTAAAACTTTTGGTCCTGTTACCTAATGATACGAGATTTAATTATTATATTTTCCCAGACCTAATGGTCAAGAAAACAGATAAGAGTTATTTATGAATTTTTCGGAAAAAAATAATAATGTTAGGTGATGTATAATAATGCTGTAAAGTTAAAAAGGTACATATGGTCTCTCGAATAAGTTATTTTATAACACAAATGTAATACAAGTAGTTCCCAAAATTTTCTTCCATTTCCACAAGAAATTAATTATATATTTCGGAAAAAGAAGTATTGGAGAGCAAGTTTCAATGAAATGGACAGCATGCAGCTAAGTCATATGTCAACTTTTCTTCGAGAGGACGGCAAACTAATAATTGAAAGGTCTCTACCACTGCGGCAGTTTTGAGTGCTCATCTCATCTCATCTTTGCCGTCTCCACACCAACTTTTCTATCGCGTTCGCGTTGTGGTGTTTCTCGTGAGCGAGAGAAAGATGGCGAACTTGATCCACTTGTCGTCGTCGTCGTAAGAGATGGAGACGAAGGTTGCAGAAAAGTAGGGCGATGATCGCTAGTCAAGAGATGGTGGAGGTAGAGAGAGAAGAAAATCTGGCCAGCTACGCAATGTTGCATTATTTAAAAAAATTATACTATTTAAACATATATCTCATTATTTAGCAAGAAAGTTATAATATTTTACATTTTATTATACATATCAAATAGTGCAACTTTCTTACTAAATAGCGTAATTTTTTTTTAAAAAATGCAACATCTCATCGCTGAGCTAGATTTTTCTCTTTCACTACCATCATCACCTCGCCGCTAGCTATGGCCACGCTTGCAAACCTACTTGCGTATTTGCTACAAGAGCATCCTCGACCAATGATGATCGTCCTCTTCTTTGCGACCTTCGTCTCCATCTCTAGCGACGCTCTGAACAGCATCACCCTCGTCTCTATCGCAGCGACATAGCTAGAGAAGTTGCGTCATCGTCCTCTCGCTCGTAGACAAAATAGGGGAGGAGTGCGCTGGCGACGTGGGGGTAGGGGTGGCAATCCAGCTCGCTGTTCGCGAGCCAGCTCGTGTTCGGCTCGAAATGAGCTCGAGATCGACTCGCTTGTTTAGTAAACAAGCCGAACACGAGCTGAATTTTTCAGCTCGTTTAATAAACGAGCCGAACACGAGCTGGGGTCAGCTCGCTCGTGTTCGGCTCGATAACAGCTCGAATATATATATTTAATATTTATATTAATTTATATATATATAAATAAATAATTATATATAAATATATTTTTTTATTATTTAATTTTTAGCCCAACCTAAATTAAAGCCCAACTCAATTATAAAATCTTAATTTATATGTAAAGTTTCAACCATTAGATCAAAATCTAATGGATAAGATCTCATAAATTAATTTTCTATATATATATCCTTTCATTTTAATTTATTGTTTCTGAGCCAGCTCGTATTCGGTTCGTGTTCGGCTCGTTAATAAACGAGCCGAACACGAGCCGAATTTTTTGGCTCGATACTTAAACGAGCCAGCTCGTGTTCGGCTCGTTTATGAAACGAGCCGAACACGAGCCGACCCCAGCTCGCTCGTGTTCGGCTCGTTGACATCCCTACGTGGGGGCGGTGGAGGAGTAAGAGAAAGCAGGAGGAGAAAGAGAGTAAGAAGAGAGAGAATAGTAATATTGCCTTACACTTTTAAAAAATTTGGTCCGAATCTATAGAAAAAAAAAATCTATTTTACAAAAAAATATGAAACTAGTAAATTTTTATGCAAATTGGTCAACTTTATATTAAAAATTTTAAAATTAAAATCTAATTTGTTAAATATATTTTATAACATATCATAAATTTTAGGCTAAATTACAGAAAATTCCCCTGTCAATACCCGCTTTTTCACTTTCCCCCCTATCATTTAAAAACCTACATTTTGCCCCCTTGTAAAATAAAAAATGTACACTTTGCCCCTTGCCGTCAGTGTTCCATTAGGGTTCCGTTAATAAATATTATTATATATATTTTTATACCCAAAATACCCTCGAGTCCCTTCTTCCTCCACATCGCCGCCGACCTCACCGTCCCCCGCCTCGCCGTCCCCCGCCTCGCCGTCGGCGTCCTCCGCCGGCACCGCTTCCCCGTCCCCGTCCCCGTCCCCGTCCCACTCCTCCTCCGCCGTAGCGGAGGCGGCTCCACCGCTCGCGCTGGAGGAGGTGCGGCGGAGGCGGCGGCGGCGGCGGCGGAGGAGGAGGACGACGGAGAAGGAGAGGAGGTGGAGGAAGAGGGCCGCGGCGAGGAGGAGGGAGGCGAGGTGGTGGTGGCGGAGGAGGGGTCGGGGGAGCGCGGGAGGGAGAGGGTGAGGCATGAAGGGCGGAGGGGCATTTTAGTCATTTTGCCATCAAAGTTAACACCGTACCCCCCTGTGTACATTTTTTATTTTACAAGGGGGCAAAATATAGGTTTTTAAATGATAGGGTGAAAAAGTAAAAAATCGGGTATTGACAAAGGGTTTTCTGTAATTTAGCCTAAATTTTATATACTTATTTCTTATACATTAAATAATAACTTTTTTTCTACTGTCAATTATTAAGAATACTTCATATTTTAGAAATAAATATTTAAATCTTATGATTTTTCATGCATACGCCTAAGTGACATAGGGATACACTGGTGACAATAATTTTTCCAATGTATATGTAAACGGGTGACGCCACTCTGTGATCATTATGAGGTCAGCAATAGCAACAGCTAAAACCCTGTGGATCAAGAGCCTGCTGGTTTGTAGAGAAGTGATTTTGAGATTAAAAATAAATTTTAATTAAAATAAAATCTATTAAATGAATTTTGGTTATTATTATTTATTAAAAAATTAATAATTTTGAAACTGTAATTATCTTTTTTTTTTTATTGTAAATTTTTACACTAGTACAAAAGAGTAGCGCATACGAGAATGATAAAAATATAACACTAGTTAATTTTTATTATTTTTTGATTTTTTTTTTTCGTATTCATCTTCGGCATCATTGGAGACGAAGTTAATTACGATGTTTTTGACAAAGTGGAATAACTTCTGAAAAATTTATAATGAGTCAAACAATAGAAATAAAGAGAAAAACCAATTTGAGCAATGCTATAGGGGTGTACATCCTACAACTTATAGATTCAATGGCTATAATAGGTTTGAATTTTTTATTAAAAAGATACTTGTTATCTTCACCCTCTTTTTTCTTTTCTTTCTTTTCTCTCCGATTCATTCCCTCATTTCTCCCTCTCTCTTGTGTTGAAAAAAATAAGGAGTAAAAATAAAAAGAATATTTATGATGAGTTAATCTCATCTATGATTTAAAAGATGTAGGATGTACACTTTAAGATTGGATATACCATTAGCTTTTTCCAACCAAATTTGCTGATTTTACGCAACTACCCTCGGAACAAATTGCAGTTTCATTTTATTGGTAAAAAAAATATATGGAGCCCTCCACTTGGCTTCGGCAATAGATTCCTCAATTTTAAGACACGTCCTCAACTTTTTATTTTTTTTCAATTTAATGTTTTTATTTAGTTAAATCATTTTAAAAAAAATTCTGTCTCTCTTAACTATTAATTACTTGATTAATTTTATTTTATTTATCAAAAAGTGATCAAAACTATTAAATTTCTTAAAATTATCCAGAATTTATTAAAATTTCTAAATTATTTTCTAAAAATTATTTAATTATAAATATTTTAAAGAAAAATGCTATCTATACACACCTATAGGTGTTCAAATCTTACACCGAATCCAAGGACTCGCCAAATTTTATTGAATTTTAGTCAAAAAATGATAAAACTAATGAGTTAATTCTAGTCGCAAGAAGATTAATTAGAGTGTACGATTTGTACTTACAATATATGTGTACACCTAGTATTGCTCAAAATCAGAAGCTAATTAAGGAGGTGTTGATCTGAAGAGCGATACTACCTTCGCACCTACAACATAGTATAAATCATACACATTAAGCATATTTACTATGACGCAACTGATTGGGATCTAACCCGACACGAAGGAATAAAAATGGTGTTATGCCGTGTTGTTTCATTTTCTTGGACAAATGATCGGACACTACCCATCTCAAATCACTCCGAGCAGGCGTATCGTGTCTAGCCATATATAGGTCTAGGGGTGCCAACGAGCCTAACACGAGCGAGCTGGGGTCCAGCTCGCTCGTGTTCGGCTCATTTCATAAACGAGCCGAACACGAGCTGACTCGTTTAGTATCGAGCCAAAAAATTCGGCTCGTGTTCGGCTCGTTTATTAACGAGCTGAACACGAGCTGGCTCAGGAACAATAAGTTAAAATGATTAGAAGGGATATATATATAGAAAATAAATTTATGAACTTTTATCTATTAGACTTTGATTTAATGATTAAAATTTTACATATAAATTGACATTTTATAATTTAGTTGGGCTTTAATTTAGGTTGGGCTAAAAATCAAATAATAAAAAATTATATTTATATATAATTATTTATTTATATATATATAAATAATATAAATATAAATATATATATTCGAGCTGTTATCGAGCCGAATACGAGCGAGCTGACTCCAGCTCGTGTTCGGCTCGTTTATTAAACGAGCTGAAAATTTCAGCTCGTGTTCGGCTCGTTTACTAAACGAGCGACTCGATCTTGAGCTCATTTCGAGCCGAACACGAGCTGGCTCGCGAACAGCGAGCTGGATTGCCTAGTTTTTTCTAACCTTTATATCTTTTGAATTTTTTAAGTTTTTATAGTTTCTAATATTAGTTTGGCAAGTGTGTGTGCATATAGGTATATAGTTAGGCTTCCATAATATCCATGGTACCGAGACTCTTGTATTATATCTTATTTTCGATCTTAGGGTATTCAAATCAACGATCTACACAGTTAAAATTGATCTAAAATATTTCAAGTTTTTAGGTTTAGGAATAAAATTATATATTTTTTCGACATAATTTGCTTTATGATCAAACCATTTCAAAATTATCAATTATTAGTGGCTACTATGGCGAGTTTGTAGTTTAACGGTGTAGAAGAATCTGAATTTATTTAAATTTTAATAGAAAATACTTTAAACTATCTAGATCAAAGTCAGCATCTTTGATCTTAAATTCAAAAGTCCTATTCTCAAAATTTAAAGATCGTGCAATTTTCACCATTCATTTTGGCATGATTTACTTACTAAGTAAACAATGTCGAAAAAATTTAAAAATTTATTCCTAAGAACTTCATATACCCTAGCTCATATTTAATGGTGTGGATCGTTAATTTGAATACCCTAAGATCGAAAACGAGACTATAGTACTGGAGCTCCGGTAGTATAGATAGTATAGTAGCCCCATTCTATATATATATACAAAGTTTTTTATTCATTAAACAAGCTTTAGATAGTTTTTTTAAAATATTATTTGAAATTTGGATATTTTAATTATATTCGAGAGAAGGAACATGATTATGAAATGTTATAAAAGAATTAAAACGATGTGTCTCCTAAATAGGTTGGGCCATGCATATTCAGTTGGGGGCCAACGAGGAGGCCCAGTACGGCCCACTTATAAAGCTCGAATCATTCTCTGCCATCCAATTGGTCGATTTGGCACGACCCAGTAAAGCCCATACCTGTAAAGAACTTTAAATAGAAATTAATTCATTAAGGCCTAGTTTGGTATTATGATGGCTAAAAGTACTATTTTTATAAGTTGTACTGGGATACTATTAATAGTACGATACTATTCACTCTGTGGCAATTGAATGCTTAAGGATGAGTAGGTGGTTGTAGGGCTGCAAGTCTAGCTCGCCGCTCGCGAGCCAGCTCGTGTTCGATTCGAAATAGGCTCAAAAATGGCTCGTTCGAAATTAATTTCAAATATAAAACGAGCTGAATTTTTTCGCTCGAAAATAATTTCAATCCGAGAACGAGCAGGTCTCTGCTCGTTCGTGTTCGGCTCGAAATAGTTCGAATATATATATATATATATATATAAAATTAAAAATTAAAAATAAAAAATATTAATATTATTAATAATATATTAAATATTTTTTATTAAATATTTTAATTCAAATACACATTTTAATGCATTTTTTATGTACCGCATAGGTACGGACCCAACTCCATATTGAATTTCGAGCTATAAACGAGCCGGTTCGGAATCGAACAATTCCGAGCCAAATTCGAACATGGCTTGAAATTAGCTCAAAAAAAAAAAACTATTTCGAGCCGCTCAAATTCGGCTCGATTTAAATTTCGAGCCGAACTCGAACATGCCTTATTCTGGTTCGAAATTAATTCGAGCCGGCTCGAATTCGACTCGAATCTAATACGAGCCGAATTCGAGCAAGGCCGCGCTCGCTCGTGTTCGGCTCATTTGCACCCCTAGGTGGTTGGTATAATATGAATGACCCAAGGGTGGAAGAGTGTACAGTATATACTATTAATAATATTCTAATTGAACTCCTATTTTTATACTATAAAAAAATAAAAAATTCAAAACCGCCAATGGAGAAGCATGTGGCGGTTGCAACCGTAATTTTAAAGCATTAAAGGAGAAAAAATTATAAGCTTTTTTTTATTTTTTTTAGATCTTCTATAATACAAAAATAGTGCTTTTAGCCACCACATTACCAAACTAGGCCTAAATATATTTTATAATGTGTTGTTTCAAAAGGCCTACATTAGGAATAACTTTTGAATTTCTAACCTAGTCCTTAATGCACTATGTATTGAACTTTTAACTTCTAAAACGCAAACATTAAAAATATAAGCAAAATTTAATCCGTACTTTATGGCATTCAAAAGACCTACTTATTACAGGTCAAAAATTTAGAGTATATCTATATCTATCTTTTATAATTTAGAATTTCCTCATAATCAAAATTCAACTTGTTAAACATATTACAATCAAAGGGCGTACTTATGTAAATAATATGTATACTTCATGCACTACATTATGCATCAATTGTTTAAAATTTACAATTTTCTAACTCTATCCACACTATGTGTAAGGATATATACGTCACCAAATTTCGATTATTACAATCTTATATACATAAAACTTTTAAGTTAAATGCACCAAAATCACCTAAAAGTTTGCTTCTTTATAGATAGTCACTGAAACTTTAAAAATCTTATATACTTTCAAATTCTTATAATAACCCACTAGGTTTATATTATACTAATTTAAATTAACTAAATTAGCTCAAATACTCGAGAAATAATAAAAGACACACAGCATCAATATAGAATTTCACAGTAAAGAAATTAATTTTAGAATTTAATTATTTGAAATTAAATGTGATGGGTTTGATCAACTTTACCCATAGGAGCAATTTTTGGCATAAAAAACACTCACTATATTACAGGCATGCATCTGTTTATTATTTTATTAAAAATGTATAGAACTTATCTCAATTATTACTCTTTAACTTTAAAATTTGATTACATCGTTTATATTTACAGGTTCTATTAGTATATAGGTTTATACAATTCATGCAAGTATAGATTTGCTAAAATAAAAAAATTAACTTAAATTTTGTATCGAAAGAGCTAGCAAATGACTGGAATCAAACAAATTGAAAGATTGGATATTAGAATAAAAATTTTGAAAGATTGGGTAGTCAAAACAAAATGGCTTAAAGTTCGGACTAGTTCTATACATTTTTATCTATTATTTTTCAAACCTTTTAGCTAATACAGATCACTTTAAATTGATGGAATATAAATCTAAATGATTAATTGTAAAAATTTGAGGAATGACAACCAAGCAGGGCAAGAACAAGTGTCCTTCTGTACAAATATTAAGGTTTAACTCCAGCTTAATTTAGCTTAATCATGCCTTATGTTTTAAACACATGGAACTTGAGGTTAATTAGCTTAGCTCACTTATTTTTAGTTTGTTTACACCGTTTTTCGAATGATAGTTATTCAAAAAAAGGGGCATGTAAGTGTTTTCTTAGGAAGCCTTAGGAAATTTGATCTCTTCTTTGGCTTTACAGACATTAAAGCAACATTCAGTCGAGTGCTATCCATGCAGTAGAGGAGCCAAACTTCAAGTACAATAAAAAGGGGAACAATTTAATGAACAAATAATGCATAACAAATAGATAACACAAAAGACTCTTATTTGGTACATCCACAACTAAGAAAGCGAAGCAACATATTGGCTTATCAAAAGAAAAAAATAACAAAAGAAAGAAGCCCGGTGATGTTTCAATTCTGAAGATTCATCTTCTCAAAAAATATTCATCGACAACTGTGGCGTTAATAAGCGATTTCAAATTCACTCAGAAAGCTAAACACTGAAATAACTTGTAGAATTTCTTTATTCATAAAAATGTGGTGGTAGTGGTGGAGACTATGGAGATGTGAACTGCAAATGAATAAATGAGGCTGAGGATAAAGGGATTTGCCACAATACACTTCATAAATGTATGAAGAGTTGTTGATGGATTGACACATCTGACTAGTACATCTTGGGTGGTGGCGGCGATTTATAAATGTATGGAGGAGGAGGTGATGCAGAAGGAGGAGGTGGTGACTTATAAATATAAGGAGGGGGCGGTGAAGGCGAGGGAGGAGGAGGCGACTTATAGATGTAAGGAGGGGGAGGCGACGGAGAGGGAGGAGGTGGTGATTTCTTGACGTAAGGAGGTGGAGGTGAAGGCGAGGGAGGAGGTGGAGACTTGTTTACATAAGGAGGGGGAGGTGAATGTGAGGGAGGAGGTGGTGATTTATTGATGTAAGGAGGGGGAGGTGACGGAGAAGGAGGGGGTGGTGATTTATACATATAAGGGGGTGGAGGCGAAGGTGAGGGAGGAGGCGGTGATTTATAAATGTAAGGAGGAGGCGGTGATGGAGAGGAAGGAGGTGGCGACTTATGCGTATAAGGAGGGGGAGGTGATGGAGAGGGAGGAGGCGGTGATCTATAGATGTAAGGAGGAGGCGACGATGAAGAGGGAGGTGGTGGACTCTTATGGTTGTAAGGTGGTAGAGGGGATGGAGTTGATGGCGGTGGGGTGTTACAATTGTTTGGTGATTCTTTGTCATAGTCGTGATCTTTCTCATGGTCGTGATTTTTGTCATGATAAGATTTGTCATGATCTTCTGTAGCAATAGTCATATAACAAATCATCATGATCAGAAATACATAAACTAGCAGCCTTGCCATTGAAAGAACCACTATCAATGGAAGCTCACCGGCCTATAACACTACCAAAAGAGGCAATAAACGAGACTACTAGGTTTTTTGGATCGTTGGCTTGCATTGCATTAGGCATGGACTAGCCTTTATATAGGCACTGCACCAATACATACATATCAACAATAAGATAAAATATAGGTGGGTTCCCACTAACAATTACAGCTTTATTACCAAGTACACCATGAATTAGAGAATAATTTTTATAAATTTTATATATCTTTTATTAATATATCCATAGCATTAGTACTATGTGCATTTCTAATTGAATAGGAATAATAAAACGTGCTTGCATGACTTCATGTTTTTCTAGGATCTATACGTAGTTAATTAAAAGATTCCTGATTAAAAGCTCATTTGGATACCTTAATTACATCAATCTTTTCATAGTTCATGTGATAATTGAGCTCTTAACATATTAAACTATGTTCCCAGTGACGCTAACAATAGAATTTGTTATGTACATGTTTATGGTCCTAGTTATATGCGTAAAGTTGGTTCTTTAATCACATGTAAATAAAAATACTCAAGGTGTATGACTCTCATAATAATAATAATTTATTTATGGTGCCGGCCTAAAAGTCAACGCCTATAGTACAATATTGTGGTTCTTCAAAATCAATTAAATGATCAACTCAAAGCTAATTAAAGCTAAAGTACATATTGCTAAGACTCGATCTTATTATACTATGCCATTTCCAATAAGATATGTACTATTTTTAACCGAATACTGAAGTCCGGTATTTTTTTAATTTTCGAACAGCGCTAGAGAAATCTATTTGGTGTGATTTATAAAATAGGATATTATTTACAAAAATAAATAGAATATTTTTCACCGACCATTCTGCTTACATACAACGCATTAATTCTGCGTACAATCTTCATTTAAGAAACCTTACTTGATTTCAGAAAAAAGTTTCACATTGATATCTTGGAAGATTTTCTTATAATTCTACACAATTATTTTGAGATTGGCTGATCATTAGGAAGCGAATAATTAAAATATGAGAAAAGGACAATCTCAATCCTAACATAACATTAGGTGATTCAAACTTTCTCAAATTATTCCAATTTGCAGCTGATATGAAGTTTAGTGAAAAATGGCTTTCACCTCTTTTTTAATCAACTATTTAACCATGATCAGCCCCATGAGGCTGTGAAAACTATTACAAGTCTCTTAGAATGTCGCTCGTGTGAGTTGTTGATTTATCGTCACCCGTATTACAGAAGATTTTGATTAGTTCATGCACGCAATTTAATCATGAAGATAGATGAAAATACCAACAAATCAACAATGTATAGATAATCATTTGTAGGGAACCAAATGTATTTCTATACAACTATGCAAGAAAAACAACAAAAGACGGATACCAGTTTGGTAATGTCATAGTAGAATAAACCCACTGAGTACAAATTGGTCATTAATTAGTAGGGGTGTCAACCAGCCGAACACGAGCGAGCTGGGGCCGGCTCGTGTTCGGCTCGTTTCATAAACCAGCCGATCTCGAGCTGGCTCATTAAAGTATCGAGCAGAAATATTCAGCTCGTGTTCGGCTCGTTTATTAACGAGCCAAAAAAAATAAATTTATGAGATCTTATACATTAGATTTTGATCTAATGGTTGAAACTTTGCAAATAAATAGACAATTTTATAATTGAGTTGGGCATTATATTTAGGTTGGCTAAAAATCAAATAATAAAAATATGTATTATATATATATATATATAATTTTTTATTTATATATATAAATATAAATTATATAAATTATATAAATATAAAATATATGTATACGAGCTGTTATCGAGCCGACTATGAGCGAGCTAACCCAGCTCATGTTCCGCTCGTTTATTAAACGAGCTGAAAAATTCAACTCGTGTTCGGCTCGTTTACTAAACGAGCGATTTGATCTCGAGCTCATTCTGAGCCGAACACGAGCTGGCTCGCGAACAACGAGCTAGATTGCCACCCCTAGTCATTAGTATTATAAGTTCGATTCAGCATTCATCATGCGTGCACTAAATCGGGTAACTATCGTTTATTTCCACCACCTCTCAATCCCCTTGGTTAAGTTTTCTTCTAAATTATTTAGCTTAAAATATTGATCAAATTTATCCTAAAATATATTTAAACCAAGTCTGATGTTTGAAGGAGCTAGCTTTTCACCCCTTTTTTCGTGTGATTAGAAGTGGAACCCTTGTAGAATCTTGAGGTTTTGGAAAAATTGTAACATTTGAATTGAACTTGTAATAGTTATTTTGAGATTTATAGTTGTAATAGAATAGTATTTTTATGCTTTAATACGTCACCTCTACGAATTTTCTCGTTTATTTATGTGAATTGATAGATGTTGGTTGTCGCTTGTGTATTTGAAGGAGCCTCATACATATGGCTGATCTCGGCACGCTAGCGGGGACGTTTCGCTCAAACCTGAAAAGTGACATTTCTATCATTTAAAATTTCGTAACTTGCACAATATGCTCTTAATATATCTTCATTAAGAATGTTAAGAAAATATAAAAGCTAGGTTTCCTTTTTTAAGAAAAATAATAATTATGAAATATAAAAAATAAAAAAATGTGTCAGGCCATACTTGCGCCCCAAGCATAGCTTATAAGGGGCTGTTCGGTTCGTAGGTAAAGTATGAATAAAAAAAATTTAGAAAATTATTTTTTTAATGGAAAACTTATTTTCTAGTTTTTTGCCGATTTAGTTTTAAGAAAAAATAGCTTTTGTTTTAAAAAAAAATCACATAGTTTTCTATAAAACCTATAAAAAAAAATTTCCCTCTGAAAACTTTTTTTTCAGAAATTTTTTTTTCATACTTTTCCTAAAAACCAAACTGCCCGGGGGCCGCGACCAAGCAAGACCGATAGCGGTGAAGGACCTAAATAAAAATTAATTCATTAAATATGTTTTTTGATGTACCATTTCAAAAGGTCTACATATTACTAATCATAAATTAGCCACACCTATAGGAATCGAACTCAAGGTTTTCTAGCCCAGTTCATAATGCACAATGTGTTGAACATCCAACACGCGACCATTAAATTAAAAACATGTAGACAATATTTGATTCATTGAATGTACTTTATGGCCTTCAAAAGATTACATATTAAAAGTCATAAATTTAGAGCTTATCTATCTATTACGTGTCAGCAATATTTGACCTGAACATGGGTCTACATCTAAGTTTTTTAGGGAATATTTTTAGTATATTAATGATATGGCTCATAGCAAAAAAACTACTTTGGTATATATCTTCATTAATCACGCCTCAAACTTATATACAAGTTATTGTATGCGCACGTACGGTCCACCATGCATCACAAGCTCTTAAAATCCAACCATAGAATATTACTCCTAATCAGAATTTAATTGCTTGTTAAGCATACACTATGGCACTCAATTAAACAGCCTACTTATTTAAATAATATACTTTAGGCATGTCATCAATTGGATTGGAATTTATAATTTTCTAACCCGTTCCACAATATGTGTACTAAATTACATTTGCAAGCAATTTGCCATCATTACAATCATATACATAAAATTTTAAGCTAAGTGCACCAAGAGCATCCAAAAATTTAATATTTGTCATCCATACTTTCAATTTTTTATAATTAATCTACTATATTTATACTATATTAATTTAAAGTAGTTAATATTAGTCAATTAGCTTTCTCGAACTAGATTCATCTTCAATACATGCTTAAATTGAGATTAATTAGTTCAGCTCACTCATTTTTTGCTCGTCGCATCCCTTTTCAAATGATAATTTTCCAAAAAAAAGGGTTACTTATGTGTTCTCTTAGAAAGTCTCAAGAAATTTGATTTCTTCAGTGGCTTTCTAGATATTCAAGCAACACTCATTCGAGAGCTATCCATGCAGTAAAGAAGCCAAACTTCAAGTACAATACAAGGGGAAATAATTTAATGAACAAATAATACAAAACAAATAAGACAACACCAAAAAATATTATTTGGTACATCCACAACTAAGGAAGCAAAGCAACATATTGGCTTATCAGAAGAAAGAAATATAAAAAGAAAAAAACTAAGCAGTGTTTCAATTTTGAAGATTAATCTTCTCTCAAAATATCCATCGACCACTGCATGCTTTAATAAGCGATTCCAAATTCACGCCGGAAGCTAAACACTCAAGAAACTTGTGTTCATTATTCATAAAGTAGTGGTAGTAGTGGAGAATGTGGAGATGTTAACTGTAAAAATAAAAATAAGGTTGGGGATTGGATTTGCCACACTAGGACTCATAACCATATGAAGAGCTATTGATGAATTGACGCAACTAATTAGTACACATTGGGTGGTGGCGGTGATTTGTTAATGTATGGAGGAGGTGGTGATGCGGAAGGAGGAGGTGGTGACTTATAAATATAAGGAGGGGGCGGTGAAGGCGAGGGAGGAGGAGGCGACTTATAGATGTAAGGAGGGGGAGGCAACGGAGAAGGAGGAGGTGGTGACTTCTTGACATAAGGAGGAGGAGGTGAAGGTGAGGGAGGAGGTGGAGACTTGTTTACGTAAGGAGGGGGAGGCGAATGTGAGGGAGGAGGTGGTGATTTCTGGATATAAGGAGGGGGAGGTGACGGAGAAGGAGGGGGTGGTGACGGAGAAGGAGGGGGTGGTGATTTATACATATAAGGGGGTGGAGGCGAGTGTGAAGGAGGAGGCGGTGATGGAGAAGGAGGAGGTGGTGACTTATGCATATAAGGAGGTGGAGGTGGAGGCGAGGGAGGAGGCGGTGATTTATAGATGTAAGGAGGAGGCGGCGATGGAGAAGGAGGAGGTGGACTCTTATGGTTGTAAGGTGGTAGCGGGGATGGAGTTGGTGGAGGTGGGGTGTTACAATTGTTTGGTGATATTTTCTCGTGGTCGTGATCTTTCTCATGGTCGTGATATTTTTCATTGCCATGATCTTTATCATGATAAAATTTATCATGATCTTCTGTAGCAATAGCCATACAACAAATCATCATGATAAGAAATACATAAACTAGTGACCTTGTCATTGAAAGGACCGCCATCAATGGAAGCTCACTGGCCTATAACACTGGCAAAAGAGGTAACAAACAAGACTACTAATTTTCTTAGATCGTTGGCTTGCATTACATTAGGCATGGACTAACCTTTATATAGGCATTGCACTAACACATATGAACTATAAAAAAAATATAGGTGGGTTCCCACTAAGAATTACAGGTTTATTACCAAGTATATCATGGATAAGAGGACAATATTATATAATTTAAATATATTTGATTAATTTATCCATAGCATTACTATGTGTATGTCTAATTGAACAGGAATAGTGAAACGTGCTTGCATGAAGCCACGTTTTGCTAGGATCTATATGTAGTTAATTAAAAGATTCCTAGTTAATTGCTCATTTGGATACCTAAATGGCATCAATGTTTTCCTAATTCGTGGAATAAGTGAGCTATTGGACTTACTAAACTATGTTCCCAGTGAAACTAACAATAGAATTTGCTACGGATATGTTTATGGCCCTAATTATATGAAAAAGGTTAGTTTTTTAATCACATGTAAATAAAAATATTCTAAGTGTATGAATCTCTAACTTATAATGATAAATTTATTTATGGTGCCGTCCTAAAAGTCACCCTCTATAGTATAACTAGTTAAGAAACCCGTGCAAGCACCGGGTGTACATTAAAAAAAATTACTAATTTTAGGTTGTGCCAAAAATGTTTACATAGCATTACAGTAAGAAAAAATTTATATGCTTATTATTAGAATAAAAAAACTGTAAAAAATAGTTAACAGGCTTTTTTTTGTTTGCAAAAAGTGTATTCTTGAAATGGACAAAATCTGTTTAAGGAGGGAGGTGCATGACTTTATATTGGATGGATTGTTACAATTGCAGGCTTTAGTTTGTCAAACTATATTTAATTGAACTTTTAAAAGAACAATAAAAAAACTAATAAAATATTAGTTCTAGTTTTCGGCATTGATCTTCTATCAAATAAACTACAAAATAGAACATAAAAAAATTTTATTTCCGATGCGACGGGAAGATAATATTATAGTTATTTTTTAGAACATATATATATTCTTATATATGCATAATTATATAAGTACATAAAATTAAATATAACTAAGCAGAATAAAAAATAATTAATGAATGCAACTCGAAAGAGAAGTAAGAAAGTTGAAAGCAAATATAACCAAAACAACCAACCAAATAGGAAACTAATAAATTCGGATACAAAGCAATGCAAAAAAAAGTAAAAAAAAAGAAAGGCAGTAATAAATATAAGAAAACTCACAATCTGAGATACGGATGATAGAAACTGTACTCTCATAGCAATTTGGAAGCAAGCATAAATTACAGTCGAAGTACCAATCTTTTGAGATGATGATACAAATATTCAACTTGATAGCTCGGAGCTAGTTATTCTTATTTATCTAAATTTAAATTTAAATTACATATTTAAATTTCAAATTAAAATTTAGAATTTGAATGCAAATTCAAATATCAAAATCAAAATAAAAAATCCAAATATCAAAATCAAAATAAAAAAATTTAAGTTTGAAATTAAAATTTAAAAAAATTAAATTTGAAATCAAAATTTAGATTCAATTTAAAATTTAAATTCAAAATTCTAATTTCTAATTAGTTTAAAATTTTAATTCATATTAATTCTAGATTTAAATTTAAAATTTTGAATCTTTATTTTGGGGACTTTAAACCCTAAACTCTAAACCCTAAAGTTAAAAACATACAAAGTTTATGAATCAAAATTGACATGCAAAAGAACACTAAATAGGTAATGGCATAATAATTTCGTTAATTATACAATCCCTTTTCATAGCTGCTATTTTATCGTGATGAAATTAAAAGGTTTGAAAACTTGATTGCAAATATATATATATATATATTAGGGACCAAGATAAAAAGTAGTGGAAAGATTTGAGACTAATATGCAATTAAAGATCAAGTCTTATTTTAATATGAATTTTGAATTTAAATTTAAAATTTTAAAATTTTATTTTAAAAGGCTAAATTGAAAAATATACAAAGTTTAGGGACTAAGATTGTCTTATAAAAAAATTCAAGTAGATGCTAATATGATAATTTTATTAATCATAAAATTTTTTGTAACGGCTGGAACATAATTACAATGAAATTAAGAGTTCGAAAAGTTGATTGCAAAAAAAGGTTAAGGACCAAAGTAAAAAATAGTGCAAAATTGAAGACCATAATACAATTAACTTTTAATTAAAATAAATGTGGGCCCCACAATTACCCCAAAGAAGGAGAAGCCTTTTTTAGAATTCGGATTTGATGTATTTAATTAATAATTAATAGAATATATATATATATATATATATTATTATTATTTGGCCGGACCCACCACCACCAAAGGGGCCGGCCCTCCCCTGCTGACGTGGAGGCAGGGGAGGGTCCCTTTTGGTTGCCAAATTATGTAGTGAGATAAATAAATAAATATTTGTGTCCTTCAAAATCAATCAAATAGTCAACTGAAAGCTAATAAAAGCCTAAAGTCAATATTGCTGAGACTCAATCTTATTATACTGTGTCATTTCATATAAGATACTTACTATTATTAATAGAATATTAAAGTTGGGGCTAAAGCATATAGAGATGTATTTTTTTTATTTTTCGATAGCACAACAGCATTCATTTAATTAGTAATATTTTACTCAGTGTGATCTATAAAATGTGTATTGTATACAAAAATAAATAGAATATTTTCACCGACCATTCTAGTTGTATGTAACACATTCTGTCTGCAATCTTTAAAAATATCTTACTGGATTCCAGAAAAAAATAAGCTCAAAATTATTTTGGAAGAAAAGCTCAAAATTACTTGGCCTAATCAGGCACGACTCGAATAGGCCAAAATAATTTTGAGCTCATTTTTACAGCCAAGAATATTACTTAATGATTTTCCTGGCGCTGCCGAAAAATTAAAAAACATATCTCCATATGCTTTTGTCCTGACTTTAATATTCTGTTAAAAATAGTACGTATCTTATCTGAAATGACACAGTATAACAAGATTGACTCTTAGCAATATTGACTTTAGACTTTTATGAGCTTTTAGTTTATCATTTGTTTAATTTTGAATAGAGAGGTGACTGTTAGGACGGCACCATAAATAAATTATTATCACTATAAGTTAGAGAGTCATACGCTTTGAATATTTTAATTTACACATGATTAGAAAACCAACCCTATCCGTATAATTAGGGCCATAAATTAACATATCCATAGCAAATTCTATTGTTAGTGTCACTGGGAACATAGTTTAGTAAGTCCAATAGCTCACTTATTCCATGAATTAGGAAAAGATTGATGTAATTTAGGTATCCAAATGAGCTTTTAATTAGGAATCTTTTAATTAACTACATATAGATCCTAGCAAAACATGCATGGCTTCATGCAAGCACGTTTCATCATTCCTATTCAATTAGAAATACACATATATATAGTAATGCTATGGATATATTAATCAAAGATATTTAAATTATATAAATATTGTCCTCTCACCCATGATGTACATGGTAATATAGCTGCTATTGTTAGTGGGAACCCACCTATATTTTTCCTTATAGTTCTTATGTATTGGTGCAATGCCTATATAAAGGTTAGTCCATGCTTAATGTAATGCAAGCCAACGATCTAAGAAAATAAGTAGTCTTGTTTGTTGCCTCTTTTGCTAGTGTTATAGGCAGTGAGCTTCCATTGATGGCGGTCCTTTCAATGGCAAGGTCACTAGTTTATGTATTTCTTATCATGATGATTTGTTGTATGGCTATTGCTACAGAAGATCATGATAAATCTTATCATGACAAAGATCATGGCAATGAAAAATATCACGACCATGAGAAAGATCACGACCACGAGAAAATATCACCAAACAATTGTAACACCCCACCTCCACCAACTCCATCCCCGCTACCACCTTACAACCATAAGAGTCCACCTCCTCCTTCTCCATCGCCGCCTCCTTCTTACATCTATAAATCACCGCCTCCTCCCTCGCCTTCACCTCCACCTCCTTATATGCATAAGTCACCACCTCCTCCTTCTCCATCACCGCCTCCTCCTTCACACTCGCCTCCACCCCCTTATGTGTATAAATCACCACCCCCTCCTTCTCCGTCACCTCCCCCTCCTTATATCCAGAAATCACCGCCTCCTCCCTCACATTCGCCTCCCCCTCCTTATGTAAACAAGTCTCCACCTCTTCCCTCACCTTCACCTCCTCCTCCTTATGTCAAGAAGTCACCACCTCCTCCTTCTCCGTCGCCTCCCCCTCCTTACATCTATAAGTCACCTCCTCCTCCCTCGCCTTCACCGCCCCCTCCTTATATTTATAAGTCATCACCTCCTCCTTCCGCATCACCGCCCCCTCCATACATTAACAAATCACCGCCACCACCCAATGTGTACTAATTAGTTGCGTCAATTCATCAATAGCTCTTCATATGGTTATGAGGCCTAGTATGGCAAATCCAATCCCGAGCCTTATTTTTATGTTTACAGTTCCCATCTCCACATTCTCCACCACTATCACTACTTTATGAATAAAGAACTACAAGTTTCTTGGGTGTTTAGCTTCCGGCGTGAATTTGGAGTCGCTTATTAAAGCATGCAGTGGTCGATAGATATTTTGAGAGAAGATTAATCTTCAGCAATTGAAACACTGCTTAGTTTCTTCCTCTTTCTATTTTTTCTTTTGATAAACCAATTCTGTTTGTTTGCTTTCTTAGTTGCGGATGTACCAAATAATGCCCTTTTGTGTTGTCTTATTTGTTATGTATTATTTGTTCATTAAATTTTTTTTTTTTTTTGTTGCATTTGAAGTTTGGCTTCTCTATTGCATGAATAGCACTGGAACGAGTGTTGCTTGAATATCTAGAAAGCCACTGAAGAAATCAAGTTTCTTGAGACTTTCTAAGAAAACACTTAAGTAACCCTTTTTTTGGGAAAATTAATATTTGAAAAGGTGTGCGACGAGCAAAAAATGAGTGAGCTAAACTAATTAAGCTCGAGTTATAGTATGTATTAAAGATAGATCTAGTTCGAGAAAGCAAATTGAAGTTAATTAAGATCCTTGTTCTTCCCTGCTGGGTTATCTATCATCCCTCAATTTTTTGCATTTAACAACTTAGGTTTATATTCCATTAATTTAAAGTAGCTAATATTAGCTAAAACATTAAAAGATAATAGACAGATCAATGGCGATGTTATAGACAGCCTTTTCAATGGCGAAAAATGCTCTTAATATTAACTACTTTAAATTAATATCGTATAAATATAGTAGATTAATTATAAAAATTTGAAAGTATGGATGACAAGTATTAAATTTTTGCATGTTCTTTGTGCACTTAGCCTAAAATTTTATGTATATGATTAATGTAATGATGGAAAATTGCTTGCAAATGTAATTGAGTACACATATTGTGGAACGGGTTAGAAAATTATAAATTCCAATCCAATTGATGACATGCCTAAAGTATGTTATTTAAATAAGTAGGCTGTTTAATTGAGTGCCATAGTGTATGCTTAACAAGTAATTAAATTCTGATTAGGAGTATTCTATGGTTGGATTTTAAGAGCTTGTGATGCATATATGGTGGACCGTACGTGCGCATACAATAACTTGTATATAAGTTTGAGGCATGATTAATGAAGATACCAAAGTAGTTTTTTTCGCTATGAGCCATATCATTAATATACTAAAAATATTCCCTAAAAAACTTAGATGTAGACTCATGTTCAGGTCAAATATTGCTGACACGTAATATATAGATAAGCTCTAAATTTATGACTTTTAATATGTAATCTTTTGAAGGCCATAAAGTACATTGAATGAATCAAATATTGTCTATATGTTTTTAATTTAATGGTCGCGTACGATGTTCAATACATTGTGCATTATGAACTGGGCTAGAAAACTATGTAGATCGACCTTTTGAAACGGTACATCAAAAAACATATTTAATAAATTAATTTCTATTTTAGGTCCTTCACTATTGTTGGTCCTTTTTGGTCGTGACCCGGAGCAGGAAGTTTTTGGACGGAATTCTTTTTTTTTTTCAAATTTTATAGAAAACTAGCGTTTTTGTAAAAATTCAAAAAACGATAACAATAATTTTCCATAAAATCTGATTTTTGAAAAAATAAAAGCTAGTTTTTCTAAACAGACAAAAAACTAGAAAATAAATTTTCCATTAAACAAAAATTTTCTTTACTAAAGAACCAAACAGGCCCTTATGCTAGGGGTGCAAGTATAGCCTGACACAATTTTATTTTTTTAAAATGTTTTCTAGTTATTTTCCTTCTTAAAAAGGAAACCTAAACTTGCATATTTTCTTAAGGGCATATGGTCGTTTTAGTGAAGCGTAAGTGCAAGTTACGAAGTTTTAAATGATAGAATTGTCACACACGAGGCTCGAGCGGAAGCATCTCCGGTAGGGTGCCAAGATAATTTAAAACTTCATAACTTTCACTTGTTGTTAGATATTCACGACTTACACTGGTATTAGATTTTCTTCGATACTAGTTTGTTATGACAAAAGCGAAAATGATCTAGTTCGTCGGGCATAAAAATACTAAAATGAGAGAATCAAGAAAGAAAGAAGAAAAAAATAAAACACATCAGTTTTTACG
Organism: Puya raimondii; assembly: GCA_016920855.1. Classification (NCBI taxonomy): domain Eukaryota; kingdom Viridiplantae; phylum Streptophyta; class Magnoliopsida; order Poales; family Bromeliaceae; genus Puya; species Puya raimondii. Next base: position 2,362,064 of record JABWPP010000044.1, on the reverse strand, counting down.
TGGTTCGGCCACTGGCTTACGTCCACGGGCGAAGGCGGAGCGAAAACTTTGCTACTTGTAAAAGGCAGAGTACAAAATTATATCTCTCTCAAAAGACCCAAAAAGATCCGAATCCAAATTATACCCGACGGCAGGGACGGAGCCATTAAGGGGCCCATAGTGGCCATGGCTCTCTCTGAACTTTTAAAAATTACAGAAAAATCCTTTATAGTAAAAATTAAAATATTATAAATTTTAATTTTAGGGGGCCAAATTAATTTTTTTATAAAAGTTGTCCCAATTTTTTTCCGAACTCCTTGGCTCTTTCCCTTCAGCTTTTACAGTCTTACTCTTCCTTGAGCATATTGTCGCTACTGTTGCTAGCAATAGATGATCAGTGAATCTGACAAAAAAAATTTCTTACTATCCGAGATCAAATTTTTATCTATCAAATTTAAATCTTGATCCTTCCGAACCTTAATTTCTGGCTTCGTTCCTGCCCGATGCACACCATAATTATACGGCTCAGCCTCTCACCAACATCAAGTTCGGTGCACTCTCCGATGAGCCTGGCTCGCTCCGCTTTAACGTGCACCCAACTGCCTGGGTTGGCTCTCAGTCTCACGTCGATGCACCTGAGCACCTCTAATACTACAGCCCTCGGTTGGGTCATCGTGGTTATGTATATATAGCATTAGATTAATTAGACTCCAAACCCTAGGAGAAGCATAAGTTGGTGTAGGAGACCTGACAAATGGGCGGGTTGGATAATTTGCAGGTGGATTATTTTACCCGCAGGTCATATGGATATAGATAAAATTTATTCATAAATTTTTAGATAGTCAACATCTTTACTCATACCCGCCCACGGGCGGGCGGGTGGGTATGTGAGTTATTCGTAAGATTTTTTTTTTTTACTCTTATACTTTCCAAATGCAAAACATATATATAATTTTTTTTATTGTATAACACAAATTTTTGTTTGAAATATCATAATACAATAAATAATATAAAATCTTAAAGCGCATAAATTATATAATACAAAAATATTTTATCATCCCAAATTTTTATGATACAAAGTTAATAGAATCAATATCATAAATATTATATATTTTTAATTAAAAAAATATATATACGGGTACTCGTGAATACCTGCGGCTTGCCCAAAATACCCACCACTTAATAGGTACCTTCCCGTTTTACCTATAATTTTTTAGTAAAAAAAACTAATACCTATACCCGTATATTTGCGGGTAATCCACGGGTAACCGCGGGTTTAGATGGAGATTGTCAGGTCTACGTATATATGCTTCCTAGGAACTCTCTCTAAGTCTCCATAGATCTCTCGTCTACCAATTTGACCTAGACCAATTCTAAATCCTAATCTATTTCCAATACAATTAGAATAATTACACATTATGAATCTTTTTAATTTTGCTCTACAAAATTTTAGGCCGCATCACAAATTAGCTCGGGTCCAAAATATTTCGAGACATATTTGACGCTTATGCTTCAGTAAGACAATAATATGCTCTTAATATATCATCCTTAAGAATGCTATGACAACATAAAATCAAACTCCAGGTTTTCTTAACTAGTTCATAATGCACCATAATTTGAACATAAATTGTACTTGCATTCAAAAGACCTACTTATTAAAAGTCATAAATTTGAAGCGTATCTATCTACTATGATTTAGAATTTCCTAATCCAGTGGACAATGTATTGGGACGTGTCAGCAATATTTGACCTGAATATAGGTCTACAGCTAAGTTTAGGAATATTTTTAGTATTAATGAGATGGCTCACCAAAAAAAAAAAAAAAACTATTTAAATAGACAATCACTTAAACTTTAAAAATTTAATATTTGTCATCCATACTTTCAAGTTTTTATAATTAATCTACTAGATTTCTACTATATTAATTTAAGGTAACTAATATTAGCCAAATAGTCAAGGAATAATAAAAGGCACACAACATCAATATATATAAAAGGGCCTTAATAAAATCAAAATTCAATTTTGAGGTAAAACAATTAATTTTAGCTTTTAACTATTTGAAATTAATTATGGTAAGTGTGGTGAATTTACCCATTAAGAGCATTTTTTGACGTTTTTTTTTTCTTGTAATGTCTATATCACGAGTATCCATCTGTTTATTATCTTTTAACCTTTTAGCTAATATTAGTCACTTTAAACTAATGAAATATAAACCAGAATGGTAAAATGCAAAATTTTGAGGGTTGATAACCAAGCAATGAAGAACAAGAGTCTTTCTAACTCCTAAAAATTAATATGCAGAGACCTCATTGGGTCCAAGTTCAACTCAAGCTTAAATCAGCTATCTCGAACTAGATTTACCTCTTATACATGCAAAACTTGAGCTTAATTAGTTTAGCTCACTCATTTTTAGCTCTTTCGCACCCCTTTTCAAATGATAATTTTCCAAAAAGAAGGATTACACAAGTGTTCTCGTAGAAAGTCTCAAGGAATTTGATTTCTTCCATGGCTTTCTATATATTCAAGCAGCACTCATTCAAGTGCTTACAGAAGCCAAACTTCACGTACAATACAAAGGAAAATAATTTAATGAACAAATAATACATAACAAATAAGACAACACAAAAGGGCATAACAAATAAGACAACACAAAAGGGCATTATTTGGTACATCCGCAACTAAGAAAGCAAACAAACAGAATTGATTTATCAAAAGAAAAGATAGAAAGAGGAAGAAACTAAGCAGTGTTTCAATTGCTGAAGATTAATCTTCCCTCAAAATATCCATCGACCACTGCATGCTTTAATAAGCGACTCCAAATTCACGCCGAAAGCTAAACACCCAAGAAACTTGTAGTTCTTTATTCATAAAGTAGTGGTAGTAGTGGAGAATGTGGAGATGTGAACTGTAAACATAAAAATAAGGCTCGGGATTGGATTTGCCATACTAGGCCTCATAACCATATGAAGAGCTATTGATGAATTGACGCAACTATTTAGTAGACATTGGGTGGTGGCGGTGATTTGTTAATATATGGAGGGGGCGGTGATGCAGAAGGAGGAGGTGGTGACTTATAAATATAAGGAAGGGGCGGTGAAGGCGAGGGAGGAGGAGGCGACTTATAGATGTAAGGAGGGGGAGGCGACGGAGAAGGAGGAGGTGGTGACATCTTGACATAAGGAGGAGGAGGTGAAGGTGAGGGAGGAGGTGGAGACTTGTTTACATAAGGAGGAGGAGGCGAATGTGATGGAGGAGGCGGTGATTTCTGGATATAAGGAGGGGGAGGTGACAGAGAAGGAGGGGATGGTGATTTATACACATAAGGGGGTGGAGGCGAGTGTGAAGGAGGAGGCGGTGATGGAGAGGGAGGAGGTGGTGACTTATGCATATAAGGAGGCGGAGGTGAAGGGGAGGGAGGAGGTGGTGATTTATAGATGTAAGGAGGAGACGGCGATGGAGAAGGAGGAGGTGGACTCTTATGGTTGTAAGGTGGTAGCGGGGATGGAGTTGATGGGGGTGGGGTGTTACAATTGTTTGGTGATTCTTTGTCATGGTCGTGATCTTTGTTATGATCGTGATCTTTGTCATGATAAGATTTGTCATGATCTTCTGTAGCAATAGCCATACAACAAATCATCATGATAAGAAATGCATAAACTAGCGGCCTCGCCATTGAAAGAACCACCATCAATGAGAGCTCACAGGCTTATAACACTAGCAAAAGAGACAACAGACGAGACTACTAGTTTTGTTGGATCGTTGGCTTGTACTGCATTAAGCATGGACTAGCCTTTATATAGGCATTGCACCAATACATGTGAACAAAGAAAAAATATAGATGGGTTCCCACTAATTTCCAGCTTTGTTACCAAGTTTATTATAATTAGATGAGAAGACAATATTTTTATAATTTATAAATCTTTGTTTAATGTATCCCTAGTATGATTATGTGCATCTCTATTTAAATAGGAATAATGAAACATGCTTGCATGAAGCCATGTTTTGCTAGGATCCATATATAGTTATTTAATTAAAAGATTTATAGTTAATTGCTTATTAAGACACCTAAATTACATCAATCTTTTCCTAATTCATGGAATAAGTGAGCTCTTGGACTTACTAAACTATGTTCCCCGAGACACTAACAATAGGATTTGCTATGGATATGTTTGTGGCCCTAATTGTATGCACAAAAGTTGGTTTTTTTAATTACATGCAAATAAAATATTCAAGGTGTATGACTCTCTAACTCATAATGATAATAATTTATTTGTGGTGCCGTCCTAAAAGTCGCCCTTTATAGCATAATATTTTTGTCCTTCAAAATCAATCAAATGATCAACTCAAAGCTAATAAAAGCCTAAATAAAGTCAAAAGCTAAGACTCAGTCTTAATTATTATATATACTATGTCATTTCCTATAAGATTAGTACTATTGTTAACAAACTATTAAAGTCGAGGCTAAAATATATAGAGATATACTTTTCCGTTTTCCAATATTACCGTAGAAATTATTTAATAATCAAAACAATGCAATCTAATTGATGTGACATTATTTTCAAAAATAAATAAACTATTTTCTACTGATCATTCTGGTTTCATACAACGCATTATGCTTACCATCTCAAACAAAACCTCAATTGATACTAGAAAAAAAGTTTATGCATCTCAATGATATATTGGATGATTATCTTTTGGTTCTACACGATTATTGTGAGATTGGTCGATCATTGGCAAATGAATAATTAAAATGACAGAAAAGGGACAATCTCAATCCCAACATAACAATGTACGATTCAAGTTTCCAAGTTAACTTTCCAATTATTTAACTTTTCAATTAAAGGTTGATATGAAGTACAATGATTAAATAAGTTTCACCTCTCTTTTAGTCAATTATTTAATCACCATTGGTCCCATGCAGTTGTGAAAACTATAACAAGTCTTCCAAATTGTCGATCTTATAAGTTGCTGATTTATTGATATTCATAACATAGAAGATTTTGATTAATCTATGTACGTAGATCATGATACACATGAGAACACCAACAACAATATACAGATAATTATTTGTGGAGTTATCTTATAAGTTGCTGATTTAATGACACTCATAATATAGAATATTTTTATTACCTCATGTACACAATTCATGATACGCATGAGAATTACTTTTTGATTAGCTATTGATTAATGTAGAAGCTAACAAAATGTAAAAGCTAGGTAACCCTTTTAATTAGCTATTGATCAGTGCTTGTAATTAACAACGGCCGGCATAAACAAATAATCATAATTAGATTGTCATTTAGGAGATTTAATCATTTCATTTTTTGACTTTGAACTACTAATTAGCTTTGAACTCACTTAATTACATGTGGAAAGCATGATCTTCTATAAGGAAAGTGGTGGCTCTTATCAAAAAATATCTATTTACATAGAATTAGCATAGGAAGGCCCTATACGTAGACTCCAAAAATTATATTAAATGGAGGAGATTGAGGCTATATATCCAAAAACATACAGGGGAATTGTACTTGCAAATAATTAATTAATTATGCAAATATATATGTCGGTAGGAACTTTAATAGTCCACTTATCCTATGAATTAGGAAAAGATGCACAAAACTAAGTATCCCAAATAGTAGTTAGCAAGAGTATAGATATAATTTAAATCTCATAATCCTATTTGCTATAGCTTTCATGCATGCACGTTTTGGAATTATACATTTATAAAATACTGTTAGTCATGATATATATGGGTATGTATATATTAATGATAACATAAGTTAGTATGGATTTTGTCCTCTTATCCAACTGTATTATATTGGGTAATTAATGAGCTTGAAATCTTAGTGGGAACCAAGCTATGTATATATTAATGATAACATAAGTTAGGAAGGGCGCACTCATCGCACTTAAGGGCTCAGCCACAGCGCTCGCGGGCTTCGACCTGACTCAACCCACCTGGACATTGGGTCTATTGTTGGGCCTCTTGCCGTTAGGTCTCTTGTGGACCACACCCCCACTCAATTTATTAGACTCGCCCAACTCAACTTATTAGTCTTCTTGACCTATTGTCACGAGGCAGAAAGCTGGACCTATTTTTAGCCCAATAATAAATAGCCAACAATATGTATAAGTCACCGCCTCCTCCCTCTTTGTCACCTCCCCCTCCCTACATCAATAAGTCTCCATCTCCTCCCTCACCTTCACCTCCTCCTCCTTATGTATATAAATCACCACCGCCTCACTCTCCTCGCCTAATATATTTCTAGAAGGGTATTTTTGATGTAGATACTTTTAGAAGAGTTTATATATAATTACGGATTAGAGAAAGGATAAATATGAAATTATCCCAATTAAAAAAAAAATAATTACCTATATACCCCTCAAAACTTCTGAAATATCTTTTATACACCTACGTTTTTTTTATTTCAAATACCCCTCATATATTTTTCCGTTATTCAAAAATAACCATACTGTTAATACTCATTAAGTCATCTCGGATTAAATCCGGATTAAACTTTTACCAGAGTTAATAAAAAGAAGTCAAAATAGCTCTTTTACCCCTAATTTAAGGGCAAATAAGAAAACGGTAGAAGGGTATATTTGAAAGAGAAAAATAGTAATTTCACAGAGATAACGGTTATTTCTAACAGTTCACTAACAGATCTAACTCTAGAAATATATTTGAAAGAATTTGGAACGTTAAAAGATATAGTCTGAAACTTTTCAGAGGTATATAAATAATTACCCTTAAAAAAAATGACAAATGGAATGTTTATGCATACAAATAGAATCTTTTATAGTGCTATTTCATAAGAAAAAGGGCCTTAGTGGCCTTAGTGAAATGAAATAAAAGCAAGATTCTCCTGCAACATGCAGCTATATATATGCCCTCTGCCATTTGCTTGGATGGCATCTCTCCAACTCTATGGGAGATGGCAACATCCAACCAAATCAAATTCTCTGATTCTTATTCGGGTTCTGAACTTCGATTTGTATGTTTACAAGGTGATCTATATATTCTGTCTCATGAATTTCTTCTTCTTTTTTTTCAATTTTTTGGTGAAAAGTATAGTAGAGCTGCTCAAGTATAGGATATTTCGATTTTTCTTTGAACCACTCTCTCAACTTTTGATTATTTTGATGAAAATTATTTCGTCAAATAAATTAGAGAGTTTACCAATTCAACCATGAAATTGTAGTTGATGCAACTGTAGAGCATTTAGTATTAGACTGAGCCATTATAGTCTCAAGATACATTCATTAATTTCAACCTTCTATTAAATTATCTTCAACTATTGTTTGCATTAGTTTTAGATAATTTTTATTTTTTTTCTTGCTAAAATAGGCGGAATATTCTGTGCTACTTCCAACTAGCAGTTTTTTTTTTTAATGGAGCTGCTATCTTCTGTCTAAAACTACAGGTTTATTGCTTATAAAATAGAAAGTCACAAAAAATTAATTATAGTTCAATAGCATATATGAAACCAAAAAAAAAAGTACATGTAGAAAATAAGTAAGAACAATGCTAGGTTTACAGCTCAAAAAAAAGTTATAATCCTACAACTTGGCAATCTAAAAGGCTAAGTTTCGTATACTAGTCTTATTAAAAAAAAAAAATATTATAGAAATTTTTTTTTAATAATGCTAAAATCCAAAAAGAATTTGCTCAACTCTAGAACGGGACGTGAGCAGAAAATGGGATGAGTTTTGCAGCTCTTAGTGATTTCATTTTGAGTGAGGAGTAGAATTTTTAATTTTTTCATATTTTTTTCTTCTTTGTTTTTATTTGTTTTTTTTTGTTTTGGTTGCCTTCAATGTTTTTCGAGACCGCGTTGCCTCAATCCATGTAGCTAAATTCATCTGCTAAATGAATGAAGCGGATAACGTGCTATTTTTTTCTCAAAAAAAAAAACTCTAGAATGGAGGGTTGATTATAGACTTAATATTTCTCATTAAAAATATACTAAGTCTACAATAAAATAAGTGTTGTCATTCCTACGGCCCCTTATCTAAGGGCACGTAGGAATGGGAATGGGAAAAAAAAAAGTGATGAAACTAGTAAAAAGAAAATTGATCTTTTTGACAAGGGTGATGTTGAATTTCAACTTATTTTCAATTTTAAAACTAGCATTGCTTTTTTCAACAAAAAAAAAAAAACAAGCTTGCGCGTATGCCACTATCCTGGGGAGTATATATACAATTTTTTTCTCCAGCTTTTGGTCAGAATCTTGGGATTCCGACGCAGCTTCTCCCACCAACAACGCATCCGATTCGATCGCAGCAAATTAAAGGGTTTAAGAATCAACTGAACCCTCTCTTAATTCGTCTCCATTTTTATTTTCTTTTTTCTTTTTAATTCTCAGACTCTTTTCTCCTTCTCCGTCTCACTCTTTGGTGTCGAGATTGATTGAAAGATGGGGGAGCACACTTCTCCCCGGAAACTGCCCGTCCCCGGCCGCCGCAACATCCTCATCACCAGCGCCCTCCCCTACGTCAACAACGTTCCCCACCTCGGCAACATCATCGGATGTAACGCACTCTCTCTTCCTATATATACTATTTGTAGAGTTCGGCTACTATACTTATACTATACTCTGATGAGTACGATAGCCTTCGTACTCATAAATCGTTTTCGATGGTAAAACTTTTAAATCAACAATCCATACCGTTAAACATGATTTAGAGCATTTGAAACCTCTAGAAATTAAATTTCATAATTTTTCGATATTATTTACCTTATAATCAAAATATCTCAAAATTGATAACTTTTAACGGCCAGTATGAAATATTTGTTAGTTTAACTGTGTAAAAGAATCAGAATTGATTGAATTTTTCATAGAAAAGTCTATTCACTATATAGATAAAGATTAATAATTCCGATCTTAAATTGAAAGATCTAATTATCTATTTTTAGAAGGTCATTCAATTTTGACCGTTCATTTAATGTCCGCTTGATGAACTTTATTATAATTTCAAAAAATTGTGAAATTCATTTTTAAGAAGTTTCAAATACTCTAGATCATATTTAGCGGTATGGATCGTCGATTTGGAAGCTCTATCATTGAAAACAACTTATATGTACAAAAAGCTCTATACGCATAAGAGTATACTAGCCCTACTCATTATTTTTAGGCTAAAATACAGAAAACTTTTATACAAATATTCACTTTCGCATTTATCTCCCTCTCCTTCGAAAATTACTATACTATCCACTCGATATTTAAAATTATAACACTTACTATTTTCACACCATTCTGCGCATATGTTGTATATTACAATTGCCTGGCTGCTGATGTACGTAAAAAAAAAAAGTTAATTAGTAAATAGTGAAAAATTCTTTTTCATATATTTATCTAATTTGAGAAAAAAAAAGGTTTATGCATCTCCACCGTTCTAAGAGTAGGTTATTCAACTGCACCATACAGTTTATGCAAATATAATGACGAAATAATAAGTGTGCTGGCGTAAGTGCTACTACTTTAAATTTCAAGAGAGCAAAATAAAAATTTTTTGAAGGGTTTTTTTTTTAATTTTAACCTTTTCTTTGATATAAATTCTATGTCATAACTTCTTGAGCTTAGAATGGCTAAAGAATTTGTTTGGCATGGAAAATATAATATTAGCAATAACTTTTCTTTATAAGAAAATTAAAAAAAAAATTGCTTCCAAACGATGTCTTAAAATACACATTTATTTGAGAATTTATCGATTTTGAAATCAAAGAAGGAAAAGTTACTTTTAGTCAACTTCTATATTTAGTCAACGTCGATCCCATACATTTTAACTTAGCAATCCAATTTATAATTATGGAAAAGATTGAAACTTGGAGATGGGATTGAAATATGAAATAAGAGATTAAGAAGCCTACACGTGAATATAGAGATGCACTAGGTGCGAGGAATGGTTTTTTATTTAATTATCTAATTTGATGCATATGCATGCTTATCTATTTTGTTGCTATTGTTAGTTATTTTTACATCTTTTTTGCTACGAAATAATATCATCGTCATAAAACAAATAAGCAGTTTCAAAAATAAAAAAAAATCATTTTGCTTTTTAGACAAACTTCACAGATGATTAGATTGCGAGGAACACACCACACACTCTATAGCATAGAATTTATATCTAAAACAAAACAATAAAATAGTGACGGCACCGTAACGAAGCCTTAATATATATATATATTTTTTTTTTGTTTCATTTTCTTTGCTCAGGTGTTCTCAGCGCTGATGTGTTTGCTCGATATTGTCGGCTTCGCGGATACAACACGGTATATATTTGTGGGACGGATGAATATGGGACGGCCACTGAGACGAAGGCCATGGAGGAGAATTGTTCCCCAAAAGAGATTTGTGACAAGTTAGCGTTACCTTGTACCATCCTTTTTGGAAGTATAATTTCGAGCAATTTTTATTTAGGCTAAAATACAGAAAACCTTTCTTGTAAATACTCGTTTTTTCACTTTCCCTCCCTGCAGCGTTAATGGAGAGGGCAAAATGATCAAATTGCCCTTACTTCTTCTGGAAGGAAAAAAAATTTAAATGTATTTCTGTCATTTTGAAGGATTTTTTCGATATAAATTATAATAAATAGATGGAATAGTGATGGAACCCTCACGAGGGGGGGCTAAATGCAATATTTTGAAATGTTGAGGGAATAAAATGTAGGTTTTTGAAAGTTAGAGAGAAAAAGTGAAAAAGCGGGTATTTATAAGGGGTTTCTGTAATTTAGCCTTTTATGTAAGTCCTAACTTTTCGATAACTTAAGGAAAAAAATCCCAACTTTCCTATCTAGCTATTCTTGTCAGTCCCTGAGTTATGACTTTTTTAAAGACCTACATGAATAGATAGAAAAGATGGGGACATTTTTGAAATTATCCGAAAAGTTAGGGACTTACATGAAAATTACCCTAAATAGTTTTAGCTGCAGTTATCTTGAATTTCACATACTGTAAATTCCTTTTTTTTTTTTATTGTGTAGTATTTAGCTGCTATTATCTTGAATTTGACATACTCTAATTAAGTAGCATGCATAGGTGAAGTAGTGTTCTAGATGGGCAGTTTCTTTGCTGTTTGTACTGAATTTGATATACTTTATAAGCTTTTTTTTCTCTTTTTTTACAGTTTGTTGATGTGCTTGTATCTGTTTGATAGTGTCTTTGTTGTGTAAACAGATACCATGCTATTCACAAGGAGGTCTACAAGTGGTTCAACATTAGTTTCGACGAGTTTGGCCGAACATCTACTCCGCAGCAAACGGAAATTTGCCAATCCATTTTCCATAGACTGATGGAAAACAACTGTCTCTCTGAAAACACCATGCAACAGGTAAATTTTACATGCATTTTTACAGAAACTGCGAATTTCTTTTCGTGTTGGTCCTTTTAGTATGTTACATTCGTGTTCACATTCTTTGCAGCTTTACTGCGAGACATGCCAACGTTTCTTAGCTGATCGGTTTGTCGAAGGAACATGTCCTATTGCGGGGTGTGATTACGAGTCTGCACGAGGTGATCAGTGTGAGAAGTGCGGAAAACTGTTGAATCCAACTGAGCTCAATGATCCTAAATGTAAAGTATGTGCTACATTTCTTAAATGCCGTAATGCATTATTCAGTTTAATTGCAATCCTCTAATAAGTTACCAATTTGCGTTTTCTTTATAGGTATGCCGAAACACTCCGTGCATTCGTGACACCGACCATATCTTTTTGGACCTTCCCTTGCTGAGAGATAAAGTGGAAAAGTATGTCAATGAAATGTCGGTGGCCGGTTCTTGGAGCCAAAATGCTATCCAATTAACATATGCTTTGTTGAAGGAAGGATTGAAACCTCGTTGTATCACCCGAGATCTTAAATGGGGGGTTCCAGTGCCGCATGACAAGTATAAAGATAAGGTTCTAATAAATTCGATGTGCTTGTTGTATCAGATACATTCCATGTTTCTGCAACTAGAAATCAAATATGCTACTTCAATTATGCATCACATTTTGAAAATTTATTGATGTTTCGCTGGTATTATTGTCGTCAGGTATTTTATGTGTGGTTTGATGCCCCAATCGGATATATATCAATCACGGCATGTTATACCCCTGACTGGGAGAAGTGGTGGAAGGATCCGGACAATGTGGAGTTATATCAGTTCATGGGAAAGGATAATGTTCAGTTTCACACTGTAAGAACAAATAAGTTTTGCTCACTCATTTATCTTATCCCTTTATAGTTTCGACCTCATAGAGTAGGACTCGGTCCGTCCGCTATTACTGCATGTTGGTTTTCAAATACTATTGAGCATTTTATCATCTTTGTTCACTCCAATTCTAGTGTCTTATCGTTGAACATTCCTTTCTATTCAATAGGATAAATTTACATTGTTGTTTTTTCTTAAGGAACAAATGTATATATTCAGTTGCAGAAACAACTATTCTACTATCTGATAGACTACAAAGTGGAATGTGGCCAGGGGAATGTGCAACCTTTGCTCTTGATCCAATCTTTGGTAGTACATATCGGCCCGCAATTATTGCATAAAACAAATGAAATCTAAGATAAAATGAGTTGGTGAAACATGATTCTTTTGTAGGATAATATATGCGTATTTCCTCGATCAGGGTATGTAGTTTCGACAGTATGATTGAACATTTACTCTTCCTCTAATATTTGTGTTTAGATATCCATTTCCAGGTTATGTTTCCTTCTACGCTTATTGGAACTGGTGAAAATTGGACAATGATGAAGACGATAAGTGTTACACAATATTTGAACTACGAAACAGGTATTACTGCTCTTCTGTGATACTAAGCTTGTGACTATGCTACTTATAAGAACCTGATTGCTCAAATTATAACCCAGAGGTGTACTCGCAATTAGGCTATACAACAAGGGTTTCATTGCCCACTTTAAAATCCTAGGAGAGTATTTGCAACTAAATTAATCTCCAAGGGCGTATTTCGCAATTTTTCCTTATTTTAGAACAATTTAAAACAACTTTTATCAGTCAAAATGTTGTGATTATTTTCAAATTTTCTAAACTTCTATGTTTTGGCTAATACTTCGCAATTATTTTGACCTATTTTGTCGGAAACTTGGAAGTCGAAACTAAATTTAGAAAACGCAAAAAATGCTAGAATTTTTCAGGAACATAGACTCCATAATCTCACTCGAAAATGATACTATAACCTATCCTACAAGCATTGATCACAAACAAATATCATTATGTTTAGAAACCACTGCAATGATCATGTCGGAGCTTATTCTTAATCTAATGAGTTCGGTAATATGTTTCCTTTTCATTTCTAAAAGTCTGATTTCGATGGTATGCTTTCCCAATATCGTAAGAAGCACGTAGTGTATTAGCTTGTTAGTGGAATTGAGCCGATGCTATATAAGTTCGGAACATCAGACGCTTATTTATCACTTTGTATCAGTGCTATAATAGTTAGATGTGTAGAATCTCTAGCTATTTTTGCTTGCATTCACTGATTTCATGATCCTCAGGAAAGTTTTCCAAAAGTAAGGGTATAGGAGTTTTCGGCAATGACGCGAAGGATTCAAATATTCCCGCAGAAGTATGGCGGTACTATTTGCTCACCAATAGGCCTGAGGTAAACCATTTGTCGTAAATTAGTTCGGGTGAAGAGTTTCATGTAAATCTTTGCGCATTATGATCTGTAATTTGGTTTACTTTCTCTCGATCTAGGTGTCGGATACATTGTTTACATGGGTGGATTTGCAAGCGAAACTAAACAGCGAGTTGCTAAGTAACTTGGGGAATTTTATCAATCGAGTGTTAAGCTTCGTTGCGAAGCCACCAGGTCAGGTCAATCTTCCTCTATTTAATAAGAAAGTCATTCTTAAGACGCAGCGCTGCTGTTGCTTGACACAAAGTTGTTTTTTATGTAAAGGTGGTGCTGATCAGCATTATCTAACTTGTGCAGTTTGTTCTTTATGAAGTTTATGAGTGTCTCTTCATATGCTTTTTTGGCAACTAAAATGTCAATATATGTCGTAACATAGGCACTCAATCTTTTTCTTCAGGAATTGGATATGATTCAGTTATACCTGATGCTCCTGATGCGGAGTCGCATCAGTTAACCAAGTTACTGGCGGAAAATGTTGCTAAATTGATCGATCAGTATCTTGATGCCATGGAAAAGGTAAATCAATTGATTTGCACTACACAGTTCTGCTTAACTAGGAACTGGAGCTTTAAGTAAAATAGAATAATTTTGTTATCCTTTGTATCATGATGAGACATTTACCCATCTACTATGACAGGTCAAACTAAAACAAGGCCTAAAAATTGCAATGAGCATTTCTAGCGAGGGAAATGGATACTTACAGGTTACTATCGATATACTTATGCTTTTGGATTAAAGAGTTGAGCTAGCATGCTATCAGTGGGAAACGGGCTCCGTTGCCACCCATTTGTTTCGATGATGGAGCCTCCAAATCGACGATCGGCGCCATTGAACGTGATTTATACCACTTGAAGTATCTAGAAACCAAATTTCAAATCTTTTCGACATAATTCACCTAATGATCAAAGGGTTTCAGAATTTGTAATTCTAATGAGCAATATGAGGCATTTTCTCGTTTAACGGCGTAAAGATATCCAAATCAATTGAATTTTGTGTAGAAAATTATTTAAACTATTTAAAACAAGATCTATATTCTTGATCTTGCTTACAAGATTCCTACCATCACTTTTTAAAGGATATTCATTTTCAGCCGTTCATTTTTGTGTCCACTTGATGGACAAGAGAACAATATCGAAAAAGTATGAAATTTGGTTTCTAGATGCCTCAAGTGGTATAGATCATGTTCAACAGTGCCGATCGTCGATTTGGTTCCACCATCGACAACGGAGCTCGTTTCCTACCGATAGCGTTCCAGCTCAACTCTGGATTAAACACTTGTTAATAATTAATGTTTTATGTAGGAGAGCCAATTTTGGAGGCTTTACAAAAAAGATCCATCTTCATGTGCTATTGTAATGAAGACCTCAGTTGGACTTGTGTACCTTCTTGCATGTTTATTGGAACCATTCATGCCTTCTTTCTCTAGTGAAGTATATACTCTCTTTTTGGTTCTTTCAAATCTTTTTTTTTTCTTTTCTTTTTTTTGAGAGAAAGGTAGCTCGCTACCCGCTTCATTCATTCGGCAAATGTTCTTTCAAATCTTATTGATCTTTTTTTGGTTTTGTCATGAATCTTATACTTTTTTCTTTAATTTCCTACAAGGTGTTGAGGCAGCTTAATTTATCTCCAGAAGTACACCTCTCTTTCAGTGGTGAGAAAGGCGACATAGAGAAGGCGAAAAGGCCGTGGGATCTACTACATTCCGGTCACAAAATTGGAGAACCTGAGCCACTATTTAAGGAGCTAGTATGTGTTCTTACTTGCTCAAATTTTAGTCGATTCTTGTCCACGCATTTGTTGCGAGTACGTAAAAATCGTAAAATATTTGTGTTAAATTAACAACGCAGAAGGACGAAGAAGTAGAATTCTTCAGACAAAAATTTGCTGGCAGTCAAGTTGATAGGATTACAAAAGCAGCAGCTGATGCCCAGAGGATTGCTGAGCAGCTGGAAGCTACAAAAATAACAGGTTGAGATGTATTCTATGTTATCGATAAAGTCATTTATCTTTCTTAACCTTTTATTCATGGGAAAACTTCAAATACTATCTTTCTTAACCTTCCCAGAGGATTGCTGAGCAGCTGGAAGCTACAAAAATAACAGGTTGAGATGTATTCTATGTTATCGATAAAGTCATTTATCTTTCTTAACCTTTTATTCATGGGAAAACTTCAAATACTATCCATGTAGTTTCGCACTTTCTCCCTTTAGTACCATGTGGTTTAAAATGTATCACTTTAGTACTCTGTGGTTTCGTTTTTCTCCTTCCGTTAGATAAGTGACAAAATTAAAATCACATGGTACTAAAGTAAAAATTCAGTAGACCACAGGGTACTAAAGTGAATATTCGATAAACCATAGGTGGGGTATCTGAAGTTTTTTATATATAATTTAACGAAGAGTTAACGGATGTATTGACGGAAAGAGAAAAATAAAACCACAGGGTACTAAAATGATACACTTTAAACCACATGGTACTAAAGTGAGAAAGCATGAAACCACATGTGTGGTATTTGAAGTTTACCCTTTATTAATTGGTCACACTATAAATATCGAAGTGTGGTAGTGCTTGGTTAAATTGATAATCAGTGTGCTATTTATTCACAATAATCTACATTGTTTGGTAAATGGACTGTAATGCTGTTTTGGTTCATGGATTTGTAATTAATGGATCTTAAGACAATCTTTGTGCTCTGGAATGATTTAACTTATTATGCGAAAACAGCACCTATTGGTGTGACACAAGATAATTGGTGTTTCTTTTCCGAGCAATTCTTAAATTTCAAATCCTTATTATTTTTGTTCATTTTTGTTAACAAATATTTTGACTTTGGCCCGGTATAAGATTTACTAGCTCAATTAGAATATCATGATAAATTCAGAGCTTCGGCCTGAATTAATAGCACTCTGTTGTCGGATTCGGCTTTGATTAATCGGATTCAGACTCAGACTATGCAGGCTAAATAAGCATGGTAGGGGCTGGAGGTGATTGTTAAACAACCGTTGTACTCTAAAAGCTTAAACTGAACTCAGGACTTCCTTCTCTGATATCATGTTAAAGAATCGTTGTACTCTAAAAGCTTAAGCTGATAGAGAATGGTGTTTGAATATTTTTATATTTAACAGCGATCATCATCATCAACAAAAGACAATCTTCGTTGTTTAGCTTTCTTAGTTCCTATACCTAATAGTTTTCGGCAGGGTAATTATAGGAATCACTTAGTTTCCTTAGTTTTGTTATCTTCGGCTTTCGTCTTCATCGAGATCCACGTCGACATTCAAAGTTTCCATCATCCTCCATAGGGCGAAACCTTATGTCGTCACCAACAAGTTTCTTGGTTGAAGGTTTCTAATTTTAGGCCGAACTGTTAGGTTCTGCTTGTTGGAGCTTTCTTGGATGAAGAACCACCTTAGGCCAGAGGGTTTCTGGCTTTAGGCCGAACTGTCAAGTTCTACCTGCTAAAGAATTCTTAACCGAAAGTCCACTTTAGGCCAGTGGATGTTTCTGACTCTCATATCACTTGTTACGGCGGTAGGCCTCCAACAAATACGTTCTATATATTTGTTATGGTATATAAAAATTTTCACAAAAAGTGAAATAGAAAAGAGAAGAGAGGAAGAAAAGAAATAAAAGAATCTAGTACGATTTGGTGAAAGCAAACTAAAATAACTTTTTTGAAGAAAACAACTTAGCTGCTTTCTCTAACTTTCGGGCTCGACTTCAACTACCGGCTTCATTAAGCCACAATATTTCTGGCCTCTCTATTTATAACTAAATACATAGAATACTATTCTGATTAAATTTAACTTTAATCACAATTTAAACAACCAAATCTAATAATCAAATAAAGTAAAATCTAATTAATCGTTACCATTATCTCTAGCAGAATCCAGTCGGATTGTTCCTTCACTAGCTCACCTAATTCTTGAATATTTATCTTGTACTTCGTCTTTTTCTTTTTTTTTTAAAAGAAATTGTGAAAGACTAATTTTTTACATTCAACAATTTCATTTTGTGATGTAAGCTTACTTGATGCCATCACTTCCATTAATTTTTTTACTTCAAATTTCATGAACAAGACAAAAGGATAAAGGACAAATATAAACATCAAGAAAGGAAGCAAGAGAAAGATTCAAGAGAGAGAGAGAGAGAGAGAGAGTGAAGAAGCGGCATATATAAATAATCCAGGATCAATGATAACTAAAATAAGAGAGAACAATTACAGGAAAATTATGGTGGTCCAATATGATTAGTTGGAGATCTATTGCAGACATGTTAAATAGATAATCCATAATTTGAAACTTTTTTTTTTTAGAGAGAGAAAGATAGCATGCTATCAGCTTTGGTTACTTCTTTTTAGAAATAAACTTAGCTGAAAATATGAAGCTATTAAGCTTCGAACTTGGAACCTCGAGTACCAACCACTAAACTCTTAGTCACTTGCGCTAGGGACGGTCGGTATAATTTGAAACTTCTTACAGATAATCTTTAAGATATCATAAATTTTGGAGAGAAAATAAAAACCTACATAAGCTCTCCAAAGAGGCTAATTAAAACGCCCCTATTCTTGACAAAACATCCATACTTGTGAAATTTGAAAGAGAATTCCCTTCTTTTATGTTTTATCAGCAGAAAAGAATACGAGACGAAAAAGATATAAAAATAAATAAAGAAGATAATTTTCTCTATTGTTGTTTGGATTAATGAAAAAAGAAAAAGAAAAAGAAAGAGTAGATAAGACACTGACCATCATGAAAGGTCATTTTCTCTCTTCTTCTTTTTTTTCTCATTTCTCTTATTTTTGTCTACTCAATATTCATTGGACATGAAGAGAAAATAATTGTCTCATAACTTTTCTTTTCTCTCATTCTCTCAATCCAAAGGAGTGTTAGGGTTCCTAATTTATGCTTCTATGTGGATTTACATATGGCACTGATAAGTGTTTTTCGATGTAGATAGGCACTAATAAGAAGGTTATAAATATTGTAAGCTGTGAGACAATAAGTTTAGAAAGGCCATTGGAATAAAAAAATTGGGATTACTTTTCATGAGAAGTGTGTGGACAAAGTTACTCCTAAACCATTCTCAATTTTTTCTTTTTGGGCTAAATTATAAAAAGCCTACTTTAGTGCTTGTCTCAATTATTCTTTGCATAAAAAATTACATCAATTATATCTTACATTTTGTCATTATTTCAAATAGATCTAGCTATTTAGAATAAGTGTTGATTCAACTATAAAATTTTGTAAAAATAATTTTACAGATAAAGTTATCTATAAGTAATACAATAGATAACTTTATATTTTTCGTAAGTTGCAAACTAGATATATGTTGAGGTGTAGAACAGTATGATATGTCAATTATTTTAGTAAAGTTTTACAGTCAAATTTATCAATTTTTTAAATTTTTAAATCTATTTGAGATTGTGACAAAGTATAAGATAATAATTAATGCAATTTTTATTCCAGAAAATAATTAAGACTAGAGCTAAAGTGCTAGTGGGCATTTTATAATCAAACCAAGTTTCTTTAAACTTTCTTGGACCATCCTTCCCATCTCCATATGTGATTCTTTTTCTTCCACCCGTATTCTGAAACTCAATTTTGTTGATTTGGATTGCCGGCTTTGAGGTTGTGAGACCCCAGAATTTGAAAAAGTCTTATTTATGAAATATAATACGACTAAATCTCTTAACCCGATTATAATATTTTAGGTGGTGCCTAAACCTAAGAGGTTAAGAAAGTTAAGCGTGCTAGGGCTAATCCCAGAATTTAAAAAAGTCCTATTTCTGAGATATAATAAGACTAAATCTTTTAACTCGGCTATAGTATTTTGGGCGGTGACTAAGCCCACGAGGTTAAGAGAGTTAAAGGCATGTTTGGTTCACCTATTTTAGACTATGGAATCGGAATGAGATTCATTGATTCCAATAATTGTTGTTTATTTTAAAGGAATCGGATTCCAACTCTCATTCCACTTTGGAATGGGAATGACTAAATCTATTAATGGTCCAATCCGGCCTTGAATACCGGATTGGCCCATTCCCAAGTAAACTACTAAAAATTCTCTTCCACCAACACCTCCCCTCCTCTCTCTTCATCACTTTTCTCTCTCTTAATCAAAACACCCTCTCAAAAATTCTAGATTTTCATTCTGATACCCATTCCATTAATGAACCAAACGTCTTGAAATGATTCGTCATTCCATTTTCCATTCCAAAGCAATCCAATTTCATTTTTCATTCCTATTCCAATCGCGAACAAACATGCCCTAAGTGTGTTGGGTGGTGACTAAGCCAAAGAGGTTAAGAGAGTTAAGCGTGTGTTAGGACTAAAATAGTTCTAAAATTGATGACTCCCTGAAAAGTGGAGCGTCACAAGGGGTTGGTTCAATTTTTGCTTGTGCTTTAGCAAAAAATGACTCGTCCCCGTCTTCTTAGAAGGGTGTTTGGTTTTTCGAAAAATATCTCAAAAAATAGTATTCAAGTTTAGTTTAAAAAAAATCATTTTACCATTTTTTCAAATTTTATAAAAAAGGGTATATTTGTTTTTGAATTTTTATTTGAAAAATAAAAACCATGAAAAAAATATTTTTTATGAATGTTTTTGTGAAAAATAAATATTTATACACACCTACTTTTGGATATACTAGTAATATTTACCGCTTAAAACATAAAAAAATGTTACGTGTACATTTAAAAAAAGGGTATATAATTTACACCTTACATTCTGGAGTTTAAAGTTTTTTAAATATAAAAAAATTGACAAGATAATGATCAAATATGGATCTTTGAGTAAAGAAGATGTAAATTTGTATAACTTTTTAAGAGCGTACACTAGCATTGCTCTCAAAAATAGTTTGTCCAAGGAATGGTTAGAAGTTGGAAGTAAAGACTGCTTGCAATGATGCAAACTCAAAATAAATGAAGGAAAAAACAATTTTCTATCTAATCCTAATGCTTTTTTTAGAGTCATTTGCTGGCGGTCACACCATACTTTTTAGGGATAATTATCTATATACTCCTCAAAACTTAAGAAATATCTTATTTATTCCTATTTTTTTCTCTTTCCAATATATCCCTCATACGTTTCTCCGTTATTTAAAAATATCCTTGCAGTTACCACCCGTTAAGTTAACATGGGTTAAACGTGAGTTAAATGTCTACCAGAATTTAAAAAAATCAAAATACATCTTTTGTCCTTAACTTAAGGACAAATAAGAAAAGTTCGTGATGGTAGAAGGAATATTTGAAAAGACCAAAATCAAAATACTTCTTTTGCCCCTGACTTGAGGACAAATAAGAAAAAATTGGTTATAGTAGGAGGGTATATTTGAAAGGATAAATTAGTATTTTTACAGAGATAACGGCTATTGCTAACAGTTCACTAACAGAATTTAACTCTAGAGGTATATTAGAAATATGTTGGAACGTAAAAAAAAGTATATTCAATATTAGTCTCGTAAGAGAGGTAAATTAAAAAGTCGAAAATTTTTCAGAAATATATAAGTAATTGCCCCTACTTTTTAACGCCCCCTATCTGTCAGACTGTCACCCTTTTAACTCTTTTTCTCCCTCCTCTTTCTTTCTCTTTTTTCTCTTTTCCTCTCTTTTTCTCTTTTGTCTCTTTTGTCTCTTTCTCTCGTCTCTTTCTCTATCTAAAATAATGTACGGTAGAAAAGGTTAATAAATTGGGACATATTTGTGATGGTAAAAATGTCATTTTACTTATCCTCTGTTAAAAAATAAACGGTGCTCTAACGGTAACAAACCAGAAAGACAAATATGAATATCACTAGACTTTTGCAAGAATAAATATGAAAAATTAAACTTTTGTAAGAATATATTTGTTATTCGATATGTTTACAGGAAGCTGTATGAAATTAATCATTTCGTTCCAAACACGACAAGCCATACATACACTAGTGTAAAAGATTAGCAATTTGCATGGATGGATCGTTAAGTTATACAAAACTAACCGTTTATCTCCAAAAATTTGAGCTATCAAAAAACGATTCAAACGTGAGCTTAATTAAATGGAAGGAAATTAAATAATGCTAAGAGCTTGCCATGACTTGAATCTAGAACCTTCCGCTCTGATATCATGTTAAATTATATAAAACGATCGTTTATCTATAAAATAATCGTTTATCTTTAAAAACTTAAGTTATTTTTAAAAACTTAAGTTATCAGAGAACGACATTTATATCTCTTATATTCAACAATCATGTAATAGAATTCTCCAGAGGCCAAAACAGTCACATTTTGATGAGCTTATCTCTATTTCACATTTTGATGAGCTTATCTTTATTGTCACCCAAATAAAAGTTATGCAAAGTTTTCTAGCAGCGTCTAAGAACTATTACAGCATTGTTTCTCTTATTTTCCATTCGCATCGAGCACGTACAGATGTTTGTGTCGGCTAGCAGCACTAGATCCTTGCAATATATATACCATATTCCAGGGTATTAATGAGGCTTAGTTACAATCTACTGCACGAAAAAGTCTAGAATGTACCGATTATATTACTGACGTAGCGTTTTCAATTAATAGAATTATCCTCCTTGGATTCATCCGTCCCATTATGATTAATAGAAAAATACTTTTATTATACTTTTCTCTAAAAAAAGAGATATGATTAGTTTGTTACTGATGATGTGGTGCAAGTGTGACACTGTATACTTCCTCCTACTATACATACTATTTTTCAGAGTTATTTTTATTTTCTACACTATATTATTTTTATTTTCAAAGATAGCATTGAAATGTTATTTTTTTAAAAGAAATTATTTTTATTTGTTATATTATATTATTTTATTTTATTTTTTCAAAGTGCCACTGAATTTTTTAATTTCTTGTCAATTTTTGCAATTATTATCGACAAGTTTAGGGTGTGTTTGGATCGGTGGAAAACTGACCCGAAAATTTTTTTTTCTCCGAAAATTAATTTTCGGACGTTTGATTGTCTGGAAAAGAAAAAAAATTGAAAACAAATTGTACAGAAAAAATTGGGTTTTCGTTTTCCACTCAAAACGAGCGGAAAACGAAAACCTGAGGCCAAAAGCACGCGGCTCTTGGGGGCAGGATATGCGCGGTCCACGAGGTCCACTTCACCTCGTGGACCGCGTGAGAGGAGTCCACGGTGGACCATAGACTCATCTCCCTCTTCTATTATATTATATATATATATATAATATAGAATCCAGCTACTATCCTTTTAGGAGGATGGGAGCCTTCGTCCTCCTAAATTTTCTACCGTTCGGATGAAAAAATGTACGGCTAGGATGAGAGTGGTTACGGTTAGGTTGATAGTGGACCCCTTAGGGTTGAGTGGATGGTTGGTTGAATAGTATAATCTAACGGTTGAAAATGATTAAAAGTTAGATCTAACGGTCACAAATTTGATAGGACAAAAGCTTCTATCCTCTTAAGAGGATAGTAGCCGGACTATATATATATATATATATATATATAAAGATAGTATTTTATTTTATTTATAAATATGTTATTATATAATATTTTATTTAGAAATATTATATATAAATATATAGAAATTTATTTATAGTATTAAATATATACTATATAGAAATTTATTTATAGTATTAAATATATACTATTATATATTAGGATTAATTTCATACAGATTCCTGCAAACATAGTGAATGACAAATATATCCCTACAAAATTCAACTTTTATATGTTGTCCTTACAAAAGTCCTGATATTTTCAAATATGTCCTTCTGGTTTGTTACCGTTAGAGAACCGTTAGAAAACTATTTATATTTTCAATTTTGCCCTCACAAATATGTCCCTCCAAAAGCCATAACAGTATAATATAATAGAGATAAAAATATCAAAAACTAACTAAGGTTAAGTATTTAACCTATGGTTAACTAAATTTTTCTAACGGATTCTAACAGTAGGAATATATTTGAAAACATCAGAATTTTTACAGGGACAACATATGAAAGTTGAATTTTGTAGGAATATATTTGTCATTCACTATGTTTGCAGGGACCTGTATGAAATTAACCCTATATATTATATTACATTCTTATTTTATGATATATTTTAAATATATTTTATTTATAAATATTAATTATAATAATAATATTTGTAGTATTTTAATTATTATATATCAATAATCAATAATATATAATATATGAAATAGGACAAAATATATATTATTATAATTTTTCTATTTATTTTTTTTCCTTTCAACCAAACAACCGTAACGGAAAACTATATTTTTTTCCTACAAACCAAACACTAGAGAGTGTAAAATTTATTTTCCTCCGAAATTTTTTTTTACACCGATTTTTTTTTTTACAGTTTTATGTGGAACCAAACACACCTTAGGGCCTTTGGGAAACTAGTTGCTATATATGTTAAAAATGCTGGAGGTAGCTACATAATTTAGTTTGTCTATTTTGGTGAAAAGAAAAGGTTCATTCAATTTTTTTTCCAAATTATTCTCAACCAGTTTTTTCTGCCATTTATGTATTTTCTCTCTTTTTTTCCCATCAAAATTATTCTCAACCAGCTTTTTATTGTAAATATTGTCGAAAAACGAATGTTCAATAATATCTTTAAAACATTAAAAAAAAAAAATACAGCATATAGAAAAAGCCATAAAGTACAGTATACTCAAGTATAATTAAGCCCATTAAATTTAAATATATCATTGGAATGGGATGTATCAATGGTATAAATTTTGAGGCTACTTGCATACTAAACAATATAAAAAATTATAACATTATAAAATTTAATTAAATAGCCTAAAATTATGTGTTCCAAAGACAATTATCCATTAGGACGACACTTTTAAATTTATTATTAAAAAAACTTGATAAGACTAATAAAGATAAATGAAATAAGAAATCGAGAGCCAGATCAATGATGAAAAAAGGAGTCGGTCCAGAAATCAAAAAAGAAACCAGTTCAACAAGAAAACACCGACGAATGATCAAAATTAAGACAAACATAACACGTGGATAGATAATATGAGAATAAATCTTTAAATAAATATGATATAAAATTGCAACCCTACTAGTAGATAGGGATGCAAATGGATCTGGATTGGCGGAGCTCCCGCTCCGATCCACTCCGAATGAGGTGGTAAGTAAAAGCTAAAAATAAAAAACCGTCCTGATCCTTTAAGGAGATAGAAATTTGCTTTTTTTTTTATCCATCTTGAATGAAACGATAAATGAAAATAACAAATAAAATAAATATCAATTCGCTTCTAATCTGTTTAGACTCGCAAAAAAATAAGGCAAAAGATAGAAGATTCCTCCCACCTCCAAATCCGTCCAGTTACATCTCTAGTAGTAGATGTGGAAGTAACATTGCTCGTAACGATTCGAGATGCATCAATTATATTATTTGTTAAATATTATAAATTAAAATCTTAGGTTGTAACGAACAAAGAACGGTCGAAGAGATGAAGAACCGACCCACAGCTGACGTGGTGGACCAGTTCTACCTCATACATAAAACTTCTCCCTCCCCATTTACCCAAACATGGCATGTGAAGTTAAGTTTAGATTATCTCCGGATTTTAATCTTTTTATTATTTTCCAAATAATTTCTTTAAAAAAAAACCCAAATTCCCCAACCACACATATTTGTTTTTTTTCATAAAGTGAAAATGAAAAAAGAAAATAAATTAAAAAAAAAACACACAGGGATAGAGCAACGCACTATTCCTGTGAATGGACATCGATCCACTCCGCCTCGCGAGGACGAGGACGACGACGACGACGACGACGACGACGGGGCGGCGAAGGGCGCGAGAGCCATAGCTCTTCGGAGCCCTCGAAACCCTAATCGAAACCCTAACGCCTGATCGGACCACGTCCGAACCCTAGCTGTGCTCCGGTGTTGCATCCTCCGCCTCGGGAGGCCCCGCGCCGCCCCGCGAGGAGGAGGAGGAGGAGGAGGAGGAGGAGGAGGAGGAGAAGGAGGGGGAGGGGACGCGGCCTCGCCCCGCCCGGAGAAGATGAAGGGCCTCTTCAAGTCGAAGCCGAGAACTCCAGCCGACGTCGTGCGGCAAACCAGGGACCTCCTCATCTACGTCGATCTCCAAGGAAGCTCCCGCGACGCCAAGCGCGAGGAGAAGGTGCGTTGGTTCGATTTTGGTAGTTCTTTTCCCTAATTTGGATAGGGTGTCGTTTGCTTTTGGGATTTGTTTGCTGATTTGGCTGAGATTGGTTTTGATTTGGATTTTGTTGTTGAAGCAGAATAAAAGCTCAAAGCTTGGATTTTTTTTTTTTGGTTTTGTTTTTTGGTGTGTCCTATTTGTGATTTGCGTTCGTTCTAGGGCTACGATTATTTTTCTATTGTTATAGGTGTGTTCGATTAAAGGCTTGTATGATGAAGAAATTTCGGAGGATCTGATTAGGGTTATTTTTTATTAAAATTGAATGCATTGTGCGATTTGCTTGTTTCACAAATTTTAGGGAACTTAAATTGAAATGTATGTGTCATGACTCATGATCGAATATCGAGATCATCTCACAGGTTTTCTTTATTTTGGCTCTGTCAAAAAAGCATTTACATTCATCTAAACTTCGTCGTAGCAGATCTTAGTTATGTAACAATGATTTGAAGAATTTTTTACGTTACAATTTTGAAATCCTAAGAACTTGGTATTTGGTTAAATAACATATAAGATTTCTAATGTAGCACAAAAGGAAACAAGGAATTGTAATATTTCTGCTGCTAGTAGTACATTGCTCTTGTAAATTATCTACTTAGAGAATACGTGCTGCAACATTGAGCCTCCCTTTTATACCAGGTATGTGAGATGCTAAAGTTTATGGACACAGGATTAGAAATTTTGAGAATCATTGGAAGGTAATGGAAAATTGAGAATTAAATGTTATCAGCATGCTGATCTTAGTTTTGCTTACTGATGTAGAATAATGAACGGCATGGAAAATATACATTCATTTTTCTTTCAAAGGTTTAGCATTTGTAGTAATGTGCTTTAAGTCAAGTACTTTTTCATTTTTTTGTCTCTCCTTCTTTGTGCTCAATATTTCTTTTCATCAAGCCCATTTCTGGTTTTCCCAGTTGATCATTTGATTTTCTTCTTGATTTATATGATTTTCATTTTTTTTATCCCCTGATTGCAACACCATAGAAGCAAACTGATGAACAATAAAAAATTAGGCCTTTCTGTTTTTTCCTTTTAACCCTCTGATCAGATTCGTTGTCTAAGTTTAATGTTCGACCTATGTTTTGCAGATGATTGAGTTGAGCAGAAACATACGGGAGTTGAAGTCTATTCTTTATGGGAATAGTGAATCAGAGCCAGTGGCCGAAGCTTGTGCACAGTTAACCCAAGAGTTTTTCAGAGATAATACTCTGCGCCTGTTAATTATCTGCCTTCCAAAATTAAACTTAGAGGTTCGTATATGAACTAATTATATAAATTGATATTAGTTATTTCAACCGACATGAATAATTGACTTGAAATTAAGATGGCTAAATCGTTTCTCTCAAGTGAAAAGAGGGTTGAGCAACTAGTGAATCAAGTTATTTATTCTGTTGGCAGTTGCAAGTATAATTTCCAAGTATAAGCTACACAGTCCTTGCCATTCTATCTTTTTTCTGTTTGTGATAGCTATTAAGATGCTTTAGCATTCCGAATTAGTTCAATGTATGGCTTCTAATGAACTGTTGCAGACTCGGAAGGATGCAACTCAAGTTGTGGCAAATCTACAAAGGCAGCTAGTCCATTCACGGCTGATTGCTTCAGACTACTTGGAAGCAAATAAAGATCTTTTGGATCTTTTAATTTCTGGGTGAGATATGGTTTCCAAGACTTACGGTTTCATTTTCATTCCCTTGTGAAGTCTCCTTCTACCTTTCAAGTAGTTTACTGCTTTCACTTTTAATAGTATGCTTCCAGTAGACACTTTAAAGATCTTGTATTGCAATTTATGTTTTTCCTCACCCCACCCCCCCCACCCCCCCACCCCTTTTTTTTCCTGTCTGTTACCTTTGAGGAAACTGGATCTTTTGTTGTAAATGGTGAATATAAGGAAAATTAGGTAGTGGTTCTAGTTAAGCTTTAATTTTCCCATTGCACATGGTTTGGGCTTCATTGGTATTCTGATAGTGACCTAAGATGTTTGAGATTGGCAGTCTTATTTAGCTATGTTTTCATACTCTTTAATGTAATGTTTGAGAATTAAGCCCATCACAAGAGGTTATTTGTTTAACTAATTATACAATATTCCTAGACATCTGAATTCACAATTGGGCAAATTAAGTTGTTTCAAGAGGAGTAACTGATTACACTATAATAGGTACATTCTCATCTTGATCTATGATAAACAATTATGATATTTCAACACTGTACATTTTGGAAATCAGATCCCTGAAATATTGTAGAATAGGCTGGTGAAAGTAAATATGTAAAGGAATTTGGTCAGAGACTATATCATGCATACATTCATGCATGTATGCACCCATGCATTTATATAGAAGGTCAGGTTCTCTCATTATTTAAGGTCTTGTACCTTGGAATGGTAAGGACCTTTGGAACAATATAATTGAACATGGCTATCTATTTTTATTTCTGTATTATATAAGCAAGCTAATATATCACCTTACAGGTATGAGAACATGGACATTGCTTTACATTATGGTGCTATGTTGAGGGAGTGTATTCGACATCAAAGTATTGCAAGGTAATTATGTTGAATCTCAGTGTAGGATCTTATTATACTTTTTTTTCAAAATTTCCATGGCTAATTTACTGCATGTTAGAAGATGAAAAGAAAATTCAAAAATCAAAATACGAAAAGATACATTCTTCTTTTTTTTTGGTCAATCTCATTTCTCCGTATCCTTTTTTTTTTTCAAAACACCTTTTGCTACATTTTGTACATTTGGGAATCCTGTTGTTTGTTACTAATAAAGTATAAGAACCTAGAGAGACTGAATCTTTTGGAGATTGAAAATAGATCAACTCCTTTTTCAAGTTTAGCTTCTAGTTTAGTTTATCTATTTGCTGGAATTCGATAGCTCACTGCTGATGTTTAAATACAGTTGCTAACTTGAGGTTCTTGATCACAATCACAGAAATAACTTGAGGTTCTCTCACTTCGGTATTTTTTTGTATTCTTAAGCTGCATCAACCATCTAGATGCATCACTTTTTGCCTTTATTAAATGCATCTGTCTGCTTCAGGTTCTGTTTTGTTCAATAGTTTTATATCATTTGGTTCTTTTGAGTTACAATGTGTTATCGAAAATTTTTGTTCTAAAATCATTTGTTTGAAAAGTTCAGTATTTATTTCTGTGATTGTTTTCTTGCAGATACGTTTTGGAATCTGAGAACATGAGGAAGTTTTTTGACTATATAGAGCTCCCAAACTTCGACATAGCATCAGATGCTTCTGCAACATTTAAGGTTGATCTATTCTTTTTCACTATGCTTCATCTTTAATTGCACATTTTGGATTGTATATATTTCTTTTGCGAAACAGATTTATCTTTCATAAGTTCTCTTCATGTGCTGAAAACTTGGGCTTTCGGTGTAATTAGCTTGCTCTAGTGGTATTTTTTATAACAAAAAAGCTTCCGGTAAATTGGAAACTCTGCTTGCAATCTTCGCAAAAGTGAGAGAATATTGGCTGTTCAGTTTGTGATATTTTTTGGCAGTGTTTGTGCTGGGTACGTCATTGCATTCACTTCTGAGATATTGAAAGGGAAAAGATGGACCCTAATCAATATTAAGCGACCACTTTCTGCAACCTGCTGAGAAAATGATGAGATAATTGTGGGATCTCCTAAAAGAGAGTTATTTTTCAGGTTGGTAATGGAGTAAGAAAATAGTACAGGTACCTATGACTTTAGATGAGGTGGACTGGTTTTCTGTTCCTTTAATTTCACCGCGATTAGTGGTGCTACAAAGTTAACCTCGGAGATCAAATTTCACTATTAGAAAGAAGCGATACTTTCCCGTGCATTACATGTGTCTAGGGTGAATTGGCATTTATAGTAACCTATCCTGTATTATTGAGAGATAAAATTATGGCTTTTGAATAGGTAGTAGGAACAATTTCGATATTGTGTTGTGCCCTAGATTCTTGCATGGCTGCTGTACATTGGCATGTAGAAATTACTTTGATGTCTGGGCATTCAGACCTTTTTCTTTGCTGATTTGCATTCAAGTTTTCCTTGATTTCAACCATTGGTGATTCAGTTTCTAAGTATGCTACTACCCATCACTGATTTTGTCATAATGTTCCTTTAGGCTTTATTTTGATTCTGTCATTGTAAAATGCTAGGGAGGAAGCTCTTTGCTATGAGAGGTATCTAGTTTGGGTGGGTGGAAGTAAACTGTAACCACATTTTTATTGCGGTTCAAGTCCTACCAGAAAGTAGACCGACAAGACTACATTTGTCAATGTCATCTGGCCCTTTATTTGTCTAAACTTTGTCATTACATTATTACGTTATGGTCAGAATAACTTGGCCAAGTTACTTGTGTGCGTAGGATATATATGGTATATACTA
The DNA here is from genome assembly GCA_016920855.1 of Puya raimondii. Lineage (NCBI taxonomy): Eukaryota > Viridiplantae > Streptophyta > Magnoliopsida > Poales > Bromeliaceae > Puya > Puya raimondii. The sequence continues at coordinate 2,331,912 of JABWPP010000044.1, read as the reverse complement.
ATTCTTTACCATATTATATCTTTTTCTTGAAGTGAAGAAAAATTTTCTTTCATCGCATTTAGATTTCTGTTTTGCAACACCTGGAAGCAGGATAAATTTATCCCAAATATGTGTTGGATAATTTTAATTTATTGACGCATCTTTAATGTTTTGGAACTTGATTGTGTAGAAACTTAGATTGTTATCAAATAGTGAAAAATGATGCATCCAATGTTGGTCGTAGGCTGTGAGGATGATACATATGTAAATCCCTTGCATAGTGTTCCTCAACAAATGATCCTTGGACTTGTTTCAGTTTATCCACATGTCTATGCCCAATTTTAGTTAGTTGTAAAAGTTGCGTTACTGTACTACAGGAGCTTTTGACCAGGCACAAATCAACTGTTGCGGAGTTCCTTTCTAAAAATTACGACTGGGTGAGTGATCATTCCTTTAACTCAAAAACTTCACTTGACTTAAATATGTTACTTTTGTATTGTAAAATTAGTTGTTCACGTTGGGCTATGTCTTTGTGGATCATTTCGACAAGATATCTTTACTCTTGTTTTTGTCTCTCATATCTTGAAGCATTTGACTATCTGGAGCCTCATAACTATAACTCTCTGATGGTTCAATTTAGTTTTCTACGTGCTGAATACTCCATATGGTGATCACTTGCAGGTTGATGTGCATAATTTGTGTAAGCATGTATAGTGGAACTTTTTTTTTTTTTTTAATGTGGCTTTCCAGAGGAATTGTCTGAAAAATCATTAAAACGAATAATTTGGTTTTTGTTTTTAAATCTATTATCAAGTTTGAAAAATGTGACATGAATCAAACGTGCATCAAACGAGTATCAGTATCATAAATTATCGCATCCCAGTAAAGGCTGTCGAACAATACTAATGAAACATGTCACTGGACTTTGACGAAGGATTTTAACATGTTGCTGAAGTTCTCAAAGTTTGTGCTAGAGATATAGTTAATTTAATGCCCAGAAATGTCTGGTAAGTACATGTTATTGGTGTATAAATATCGATATGTACATGTAATTGTCTGTATATTTAAATGGTTCTTCTTGAGATGCTAGCTCACCAAATCTAGTACTTGGCCACTGATCAGCATTGGCATTTATGCTTGGTTTATGTTCATCATGCTTTTCGGTAATTTTTTACTAAATGTTACCAGCTCCAGGTTAGTCTATGGTATAAGGACATTAGTTCTAAACATGGCAATCATCTAGAAATTTGACTTACGACCTCTAATCTACGAAGCTTTTATTGTTTTTACTTTCATATTTTCCTTTTTCTCTGTAATTTTCTGTAGTGTTGCTCTCTAATGCTATAAATTTCACAGATTTAATAATTATCCTATAGTTGTTCCTGCAACTTTTTCTCGTTGTTCCAGTTTTTTGCAGAATTCAATTCAAGGCTGTTGGCCTCTAGCAACTACATAACAAAAAGGCAAGCCATCAAGGTATTAATTGCTTTGCGATGGGTTTTGTTTCTTTTCCTACAAAGAATGAGAAATTATGTAGATTAAGCAGAAGTAGATTCATTGCGAAATTCTTGTCTAATCACTATTGCCCTTATCTGCTTTCTGTTTCCTTTGGAGGTCCATTTATCTTGTAATTACATTGCCCTTATCGCACTTATAACCATACGTGAAGTAGGACATTTTTAAGGTTTTGGTTTGTTGGTTCATTGTTGTTGTAGTTACTCTGATCATTTTGTGGCCAACTTCTTTATTGAACTCCTGTATTTTTTTGTTTCAGCTTTTGGGAGACATGCTCCTTGATAGAACAAACTCTGCAGTTATGATACGATATGTCAGTTCAAAGGACAATCTTATGGTCCTGATGGATCTTCTCAGGGTATGTGAACCTTGATTATCTAAAAAGATATGTTTTACATGTTTTATTTCTATTTGTTGCTCGTTCCTTAAATCAAGGATTTAAGTGCCCATCGGCACGGGCAGTATCTACCGTGCCGTATCGTGCCAACAAGATATCGGTATGATACAGCCCCCGTGCCGATGGCACGGCTCAAAACCCTCTATTCTTCAAATTAGTAAGTAATTTTCTCAATAAAGTTCAAAAGATTTGATAAACCCTAAACCCTAGTTTAGGGTTTAGGGTTTAGGGTTTAGGGTTTAGGCCGTTAGAATATTTTGTTGCTAAAGAAAATAAATATTTCATGCCATTATGTGTCGGCACACATGTATTTTTTGTGACCGGCACGCATCGGCACGGTTCGACACGCAGCGTGCCGTACCGTGCCGGCAAGTTTCCGACACGATCTCGTGCCACGGCACTTAAATCCATGCTTAAAATGATGAATAGCACAAAAACGTAGGCCAGCTCATTTTTTCTACTTCCAACTTTGTGCATTATATTCTGTTGAAGATTTACACATTACTATTTTTTTCATCGACTATATATTGACTTCTAATATGAGGCATAATTAAGCAAAATCATTGATTTAGAAAAATAATGTTTGTATCTATCAGCAACCAACCTATAGTTTCTAGCTAAAGCTTTAAGCAGAAGAAGGTTGTGTACTACGACCACCACCTCGTCCTCATGCTAAAGCTAAAATCCATTATGGATAAGCAGATCTAAGGCCCCACTGTTCAGAGGACACCCCCATAAAGGCTCGAAGGGGCAGATTTCACTCTTTCCAAATTTTCCTTAATTCTGTTTTGCCTTGTGCTTTCCCTCATTTCACTCGATGTATAATAATCTGAAAATGAGTTTCTTTTTCTTGAAATGGAAACGGCATGATGGGGCAAAATTACCCTGAGTCACAGCGGGGTCCTGGCGCATCCCGCACATACGAAACATCCACAACAAACCTGTCTCAAACACGAATACAGGAGTGTATAAAATAAACATGTATTATAGTCTATGAACATCTATATAAATATAGCAAATACTATACATACAACCACCACTCATCCATACAACCCAAAATAAATATACAACCCCGCTAGCTTCGCTAGCCCAAATATACATATACAGTGCTATATATAAAATATCTCTTGGTGGTCCTCCTCTAGCACACAAGTGTCTAAGGTATGAGATGATGGTACTAAGGGCTCTGGAAAGAAAAACAACAAAAGAGGGCGTAAGAATTACTAAACAGCAGTCACTAAATCACGCAGGTGTACCCAATCAAGCGAAAGTCTAGAGGGACATTCCTTTTCTCCTGTGACAATATGTTGTCTGTAGCCAACATAGTTATTCAAAAGAAAAAGGCACATCTACTTCAATCACTCTTGAAGAGTTTACATAACCCAATATGCGGATTTTCGTTACAAGTCACGTTTCTCACGTCTTATATCCTTAGGATCTATCCATAATCTAGGGTTTCTTAAATCCACCTGACATATTCCTAGGCTATGATATCAACTTAATCTGTCAAGCCCCGGGTCATAGCGGAAGCCCCTGGGTACCTAACAGACCCGCCCGCCGTATGTACGAGACGCACCTCGCACATACGAAGCGTCCACAACCAACCTATCTCAAACACAAATACATGTGTGTATAAAAAAAGCATGTATCAGAGTCTATGAACATCTACAACAACCACTAATCCATACAACCCAAAATAAACATAGATGTTCATAGACTCTTATGTATTGTTATTTTATACACACTCCTGTATTCGTGTTTGAGACAATTACAGCCGCAAAAGTTGAAATGTCTTTTTAAAGAGGACCTTCTCCCATCACAAAGGGAAGTTTAACACTATCAAGGCTTCTACTAAGCATCAGCATGCCTATGGCTTTTCCTCAAATATGAGCGCTTGTCCTATAGATTTTAATATTGATTTCTGTTGATAGAAGCTTACATAGTTCGAACAAACTATAAGTTGGTGTATACCTGATTCTCACAATTACAATGTGTAGATAGCATGTTGGTGATGTGGTTTTGTCAGTATTTTTCATTGTTTCCCCCCTTGCAGGACAAAAGTAAGAACATCCAGATAGAGGCATTCCACGTATTCAAGGTACAATTCAGATGGCTCGGCTTGTTACTTCTACCTTCAATAGATCATTCTTTTTTAGATGTCCAATTCATGACTCTAAATATTTGTTTCGAATTTCAGTTGTTTGCTGCTAACAAAAATAAACCACCCGAGATTGTAACCATATTTGTGGCAAATAGAAACAAGCTCCTTCGGTTTCTTGCCGATTTCAAGACAGACAAAGGTAATCCTTATATGATCTCTTTTTCTACACCTTATCTGGAACGTTTGCAATGAATTCTTTGCACATTTATCTAATTCCTGCACTTTTATCGGTTGAAGTTTGCTTCAGCAACTGCATGATTGATATCTCTGACTTTTACAACTTTGCCTCCATCTTCTATGTTCTTATTGTGCTGCATGTGAGATATCTAAATAATTGGTCATAATTGACTCTCTTTTTATTTTTTTCTCTTGAGCAAAACTAATGGCACTATAACCTGAATTTTCTCCAGAGGATGAACAGTTTGAAGCGGACAAAGAGCAAGTTATGAAAGAGATATCCGCACTCTAAAATGGCGGATTTGCTCTATGTCAACTCTTATGATGTAATCCCAGATGTAGAAGGAAAGTTTGAATTAATAGTGACCGACGGTCCCTTGCATGTTGCACAGTGTATGTATTGTATGGTACCAGCTCACAGTATATGATCTGTTTGATCATGTTGTTGTAATAAAATTATTTCATGTTACTCTAGTATGTGTTGTTCTCATGTTCTTGGAGCCCCTTTGCTTCTGATTAGTTCAGATCTATTTATCATAGCAAGTCGGTGACACAATTAACTTTAAATTGCGCCAGAGCTAAATTTTCTTCTCTGCATAAAGCATTGGCAATTATTTTCAGCAAGCTGTTAGCAGAAGTTTTATAGTGGAAATGCACAGGAACACCTATTTTGAAACACATTTCTTGAAATTTTGATTCTGTATTAAATTGAGAATTTTGTTGAATTTAACTGTGATTCTGGTAAATTTAACTATTTTGAATGATCTTTTAATTTAATTTTAAAAAAAATTCAAACCAAAACAATTAACAAGTTTAGGCAGAAGCTCTAGATATCCAATTCAAACCAGTAGTTTTAGACAGAAGCTCAAGAAGTTCACAATTATATACAAAAGCCACAGGTATATATTACAACTGGTTCAAGCATTAAAAGCTACTGACTTATACATGAGAAAAAGATTATATAAATTTGACCCTTTTCTAAATTTAATTGCCTCCCAAAATCCTCGACTGACCATCTGTTTCTAGAAAAACCAGCAAAACAAGGATACTAAAAATGCAAGAAATTGCCTCACTTCTAATTAGGCTACAAATGAGGTTCAACCTGAACCCACTCAAGCAAATCGAACTAGTAATAAGATTACTGGGAGATATCAAACCCTGTCCGAACACAACGTTCGGCATTTTTCCCTTGAGTTCTTCTACAGAGTTTCCAAAATGCTGCCTTTATAAGTTGTTGATATATAGATAGTTTGAAACACACGATACAGAGGGCATTGATTGATTCATGCATGAGATTTCCAAGTGAATTACTCCTACTACATCGAAGAGTCAACGGCACAGTAATTTGCAGGCAAAAGATACTGACCTTGGATGAGGCCTACTAACTTGAGCTGCCTTCCTATGTGTAGGAGAGTGCCATCAGTATAGACTTTGAAGGAGAGCACCAGCCTGTAGAACAATTGATCTTTATCGGCGTATTAAAAATGATAAAGAATGCCGAAGAGTAAACAGAACTCCGAAAACACGCCATTTGCTACATCGCCCTCTGACTGCTTAGTTGACAACACATCAGAAATTTACTGATTTATAGCGCGCTCAACCAAAAGTAGGAAATGTTACAAGCAACTAATTTGTCATTGTTTTCGAAAGAAGTTGTAGATCGAATTTTGTTTTATCATCTAAGCTAGTTTTCAAATCATAAGTACCCAATACATGTACAGATGAGCATAAACAGAAATGCACAGCTTCTATGTGTGTGTGGAAAGACTAATTAAATAAAGATAGAAATTTGATAAAGCAGGCAGATAATACTCACATGGTTATCAAATTCAGCAACAAATATGCCACATGATTCCAACCTATCATTAGGAGCTCCTCGAGAAAATTGCTCATACTTTTCTGTAAATAATCTCATTTGCGAATTTTGTTCTCATTACTGTCAAAAGCATATTATGCATAACTGATTACAAATACGTACCTTCAACTTGATTGCTGAACAAAGAACTTTCTCCTAATCACTGTGAAAAGGAAGAGAAGAATGAAAAGATGGGACAAAGTAAGATAGCATGCTAACCGATAAATACGTAGAATCGAAAAACGAGCTATGATTGAATCATACCTAACATGTCGCATTTCCATTTGAGTAGCGAGTCCCAAAGTGTCTTGGCACACAATATTTGTCCTATCAGATGCTGATTCCTTCGATCTTTTCTTAGGTGAAAAACGCATCTTGCATCATCAATCTAACCGAGGTTAACAATACTTTCAGTTTGCACCATTTGCCTTTTCAGTTGCTTCAAACAATCATAGATGAGGTTGCTTTGCAGATGCGACTTGTCCCTTACAATGAATTCATGGACCATACCGTTAACCTCGATTGAACTACTCCCTGGAGTTTTCTCTACTCCCATGTTCCGCATCAAAACCCTCACCTTATCAGCCTCCTTCCTCATGTCCGCTTCCACATAAAGGTTAGCCAGCAACACATAGATACCGCTGTCATGTGGGTCCAACTCCAATAGCTTTTGAGCAGCCCGTTCTCCCATAGAAACATAACCATGCATTCTACAAGCAAAGAACAAAGCACCCCAAACAACTGCATCAGGCTTCATGGGCATCGTTCTCACTAGCTCTTCTGCCTCGTCTAAGTGTCCTGCTCGACCTAAAAGGTCGACCATGCACGAGTAGTGTTTCAGCCTTCGCTCAAGTCTGTATTTTGTGCTCATTTGGTCGAAGAACTCTCGACCCTCTATAACCAAACCAGCATGGCAACACGCTGATAATACCCCTATGAAGGTAACCTCATCGGGCTGCAACCCAGTTTCTATCATCTTCAAGAAATGCTTTATCGCATCCTCGGCACGTCCGTGGCTGGACAAGCCACATATTATAGCTGTCCAAGTGAGAGCATTCCTCTCAGGAATCTCTCTAAACACGCGAAGTGACTTCTCGATGTTCCCACACTTTGCGTACATGTCCACTAAAGCAGTCCCAAGCGTGACGTTCAAGGAAAAGCCACATCTCTCGATGTAGCGATGAACCCATATCCCCATTTCTAGGGCTCCAAGTTGGGAGCACGCCGACAAAAGGCTAACCATGGTTACCTCATTGGGCTTCACATTGGATGCTTGCATCTCATGGAAAAGGGCTATGGCCTCCTTATCTCGCTTCCACTGGACATAACCAGCGAGCAAGGCATTCCACGGGACAATATCTCTCTCCGGCATTTCATCGAAAACCTTTCGTGCATCATCCAAAAGGGCAAATTTTGCATATCCCGCAATCATTGTGGTCCATGATACCACCGTCCTCTTAGTCAAACCTTTAAACAACAACTCCGCCGGCTCTAAAGAACCACATTTAACGTACATATCCATAAGAGCATTAGTCAGAGGAACTGTAAACTCTATCTCATTATCTTTTATTAAATGATGGAATTTTCTTCCAAGTACTAAATCCCGTAATTGGGTGCAGCACGAAACCACTCCAATCATCGTGACCGCGTCCGGCTTAACCTTTCCATCCTCCATCTCTCGAAAGAGCTCCAACGCGTCCTTCGGACGCCCGGCGTGAACATAAGCATTGATCATCGTATTCCACGAGACCAAATCTCTCACGCAACTTTCGTCGAACAGCTTACGCGCACCCTCCAATCCACCGCACGTCGCGAACACATGAATCGACGCATTAACAACATAAATATCCCCGCACAATCCCAACCCCACCGCATGCCCGAACAGCCCGATCCCACACCGGCCGTCGCCCGATCGGGCGCAGGCCTTGAGCAAGAACGGAAACGTGTGCTTATCCGGCCGAGCACTCGATCGAAGCATCGACCGGTACAGCGACACCGACTCCTTCGGGTCGCCGCTGTTGGAGTAGCCCCGGATCAGAGCATTCCACGAGAACACATTAGGGTTTTCGAGATTGAGTAGGATCCGTCTCCCGTAGCGCAAATTGGGCGAATTCGAGAGGGCGCAAGAGGAGATCAAGCGGCTGGCGAAGAACGCGTTTGTGATGAGGCCGGAGAGGATCATCTGGGAGTGGATTTGCTTGAGATGGCGCAGGGTGGAGCATTTTCGGTCCAAGAGGGAGAGGAGGGGGTGTAGGGTTTGGGAGGAGGAGGAGGAGGAGGAGAGGGGGGTGTAGGGTTTGGGATGAGGAGGAGGAGGAGGAGGGAGACGAGTGTGGAGAAGGGATGTGGGGGGGTTTGGGAGGAATGGAGGAGTGGGTCGGAATCGGGAGAGGCGGAGAAGAAGAAGAAGCATGAAGAAGAGAGAGAGTCCCCGTTCTCATTAGTTGACTATGCACGAGGCGGGAAGCGTCGTAAAATTTCAAGGGAAATATGCATGAAGATCCCTGAACGTTTAGATTTTCTTATAAACGGACTTTGAATTTTTTTGTTTTCGTAATTACTAATTAGGCCTCCTAAATTTTATTAAATAGTTTAATAGATCCCTCTCCTTAATATAAGTTACTAATTATTCAGCAGTTTTATTTCATGCTTTGCATATATTCTCGTATAGCTTTAAAACATAAAGAGCAAATAATTGTTTCTTGGGGTTCTATTCTACCACATGAAGAATAGGATTATTTAATTAAATAAAATTTTGATAAGATTATTTGACAAATTATAAATTTTAAAAAAATTTATTAAGAAAACGTCCAAATTTTACTGTCGAGCAATGCTACTGGTACACCCTGAAATAGAGGTGTATATCTTACACCCACTCCATCCAAGAATCATTAATTTTCTACTTTTCATATCAACTTTTTTTTATTTTACTAAAAATTCTTTGGGTTTATGTGAACCCTATGACAGGAGGTGTGAGATCTTCACCTCCTTTAGGGGTGTACATGCAGAATTTCTCGGACTTTTTTATAAAATGACCCTAAAAAAATCTGAATTTTGCGAAATGACCTTCTCAAAATTTTATTTGTAAAACTAACCCTCTCCTCGCCACGCGGGCGCCAGGGTGGATATTTCATCTAAAGACGGTGAATCATTCACCGCCTTCAGTAAGGCGGTGAACGATTCACCGCCTTTCTCATATAGAAAAGGAATGCGGTAAACCATTCACCGCATTCATAAGAGATATAAAAATTGTACGTGAATTATATGAGAAATAGAGAAAAAAAGTGAGGTTGTTAGGATTATTCGTGGTTTATTAAAATTTTTATTTGATTGTTAGGATTGTATGGATAGACTATTAGGATTTTTAGTTTGTTAAGATTTAATGTGATTTGTTAAAATTTTTATGTGGTTGTTAAGATTATATTATATATATGATATTGGAAAAAATAGAATAGAGAAAAAAAACAAATAAGGTTGTTAGGATTATTCGTGGTTTATTAAAAAATTTATTTGATTGTTAGGATTGTATGTATAGACTATTAGAATTTTTAGTTTGTTAAGATTTAATGTGATTTGTTAAAATTTTTATGTGGTTGTTAAGATTATATATATGATATAGAAAAAAATAGGATAGAGGAAAAAACAAATAAACGAAAAACGGTGAATAATTTACCGCATTTGTTGGAAATTAGGAAGGCGGTAAATCATTCACCGTCTTTATGAAGACGGTAAATCATTCACCGCCTTTAATAAAAAATTCTAAGATGGATCTCTTTATATCTAAACATTCAATAAAATCTTAACAAACTAAAAATCCTAATAGTCTATCCATACAATCCTAACAATCAAATAAAATTTTTAATAAACCACGAATAATTCTAACAACCTCACTTTTTTTCTCTATTTCTCATATAATTCACGTTACAATTGTTATATCTCTTATGAATGCGGTGAATGGTTTACCGCCTTCCGTTTCTATATGAGAAAGGCGGTGAATCGTTTACCGCCTTACTGAAGGCGGTGAATGATTCACCGTCTTTAGATGAAATATCCACCCTGGCGCCCGCGTGGCGAGGAGAGGGTTAGTTTTACAAATAAAATTTTGAGAGAGTCATTTTGCAAAATTCAGATTTTTTTAGGGTCATTTTATAAAAAAGTCCGAATTTCTCCTTTATCGTCATGTTAAATTTCAAGAAAATATGCATAAAGATCCCTGAATGTTTAGCGTTTCTTGCAAACAGACCTTGAATTTTTTGTTTTCGTAATTACTAATTGGACCTCCTAAATTTTATTGAATAGTTTAATAGATCCCTCTCCTTAATAAGTTACTAATTATCCAGCAGTTTTAATTTCATGCTTTGCATATATTCTCCTAAAGCTTTAAAACATAAAGAGCAAAGAATTGTTTCTTCTATTCTACCACATGAAGAAAACAACAAAAACCAAGAATAGGTTTATCTTATTTTTCAATCCTCATTCTCCACAATTATAAAAACTAAAAAGTTTTTTTTTTCCTTTTTTTTTGGGTGTGTGCGCTTTGAAGTCTTATGAGATTATGAGAAAAACATGCAATCAAAACGGCTTTATAATTAATAACATCAAATGAAATGAGGAGCCTGTTAGACTGCTTAATGAAATTTAAGGAGCCTGGCAACAGAAGTAAAAGTTTGGGGTCAATTAACAGAAGTGCTGAAAGTTCAGAAGATCCTTGTGCGGTTTCCCAAATAGATGTATTTAGACATTTGTGGCAATCTGCCTTCTGCTTCTTACTTAAAAATTAGATGATTGGAGTAAAACTACTGAATGAATGGAGGATCAAATGATTTGTAGTAGTAGTGCAATTCCCCCATCTTATGAACCAAGCATATTTCGTCATTAAACTTTGTTTGGTATTATAAATCTAACACGAAAAGAAAATGTTCATGAAATATTATACCAGTGAAATATTCTCTAAATATGCTATTCAAGTCGAGAGGCCGAATCTAAACAAGGATGTTATTAACAAAGCATGCAAAGTAGTGATGTCAATGGATGTGGATATCTGAAATTTTATCGAGAACCGAACTAGAACCCGAATGATTTAACCAAATCTAAGCAAGGATGGTTTTGATGATTGGGAAGCGATTCAGAATCGAACAGATTTGGGAACAGTTGTGTTTTTTGGGGTTCGATTCTCGACTCTCGCCTTTACTAAAATAAGCAGGCTGACCAGCTTGCAAATTGATTACATCAAATCACATATCGGCAGTTTCGTGTAGTTACGTGTGGAACCGATCGGGGTTGTATCTGTTATTTACAGCAGTAAGATGCGGACAATCAGACACTGAGTTTCGGGCGGTAGTTCGGGCTTGCGAAGTGCTTAGTGAAAGAGTCGACGCAGGCCATTCTGATCCTCTCGGGTGTAGCGGGATTATCGAGCGGGAACCACTCATTTAGACCCTCCTCAGCTCGTGCCGCAATGATTGCATCTTTGATCGCGAATAACACGGCAGACGCAAGGAAGAATGGCGGCTCGCCAACAGCTTTCGAAGAGTGAATTGCCTTTGGATTCGGAACACCCTGCAACATTATCAGTAAAAGATTCGCAATCAATTAACACAGGAAATGCACAGCTCTGCATATAAGATCATAAAATACAAAATTCCTAAGCCTGATGAAATAATGGGTCAAGGAGTTAAAAAAAGAGTAAAAGACATCAAAAAAGCAAAGATGCGACTTATATGAATTTAAAGAAAGCTGTCGAAAATTAAGATTGCAGGCTCTTAAACGGGTTAATAGAAAATTAAATTTTGGATGTAAATTTCTTCTTGCCTATTACAGAAAGAGACTATTTTAAAAGCTTAGTACCTTGAAAAGATCTGCGAGATACAGAACCTACATGTTTCCCACTTTGTTGTTTCTCATTATTGAAGATCTCTTCTTTCTGTTTTGTCAAACTATTGTTGAACACATTTTCCTCAAATTATAGCTTTAATAGCATAGAATTAAATAGCATAGAGATGTATAAACCAAGGATTTAAGTACCGTGGCACGGGGTCGTGTCGGAAACTTGCCGGCATGGTACGGCACGGTGCGTGCCGGGCCGTGCCGATGCGTGCCGGTCACAAAAAATATATGTGTGCCGACACGTAATGGCATGAAATATTTCTTTTCTTTAGCAACAAAATATGCCAATTATTTATTATGTATTTTTATCAAATCTTTTGAACTTTATTGAGAAAATTACTTACTAATTTCAAGAATAGAGGGTTTTGAGTTGTACCATCGGCACAGGGGCTGTATCGTGCCGATATCTTGCTGGCACGATACGGCACGGTGGATACGGCCCGTGCCGATGGGCACTTTAATCCTTGGTATAAACATACCGACTCCAAAATATGAATGAATCACACAGGCTGCGATAGTACTAATTGGTAAGCAAGAGAGCCATTACCTTCAAAAGTGAAACCTTGAATTTCAGAGGTATATCATTTACTGAAGGAATTTTGTAGGTTCCAGGGCCGCAAGTAAACAGGTTGCCGGGTCTAATCCACTTGTGATGAGCATCTCCCCATTTCAACTCTTCCAAGGCAACCCAACCTAATCCTTGTATAAAAGCCCCTTCAATCTGCAACTCAAAGATTTATGGTAAAAATGAAAGAGTTTAAAAAAAAGGGGGGGAAATAAAGGAAAAGATCTTTTCCATTAATTTCAGGCCCCCCAAATAGCAAATTCGTAGAATCATGAACTATTCATTCTATATTACTCACTACTTCATAAGAAAATGATGAAAAATAATTTTTCTAAGGCACCTGTCCAACGTCAATGGCTGGATTAATTGAATATCCAAGATCCATAACAATATCTGCTGTTCTTGTATAGAAATCTCCGGTTAAAGCATCTATTTCAACCTCAGCAAATGCAGCTCCATAGGTGTAGTAGCTGAATGGAGTTCCCTTACCCAGTTTCCAGTCAAACCCAATATTAGGTGTGATATAAAACCCGTGAGCTGAGAGATCTATTCGCTCCATGTAGCATGCATGCGCTAACTGGCAAAATTAACATTTGTGATTCAGAGACATTGTAAAATAAAAATAATCAAAGCACGCATTTATCTTGGTAACCGCAATAGATTGCAAGTCTATAATTATGTGAATGCCATTAAAACATAATGTAAGGAAAACCATCACAACATTTAAGAGGGAAAAAAAATTTAAAATTTCATCGCATAAACTAGTGATTCAGAACAAAGAATTCAACTGGCTGTTACGCTAAAATATAGCAGAAGATATTGAAAGCATCACCTCAGCAAAAGAACTGTGCTTTTGTCTGAGAGCTAAAGGTTCCATGCGGGCCTTAATTTGCTCACAAGCATCTAAAACTGCAGCACCATACATATCCGAACTAGCAGAAGCTGCCGTTGGTGATGCATTAGGAACCTACAGAAAGTGTAATAACATAAAAGTTCATACATCATAAAATGTTCCTACTGAATTATCTCTATTAGTTTTAGAGTAATACTGACCTTATCAGTGCTTGTTTCCGATATGAACACAGAATTGAGTGGAATATTAAAGGATGAGGCGGCAATTTGGGCAACTTTTGTGTGTAGGCCTTGTCCCATCTCAACTCCACCATGCGTCACTAGGACTGTGCCATCAATATAGACTTGCACAAGAGCCCCAGCCTGTAGAGTTATTGATCTATGTAAATCAAATAACATTGGAAAGAGAACGATGAAAAGAAAAAAGAAACCCGGTTTTAGATTCACCGACCAAAAGGAATAGTCATAATTATGTGATTAGTAACTTCGACTTAGAAATTGTATATAATATTCTGCTGCACATCTATAGTTGTTTCTCATTATTTACACTAGATTTTGAACAATAAATATTAAAGTACATGTAGATTGTAGACAGAGCCACAGTCTGTATACAAAAAGAGAAAGAGGAAGGACTGCAGGGATAAAAAATTACTAACCCTCAGTCATGTAATTTTCAGAACCACAAGAAACATCAATTTCTCAAAAACGAAATAAAGAAATCACGCAGTTGATATTTAAAGCAGAAATTCATCTGTAGTATTAATAGGTTATACAAATTCCTTGAATACCTGATTCATGTGCTTTGCAGTGAAGGAGATGCCGAATTTGGTGGGGACCATTGCAACTCCTCGCTTTCTCCAACGATTTTGACAGTTAAAAGAGCTTACTGCTTCGCGAGCATTTTGAAAATCACAAGAGATCTTTAGTTCATCCCACACCTGTCTGATTGTGCAGTTCTCAAGCACTTGTCCATAATGCAGCACTGTCCCTTCATTGTGAAAATTAAGCTCCTGAATATTACCAAATTTAGTTGATTTCGACCATGATGAAAAACAATAATGTTGACAAAAGTAATCTGGAACAAACGAGTATTTACTAATTACCTTTATCTCCTCAGGGCTTTTCTGAAGCTCCGAAGCTATATGTTGAATCCAGTTCTCGGTAATAAGCATGCCCTGTGGGCCCCCAAAACCCCTGAAAGCTGTATTACTTGGGAAATTTGTAAAGCAAACTTGGCCTCGAATCTTGATATGGGGTATATCATAGACATTTTCTGAAGTAAACATAGCACGCTCCAAGACTGAAACAGACAGGTCCAATGAATTCCCACCATTATTGTAGATTTCAAGATCCAATGCCATAACCTTCCCTTCATTTGTAAACCCAACCTGAAGTAATTATTAAAAAAAACTTTCGGTAACCATGATCAACTGAATGAAATTTAAATACAAAGGAAACATAGGACCTAATCATTTCTTCACACAGGATTGTTTTGTAGCTTTAGATTCTATGTATACCAATAATTAACATGACGTTTAAGCTTCTTGCAGAAGCTTAAAGATTGGATTGCATCTGAAAAATCTTAAGCATAACATGCTTTACTTCTGCAAAGTGCAAAACATGCCAATAACAGTCTAAGTTAGTCAACATGGAACCTAGGACATAGGTGAAACCATCAATGCGACCATCTAGAGTCCTCGAACAAGTGGATTAGTAAAATTTTAATAGGTCTAGTCTAGCCATACGAGTCAGGAATACCCAAGGCAAATAGATGGCCAGTACTAGGGTATATGAAGCATGTACAGATGTACATTCTACAAAATAATAATACAAACTAAATAAACCGTCAGTACATTGCACAATTGAAGTTATGACTTAACTGTACACAGGTAGCACTTTGAAGCAACAGAGTACTTTCAATGCCCTTAAATTTTGGTAAACTAATCAAAGTTTAAATCTTCCAGAAAAAAAAGAAGTCGAATAATTAATGAAATCAGTACCTTGTATTTTCCAAGGAAGCTGTGCCGCTGTCCAGTTGTCATCATGTCGACATCCCTGTCTAGAGTAATCTTCACTGGTGTTCTTAAATGATATGATGCTACAGATGCCGCAGCTGCAATGAAGGAAGATCTGGTTTCTTTCCCACCAAATCCACCACCAATGCGCTTTGTCTTGCAAACGACTTTCGATAATGGTAGATCAAGAACATTGGCAGTGTACTCCTGGTTCTTTTGAGGTGCCTGAGCACCAAGAAGAAGGGATATGCAACATTAGACCAATTTAAAGAAATTTATTAAATTTAGAAGAGGCGTGAGAATTAAGTAAATTTATTCCAAGAAACTTGCCTCAGGGAAATGAACGCTATTATATTTATTGATATCATCTTACCATAAAAGTTCACCAGAAATTTTCAGTGACACTTGGAAATAAATCAACATTGCTTTCATCAAATATGATTTCACCAAACAACCAAAACTAGATCCATGTGTGAATAGGTACCCAGCTGAAGTTGTAATAGTTTTCTCTTAAGTTTGATCTCATAAAAAAAAGGATTTCTCAGAAGTTACTCCTTTGCACTTCGTTTGTACAAATGAGAAGGTTTGAATGAAATTTGGCTTATCCTTTAATTATTCTCTTATCATTTAGTAATATATCAAGATTCTTGGAGATAGGCAAGTCCTATTATATCCTTGGTCAACAAAAGCATAACAAACAGTTAAAAGGAGAATTATTCAGCTATAAATATATAGAATAAGAGCTTTCAGAAACCACCAGAAATGTTGCAGACCATCAAACAGCATAGGCATGTTGATATCAAAAGCAAAGTCACATAAAGTTATAACAAGTATAGTCCCTGAAGTTTGACCCAGATTCCAACTTTGTTCTTAGTTGCAATAAAATTAGCCCCTAAATTTGATTTGATATCAAATTAGTCTACAAAGTTCTATTTTTAACAATTTAGTTCCTACCGTCTGACCATGATTTCAATTTCATTAATAAAATTTTGAGTTAACAAAGCAAAGTCTCAGTGTTTGAATGGCACCCTTTTTTGATGATAGATTAACATAAGAACATGACTGTCATGCAGAACAAACTTTAGGGGTTAATTGTTAAGAATGAAACTAAGAGGAAATTGAAATGAAGGTTGACTCACAGAGACTAACTTTGTAACTAACCCTACAGCTTATCATATGGATAGAAGCAAAAAGAGTGGAACATACTTGTGTAGAGGAGATCATATGTACTTCATTTCCAGAATCAACTGTCCAGACCAGACTGGTCTGAGGCTCCAAGTAAAAGTGCTCTTGACCTCCAACCTGAACCTCCCCTTCTATAATCTTGTCGCATGAACCCGACTTGAAACACCATTCCACATCTCCCTTTACCAAGGACCTGGCAGTGTCAGGATGAAAACTGCCAGAATCAACAGCTTCTCTTATAGACAAGATTGCTGGCAAGTCTTCATATTTAATCTCCACTTTACTTGCAGCAGCTTTTGCATTTTCATGAGTATCCGCCACAACAATCCCGATAACCTATAAAGGATAATAGTAAGGATAATAGCATACTAGTGCACTGAAACTTCTCAATTTACACGGTTGTAACAGCAAATTTTTTGCTTAAATGAGTAACTATCCAATGTATTTGTGGGGTATATGTGAAAAAGCACCAAAAAAGAAGCACTGAATAGAGGTTCAATACCTGGCCAACACAGGTAACAACCTCTGAAGCAAAAAGTTCCTCATCGTGAACAATTGGCCCAAGTTTATTACTACCAGGGATATCTTTTGCAAGAAAGAGACCAGAAAAACCAGGTGAAGATTTGGCACGTGAATCATCTATAGACAATATGCGTGCGTGAGCTCTTCTACTCAATATTAAAGCTCCATGCAAAGTATTCTGAGATGTAGGTGTATCATCAGTGTATTCAGCCTCACCAGTCACCTGATAAAGTGCAACAACAGAGAAATCAAATGAATGGCAACGATCTGCAGCACCTTGGACTAACCAATGAAAATAATCAAATGGAGATTCTTAGCTTATAAATTGTAGCCAAACTACCAAAACATGAAGCTAGTTGAATTTTCTACCAGAATTACTCAGACTCGTTAGCATTTAAAACTCTCTCTCTACAAGATGCTTATCAACAAAGAAAAGTTGGTCCTTATGTAAATTAAAAGCATAGAACTATTAGAATATCGAGTTCCCTACAAAAGGTTATAAACAAATAGACAAAAATTACCAATCAATGGAGGGGGGTAAAAAAAAAACACCAATAAAAGAACCTTATCTAAGATGGGAAAACAGTGGTTATTCAAATTTGGGTGAGAATTTAGGATTTTTTAAATAGATTTGTTTCTTTCAATGGTAAAAGCAATCCTCACTGGACCTAACAATTCGTATCAGAAAGGATTTGCACAAAATACCAAAAGCTATCAAATGTAAAATGCAATTAGGTTTGCTTTCAAAATATCTTTATAACCATTGCACAGTTTCTATTTAACATCTTATCAAAAAATAATTCTAGTTGACAATAGGGACCATGTTGAAAGAAGTCTTAACAGATCTTACAAATTAATCATGGAGCCACCTGGTGCATTCAACCTTTCGCACAAGGCTGCCCATTTTGAAAAGATTAAATTGTAAGAATACACGTAACAAACTAAGTAATGACGATGTAAATAACTAAGGGACAAAAAATCGTAAAGTCATAAGCAGGTTACTTACAACCTTTTAAGTTCCCATCAAATGCCAGCAGTACATATTGGCACATGTCAACTAATTAAATTCACCAATAGCTAAGGAATATAAATTAACAAATGGGCCAATTTAAGATATAATTAATGTCCCTGGTACCAAGATTTAAGAAGACTTAAACAACGCATCCAGAAGTTAAAACTACAGTAGTCGATGCTTGCATCAAACTTCTAGGCATCTTCATGAATTTTACGGTTTTTCAGTTTTCACTTTTCACCAGATAGCTGATTAGTTTAGCCGTATGGATATGCGGTGTGGCAGATTTCTGCCATTGGCATATTTAATAAAGTTACTACCTAAGAGATTATTTCCTTTAAAAAAAAAACTAAGATAACAGATCCAAATAGTAACTTGATTAACTTAGCATCTGGATGTGTGATATACAATAGCTAAAATAACAGATCCAGATGCTGTCCTTAAGCAATCCCAACAAGAATCAACTTTTTCAATAAACCAAAATATGTGATATACCTGTAGCTTTGATGAGAGATGAATCATTGGTAGCCCCACGGCTGTTCCATGTCTAGCCAACTCATAACTCTGACTTCCATAAGAGGAAGGCCTTGAGTAAGGCTGTATGGCTGATAGTTGAGTGGCATGCAAACCTTCCTTAAGGTGTCCTTTTACATTCATCTCATGAGTTACCCACATAAAAAATTTAAAAAAGAAACTCAGTGTAAGGGACTTTCGGAATTCAGCCATTCCACCTGGTGCATCCTCTGGAATAATAATGTCCTCTTTTAATACATTTAAAACATCCTCTAACAATTTCTTATCCCATTTCTTTCCCATTAGATATTTCTCTGTTCTTGATGAAGAGAGAGAAAGCGCGGCGACTCCTCCATAAACAATAGAAACATCAGCGATAATCCAGTCTCCATTTTCTTCCCTGATATAAGCACGCATTCCGGCATTTACCAAAGCAATATCATCTTCCCTTCTATGTGCTTGTTTAAACTCTTTCACAAATTCAAAAGGTCTTGTCCATGGTAAAAGTATTGAGAGCAATATCTCGTCATGCCGAATATCAACTTTGCGATAACCAAGAAAGAAATCTTTGGCAAAAACAGTTCTAACATTTCCTTCACAATCAATCAGTCGAAACTTCGCATTTGAAGCCATCCAAAGGGGGTTTAGGTCAGATATTGGACTAGCAGTACAAATATTTCCACCAACAGAAGCAACATTCCTAATTTGTTTCCCAGCAAACCACTTCAACTGCTCCAAAATCGCCCTGCAAGATGAAGTCTCGTAACTGTCTCTCTCTGCTACAACCTTTTGAAGGACTTGTTGGAGCTGTGTCAGTCTCACAGAAGCACCAATCTCAATGCCGTCTTCTCCCACGTTCAATGCATTAAGCTCCGCCACATGGGTAACACAGATAAGCACTTGATACTGCGCATTTTTGAACTTCGTTTCTATCCCTACTTCGGTGTTACCGACAACAAGTTTCGCCTCCGGATAGCAAGACTTGAGATATAACACATGCTGAAGTCTTAGAGGTCTATACCATTTTAAACCACCGAAACCATTTAAACTTAGAGGCATGACTTTTCTCAGAAGCAGCTCAGGAGGAAAGATAAGCTCTTTTTCATTGTAAGAACTTCCATCGGTTTCACTATAAGAAATGGGTCTATGTTGTTTCTTGCCACAAGCTTCAGAAGAGCTTCCACACAAACATGGTTTCCCTGTCGAGGGGCAAATGGTTTGACTGGTAGAGGAGCTTGCTGATGTTGAGTTTGTATATAACGAATCATCGGTTTTAGCGAAACAACGGAATGCATCAACGATCGGCCTATAGCCTGTACAACGACATAAATTTCCAGCAAGGTTTTCTTCGATCTGCTCTTCAGTGGGAGGTTGTTTGTTTGATCTCAATAGTGCATACATAGACATTATGAAACCAGGAGTGCAAAATCCACACTGTGAACCATGAGCCTGAGCTAGAGATTCCTGCATTAAATGTGATAAATTTAGTTCCAAACACAAATATCGAACTAAAAGCCAACAGGTGATTAAAATTAGTGGAAATCAGTATTAGAGACTGCTGACAAACACCTTGAAGTTTTCCCTCAAGAATAAAAGATGGACTACTGAAATCAAGATTAATGAAATCAGGATAGAAAGCATCAAATATTTAATATTAGGATTTGTTGATGCTCCCAAATAAGAAATTCACTAAGGGCCTGTCTCCGAGTTTGAACAAGTTATCCAGTACAACATGTGAAGGATGGGGATTTCTATTGTGACTACAACCTAGGAGTTTAATTGAGCTACTTTAAACAATTTATAGGCTGTTTGTATTACGTGGTTGTAGACATCTTCACTGAGTTTATTTTGTGCAGATTAGAGGTCAGAGATGAAACCTTCAAAGCGCAGAGATAGTAACAGAAGCAAATTCAACTATGAAAGAAGCAAAATTCCGATAGGAAGTGGATTTGTTATGGTATTAACCATCCAAAGTTTAACAAGTAATAACTATAAGTTGTTGGATATAACTACAAAGAGATGATGGATTCAAAGGAACACTAAGAATATTGTCCCAAGCTATAAGCTCAAGTAAAGAGCACTGCAAAATGTTGAGCTACTATTTCAGAGCATAAAGTAAAAATGGTATATAATATACAAATAAGGAAATAGTAAATTACGGATTAACCAGCAAGAAAATTTCTCCCCACAAAAAGGCATGGAAACCATATATTTCTTACTGCCATTAATTAGTATATATTATGGAATAAATAATGTCTTCATCAAACGAATTCATAAGAATAATAGAAAGCATTATATATCACAATATTTAGATGGAAGGAACAAAAAGTTTAAAGAACAATCTAATACCTGGATGGGATGCAAACCACGCTGCCGATTTCCAATACCCTCCACTGTAATTATATGCATTCCTTCTACAGAATATAACGGAGCCAAGCATGCATTGATTGCAAAATGCCTGCACTAGTAACAATTTCACAGCTATAAAACTGCAAAAACTGAAGATTGCATAAAAGTAGCAGCATGTATAAGAAATACTATACGAAACACAGATTGGTAAGGTAAGTGATAGAGATAGAGGACTTT
The DNA here is from genome assembly GCA_016920855.1 of Puya raimondii. Lineage (NCBI taxonomy): Eukaryota > Viridiplantae > Streptophyta > Magnoliopsida > Poales > Bromeliaceae > Puya > Puya raimondii. The sequence continues at coordinate 2,310,692 of JABWPP010000044.1, read as the reverse complement.
GTGTCCATTCCCAATCTAGGAAATACTATAAGAATAATAGAATAGAACTTAAGATTTGAGGTGGATAAATGGAATGAAAAAGACAACAGAAAACATTGACTGCAAAGAATTTGTTTCTAATGCAATGAGCTGAGTAAGGCGAGGAAACTGCTTTGCCACAACTTCCGAAGTTTACGAAGCAATATAGACTGGAAAACACAATTAGGTACTACCAGAGGCACAGATAGGATATCTTACATCGTTTTCTTCATATGCTGATCATAGCAAGAAGCCATCACTGTACAAGCTCCACAACCACCTTCACCACATCCTAGCTTTGTTCCTGTAAGGCCAATATCTGAAACAAATACAAATAATAAGACCAATCATTAACGAAAAAATGAATTGTCACCCATCATCAACAAAGAATGAGAAGTACAAAAGCTGAAAACAAAAAAACAGTAGACTCTCTAGTGACACAAGTATGACAGAAAGACAGCTAAGATTTAGTGTGATAAAAAGAAATAAAAATATCGTATGTGAAATGATTTTTTAGAATTTAGCTCTTATCATCTAGCAAATGGACATTTTTCTCGTGTGTTTAATCATATAGTAAATAGTAGAGTATACTAGTTCTTCTTACCAGCTACCAAAGTAGCACATATGGCATGCACTAGCGCAGTATGCACCTGTATGCCATGCAAGTATGACAGTAGCACGGTATATACGAGGCAAGTATTGGCACTTCAACTTGTTACTAAAATCTCTTAAATAATTGGTCATACGCAGAATTGATAACTCGTGCTAGAAATTAGCATGATACCATTAAAAAAAAAATCAAGTTGAGCATCATCACCTCAATCATATAATCATCAAAATGTAGATACCAGCAAAAATGAGAAAGCTTCACAGAAAATCAGAAGATTCTTACAACAGGAGGAAACTACCAAAAGAGAATTGGTTTAGCATTTAAACAGTAGAAGTTTCGAGCTTCTAATATGGCAAAAAGCTCAAATGAGCTACTATTCCCCAAATATAGAAGTTCCGGTACCGAGCTTCTACATCTAGCTGCAGCAGGAAGCTATTTAACCAGCTTCAATGTTAAAAATTTCTTTAGGCTTCTCCAAACAGCTTAATTCAACAGCACGTCGAAACAGCTTAATTCAACAGCACTTCCACAGTAGCTCCAGCTCAGCCGAATAGGCCCAAAGCACTTCACAAGAAGTAACAACCACTAAAGGCTTAACTTTCTTATAGTTTCTAAAACACTGAAAGCTACAGTTTTCAAATCAAAGGTGAAAAAGATAATTCGCAGAAATTATGTTAATAATTCCACATGCGGATATGATTGAACCTATTGCAAGTAAAATCAATCCCCCTTAATTATAAAAATAGGTAAATTATGCACCCATTCGAGGTCGAATGATTTAGCTCCAAACAATTAATAAAATTTCTCAAAAAATCCACGGTGCTAAGAAAAGTAATTACCTAATCCAAATAAATAGTACAAACAAATAACAAAACCATATAAGACAAGTGCGCATTAATTTTAACTTCAACTTCAATTTCATAACTTTATCCAACGATTCCAACCTCTCTCAATCAAACGAAACCAATAAAAACTTTTACACTTTTGTTCAACAACCTTTTTGCAAAATCCCCAAGAACCATCCGAAAAAACTCATTAGAACACCAATTAAAAGAAAAATTAAAAACTTTCAACAAGGCACGAACCTCTGAGGTATTGGAGAAGGGTGAGGTGAGCGAGCCCATCGGGGAGCACGCGGCGCACGCCATTAACGTAGAGGATCGCCTCCTTCGACCACCCCTCCCCCACCACCAACTCCTTCTCCATCTTCGTGAGAGAACCCATCCCTAACCTCTCGAAATCGCCCCCCAAAATCAATGCTTCGATCACCTCAAACACGATATAGTAGATTAATACAGGAGGAGGAGGAGAAGTTTTTTTTTCTTTTTTCCTTTTTTTAATCGTGGAGCTTATCGCGATTACTGCTTTTCAGCTAAAGAATCCAAAAGATTTGGTCGTTTGCGTTCTCTTTGTTGTTTTTTCCCCTCGTTTTTGTCTTGGGGACTTTTTAATCTTTTGAACGGTGGAACGGTTGCATCTATCGGTATTTGACTCGTTAACAATTGTATCGTACCCCCTCAACTAAGGTGATTTTGAAGTAGGCTCCTCACTGTATTTTTAATATGTTTTAAGTCCTTTTTTATCTTTATTTGAGTTATTTTTTGGTGAATTAAATTAGATTTAACATAAAATCTTAAGCTACTATATTAAATATTATGAAACAATCGTCAATTTCTAAAAAGTTAAGCTACACAAGAATTATATTATTAGTATTAAAGTATCAATAAAAAAATAAAAGTTCTTGTTAGGCACTGTTTCCCTTTTTTTATTTTTTTTAAACAAAATTTTTATATGAAATAGTATAGAAAAAAATGATCAATTGCTCACAATTCTTATATTTAAATTGCTTGTTCGGCAATTAAAAAATAGAAATTTGGAAGTAATATTTTTAGCATCTAATTTTTTTTTTATGTTGTTGCTATCTTTTACTTAATCGAGATACATTATAAGTTAATCAACTATAACAACAACAGAAATTTTTCTACTAGTATATCAAATTACAAGGAACTAATATTTAAAAAAATAAAAAAATAAAAAATTGTAACAATACCAATTGGAAAAAGTTTAAAATATGGCAGTCCCACGAGTGACGTGACGTCTCCAACCAATCAAATTGTTCTTCTAAAGTTCACTCATCTCAATATATTTAGAAAAATATTTTTATTATAATTTTCTCTAAAAAAAGATATGTAACTGACTGGACATAAATGATATGGTGTGATTGTCGCATAGTAAACTTCGTTTATCAACTGGGGCCTAAGATGGTTTTTCTTGTTTGGCTATTTAAAAAAAATGTCATCACCGTTTTTGGGTTGAAACTTGAAGAAAGGTCGCCAGGATGAGGATTGAGAAATGTGACCGAGTTTCCCAATGCAAACTTTCCTCCTTGGAATAGGGAGAGCATCAAATGCCTCACCTACACGAATTTACTGTGCTTACTTGGGATAAGAAAAAAGAAAATAAAAAAAAAAGCCAATTTGTATAAAACATCTACAAGTTTTCTGTTTTTGTGAAAATGGCATCATTTTGAATTTTATAAATTCGACTTGAATTTTTAGTAAACTGATCAAAATACTCTTTTTTTTTTTCTCAGCTTTTTTTCGCTCGTTTGTTTCTCTTCTTTCGCTCCTGGTTTGTCTCCATCGTGGTTTTTTTTCCTCTCCCTTCTCCTCCTCCACCGTCCCTATATCGACGCCGTGCTCCGCTCTCTTACCTCGCCCACACCCCTGCCGACGAAAACTTAGATATGGCATAGATCGCGGAGGTGAGGCTGCGGCGGACCACGGACGGCGACGAGGGTGCTGCAGGTTTGAGGATGACGGGAACGGAGAGCATGTCGAGCAGGGTTGGTGGTTGCGGCAGAGGGCCAGGGAGGGCGCGAAAGCGAAAAAAGATGGAAGATGGTGGAAGAAAAGAAAAAGAAGAATATATATATATTTATAGGAAGATCATTATGTGTCGTGGCTGCTACAGTAAAAGCGAAAAATAGAGAAGAAAGAAAAAGACGACGAAATTGTACTGTTTAGGCGAAAGTTGTACTGTTTGAAATAAAAGTTGTACTCTTTGAGCCGAAATTTGCACTGTTTAATACGAAAGTTGCACTCTTTATGATAAAATTTGTACTATTTGAGACAAAAATTATACTATTTAAATTTATTTAAGACAAAATTGTACCACATAAAATAGAAATTGATTATGCAAGAGGCGGAAAGCATTGTAAAATTCAAGGAAAATATGCACAAAGATCCATGAACGTTTTGATTTTCTTAGAAACAGACTTTGAAGTTTTTGTTTTCATAATTACTATTTAGACCTCCTAAATTTTATTATGGGTTAATTGCATACAGCTTTCTGTAAATATATCAAATAGCAGATATATTCCTACAAAGTTCAACTTTTCATATTTATTTCTATAAAAGTCCTAACGTTTTTAAATATACCCCTATTGTTAGGATCCGTTAGAAAAATATACTTAATCATAGATAAAATACTTAACCCTGATTAGTGAATGAGGTAAATTGACATTTTTATCTCTCTTATATTATTTGTGATGGCAGAAAGAAAGAAAATGACCGTTGAAAATTTTTGGGAGGACATTTCTACATAATTCTAACAGTTAAGCTTTTGAAGAAACATATTTGTGATGATAAAAATATTATTTCACTCATTTTCTGTTAAAAATAAATAGTGTTCTAACGGTAATAAACCAGAGGGGCAAATATAAATACCATTGGTCTTTTATAGGGATAAATATGAAAAGTTGAACTTTATATAGGTATATATTTGCTATTTGAGATGTTTACAGAGAGCTGTATCAAATTAACCCTTTTATTAAATAGTTTGATAGATCCCTCTCCTTAATATAAGTTGCTAAATACACAGTAGTTTTAATCGCATGTCTTACATATATTCTTATATAGCTTTAAAACATAAAGAACAAAGATTTTTTTTCTTCTATTCTACCACATAAAGAATACAACAAAAATCAAGAATAGGTTTATCATATTTCTCACTCCTCATTCTCAACAATTATCAAAACTAAAGAAAAAATATTTTTTTTTAATGTTTTGAAGTCTTATGAGATTATGAGAAAAGACATGGAATCAAAACGGCTATATAATTAGTAACATCAAATGAAGTGAGGGGTCTATTAGACTGCTTAATGAAATTTATGAAGCCTAGCAACAGAAGTAAAAGTTCGGTGTCTATAGTAGTGCAATTCACCCATTTTATGAACCAAGCTTGTTTTGTCATTAAACTTTGTTTGGTATTATAAATCTAACACGAAAGAAAATGTTCATATAAGATTATACCCGTGAAATATTCTCTAAATATGCTATTAAGTCCAGAGACCAAATCAAAATATTCTCTAACTTTGTTTGATCTCTGAAGTTTTATCAAGAACCGAACCGGAACCGGAGTGATTTAACCAAATCTAAACAAGGATGGTTTTGGTGATTGGGAAGCTGATTCAGAATTGAACAGATTTGGGAACAGTTCTGTTTTTCGGGAATCGATTCTCGACTCTCGCCTTTACTAAAATAAACAAGCTTACCAGAAACCAGCTTGCAATTTATTACATCAAATCACATACCTGCAGTTTCCTGTAGTTATGTGTGCAACCGATCGAAAATCGGTTATTTACAGCAGTAAGATGCGAACAATCAGACACTGAGTTTCGGGCGGTAGTTCGGGCTTGCGAAGTGCTTAGTGAAAGAGTCGACGCAGGCCATTCTGATCCTCTCGGGTGTTGCAGGATTATCGAGCGGGAACCAATCATTTAGACCCTCCTCGGCTCGTGCTGCAATGATTGCATCTTTGATCGCGAAAAACACGGAAGATGCAAGGAAGAATGGCGGCTCGCCCACAGCTTTCGAAGAGTGAATTGCCTTCGGATTCGGAACGCCCTGCGACATTATCAGTAAAAGATTCGCAATTAATCAACACAGGAAATGCACAGGTCTGCTGCATAAAAGATCGTAAAATACAGAATTCCTAAGCCTGATGAAATAATGGGTCTAAGAGTAAAAGACATCAAAAAAGCAAAGAATGCGACTTAGATGAATTTAAAGAAAGCCGTCGATTATGAACTATTCAGAATGATACATCGGGGAGAGTAAGTTTGCAGTCTCTTAAACGGAGGATAATAGAAAATTAAAATTTCGATGCAAATTTCTACTCGCCGATTACAGAAAGAGACTATTTTAAAAGCGTAGTACCTTAAAAAGATCTGCGACATATAGAACCTAGATGTTTCGCGCTTTGTTGTTTCTCACTATTGAAGATATCTTCTTTCTGTTTTGTAAAGCTATTGTTGAACACATTTTCCTCAAATTAAAGCTTTAATAGCATAGAGATGTATAAACATACCGACTCCAAAATATGAATGAATCACACAGGCTGCGATAGTACTAATCGGTAAGCAAGAAAGCCATTACCTTCAAAAGTGAAACCTTGAATTTCAGAGGTATATCATTTACTGAAGGAATCTTGTAGGTTCCAGGGCCGCAAGTAAACAGGTTGCCGGGTCTAATCCACTTGTGATGAGCATCTCCCCATTTCAACTCTTCCAAGGCAACCCAGCCTAATCCTTGTATAAAAGCCCCTTCAATCTGCAACTCAAAGATTTACGGTAAAAATGTAAGGGGATTAAAAAAACAGAAAATAAAGGAAAAGAACTTTTCCATTAATTTCAGGCCCCCCAAAATAGCAAATTCATAAGAATCATAAACTATTCATTCTATATTACTCACGACTCAAAAAAAAGAAGATGAAAAATAATTTTTCTAAGGCACCTGTCCAATGTCAATGGCTGGATTAAGCGAATATCCGAGATCCATAACAATATCTGCTGTCCTTGTATAGAAATCTCCGGTTAAAGTGTCTATTTCAACCTCAGCAAATGCAGCTCCATAGGTGTAGTAGCTGAACGGAGTTCCCTTACCCACTTTCCAATCAAACCCAACATTAGGTGTGATATAGAAACCGTGAGCTGAGAGATCTATTCGCTCCATGTAGCATGCACACACTAACTGGCAAAATTAACATTTGTGATCCACAGGCGTCGTAAAACAAAAAAAATCAAAAGGACAAATCTGTCTTGGTAACCACAATAGATTGCAAGTCTATAATTATGTGAATCCCATTAAACCCTAAACGATAGGAGCTTTGTCCAACTATGGAAGATCAAATCTCCCCTGAAAGTCAAGATCTTCGTGTGGTTAGTACTGAAAAGAAAGGTGCTCACTGCGGACAACCTCCGGAAACGGGGTTGGAGTGGTGAGGAGTGCCGTGTTTTCTGTTTGAACGAGAGTGAGACTGTGGACCACCTCTTCATGGGTTGTGAATGTATCAGAGCTCTACTAGAGGAATTTCTCCCAAACAAGTTAGCTCTTCGTAACTGTACCTCTGCCAGTTTGCTCTGGGATGTGAGCAGGCATAAAGGTAGAGCGCTAGGAGGAAGGGAGTTAGCGACAATTGCCACAACGTGATCGGTTGTTTGGTTGGAGCGGAATAGAAGAATTTTTCAGAATACTAAACGCACGGCGAGTTTCTTAGCGACTGAGATACGCTCGCCTAGGGACATCTGGGATCTTTTTTGCTAGTTTTTTTTTTTTTGGAGGCCCAGTTGCCTCGGATTGTAGCCCGACTCATCCTCTAAATGAATGAAGTAGTAGCATGCTACCTTATTCTCAATAAAAGAGAGGAAAAATTTAAAATTTCATCGCATAAACTAGTGATTCAGAACAAAGAATTCAACTGGCTGTTACGCTAAAAATAGCAGAAGATATTGAGAAAGCATCACCTCGGCAAAAGAACTGTGCTTTTGTCTGCAAGCTATAGGTTCCATGCGGGCCTTAATTTGCTCACAAGCATCTAAAACTGCAGCGCCATACAAATCTGAACTTGCAGAAGCTGCCGTTGCTGATGCATTAGGAACCTACAAAAAGTATAATAACATAAAGTTCATACATTATAAAATGTTCCCACTGAATTATTTCCATTAGTTTTAGAGCGCAAGGGCATAATAATTTGATGGCAAATAATACTGACCTTATCAGTGCTTGTTTCCGATATGAATACAGAACTGAGAGGAATATTAAAGGATGAGGCAGCAATTTGGGCAACTTTTGTGTGTAGGCCTTGTCCCATCTCCACTCCACCATGCGTCACTAGGACTGTGCCATCAATATAGACTTGCACAAGAGCACCGGCCTGCAGAGCCGTTGATCGATTGAAATCAAATAACACTGATAAAAGAATGACGAAGAGAAAACAGAAACCCATATAGATTCTCTCCCATCTGCTCCGCTACCCCAGTTTTAGAACCACTGACCTAAAGACGGAACTGTCATCATTATTTCATTCGTAACTTTGACCTAGACTATAGTTGTTTCTCATGATGTACACTAGATATGGAACAATAAATGTTAAGACTATACAAAAAGAGAAAAAGGAATTACTGTAGTGATGAAAATTACTAAGCCTCAGTCGTGAATTTTTCAGACCACCAAGAAACATTAATTGTTCAAAAACAAACTAAAGAAATCACGCAGTTGATATCCAAAGCAGAAATTCATCTGTAGTATTAACAGGTTCTGCAAATTCCTTGAATACCTGATTCATGTGCTTTGCAGTGAAGGAGATGCCGAATTTGGTGGGGACCATTGCAACTCCTCGCTTTCTCCAACGATTTTGACGGTTAAAAGAGCTTACTGCTTCGCGAGCATTTTGAAAATCACAAGAGACCTTTAGTTCATCCCACACCTGTCTGATTGTGCAGTTCTCAAGCACTTGTCCATAATGCAGCACTGCCCCTTCATTGTGAAAATTAAGCTCCTGAATATTACCGAATTTAGACAATTTCTAATGGTGAAAAACAATAATGTTGACAAAAGTAATCTGGAACAAACAAGTATTTACTAATTACCCGTATCTCCTCAGGGCTTTTCCGAAGCTCCGTAGCTATACGTTGAATCCAGTTCTCGGTGATAAGCATGCCCTGTGGGGCCCCAAAACCCCTGAAAGCTGTATTACTTGGAAAATTTGTAAAGCAAACTTGACCTTGAATCCTGATATGGGGTATATCATAGACATTGTCTGAATTAAACATAGCACGCTCCAGGACTGCAACAGACACGTCCAATGAATTCCCACCATTATTGTAGATTTCAAGATCCAATGCCATAACCTTCCCTTCATTTGTAAACCCAACCTGAAGCAATTATATGGAGAAAAAAAACTTTAGGTAACCATGATATGAAATTTAAATACAAAGGAAATGTAGGACCTGATCATTTCTTCGCACAAGATTGTTTTGTAGCTTTAGATTCTATGTATACCAATAATTAACATGACATTTAAGCTTCTTGCAGAAGCTTAAAGATTGAATTGCATCTGAAAAATCCTAACTATAACATGCTTTACTACTGCAAAGTGCAAAACATGCCCAATGACAGTCGAAGTTAGTCAACATGGAACCTAGCACACAGGCGCAACCATTGTCGCGACCATCTAGAGTCCTTGAACATGTGGATTAGTAACAATTAATAGGTCTAATCTACCCATACGAGTCAGGAATACCCAAGGCACAGATGTACACTCTTAAAGAATAGTAATACAAACTAAATAAACCGTCGGTACATTGCACAATTGAAGTTATGGCGTAACAGTACACAGGTAGCACTTTGAAGCAACAGAGGAGTATTTTTAGAGCACTTAAATTTTGGTAAACTGATCAAAGTTTAACTCTTCCAGGAACAAAAAAAGTAAAGTAATTAATGAAATCAGTACCTTGTATTTTCCAAGGAAGCTGTGCCGCTGTCCAGTTGTCATCATATCGACATCCCTGTCTAGAACAATCTTCACTGGTGTTCTTAAATTATATGATGCTACAGATGCTGCAGCTGCAACGAAGGAAGATCTGGTTTCTTTCCCACCAAATCCACCACCAATGCGCTTTGTCTTGCAAACGACTTTCGATAATGGTAGACCAAGAACATTGGCAACATACTCCTGGTTCCTTTGAGGTGCCTGAGCACCAACAAGAAGGGATGTGCAACATTAAGACCAATTTAAAATGTGTACAAAAAAATATTATATTTTGAAGAGGCATGAGAATTAAATAAATTTAGTGCACGAAATTTCCGTCAGGGAAATGAAAGCTACTTCATTCATTGATATAATCTTACAGCAAAACTTTCACTAAAATTTTCAGTGTTACTTGGCAATAAGTCAACATTGTAACTAACCCTATAGCTTATCCTATGGATTGAAGCCAAAAGTGTTGGATATGACTCGAAATTGATAATCGAATTCAGTTTTTGGACTTCGACTCGCCGACGGCTTCGCGGTGCGACCAGAAAATCAAATTGTGGAGGAAAATGAATGTCTGTGGTGGGTAGCGGAGGGCTCGGGCCGATAGGCCCGAGCCCGTTAAGAAATCTTCTACTCTTTCGTTTTGCCCTAGAGTCGATACAGGAATTGTAACGAACATTGTATTCTCTTTTCGTTGATAGTGAAGCTCTCTCCTCCCTCGCCCGTGGTTTTTTCCTGCAAAGGGTTTTCCACGTAAATCTCTGTGTTATTTACTTTTCTGCTTGTGGTTTGTGTATTTCGTGTTCGCCGTTTTCATTTCTGTTTGTGCGCTTGTCGTAACAAAAAGAGTGGAACATACTTGTGTAGAGGAGATCATATGTACTTCATTTCCAGAATCAACTGTCCAGACCAGACAGCTCTGGGGCTCCAAGTAAAAGTGCTCTTGACCTCCAACCTGAACCTCCCCTTCTATAATCTTGTCGCATGAACCTGACTTGAAACACCATTCCACATCTCCTTTTTCCATGCACCTCGCAGTGTTAGGATGAAAACTGCCAGAATCCACAGCGTCTCTTATAGACAAGATTGCTGGCAAGTCTTCATATTTAATCTCCACTTTACTTGCAGCAGCTTTTGCATTTTCATAAGTATCCGCCACAACAATCCCGATAACCTATAAATGACAATAGTAAGGATAATAGGATACACAACAGCATATTGCTCCACTGAAACTTTTCCATTTACACGGGTATAACAGCAAACTATTCACTTAAATGGGTAACCATCCAAATATGATGTATTTGTGGGGTGTATGTGCAAAAGCCCCCGAAAAAACGAAGCAGTGAATAGAGGTTCAATACCTGGCCAACGCAGGTAACAACCTCTGAAGCAAAAAGTTCCTCATTGGCAACAATTGGTCCAAGTTTATTACTACCCGGGACATCTTTTGCAAGAAAGAGACCAGAAAAACCAGGCGAAGATTTGGCACGTGAATCATCAATAGATAATATGCGTGCATGAGCTCTTCTACTCAATATTAAAGCCGCATGCAAAGTATTCTGAGATGTAGGTGTATCATCAGTGTACTCGGCCTCACCAGTCACCTGATAAATTGCAGCAACATAGAAATCAAATGAATGGCAACGATCTGGCGCAGCACCTTGGACTAGCCAACGGAAATTATCAAACAGAGATTCTTAGCTTACAAATTGTAGCCAAACTACCAACACATGAAGCTAGTTGAATTTTCTATCAGAATTACTGAGACTCGTTAGCATCTAAAACTCTCTTTCTACACAATGCTTATCATCAAAGAAAAGGAACTAAATGATAAAAATAATAGAGGACAAAACCGAGCTTGGTCCTTGTGTAAATTAAAAGCCCAGAACTATTAGAATATCGAGTTCCCTGCAAAAGGTTATAGACAAATAGACACAAAGAGAAACAAATTACCAATCAAAGAAGGGGGAAAAAAATGATACTAAAAGAACCTTATCTAAGATGGGTAAACATTGGTTATTCAAATTTGTGTGAGAAGTTAGGAATTTTTTAGATAGATTTGTATCTTTCAATGGTAAAAGCAATACTCACTAAACCTAACAATTCGTATCAGAAAGGATTTGTGCAAAGTACCAAAAGCTAGATGCAATTAGGTTTGCTTTCAAAATATCTTTACAGCCATGTTAAAAGAAGTCTCAACAGATCTTACAAATTAATCATGAAGCGACCTGGTGAATTCACCCTTTCTCACAAGGCTGCCCATTTGGACAAGATTAAATTGTAATTATACAAGTAACAAACTAAGTAATAACGATGTAAATAACTAAGGGACCAAAAATCGTAAAGCCATAAACAGGTTAGTTACAATCCTTTTAGTTCCCATCAAATGCCAACAGTACATATTGGCACATGTCATTGAAAGGCATCAAAACCAACAAATTCACCAATAGCTAAGGAATATAAATTAACAAATGGGACAATTTAACATGTAAGTAATGTCCCTGATACCAAGATTTAAGTCTTCTTAAAAAACACATACAGAAGTTAAAACTACAGTGGTCGATACTTGCATCAAACTTCAAGGCATCTTCATGAATTTTACTTTTTTTCAGTTTTGGCTTTTCACCAGATAGCTTACTAGTCTAGCAGTATAGATATGCGGTGTGGCAGATTTCTGCCATTGGCATATTTAATAAAGTTACTAGCTAAAAGATTATTCCCTTAAAAAAAAACTAAGATAACAGATCCAGATAGTAACTTGATTAACTTAGCATCTGGATGTGTGATATACAATAGCTAAAATAACAAATCCAGATACTGTCCTTAAGCAATCCCACCAAGATTCACCTTTTTTCAATAAACCAAAATGTGTGATATACCTGTAGCTTTGATGAGAGATGAATCATTGGTAGCCCCACGGCTGTTCCATGTCTAGCCAACTCATAACTCTGACTTCCATAAGAGGAAGGCCTTGAGTAAGGCTGTATGGCTGATAGTTGAGTTGCATGCAAACCTTCCTTAAAGTGTCCTTTTACATTCATCTCATGAGTTACCCACATAAAAAATTTAAAAAAGAAACTCAATGTAAGGGATTTTCGGAATTCAGCCATTCCACCCGGTGCATCCTCCGGAATAGTAATGTCCTCTTTTAATACATTTAAAACATCCTCTAACAATTTCTTATCCCATTTCTTTCCTATTAGATATTTCTCTGTTCTTGATGAAGAGAGAGAAAGTGCGGCGACTCCTCCATAAACAATAGAAACATCAGCGATAATCCAGTCTCCATTTTCTTCCCCGATATAAGCACGCATTCCGGCATTTACCAAAGCAATATCATCTCCCCTTCTATGTGCTTGTTTAAACTCTTTTACAAATTCAAAAGGTCTTGTCCATGGTAAAAATATCGAGAGTAATATCTCATCATGTCGAATATCAACTTTGCGATAACCAAGAAAGAAATCTTTGGCAAAAACAGTTCTAACTTTTCCTTTATAATCAATCAGTTGAAACTTAGCATTTGAAGCCATCCAAAGGGGGTTTAGGTCAGATATTGGACTAGCAGTACAAATATTTCCACCAGCAGAAGCAACATTCCTAATTTGTTTCCCGGCAAACCATTTCAACTGCTCCAAAATCGCCTTGCAAGATGAAGTCTCATGACTGTCTCTCTCTGCTACAACCTTTTGAAGGACTTGTTGGAGCTGTGTCAATCTCACAGAAGCACCAATCTCAACGCCGTCTTCTCCCACGTTCAATGCATTAAGCTCCGCCACATGGGTAACACAAAATAAGGATTTGATACTGTGCGTTTTTTAACTTCGTTTCTATCCCAACTTCGGTGTTACCAACAACAAGTTTCGCCTCCGGATAGCAAGACTTGAGATCTAACACATGCTGAAGTCTTAGAGGTCTATACCATTTTAAACCACCAAAACCATGTAAACTTAGAGGCATGACTTTTCTCAGAAGCAGCTCAGGAGGAAAGATAAGCTCTTTTTCATTGTAAGAACTTCCATCGGTTTCACTATAAGAAATGGGTCTATGTTGTTTCCTGCCACAAGCTTCAGAAGACCTTCCACACAAACATGGTTTCCCTGTCGAGGGGCAAATGGTTTGACTAGTAGAGGAGCTTGCTGATGATGCGTTAGTATATAACGAATCATCGGTTTTAGCGAAAACACGGAATGCATCAACAATTGGTCTATAGCCTGTACAACGACATAAATTTCCAGCAAGGTTTTCTTCGATCTGCTCCTCGGTGGGAGGTTGTTTGTTTGATCTCAATAGTGCATACATAGACATTATGAAACCAGGAGTGCAAAATCCACACTGTGAACCATGAGCCTGAGCTAGAGATTCCTGCATTAAATGTGATAAACCGAGTTCTAAACACAAATATCAAAAGAAAACACTTTATACTAAAAGCCAACAGGTGATAAAAATCAGTGGAAATCAGTATTTGAGACTGCTTGAAGTTTCAACTCAAGAATAAAAGTTGGACTGTTGAAATCAAGATTTATGAAATCAAGATCCAAGGCTTAATGTTACGATTTGTTGGTGCTCCCAAATAAGAAATTCACTAAGGGCCTGTCTCTGTGTTTGAACAAGTTATTCGGTACAACATGTGAGGTATGGGAATTTCTATTGTGACTACAACCTAGGAGTTTAATTGAGCTACTTTGAAACCTTAGGGAAAAGCTACTAGCCTAGCGAACTTACTTGGATGTAGAGTCGGCAGCTTACCCACCAAGTACCTCGGTATGCCATTGTCAATTAGACCACCTTCGAAGGAAGACTGGATGGGAATCATCCGAAAAATGCAAAGGAAAATAGACGGATGGCAAGCCAAATTATTGTCGAGAGGGGGTAGACTTATCCTGGTTAATGCAGTTCTGACCAACCTACCCTTGTATTTCCTGTCCGTGTTCAAGGCGCCCAAATGGGTAACCAAGCGTATGGAGGGTTTACGTAGAGACTTCTTCTGGAATGGTGGACGCAACTCCCCTGGCAGAGGCTGTCTGGTAGCATGGAAGAATGCGTGTAGGAGTAAGATAGAGGGAGGACTTGGTATTTTAGATTTAGCCACGATGAACCAAGCTCTCCTAACCAAATGGTGGTGGAAATTGCTCACCGCACCCTTACTCCTGTGGAACAAGATTATCCATGCCTTATACTATCGCAGAAGAAAACCGTCTAAGGAGGGAAGGTCATTCCGACCCTCCTCGTTTTGGTGGAAAGGGATCCTAAGTATCAGCGAAATCTTCAAATGGGGAGTTTACTACAAGCTAGGTAACGGGTGTAATATTGACTTCTGGACGGACCGCTGGTGTGGCGATACAACACTACAATCGGCATTCCCGGAACTATATCTATTTTCGAATTACAAAATTCTGAGAATCAATGACTGTCTAAGAAACAACGAATGGAACTGGAATCGAATCCTAGGAGGAAACGACAGTAGTGTTTATGGAGCAACCCACAGTTTTTTTGATCTTAGAGATAAGATCGCCGGCCTCACATTGGAACAGAGGCCAGATAGCGTGCATTGGCGTTGGAGTCTTGACGGGTGCTTCTCGGTGAAATCGACATATAAAGTGTTGAGTGATGGGGGTACGAGGGATGCCCGAGCTAGCAAAATTTGGAAACTTAGCATTCCGCTCAAAGTGAAAGTGTTTTGCTGGCTCGTTCTTAGAAAAAGGACTTTAACAGCAGATAATCTGATTAAAACTTTAAAAGAGGATGGACCGGCAACACGTCCTGTGTATTATGTGGAATCGAGGAGGAAACCACCGATCACTTATTCATATAGTGTGTTTTCTTCAGGTACCTCCTGGCAATGTCACAGAAGGACGTACTCCTTGGAGATTTCGGAGGTGATGTGAAGTATGTATGGGATAGGTGGATAGCTTGGCGTGGTTCGCAATCGGCGGACTCCAGGATGAACGGATTGATAGCCTGTTGGTGGGTCACTTGGAAGATAAGGAACGAAGCTATTTTTGGCAATATCACACCTGATCCCTCACTAGGTGTCGTTCGGATTGTCAAACTGTCGAAGCTTTGGGATCACCTTATCCCTTCTTCTAGATTCTAATGTGTGCGTGTGTGGGTTTTTTTTTTTTTTTTTTTTTTTTTTTTTTTTTTTTTTTTTTTTTTTTTTTTTTTTTTTTTTTTTTTTTTTTTCGCGCCTTATCCAGAGGCCTTTGTTGCCTCACCCCTGTAGCCTAGTTCATCACTCTAATGAATGAAGCGGGTAGCAAGCTACCTTTTTCTCAAAAAAAAATAATTTCAACTTTTCAGGATGGCACACTCCACCTACGAGGAGATTTAGCAATTATCATCTGCAGAGAAAACAATTTATAGGCTGCTTGTATTACATGGTTGTAGACATCTTCACTGAGTTTATTTATGCAGCTTGGGGGCTAGAGATGAAACCTTCGAAGCGCAGAGATAGGAAGTAGATGTGTTATGGTATTAAACCATCTTAAGTTTAACAAGTAATAACTATAAGTTGTTGGATATAACTACAAAGAGATGATGGATTCAAAGGAACACTGAGAGTATTGTCACCAGCTGTAAGCTTTAGTAAAGAGCACTGCAAAATGTTGAGCTACTATTTCACAGCATAAAGTAAAAATGGTATATGATATACAAATCAGGAAAGAGTTAATTATGGATTAGCCAGCAAGAAAATATCTCCCGGCCAAAAAAGCTATGAAACCATAATTTTATTACTGCCATTAATTAGTATATATTATGAAATAAATAATGTCTTCATCAAACGAATTCAAAAGAATAATAGAAAGCATTATATATCACAATATTTAGACAGAAGGAACAAAAAGTTTAAAGAACAATCTAATACCTGGATGGGATGCAAACCACGGTGCCGATTTCCAATACCCTCCACTGTAATTATATGCATTCCTTCCACAGAATATATCGGAGCCAAGCATGCATTGATTGCAAAATGCCTGCACTAGTAACAATTTCACAGCTATAAAACTGCAAAAACTGAAGATTGTATAAAAGTAGCAGCATGTATGAGAAATAGTATACGAAACACAGATTGGTAAGTGTTACGACGAGCGCACAAACAGAAACGAAAACGGCGAACACAAAATACACAAACCACAAGCAGAAAAATAAATAACACAGATTTACGTGAAAAATTCTTTGCAGGAAAAAACCACGGACGAAGGAGGAGAGAGCTTCACTATCGAGAAAAGAGAATACAATGTTCGTGCTAACCGTCTGTCGCCTCTCTAGGGCAAAACGAAAAAGAGAAAACATCTTAACGGGTTTCAGATCTGATCTGTACACCACAGACATTCATTTTTCTTCCACAATTTAATTTTCAATTTGGTCGCACCGCGAAGCCGTCGGCGAGTCGAAGTCCAAAACTGAATTCGATTATCAATTTCGAGTCATATCCAACAGTAAGTGATAGAGATAGAGGACTTTTGTTCCATTCCCAATCACGGAAATACGATATATCATAAGAATAATAGAATAGAACTTAAGATTTGAGGTGGATAAATGGAATTGAAAAGAAAAGAGAAAACATTGACTGCAAAGAATTCGTGTCTAATGCAATGAGCCAAGTAAGGCAAGGAAACTGCTTTGCCATAACTTCCGAAGTTTATGAAGCAATATAGACTGGAAAACACAATTAGGTACTACCACAGATAGGATTTGTTACATCGTTTTCTTCATATGCTGATCATAGCAAGAAGCCATCACTGTACAAGCTCCACAACCACCTTCACCACATCCTAGCTTCGTCCCTGTAAGGCCAATATCTGAAACAAATACAAACAATAAGACTAATCAAATTAACGAAAAAAATGAATTGCCACAATGCTGAAAAGAAAAAAAAAACAGTAGACTCTGTAGCGACACAAGTATGACAGAGAGACAGCTGAGATTTAGTGTAATAAATAGAAACAAAATTATCATATGTGAAATGATTTTCTAGAATTTAGCTCGTATATATCATCTAGCAAATGGACATTTTTCTTGTGTGTTTGATCATATAGTAAACAAGTATAGAGCCCGCGCTTCGCTGCGCATAGATAGTATCTCAACCATTTAAGATATGTAGTTATTAAATTTTAAGATTTGAAAAAATTATAAGTAAAGAAATACAAGTAGAAAGAAAAAAATTATAAAGTAGTCTTATGTACTATATAAAAAAATAACCTTTTTTATTAATATTTTCTTAACTTTTAGTATTTGTACAGTTAAATTATTCTAATAATACAAAAATTCAATCAAATTAATAGTTTTGATAGATAATTTATAAATAAATTTTTTAATTAAAAAGTTAAAGCTGGAGGACTTATTTCAAATTGAAGAAAATATGAGGATTTCTTTGCCTTGTTAAAATTGATTGAAGAAAGAAAAAATTATTACATGCACCTGGTGTATATTAATACTTCATACACCGCAACTTATATTAGATGACTAATATTCTAATATCAAAATTTAATTATATATATTTGATTTACAAAGTCTAATAATTTAAATTATATTTTATGAATTAATTTTAAAATCTCTAATAAAGGGTTTTAAGCATGTGGTGTATGTAAAAATATACACCCGTTGCAAAGAATATTTAATAGGGTGCACTCATAATTCCAAAAGAGATGAGAAATCTTTGCTTGGACCTGGTGCATACCAATGCTCCATACACCACATAAAAAATTAGATGATTGATGGGATATTTGATAATTAATACTGTAAAATAAAATATAATATAATATAATATAATATAAAATATTTAAATAATTTATTGTACTATAGAAATTTATCTTTGATGCACATTTTAGAGTCGGTTTACAGTACAATAGGCACGTCTGAAATTTTTATTGGACATGTGGCAAGCTCCCAGTGGTTCATGCCATAATTGGCAACATGGCTCTATGAGAAACCAATTTTTTTTTATGGGACCGAATCGTCAAATTATGTATTCTATAGTAGAGATTACTGGTTCTTCTTAAAAGCTACCATATGGCATGCACTAGCACCCCCGTATGCCATGCAAGTACCACAATAGCACGGCATATACGAGACAATTATTGGCACTTCAACTTGTTACTAAAATCTCTTAAATAATTGGTCATACTCAAAATTGATAACTCGTGCTAAAAATTAGCATGATCCCCAAAAAAAATTTTAATCAAGTTTGGCATCGTCACCTCAACCACATAATCATCAAAATGTAGACACCAGAAAAAATGATAATCGAGAAAGCTTCACAGAAAAATCAGAAGATTTTTACAACAGGAGGTAACTGCCAAAAGAGAATTGGTTTAGCATTTAACAGTAGCTGAAAGCATCGATAGGAAATTTCGATCTGAACCTAAACAGTAGAAGTTTCGAGCTACTAATGTCGCGAACAGCTGAAATGAGTTACTATTCCCCAAAAATAGAAGCTTCAATATCAAGTTTCTGACTTTCTGCATCTGACTGAAGCAGAAAGCTGTTTAGCAGGTTTTAATGTAAAAAAAAAATATAAAAAAAAATAGCTTAACTCAACAGCACTTCTACAGAAGCTCCAACCAGACCGTACATGCCCAAAGCACTACACAAGAAGTAACTACCGCTAAAGGCCTACCTTTCTTACGGTTTCTAAAACACTGAAAGCCACAATATTTTTAGTGTATTTTCAAATCAATGCACCCATTCCAGGTCGAAAAATTTAGCTCCAAAATATTAATAAAAACTTCTCAAAAAAAATCCATGGTGCTAAGAATAGTAAATATCTAATCCAACTCATCTATAAATAGTACAAACAAATATCAAAACCGTATAAGACAAATGCCCTTTATCCGACGATTCCAACCTCTCTCAATCGAACGAAACCAATGAAAACATTTACAGCAAAAAAAGAGCATAAAAATCCAATCTCTTTGCAAAAAATCCCCAAAAACCATCCAAAAAAAAAAACTCATTAGAACACCAATTAAAAGAAAAAAGTAAAAAAATTTGCAACAGGGCACGAACCTCTGAGGTATTGGAGAAGGGTGAGGTGAGCGAACCCATCGGGGAGCACGCGGCGCACGCCATTAACGTAGAGGATCGCCTCCTTCGACCACCCCTCCCCCACCGCCAACGCCTCCTCCATCTTCGCGAGAGAACCCATCCCTAACCTCGCGAAATCGCCCCCCCAAAATCAATGCTTCGATCACCTCAAACACGATATAGTCGATTAATATAGGAGGAGAAGAAGAAGATTTTTCTTTTTCTTTTTTTTTTCTTTTTTTTGAAATCGTGGAGCTTATCGCGGTTACTGCTTTTCAGAGAAGCGGGAGCCGCTACAGAATCACGAAGGTTCGGTAGTTTGCGCTTTTTTTTTTTCTTTTTTTTTTTTTCGGTGGGACTTGTTTTATTTTTTTTATTTTTTATTTTTAAAAAAAAAAATAGCACGCTACCCGCATCGTTTATTTTTTTAAAATATAAACTTAGCTGAAAATATAAATCAACTAAAATTCGAACTCGGGACCTCGGATACCAACTAGGACTTGTTTTATCTTTTGGATAGTGAAACGGTTGGTTTCCTATTCATTAACAATTGCATCGTACCCCCTCAACTAAGGTGATTTTGAAGTAGGCTCCTCAACTGTATTTTTAATATGTGTTAAGTTTTTTGCATCTTTGTTTGAGTTCTTTTGGTGAATTAAATTGTATTTAGAAAAAATCTTGAGCTATCATGTGAAATATTATGAAACAATTATTTATCTCTAAAAAATAAAGCTATCTAAGAATTATATCATTAATATTTTACACCCGACTAGTTTAAAATATCAATAAAAAATAAAAGTTATTTTTTGGCACTGTTTCCCTTTTTAATTTTTTGCAAACAAAGTATAGCAGAAAATAACCAACTGCTTACAATTCAAAAATAGAAATTTGGAAGTAATATTTTTGGCATCTAAAACTTTCTTAATATTATTATTGTCTATCACTTAATCGAGATACATTATAAATATTCAACTATAATAATAAGAGAAAAAAATTTCTACTGGTATATCAGATTATAGAAAATTAATGTTTTTTTTTAAAAAAAAGTATCAATACCAACTAGAAAAAGTTTAAAATATAGCAGTGATATGGGTGACGTAGCATCTCCAACAAATCAAATTACTCCACTAGAGCTCCCCCATAACATCATATATTTTAGAAAAATATTTTTACTTTATTTTTCTTTCAAATAAGAAATATAATTTACTGAATATAGATGATGTAGTGTGACTGTCACATAATAGACCTATCAACTGGGTTCAAAGAGGGTCTGTTTCGAAATAACTGGTATTGGAGGGGCTTACCAGGCAATTTTATCTCTTTATATTGTCGCTATTGAAAGGATTTTCCTTGTTTGGGGTACTTTAAAAAGCCATCACCTTTTTCGGTTTGAAACTTAGAAAGGTGGCGAGGATGAGGATTGAAAAACGTGACCGAGTTTCCCAGTGCAAACTTTCCTCAATATGGAGAGTATCAAATGCTTCACCTACACGAATTTACTGTGGTTGGTTGGAGTTAAAAAAATAAAATAAAATAAAAAATAGAATCCTTTTGTAGGGACTTTTCTTACAAAATACCACTTAACAATTTATATTTAGCCAAGCAAATTTTTTAATTATTTATTTACCTAAATAATTTTATTTTGTTCAATTCAACGCCGGAATGGAGCAAAAATTTGAAAACGGTGAACGATTTACCGTTTTTATTAAAAACAATACTATTAGTTCCATAAAAATCTTAACAACCTACACAAAAATCTCATAGCGGATAATAACAATCTAAATTTTTTTAAAATAAAGTGAATGATTCACAATTTTTAAAGTTTTATTCAACACAATGAATGATTCAAGGCCTTTTTGCATACAAAATCCACTAGTTTTGGGCTTTTGCAAAATTGGGTCGCTATTTTCAATTTTGCAGATTCGGTCCGAATTTTTAGCAAACTGACCAAAATACCCTTCTTACTTTTTCTCTCTCCTCTTTTTTTTCTCTCTCCTTTTTTTTCTGTCGCTCTTTTTTTTCACTCCGGAGGCGGAGGCGGAGGCGGAAACGGCCCGCCTCGCCTCTGCCCCTCACGCCCTCGAACGCGCACCCTCGCCCTCCTCGCCTCCCACCCCGCCGAGGCCGCGCCGCGCCGCGCCACGCCTCCTTTTTTTTTTTTACCTCTCCGACCCTCCTCCACACGCCGTCCCCGCCGCCGCCGCCGCCGCCGCCGCCGGCGACGAAGAAGTGTTTCTTGCGGCCGAGAAGCACGCCGGCGAGAGAGGGGGAAAAAATAGTTACACTCCGGCGAAGGCGGTGGGTCGTGACAAAAAAAATTGTAAAGAGAAAAAAAAAGAAATAATAAAAAATAATATTTTTTCCTATAGAAAAGATCAAAAATCATAGAAGAAGGATGAAAAAGATGAAATTGCACAGTTAAAATAATATTGCACTATTTTAAAAAAATTTACACTGTTTTAAAATAACTTTGAGACAGAAATTACACTCTTTGAGATGAAAATTATACTTTTTAGACTAAAATAACACTATTTGGATGAAAATTATATCATTTCTTTTTCTCTTCTTCTTCCTCGTTGCACTATTTCTCATCGTTGTACTATTTCTTTGCACTCTTTCTCCCCAACCAAACTCGGATCCGGTCACCTCCCTCTCCGAGCTGCGCGGCGCGGGGCGGATCTCGAGGAAGCACTCGGAATCGGGGGGAGGCGGGGAGGAGGAGCACGACGACGACGAGGAGGAAGCCTCAAAGGAGGAGGAGGAGGAGGACGAGGACGACGACGGGCGCGGGCGCAGGGGCGCGGAAGCGGGCACGGGCGCAGCCGGCGGGGGCGCCGGGAGCGGGCGTAGGGGGCGCGAGCGCAGGGGGCGCACCTGCGCCCCCTGCGCCCACTCTGGGGGCGCGAGCGCAGGGGGCGCACCTGCGCCCCCTGCGCCCACTCTGGGGGCACGGGCGCGGGGCGCAGGGGGCGCAGGGGACGCGCCCCCTGCGCCCTTGCGCCCGCCCGGGCCCCCGCCCACCCCCCTAGGTGGGCGCAGGGGGCGCTCCTTGCGCCCCCTGGGCGCCCCCCGCTTCCGCGCCCCTGCACCCTCGCCCGTCGTCCTCCTCCTCCTCCTCCTCCTCCTCCTCCTCCTCCTCCTCCTTTGAGGCTTCCTCCTCGTCGTCGTCGTGCTCCTCCTCCCCGCCTCCCCCCGATTCCGAGTGCTTCCTCGAGATCCGCCCCGCGCCGCGCAGCCCGGAGAGGGAGGTGACCGGATCCGAGTTTGGTTGGGGAGAAAGAGTGCAAAAAAATAGTACAACGAGAAGAAATGGTGCAACGAGGAAGAAGAAGAGAAAAAGAAATAGTGTAATTTTCATCCAAATAGTGTAATTTTAGTCTAAAAAATATAATTTTCATCTCAAATAGTGTAATTTCTGTCTCAAAGTTATTTAAAACAGTGTAAATTTTTTTTAAAACAGTGCAACATTATTTTAACAGTGCAATTTCATCTTTTTCATCATTCTTCTATGATTTTTGGTCTTTCCTGTAGGAAAAATTATTATTTTTTATTATTTCTTTTTTTTTTCTTTACAATTTTTTTTTGTCACGACCCACCGCTTTTGCCGGAGTGTAACTATTTTTTTTCCCCTCTCTCGCCGGCGTGCTTCTCGGCCGCAAGAAACACTTCTTCGTCGTCGGCGGCGGCGTCGGCGGCGGGGACGGCGTGTGGAGGAGGGTCGGAGAGGTAAAAAAAAAAAAAAAAGGAGTCGCGGCGCGGCGCGGCCTCGGCGGGATGGGAGGCGAGGAGGGCGAGGGTGCGCGTGCGAGGGCGTGAGGGGCAGAGGCGAGGCGGGCCGTTTCCGCCTCCGCCGTTCGGAGAGAAAAAAAAAGAGCGACAGAAAAAAAAAGAGGAGAGAGAAAAAAAAGAGAAGAGAGAAAAAAAAGAGGAGAGAGAAAAAGTAAGAAGGATATTTTGGTCAGTTTACTGAAAATCCGGACCGAATCTGTAAAATCGAAAATAGCGACCCAATTTTACAAAAGCCTAGAACTAGTTGATTTTTTATGCAAAAAGGCCATGATTCAAAGTCTCTCACTTCTCTTTCCAACAAACCAAGGTTAGTTTGCCAATTAAAATTTTGAGAGAGTTTTTTTAGCAAATTATAAATTTTCAAGGTGTTAGTTTTTTAAAAAAAGTCCCTTTTGAATTTTAGTCTTCTTTTTAAAAAATTTTGACCTCTAAACTTCCAATTTAAGAAGGTAAAATTGTATAAAACCTATCTCAACTACAGACTAATTTATTCGACTACCTAATTTTTCAAAATTTTAATATCAATATTCCAATCTTTTAATTTGTTTGATTTAACCCATTTTATGACTCTTCAGACAAAAAATTTAAGCTAATTATTTTTGATAAATTTTATAGTTGCACTAATTATATAAAATATACTGATTAGACCTATAAGATAAATAACACATCCAAATTTTAAAACTAAAAAGTCATTAACTAGTTCAAATCAAATAAATTAAAAGGTAAGGTAGCAAAATTAAATTTTTAAAGGTTAGATAGTTAGATTAAAATGGATAATATTTGAGATAAGTTCTATATATTTTTATCATTTAACAATTAGATTTTTTAAAAAACTTTATTGAATAGTTTGATAGACTTTTCTTCTCAATTGAATTAAAAATTAACAATTATATAGTCTTTTTGGTCATTTATGTCTTATATATAACCTTGTAAAGTTATTAGTGAATATTTTATTCTGACATTCAAATAAGATCAAAAATAATAAAACAGAGTTTTAGGCATGTTTGTTTTACGGAAAGTGGAGTGGGTGAAGTTATTTGCGACGGTAAATATTTATTTTCGTTGTTTGATTTGTCGTAAATTTAATTACCTTCACTTTTTCTAAATACCTTAATTGACGTTGTCCTAAATGGTACTAAATTAAGTCAACAACATAAGGGCATGTTTGGTTTTTTGAAAAAAAATCCCAGAAAACTTGTTTTAGGGTGAAATTTTTTTTTCCGTGTGTTTGGTTTGTAAGAAAAAGTAGATTTTTTGAAAAATTATTTTCTGTATTTCACAAAAAACTTCCTTGTTGTTTTATAATTATTTTCTGTATTTTCTTACAGACATTTGAGGAGTAGAAAATGGACTTTCTCTTTTCTAATACATTGGTATACGTTTACCACCCAACAGTCATCTTAATCATCTTTTACCGTATTATCTATCTCCCCAAGCTATATATATATATATATATATATACACACAGCATAATTATCTCCATCTTCTATCCGTCATGTCAATCATACCCATCTCCTTTGTAAAACTATTTTATCTACATCAAAATATACTTAAAATTATTTTTATTTACTTATTTATTATTTATATTATAAACGGTTTGTAAGTATTATGTTAAAAAATTTAAAAGGTTGGTAATCCCACTCTCCATTGTAGAAGGTGTTTATATATTAAAATTTTCAACTAATCAAACAAGTGGTACTAAATAAAAAAGTATTATTTTATTTTTTTTTCTTACCATCCAAACACGCATACATGGAAACCTACTTTTCTTTTTCGTCGAACCAAACAATATAAACTAAAATAAAAAAAAATTCTACATAAAACTTTTTTTCTCCGAAAATAGTTTTCTACTATTTTCTAAGGAACCAAACAGGCCCTAAGAGAAAGAGATGAAAAAAATAATAATGATAAACAATTAATATGGCAACTTTTTTCTATTCTCAAATATGCTATTGTAAAAATTGTTACTAAAATAAATAAAAAATGGAATAATTATAATTTCAAAATTATCGACATCTTATCAAATAAACAATGTTGGGAAAAAAAAATACACTTAAAATTCAATTCAACCAAAAATTATTTTCAACTTAAAAATCTATTTAATGGCAAACAAATACAACCTTAGTGGCTCCAATCTTACCTGAAGCTGGTGAAAAATTGTAGTGTTACCAGCAGGTAAATTTGCCTTTTCCTTTCTCTTCCAAAAGCTACATGCATGCAGAATAGAATTACTCGAATTAAGGGAAATAATCGAAATCAAATTCAAATACTTGATATATATGCACCCTGATTACGTGTTATAATTGCATTAATTTTATTTCCTTTCTTTTATATTCTTATTTTTTTCCTTTTTTAGAACTGAAATTCTTTCCTTGTATAGTCTTAGTTATTTTTTCTATTTGCACCTTCTAATTGCATTTTATTTCCTTTCTTTTATATTCTTATTTTCTTTCTTTTTTTAAAGCTGAGATACTTTCATTGTATATTCCTAATTATTTTTTCTATTTGTGCCTTCTTGATTACGTACTATAATTATATTTTATTCCCTTTCTTTTATATTCTTATATTCTTCCTTTTTTTAGAGCTGAAATACTTTCCTTGTATAGTCTTAATTATTTTTTGGCTAAATTACAGAAAACCCCCTGTCAATACCTGCTTTTTCACTTTCCCCCTATCATTTAAAAACCTACATTTTTCTCCCTTGTAAAATGAAAAATGTACACGGGGGGTACGGTGTTAACTTTGATGGCAAAATAACTAAAATGCCCCTCCGCCCTTCATGCCTCACCCTCTCCCTCCCGCGCTCCCCCGACCCCTCCTCCGCCACCACCACCTCGCCTCCCTCCTCCTCGCCGCGGCCCTCTTCCTCCACCTCCTCTCCTTCTCCGTCGTCCTCCTCCTCCGCCGCCGCCGCCGCCGCCGCCTCCGCCGCACCTCCTCCACCGCGAGCGGTGGAGCCGCCTCCGCTACGGCGGAGGAGGAGTGGGACGGGGACGGGGACGGGGACGGGGAAGCGGTGCCGGCGGAGGACGCCGACGGCGAGGCGGGGGACGGCGAGGCGGGGGACGGTGAAATCGGCGGCGATGTGGAGGAAGAAGGGACTCGAGAGTATTTTGGGTATAAAAATATATATAATAATATTTATTAACGGAACCCTAACGGAACACTGACGGCAAGGGGCAAAGTGTATATTTTTTATTTTATAAGGGGGCAAAATGTAGGTTTTTAAATAATAGGGGGGGAAAGTGAAAAAGCAGATATTGACAGGGGGTTTTCTGTAATTTAGCCTTATTTTTTCTATTTCCACCTTCTTGATTAGGTATTATAATTGCATTTTATTTCCTTCCTTTTATATTCTAATTTTCTTCCTTTTTTAGAGTTGAAATAATTTTCTTGTATAGTCTTAATTATTTTTTCTATTTGCACCTTCTCATTATAATTGCATTTTATTCCCTTCCTTTTATATTCTTATTTTCTTTCTATTTTGGAGATTGAGTTCGGCTACTATACTCTTATGATTACGATCGCTTTCGGACTCATAAGTCGTTTTCGATGATAGAGTTTCCGAATCAACGATCTATACTGTTAAATATGATTTAGGGCATTTGAAAGTTTTAGAAATTCAATTTCATAATTTTTCGACATTATTTACCTTATGATCAAAATATCTCAAAATTGACGATTTTTAATGGCCAGTATAGGATACTTGCTAGTTTAACGGTGTAAAAGAATCGAAATTGTTTAAATTTTTGATAAAAAATTCTATTCATTATCTAGATAAAGATCAATAATTCTAATCTTAAATTGAAGAATTCGATCCTCTATTTTTAGGAGATCGTTCGATTTTCACCGTTAATTTTATGCTCACTTGATGAATTTTATTATAATTTCAAAATATTACGAAATTCATTTTATAGACGTTTCAAATGCTCTAGATTATATTTAACGATATGGATCGTCGATTCGGAAACTTCATCATCGAAAATAACTTATGAGTACGAAGGACTCTATACTCATAAGAGTATAATAGCCCTAGTAAAATATTATTGTTTAAAATTATAATTATTCTTATCCTCGCAATTCCAATCAAACCATCCAAACACTATTTTTCTTATTCCCGAGAAAAATTTACTTTTCATCCAAACGCAAAATTGATTTAATCCCCGCTTATACCTCAATTTATACCTATTCCTGGAATAGTCACTTTTTGCTTATCCCCGAACCAAACGATACCTTAGAGATTTCTCTTCTTTTATATTCTTATTTTCTTTTCTTTTTAAAGCTGAAATACTTTTCTTGTATAGTCTTAATTATTTTTTAATATTTATACCCTCTCGATTATGTATTCCGTACATACGATTGCATTTTATCCTCTTCCTTTTATATTCTTATTTTCTTTTATTTTTAGAGCTAAAATATTTTTCTTGTATAGTTTTTTTTAAAAAAATTCTATTTACACCCTCTCGGTTATATGTTATAATTGTATTTTATTCTCTTTCTTTTATATTCTTATTTTCTTTTGTTTTTAGAGTTGAAATACTTTCCTTGTATAATCTTTTTTTTTCCTTCTATTTACACTTTCACATGTATGTATTATAATTATTTTCTTCCTCTTATATTCTTATTTTCTTTCTTTTCTAAAGCTGGAGTACTTTTCTTGTTAGTCTTAATTATTTTTTCTATTTATACCTTATCTATGTATTATCATATTATGTAGGGGGACAATTCCCTATTGAATGAGTTAAGCCATAGCTCCCCAACAACGCTTCGTTGGGGAGTGTCCACGATCCACTTTCGTGGGTTAGTTTTGCTTCAATCTAAAGATTCGTTAAATATTTTCTAATACTAAAATTCAAAAAAAAATTAATACTAAAAAAAAGATTATAATTTTTTGATAGAAACAAAACTGACACATACTAGCGGATCGAGAGCCTCTCAACGGAACATCGTTGGGGAGCTCTCTACTGAAGTGTTTTTCTAGTTTCACTTTCACTCACCATTTTAAAACCTTTGTTTTCATTTTTTTAAACGATTTTGTAGCATATGCTCTCCTAATCACTCCCGACTTATGTCTTAGCACTCTCACTATAATCATATAAAATTCCTACCATCTGCAACATTTGTTTTCTCCTTCAATAATTAAAGGCTAAATTACAGAAAAGATTCTTATAAATACTTGCGTTTTTATTTTCTTTCCCAACTTTCAAAAATCTATATTTTACCTCCTCAATATTTCAAGTTGTTGCATTTTGACCCCTTACGTCTGGGTTCCATCACTATTCGTCCATTTCTTATAATTTATACTGAAAATGTCCTTCAAAATGACAGAAATATATTAAAATTTTATTTTTTTTCTTATAGAAGAAATAAGGATAATTTGGTTATTTTGCCTTCTCCATTAACGATGTATCTCTCTGAAACCATTTCTGAAATTTTAAGAGGCAAAATATAGGTTTTTGAAAGTCATGGAAGAAAAGTAAAAAAAAAAAAGTATTTACATAAATTTTTTCTGTAATTTAGCCATAATTAAATTATCTACTGTTTTGGTATCTGATAGCTAGACTCCATTAATTCATACTAAAAAGATAGATTTGTTGATCTCCAAATTCAAATGAAGGGTATGTTAATTTGTTGTCCAACTGTAATTTGTTGTCCAACTGTAACAACTCAGTTTATTAGCACTAATATTTTATTGGGTCCAAAATATCGGCTTAAAATTTTTAAACCCAGTTACTAGTTTCATCTCATAAATTGGCTCTGATATCAAATATAACGATGCAACCTACTACCACTAATAACTCGTTGAGCAAATCACCGACCCAAAATACTTAACCTCAGTTATTAATATTAGAGTTTCTGATTTGTATTTTTTTGATCATAATTTCTCTCTCACCCGATATAGAAATTTGGAAAATGCTAATCCTATTCAATCATAATTTCAATCATAATTTCTCTCTCACCCGATATAGAAATATAGAAATAATGTGCAATGCTAAACACAGAAAATAAAAATAGGGGATTTTAGTGTCCTGTTAAACAGAAATTGGGTTTGTCCAGTTTATTGGGCCAAGTATTGATTAAACTTGGACTGGATATAACTTAGAAGTTATTCTGGGCATGGATTGAAAGCAATATGCTTTGTGCGAGCTATGTGGCCCACTTTGGCTTGAATAGTTGTATATTGTGTGCTTTTGAAGCATGATTATTGATTAGCTCGAAAAAAGTGATGTACGAGTGAAAGTGAAATGAATTGGTGATTAAGTTACTATTAACTCGATATTTCTTTCAGTTTAGTTGTTTAGTTTGGTGAAAATCACCAATTTGAAAATAAACGAAGCGGGTAGCGTGCTATCTTTCTCTCAAAAAAAAAAAACAATAAAACAATAAAATTCAATATGCAGTTTTTCAAATATTTCTAAAACTACTAGCTCAAAAACTAAATATTCTAGTCGAATCACTACCCAAAAGTCGTTCTATTTTAAGATTGCATATTCTGAAAGTTTCGTCGAAATAACTATTATTTTTTAAACATTTAACTACTAGTTAGAGAACAGTATTTTAATATTGCACATTCAGCACTTCTTCTTAGATCTCCAATCATATATCTCCACCATAGATTTAGAAAATAGAAGCATATAATTTACAAAATAAAGACTACAAATAGCATTTTCCAAATCATATTTTTCTAATAATTCATAAACCAAACTTTCTATACATAATGGCCTTTTTGCATAAAAAATCTACTAGTTTTGGATTTTTACAAAATTGGGTCACTTTTTTTGATTTTGCAGATTCGATCCGAATTTTCAGTAAACTACCAAAATACCCTTATTTTTTTTTTCTCTCCTCTTTTTTTTTTTTCTCTCGTTCTTTTTTTTTTTCTTTCCGAAGAAGGCGGCGGAGGCGGAGGCGGAGGCGGAAACGGCGTGCCTCGCCTCTGCCCCTCACGTCCTTGCCCTTGCCCGCGCACCCCTCGCCCTCCTCGCCTCCGAGGCTGCGCCGCGATTTTTTTTTTTTTTTCTCCGACCCTCCTCCACCGCCTTCACAGTCCATCACCGCCATCGGCGACGAAGAGAAAGTGCTTCTCGGGGACGAGAAACACACCGGCGAGAGGGGGGAGAAAACTTCGGCGAGAGCGGTGGCTGCGATAAAGGGCAAGGGAGAGATCGTGACAAAAAAAAAGTATAAAGAAAAAAAATAAACATAAAAACATATTTTTTTCTACAAAAAAGATCAAAAATCATATAAGAAGGAAGAAAATGATGAAATTGTACTGTTAAAATAATGTTACATTATTTTAAAAATATTTTATACTATTTTAAATAAACGTTGCACTCTTTGAGATAGAAATTATACTCTTTAAAATCAGATTTATACTTTTAAGATAAAATTGCACTATTTAGATAAAATTTATAATTTTTTTTTTCTTCTTCTTTCTCCAATTTACACCATTTTTTTCTTCCTCTTCTTCCTCCTTCTTCTCCTCCCTGAAGCCCTACGAAGAGATCGCGAGAGAGAGAAAGAGAGAGATCGCGCGCGAGAAGGAAAGAGAGAGAGGGGGATGAAGGGGGTGGCGGAGGTAGGGATCGAGATGGGGGAGGTGGGGGGCGGAGAAGGGGAATTTATCCGCTGAGGAGGCAGTGCTAACAGTTTTATATTCGTGTTTTGATTAAATTCCAACACTAATGTAATTTATTGTGCATGCTAACAGTACTTATTTGAAATCATGTTCTCATGTATGATATGTTATTCAAACACTTGCAACGAATAAAAATATGATAAAAAGGGAAATTTATCAGCGGAGGAGGCAGTGCTAGAGGAGCGACGACGCCGCGGCCACCACCCGCGCCGCTGCCGCCACCCGCGCCGCTGCCGCCGCCGCATCCCACCTTCTCCGCTCCGCCGTGCTCCGCTGTCGCCGCCATCAGGGTGAAATTACACTATTAAAATACCAAAAAATATAGAAAAAAAAAGAAGATAATAAAATTACACTATTAAAATAAAATTAAATTATTTTAAAAAATTTACACTATTTTAATAAAAATTATACTATTTGAGATAGAAATTACATTTTTTTAAAATAAAATTTACACTCTTTAAGTTAAAATTGAACTCTTTAGAAAATTTTGCATAATTTCTCCTTATCTTCTTCTTCTTCCTCCTCCTTCCTCTCATCCTCATCCTCATCGGCCCTAGGACCTCGATGGCCCTCTCGGAGCCGGCGGCGGCGAAGGCGACGAGTGGCGGCACGGCGCCGGTGCGGACGGCGCGGCGGTTGTTCTTGGGGAACCTGCAGAGCTGGTAGAGCGCGGTGGCGGCCTCGCGGTGCTCGCGGGGGGCGCCGCGGCGGAGGAGGAGCGCGGCGAGGCGGGGGATGGCGGCGGGGTGGGCGCCAATGGTGCACTTGTTGACCTCGACGACGGCGAGGCTGGTGAGGGTGGTGGCGGCGGGGGAGGCGAGCGCCGCGGCGAGGGCGTCGACGGCGCCCTCTGCGACGAGCCCGACGCGCGCGTCGTCGCCGTCGAGCGAGAGGTGGAGGAGCGCGCGGAGGGCGAGGTCGCGCAGCCTAATAAATGTTACTTTCATCCCATTAATTCACAACCCCTTGCTATTTAAATAGTGTAATTTTTATTAAAATAGTGTAATTTTTTTTTAAAATAGTATAACTTTATTTTAACAGTGTAATTTTATTATCTTTTTTTTTTTACGATAAAAATTCTTATTTTTTCTCTTTATAATTTTTTTTTTTTGTCACCACCTCTCTCTTGCTCTCTATCGCAACCACCTCGACGTCGTCGGAGGCGAGCTCGCCGCCTCCAACGACGTCACGGCGTTTCGACGCGCGGTGCAGGAGGAGAGTCTGTGCCTCGACGTCGCCGTGCCCTAGTGGAGAAGGAGGGCCACGACGCGGCCTCAGCGAGGTCGGAAGCGAGGAGGGCGGGGGTGCACGGGCAAGGGGTCGGCGAGGACGTACGGGGCAGAGACGAGGCGGGATGTTTCCGCCTCCGCCTCCGCCTCCGCTGCCTTTTTTCGGAGAGAGAAAAAAAAGAACGAAAGAAAAAAAAAGAGGAGAGAGAAAGAATAATAAGATTATTTTGGTCAGTTTGCTGAAAATTCGGACCGAATCTGCAAATCGAAAAGGCGATCCAATTTTACAAAAGCCCAAAACTAGTGGATTTTTTATACAAAAAGGCCATACATAATCAAAGGAGCACTTTCTTATATAATGCATTTAGCACAACATAAATAAATAAAATCTAATTTATGGGTTTCTTCATCCTCTTATCATCGGGTGTTGAAAGAAGTTTCGTCAACCTCCTCCACGATCGTGCTCGCAGGAGAAAAAATTTTAGTCGTACCTTGGGGTGTTATTCTCGATTAATCCTGCACGTAAGGACGAAAATACGCCTTAGGGCAGTGCCTCGCACGCTTCCAAATTTATCGAATATTTGGTTTTCTTATTCTACAATTTATTTTGAAATTTAGCGCTCACCGATAAGTATATTCATTAATTTCATCACAAAATTAGTTAGATTAAAATCACAATTGAATTTTCGTACGGTATATGCCCAACAGTCTAAGACGCATGAGTCAACACTTTTATTTTGTAGGAACATTATAGAACATACAACTATATTCACTGTATTGCCAAGTCCACATTGGCCCGTAGAAATTCAATCCGATCCACATAAGA
Organism: Puya raimondii; assembly: GCA_016920855.1. NCBI lineage: Eukaryota > Viridiplantae > Streptophyta > Magnoliopsida > Poales > Bromeliaceae > Puya > Puya raimondii. The sequence goes on along the minus strand of JABWPP010000044.1, from coordinate 2,277,738 downwards.
TGTAGATTGTGATTTATTCTAATAAGTTATAGATGATGATGAAATATATATTTCTTATTAGTTAAAATAGATATCTTAAAAGATATCTTAATTTAATCTCTATGTGAGATTCAAAATAATTTAAGGGGTCCCCATATAAATACGACCGTTTTCTATCGAATTTCGTATCCACGAGAGCATACGAAATATTAGAGATTCCTTCCTTGGTTTTGAAATGTGAACATAGAAGAGGACTCGATCCGATTTTGGTTTTTGAATACGTTGTTATCCAGTGTGTAAGTTTTTCCTGCTCTCTTATTCCAACAATCGATATCAAAGTCGTTTTGCTTGTTTTCGCCTTATGACTGTGATATTTGTTTTGTATGCATGTTTCATTGATCATTTTTTTATGTAGATTTGTTCTATAATTTTTTTTATTCGTTTTCTATATAAAATTGATTAAAAAAAATACTAAATTAGTTTTAGTTTTCTTTTAAGTTGATAACGGGGCATGCGATTTTTTTTTTTTAACATTAGTTGTGTTTTTTTCTTTCTACTTCGTGCACTCAAAATTTTTTTTTTACAGCTGTTGTACTTTTTTTAATTTTTTTTACTTTGTGCATCAACAAAAAAAACAAGGAAAGACCGCTGTAGGGACCGTAGGGTCGACCAGCGCACCGCGGGCGGGAGCAGGGCCCAGGCAGTGCCACCCCGCGGGGGGGCGGGCCGGCCCGGCCCGTTTCACTGTGTGGAAGAGGCCCGACCGGCCCTGTGGGTGCGCGGGACCGGCCCGCCCCGCAACAGGCGCGCAGGTCTGGCCCGGCCCTCCCTGCAGCTGGAGGGCGGGACCTGCCCGCCCAGCTACGGGCGCGTGGGCCCGGCCCGCCCAGCAGTGGGCCCGGCCCGCCCCGTAATGGGCCGGAGGGTCCGGCCCGCCAGCAGCTGGTGTTCAGGCCCGGTCCGCCCCGCACCGGACGCGTGGGTCCGGCCTAGCCGCATCGTGCGTACGGGCCAGCCCGCCCTGCAACGGACCCGTGGGCCCGGCCCGGCCGCAGCGGGCTTGCGGGGCCGGGCCTGCTGCAGCTTGCCTGCGGGCCCGGCCCGGCGAGGCAGCAGAGGGGGCGCCGGCCCTGCCCGGCAGCTGCGGGCGCGCCGGCCTGGCCCGCCAGCAGCGGGGGTGCGGGCCCGTCCCACCTAGCACCCGGCTCACGGGCCCGGCCTGGACTCAGTGGCCCTGCTGGGCCGGCCCATCCCAAGCTGGCGCGCCGGCCCGGCCCTCCCCACAGCTGGCGCGCCGGCCCGGCCAGGCCGCTGCGGGCGTGCGGTCCGGGTCCGCTCATTAGGGGGCTTACGGGCCCGGCCCGGCTCACGCCGCACCGGGCGTTGGCCCGGCTTGGCCCGCCCTCAGCTGGGGGAGACGGGCTCAGCCCGGCCCGGCCTGCTGCGGGCGTGGATACCGGCCCGGCCCAGAATCTGGAAGGTGGGCCCGGCCTGTCCCTCTGCAGCCGTGCGGGCTCGGCTCTCCCGCCCTGGCCCGGCCCGGCCTGGCATGCTGCGGGCCTGGGGGCCCTGCCCGGCCCAGCAGACGCCCGCTGCGGGCGTGGTATCCCGGCCGGCCTCTCACCGGGCTTTCTGGCCCTGCCTGCCCTGCTCTGCAGCTGGATGACGGGCCCGGCCGGACCTACCAGCTGGATTGCCAGGCCCGGCCTAGCTGCTGGAAAGGGGCCCGTCCTGGCCCGCTGCGGGCGTGCGGGCCGGCCTGCCCCGCACCGGTCGTGCAGGCTCGGCTCTGCCGCAGCAAACCTGCGGGCCCAGCCCGGCCGCAGAAGGCCTGCGGGCTTGGCCTGCTTCGCTCAGTAGCCGGAGGGCGGGCCCGGCTCGGCCCGCTTCGATCGTGCGGCCCTATAAGCGATGTCTCAAATTAGAATTTCTATTTTTGTGGCTAAAAATTAATCAAATATCATTTCGGCCTATGGCTACAAAAATAATCTTCAAAATTTAGTCCCTAATTAAATGCTTTTATAGCGATTTAGCTACAGCTAAAAACACAAGCAAAAGCGGGCCAGATAGGCAACAAACACGTTGGCTAATTCAAATGTGACAATTTGATTAATCCAATTTAACTATATAATTTGTGATAATTGCTGGCTATGACTATCAAATAAATTTGATTCATATCTAAGTTATGTACTCCATTTAGACCAACATAATAATCTGATAGAGATAATATTGACTGATCCGATCGATCCACTCAAACAAACCTCATATTGGTTGGTTTTCTTTGATATTTGGTAATTATGCACCGCATTGGTTGGTTAATTTTGATGGATACTTGCTAATTATAAAAAAGGTAAATTGCATGTTTGGTCCTCAAACTATGAGGTAGGTGACATTTTTAGTCCTTCAATTTTAATTTATTATAATTTTTACCTCAATCTTTTAGAATGCCCCAATCAAGTTCCACAATCCAATTTAGTTGATTAAATATTGATATATTACAAATATAAGAGTGAAATGACATCTTAATTAATTATTAATACATTATCAATTACAATATTGTTACGATATTTCTACATCAGTAATACATCAACATTTAGTCAACTAAATTGGGTTATGTGACTTAATTGCAACAATTCTACAAGTTCGAGCTTTAAAATAATTAAAAATTGAGGACCAAATGTGCAATTACCCTTATAAAAGTTGAGATTTGAGAAAGAATGTAAAGCACCATATATATTAAGCAAATAGAGTCTTAATAACTAATTTAATCCTACCGATCAATTATTGTTACATAGGATGATTTTTCTTTCTTTTTTTGTGGAAAAATTTGTCAAATCTATCTGAATACTCACTTGCATATGGTCATTTCTACTTCAAAAGGTTAAAATAAAATATGTAAAATTTATTATTATTTTAATCAATCGTGTTAGCCCTCAATTATTTTTTTTTAGGTTTTTCTCTATGCATGCACAAACCATAATTCAAAAGGTTAAAATAAAATATATAAAATTTATTATTATTTTAATCAATCATGTTAGTCCTCGATTATTTTCTTTTTAGGTTTTTCTCTGTGCATGCGCATGTTTTTTCATGAGTAAATCATGGCATGACACGAAGGAAAAAAAAAAATCTAAAATATGCCGATATTATATAGATTGCCCCTCTAAGATTCACCCATTCCATTATGATTTAAAAACACTAAAATATTTTTCTCTTAAAAAAAAATATTTATATTTATATTTTAATATGAAAGACAAATTATTCAACTTTCTCAATTTTTCCACGAGAAAAATAATTTAATTGTTAGAGAAAAATAACTTTGAATATTAATAGATCTTTTGAAAATAATAAAATACTGTTGATAGTATTTCCTCGATGAGTTGGTGACCGGAAAATAATAATAATAATAATAATTATTATTATTATTATTAGAGAAAAGTAGCAAGTAATATATCAGTTTCATTTAGTTTTTCAGAAATAAACTCAGGTAGATATGTGAAGCAATTAGGTTTCAAACTTGAGACCTTGCATTCTTGGCCAATTGTATGCGCTAGGTAACGGTAAATTATTTAAACTTTTCTTAGTTATTGCCAAGTGATGTAATTAATTGGCCACAGGCCATATTGGATGATACGGTAAACCAATTCTACAAACTAATCGCACCATTAATCTCTCTAGCTTATAGTAATTGCTCAAGCAATCCATGGGGAATAGAGGTAATTAAGTTATGATTAGGAATAGCCCATGTATATATCCTCGTACAATTGAGCTAAAATACTTTTAAATACTAAGCTCTTGAAACTTTCACGTCATTTTAATAATGAAGAATTCAAATCAATGATGATCATTGTGATACATGATATATGACATGTAAACTACTTTTAAAATCAAATATCATAATTTTTCAGACACTATTTATATGACGACACGCTTTCCAAGGGAGTTACCACTAAAGCTACTCTTGTCCTATCACGCTTAACGCTCTTAACCTCTTGGGCCTAGGATCTGCTTAAAATTAGCTAGATTAAAAGGTTTACCTCTATTATACCTTATATTTACTATTCTAAATCTTAGGAGTGTCATATTTCTCCCCCTTTAAATCCTAACATTCTCGTCAGATTCAAATACATTTATAAGCACCAAGCAATGTGGGACTTATCTCAGTAGCCTTAGCCAATCTTGTGGGAAGCTGTGCTTCACCCACAACGGTCGTCAGTCGGAGCCGCGCTCTGCCTGCTGTATGAACCTTAGCCCAACTGAGACTCATCTCGTATTTCCAGCTAGTGGTTGGCTCTGATACCAATTCAATCGCCCCACATTCCAGTAGTTTTATTCATCCTAAAACTACTATAATACTAGCATATTTAATCCTCTTAACCTCTCAAGCTAACCACCGCCTAAAATATTATAGCAGAGTTAAGAGGTTTAGTCTTATTTTATCTTATATATATAACTATTATATATTCTAAGGGTGTCACAATTTATCTAGTAATCGGATGGTCTCAAATAAACTGTATATTTACCGTTTGAAAGCTGTTAATTTTGAGGCCACGTGAACAAGAGATAAGTACTGCCGAAAAATTACAAACTTTTTGTCCAAAAAGTTCACATATAGTAACTCAAGTTTAATGACGTCGATCGTTGATTTGAATGCGCCACCATAAAAAACACAACACGTGCAAGAGAACTTGATGCTTTAATTTGAAAAGATGCTAGGGCAACTCTAGCGTTTGTATCCTACTAAAATGTGTTTATTTCAATAGTAACCAACCTATATATGGTAATGATCAACATTAAAGGAAAAAAAGAAAAAAGAAAAAGGGAAATGTGGAGAACCCAACTACCACACTAACTAGAACAAAGCCCAAATTGCGTTCTTTTCAAGTTTGTTATGATCTCGATCAAGTGCCCGCATACTCCGCTCGTGCACCTGTATTTTTTTTTTTTGAGAGAAAGGTAGCACGCTACCCGCTTCGTTTATTTCTTATAGAAATAAACTTAGCTAGAAATGTGAATCAACTAGGATTCGAACTCGGGACCTCGGGTATCAACCACCAAGCCCTTTGCCACTTGCGCTAGGGACGGTCGGTCTCGTGCACCCGTATTAATCCTGAAACAACGTAGCTTATGGTCGCGGACCCATAAATCGCTGTATAAGGACGCTCGTAATGAAACCCATGCGTACACTACATGCAAAGGTACTCTCTCTCATGCACTCTCACACACACACACACACACTTCTCGTAGGATCTACACGGATATACTTGTGTAGTACATGATGGAAAAAGAGATCAACAGGGGGAGAGAGATTATGTGAACTCCAAGCAAAATATATAGCTTAGCTTCATCATAAAACAATCCCTCTTTCTCTCTTTCATTATCTTATAGTCTCCCTCCTCTCTCTCTTTCTCTCTCTCTCTCTCTCTCTTCGTGCACCATTATTACCTTGTGAGTGAAGAAATTAAAATGAAACGAAAAGGACAAGAACTGGAGTCAAAGACAAGAAGACCACCTTCATCTCTCTCTCTCTCTCTCTCTCCTACATGGACTCCTGTAAGGTCCCCATTCTCACTATATCTCTCCCTCACCTGCTTCTCCAATTTCTAAGCAAGGCTCAAAATTAAGCCATCGCCATCATCATTATATATATCATCTTCTTCACCTTTCTTTCGTTCTCAATCTACATAACTATATATCTCAGATCCTCTCATAACTACTTGTATTAGATTTAGACATACACACTTGCCTCAAAACTTACTCTCTGAGGAATCGCGTGTGCGTTCGCGATGAGAAAGCCAGATTCTCAGGCGAAGAACGGCCCTAGCAATGCCAACCTCGGCAACATGGCCAATATTGGAGCTGGCAAGCTGAGGAAAGGGTTGTGGTCGCCGGAGGAGGATGACAAGTTGATGAGCTACATGCTCAGCAATGGCCAGGGATGCTGGAGCGACGTCGCCAGGAATGCGGGGCTGCAGAGGTGCGGCAAGAGCTGCAGGCTCCGGTGGATCAACTACTTGCGGCCCGATCTTAAGCGCGGGGCTTTCTCCCCCCAGGAAGAGGAGCTCATCATCCACTTGCATTCCATTCTTGGCAATAGGTCTCTCTCTCTCCCTCTCTCCCCCTCTCTCTCAGACACACACACACACATGCGCGCACGCACACGCGCACGCATGCATGCACATCCACACGTACACATGTAATCCATGCATGTTATGAGAGTTCGACTAAGATGAAGGTTGCGGTAACAAATCGCATAGTAAAGGCTAGCTAAATCCGAACCATGGATGACACCTATAGACTGCAATGTAATCAGGTAGAGATTGATTCAAAGTATAATTAAGATGTGTGGTACAAAATGAGACTTTCCGATGCATCTACTTTACCATGCATCTTGTTAGTGTTTCCTTCACCTGAACAGATATCATATTATGACTACCTTTGTTTGAATGGCTCCCATTTTATTATCCATGCACATAAAATGCATGCATGCATGCATTATTATTTTACTAAGGAATTGAAAGAAGGTAAATTGCTTATAATACGTCATTCATCTGTGCATTGAACACTGTTAAACTTGAAGAGTTTACCTCTGCGGATTAATTTAGTACTCTTTAATGCGTTATCGCCCATAACGTAATAACTGATTTGAGCTATCTACATGAAGAATGTTCAAGATCTAGAGGTGAAAAGGACATTGGTCCTTGTCCTAACTTGGCTTTCCAGCTAACCATGAAACTTGGGACAAAGACATATAACCTTTACAATTAATAGTACTCTTCTCTATTTTGATGTTTAAGCCATAGCATGATAATGTCAAGCATTTCACTTCCATCTTTTTCGTCCTTCATGCACCACTCAATACGTGTTTTGAGTTCAACTTAAGCATGATCTTATTTTCTAGGTGGTCTCAAATTGCGGCGCGCTTGCCAGGGCGCACCGATAATGAGATAAAGAACTTCTGGAATTCTACTATCAAAAAGAGGCTGAAGAACTCCTCGCCGTCGTCTTCGAACCAAAGTGGATCTTCCGAATCTAAAATATTGGCTGAGGGACTAGTCGGCATAAACGAGCACGAAAGCATAAACATGCGCATGGACTCGCGGTCATCTTCCTCCTCATCCTCAATGAAAAGCTTTCCTGTGAGCACCTACGACCTATTGCCATTTCCGGGTGAAGGTAGCGGCATGACCGCGATAAGCGATTACTACTTCCAAGAACCAAAAGGTCTAATCCAAGTAGTTGGATTAGAGGAAAATTACTATGGTGCTCATGGATTATCCTTTGAGAAAAGTCTCATGGGAGGAGGAGGAGGAGGAGGAGGAGGAGGATGTGAGCTTTTTGTGCCCCCTCTAGTGAGTGAAAGTGTTGAAGAGAACCCAACTAACAACAACTGCAGAGACACAACAGTAATCACCATTGGTGATGATATTACTAAGATAAATGGTGACAACAATAGTAATAATATTGTTGGGAGTGGGATGTATTGGGAGGGTGAGAACATCAGGGTGGGAGAGTGGGACTTGGAGAACTTGATGAAGGATGTCTCTTCTTTCCCTTTCCTTGATTTCCAAGTTGAATGATTGGCCACTCCAAATATGCATATATTTTAGCACTAGACCATCATGATTTTTTCCCTCCACCTTCCCTCAATGTGAAAGATTACTCAACCCACCCCTTCCCTTCTTCTCCCAGTTCTCTTTTTCTAAGTTGAAATTACCCAAGAGCCCTTTGGTCATAGGTTTGTTAGGCCTTTTATGTTCAGTTTTTTAACTCACAAACTTGCTAATTTCTCCCTATGTAAATCTCTATATATACATACTCCAATAAAGTCTCATAATGTTCTTAAGCTTTTGAGTTTGGTTTCTTTCCTTGTACATGAAAATATTCAGGTATATGCTGATGTACTAAAGGATTTCGGCGTGTTTATCTACAGCTTCTATTTTTATTTTCAGCAGCAGTAAAAGAGAAAAAATTTCGACTTATGCCACAAGTGAAAGCAGTTATGCGATTAATTCTGAATTTTCAAAAGCAGAACTTTATTAGTTGTAGTGATCCTGATTCTATTTTATCAAACAGCACCGCACATTTTTGCAGAACAGAAAGTATAGAAGAAGGTTATTATAAAAAAATAGGTTAGGATTGAACGTCCTTCAGTCCATACCGATCGTACTTTTCAATCTCAACCATTAACTCCCTCGTATGCTCAAAATATATATAAGTGGGAGTTAATGGTTGAGATTGAAATAATAGATCTGATGAAGACCATCTAACCTCTTTTTTCAATAACTTCGGTAAGAAGATCCTAATAGAAGTTTTCTTTCTTCTGCCAAGCAGGCCTTTCGTGCGGAATTGGTTGTAATGCAAAATCCTCGTAAGCGTGAAAGTGATATTCATGAACAATGAAAGGTGAGAAAGAGTGAGGTTGCATTCAAAGTCGTTAGGAGATGTAACATGAGATGCACAAAAAGAGGGAGAAAACAATTGTAGGAGTGGAAATCCATTCAATATTGTTAGTTACTACTTAGTGATCTCTCTATCTCTCTCTTTCTCTCCACGAATGAATCCATTAATTAATGTGTATAGAGATAACTAAACTCGTTTGGTCATAATTTTTCTCAGAAAAGGAAATATCCACTAGTGTAAAGAGTTGGTTCCTTCAACCTGGGGCTAGACGCATGCAGCATTAAATATCTCCCCTTTAGGTTGTGACATCCTTTTCTCATCATTTTGGTTGTTATGACACATAAAGTGAGATTCCGAATTTGCAATAGTGTACCCTTTTCAATAATTAACACATGGAACATTTAGCAAACCTAATGGAATAATGATGAGATCTTGGTTGGATTGAATCGAAAAAAAAAAAAAAAAAAAGGGGAGCATGCACTGAGACTTGCTCTTCATACTTCTTTGGTAAAATTGTATATAATGACTAACTATTTATGTAGACCCCCTAAACTATAGATAGAGGCCATTTTAAAATGGCCTCCTTTAAGTTAACTTTTTCTAGTGACACTTTCTAATTAACTTTTAAATCTTTTCCTCAGTTGAGTTATTTGAGTCAAAAAATTTAAAAATTTTATCAAATTTATCGATAATATTATTAAATTTAATAATTTTATTTTTTAAGCAAATAAAGTAAAAACAAAAATTAACTACTAATAACTGATAGGCCATGTAATTGATAACTAACTTCTGATGGTCTATAGATAAATTGAGAGGATGTTCACTCTCCACACATTTTTACCAACATCTTTTGGCGGTGTGTTTGGATCCCTGTAAAATCCCTCCTAAAAAAAAATTTCGGTTGAAATTTTTTTTTCCGATGTTTGGTTGTCCGTAAAATTTTTTTTGGAAAAGTTATTTTACAGATTTTGGAAAAAGAAATCGAGTTTTCGTTTTCCGCGTGCCGTCCGCGGAAAACGAAAACCCATGGATGAAAATCGCGGCTCACGACTTTTTTAGCACGCGGTACACGAGGTCATCCTCACCTCGTGGACCGCGTGAGAGAGAGTCCACGGTGGACCCCCTCCCCAAAATCGTGACTCACAAGCCCTAAAAAAATGCGGTCCACGAGAAAGCCTGGTTCTCGTGGACCGCGTGAGTGGTCCAATGTGGACCACTCACCCACTCTCTCTCTCTCTCTTATATATATATATATATATATATATATATATATATATATATATATATATATATATATATATGAGTTGAGCTAGAATTATAATATATATATATATAAATAAATATATAAAAAGATGAAAAATTATTATACATATTTTTTATATTTTTATTTATAAATATTATATAATTTTAATATATTTAATTCATAAAATATAAGTTATAATAATAATAATATATAGCTTAATAATTAATATAAATAAATAATATATATATAGTATAATAATTATTGTATATTAATAATATATAATATATAATATATATATAGTAATAGAAAATATATATATATATATATATATAATAGTTTTCTATTTATTTTTTTCTTTCTTTTCCTTCCAACCATACAACAGTAACGAAAAATTATTTTTTTTTCCTCCAAACCAAACACCAAAGAGCGTAAAAAAAAATTTCCTCTGAAATTTTTTTTTCCACGGAAATTTTTTTTTTCACAGTTTTACGTGGAACCAAACACACCCGGGGGTGTTTGATTTTCGAGAAAGAAATTTCAAAAATAATTTTCTATCTAAAAAAATCTTTTCCGTCTGTTTGGTTCTAAGAAAAAATAGTATTTCTGGAAAGATTATTATTTCGATATTTTATGGAATAATCTCCTTTTTTATGTTTTGGAAATTTTATCGAAAAACAAAATCTACAAACAGATAGTTTTTACGAAAATTAATTTTTCTGAAAAATAATTTTTCACGATGTCCCAACAAACCAAACTTTGGTATGTAGGCCTAGTTGTCCTGCTCTAGAAATGTTGGATTCAGGTGAGACCCAAATTTTAGTAATCAGCCCTTAACTGGGCCCAAAAAGTTGAGGAAAAATCTGCATGCACCAGATGCATGATTATCTGTACATGCACCACAGCGTCATCGACCATTCGTATCATCTCATACTTCAATCTCTACTGCTTATCTGGTGTATTATAATATTTTATCTTGCTAAAGATTGAATGGTTAAAGAACAAACGGAAGATTATAATGCAGCGCCGAGCTGTCTTTATACACCGAATGGAAGCAATAATTTCTCTGAAGATGCCGATTCAAAAGCTTTTGATCCAAGGCATGAATGTGATTCTGATAATGACTGTGAAACAACCAAATTTAGTATCTAGGTCATTTGGTGCGTGAGCGTTACGGAGTATGAAACTGCTAGATAAAATTAGTCTTACATCAGATAATTAATAAGAAAATAAAGAGTATGTATATAAATTAATAGACCCATGTTGAATATAAAATATATAAACGCTGTTTCCTGATAACTTAAGCTTTTAGAGCACAACGATTGTTTTATTTAATTTAATATGGTTAGAGTAGGAGGTCCTGCCTGCCAGACTCAATAGCCTTGTTTAATTTTCTCTCATTAAATTAAGCTAATGTCTTGGGTTTATTAAAAAGTTTCGAGCTCAGAAGTGAGGGGGAGTCTTGAGATCAGAGTCCGAGTCCTATCAGACTCAATAACGTTATTTAATTTCCTTTCATTAAATTAAGCCCATGCCTTGGATTTATTAAAAGTTTCGAGCCAGACGTGAGGGGAGTCCTGATTTCGAGTCCCGTCAAACTCAATATCGTTATTTAATTTCCTCTCAATAAATTAAGCCCATGTCTTGAATTTATTAAAAAGTTTCGAGCCCAGACGTGAGAAAAATCCTGATTTCGAATTCCACCGGACTCAATAGCGTTATTTAATATTTTCTCATTAAATTAAGCTCATGTCATGAGTTTATTAAAAAAATTTGAGTCCAGAAGAAGTGTTTACATTTTTATCATTAAATTAAGCCCAATGTTTAAATGTCTCTCATTAAATTAAACTCATGTCTTGAGTTTAAATGTTTCGAGTCTAGACGTGAAGAAAAGTGTTGAATATAAAATATATAAACGCCGTTCTGTGGTAGCTTTCTCGTTTATAGTACAACGGTTTTTTCATATCATTTAACAATTCAGACTTTATAGGTTTGAACTTTTTGATTGGTTAAATTTCACTAAATATGTCACATTTTTTTTTGGCAGATATAAGTTCGGCGAGAATTTGAGCATATATAATAAGTTCGGGAGAGACTAGAACTCCCTAACATGGCTTTTGGCTGTAGAATTAGGGGTGGAAACGAGCCGAGAGCTCGGCTTGAAATTAATTTCGAGCCTAAATTTAGGCTCAAGCTCGGGTTGAAATTAATTCGAGCCGAGCTCGAGCGAGCCTAATTTCGAGTCGAGCGAGCTCGAATCCTAAACGAGTCGCTTGAAATTCTTAACATCATGCAATCTATAGTTTAATTTTTATAAATATTATCTGAAATTTGATACAAAAAGTTTAATAATTTAACATACAAAATAAATACATGAAATATGATATTATAATATTAAAAAAATTTAGAAAAAGTGACTCTGCTAGCAAGTAAAAGAGAGAGAGAGTAATTAAAGTGAAGTTTTGCTGGTTTGATTTTGTGGGCCAGCATATATGCCTAATAATCTAAACACTATAAACATATAATTAAAATATATAATATATATTGTTATATATAATTAAAATATATTATATATATATTTTTTATATATAATTATATATATATTTATAAATATTTTTAATATAATTATATATATATATTATATATATATATATATATATATATAGTCCAACTATGGTGCTTTCGGAAGTATAAAGAAATTGGTACTTCCAAAATTTTAACTCTTAGATCAACCCCTTTGATCATTTCTAATTCTTGAATTAATATTATTCTCATAGAGGGACCACTAAACTCTAGCGGGAACCACTATCATCCCAACCGTACAGTTTTTATTCCAAGCGCTAAAAAGTCGGAACATCTAGTCATTTTTACTTCCGAAAGTATAGTAGTTATATTATATATATTTATATTCGAGCCTAATTCGAGCGAGCCCAGTAATACTCAAGCTCGACTTAAAATAAATTCCAAGATTCTTTTTCTGCTCAAGCTCGGCTCATTAATTTCGAGTCGAGCTCGAGTGAGCCGAATTTCGAGCCGAACGCGAGCCGAACACGAGCTGGCTCGCTCATGTAGAACGTCTATATTAAGTTTCCACGAAAACAAGCATATTGCATTTCTAACCTCCAGTTTCATTTTTTTGCCATGATGAAATAATTATTTTTCGTAGTTCACAAACAACCCATGCTTTCGTATTGTTGAGTATATAATTATTTTATATTATTTATAACATGATACTAAAACAAAAGGGTCTTGAATTCAAATCCCACCAAGCTCTTCAATTTAATTGGTTGTTTTATTTAATCATTCCACGTCTTGAGCCTATAAAAATATCTCAAATCTAGATACGAGAGAGAGTGTGAACATATCTAATATTAAAAAAATTTCACTTTAAGCTTTTCAGAAATAATAGTTATTTTACATAATTTAAGGGGCTCTTTAGATTAATTTGATCTCCTCCTGTTTAATCATTTCACATCTTGGACCCCATAAAATGTCTCAAATTCAGATATGAAGAAAAATGTTGAATATATAATACTAGAAAACAGCATTCTCTGATAGCTTAAATTTTAGAAAACAAACACGATTGTTGAATATTATCTAACACATATATATATGTACAAAAAAGGTGAACCACACTTAGAACTTAAAAGCATTCAACAAAAGATCCTTAGAGATCTCACATGCCCCTTCTGGTTGAGGAAATGAGTTTAAACTTTTAGAGAAAAACGATTCTTTAGCGCGCGCGCGCATATATATATATATATATATATATATATATATATATATATATATATATATATATATATATATATATATATATATATATATATAGAGCTAGGCTGGTATACTATCTGTAGCACGGAGGCCTCCGTGCTACCAAGTTGTTTTCGATGTTGCGGCTTCCGAATCGACGATCGGCTCCGCTAGACTTGATCTACACTATTGAAAGTGTTTGGAAACTAAATTTCATAATTTTTCGACATTATTTGGCTAGTGATCAAAGGGTCTCAAAATTGACAATTTCAATGGTAGATGAGATGCGTTTGTAAGTTTAACGGTGTAAAACAATCCAAATCTGATAAAATTTTTATAGAAAATTCTTTGAACTATTTAGAGTAAGATCAGTATATCTGATCTTAAATTTAATCCTTTTATCATCATTTTTTATGAAATTTTTATTTTCAGCCATTCATTTTTCGACTACTCGTTTGATAGGTAAATGATATCGAAAAATTATGAAATTTAGTTTCCAAACACTTTCAATAGTGCACCGATAGTATACCAGCCGGACTATATATATATATATATATATATATATATATATATATATATATATATACAAGAAAGGTGAACAGCTCTTAAAACTTAAAAACATACAGCAAAAGATCAGAACTGCTTGATGAAGTTATAAATGTGCTCAGTGATTTCACATGCCCTCTCCTGGTTGAGGAAATGACCCACCCCCTTCATGATCACAACATCCTGCAGACCCGGCACGAACATTCGCAGACCGCAGAAATTTAGATAGAGATGCATGCCTGGGAAATGGTACGTCAGATCTTCGTCGCCGATGATGAACTTGGTCGGCACATTTATTTCTGCTCCTGACCACGGCGCGGCGAGTTCCCAGCTTCTACATTATTGCGAAAGAACAAAGAAACAGTTTCAAGAAATAGTTCCAAAATTTTAATTTCAGCCTTCTGATTCCAATTTAGTCCCCAAAATTCAACCTTGGTTTCAATTTCATCGTCAGAGTTTCAATTTTAGCAAAGAAAAGTCTAATGATATTGACATGACAGTTTTTCACACAATAAACAAATTTTAGAGACTAAATTGATACAATTAAAACCGCGAGGGTACATCAAAGTTCGAGACCAAGTTTGTAATTAAACAGAAAGGAAATTTTCGTAATTAGTTTTCGGTTTCAAGAATCAAATAGCAGGGGCTGAAAGCTACTACTCCACACTCCGCAAATTCGGCGATAGCAGGAACCTAACAGCAGACTGCCCGTAAGAAGTTCAATATCTCTACCAACTTCATTAGTAGGCAGACGCAACATAAAATCATTTTCAGTTTCTTTTTAGATAACTTTCTGCTTAAAACCTTCAGAATTAAAAGACTCGACACTGAGAAGCGGTAACAGGGAATTTTTGTCAATTTACTAAAGCCAGAGAATGTAGGACTTACGAGTCTAAACAGCGGTAGTAATTGAGAGGTCCATTGAAACCGGTCCTCTCGAAATTGCTCGCGTAATAGTCGATATCCTCTTCAGAGAGCCAAAAGGGCAATGTTATCTTCTCATTCGGCGAGCCCCACCCTTCTTTAGGTATATAGAGAGGCTCAGGCTTGTGGTAAGTGAAAACCTTTTTCAAGAATGTCTTCGTTCCAAGACGAGCGATTTCTGCTTCTGCCACCCCAGGTTCCTGCGACGTTCTTTGAAGCATTCATAGCTCGTAAATGTATCGTAGTAATCTTCATACTAAGGCTGTACACTAACCTGGAATCGACAAATATAGTAGTAATCTCCATACATTGCTCTTAAACACTCCACGGGCTTCGAGCAGAGGTTGCGAGGTATAAACGGGACGCTTAAGTTCACCAGAGCCTTCACCTTGTCAGGTCTGAACATGCAGAGAAACCATGCTATTATGGCTCCCCAGTCATGTCCCACCACAAACACCTAATGCATCATGAATAGCAACCGGAGAAATATCGATCAACGGCGTTATATACATTAATTTGTTCAGAATTATAACAGGAAATTGTTGAAAGACATGTTCAACAATGATGCAAATAAATTGAGTGAGTTTGGAGTTTTGAGTTTGACAAATCAGAAATGATGAACTATTCATACAGTGAGTTACAGATATAAA
Source organism: Puya raimondii (assembly GCA_016920855.1). Taxonomy (NCBI): domain Eukaryota; kingdom Viridiplantae; phylum Streptophyta; class Magnoliopsida; order Poales; family Bromeliaceae; genus Puya; species Puya raimondii. The sequence goes on along the minus strand of JABWPP010000044.1, from coordinate 2,262,243 downwards.
TTTACGGAACTTGCGAAAGTTTGACAAAAACCATTGTGAATTTCCATTTTATGGCTTCATTGCTGGTCACAAAGGAGAGATATCATGGAAACAGGTGGATTCAGGTTCAGGTTCCACCATCATCACTCATAGGGTCTCTACAATTGAGCATGGGTTCCTCAAGGGCTTATTGTGTGAAAACACATGGGTCATGTCTCGCGCCAAGGTTTGGATTCGATTGTATAAGACGAGAGATCGATCTTGGGGGAGAGGAAGGGTTTAGTGACTCAGAGACATTTGAGGTCACGACAGATAGAGGGTGGGTTCGGCAGCGGAATACAACCGAAACTTTTGAATCCAATCCCATTCAATCCCAATCCCACTTGTTTTTTTTTAGAGAAGGGTAGCACGCTACCCGCTTCGTTTATTTCGTTTAGAAATAAACGAAGCTGGAAATGTGATCAACTAGGATTCGAACTCGGAATCTCGGGTATCAACCACCAAACCTTTTGCCACTTGCGCTAGGGACGGTCGGTATCCCAATCCCACTTGTTGGGATGGATTTGATAAGGGAACTTCCCAAGCAACCTCTCATGATTTCTGATGCCCCAGAGTCACTAAGCTCTCCGTCGTCAACATCGTTCTTTTGTCGTTAGTATATAGTTTTTGGATCGTTTCCTATTAAATTGATTTTTTAAATCAGAGTCAATATATTCTAAACTCTTTTATTCTGTAAGGTCATGGATTCAATTCCTACCTTTAATATTTAACGGAAAATATTCACACAATTTTCATCTCCTAACTATCTCATCTATCAATTTCATATACCTTTCATATATATTATAAACGTAAATGAGAATATTAATATATATTTCTGGACCCGTTTTCTATTAGATCGATCTTTTAGATAACAATCTTTTCTTTATCTAAAATTCAAAGTGCCAAATGAGCCCTTATTATAATAATATTAGCAAAGCAATCCTCTCTCCAGCTAATCAATAATATAAGGCCAATTATTAATGCAAATTTATGACCCTCGGATTAGTTAAAGCAAGTATGGATTAGGATTATCCTTAGACATCTAATATTTCTTTTCTACTGAAAATCTAAAATGCAAAATATGTTAAAATTTTCGAAATTAAAGTTCTAGTGAAAAGGAGTCTGGCCCCAATGGATGTCACAAACAAACTACAAATTAAAGATTTAATATCATCAGCCACTGAACAGTTACTTAATTTGCATAATAATCAGAATTTCGTCCATCATACCACTTAATATTACTCATTGTTGAGTTTGATAGATGGTATCACCAAAAACTTAATACTTCATCAATACAAAGATCACAAGTACACACCCTTGCTTTATAATTGCTACAATAAGCTATTAATAAAAACTTACTCCACATATTAATTGCACTATTAGAGAAGAAGCTTTAATTAAGCTTCTCTCTTTCTTTTTTCCTCTCTCCTATTCTCTCTCTTTCTCCGTTTCTTTCTTTCTTTGTGTTCCTTTAATTGAGCTCCAATTTTTAGCTTATGAAGCCACTGAGAAGCCTTTTCATAATAGCATGTCCATTGCTTGTCTAATTTCCTTCTTGGTGGGTAACGAATTTTAGTTGGAATGTTACTTGTTAGTTGAAATAATGTGACTTACATTTCATGTTTACCAGACAAGTCTTGTAGTAGTAGGTAGGTGTAACAATGAGAGGTATTGACTCTCAACCCTGTGGAATGACAAGTAGTTTTTTTTTTTTTTTTTTTTTTTATAGAAAAAGGTAGCAAGCTACCCGCTTCATTCATTGGAAGGATGAATTAGGCTACAGGAGTGAGGCAACGACGGCCTCAACAAGTAGTTAAAAATGAACCTTCATATATATATATATATATATATATATATATAGAGAGAGAGAGAGAGAGAGAGAGAGAGAGAGAGAGAGAGAGAAAGAGTAGGGTTACTATTCTTAATTATGAGTACGGAGGCCTTCGTATTTATAAGTCGCTTTCGAAAATGAAACTTCTGAATCAACGATCTATACCGTTAAATATGACATAGTGCATTTGAAGTATTTAGAAACCGAACTTCGTAATTTCTTAAATTTTTAATAAAGTCCATCAAGTGGGTATAAAGAGTCAAAATCGAACGATTTTTTTAAAAAAGGGTATATGGTTCTAAAAATCTAAAAAATCGAACGGTTCAGATTTCTTCCCGATGGAACAAAACAGAGCCCACCTATCCCTTAAACTAACAATTATTAAAGTAGTATAGATATAAATATAATATAATATATATATATATATGGGATAATATCTAATATGCTCTTCAAAATTTTAAAAATATCTTATTTACCTCTGAATAACGAAAACACCATTGTTGATTTCAAAAAAAATTTCTTCAAATTTTCCAATCCCCTCAAGGGTTAACTAATAGAATTGAATTTTAGTAAGGTATTTTAGGTAATGAGGAGTAAATTAAAAAAGGCTAAATTATAGAAAACCCCCTGTCAAAATTTGATTTTTCACTTTTCCCCCTGTCATTTAAAAACCTATATTTTGCCCCCCTAAAAAATAAAAAATATGCACTTTGCCCCCGCCGTCAGTATTCCGTTAGAAAATCGTTTATATTTTATTATTATATTTTTTTAATACCCAAAATACCCTTGAAAACCCTCTCCTCTCCCAGATGCCCCTTCTCCCTCCTCGCCGACGCCGCCCGCCACGTTGCTTCGCCCCCCTCCGCCGCCACGCCGTCACCCACCCCCCGTCCGATCCCACGCACGCCATCGCTCTTCTCCGCCGCCTCGCGCTCGCCCTTGCCCACCTCTCCCTCCACACCCGCCCCAATCTACTGCCTACCGTCGTTAAAATGGATGGGCGACAAAGGTACAGGAGGAGCGAGGAAGCAGCCGGAGGAAACGAAGTCGGATTTGGGATCGAGGGAGGCGTGAATAATGGAGGAAAAAGATTGTAGGCGTGCAGGATTGGGAAGAAGATGAACAGGGGCGAGGGGCATTTTGGTTATTTTGCCATTAAAGTTAACACCATACCCCTGTGTACATTTTTTATTTTTTAGGGGGGCAAAATGTAGGTTTTTAAATTACAGGGGGGGAAGTGAAAAATCAAATTTTGACAGAGAGATTTTCTGTAATTTAGCCATTAAAAAAAAAATTAATAGTAGTAAGGGGCACGTAAGCAAGAGCCCCTATATACATTTAGGGATGTCAATGGGTATGGGTACCCGAAATATTATCCGAACCCGAACCCGAACGGGGCGGATTTACCCGAACTAAATGGATATGAATTCGGTTATGGGTATAGAAAATAAAAACCCGACGGATATGGGTACGGGTACGGGTATGGATTTTGTATGTACCCGACCCGAGCCGGAACCCGAACCCGAACCCGAATAAATTATATATATATTATTTATTTATTTATATAACATATAAAATGCCTAATAATTTTTATCCATTAGATTTTCATCCAACGGTATACTCACTTTATCTTCCAAAATTCCAAACCCTAACCGAATCCATATCTCTTTTCCCACCCACTAGCTCCACAAAGACCCGACCAACTCTGCTCCCCTCGTCCTCCCCTCCCTTCCCCTCCACTTCCTATCCTCCCCTGCCGCCTCCCCCGACCTCGCCGCCCACCTCGCCAGTCGCCCCCGACCTCATTCCCCTCCTCTCCCCCCGCCCCTCCTCATCCCCCCTCCTCCGCCCCAAATCCGTCGCCGCCGCCTGCCGCCTTCTCTCCCTCTCCCCCTCCCCCCCGCCGCCCCCCTCCTCTTCAAGCCCCTCGTCGACTGCCTCTTCGCCTCCCCCGACAACCCCTGCGCCGTCTCCACCGCCGTCGGGTTCGGGTTTGGGTTCAGATTTCGAGTTTTTGGTCAGGTCGGATATGGGTATGAATTTTTAAAACCCACCGGGTTTGGGTCCGGGTTCGGGTTTCAATTTGGTTGTCGAGTTCGGATTCGGGTTTTTGAAAACCCGACCCAAACCCGACCATCCCTATATACATTGAGAAGGGTAGCAAATTACATGCTTCATTCATTAAGAATCATTAATCTTTGAGAATTATATTAAGTACAAGCATATAAAATTTACCTAAACTATGGATCATTTCGAATTAACTACCCAACTTTTCAAAATTTTGATTTTACTATCTAACTTTTCAATTTAATTTGAGTCAATCAACAATACTTTGAATTTAAATTTTGAATAAGCCGTTTATCTTTACAGTTATAGTTGGCATACTTTATACAACTTTACCACTATAAATTTATTAAGATAAGTAATTAGCTTAAATTTTGAAGATAAAGTACTGTTGACTTAATCAAATCAAACAAATTAAAAGATTGGATTGTAAAATTAAAATTTTGAAAGATTAGGTAGCCTGCATCTTTCACCTTAGTCCGACTCGCTAAAAAAATAATAATGCTATGCTTCCTTACAAATTCATGAACGACAACTATACTAATCAAATGCGCCACATTTATTTGGCACATTTCTCGAATTTATTTAAGAAGCTTATAATATTTGAGTGATAAGGAACATAATCAAATATCATAACTGAATAACATATTAAATTTTAAATTATTTTTAAATAAATAAAATAAATCATCTTGTAGGTTAAATAGGCTTCCTGTAAAATAATAGAAAGCAACATATCTCAAAAAGGGAAATCGTATTCTGAACGTCTAATCAGCAAAAACATCCACGTACCGAATAAGCCATCATTAAATTACTTAATCTAATGTTCAAATGAGAAGGTCTTATGTTATTACTGGAAAGTAACTTCGAAGGCCTAAGTAACCGATCGTTCCCAGCGCAAGTGGCAAAGGACTGGATGGTTGGTACCCGAGATTTCGAGTTCGAATTTTAATTGATTCACATTTTCAGCTAAGTTCATTCTTAAACAAAATAAACGAAGCCGATACAGTGTCTGGCAGAACGTTGGGGGCTTCAATCCTGACTCCTTATCCCGCGTGCTACCTTTCTCTCTCTCAAAAAAAAAAAAAAAAAAAAAAAAAAAAAGCTTTGATGGCCGAGTACGATATACCGTACGGAAAATTAAATCAGGCTCTTCACCTACTAAATTCATAAAGTTGCATTAAATAAAGAAAAATATTTAAAAGGCTAAATACTTTTATTTGTGGATAACTGAATATTCTAGAACAGACAGAAATAAAAAAAATTTGTGTTTGATCTTGTATTTCTCTTACTCCCTAAAATAATTAAATTATTTTTTAATTATTTTTTTAAGAATAATAAAAAAAAGTGTAGTACAAAAAATGAGACAAAATCACGTGGAGAAGGAATAAACTAAAGAATAACTCTATTTCGGAAATAAAAATAGCTCTTAACGAGTTATTCCGGCTGCTCTGATTGAAATAAATTATTTTACATCAAATTTAATTATTTTTAAGAGAATATATAAGATGAAATTATTTATTCGTTCCTTATTTTATTACCTGACTAAATTAAAAAAATATATGAATAAAATAAGACGTTCATACATCCAAACATGATGATGTGAGCACAACCTGCGGCTGCTGAAGCGCGTCGATGAGGGCGACGACGTCGCCGACGGCGTGGAAGACGGTGTAGGCGGCGGCGTCGGGGAGAGCGTCGGAGCCGCCGAAGCCGCGGAGGTCGGGGGCGACGGCGCGGTAGCCGCGGGCGGCGAGGGAGACGATCTGGCGGCGCCACGTGTACCAGAGGTCGGGGAAGCCGTGGAGGAGGAGCACCACGGGCCCCTCCCCCTTCTCCGCCACGTGCATCCGTACCCCGTTCTCCTCCACCGTCCGATGCTCGATCCCCGCCAGTTCCCCCTCCATGTTAGTAAACAAAAAAATAATAATAATATGTCACTTCTCTTTTTTTTTCTCGATATAGATGGAGTTTGGAGGCGTTGTACGTGGGAGTGTTTTGGAACTGGAAATTTAAGCAGCGGTTTCTTGCCACGTACGTGGCGCCACCACATTAAATGGAAAGTGAAATGACGTGTCATATTGAATAGAAAGTGAAATAACATGTTTAGACATAAAAAGGAAATTTGCGGCGGAAGTGTCAATTGCTCGGTTCAAATTCACATCAGATTAGAGTTTTTTCTTTTTCCCCTATGAAAACACCTTAAAATTGATCCGTACTTAAAAATATAAAGTAAAAGTAATAGAAGAATGAGAGTAAATTATCGACAAAAAATAAATATTAGAAAAGAATGTTTTAAAAAATTAGAGAGATATGTAAATATGAATACACGATTTTTTTTAATCCCAAGTTGGATCCGAGTAAAAATATGACCAACTCATTAAGATATGGAGTAAGAAAATCAACTGTCCAAAAGCATATCAACCAATCAACCGAAGAACCACATAACCACGAATAATTGTAGAGCACCGAAAGAATTGTAAGTCGCGTGAAAAGACCCCAGCAGGACATCACAAAGTTTTAACCAAAGTAAGAGTATTACAACGGATGGCACAAAAAAAGACAGATATTTCGAGCTTGCCTCAGCTCACCAGTCCCGAATAGCTGGTGCACGACAAAAAGAAACAGCGATAGAGGATAAAGGACGTCAATTAAGGAACAAAAAGAAGAGAGGACGAGGGCTCCCTTTGTCGGCTAGCCGTGGCCGCCGAGAAAGGGATGGGAGAGGGAGGAGGGTAAGGCTGTGGGAGGGCTAGTGAGACAAAGAGAAAGGAAAGAGTAAGGCCGCAATTGTTTTCCATTAGTTCCGTTTATATCAACATAGATTTTGATAAAGCAATGCTACTTGTGCACCTCAAAAATAAGTATAAATATCATTTCTAGACTTTGCGGGGCTAGAATTCATCTACTCGTTTTATTACATTTTTTTTCTTTAATTAAAAATCTAAAGAAATCTTCTACATCGTATAATCTAAATATGTAAAATGTACACCTCATATAAGAGTGCACATATAGTATCTTCCAAAAAGGTAAATTTTAATTTGCTCTTTGCAATTTACCTCATTTCACTTTGCTACTTTATAGTTCAAAAAATTGCACTAAACCATCCTATGATTTTATCGTAAAATTTACTTAAAAAATTTACTATCAAATAGCAAAGCAAATGTTTTTGATAACCATAGAGTAGCTAAGTGTATCTTTTCGAATCACTGGATAACAAAATAAAAATAAGCCAAACCACAGAGTATTTAATTGTAATTTTTTAAATCATAGAATGACAAAATAAAAATGAGCTAAACTACGGACAAATTGAGGCGTATCCTTTTAAGATATAATATATTTAATAAAATTTAATCACACAAAATATAATAGTTAAATATTGAACGTGGGAATTGATCTCATAAAATAAAAGAGTTTAGAATTGACTCTGATACCATATTATCCAAAATATCAATTTAGTAAAAATAAATTTAGAATTATATATTAATAATAAAAACTAGCCAAATCAAAAGCTTTGAGCTAATAAGTTGAGGTCCAGAAGTACATTATATCACGTTAGTCTTCTAGTTGTTAGTCTTCTATTAATTAATTAATGTGTGACTACTCAAATATAAATTGAGTAGCTCTTTGATGACATCTTGTTGTGACTGCCTGGTAAGCCACTTGCGCACTCCATAACTAAAGAGTTTGAACTATATTCTAATCTAAAATGTGATTTTTTTTTTTTTCTTATTTAGTTATTGATGCATGTGTTGGTAAACTAATGCACCAAATTTAGAGTAAATTGCATCAAATAATAAAACATCCCTATGATATAAAGTGTAGAGCTACTATCTTTTCGAAAGTATCAGGGAGTTGGTCATGTTTTCTACTTTTTAATCGATGGATCAAGAATTGTAGAATCGGAATGATAGTGGTCCTCCTTAGGATTGAGTGGTCCTCTAGAGATATAATATGTATCCAAAGATCAGAAATAGTCAAAGGGTTGATCGAAGGGTCAAAAAGTTGGAAGCTCTAACTCTCTTATACTTTTAAAAATATAGTAGCTCTACTCCGATATAAATGCTAACATATATAAACAATATACCAAAGCAACATTATAGGAAATTTATAGTAACACTCTTAGCCTTGGGAGCATATTATTTATAATCAGAGTTAAATCGAAGTAGCTGCATTACAATCTCATGCATCTGAGGAAAAACCTTGCACACGGAACAATCCTGCAGTTCCTTGGCCTTGATGAATTTCATGGTAGAAAAGAGGCTGAATCATCTCGGAGATGAACATATATCAATTTTTAGAGAGTGAAGAGAGCGTTGGAGAATGTGCTCTCTTATTCTTCTTACTTGACTTAAGACTTCTATCGTTGATTGGAGACATTTCGAAGTGGGATTTGCGGGATCGGTCTCTAACGAATTCCTGTAATCTCCTTATTTTAATGGTGAATTTGATTTTCTCCGTGTCTATCAATATACCCTGATATGGGTGAACCACACAAATCTTCTTGTATTGTGGTTGCACTTAATAATTCTCTTTCTATTTTATTTTGCTTAATTTTTTCTACATTTTAATTATGGATATTTTAACTAAAATATATTGAATTAATTAGCATGATTGGCATGCTAATATTACGGACTCCGTCCTTATCGTGGTACAATTCCTTAAGCTGGCTCTGCTTCATCACGAGTTACAACTTATATTGTGAATGTGGCGTTTTCAATTAATCAGATTAATTTTATTGGGTTTACTTTCACCCGTCTCATCATTATTATTAGAAATATATTTTTATTATATTTTTCTCTCAAATAAAGAGATATGATTTGATTAATTATTAATGATCATATAATGTAAGTGTTACATAGTATAACTTCCTCGCGTGAGACTAGTATTACTAAAAATATAAAAAAAAAAGAAAGAAACATACCATAATAAGGGAACAAAAAAAAAAAGAGTAAAATAATTATTTTTATCTATACAACAAGTTAAAAATTAGGATTTCAAAACTAGCTAACATTTTCTGGACGGCATGCAGTTACTCATTATTCAGTTCCGATACCCCGCTCCATTCCATCCGGCATCAACTGCGGCAGCAGGCCGCGACGCCCTGTGGTTTGCTTTGCTCAGGTACTGCAGCACCGACTGCCTGGGGCTCTCCGGCGCGGCCGGCTGCTCCCCCGCGCCCCCGCCGGGCCCGTGCACGACGTACTGCTGCACCACCAGCACGGACGCGGTCGCCCCGAAGTCCGAGGAGGCCAGCAGGTCGCCGATCGACCCCAGCTCGGGGAACTCGTTCCACTCCGCCAGGCCCGCCGTCAGCGGCGTCTCCCTCCCGTGCCCTCTCCCCACCACGTACAGGTCGTGGATCGTCTCCATCGACCGGATGGCCCCCACCGTCTCCTCGCTGTCGCTCACCACCTTCTCCGCGTACACCACCGTCTCCACGCCCACGTTCTTCAGCCGGAACTCGTTCACGTACTCGTCGTCGAGCCGCCGCTCCACGTCCTCCTCCGCCGCCCCCGCCGCGGCCATCGACGCCGAGGCGTCCGACGTGCTGGCTCGCGACAGGGACGAGGCCGAGTACTGCGCGGCGCCTGCGGCGGCGTCGGCGCCGGGGAGGAAGCGGACGACGGTGAGCGTGATCCCGGGGTGCTCGGCCATCCGCCAGGCGTAGGCGAGCGCCTCGCGGTCGTCGGGCCCGCCGAAGAAGAGGAGCGCGACGTTGTGCGCGGCGTGGCGGGAGGCGGCGTACTTGCCGGCGCCGGCGCCGAGGCCGCGGTCGACGAGGATGGCGACGGAGCAGGGGGCGTGGGCGAGGACCTTCTGGTTGACGGACTGGATGCCGGGGTTGATGGTCTCGAGGTCGCCGCCGACGGTGGGGGCCTTGTGGAAGGGGACGACGATGAGCGCGGCGTGGCGGTCCTCGGCGATGCTGCAGATGTCCTCGTGCATGGACGAGTAGGGGGAGACGGCGGTCAGCGGCTGGATGGAGACGCCGCCGGCGTGCTGCTCGTAGTTCTCGAAGGCGGTGATGATCTGCTCGCTCTGCTGCTGCCCGCCGCCGCCGCCTCCGCGGGCGCGGGCGCGGGGGGCGCCGCCCTTGCGCTGGTGGTGGCCGCCGGGCTTCGTCTGGATCGGGTTGTGGACGATGAGCATGGCGGAGGCGCGGCCGCTGAGCTCGATCAGGTGGAGGGCGTAGACGAAGATCGGCGACCGCTTCGTCGGGTTGGAGACCTCCAGGAGGTTGATGATGGACGGCACGTTGCGGTTCGTGTGCACGCACGCCACCATCCGGAGCTCGCCGTCGGGCTTCGAGCGCTGCAGGTTCCGCCGCTTGTAGGCGACGTGGCGCCGCGGGGGGCGGTGGGTGAGCATCGCCGCCGGCGACACTATCGCCGTGACCACCAGAACTCCGAGCAGCAGTATGTTGTACACCTTCGGAGAGAAAATCTGCAACACAGCGTGGACATATTGTTGAAAGAGTACAACCCAAAAAATGGTCGTCAATTAGATGTAGCATTGCTCTTTTAGTAAAACGAAAAAAATTCCACGTACCATTACTCTTTAATAAAACATCTATCGCGAGTCTTAATCCAATCCATAAAAAAGTACGAATTATAGTACCATGCGGGACATGCCAAGTCGATCAGTGTTCTTAACCATTTACTTATATACATGTCTAATATATTTCTTTACTTTATTAGATTAGCTCTTGCCAAAAAAAAAAAAAAAAATCTTTATAAATCTTAATTAGTATAATATCATGAAAACAGAAGTTATGTAAAAACGCTCCCAATACAGTGTGAAATTTGAATAACTATTTAGAAATTAATGGTATACTTTTGTGGATAATTTTTTTTTTTTTTTGGAAGGTCTTCTATAAAGGCTTCTATTAAAACTAGAGAATCTGCACCACACATGCGAATTCACACGTACCATCTTTTCAAGGCCAATTTCAAGGAGCATTACGTCAACGGGGCCTTTGATAGAGAGGAGGAGACCCAGCGTGAGGCCTTCGGAGACGGGCGCGGAGAAGAAGAACGAGACGAGCAGGCCGGTCAGCACCTTGCACGCGCTGGCGAGGGCGACGGTCAGCGCCAAGTAGAAGCCCTCGTGCGGCAGCGGCTTCCACCCGGGCGGCCACCGGCTCTGCGGCGGGTCCGGGCTCCACAGCGCCGGCAGGTGGAATCTCAACCCGGCGTTGATGTAGAAGAGCGGCAGCAGCAGGTTCACCAGGAACTCCTCGGTGCGGTCGACGAGCGCCGCCGCCACCGGCCCCGTCGGCACCACGAGCCCGAAGAGGAACGCCCCCGTCATCGCGTGGATCCCGATCATCTCCGTCAGCAGCCCGGCCACCGCCGTCCCGACCAGGATGACGCCGACGACCCCGTTGCTGACGCGCTCGCCCTCCGGCACCCGCCGCAGCGCCCAGCTCATCGCGGGCCGCACGGCGAGGAAGAAGAGGACGAAGAGCGCCGCCGTCGAGAGCAGCACGTACGCGCCCACCCGCCAGCCCTTCCGGGGGCTCGTCACGGCCAGCCCGGCGGCCAGGATCACCCACGTTGCCGTGACGTTGGCGATAGACGCGAGGACGGCGAGCCGGCCGGTGTCGTTGCTGAGGATCTTGAAGTCGGCGATGAGGCGCGCGAGCACGGGGTAGGCGGTGACGCTGAGGGAGGCGGCGAGGAACACGACGAACGTCGGCCGCGCGACGTCGCCGTCTTCGCCCGACATGACGCCAGGCGGCGGCGGCTGCGGCTCCAGGCCGAAAAGGTAGGCGGCCGAGAAGGCGGCGGCGAAGGGGAGGGCGACGCTGGCGGTGGCGGCCGCCGCCACCTTCTTGCCCAGACCCTTCATGTATCTCATGTCGAGCTTGACGCCCACCAAGAAGATGAAGTATATCATGGCTAGGTTGGATATCGTCTCCAGCACCATGTATTCTTGACTTGGAAGCATGAACTTCTCGTAGTTCTCTCTCCTGCCGAGACCACTTTGGCCCAAGAGAATCCCAACCTGCATTTTTTTTTTTTTTTTTTTTTTGCATCAATTCAAAATTATAGCCCGAAAGATCCAAAAGATCAATGTAATACAAAATGATTAAATAATAGTCATAGTCTCTGAATGCGCGAAACATGAAAAATGCGAATCAAACCATAATCTTAGCTAAAAAAATGTACACAACTTATCTGAGCTTTGGATTGTTAACGTTGACATGCAGATAGCTAGCAGAGAAATTAATTGTAATGAGTTTCAGATTGAATCGTACGAGGATCTCGGCGACGACTTTGGGCTGCCTGAGGGGCTTGATGAGATACGCGAGAAGCCGCGCCGTGCTGACAAAGAAGCAGATCTGCAGGAAGAAGATGGGCACGGCGTAGGACGAAAAGGCCAACTTCTTCCGCCAGATGCCGTTCAAGACGATCTGGTCCACCGAGAAGCAAACCATTCCCAGGGGCCCCGAACTGTCCCAGTTCCCCATGACGACCGACTCGGTCGAGCTCGATCGAGATCGGTCAAGCGCCTTCTTCTTCTTCTTTCTTTTCTTATTCCTTTTCCTTTTTCTTGGCTCTCCAAAATAAGGCAGAAGGTTTTGTCAAGAGGAGAAATGTATGACGAAAGACAGTTAATCAACCAACTGTATAGAGAAATTATTGGCTGCACTCGGTGCACGGACGCCTGCCAACCATCTTTTTAATCCAAGATTTGTTTGTTATCATCGACCGTCCCTAGCGCAAGTGGCAAAGAACTTGATGGTTGGTACCAGAGGTCCCGAGTTCGAATCCTAGTTGATTCACATTTCCGGCCAAATTTATTTCTATACGAAATAAACGAAGCGGGTAGCATGCTAACTTTCTCTCTCAAAAAAAAAGATTTGTTTGCCATCTTTTCTTAGTTAACATGTACTACCACCCTCTCAACTATAGGCCATTTTGAAATAGGCCCTTTCGTTTTTTGGTGGAGTGGATAATATCTAGGGTTAATTTCATACAGGTCCTTGCAAACATAGTGAATTGTAAATATATTTCTACAAAGTTCAACTTTCATATGTTATTCTTGTAAAAGTCCTAATGTTATCAAATATGTCCCTGCTGTTAGAATCCGTTAGAAAATTTTAGTTAATCATAGATTAAATACTTAACTATGGTTAGTCAATAAGATAACTTGACATTTTTATCCCTCTTATATTAGCTGTTGTGACTTTTGGAGGGATATATTTGTGATCGCAAAAAAATTATTTTCCTTATCTGCTGTTAAAAAAGAAACAGTGCTTTAACGGTAACAAACCATAGGGACATATTTGAAAACATCAGGACTTTTGTAGAGACAACATATAAAAGGTAAACTTTGTATATTTGTAATTCACTATGTTTTCAGGGACATGTATGAAATTAACCCTAATATATAATATGTCTCTCAAAACTTTAAAAAATTTAATATATCTTTGGTTTATCAAAATGCCTTCATTTATTTTTTTAGATTTTTCTCAAGTATACTCCGAACCCAAAGTTTTACAAATGAGTGTTGGAGTTTAAAAAGATATTTTGCCAATAGAGGAGTAAAATTAAAAGTTTTGAATAATAGTGAGGGGTATAAAAGCAAAAGCCCTTTTTTCGTTTGAATAATTGTAATTAGGTAAATTAATAAATTTATCGAATTTAATTGGTGCATTAGCGGTTACTTATTAATTTTTTAGAGGTGCTAGGTTTACAACCAAAAGAGAGTATCACTAAAATTCAAAAGGGACGGTCTGAAAATTGTCAGATGAAGGATTGTAAAGTTACCATCCTTTTTTAGGCGCGGACTAAACAATTTTCTAAATTATTTTCAGTTTTATTTGCTAAAAAAGATACAAGTGATTGAAGTTGATAGAATCAACAATAAATTTTAAAAAAAAATAACTTAATTAATTAAAGTCACTTAGCTCTGGCAAAAATAAAAGCTAAGAGGGTATAATTCTGACAAAGATAATATTAAAAATGCGTCAAAAAATATAAGTTGAGGGAGACATTTCAAAATGGCCTAGAGTTGAGGGGGTCTCCGTATATTTTTCTAGGTACCGCTCTTCTTTTCTTAATTTGGCAAATGAAAGCAGTCAGATTGTGCGATGATGGAGATTGAAGTATGAGAAAAAAAAAAAAAAAAAAAAATCAGCGGCCGATGCACGAATGCACTGGGTGCAGGAAATAACTGTCTGATTTGAGAAAACTTAACGGCGGTTGGAGCACTATTTCTGGGGGGCAGCTGCCTCACAGTCTTTTGCTGTAAACGCGCCTCACCAGGTTGGCTTAACTGAGGACTTGCGCAGTCGCCATTTCGCCACAAGAGTTGCTGCCTAGACCAAATGTACCATGCTATTTTTGTGTAAGTAGGAAAAGAAAAAAAAAAAAAAAAATCTTTATTGTAACTAGGGGTGGCAATCCAGCTTGCTGTTCGTGAGCCAGCTCATGCTCGGCTCGAAATGAGTTCGAGATCGATCGCTCATTTAATAAATACGCCGAACACAAACTGAATTTTTCAGCTTGATTATTTTAATAAGTTAGCTCGTGTTCGATTCGTTTAATAAATGAACATACACGAGCCTGCCTCAACTTGCTCGTGTTCGGCTAGTTAACAGCCCTAATTGTAACAGATATACTATATAAAATGTGTCTCAAATTAATTTTGTTGTACTCTGTAGAATTATAAAGATCTAATCAAAAGTAACATAATAATTTTATATTGTAATGACGTTCTAACAAATTTTATTCTTGTATTTTTATACAGTTTCAAGATCTTTGATTGAATACTGTTAATTTCACAAAGAATAACCGTAATGGAAGAGTCTGGCTATGATACTTTTACAAGCACAAGCACTTGGTGCTTGTAAGTTTTTCATCGTTAGATCTATTCTTTTGACCAATTACACCCCTTAAATTATGCTAATCCACCAACCACTCACTCAACCTTAGGGGACCACTATTATCCTAGCCCTACAAATCTTCATCCAAAGGCCGGAAACCTATAAGCACCAATAACTTGACGCTCTTAAAAGCATAGGAACTCACTTATATATATATATATATATATATATATATATATATATATATATATATATATATATATATATATATAGAGAGAGAGAGAGAGAGAGTGCAAGGCTACTATGCTATTAGGAGCACAGCAGCTCTTATACTCCTAAATTTTTAGTCATCCATCAAAATTGATGGATGGCTAAATTTTTTTTCTCTTTTTTTTCACTATCTCTCTCAATTTTTTCTCTCTTTCAATTTTTCCCTAATTTTTTTTCTCTCTCTGAGACTTCCCACCGCAATCACCTCCATCCTAACCCACCTCCCACTATCAACACCCTCTCCCCCTAAACCCCATATGCCGCCGTCGCCGCCACTCCACCTCCCCTACCCCCGCCGCCGTTGTCGCCGTCGCCACCGCCTCCGGCGACAACGCCGGCGGCCCGCAGGAAGGAGAGGGGGGGCTTTAGGGTTTAGGGTGAGGAGGGATGATGGCGGAGGGGTGGGGGCGACGACGGCGATGGCCAGCGGGGGAGGGAGCTGATGGTGGAGGGGATGGTGGATGGGGACGGTGGGGAGGAGATGGTGGAGAGGGATGGTAGGGATGTGGGCTAAGAGAGAGAGAGAGAGAGAGAGAGAGAGAGAGAGAGAGAGAGAGAGAGAAGAGAAATTAAGAGAAAGATAGAAAAATTGAGAGAGAATGAAAGAAGAGAAATTAAGAAAAAAAATGAGAAAAATGCAAGGACTGCTATACTCCTAATAGCACAGTAGCCCTGCTATATATATATATAGAATCCAGCTACTATCCTTTTAGGAGGATGGGAGCCTTCGTACTCCTAAATTTTTTACCGTTCGGATAAAAAAATGTGCGGCTAGGATGAGAGTGGTTACGGTTAGGTTGATAGTGGGCCCCCTAGGGTTGAGTGGGTGGTTGGTTGAATAGTACAATCTAACGGTTGAAAATGATTAGATCTAACGGTCAAAAATATGATAGGACAAAGGCTTCTATCCTCTTAAGAGGATAGTAGCCGGACTCTATATATATATATATATATATATATATATATATATATATATATATAAGCGTATAGAAATTCTTACAATGACAGACGGAATTAAAAAAGAATGAAAGAATATTTTCTAAGAACGATTATGATCAATTTGTTAAAAAATATCTCAAATAAGAATTAACGGTTGTGACCAATCTGTTAAAAAATAGCATTCATATCCATTTTTAAATCCAATCCTACGAACGGTTATGATCAATTTGTTAAAATATCTCAAATAAAAACGAACAGTTAAAATCAATCTATTAAAAGATAGCATTCCTATCCATTTATTTTACATTAAAATTAAAATTTGAGTATAAATCGTGAATTAAATTTAATTTTTGATATCAAAATTGAATTAATAATTAAAAAAATTTGATTATAGTGGATCAAAATTAAATTTTAACAAATTTAAATTTATAATTTTGGATATTAAATTTAAATTAACAATTAAAATATTTAATTATGGTGAATCAAAATTAAATTTTAAATTTAAATAAATATGAATTAAATTTTGATGCTTTTAGTTTAAACAACATACTTAAATTTTAAATTTATCAGAATTCAAAAGATATATAAAAATATTCAATGTATATGTAAAAAAAGTAATATAGGATATTACAGATATTTTCTAATAAAATATAACATATGAATTTATAAAATATAATTTTTATTGAAAATTTTTGGATAAATATGATGTAAAAATTTATATTAATTTAAAATAAATTAAAATAATTATTACGTGCATTTGCACGTACATTCAACTACTATATATATATATATATATATATATATATATATATATATATATATAGTTTGATTGGAGTAATTTTCAAAGCACTAAGCACTTCGGTGCTACCAAGTTTTCCACCGTTAGATTTATCCCTTTGACCATTTTTATCCGTTACATCATACTATTCAACCAATCACCCACTCAATCCTAGGGGACCACTATCATCCTGATCGCACATCCTTCATTCAAGGGTCGAAAACTTAATAGTACCAATGACTTGGTGCTATTAGAAGTATTCCAGTCTTATTTTATATTATATAGAGCAGGTCTGCTGTGCTCTTAGCCTCCGTGCTCCTAAGCCATTTTCGATGATGAAATTTTCGAATCGACGATCGGCTCCGTTAGACTTGATCTAGCATATTTGAAATATTTAAAAAATAAATTTTGTAATTTTTAATATCATTTACCTAGCGATCAGAAGAGTTCAAAATTAATACTTAACGGTCGATGTATGCCGTATTCAAGTTTAACGTGTAGAAGTATCCGAATCAGATGAAATTTTGATAGAAAATTTTTTATACTATCTACAGCAAAATCAATATCTCAGATCAAAAAATTTAGTGCTATATCACCATTTTTTGTGAGATTTTTATTTTCAGCCGTTGATTTTGAAACCTTTCGATCACTGGGTAATGATATCGAAAAATCGTACAATTTTTTTTCTAGATACTTCAAATACGCTAGATCAATTCTAACAGAGCCGATCGTCGATCCGAAAATTTCATTATCGAAAATGGCTTAGGAGCACGGAGGCCTCCGTGCTCTTAAGAGCACAGCAGCCTTGCTATATATATATATATATTTGAGTCTGACTATAATGTTTTCGGAAGCACCACTCATTTGGTGATTTTAATTTTTTAACCATTGAATCAACACTTTGATCATTTCTAGCCCTTTGATTAGGGATGTCAACGGGTCGGGTTTGGGTCGGGTTTTCAAAAACCCGAACCCGATAATCAAATTGAAACCCGAACCCGGCGGGTTTTAAAAATTCATACACATACCCGACCCGACCAAAAACCCGGAACCCGAACCCGAACCCGAACCCGAAAACTCAAACCCGAAGTAATGATATCTATTTACCATATTTCAAAATATATTGTAGTAAAATCAAAACTTTTCAAAACACAATCAAATATAAGTAAATAATATATATATATATATATAAATAATTTGACCGTTGGATGAAGATCCAAAGGTTAAAATACTATTAGACATTTTATATATTATATAAGTAAATAAATAATATATATATATATATATATATATATATATATATATATATATATATATAAATTATTCGGGTTCGGGTTCGGGTTCGGGTCGGGTACATGCAAAATCCATACCCATACCTATGCCTGTCGGGTTTTTATTTTCTATACCCATACCCGAATCCATATCCATTTAATTCGGGTAAACCCACCTCGTTCGGGTTCGGATTCGGGTAATATTTCGGGTACCCATACCCATTGACATCCCTACCTTTGATTAATATTATGTTCCTAAGGGGACTACTAAACTGTAGGGGGACCACTAAACCCCAGGGGGAACCACTAAACCCTAGGAGGAACCACTATCATCCCAACCCTACAGTTCTTGATCCAAGTGCCAAAAAGTCAGAAACACCAACTCTTTTATACTTCCGAATACACTATATATAATTGAGCTACTATACTTCTGAAAGCTCTAATTTCACTATCATCCCAACCCTACAGTTCTTGATCCAAGTGCCAAAAAGTCAGAAACACCAACTCTTTTATACTTCCGAATACACTATATATAATTGAGCTACTATACTTCTGAAAGCTCTAATTTCTAATTTTTGGGCCCTTGGATTCATACTATTACCACCACTAACTAGTAAACCTTAACAATTCAAGGGCCCAAAAGTAAAAGTTAAATTATATATACTTCTAGAAATATAATAGTCCCATACACACACTCTCTCTCTCCCACTCTTTCTCTCTCTATATATATATAGTATTGAGCTCCTATGCTTTTAAGGGGTCATTTGGTTAGATGTAATTACAAATGCAGTGTAGTTGGAGATGTATGTAGTTGGAAATACAGCAGTTGCAACTACAGGTATCCTGTTTGGTTGAATGTAGTAGAAATTACTGCAACTATAAATAATTTGTTTGGTTGCATGTAGTTGAGAAATAATTTTTAAAATTTTATTATTTTTTATATATGATGGTGAGATTACCTCCAATATAAAAAAAGAAAAATATTTTTGTTTAAAAAATAATTAAGGAGGTAAGCTTACATTTTGCTTAAAGTTACTCTCTCCAACTGCTGCAGTTGGAACTGCGGCCAATTTGGGCGTAGTTCCAACTGCTGCAGTTGGAGTTAAATACATCAAACCAAATACTGAATTTGTAATTCCATACAGTTACAACTACAATGCAGTTACAACTACATGCAACCAAACGGCCCCTAAAAGCACCAAGTCATTAGTGCTTGTAGGTTTTCGACCTTTGGATGAAGATTTGTAGGGTTAGGATAATAGTGATCCCCTATAGTTGAGTGGGTGGTTGGTAGGATAGTATAATCTAAATTGTGAAATTGGTCAAAGTGATAGATCTAATGGTGGAAATCTTACCAGCAGCAAGTGCTTGATACTTTTAAAAGTAGCATAGTCGGACTCTATATACATAAGTTTTTCGTTGTTAGATCTATCTCTTTGACCATTTCCACCAGTTAGATCATATTATTCAACCAACCACCCACTCAACCCTAGGGAACCATTATCATCCTAACCGCACATCCCTTCATCCAAGGGTCGAAAACCTAATAGCACATGGCCCTTGGTACTATTAATAGTACAGTATCTTAATTCTATATATATATACTAATCGAGTGTATGTGCAAAAGCACGTAACAATTATTTTAATTTTTTTCAAATCAATATAAATTTTTACATCATATTTATCCAAAAATTTACAATAAAAATTATATTTTATAAATTCATATATTATATTTTATTATTAGAAAATATCTGCAATATCCTATATTATTTTTTAATATTTTTTGAATTCTAATAAATTTAAAATTTAAGTATGTTGTTTAAACTAAAAGCATCAAAATTTAATTCATATTTACTTTAAAATTTAAAATTAAAAATTTTGATTCACCGTAATTAAATATTTTAATTGTTAATTCAACCAAAATTTATAAATTTAAATTTGTTAAACTTTAATTTTGATCCACTGTAATTAAAAATTTTAATTGTTAATTCAAATTTGATATCTAAAATTAAATTTAATTCACGATTTAAACTCAAATTTTAATTTTAATGTAAAATAGATTGAAAGGAATACTATTTTTTAACAGATTGATCATAACTGTTCGTTTTTATTTGAGATATTTTTTAACAAATTAATCATAACCGTTCATAGAATTAGATTTATAGATGGATAGGGATACTATTTTTAAGAGATTGATTATAACCGTTCATTTTTATTCGAGATATTTTTTAACAAATTGATCATAACTATTCATAAAAAATATTCTTTTATTCCTTTTTTGATTTTGTGTGTCATTGTAAGAATTTTTATACGCTTTTATATATAATATAGATATATATCTATACTATCTATACTATATAAAAAAGCGTATAGGAATGACAAATAGAATCAAAAAGAAATAAAAAAATATTTCTTATGAATGATTATGATTAATTTGTTAAAAAAATATCTCAAATAAATAAGAACGAACAGTTATGATCAATCTGTTAAAAAAGAACATTCATATCCATCTATAAATCTAATTCTACGAACGGTTATGACCAATTTGTTAAAAATATTTCAAGTAAAAACTAACGGTTATGATCAATCTGTTAAAAAATAGCATTTATATCCATCTATTTTACATTAAAATTTAAATTTGAGTTTAAAACTTGAATTAAATTTAATTTTTGATATCAAATTTGAATTAACAATTAAAAAAATTAATTATATAGTGGATCAAAATTAAATTTTAAATTTTGAAATAAATGTGAATTAAATTTTGATGCTTTTAGTTTAAAACACATACTTAAATTTTAGATTCATCAGAAATCGAGAAATATATTAAAATATTTAATGTATATAAGAAAAAGAACAATATGGAATATTGCAAATATTTTCTAATAAAATATCACATAAGAATTTATAAAATATAATTTTTATTGTAAATTTTTAAATAAATATAATATACAAATTTATATTGATTTAAAATAAATTAAAATAATTGTTACGTGTATTTGCACGTACACTCAACTAGTTTATACTATACATAAAAGGGTATAAAAATTCTTACAATGACAGACAGAATCAAAAAATAATAAAATAATATTCCCTGCGAACAGTTATGACCAATTTTTTAAAAAATATCTCAAATAAGAACAAACAGTTATGATCAATTGTTAAAAAAAAAATATTCCTATCCATCTATAAATCCTTCCCTATGAACGGTTAGGATCAATTTGTTAAAAAATATTTCAAATAAAAATGAACGGTTATGATTACTCTGTTAAAAAATAGCATTCATATCTATCTATTTTACATTAAAATTTAAATTTGAGTTTAAAACTTGAATTAAATTTAATTTTTTATATCAAATTTGAATTAACAATTAAATTTTTTTAATAATATAGTGGATTTAAATTAAATTTTAAATTTTAAAGTGTGTGATTTAAATTTTGAAGTTTTTATTTTAAAATACATATTTAAAGTTTAGATTCATCAGAAATCAAAAAATATATAAAAATATTCAATGTATATATATATAAAAAAAAATAGAGGATATTGCAAATATTTTCTAATAAAATAACATACGAATTTGTAAAATATAATTTTTATTGTAAATTTTTGATAAATATGATATACAAATTTATATTGATTTGAAGTAATTATTACGTGCATTTTCACGTACACTCAACTAGTCTATACTATATATAAAAGCGTAAAGGAATGACAAACGAAATCCAAAAAAAAATAAAAGAATATTTTATAGGAACAGTTATGATTAATTTGCTAAAAAATATCTCATATAAGAACGAACGGTGTTGATCAATCTGTTAAAAAATAGCATTCGAACGGTTGTGATCAATTTTTTAATAAATATCTCAAATAAAAATGAATGATTATAATCAATCTGTTAAAAAATAGCATTCATATCCATCTATTTTACATTAAAATTAAAATTTGAGCTTAAATCATAAATTTAATTTAATTTTTGATATCAAATTTGAATTAAGAATTAAAAAATTTAATTACAATGAATCAACATTAAATTTCATTTTAAAATAAATATGAATTAATTTTTTATGCTTTTAGTTTAAAACACATACTTAAATTTTAAATTCATCAGAAATAAAAAAATATATAAAAATATTCAATGTATATAAAAAAATAATATAGGATATTATAAATATTTTCTACTAAAATATAACATATGAATTTATAAAATATAATTTTTATTTTAAATTTTTGGATAAATATGATGTACAACTTTATATTGATTTGCAATAAAATAAAATAATTGTTACGTGTATTTGCACATAAAGTCAACTAGTATATATAAAAGCGTATAGAAAACAGACAGAATCAAAAAAGGATTAAAAGAATATTCCTCACGAACAGCTAAAACGGACGGTTATAATCAATTTATTAAAACATAGCTTTTCTATCCATCTTAAAATTCAATCCTATGAACAGTTACGATCAATTTGTTAAAAAATATCTCAAATAAAAATGAACAGTTATAATTAATATGTTAAAAAATATCATTCATATCCATCTATTTTACATTAAAATTAAAATTTGAGTTTAAATCGTGAATTAAAATTAATTTTGGATATCAAATTGGAATTAATAATTAAAAAAAATTAATTACAGTGGATCAAAATTAAATTTTAAATTTTAAAGTAAATATGAATTAAATTTTGATGTTTTTAGTTTAAAACATATAGTTAAATTTTAGATTTATCAGAATTCGAAAAATATATAACTATATTCAATATATATATATAAAAAAAAACAATATAGGATATCGTAGATATTTTCTAATAAAATATAAACATATAAATTTATAAAATATAGTTTTTATTGTAAATTTTGGATAAATATAATGTACAAATATACATTAATTTAAAATAAATTAAAATAATTGTTACGTGTACTTGCGCGTACACTCAACTATATATATATATATATATTATAATTTCGCAAAGCATTAACATTTTCATTATTGTTCCCCAATATATAAAGAATAATTGGTCTTTCTTAAATAATACGTAGAGAAACGAGACAACAATTATATTAATTAATAACATAAAACATATCTTAAACTCAGAAGAATTTACCATGCAATTGATCTTTCTTAGTGACACGTGGGTTTCAGACCAACTGATATTCTTAGTTAAATTTGATCTTAAGTTCTAACATTCGAAAAACAACAAACAATAAACTCCTAATATTAATAATAGCATAGGTTCAACAATATATCAAATTGTTATGGTCTAAAGATTAGTTTTCATTTATTCATAACCAAGATTCTAATATTATTTTGTTTTATTTTATGGATCATTATTATATTTTATTTTATATATACTATAAACTATTAAATTGATAATAATTACATCACTAACTACGTTATTATCTATTATTTTAATCGTACAAAAAATATCTTATTTACTCATCAAAACTGCGAATATATCTAATTTACTCCTGTTTTCAAATTTGCCCTTGATAGTGTTAATTTCTTTCCAAATATCCCTGCCCTCGAGGATTTATTTGACAGATTTTAAATTTTATAGTAATAGATTTAAAAAGTTAAGCATATTTGAAAGTTGAGTTTCTTTTAAGGGTATATATAAAAAATTGCCCCTTCACTGTAACAATACAAATGTACACTGTACACCAAGAAGCATGATGTTGTGGTGCTATGAATTAGCAAAATTGCCCAGCTCTATAACCAACCCATTCGAGAGCAAACCAATAGAAACAAATAAAAAAACAGATCCTAATGAGCCCAATCATAGAAATTCTGGTGCTCCTTATAAAATGATAGGAATAATTATATATGGCTCTCTGGAAAAGTATCAAATAGTAAATATATTCCTACAAAATTTAAGTTATCAGGTTTATCCCTCTATAAGTCCTTTCGTTTACAAATATATCTTTCTGTTATCAAAATTTAGATAACCATGAGTTTAAAAAACTAACCATAGTTAGCTAAAGGGTAAAATAACTTTTTTATCTTTTATATATAATTTGTATTTCAATATTGAGTCTCGTCATCTTTCTCGACCTCTCCTCTTTATCTATAGCGATGGCGAAACCCACGACGGCGGCGACATTCAAGGTGAGTCTCTTGATCGCGGCAAAAATGAGGTACGCCACACAAGCTGCGACGAAGGCGAGGAGAGAGAAAGAGAAAGAAAGATAACTTTTTGTAGAGACAAATTTATAAGAGCAAAATAGTTATTTTATGCACCCACCATTAAAAATCTAACTGTGAATCAAACGGCAGAAACACATATGAACGAACGAAAATTTTTGGAAGGATATATTTCTAAACCAAAATTTTTTTAAAAGAATAAATCTGATAATTTAAGTTTTGTAAGGATATATTTATTATTTGATACTTTTGCAGGAAGCTGTATGAAATTAATGCAAAAAGATAACATAAAATAAAATGGTGATGTTAGAGTGAAAATTCATTCATAATAGCATTACCAAAAGCAGCAAAATTCTCTTTCCGTGCACAAATGCAGTTAACAGCTATAAAGTACTTGAAGGCCACAAAAGCACTTTCAGGCTATGAACTAATTTCTGTCTCAGCACAAATGGAACTGAAACTGATCGGTACCCCTAATCCACCAGTATAAATGAACAAAAATCTTACAAAATCCTCAGAGTCCAATCGTCGGCGATTCGAACATTAGGCTTTCGGACGGTGGGTGCGACGGGGCTCGAGCCCGCCCTTAGGTTGAGGGGGCCGAGTTCAATCTCCGCTTCGCGGTTCCCAGGTTCAATCACGGCTTTCTTAGCTCCAGATGGTAATCCCAGAACTATGATCCTCTCGACGACGCAATCTGATGAGAACTTCTTCGCCCCTGAATTGGCCGGCGCAAGGTTGATGGATGTTAGCTTATTGTCGGCAAAGACAAACCGGCGATGGATGAACGCCCCCTCCTCAAAGTCGTAGCTTTTGCCGTCATCGACGTAAAGCTCTCCTTCAGCGGCAAGCGAACTATCCAAAGCTATAACCTGATAAAATGCGCTCACAGGGATAATAATATCAGAACAGAATAGAAGGTAAACATTATGCAATAAAGAATGGCACCAGAAACTGTCATTACAGCAGTTGAAAGGTTAATAGTAGCAATTCCATTACATGCTTTATGTTGTTCCTCTTTTTTTTTCTTGCATATCATTGCTTTTCTGAGTTAAAAGGTGAATAGTAAAATCCTAAAGCATTTCACACTACGCGCTTCATGTTGTTCGGTTTTGTAACCACTGATGGTACAACAAAATCATGCCAAACCCAATAAGGATAATGCAAAGTGTTTTAGGTAGCTTTTGTTTAAAGCAGGAAATAGGAATACGACCTCGCATAAAGTTTATTCCAGCCATATAACTCACGTTCTGATTTCTGTCCAAAGTAATCTCTCTCGATTAGCGATTGTAAGTAGGGGTTAAATAAGAGGTTTTTTGGACATCACCGACCCTCTGCTCTCCAGGCTCTTACATCAATTTTCATAAGCACACCCACTAGTACACGATTGTGCATACTATCAGCGAGAAACAGCTTCGCCGACAGAATTGCAAAAAAGAATAGATTTTTCAGTCATGTAGGAAAATTTTCAAGGCGCGAAAGGACATCCAAAATCATATTTACACAAAAGAGGAGGGAATAACCAAGATATATCTTGTACGATTTTACAAAACATGCAAAGCAGGGATACTAACCTTGTCTCATAAAGTACTACTAGAAAGATAAGTAGATCAGTCTGATCAGTACCACAGTAAATCAAATTGAAAAATTGAACCTATCTACTTGTATCAAAATCAGATAGGTAAAAAGGTTAAGTCACTAACACTACCTGAAACCCATTATATGTATGTAAAGAAAAATACCAATTCATTTTTTAGCTAAATAATTGAAAAAAGCTCAAATTTCAGGATATTTAGCTGATGCAGTAGTTCATCCAAAACAACGAGGTCATATGATAAACAGTACAATCAAATTGGCTTAAAGACTGTACAGAAGTAGACATTGAAAGATCACTAAGCATCATGATGGAAATCACACTGCATGAGAATACAAAACATCAGCAAGGATACAAAAGACATACCAGAGTGTAAGGATCATTCACCATCTGGGTGGAACTTCGCCTGAATCTATCTTTCCTTGGTACGATTGTACCCGCTCTTTGGAAACTCGGTATGCTATCTTCTCGAACATCCAGTTTGTGAGAAGCACTTCCGCCATACGCAACACCATCTCTCAGGCTGTACCAGGACTGCTCGCCAGGCAAATAAACCGACACAGATTTCTCCCTCTGTCCAACATCACAGGCACATCCAAAAGAGTTACGTCAACTTGCGGTGCAATACAATCACAAAAAAGATAAAGAAAAAAAAAAAAAAGTAACAAGAGTGACTAGATAAGAAAGATACCTCCTCATAAATCCCCTGTACCAGCAGACTTGGCCCAACCATGAAAGCCTCACCATTGTTGAATGTTTCTTTATCATCAGGAAATTCCAGCCATAAAGGACGCATTACTGGGACTCCACTCACACTAGCCTCTCGGAATAGTGTATAGAAGTACGGCAATAATGAATACCGCAAGTGTACCGCCTCTCTAATCAAAGCAGTGTTTTTCTCTCTGCAGGCATTTGGAAAAAAAAACAGCTGATTCTCAAAACTTCTGAAACAACACTTGATTACAGAAAATGCGACCCTTCTAAGGTGAGGCCCTGCTTAGATACTGTTGAAATCAAAGAAAAATCGGAATTCTTTATTCGAACAAATATTAAAAAATTTTACCAGCCCGGGATGGATGGTTTCATAAAGAAACTGACCACCAGAACATCTATCTATATTAGCAAGATAGTAAGAATAATAAATATCTAATGCTGCAGATTGAAACATTCCTAGATGCATCTCATGGCCGAAGAAACTGAGTTCAGTTTCAACATTGGTCAATGTTTATCATTAGAGCATCAGTGAATTCAAGATCACGAAATCCATGAAAAAGATCTACGCTTCCAATGCGGAACTTCCCAAAGAGGATACATATGAACCGAAAACTAGCTTGTTCCGAAATAATAGGGCTTCACCCTAGCAGATGATCGAACTGCAGGTAAAGGACATCCAGCAAGATTCTTTGGCAACTAGAAAATGGGTGATCCAGTTTCTAGCCCTATAGAATGCTACAATTGTTTAGCAAAAGCAAGATTTATTCTAGCAATACTTTGCAAAATTATTGAAAAACGAGTACCAAGGAAAGGGATATTAAGGGGCTAATACACCAGATCGTCGTTCAAGACAACCTATTTAGGCACAGAAGACTTGAGGCGACTGATAACTAGACCGTCAAGACCAAATGTCCAACAATGATGGAGGAAACACCAGCAAATAAGTCTCAAATCTAGAGGTCTGGCAATGACAAGAATACGAATTAGGAGCACCCAAAGCATGCTCGAGTCGCCCCGACCGTCCCGAGTGTCAATTGTCAAAAGCAACTTTGCAAGGCAGGAGAACTCCTACGCTTATCCCCTAAATCCTAAGAAGCATCATACTTACGGCGATATCACGAACTCGACACGAGAATGCACAAATTTACAGAGAGATAGTTGAATACCCGAATAACCAAGGCTCCCGTCTCTTGGTGTCGAGATGGGCATGGCCTCTAAAGAAGGGGTAAAAGGCACCGAGCTGATACCACCGGACCAACAGCTCGGGTTCCGGGTTACCAAAGAATCCGCCAACATCCGCACCTGTATAAACAGTGATATCAGACGAAACCATTACTAGAGATGCAAGCCCCAGTACTCGTAATATTGGCCTTCTCACCGGAGAATGTCAATCCAGTAAGACCGAGCGTTAAAAGCATCGGAACTGAAGCTCTGAGATGGTCCCAGTCGGCAGTATTATCTCCGGTCCAGACTGCTCCATACCGCTGACTACCGGCAAAGAAAGCCCTTGACAGAACAAATGGCCTGTCCTTTCCATCGCCTCGCTTTAGAAGTCCGTCAGATGTAGCCATATGGAAGTAATATCCATATGCATTGTGCACTTCACGGTGTTCTACGTTTCCATAGTGGATAGCGTCTCTGGGCATGGTTACCTACAAATGAATACACAATGAACTAAATGTGGATGTACAAAAGTATTGTTTGCGACAAAGTATGGAATTGTATCAAACCAAGATAGCGAATGATTCTGAATTGAAAGCAATGAATTGCAATGGTTTGAGCACTAGTGAAGGAACTTAATTGAGACAAAAGGGCAGCACCTCGGGGCCGTTGAAGACCGAAGGCTCGTTCATGTCGTTCCATATGTAAAGCGAGGGAGTGGAGCCCTTGTAGCTCTGCAAGGAGAACTTATCCGCCCACCACTCGCGAATCTCCGGGTTCAACATATCGAGGTACGACGAAGACCCCGGCCAGCACCACCCCTCGTAATCGTTCCCCGACGCGTCCTTCACGTAGTACCCGTTCTCCGTGGCCTCCTTGTGAATGTAGTACGAGTCGTCCCGCTTGATATGCGGGTCGACGATCGTCACCATGCGGCGGCCCTTGGCGGCCAGCCTCCGCTGCATCCGCTCCGGGTCGGGGAACAGCGCGCGGTCCCAGGTGAAGTAGCGCTTGCCGTCGGTGTGCTCGATGTCGAGCCAGAGCACGTCGTAGGGGATGTCGTGCTCGTCGAAGCCGGCGTCGACGGCGGCCACGTCCTCCTCGTCGCGGTAGTTCCAGCGGCACTGGTGGTAGGCGAGCGCGAACTGCTGCGGCATGGCGGGGGCGCCGGTGACGCTGGCGTACTGCGCGAGCACGTCCTTGGGGCCGGGGCCGACGAAGAAGAACGCGTCGACGACCCCGGCCTCGCACATCCAGAGAGTGTCGACGCGCCCCGCCGAGGGGGCGAGCACGTCGATCTGCATCTCGGCGGCGTTGAGCCAGAAGAAGCCGGAGGAGGAGGAGGGGCCGGCGCCGTGGGCGAGCATGAAGGGGATGGAGCCGTAGAGGCCGAAGGGGGAGTCGGCGAGGTACTCGAAGACGTCGAGGTTGAACAGGCGGTAGGGCTCGGAGGAGTCGACGCCGGGGCCGCGGGTGGGGCGGAGGGCGAGGGAGGAGGAGAGGGCGTGCTCGGGGACGCCGTAGACGAAGTCGGCGCCGTGGAAGGAGACGTCGAAGGAGACGGACTGGGGGCCGCGGGGGCGGGAGTCGGTGTGGCTGCGGAATCGCTCCGCCCACTCGCCGTCGCCGTCGCCGTGGCGGTTGGGGCGGAGGGTCTCGAAGTCGAAGAGGCCGAGGGAGTTGAAGGAGAGGACGGGGTCGCCGGAGGGGGAGCGGCGGACGACGAGCTCGAAGGGGTCGTGGCGGAGCGCGGCCTCGAAGCCGGGGGAGATGGGGAAGGTGGAGAGGCCCGGGGCGGGGGAGCCGAGGCGGGGGAGGGGGAGGCGGAGGCGGCCGTCGACGTCGGGGAGGAGGACGTCCGGGACCCGGAAGCGGCGGCTGCCGGACGCGGTCTCGAGCTCGTCGATCTCGAGGCGGAGGATGCCGCCGTGGAGGGCGGACAGGCGGAGGAGGAGGGGGCGGGGGGAGGAAGAATTGGAATCGGAATCGGAATCGGAATCGACGACCTGCTGGAGGGGTTGGGAGGAGGAGGGGAGGAGGACTGCGGAGAGGGAGCCGTCGGAGAGGGAGACGTCGGCGGCGGAGAAGGAGGGGAGGGAGTGGGGAGGGCGGGAGCGGGCGCGCTTGCAGAAGGGGGTCTGGTCGCAGTTCCGGAACTCGTCCTTCTTCCAGGCGGATGCGGAAGAGAAGAGCAGCAGGACGAGGAAGAGAACGGGAGATCGGGGTAGCATGGTGGTGGTGGGGAATGGAACGGATCTGTTGGTGTGGTTTAGAACTCTAGAGCATAGCATGGTAATTGTCGATTGATTGGGGAAGTGTTTGGGACGTGTTTAGAAAGGGGGGAATCTTTGCTTTGTTGCTAACTAGGGTTGGTTTGACGAGAAGAAAGATACGATTGAGTCGCAGTCGGGAGAACAGCCAGCCCAGGGCTCAGGAGCTTATTGTTAACAGGAGATTAGAGTCGCAAGACTCGTGACAAAAATATAGAACAACAAATACCAGTCGGGAACTCGGGAGCCCAGCCTGCTCGATCCTTCTTCCTCGTTTCACAATTTATAAATTTTTACATTTTTTTTACTTTACATAAAATGTTTAAATTAGTATTATATATAGGGTAAAGTGTACGTTTGGTCCTCAAACTAACTATAAGACGGATGATATTTTAGTTCTTAACTTTTAATTTATTATAATTCTTTATTTGACTTTCAGAATTACTATAATATAACCCCACAATTTAATTTAGTTAATTAAATATTGACGCATCGCTGAAATAAAAATAATATGATTTTTTAATTATTAGTGTATTATCAATCACAATACTGTAATATCACTTCTACGTTAGCGATACATCAATAAATCCAAATTAGATTATATGACTTAATTACAATAATTTCGAAAGTTTGCGCCAGAAATTAAAATAAATTAAAATCTGGAAACCAAAATATCACCCACCTTATAATTTGATAGCCAAACCAAAATATTACCCACCTCATAATTTGATAACCAACCTTTCAATTACCTTTATTTTTATATTATATAAATTAAGTCTCGCCATAAGTAATTATAATATTATGAGTTAAGATGTTTCTTTATTCTCATTCTCTCATACATACGAGAATTATGATTAGTTCACCAACAAAAATATATACATTTTAATATAAAATATGTGACATTTTTCAAATAATTATAAATCAGTGAAACAAACAATCTACTAAAGATATCATAATTGTAATAATTTTCTTTTTCTTGTTTATCATTAAAAAGCACTCAATATTGTTAAATATAATTTAAAATATACAAAGAAGTAACGTTTATAATTTTTTAACATCATTATTATTTACGCTGTAGACGTGCCTCAGACATTTTTCACTTGAATTGGATCGGTTATTGGAGTTGAATCGGTCTTGATAGATTGCGGATCAAGTTTAATGGATTTGATGGACCAAATTGGTTTTTCCGTGACCCTTCAATCAAAAATGTTTATATATCAGATATTATTTGGCTAAATTACACTTTTGATCGTCAAACTGGGAGATGCCTAACACTTTAATCCTCATATTTTAATTTATTATAATTTTTTATTCTAACTTTCTAAATTATTGCAATTAATTTTTACAGTTCAATTCAGTTGATTAAATATTGACTTGTCACTGATACAAAAATAATACAGCATCATAATCATTGTTGCGTGATCAACAACAATACTGGCACACCGCTTTCAAATTAGTGACATAACAATATTTACTCAACTAAATTTAATTACAATACTTCAAAAAGTTTGATTAAAAATTACAATAAATTAAAATCTGAAGACCAAAATATCACACACCCCATAGTTTAACCCAAAGTGTGATTTAGCTAAAATTTTACATGGATGAGTAGTTTCGGACCCCAAATGGGTCGGGTCGGGTTCATTTCGAATTCGCCCCATATAGATGTTTTTAATATACGGTTAATACGATCTGAAACCAACCCGATACTCCCATCGGCATTCACAGCCAACAAATAAGATGAGACTTTCACGACTCAAGAGATAAAAATGAGCAAAACCCCAGCCCGTGCCTTTAAACAAGAAGATTGAAAAATTCGCCCGAGCCGACGCAATCCGGCCAATTTGGACAGGGCTCAGGTCTAAAACATATATATATACTTTCATTTTCCGGGCTGGGGCCAGGCTCGGGGCGATCCAAACATATCCCGGCCCAAACGAAACTTGCTCGGCGGTAGCATTAGGATTCCAATCAAAATATCGACACAAGGAAATTATGTCCAGTAACTAGCTAAAGATGATTATAACTCGCAAGCCGACTCACCTACACAGAGACCCTAGTCAGGTGCCTGCAACCGAGCAGTTCGATTTTTCGATCCCCATGGTGGCGCAAAGCCCGAGGCACGCTACATATAAAGTTCCAGCAATCTATGAATCTACAGGACAGTATATCCAAATTTACTTGCTTAATAAGATCTTAGTATTACTGTCAAAATTTTGTTGAAACAGTAAGGTAATGCGATTCGATAACTCATGAATAAATTTTGGATGATTCCATGTTGATAAGTTACATCACTTAGCTCGAGACCGACCAGGCTTTCCACAGTTACCCGCTTTTGCGAGGATTTGCTTTTCTTTTCCTTTCTTTGAGAATATCAACCTTCACGTTCTTTCTTTCCTTGTGGATCTGAAAGATAAAGAAAAAGGCATGAAAAGAGTGTGTTAAGTTAAAAATGTTCATCAAGGAGAATATTAATGAGGTTATTATGCATAAAATTAAAGCTAAATACTTAAATGAAAAGTGTCTCCAGTGATTTTGTCATAAATCCCTAGGAAGGATTTAAGTGTCCGTTAGCGTGGATCGTGACAAACATGCCGTATTGTGCAGACTGATATTAACAGTCCAAACCCATGCCCACGGCATGACTCAAACCCATATTATTTGAAAATCTTCCAACCAAGTTTGTTAGAAGGATCTAGAATTTGACGAAATAGAGGGTCAAAACTGAGAACGTATGATTTTCCCAATTTTCAACCCTTGATTTCCACAAGCTATATAATTGTACAAAATTACTTTAGAGATCATTAATAAATTGATCTTTTAGTTTTATTCATTTTAAGAGACGCATACATTTGATGAAACAAGGAACTAATTTAGCGAGAATTTAGCTTTCCTCAAATTCTCATCCTTAATCTAACCATCTCTTGTATGATTCTCGGGAAATTCCCAGATAAAGGGACTGCCGATTGGTGGATACTTATTGTAGATTAATGACCATCAGTGAGCTGCATAGGCTACTACTAAGAACACTAATTACAAGGTTTTCAGGTTTCAGGCAGCTGAAATTGATTTATTCGATTATTGTTCAGTTTCAACCAAATTGCGTTGGTTTAGGCCGAGACTAGTCATGAACTTTCTTCAATGTTTCCTTACACTTAGAACTTGCATAATCATGAGCTAGGACAAAATATCACAAATATAACCCATAGAAGATGCATTTCCTAGTATCGAAAAGTTTCAATATGAGATTGGCAATACTATTCAGCAACATTGTCTAGTCATGATATATCGAATTTCCAAAAGCATCGCAACAGCTTTTCCTTAAATACTTAGTTTGCACTTATAAGTGTTTTCGATAAACTTTTTGCTGAATTTTTCAAGCCGCTCAAAGTTACCAAATACTGAACTCATAGGCTTGTGCTGCTTTTCCTATTTGTTTTTAGTAAAAAAAATTTTACCGGATTTTCCACAACCGTTCAAACAAAACCTAAACTCAAAGGCGAGCGCTGCAGTGTCTAACAACTCGTAGAAGTTTAATCAAGTTCTAAACTCGTAAACAGAAATATGCTGTTCATAAGCAAACGAAAAAACAATTGCGATCATTACCTGAATAGCCTCCAAAATGCCCCTCTTTTTACGTGACATAAAAGGCTTCGCAAGGTTAAGAGCATCCTCTTCAATGTTATCCATGTCCGCGGTAGTATCTTCCTCCACATCTTCAGATGGCTTCTCCAAGTTCTTGCTTGACAAAGAAGAATAAGAAGTTCCTTCAACTTCCATCTTCAACTCATCATGGTACTGCTTCTCAAGAATCGCCAACTGGGGCAAAGAAAGTCAGAGAACTTTCAGGCCATATTGCCATCACAAATGTGAAGTGCAAGCACAGTAATTGAAAACAGTACAGACCTTTCGCTGCTTCTCAGCAGCTTCATTAGCTTGGGTTCGATCAATTATTCCTTCAGCCAAAAGATTCTGAGGGTTGTCTAAATCTTGGTTATCAGCACCTGGCATTGGTAAAACTTGATTTCTAGCAGCAGCTTGGAGTCTCTTTATTGTCTCCGCGTATTCAGGAACATAGCCCTCAGTCTCATTATCAACAAAAGGAGACAAATGTGGTGGAGGAACCCTGTTACACAAGATTTAAAAGAAAAAGAGTAAAAAGGCAATGAAAAACAATAGAAAGGAGAGATAAACTTAACGCAAACAAATATCTTGTCTTTTCTGACGGCTATATCATGTGACTTGGACAGGGAATTGCTGGTTTTAGGTGAGGTAGGATAGCCACTACTGTGTCTGGTCACCCTGTAATGTGGCAGACAATCGGGTAGCATCGGATGGCAAGAAAGAAAATGAGTTTGTGCTGAAGAATCACCCAAAATAAAAGTCTACCAAGTACCAACAATCAAAGTTCATCAAACCATGAAATTTGGCCCCCCTTACATTTATCTTCATACCTTTAGTTTACAACTTCTAAATATCGGTATTTAGCACCAGATAACTCTACTTGGTCCAACAGGAACACCCCCTTGCCATTTATCATCATTACCTCACGTCTTATATTTCAAACAAATCTATAGGAGGTTTTGCTGAAGCGAGAGGGTCAACAGTACAAAATTGTCATTTGCTCAACCATCGAGCAAAAATCCATTAATCTCTGGCAAGCCTCAAACTATCCTCTTTTCACCCTTTTACTATTGCATTCGCTCTTTCTCCTCCCTCTTTTGTTTCAAATTTGTTATGCACGTTTAGTAACCACCAACAACCTCACTTCCCTACACTTCTTCAAGAAGAATCCTGTCAATTGGAAATTGTAGTTGCATCTGCTCAACTAGCTATCGTTCTCATAAGGTACTAATACTTTTCATTAGGCCTTCATAAGTACTATTACGTAGGTACTATACTTTTCATTAGGCCTTCATAAGTTCTTCTACACCCTAATCAAAGAATAAAGGCCATTTGTTTGATCTCATTCTCACTAAAATAAAGTACGAGTTAAGATAAGTCAGCAAACAAAGTAATTGATTCATCCACACAATCAGAAGCATAGTTAGTTAATTCAGATTCGGCAAAAATTCGGTACGGCTATAATACGAATAAAATTTGTATTCTAATTTTTAAATTCGCTGAAAAATACGGCTTAAAAAACGGGTTCGCCAATTATTCGGATACGCGATTTATACGGAAATTATACGTTCATCAATTATAAATTCGGGATAAAAAATTCGGCTATTAAATTAAACTTTTTTTTCTAGATTTATGCTACTACCATAAATAGTTATAATTCTTAAGAACATAAAAATAAAGAGCTACAAAATAAAGTAGATTAAGTAAAAAAAATAATAGCAAACAACATTATACACCAACACAAGGAAGAAAGAGATTAAGATAGTACATAATTAAACATAAAATATATAAGATTTTTTTTTATGGCAAGCAAACAGAGAATTCATATTTAAACGTAAAATATAAGATAGTCCATTTTAAACATAAAAAATATAAGGTTTTTTTATTTGAGTTTTCAATAATTCGCGAATAATTCGCGAATAATTCGGCTATCCCCAAAAATTCGCGTTTTATTCTTTTTTTGGAAAAAAATCGTATACAGACTGTTTTATTCGGATTCTCAATAATTCGCGAATAATTCGCGAACTAACTAACAGAGATCAGAAGCATGCAAAAACACAGGCATAGAAAATACATGGATGAAAACAAATATATAATAGTAAAGCATGGGACAAAAAATAAATCCACATTGTTTCAGACTTACGACAAAAGTCATCACCAAAAGTTGAAGATGATGAAAAAATACGGAATTGTATCAAGAAATTTATATAAAGATTAGCAGGATATCCTCAGGTTTCAAAGGAATTTGTGTACTTCTCAAAATCCCAGTAAATTTAGCACTAGGAGACAAAAAATTAGTGCAAATATCTCACCATAGTTTATTATCCAAGTACCACAAAAAGAACAAAAGCAACAACTTGTAGCAATGTAGTTCCAATATAAAGTCTAAAAAGACGATGATCTCAAATGTTAACAATAGATGGAAAGGCAAATGGCATCCCTCTTTGCTACTGTATTATTACCAGAAGCATTAGATGGCACAGTAGATAAGAGTAAAAATATGTAATCTGCATTTTTACCTTCCAACCAAATATCCCTCCGTCGGTAAAATGATCCGGGCATTTACGCAATCATACACCCATTGTGGTTGAACATATTCTCTAGAAAGAAAAATATGGCCTTGTGTTGGCCTGTCGACAATCTGGATAGCACAATTGCAGAAACAAAATGAAGAGTAAGTCTATGAGAAATCCAATACCAATAAAATTATGCCATAAAAAGAAAATGAAAAAGTGGTTGCATGAAGTATGCTTGCAACTGCCAATAAACTTCACCACCCTAAGTAGCAGTTCGAAGCCATTATCAATCCACCTCATTGCTAGTAACTAGTCCATCAGAAAGCATTTTTCATTTCAACCCTTCCTACTTTACTTACTTTAAGTTTTTCTTGCTGCTGCATTTAATTAAATGCAGTAACAATTCAAAAAAGACGAACTCTTCCTCATTTATTTAATTATTTTTCCCCTCTGCCGGATTTAATTAAATGCGATTACAATTCAAATATGACTTGTTATCATGGCCTGGCAGGGTAAGCATACTGCACTTGAAAATTATTATTAACTGGCATATATCATCCCATATGTCAAAATGAAAACAACAAGGAAACACATCAAGTTTCAACACAATTATGAGCTATATCCCTATGTGGACAAAATCAACCAAAACCTACCTGATGAGTGATGCCTTCATCTGCCTCTTCATACGGAGATCCCTCCCCCTCCCAAGAAATCACTCCTCCAAAAGCAGGAATTATAAATAAGAGCGAGTCTTTGGGAGCCTGGAATTAGAAGTACAAAACATGAAACAAAACCAAAACAAAACAATACCCCTCTGACAGCAAATCCAGCAGATACCCAAGACCAGTAAATTTTGCATAATGAAGCTAAAATAGACCTAATAAATCAGGAAGTGCCATAAAATGTGAAAAATGCACACCTCACGACCTAAAAAGAACTTCAAATTTTTGAAAAGATTTTTGCACTCCTTTGTATCCTCATCGTCTTCATCTGCTCCAGTGGCATCCTCCACGAGATGCATTAAGGCACCCGGTTCGTTAGCCGGAACCTGATGCTGGAGCTCAGCAAGCTCAGATTCATCATTCCCTGTGTCCATTTTGTCATCCTCAACTTGTTGTTTGTCTCCACTAGAAACTATGGCATGAGAATCCGCAGACCTTCTTCCAGAGCTAGCAGACATGTACCGAAATAAACCATAAAGCTCTGAGAAGAATATGACAAGCAAAACGTTGTTAGTATCTCGAAATGAATCTAAAGAGAATCACTAAGAGTGCACAATTAATATAAAATAAAGAAAATCAACAAGATAAATCTACAGCAGAGTCTAAGTAAAAAAGTTGAGCAGAATATAGTTGGGAAGGATTATGATGCAACAAGAAGCATTTACCAGCTGCTAAAGCTTCAAGCCGAGGATCCAGAATAGGAGGATATTTCACGTTTATAGAATGATAAAGCTTGAAGTTCACGAAACCTAGAAGAGCCTGAAAAGAGTTTTGAGTCAGAATACTAAGAGATGAAAATCTGCTGCAGAATCAACAGAAATCATACACAAAGATGCAAGCATTCAACATATGTTGTTTTAACATTTTTCAGATATTTCATTATGCACCATCCACGGCTGAATACATTGTACTAACAAAGAAAATCTCCAAGCATCCATACTCAAGAAAATGTGTCCCATTCCACAAGATAGCTTTCTCTAAACTAGATTGATCCATCCCTATCTATTTCGGCTGTATTCTCCAGCTCTAACAAAAACTGCAAATTGCAGAACATCCTACAATCACCTCCTTTTATATAAAATATAATCATGCTAGTGACACCAATACTCACCAACCAAGGCAATTAAATTGTACTAACACACTGAAAAACTGAGTAATTATACTAAAGCCACAATAAACACCTTTGAAGTGTTAAAAAACTAGGAAGCTTCTAAACAATAACAATTCTCACTCAACACCAAAATATATAATTAATAGCTAAACTGAACTATATAAATGCTAGCGCACAATTTGCCAACAAACTACTGCATGCACCCCTATCTAGACATGCAGTCCAGACCTAACTGACATCATTATCCATAAGTTAATCCAAGTGACCTTGCTGCGGATAGTCGTGACTCATATCTAAATATGCCCTCTAACCAAACCTCATTGGGATCATAATCCGAAACATAATCCAACTGATCTTGTTGCGGAAAGTTGTGAGATGGGAATCAAAGAGAACTTCCACTATTTACCTCATAGAACTCAAGAAACGTGAGCATGACTCTGAAGTCAACATCATCAGGAAGTACTTGTTGCAGTAGATGTGGCGTCAACCACGTGATCTTTTGACCCTCAACCTCAGCCTGGGCTAGAAAATACTTAAAATTAATATTTATCTACAAAAGTGGGACAAAGTAGAAATGACTATAATATACAATCAAAGGTGTGAGATATATGCCATTACCTGATAATATATGCCTTTCACAGATACAAAAGTCTTTCGAAGGCTATGGGTTCTAGCAATATAGGCTTGCCATTCCTTGCTTAACCTGATTAAGACAAAACAACAAAGCCGGAGTGACTAATTATCCAACAGTAATAAATACAAAATAGAAAAAGAAAAAGCACATGAATAGTAGATTTGGAGAAAAGAACTAGATACAAAATGCTGGATCTTCAAATTGCCTGAATGGAAATGCCTTCAAGAACCTTTCAAGGCATTCCCGCGGATAATTTAAAAGTGCTAGGCAGTAAATATGCAAAAACAGCTTGAGAATCTTTCTATAGTATTGTCCGCCATTGTTGATGTTGAAACATCTAAATCTTGATAGTCCAAAGTGAAAGAGTGACATCAAAATTCAACAGCTCGTGGAGTAGGGCTACTATACTCTTATGAGTATAGACCCCTTTGTACTCATAAGTTTTCGATCGTTGGATGAAGGGATGTGCGGTTAGGATGATAGTGGTCCCCGGTTAGGATGATAGTGGTCCCCTAGGGTTGAGCGGGTGGTTGGTTGAATAGTGTGATCTAACGGGTGGAAATGGTCAAAGGGGTGGATCTAACGGCCGAAAACTTATGAGTACAAAGGGGTCTATACTCATAAGAGTATAGTAGCCAGACTCTATATGTGTGTGTGTGTGTGTGTGTGTGTGTGTATATATATATATATATATATTCACAAAGTATGATATAAAATAGCAAGAAATTGTGCCAATCCGAAGAAAATGATACCTCATGCAGTTGTGGATACACCCCACTTGAATGTGTTCACGTTCAGCAGCAGGCAATGCCGCAAATAGATGAACCATCGTGAGGCAATCATCCAAGTCCCGCAGTGCATCAATAAAAGTTGGGTACCTGAAAAGTCACATGCAACATAACACACTGGTGTAGTTTGAAAAGTAATCAAGTGTCAAGTTGGAAAATCACACGCCTTTAGCCAACTCTGATAACTCTAAGTTTCTCAGGAAAAATAAAAACGAACCTTTCTAGGATAAGCCTATCAAGCTTGTAACTTGGCCGGCGATTTACCAGCCTGTCTGCAAGATCCCTATTCCTCTTTGCTTCAGCCTTCCTTATCTTTCTATCGTGAGCCCTCATATCCCTGGGGAATGACACAGATCGTGAACGTGTAGATATTGATATACAGTACATAAGCATGAAAAACTTAAAGAGAGTGCATAGTTATGTAACTTGTTTACTGCTGAATAAAAGATACTAATGTATACCAGTAACATGCCCGTACTACGGAAATATCAAAATCGAGATTCTTACATAAATAGTATCTTAAATTTAACGTACTTAAGAAAGAGAAAACAGTATCTAACCTCAAAAGTAGTTATGCCAACTATATATGAGTCAGGATCAGTGTTGTGAGGCAAATTAAACTGTTGACACATCATACATGTATGGCATATTACTACACAAACATCTACAATCTATAATAGACCAATCTATCACAAAGGACGCTCTTTTTCATCATGTAGTTATGGATACCAAGACATTTGACATGACATCCACTTCTAAAGTTTATAATCCATACTCAGTATACCTATTGATAGACTGTAAACAAAACTCAAAACTCTCAACATCACATCCCTAACATCATAAATTATGTAGTCTACAAAAAGTCAACAGCTCGCTAAACATTTCTAGTCTTAACATCAAACCAAATAAACCATCAAGATGTTCTATGGCACTCTTTATCCCAACCCCTCCTAGTAAAGCCACAAACTAACTAAGCAGGATTCAGAGTAACTACAAATTGCAACCTCTACAATACTCTGGGCACATAAGATCACATCACAATCTGATTAATTACCTAAACCTCCATGCTAGGATCACCTGCTAATTCCAAATCCCATAACAAAATGCTTATCATAATTTCATAAGAAGTGATCGATGCCACCGCTGATGATAGTAGTAAAGATGTTTTCAGAGTGTACATAATGACTTAATCTTATATGCCATCTCCACCCATAGCATGTTCCGACTACTATACCATTTTTTAAGATTATCTCATTTCGCTAAAAAAGTGATAAGTTTTATCGTTCATCTCTCTATTGCAATATCAGATAAATAATATCATCAAAAACTGGTGTACCAAAACTTCTGACGCAGAGGCTCATGAGCAAGAAACTGGATATCCTTCATGAGGTAATATGTCTTGTTATTCCCTTCGACCTTCTTCTTCGGCTCCCGTGGGAAGATCCCCTTGAGGATGCATAGCTTCCTGCACAAATTGTAGAACATCAGGAAAAAATTAAGGGGCAATTTCTGCAAATATAAATAAATCTTAAGGCCTCATTTGGTTCTGTTTCTGTTTTCCAACTTTTTAAGTTTGAATTCTACGCGATTAAATGCAAAAGTTAACCATAGTCGAATAGATTGTTAATAATCCAGAAATTAACCATCAAACCAGCCCATTCAATTGTATAGAATTTGAAATTAAGGGGGGAAAAAAAGAATGGAGGGGTAATCAAACAAAGCCTAGTTTTTTTTTTTTTTTTTTTTTTTTTTTTTTTTTTTTTTTTTTTTTTTTTTTTTTTTTTTTTTTTTTTTTTTACTTTACTACTTCTGCTTTCCGCAGCAACCACCTTCAGGAGAGCATTAGGCAACCAGATAAAATCTGCAGCTTCTACTGTAGTAGGAAGCTGAAATGAGACTCTTAAAGGTTCAATTTTGAGAGTAAATTTCGGAGCTTCTGTTGCAGCACAAAGCAGAAATGTGATTCTGAGCCTGGCCAAAAAGGATCGAATTTGGTGTTTCTAACAAAAAGCTTTTAGAAAAGTTCAAAAAACAGTGCTTCTCCTAAAAGCACTTCATCCTACAGCAGGACCGAACAAGCCCTAGGAGGAGGAGGGAAATCGCGAAGAAACCTGAAAGCTTGGAGGCTGATCTGGAGATATCGCACCGCCTTCGTCCTCGTGATGTACTTGGCAGCGTTCCCCTCCTTCTTCTTGCCCTAGAATTTTCACAAACCATAGAAGATCAAACTACGAGAATTGATTGAGATAGATCAAAAAAAAAAGTTTAAAAAAAGGGATAATAAATAAATTACCGGGGGCCTGTAATGCTTCGGCATCTTCGCGCAATCGAGAAGGGGATGCGAGAGAGAGGAGAGGAGAGGCGAGGAGAGAGGAGAGGAGAAGAGGAGACAAAGAGAGAGAGAGAGAGAGGCGGCGGGGAAAGGGTTTTAGGGTTTTTATCGACCGGTTCGGTCTGGGTTGGGCCGGTCGAAGGCCGAGCCTGGCTGAAAATAAAAAAATGTAAAATTGTATGAACTAGGCTACTATACTATTAATAGAACAAGTCATTTGTGCTATTACGTTTTCGACTCTTGAATGAAAAAATGTGCGATTATGATGATAGTAGTTTCTTAAGGTTAAGTGGATGATTGGTTGAATAATATGATCTAACGAATGAAAATGATCAAAGGGATACATCTAACAGCGAAAAATTTGAAAGCACCAAGCGCTTGGTGCTATCGATAGTATAATAGCCGGACTCAAATTGTATGCAGCTGATCTAAACTTTGATGATTTAAGAAAAATTGACCAATATTTACGGGCTAGAATATAGAAAATATCTCTATAAATATTTATTTTGTTTACACCTCTCTTCCAATTTTTTAAAATCTATATTTTACTCCTTCAAAATTTTAAACTGATGCATTTAACCCCCCTCCGTCAGACCCCTCCGTCGGGATTTCGTCACTACTCTGTCTATTTCATATAATTTATGCCGAAAATATTCTTTAAAGCAGTAGAAATATATTAATATTTTTTTCTCTAAAACAAGTATAAGAGTAATTTGGTCATTTCGCCTTCATTAATGTTGTGACTCTCTGAAAATATTTCTAAAATTTTGAGGAGGCAGAATGTAGGTTTTGAAAGTCAGAGAGCAAAAGAAATTAAAT
The DNA here is from genome assembly GCA_016920855.1 of Puya raimondii. Classification (NCBI taxonomy): domain Eukaryota; kingdom Viridiplantae; phylum Streptophyta; class Magnoliopsida; order Poales; family Bromeliaceae; genus Puya; species Puya raimondii. Next base: position 2,219,817 of record JABWPP010000044.1, on the reverse strand, counting down.
AAATATTTACAGAAGAATTTTTTGTATTTTAGCCATATTAAAAAAATTAATTTTATAACCCAAATTTTTAATTTATTTGATTTGCCTTGTTATAAACTATTATATATGCATGTTGCATTGTTTCTACACCCTACCTTAACTTTTTTTTAAATGCATCTCATAGTGTTAATTTAATCGCTAAATTTTTAAGTGAAAAAATATATAATTAATTGGATGGTAGAAATCGAACAATCAGATAAATGAATGAGTAATATAAGTATGGTTTACAAATGGACAAATGCACTCAATGCGTGCAATAGTTTTTCAAAATTAATAAACAACTAAAACCAAAAGGAAAAAAAAAGGTAGTAAAATATAAAAAAAACAAAGACTAGACAGTTATTTCAAGCTTCGGCCGCAATCCCCTCTTAAACAGATTATATCAGCTTTGTGTCGCTCGTTTCGGGCTATGAACGACATACAACTCAAGAGGCGAGTGAACTCCCTCAGGTACTCCTGTACTGTATGATCATCCTGCCTCAACTTCTTCAGGTTGTCCTCCATCCTCTGTCAAACAAACAGTAGAATTAAAAAAAATTTACTTCCATAGCTATAGAAAAAAACAGCAGAGGAGAAGTAGTTTCCACCTGATCTCTACTTCAACCAATAGGGGCAAAGAGAGCGAGAGAAAGAAAGATATAGAATATATTTAGTTTTTTAGTACCAGCCTTTATGAACTCAAATGTAGATTTTGTGACTTTTTTTTAATTAATTCTAATATATATATGAATTGCAATGTGCATTGCATATGATTTAGTTGCAACTTTGGTTGTTATAAGTCTAAGCCTATTGAGGTATGGATTATTTGTGGTATGAAGAGATATAAAAGTGATCCAGTCATTTTCTAAAAGATGAGAGTCAATTTAATATAACTAGATATTTAAGATAGTGTTATTTTTCTTACTTGAAAGCCGGATTAAATTTCTTACGTTTAGCTTATTTGTTACAAGTGAAAATGAATTTCTTATATTTAGCTTATTTGTTACAAGCCGAAATAATTTTTTTATATTTAGTTTATTTGTTGCAAGCCAAAATGTATTACATTTAGCTTATTCGTTACAAGCCAAACTAGTTAGTAAAACTAGTGAACTAGCTACAATTCCAATCTAATTATACTTTTCGGAGAGAAGTTGCACTATAACTACCATCTTGGTCGGCGAATTGCTACTTGGACACATGTTGTGCTTTGATTGGTCCGCCTTGTTTGTCCCTTCGATTGAAAAGATCTGACTATGTCGAAAAGGGAACCATTCAATTGAGATTGCTCTAGGTTTTAGTAAAAACTTGAATGTGGTGGGTTTTAAATAGATGACTCAAGACCTTAAGTAATGATTGTACCATATAAAGACGGTAGGCCCCTCGAATTTCCGCCGTTGATGCGGGCCGAGATCGACCGTTACTTAGTGATTTTGATGAAACAGCCTACAAAATGAAATGCACTACATGTGACAAAGGTATGCAGAGTGGAGATGCAATCACTGGTAAGGAGCGATGTGGCTCTGGTGATAATCGAAATGGTCACGGATGGCTGACAATGGATGGCTATGTAGTCGAATAGGGGGTTTCACGCCACAACTACTCCTAGATTAGGTTTATCCTACTCCTAGTGTTAGTAAGAATAATGATAGGATTTGAATATGATGCAGATTTGCACGGATGTCTATGCTATTCTCCTTTTATAGCCTTAAGCTTCTAGCATGGGGTAGTTTTAATTGGAACAATTGTCGCGAGATAGTTACGCTCCATTTCTATAATCGCTTCCTAATATTATGCATGTTTTCAGACTTTCGGTGTCTACTGTTCAAATTTTGACTTCTTGGCATGCTTTTAATTTTGACGGTTTAAGCCTCATCGGAGACCCTTATTCAAAGTGGCTTTTGATGTCCCATCTTACCGAAACTAAGCCCTTTTGTTGAAGCCTTTCTTTCGACAATCCTCCATGCATCTTATTCAGATTCATCAATGTCTTAATGTCAAAGTTGGGTGCTACCATACCCAAAAACTATCAAACCACTATTATAACCTATGAATTGGTCAGCATTGTCAGCAAAACAAGGTCTCCTCCATTGTTTTCTTCTTAAATTTTTCATCGCTTCTTACCCTATCGTTAGAAAGTTTGTGAAACTTCTAACAGTCTACATGTAAATATATACATGCCAAATAGAAAAACTTATATGTCTATAAAATTTGAACTCAACCTTATATTTTCACAAAAATGTTTCAAACCTTTATAATAGTTGTTCTATTTAATCTATAGATTTGTTTTATCTACTTTTACATTAACTACCTATATAAATCCATGCTTTTTTACTTCTAGATTAAGTTTGCATTCTATTGGTTGATCGACAAGCCACTTAATGAGCTAATAACATAACCTCTAACTAGTTGATTCATAGTTAGTCTTATTACTATGATTAGCGAGGCACATAGATTTTGCTCCGAATAAGTTTTTTGATACTATCGTCAAGCATTTGGATAGTGCTCCAGTTTGTCCTTCCTAGTTCCTACCGGAAAAGCATGAGATGTTGTCGCAACACCAATAGCAGCAAAGCTAGTAGCAACTAATGTTTTAGTGCGTCGTCAATAGTGTTGATAAGAAGAGAAGGGTTGATGATGGTAGGTAGGAAAATAACGTTGATGAGGAGGTGCTTGCGTCGTAATAGTGGTTGTACTAGTAGTCGAGTACACTAGTAGCGACAAAAGCAGAGGAGGGGTTTTATTTCAAAATGTTGTATTGTTGGTCATGGAAGGAGAAGATGAGAGGAGGAGGAAGAAGAAGAAGAAGAAGTAGAAGAAGAGAGGGAGGTGGTGAAGGAAGAAAAATAAGGAAAAAAGAATGAGAGGGGACGAAAAGAGGGATTATAGAGAAAAGGGGAAGGAAAAAAAAGGGTGATTAGAAGTGGAGAGGGGGAAGCATCCTCTCCTTGGACAAGACAGCCAAAAAAGAAGAGACATTGAGTGGAAGAGGATAGGTAAAATTTGCTGGTTCAATTTGGTCGGTTGATTAGACTTTACCTTCGGTCGGCCGCCTGGCTGATCCGAGCTGAGTTCAAATATAGTGGTCAAGTTCGATAGCATCTGAAATTAGCCCTAATTGGTTCCTAAGTTCAAAACACACAATTATAAAAGAATTTCAATTTGAAATGTAATATTAAAATTTACGAAGGATCAGAAAGTTACGTAAGCAATTTATCTTATTATGAAATATTAACTGACATTTGATCGTATTCCTTATCTACCAATTATTATATATTGTTGGAGCAAATCAAAGATACATTCCGAATAAAATAGTCTAGTATTATGAGATTGACCGTTACAACTCCATACATTTTACGGAATTACACCTTTAAATATCCTACGGTTGAGGGGTCTCTGCACATTTTTACTACTTTATGTCTCTATGTCTCCCCACTTTTATGAAAAATTATGAGATTGACCGTTACAACTCCATACATTTTACGGAATTACACCTTTAAATATCCTACTGTTGAAGGGTCTCTGCACATTTTTACTACTTTATGTCTCTATGTCTCCCCACTTTTATGGAAAAAAATGCATGCATACCCCTCATTTATAGGACATTTTTTATTTACTAATTGGAATCCCTTAACTTTTAATTTGTTTTTTTGAATTTTTATACTTATGATAAAAAAATATTTGTCAACTTTAATGAATCTATTAGTTATTAACCGTTAAATGATCTAGTTTTATCCACTAAAAAACGATTAAAGTTCTTACATTTGATGAAATCACCAATAAAATTACTTAATTTTGAAAAACAAAACGTTGCGAGCCCTCCCAATAAAAAGAATAAGAATAAAACTTGAGGTATCTATTTCAAAATTACCTATTGCTGAGGGGGTCTTCATACATTTGTTCACCCCACCACATTTCTGATTTCTCTTTCCCGCTGCTGGAAAAAACAAAAACCCTTCCCGCCATTCTATCACTATTAAAAAACACTCCACCCGCCATTTCTCTTCGCCATTTTCGCAAACCATAAAAACTTTTCCCCTCTCTCTTTCTTTCTCCTCCCATCAACAATGGCGAGGCGAATCCATTCCTCTTCTTCTTCTTCCTTCTTCGGAGATCTCCGAGCTCGAGAACTCGGCGCCTCGAAAGGTACACAATCTCTTCTCCCTCACCTTCTTTTCGCCCTCCGCCGCCTCGATCCGTCGCTTGTAACGATCTCCCCAATCCTCTAATCCCCAGCCCCGAACCTACCTTACCTCGCCGATCTCTCCTCCGACCCCGGCGGCCGCGGCTGCGGAGTCCTCGCGGTCGAGCACTTCGGGAACTCCACCCCTCCCCTCGCCGTCTCCTCCTCCAAGGTTTTACTTCCCCTTCTTGTTGTTGAATTTATTTGTTTTTGTTTTTTTTGTCGCAAAAATCCTTCCTTTTGATGCTTTATTTGTTGGTAATTGTAAAGAGCATCGCAAGTTGTTGCCTCCTCGCTGTTTCCGATGAGGATGGATTCGTGAGCGTTTACGACACCCACCGGAATCTCCCGTCGTGCGCCTCTTCTCAGGAGAAATCAGGTCGGTTGAAGGAGTTCGAATTAGGGTTTGCTTTGCTGTGATTTGATTTTGGGGGAGGGGAATGAATTTTGGCATATTTAATTTGGGGTTTCTTGCCCTGTTCAGCTGAGGCTAGGGTTTGTGATTGGGTTGCTCACAACAATGCTATTTTTGATGTGTGTTGGATAAAGGTACTCCTTTTCTTTCAATTTATTGTTCTTTTATTTTTTTTTCCCATATAGATTTCTACAATTTATCTCTCTTCTATTTTAATTTGTTTAATTTCTTCAGGATGATACACAAATTCTAACTGCTTCAGGCGATCAAACCGTAAGTGTTGTAAATAGCTTTTAAGTACACTCTTACTCTGTTGAAAAATGTTGAAGCTGCAGCTTTTTTTTTAAAAAAAATCTATTTAATCATGTAGTAGTGCTAATTTTATGGGAATTAATTAATTGCTACATTGTCAGATTAAGATATGGGATGCAGAAAATAGGAAATGCCTCGGAATCTTGGTGGGCCACACAGGCAGTGTAAAATCACTCTGCTCGCATTCGTCGAATGCAGGTAATGTTTCCATTTGGTCCAAACTGTTTCATTGAGTTAATTTCATTTAGTTTGGTTTCTAGGTAGTTGTTTGACACTCACAACTATTGCTTCTATTCGGATCAGATCTCGTTGTTTCGGGCTCAAGAGATGGATCTATTGCTCTTTGGGATCTGAGGTGCATGTCCAATTCGACAAACAGCCGAGGAGAAGCGCGCTTCTCGTATGTCTCTAATTCTGCGCTATTTAATGTTTTCATATCAATATGCACTTTTTCAGTTCTGAAACTGGTGGAGAATTGTGAGGTTCGGTTGATTATAAATGTTTGCCGTAATTCAGATCTGCTGCTGTTGTCAAAGAAGCACATAGTCTTACGCAAGGAAAGCGAGCTAGGCGAGGAAGGGTTTGTAAATTGAAAAAAAAAATTGTAGTTCTTGGAATTGTCTTTATATATATATATATATATATTTTAAAGACGGAACTCTGCTCTTTGAAAAATATCGTAGTTGACGCAACCAATTCTTGTAGGCTGCTTCGATGAGTATCACATCAGTTCTTTATCTCAAAGATGATGTCTCCATTGCCAGTGCTGGAGCAGTGGACAGGTTAGGAAGAAACCCTGCTGTTATATTAATCGCCCTCATACGTTGTAGATCCTCATGGATATTTTGTAGATATGATTAATTAACTCTCCACTTCACATCAGAATGCATTTCTGGGTAAGGTTAATGACATTTCATCTAATGGTTTCCTATCACTCATGGCAGTGTTCTGAAGTTCTGGGATTCTCGGAACCTAAGATCAGCAGTCTCTCAAACAAGCCCACATGTTGAGCCACAAAATGGAAAGGTATTACAATCTGTTCGAATAAAGGATATCGTCAATATTAATGAAATGAATTAGTATGAAAATGATATAAATCCAAAATTGATAGTTTTATAGATAAACCACACAATCTGTTAGGCCCAAGTAATGCCAATATAACTAAAGCTTGCCTTGCATGTATGTGCTTCTAATCTGAAAACGTTGTATGAACATCCAACTAATTAGCTTCTGGTCTTTTTGCCTTTCTCTTCTGTACCTAAAGGAAAGAGTGCAACATGGAATTTCTTGCCTATCTCAAGATTCATATGGCGCATATATTGCTGCTTCGTGCATGGATAATAGGTAACAGTAACATCTATTCGGTCACTATATTCAGCATCTTAAACTATGTGTTTTCGCAATAATAAACAAATACATCATTGCCTCCAAATATGTTAGGATTTACTTGTATGATGTAATTCACCTCCACAAAGGTCCGGTGAAGGTCTTCTCCGGAAGCAGAATCGAGTCTTTCTTTGTAAAGGTGAGGAGGCGAAGAGTTTTTTTTTACCATTCTTTGCATAAGTCAATGTGCTCCCTTTGTACTGGAATCTCTCTTGTCAAACAAATAATGTGCATACTTTGTTGACTCATTTATGTAATACGGATATATGATAATATGAGCTTTTTTGTATTATTGTAGTCGGCGATTAGCCCAGACAGAACTCACATTCTTGGTGGTTCCAGTGATGGCAATGCATATATTTGGCAGGTATTTATATCTCTACTCCTTCTAGGACTTCTTTCAGTTCCATATCATTTTGCACATCAAGAGAATTTGTTATCACAGGTAGAGAAACCTGAAGAAGATCCTGTAATTTTGAGAGGCCACGAGGGGGAAGTTACGGCAGTTGATTGGTAAAAAGCTGAACCTACCGTATTTCTGCTAACCATGAACTGCTGTAGCTCTTGCTAATGCCTTTCCTCGCATTCTGTAGGTTTACATCAGAGGTCGGGAAGATAGCGACTTGTTCTGATGATTTCACTGTTAGTTTCTCCAGCTAATTTAGAGCTTATTTTTCAGTCTTACTTCATTGGCACTTCGCGCATTCAAATGCTTAATGCCTCAAAGCTCGTTTATCACTAGACTTGTGGATATTGAATGCCACTTACTTAATATCAGGCATAATAGAACACACATATTAAACATCAACAAATACATTAAACATCACATTATCATTATAGTGGTAACTCTGGATTCTTATAGGTCCGAGTTTGGAATATCGGCGAAAGGAATTACAAGGATACAAATTCTCCAACAGCAGTCAGAAAGAGGGTGACAGCACCCAACATTGAAGGCAGGAGGCTTGTTATAGACGACGAACTGGCAGCATGTTCAACAGATAACCCCTCTTCACCTCTCAGACATAATACATTTGAGTTCAGTACCCCCGAATCTGCGAAGAAGAGAAATTTCGGGTCCCTCCTAAGGGAAGGACTAGAGATGCAGAAGAGCCCAGAAGCTGAATTAAGCAGCCCTTCATCTGTTCTAAACCCTCCTCCCTCTTTGAAGAGGAAAACGATTTGCGATTACTTTGTCACTGCCTCCGAAAGTTGAGTCATTTGATCTTGGTCATCTTCTTCTCTATGTATCGCGTAAAATTTGCATTAGGTGCAATTTTTGTGTGCTAATAGGTAAGGTGGTTGCTTATATCATGATTCTGTTTTTTCGAAGTCTATTTTTCGAAGTCTATATCATGCAAATTTTTTGCTCTTTTACAGGTAGAAGAGATCCAACTCCTGTTGTCTCAACCAACTTAATGGTTTTTTTGGTCTTGGTGGATCTTCTCACTCTTTGGACTGCTCAATTTTCCAACTATTCTTTTGCTCATACCTACCATGCCTAAAATGTTCATCTCTCTTCCAGCTATGCAGCAGTTGTACAGGAAACTTTGAAAATTATTTGGAGATAATAACATGCAATCACTGATTCTGTGCCTCAGTGCATACTCATGTGCTTAGTGCTAAGTTGAGAATTGAGATTACCTCTTACTTTTCTTTCTAAGGTACATTCATCCAAGGCCCTTTTGATATATACTTCTTTCAGTATTTGAAGGGTATCAATTCATGGGCTATTATATACATACTAATCATACCAGGCTAGCAATAAAATATTTCTGAAAAAACCCTTGATTATATGGCTCAAGACACATGAAATTAAGGTCACTTATATTTTCATAAGTAGACCAGGCAAACGGGCGGGTTGAGTACTGCGGGCGGATTATTTTACTTGCCGGTTATATGGGTATGGATAAAATTTATCTGTAAATTTTTAAGTAGCCAACATGTTTATCTATTTCCGTCCGCGGGTAGGCGGGTGGGTACGTGGGTTACCCGTAATTTTTTTTTTTTTTGCTTTTATACTTTCTAAATACAAAACACATACATATAATTTTTAAAAACGTAACATAATTCATTATTTAAAATATTACAACATACAATAAAAATATTTAAAGTCTTAAAGCGAATAAATTTTATAATATAAAAGACACGTGATAAGAAATTAGTGTTAGAATTTTTAGGATAGATAAATAAAAAAATATATTTTGAATTAAATATATATAATTTTTAATTAAAAAAATATAAATGTGGGTATTCGTGGGTATCCACCCAAAATGCCCACAACTTAATAGCTGAGTTTAGATGGAAAGTGATTTTTGTGAAGCGGTTTTGTAAAGCTATACGGTAAAATTTTGTTGTTGTTTGTAACTAATAAAATTTTTACTAAATTTTATTTTAAAATAATTTAAAAATTGAATTAAAATCGGACATAATTTTAGTTTTTACTGAATTTTATTTTAAATTTAAATTTTAGCTGCTTCTAATTTTGAGTCTTGAAAATTAAAAAATCAATTCTTAAAATTAGAATCAAATTTTGAAAACGAGTTTGTCAAATGCTTTATTGCGCCAAATTACTTTTGTGTCCAAAATTATTTTTAGAAAGTTAGGCCAAATAGCCGCTACATCGTTGGCTCCAAGAATTGAAAATTTTCTCTGAAAAAAGAAAAAGAAAAAAAAAAGATAAGTGCTACAATATGAATCAAAAAAAAGGGCTAAAAAGTATAATTTACAACTACACTATATAATAATAAGTGTTATCTCCGGCACCACACGACACGAGAAATCACCACGGTAGAGCGGCAGAGCTCGGGAGAGCCGTCCGATCCCCGCACGCGCCAACCTGTATCCCATGCAACCCACCATCCCCACCACGTGTCTCCCTCCCCCCCACACGTGTCGCCCCTCTCCAGCTCTCCCTCCCTTCTTAAACCCCTCCCTCCTCCTCTGCACATCCCCATCCCCATCCCCATACCCATCCCCTCCCGTTCCCACTTATCCTTCTTTTCCCACCATGGGCGACCGCGGAGACCAACGCCTCACGGCGCACCAGCAGCAGCAGCAGCAGCAGCTGCAGCAGCGGCCGGGGGAGGCGATGAAGGGGCTGCTGCCGCTGCCGGAGAAGACGCCGTCGGCGTCGCAGGCGCTGACGGTGGCGACGCTGTTCCCGGCGGGCGGGCTGCTGCTGGTGCTGTCGGGGCTCGCGCTGGCGGCCTCCGTGGTGGGGCTCGCCGTGGCCGCGCCCGTCTTCCTCCTCTTCAGCCCCGTGCTCGTCCCCGCCGCCCTCCTGCTCGCCCTCGCCGTCGCCGGCTTCCTCACCTCCGGCGCGCTCGGCCTCGGCGGGCTGTCCTCCCTCTCCTGGCTCGCCGACACCCTCCGCGGCATGTTCCAGAAGACGCCGGACTACGTCGACCAGGCCAAGCGCCGCATGGCCGACGCCGCCGCGCAGGCCGGCCAGCGCACCAAGGAGGCCGGCCAGGCCGTCCAGACCAAGGCGCACGAGGCTGCCGGCAAGACTTAGTAGTTAGTTTAGTCGACAGCAAGAGATGGTGTGCATGCTATGCTGGTTGTGTTCCCAGAGAGATCGATCGTCTCCTGCATGCTTGTTGCTCTACTTGTAGTGCTTTTGTGTGTTAAGTGTTAACGTTCTTGTGGTAATAGTGTGAGTCCTCCTTGTTTCCTTCTCATTTTTCTTTTTCTTTTTTTTCTGTTTTTTTTTTTGGTTTCTCAAGGGGAATCTAATATATTACTGGTGTACTAAGTTGTTCTTAATTCGCTTCATGGGAGAAATTAAATAATGTGGTGATTCTGTATCAGTAAGGTGCTCTTTTATGGTAACTAAGTGTGTTTGCTATATAAAGAAAGACACTAGAAATAAAAAGCTTTGCTTAATGTGAGATTTTATCGATTGATAATTAAAAAAAAAGGCATACTGAATCGTGGTATAAATGGTTGCGAGAGAAGTAAAGCTTTTCAACGATGGAGAGTTTGGTGAGTTAGTATAATTTTTTAAATTGTTTGAATTTAAACTTTGATCTACGAGCTAAAGCTAAAAGTTTGTCGTTTGAATATATATGTTAGGTTGATAATTTGAAACGAATTGTAATCGTACAATACGAAAGCTAGTAATTTCTTTTATTAGGTATCATTATTATTATTATTATTATTTTTATTAACTAAAAATTTAAGAGTAATACTTTAATACACTATATAAATTTTGATCATTTGTTTTTTTAAATAAATAGTTGAGATATAATATGACTCTATAACTGACTTACTATTAAGGTATAGGTACCATTCACCAGGTATGAAGGAAAAAAAAGAACCAGTGTACGGCCTTCAAGTCCTGTCATTACGGGACCAATGAAAGTGGGCAGATTTGGAAACTAAGGTCAGGTCAGATCCTAGAGTCCGGATGTCAAAATGCTTTCTCCATAGAGATTTTGGTTTTTGCATTGGTTCACAAGAAATTCAAAACAACATAAAAAATTTAATTATAAATCAAATTCAACTTTTTAAATATAAAAGACACAAATTTAAAATAAAACTTTTAGTTCAAATTCAAAATTTCATTTTAAATCAAAAATTAAAATTTAGCTTTAAGATTAAAAGTACGATTTAGATTCAAAATTTAAAAGTTTAATATAAATTTCAAAATTAAAATTTGACATTACAATACCAACTTCAAAACTTAAATTTAAATTCAATATTTTTTGAGTTGGATATTTAATAAATTGGGTAATATATAATTTAGTAAGTAACAAAAGTAAATAAGATAATTAATATTTATAGAACGCTAACAAATTTGGTATATACTACTAATTTTTTTTTCAATATAGTCATATTAACTAATTCAAATCGGTAACATGTTCAACATGTTACTTTATGTAAAACCCAATTATACTTTTTACTAATTAAAAATTAAATTTTTAATATTTATAGTTTTTTGAAGCATCCCTCAAAATTTAAAAATGAGTTTAAAGATATTAAGCATTCTTGTGAGGGTTTGTAGGTCAGAGGGATTTATTAGTTTTTTTGGATTTAGACTTGCATTTTATATAGGATTTAGACTTAGTTTGGTAGTACGGTAGTTAAAAAAATTATTTTTATATTATAAAAGATCTAAAAATTAAAAATAATATTTTTATATTTTATAAGGGTTTAAAAAAGTTAAAAGTGCTTTTTATTTATTTTTTTATATTATAAAATTACGGTTGTAATCGTCGTGGAGAAGCATGTGATGTGGCTATATATTTCTCCAGTGGCGGTTGCAATTGTAATTTTGAAGTATGGAATGAGAAAAAATTAAAAGTGTTTTTTTAAATTTTTTAAACATTTTATAATATAAGATTTGATGTTTTGAACCAACACTTGTTCTCAAAGGAGGTTCAACAAAGTTGAACAGAGGAGATTTTCATTCAGGTTTCTTTTTTTATTTTTTATTTTGGCATAAATGGTTGAAAGGATTTCAATTCAAACAATACAACAAGGGCTGGCCAGTGAAAATCGCTGCTTGTACACTCTATTTATACACTTTTTTAAAAAGGGCACATATCTTATACAATCATCCTAGATTTTTAGATTTTTTTTTGATTTTTAGTATTAAAAAGAAGGGATAATTGCCTTTATACCCCCTCAAAACTTTGAAAGTATTTCATTTATCCCTACTTTTTTTTTCTTTCCAATATGCCCCTCATACGTTCCTCCGTTATTCAAAAATATTTCTACAGTTACCACTCGTTAAGTTAACTTGGGTTAAACATGAGTTAAATATCTACCAGGATTAAAAAAAAATCAAAATACATCTTTTGCCCTTAACTTAAGGGCAAATAAGAAAAGTTGGTGATGGTAGAAAGGTATATTTGAAAAGACCAAAAATCAAAATACTTCTTTTGCCCCTGACTTGAGGGCAAATAAGAAAAATTAGTTATGGTAGGAGAGTATATTTGAAAGGGCAAAATAGTAATTTTACAAAAATAACGGCTATTGCTAATAGTTCACTAACAGAATTTAACTCTAGGGATATATTGAAAAATAAGTTGGAACGTAAAAAAGATATTTTCAATATTAGCCTCGTAAGAGGGGTAAATCAGAAAGTCGAAAACTTTTCAGGAGTATATAAGCAATTGCCCCTAAAAAGAACATGAGGTCACTTTTGGCCCTTGGATAATGGATATAAGATATACACATTTTTTTAGGATGTACAGATAACAGCGTTCTTTGTCTTTTAATTTTGACTCAAATATTTAAATATAGCAAATCTCTATGTAAAGACACACTTTTCATTTTACTTTCCTGAAATTTAAAAATCTATATTTTGCCTCGTGAAATATTTTTAGTAGGTTATAGTGCTAATGTAGAGATGAAATGACCAAACTGTCCTTACTTATTCTAACGAAAAAATAATTTTTTAAAATATTCTTGTCATTTTTACGAGTACTTTTGGTATATTCAATAATAAATTATATAAAAAAGACGAAACAGTGACGAAACACCGACGCAGGGGAGCTAAGTGCACCAACTTGAAATTTTGAGGAGGCAAAATATATATTTTTAAAAGTAAGGAGGAAAAAGTATAAAAGTGAATATTTATAAATTTTTTTTCTGTATTATAGCTTTTAATTTTTGATTAAAAAACTTACGATATTCCTCCTGTGATTTCTAATTGTTTTACTTTCATACCCAATAATAATTTGAAAAAAAGAAAGCATGCTACCTGACAGAATTGAGCAGGAAATTTTGCCGGCGTTAAAGAGCGCTTGTGCCCGGGTTTTCTAGTTGTTTTAAATCTGGCCCCAATTCAAAATAATCATAATTTTTCCTCCAACATTCTGGTATGCTCAAGTTAAATAAACAGAGAAAAATAGATCAGGCCAAGTGATATTATATATATATATTTTAATATTTCTGAGAAAAAGGTAGCATGTTGTCCGCTTCATTAATTTTTTTTTTTTAGAAATAAATTTAGCTGATAATATGAAGCAATTGGGCCAAGTAAGATAAGAATTTTTTTTTTGTTGTTGGGCCTATTTTCGTCAGGCCGAGTTAGATTACAGAAATGGGTCTGGCCCAGTAAATTTTTTTTTTTTTGTCCAGCCAGAGTACATTTTTTTTTTTGAGCATCTTAGCTATAAATTGGGTTGGACCGGAAAAATGAGTCTGGTCCGAGTTAAATCAGAAAAGTTTTTGGTTAGTCGGATTGCAATTTTTTAGCCCGTTAGTTAGAAATCGAGTCCAACCGGACAGATACGATCTTACCAGTTTCTGGTCACACCTGGGCAAGAAAGCCCCACTGAATTAAAAGTTAAGTCGAACTTGCTGGTTTGACTGGTCCGACCGTGATCCGGTCTATAAAGTGATTCGATTCAACCATTTGAACAAGATAAGTCAAAAAATCGCTTTAAATGGTTCAAACCGGCGGTTCCACCGCGAACCGGTAAATCGGTCTGATTTTAATCAAACCAGCCTGGTTGTATTGATAAAGTCATATTAAAATCCGACAACTTAAAATTAACTTAACTGAATTTATTTTTATTAGCACATATTAGTCTTGTAAAAAGTAAAACTTGAAAATTTATATATACTTTTTTTGGTCTAAAAATTAGTATTTTTTAATTAATTGTGATACCAAAAACATAATATATATATATATATATATATATATATATATATATATATATATATATCTTTCAATATAATAAAATTTAAAATAATAATAAAAAAAAAATGATTTCATGCTGACGTCATTGGTTCAACCAACCAGTGACCCTTGACCTAGTAACATTTTTAGGTCGCTGTTCGGCCTGATTTTTAAAACATTATTAAAGTCCAATTAAACGCGTAGCAGATCTCTTATACGAATAGAATTTTTTCTATACATGTAAGGCATTAGATCACAAACAATCTGTTTATAAATTTTATCAAATGTCTTTGGTGAGAGTTTGATCGCTTGGTCGGCAAGTCATTAGAAACTCTAGCCCATAATCAGGCTAAGTTTGGTGCGGTTTAAACCGGTTTTGTTTAGAATTTGATTCGATTTTGATGTGAAAAATTATCATAACACAAACAAAATAAGAATCAGCTGAGTTTTATTCAAATCTTCAAGGAAAAAAAGCACGAGAAAAGTTTAAAACATTTATTTTAGTATAGAATGAGAATAGTTTTCGAGGCATATATACGTGTTTGCTTCGAATAAAAAGAAATTACAAAAGTTTTGCTTGGAATAAAAGGGAATTACAAAAGCAAGAAAGAATGATAAGGGAAAAGTTTTGGGGAAAAAGTAGTGGGTTTTAGTTTTGGGGCATACTTGTTTGGTTCAAATGAAAAGAAGAGAGAAAGTAAGGGGAAAAAGTAGTGGTTTTAGTTTTGCATAATACATTGTGAAAGTAGTGGTTTTGGTTTGGTTCAAATGTTTTGTAAAATACATTGTAACGCATCAAATCCAGTTCCCATAGTATAAATTGATTGTTGGGTTTAAATCACTTTTCTATAGCTCAAATTTTTATATACCCCCTTAGTTTTCTTTTTTTTTTATAATCATTTCCAATATATTACTTCTATGAATTTAATAACATTTCCTTTTATAGACTCCGATATACTCAATAGATGAAATAAGAATGAGGGGCAATTGCTTATATACCCCTGAAAAGTTCTCGACTTTCTGATTTACCTCTCTTAGAAAGCTAATATTAAAAATACCTTTTTTACGTTCCAACCTATTTCAAATATACCCCTAGAGTTAAATTCTGTTAGTGAACAATAGCTGTTATCTGTGTGAAATTATTATTTTGCCCTTTCAAATATACCCTTCTACCATCACCGATTTTTCTTATTTGCCCTTAAGTTAGGGGCACAAGAAGTATTTTGATTTTTCGTCTTTTCAAATATACCATTCTACCATTACTAACATTTCTTTTTTGCCCTTAAGTTAAGGGCAAAAGAGGTATTTTGATTTTTTTAACTTTGGTAGATATTTAACTCACGTTTAATCCAAGTTAACTTAACAGGTGGTAACTGTAGGGGTATTTTGGAATAACGGAAGAACATATGAAGGTATATTAGAAAGAAAAAAAAAAAGTAGGGGTAAATGAAATAGTTTTAAAGTTTTGAGAGGTATAGAGGCAATTATCCCTAAGAATTACTAGGTGGACCTCTTATTTGATGCTTCTAATTTTACTATAAAAGTTAAGTAAACAAAGGTATAAAACTTACCTCAACTATCACCCATTTAGATTCGACTATCTAACCTTTAAGAATTTTAATTTTACTGTCTGGTCTTTTAATTTATTTGATTTGAACTAATCTAACTTTAGAATTTGAATGTGTCGTTTATCTTTGCGATAAGTATATTTTATACAATTAACATAAATATAAATATATTAAAGTCAATAATTAGCTTAAATTTTGTATCCGAAAAGCCATAATCACTTATTAATTAAGCAAATTGAAAAACTGGATACTAAAATTAAAATTGTGAAAAGTTAAATACTCGAATCAAAATGGTCTACAGTTTTTACAAGTTTTGTGTATTTTACCTAAAAGTTATGAAAGATGCTTTTACATGATGCATTTTCTGATAACACCATAGAGATATTACTTTCTTATACAAATACAATGTCACATCCTGCTAGAACATTAGTACAAGTCAGTGTTGGTTGGTGTTGCTCCCTTTCAAGTTAGTACCTAACTTTATCACATTGGATTGGTCAGTAGCTCCCCTGGGGGAAAATTTCTAGAGGTAATGCCTTGTCTAGCCTCCTTAATTTTTTTTTCTTTTCTATTTAGCCTTCTTTTAAAAAATATTTTCAACCTAGCCTTATTTTGTAAATTAGAAAAAAAGAGATAAGTTAATAACTTTTATATAGATTTATATGTTAATTGAGTGAGAAATTATATTTTTCTCTTCCTTCTCTCATTTTTCAAGACCTTTCTCTCACTGTCTTTCTCTCTCTCCTCCCAACCACACCTCTCTCTCTCTCTCTATATTTTGATATACTCTATATTTGTCGGGGGAGCAGAGAGAGAAATAATTATTTCTATTTATAATATTTCAAAACATAATATATTAAATATAAATTTTTAAAATACAAATTCAAATATAACATCAAATATTATATAATGTAAAATCAATTCGGGTTCGGGTTCGGGTCCGGAGAGAGAGAAAGAGAGTGAGAGAAAGGTCTTGAAAAATGGAAGAGGAGAGAGAAAAATATAATCTCTCACCCAATTAACATATAAATCTATATAAAAGTTATTAACTTATCTCTTTTTTCCTAATCTACCAAAATGAGGCTAGGTTGGGAATATTTTTTTAAAAAAGGCTAGATGAAGAATTTTTTTTTTCTAAGGAGGCTAGATAAGGCATTATCTCAAATTTCTAGGGATGTCCCAGGACCAACCAGGATCATCCCCATCAATATGTTCCTAGTAGGTGGGTGTCACATCCATGGTTAAACCATCCTGCACCAGATGCTCTATTGCTTCATATTTCAACTCTTGTACACAAAAGTATTTAGGCTTCTTTAGATGTCGGAACAAGTTAATCGGAGATAACTTATACGATAAAGATGTTTTTAGCTCGTCGGAAGGTTCCAACATCTGTAATTTGATAGGAGTAACATATCTGTAAGGTAATTTATTTTATTTCGATAAAGATGACTCAATGGCCGATTATTTTTTGCCTTTCGAAATATCTAATTGTAATTTTTGTCTACCAAATATATTAAGCTTCTTTAATAAAGAAAGAGACGTATAAAATAAGATATCCGTGCATCCAAATAGGGCATTAGACCTTATTTCGATGTTGGAAGAAGTTATCTGAAGATAATTTATGAGGCATAAAAACTTTCTTGTGTAATTACAAGCCTAAAGGGTAAATTTCAATTACCATCTTTAATTTTTAGCATATTTATGCTTTGTTGTTATATAGTTTTACGAGCTGTATTCTACTATCTTGTGGTTGCTATTCTCTGTACTATGTGAGCTTCCTTTACGGGTTGGTAGGTTCCACCTAGTTGAAACTATACTATAGTTATAACTGCATACATATTCAATTCCGATATTTGATTTGATGCATTTCAATTCAGTTGCTATAATTAGGAATTGTACAAAAAGACTCCACTGCAGTAATTGAAAATATATCTAAATTAACAACAGTTGGAGAGTGACTTTAAACGAAAGATAAGCTTACCTCCCCAATTACCTCTTTGAATAAAAGATATATATTTCTTTTATATTGGGGGTAATCTCATTATCTCATATATAAAATGATAAAATTCAGTAATTAGACTTCTCGGCTGCATGTATCAAACAAATTAGTTATAACTGCAGCCTACTATAGTTATAATTGCTGCATTTTAAACTACATATATCTCCAATTATAATGCATTTCCAATTATATCTAACTAACCGACCGTCCCTAGCGCAAGTGGCAAAGGGCTTGGTGGTTGGTACCCGAGGTTCCAGGTTCGAAGCATAGTTGCTTCACATTTCCAGCTAAGTTTATTTCTAAAAGAAATAAACAAAGTAGGTAGCATGCTACCTTTCTCTCGAAGAAAAAATTATATCTAACTAAACAGTCCCATAGGCTATTTGCCTACGCTTAGGGGCCGTTTGGTTAGATGTAATTATAAATACAGTGTAGTTAAACATGCATGTAGTTGCAACAGTTGCAACTACATACATTCTGTTTGGTTGGATGTAGTAGAAAATACTGCAACTACAACTAATTTGTTTGGTTGCATGTAGTTGAAAAATAATTTTTAAAATTTTATCATTTTATGTATATGGTGGTGGGATTACCTCCAACGTAAAAAAGAAAAATATTTTTTGTTTAAAAAATAATATAGGAGGTAAACTTATCTTTTGTTTAAAATTACTCTCTCCAACTGCTGCAGTTGGAACTGCGGTCAATTTGGGCGTAGTTCCAACTGCTGCAGTTGGGCCTCCTCCTGCAGTTGCTACTGCAGCAGTTGGAGTTAAATATATCAAATCAAACACGAAATTTATATTTATATGCAGTTATAACTGCAATGCAGTTGCAACTACATACAACCAAACGGCCACTTATTGTAGTTCAATTGCTGCAGTTGGCACTATACTGTACAAGATTCTTGACTACCACTCCATGATGAGACTCAATGTGAAAGAGAAGGCTTCAAGGGCACAGTGGATAATGGCTAGGCTAATTGCAAGGAGAAGAGGGAGAAGAGTAAAGGAGGAAGAAAGAGAGGTGAGGAAGAGAGGAAGAGAGAAAGGGAGAGGGATGGGGAATAAAAAGAGAGAGGTTGTGAAAGTGGGGTAAATAGAGGAGGAGAGAGAGCTAGTGGGGAGAGGTTGGTGGAAGCTGGTGGCTACTAAAAATTAACTTAAATTTTTTTAGAACTTTAAATTCAAAATAACTTTTAAATTCAACAAAAGTTGTATGTCAAAAATCTTGGGTATTACATATACTGCATTTACAATTACCTCAACCAAACGGTTCCTTAAAGTAGGTTAGAAATAATACGTTTGATTATAAATCAACTCAATACATATAAATAACAAAATAAATTAAGCCAGTGTTAAGACAAAGTGTATCAAACTAGTCCTAAGCCCCTTCCACTTAAGAGGTTTTAAGTTCAATTCTTCCGCTACCAATAAATTTATCGGTTTGAATCTTAAAGCAACAGGAACGACAGTGATCCCCGTCTCAATACGAGGAGCCTCCACATATAATTTTGTTCATCTTTTACTAGTTGCATCAACGGAGATTAGACGACTCAGAAATTTGGATTGCAAATATAGGAACTATTTATTATACTCTTTATATCCTTCCTTTCGTTCCCTTTTGACATTTCATGGTGTTATAGAAATAGAAAAACAAAAAAAGAAAAAGCTATAATGAAGATAACATTTTTCAACATATCGCATGTTGCACTTTACTCTCTAGATATAGCAAAATATAGACTAAACCTCTCCTCAAAAGATCAAAATATCTTATCACGTTATTATGTTAAAAAAATAAGTAAAATGACCAAATATACCTCCATTTTTTACTCTTTTTTCCCCCTCCTCAAAGCAGTAAAGTGCATATTTTTTTTTTATCTAAGAGAATAAGTGCTAACGACCTAAGTTTCAAGAGAGATTAAGTGCATATTTTTTTTTATCCAAGGAATTAAGTGCAACACATAATATATTAAAAAGGGTAAAATATATTTTAGCCCAAAAGAAAGGTTGACAAGATTTTACATAGATTTTGATTCAGATAGGATACTGATCGCGCATTCAACTTCAACAGCTGATCTTGAAGGAATGGCTGTAACATCAATCGCTAACAAGTGATATCAGAGTTTGCCGACGAACTTTTACCGTGAAAAAGCTAGAAAAAAAAGTATCATGGTTGATACAATTATTCATACTAGGAATTGTTATGCCAAGTCCTTTTGACTTTAATACCAAATCCATTGCAACAAATATAACCTCCTTAAAGGTCCTTACAAAATTTCGAGTTCAATGAGATCACAAGAGTGGCCTAAGCATGCAACAGAGTCCACAAAATAGATATAAAAAAAGAAAAAAGAAAAATCTTTTACTTTCGCGATATCCGCGGAAAATGAAAAGCATTGGATAGGGGGAACATATGCAGATTCTGCTTTCGAAGTGATCTCGAATCCGAAAAGGAGGAACAAAGAAAGTGGTGATCTGGGATTCCAGTAGTGTACTTTTCGATCTTTCAAATTGCCGAAAACGCAAGTAACTGCTGAGGCATCTAACCATTGCTAATACGTCGCAATCGGAGCAGAGTGCGTAAACAAAATGGAGTAGTGCGACGAAAACATCGACAATTCGGTGTTTGTTTCTTCTTCAACAGGAAAGGTGCAGTGTTCATAGCTTAAGTTGAAACTAACAAAAAAGAGAAAGTAAAATTGATATTCTCCTCAATGTGATCTAAATGATATCACAACTTTGAAAATTTCACCCTCTTTCTAAAAAAAGACACTACTTTTATCAAAGAAAAACTCAAAGAAGAATAAAATGTATCACCAAAATTACTTTAAAATTCAACTGACACTATGCATATTTGATTGTACTTATTACGCTTGAAATATTATTAATAACCATATTAAATGCATCCAAATGCAAATAATCACTTCGTTCCATATAAATTATCCTCAAACTTTTGTTTTCTATGTCATTCCAAATTTAAGAGAGATTTTCATATTTTTCAAGATCCACCTAGGAGTGAAAACGGATCGGATATGGACAGATACTTGACGAAACCATATCCACATCCATATTTCTTTCATGATATGAATACAGATTCGGATATGTTTCGAATGCTAAATTTTCGTTACCATATTTGCTAAAAATGGATTCGAATATGGATTGGATATATATTCGGATATTATTCGAATAACAATATGCACTAATATACACATATAAATATGAAACAAAATTAGCAATTATACAATTAAAGTCTTATACTCATATTCAAAATTGCATATACCTATATTGCATTGAATAAAATCTAAAATTTAACAAATTACAAATACAATTTTTATATAAAACTCAACAAAATAAGCGAAGAATATAAAAAATTACATTATTTTTTCATAGAATATACGGACCGTCTCTCTTATCTCCAAACAAATAGCAATGAATGAAGAAGACGGAAAAAATCGGCCCATCACATTATTTCAAATTTTAAAAACTTAATTTTCTATATTCTATATTGGGACGTACTATTATAGTATATTTATTAATATAATATATAACACTATTGAAAAATCAAGATATCCGTATCTATATCTTTTTTTCGGATATCCAGATAATTTTAACTCTTTAAAACCATATTTGTATCCACATTCTGCCGGATTTAGATATTTTCTATCCGGATACGGATAATACTAAATATTGATGTGGATATTTTTGGATAATATTCGGGCCCTAGATCCACCCTACAATGTGAGATAAAAAAGTCAAAATAAATAATTCATTTTTTAGAAAAGTAAAATGCATGGAGACCATCCCAACTAAATAGAATTAAAAATTTTATCAAATTTAACTGTTAGTTAATAACCAATAATTGACCTGCTATTATTTGCTAAAAAAATGATTAAAATCATTAAATTTTATAAAAAATTATCAATAAATTTGACATAATTTTTATTTTTTTAATTTTTTACTTACATTGCTTAATCCAAAAAAATTAAAAGTTGAAGGGACTATTTTAGAACGGCCTAGTTGAGGAGATGCTACTTCTACATCAAAAAATAGAATATAAAACTTACACTAACCTATTCAAAAATTTAAATATTTTTTTATTTAATATTAACTTTTGGATAAATAGAATGTAAGATTTGTACTCTGTGAGTGTACAAATAGTATTGCTCAAAGCCTCTTTAATGCTCGTGTCGCGCAGAGGTGTTGCAGAAGGGGGAAATTAAAAACATTTCCTGCTTTGACTTTTAAACCAGAATTTAAAAGCAAAGGCTAAGATTGCTTGTCCTAAAAGCCAAGCTAAAATTGGTGCTATAAAAGACCTTTAGGTTTATTTCACTTTCAAATCTACAGTTGACTGTTTGGAACAAACTAGTTCATGTGAGCATGCACTTTTCAGAGCCCTAATGCCTCCATACAAATGGCAGTGGGATGTGGATTACAAAATTTTGCAGATAATAATTTGGTTGTCTTTTTCATCATCTTACCAAGATTAACCTAGCTGTTCCTGCATCAGCATCTGCAGGGTTTTTAAGTTCTCACTAGATTAGGGCTCTACAAAGTTAACCGATTCTCGACGTCGGACGATGATCGAAGATAGGGGTTCCAAACCTATTAGAATTCGAGTTCGGATTCAGGTTTTCGGTGGAGTTTGGATCAAATTAGACCCGAATACGGTGAAAAACTGATCCAAATTCGACTTCTAACAAGGATGATTGAAAACCACACTCCTTTACCATGGCTGCTTTTGAAATTGTTCCCCTAACTCTAATTTTTTCAATTCAAACCCCCCAAAATCTATCCTAAATCTATTTCAGAAACTTTCAGCTCAAACTTACAAAATCCTCTGTAACTTCTGCAATGAAATCTCTTAAACCACTAAAATCAAACATTACTAGTTGAGGTTTGAAATCCGAAAAAAATATACATCAGGGATCGATTTCTATATCACCTATAGTTTGGGGTGGTCAATACATTTTAACCAACTTAATTGTGACGCCCCAATAGAATAGTCCCACATCTTTTTTTATATCACCTATCCCAGTCGGCAGTGTGAGATGGGGTGAATCTCCCATCGTCTGATGATTTGGAGCTAAGAAATGAGACATGACGAGAACATCAGGGTCTAAACCGAGTGAATCTGTGACGTCCCAATAGAATAGTCTCACATCAGAAGGACCCTAATATTACTAACTGAGCTTAATTATTTTGGACTGGTAGTTTGTAACCTATAAATTATTAGTACTAGTGGATTCGGTCGTTACATTAATAACCTCTAAAGATTTGGGCCCACAATAAAACCTGTCTTAAACTTGGCATACTAAAAGAATCCACTCAGCTCAGATACCTAATTGTAAGCCAAACAAAGAGGAGTTAGGTGCCCTAATCCAATACATTATTCCCCTATAAAATTCCCAGAGAACCCAAAAACCTCACAGATGTCACCTATTAGAACATATCCATCACCTGCAATGGGGATCCACCACTACCTTTATAATGCTTTTTTAAAATGCAAGGATAATAACTTCCTATAGACTAGGTTAGCTTTGAGCATCCAAAAGATATAACAACACTGATGAGCAAAGATTATCAGATAGAATACCACAGATACAATAAACAATAATGCAGTTGAAATAATAGCAATAATGAAGTCTCAGTGAATGTTTACATCATAGGAGAGAGCCCCAGGGTACAGCTAAAGAAGAACAGTAGCTCCAGCCTCATTGCAGGGTAAGAAAACATAGAAATTACAGGTCACAATTTACCCCCAAAAATTCCTACATGAGACTTGGTTTAAGAACATATAACAGTTGATTTCCATTACTTAAAGGGATCCCCCCCTTTCTACTTGATAACACCACCTTACCAACATATACACTGATAGTAAAGAAAGAATGAAAATAAGATGCTAGAGATGAGTTGAGAAACAAAGGCTTAATTGCTATAGGGCATGGTAAAAAACAAGAAGGGAAAAAATATACATATATTTGAACTATAGGGAGTAAATCTATACCTGGGCAAGGGACTTGAAACAACCCAGATATTAGATATCTCCACACTTTTGTGCTTTGATCTGTCTAAATTCCCCTAGAAAATATATGAACTCTTTTGCTAAAGAAAATGAATCCTCGAATTACCACCTTCGGTCGTTCGTCCGCGACCTTACGAAGCACCCAAAAGAATATTTATTTACTCAAACTCAAAAAGTGATTGATTACCTGCTAGTGATTTTCTCCTTAAGCTCAAATTTTTCGCTTACTCAGTTTGGCATCACTAAACTACCTTCCTCTCGAGCTGCATCTGCTCGAGCAATGCCCCGACATCTGCGGCTTGATCGAGCCCGCGCATGTGCGGGTTCGAATTCGAAACCGCGCCGCCGGGAATAACACCTGCGGGCATTAGGTTCGAAGGCCCAGCGGAAGCATGTGCGGAGCCAGTTCCGACGGGCTTCTCGGGAGGGGACTCCTTGACCAAAGAATGGACCCACGAAAGGTCGGGTTCCTCGCCACCGCCCGACCTCAGCTCGAACGATGACGATCTCCGCAGCCTGCCCAGTTCTTCGCTGTTCACCTCCCAGTCCGGCGCCATCGACGGCGAACCCCAGTTTGGCCACGACGAGTTCACAGGAGAACCTACGATAAGAGAGGTGCCCGAGCCAAGATCGCGGGAGCTGAGGCTCCTCAGCGTCTGCTGCTGCTGCTGCTGCTGCTGTGCGAGCACGGCGAAATGATGGGAGTTCATAGGGGATATCGGCTCCATGCTTCGAGGAGACATCCGGCCGGGCGAGCCGATCCCGAGAGAGGCCTGGAGCAGAGACGAGTGCGCGGGCAATTGCTGAGCGTCCACGGCTTTAGGCGAGAACAAGTTTTGCTGCTGCTGCTGCTGCTGCTGCTGAAACTGATGGAGGATGGCGTTCTTGTGCGACGGCGAAAAGATGGCGCCCTGATCGGAGGCGGCGGCGATCTCGGCGGAGAAGAGATCGTCGAGGTTGGACGGGGCGAGGGACTTGGCGCGGGCCATCATGCGGTTGCCAGCGCCGAGCCGAGAGTGGGACAGTTCGCTGCGCATCAGGGCGTCGTAATCGTAGTCGTAGTCGGACATCAGAAGAGAGGAGAAATCGAAATCGTCGGCCACCTGCATGTCCCGCGCGCTGAGCGACGTGCGGAGGCGGCTGGACTGGAGGACGCTGCCGGGGAGGTGCAGCGCGGGCACGCAGGGCTGCGGCCAGCCGCCGGCGCAGCCGAGGGAGGAGGAAGAAGAGTGGGCGGCCATGCCGGCGGCCGAGGGCGAGAGGGGCGGCGTGAAATTGGGCGGCGGCGGCGACGGCGGCGGCATGTCGGAGCGGGGGGAGGGGACGGCGGAGCCGGTGGAGACGAAGAGGGGGCGGAGCTCGTCGGGGGCGTGGGCGAAGAAGCAGACGCGGCGGGCGCAGGCGGGGCCGTCCTTGCAGATGCGGGTGCGGTACTGGGCCGGGTGGAGCCAGCACTCGAACACGCCGTGCGCGTACTCGCACATGTCGCCGCGCCGGCAGGCCCCCTTGCGGAAGTCCGGGCAGGGCATGCAGCTGTAGTGGTACTTGCGCGGGTCGCGGCGCCGCGCGTTCTCCCCCGGGTGCACGAACGGGCACTCCGTCCAGTCGTGCGAGTACGCGCGCGAGCACGGCCGCACCTTGAACGAGTACATCCGGAACTCGTCCGTCGCGTACACGCTGTTCTTGATGTCCGGGAGCGACCCGTCTCCGGCGACGGTGGGGAACTCCCTCTCCCTCTCCCTCTCCTTCTCCTTTCTCGGTGGGGGTGGGAGCGGCGTGGGCGTGGGCGTGGGTGGGGGGTGGGGGAGGAGGAGGAGGAGGCGGAGGAGGGAGGGTTTGAGGTCGGGGAGGTGGGGAGGGGAGAGGACGAGGTCGGAGGGGAGGCGGCCGAGGGAGTCGGGGAGGGAGGGGTCGGCGCCGGCGGAGAGGAGGAGGCGGACGGCGGAGGGGGCGGAGTGGGCGGCGGAGGCGGCGGCGCAGTGGAGGGCGGTGGCGGAGTCGGAGGACGAGCGGCGGTTCACGTCGACGGAGGCGGCGGAGAGGAGGGCGCCGAGCGCCTCCACGCTCCCGTACGTCGCCGCCACCATGAGCGGCGTGCGCAGCTCCCGCGCCATCTGCGCCGGCGCCGCCCCCCGCCTCCGCCCGTACCACACCCCCTCCTCGTCGGCGGCGCCGGCGGGGAGGAGGACGAGGAGGCGGCGGAGCGCCGCGGCGTCGTTGTTCGCGGCGAGCTCGAGCAAGAGGCTCGGCGAGGTGGGGGAGGGCGAGGAGAGGGAGGAGGAGGAGGAAGGGGACGAAGGGGAGTCGGGGACGTCGACGGAGAGGTTGAGGGGTGGCGACCGCATAGTGGGATTATGCGGCTCGGGAGGGGACGGCTCCTCCGAGGGTTTTATGCGCTCCGGACCACCGCACATGCTTCTTCGCCCGCGGCGGAGGGTAAGAGAGAGAGAGAGAGAGAGAGAGAGAGAGAGAGAGGGGCCTGTGGATTTTTATATACACGCGGCGCACCGACGTTATTAAGTATTTAATGAGTTACCAAAAATAATAATTACAACAATAAAAATAATAGTAATAGTGGTTTCGTGCTTTTTCACTTTAATGCCCTGTGTTTAGTACCATATGGTTTGGTTATTCTCTTTTTGTTATCTTTTCGTTAATTTTTTCGTTAAATTAATAAGAAAGTTAAAACTACAGAATAGTAAAGTAAATACTTGATAAATCATAGGTGAGATATTTGAAATTTTTATGTATAATTTAACGAAAAAATTAACGAAAAGATAAAAAAAAAAAATAACCAAACCATATGGTACTAAAGTAATACGTTTTAAACCACATGATACTAAAGTGAGAAAGCACGAAGAAACAATAGAGGTGGTATTTGAAGTTATCCCTATACAATAATTACACATCTACTTTACAATGTAATAAAAGTGTGAAAAGAAATATACAGTTTGTAACCAGATATACATATAACATTTTTTTTAATTAAATATTTATTTTTTGTTCATAAACTTTATTTATTTAAATACGTTTTTTAAAACTAAATATTTTATAAAAGTAAAAAAATTTAACATGCCCTCTCCTCATACTTAATTATTTTATTATTTTATTTATATTTGATTGGAAAATTTTACTACCAAATAAAATTAAAAAATAAAATTTTTTAAACACGAAATATGATACATTATTCGACAACTCATAGTAAAATAAAAATAAAATTATAAAATAGTACACCGTAAATTTTTTGAACTATAAAACGCACTACACCACAGAATAATTATATATAAATTTTTAAATCATAAAAAAAACGAAGTAAAAATCTGTTAAATCACTGTTAAAAAAAAACTTAAGCTTACCCACTTAGTAAATATATATATATACACTTAGTTGACCCGTTAAAATTAATTCTTTTTATTATTTCTCACCATTATAATCTTAAATAAATATTTTTAATTTTATTTAATTTAATTTATTAATTTTACAATTATCATTCTATATATAATCTTATCTTATCTTAAAGTATAAATAATTTTTTAAAAAAATTAAAAAATAATTCTTTACAACGGTATAATGGTACAACTTGTTAGATTTTAATGATTATTATAGTCAACTTATAATAATCATTTTTAATATCTTTTATAATTTTAAAGTACATTTAATTATTAAAATGTTAGAAGAATAAAATAAAAATAATGAAACAATGAAAAAAAAACCATTTATAGAAATAATCAGCAGAAAAATAAAAACGAAAAAATAGAAAAAAAAAGTTAGAGAAAAAACAGAGTCCGAAACAGGGGGAAGGGGGAAAAAGATGAAACAATAATCCCGAGAAAAATGAGAGAAAAATGGTGACTTTTTTTAAATAAAAATAAAAACTATATTTGGAAATAATCGTATCCAAAATGTTTATGAAAGATATAGAAAGAGATATAAAAAAAAAAATTTAAAAAAACTTTACCGATTTGAGAAGCGATACAAGCTTAAGAAGCGGAAGGAATCGCCATCAAAAGATCGCCGAGGAAGCTCCGACGCGTCCTACTACGGCCCGATCCGGCGAAATAATCGGCGATCGGAGATCAGAGAGAGGAGAGGGGAATAATTTTTCTTTTTTTTTCCCCTTTTTTTTTCGTTTTTTTTTTTCTTTCTATTTTACCATCTCGAAAATTCAAATGAAATGAAACGCTCGAAAAATGAGAGCAAAATTTTAACCCTCTCAACACCGGGGTGGGTTTTTCTACTATCCTCACTCCACCTCGGTGGTAGAAATGAATATGGGATAAATTGCACTCCTAGTCCCTGAGCTTTTGGAATTTCTTACTTTCGTCCCTAAAGTTTTCAATTTAGCCCTCCAACCTGAGTCAGTTTCATTATAGTCATTTATATATTTGTGCGCCACAAAATCTATCACATTATTTTCTTTTATCTTGTATTTTTAATTTAGCAGTAGTTATTTTTTATATTTTTAAATAAAATATTAATATGAAAAATATAGAAAGTGATAATGAATTGCTTGTAAACTTTACATCAGATATATTTACTTGACAATAAAAAATAAAAATATAAATTCAACGTTTTGTTTGCAAAAAAATATTTAGAAAGTGATAATGAATTGCTTGGTCAGACATTCTATAAACTGATTAATATATAAAAAAAAGGTCATTCAATTACTGCATCAAATTATATAAAATTGATGTTCAAAATAAATAACAATATTTAATATGGTCTAACCTTCGAATGTAATTAATAAAGATTACTATGGGGTCATTAGTTGGATGTAATTAGAAAGACAGTGTAGTCGAAGATGTATATATTTGAAAATACAGTAGTTATAACTATATGCATCTTATTTAGTTCAAAAATATTGTAATTATAAATAATTAATTCAGTTTGCATGTAGTTGAGAAGTGCATTTCTAATTTTTTTTTTTTCACTTTATATATAAGATGGTGAAATTATCTCTAATATATATAAAAAAATATTTTATATTTAAAAAGCGATTAGGAAGAAAAGCTTATATTCTGCTTAAAATTATTCCTCTAACTGCTGTAGTTCGGCCTTCTCGCGCAATTCTAACTGCAGCAATTGGACTCAAATACATCAAACCAAATATAAAATTTGAAACTGCAGTACAATTATAACTATATACAATCAGACGGCCCCTAAATTATCTGATAAAATAAATATAAATGTAAAGTGCATTAACACACAAATGCATTGAGTGTAAACTATAAAAATTTCTACTTCTCCAGTAGTAAATTAGAATAAGAGTTAAAATCAAATAATTTTAAAGAATTTAAGATTTAAAAATATGAACATTAAAAATTTAAGTACCTCACTGTGAAAAAACCAAAAAGTCCAGGGACCAGTAGTAATGCGGTGAAAAATCCGGCCCCGCGTTCAAAACTCGGGGGTGACCGGCTGAGCCGGTGGAGGAGGCGGCGGGTCACTGCGTGGGGCGGGTTGGGTGACCGGATGGGGCCGGTGGGAGGTGCCGGGCGCGTGTCCTTCGGAGGTTGAATCCGCATTCGGTGTCCGCGAATCCAGTACAAGTCACGGACTCCAGGAGACTGTTAAATTCGGTTTATTGGGCGGTCAAATCCGACATCCAAACAAATTCGACATCCAGAGGAGAATTTTTTTTTTTTTTTACTCATTTATCCGTTACTACTATTCAAAATTTCAAATTTATCTTAAAATTATTAAAATATTTTTTTGAAATTTAATTTCATTAATAAATCCTAGGATAAATGAGAATATTTGAATAATAGTTTAAAATTAATAAAATTATTTTGGTCTTTTAGAAATAAATAAAATATTTTTAAAATTTTAAAAGACATATTTAGGTATAATTCAAAAAAATATGCAGAAAATTAAAAGGTAATTAAAAATAGATAAATATATATATAATTTATCTCAATTGTCACCCTTTTGAGCCTTTCGGATCTGATTATCTAACTTTTAAAAAAATTTAATGTTATTATCTAATCTTTTAATTTATTTGATTTGAGCCAACTAGTGACTTTTAACTTTAAATTTGAATTTGTTGTTTATCTTTACGGATTTAGTTAGTATATTTTATATAATTTACTCGACTATAAATTTATTAAAGTAAACAATTAGCTTAAATTTTATATCCAAAATACCATTAAATTACTTAAATTAAATAAATTGAAAGATTGGATTATAAAATTAAAATTTTGAAAGGTTGGATAGTCGGATCAAAATGATTTATAGCTCAAGTAAGTTTTAAACATTTTTACCTTAAAAATATATTCTTACCAAATTAAATATTGCATTTTTATTTTTTTTACATTTTGAGATATTTATAAATATTTTTTAAACTTAAAACTTCTAGAAATATATTTCTAAACTTTTCAAAAATTACTACTTAGTTTTACGTAAAAATGATTAAAAAATGTCTTACTCATTTTTGGACTAGTTTGTACATACTCTTATACTTTTTATGGTGAAAAAGTCTAGAATGTGTCGGTTACATATCCTATGTAACATGTTTCAACCAATCACAATTTTTCTTCAGGATTTATACATTTCAACATAATTTATAAAAAAATATTTTTATTATATATATTTTTTAGAAAAATATATTAAATTGGCTGAATATAACTGGCGTGGTGTGACTGCTACATATATGCCACCACTAAATCAACATTGTGAACAAAATGAACTTAGGTCAAGGGACTTTATTTTGATTATAAAAATACTATATAAAACTTTCGATTGGACATCATTACTGATTTTGAAAAAGGCAAAATATTATACGAGAATACAGTCGAATTTGACTAGTATAATAATTTATTATCAAGTTTTTATAATAATAAATATATTATTAAAGTGTAGAAGAATAATTATATAATAATATTCCAATTTTAGATGAATAAAAAAGCAATGATTTCAAATAATTGATCCCTTGGTATTTGGTATTTTACAATAAATAGCGTGTTTCAAAGAGTATAATTTTATAGTTTTGTAATTTTTATTTTAATGTTATATAAAAATCTTTTGTTTAAAAAGGGATTTCAAAGCAAAATCTTTTTAAATTATATAGTTGAAAATATGGTATTTCATTTTTGAATAATGTGCACTTTGCAATACTATACTTTAATAAAATATAGCATTTTTTTATCTTGTTTAACAACAAGTCATTATAAAGTATCAAAATTGAAACAAAAGCAACGTAAAAAATATAATACTATAGTTTACGTCGAAGAAAATATATTGAAAATAAGATTTTGCTAAAATAAATTTATAGTTATTGTAGTATTCATTATCTACTTTATTAATATTGTAAAAATAAATTTATAGTTATTGTAGTATTTATTATCTGCTTCTTTATTATTGTACTTTTTAATTAAATAGTGGTGCACATAGTAAAGTTTTCGAGAGTTATTAAAAGTAAAATATGTTACATTTTTTGTAGCATAATTATTTATGCTTTGCCTGCATCTTTTAATCTAAGCCAAATAAAAATTCAAAAATTATTCAATAATAAATAATATTTTTGTATGATTTAAAGTTTATAAATATTGTAGAAATAATGTATTTAAGTGGAAGAAAGTTTATAAATATTGCATAATTACTTTTCTTTGGTTACTTATTTGTATAGATGTGGAACTGAAATTCCTCCGGTTCTGCAGTTTGTTTAGCGGTAAGTGAATGACTTAAAAGCTGAAGGTGAGAAAAGTGGGTTAATATTTGATTATTATTATTATTTT
Organism: Puya raimondii; assembly: GCA_016920855.1. NCBI lineage: Eukaryota > Viridiplantae > Streptophyta > Magnoliopsida > Poales > Bromeliaceae > Puya > Puya raimondii. Next base: position 2,188,549 of record JABWPP010000044.1, on the reverse strand, counting down.
TCTTAATTGACTTCGGCTTGGAGTGAGTCGAAGCCAGTTACAATATTTTTCGAATAACTTGAGTTTCAGCCGAAGGTAAAGATATAGTAAACCGAACAACGAAAATGAATGTTTACGATCGAAAATCATTTTATTCACTCTCTAATTTTCGATAAAATAAACATACCTTTTTATTGTTTGGTGGTATGGGCGAACTTCAGAATTTATTAGAATCCGTCTACCATGTGTCTCGTAAATTTCTCACTTTTTATGTGACATGAATTTATAGCTTGAGCACTGCTATGGGTACACCTAAAAAAGGATTTTATATCTTGTAAATCTTTTTAAATTATGTTTTTTAAATGCTAAATATTTAATACATTTTTTATAATCGTAAAATAAAAAAGATGTAAAATGTATATACTCGTCTCCAGAGTGTACAGGTATTATTTTGCCTGTGATTTTCGGTTAATAAGATTAATATTTAATATATAAAATTGGGTTATTTGGATATGTTGTACATCCTATGATATTCTATTTCAATTCAATATTAAATATATAAAATAATTCAGGAAAATGATAAGTTAGTTTATGGATAAAATAATAAAAAATATAATAGCTAAAATTAAATATTATAATTAATATTTATACAAATTTTAAGCACCGTAACGGAATTTCCCCCGCAACCGGCTATAGCCCGTTGCCGGGAACCACTCAAGCGTGCATTTAACAAACGAGGGGGTGGTAATATCAAGTATCTCTTTTATCCCGCTTTATGCGGATGCTTTTATGGGAATTAAATAAGTGCGTATCCTTTTCCGATTCTCGAAATTTCCGATGGTAAGAGCCAGTGAAATTACCAAAATAACCCCGCGTAAATGCGAGGGTTTGAAGAGAGAGATGAAGAAGGGTAGTTTCGTCACAAAAAAAGTTGGTACAAGCACGAGAGCGACGAAGACCTCGGACCAATTGCGGTCCACCCACACTACTTTGGTTGTCGCCGCGGTACGATGTTCCGCGGGAGTAGAATAAGATTGGGTGTATCTAACGGTCGAAGTGATCTACACCGTTGATTTTGGGTAGTGTGGTTTGATTCGAAGGGGATGTGCGAGACACGATACCGCATGGTTTGGGGCGCCTTTTTCCCTCGGTGCGATGGATCCAATTACGTGGAGCCACGTGGGCTCCGCACTTGTGGCGGAGTTACCGAAAATAAAAAAAATGCTTTGGGTTTACCCAAAAGAGTATTGCAATTGTTGCTACGGATCGAAATGAATTCGGGTTGGTGGAGATCCGACCCGTATCCGCCCCGAATGACCGATAAGTGAAAGCTCAAAAAAAAAAAAAAAAAAAAAGAATTCGTTTCCATTCGATCCGCTAAGAAATGTAAGGGGAGGCAAAAAAAAAAAAAATCATTTTTATTCGACCCGTCCCTAATGAAGCGGTAAGTAAGAGCAAAAATAGATAAATTTCAATTCACTTCAAATCTGTCTCGTTTGTATTTTTAATTGTTATTGACTTGTTGTTAACTGTATGTAATTATAAATACAATCTAGCTGGAAATATATACGGATAAAAATGTAATAATTAAATTATATATTTTTTATTGAATGAATTATTTCAACACTCTCCTAAAAAGTTATAATTTCATAAATATTTTTTTAAATTGTAAAGTATCATTGGCGCCCTTATAAATATTAAAGCATTTAGGATTTAGACTGTGGGTTTGGAGTTTAGAGGAGCATTTGTGATATATTTATATATTTAGAGGAGTATGATTGATATTTTAGATGTTGAAGGTCATATTATATTTTGAAATTTTAGAGGGCTACGTTTGAAATTGTCCCCGATTTATTAAATTAGTTTGTAATAGAAAGCATAATAGTTATCAATAATTTATTAGTTGTATGTAGTTGGGAACTATATATATATAAATATTTTTATAAGATTCCTCTAGAAGAAATAATATTTTTTGTTTAAAAAGTGATTAACACAGTAAGTTTAAAGCTACTCTCTGTACTGCGGTAGTTGGAACTGAAGCCAATTTTGACGTAGTTCCAGTTACTACAATTGAGCTTTTTTGTACAGTTTTAGTTGAAATTGTTGGATTCAAACCTATCAAATCAAATACATTATTTGAATCTGCATACAGTTATAACTACAGTATTAACTGCAATAAAATGAAACCAAACAACCATTTAAATTGTTAATGCATTTGCACTATAATTTCAAAGATCTTCATTAGTTTAAGCACGCACTCTAAAATTATATTTGGATAAATGAATAAAAAAATAGAATTTTTTTATTTAACTTAAAAATTAAATACAAAAGAACAAAACAGAAAGAAAAAGAGAAAGAATTATTTTTCTTAACAGCCAACTTCTTTCTTCTAAAAAACAAAAATAAAATGAAACAATTATTATTATTATTATTTTCTTTCCTTCATCCAAACAGCACACGAGAAAAAATACATTATTTTCTTTGTCTTCTATTTCTTTTTCTTTCTCTTCTATTATTTCCGTTCAAGTGAAGCATAAAAGTATCGCATAGATTCGCTAATACATTAAGTATTATCCTTTTCAAAATACTAACTTTATGAATTATTAACTTATTGTTAAGTTTATATAAAATTCTCGCATGAAGTATCTAAATTTTGTGAGAAATGCTCATTGTATGCTCACAATTAAGCCGTAAGTATTACATTCACCGATTCAATAATTTATATATACCTTTTGAAGTTTCAATAATTATAAAAAAGAATTGATAAGATGGTGTGGAAATATTGATCTTTTGATTGGTACGGTATAAGATCTATATCTATTTTTTGAATGTACAAACATCGTAATCTAGTTTCTTTTTTCTATCTCAGGAAAATATTGTATTACTAAAAATTGACAAAAAAAATTGTAAAAATGCATGGAGTTCTCTTGGGATTGAATAGATTTCCAATTCTATTTTAGAATTATTTTACATATAATTTATTTTTATATTAAATTTAAAAAATGTTAAGATGTTTTGTTAACTATTATCAAGTAAGGTTTAACAAAATATACAATTATATTAACTAAAAAGTGTTAAAAGTAATTAGACTTATCTAAATGTTTAAATTTATTCGACAAAAATAGAGTAAGAAAGTAAAGGAGAATTAGTCAGCAAACTCTTTCAAAATGACGCGGCGTCATTGTACCGTTAAACAAGAAAATGCCACTCTTTTTTTAGTTATTTATTTCACTTATAATTGATAACAACCAAATTGAATACTACAATTTTGGTATTTAATTGAAAACAAGTGATATTAAGAGGAATATTAAAAAAATAATGATATAAATAAAGATAAGGTGTCACATTAAAATGCTCTGCAGTTTTATAGGTCCTATGCATTGTTACCTTCTACGTACGTACTTTTTCTCATATATGGAGCATTTTTCTGCGCCTATATTATTTTAATATGAAAGAAGGAACATTTTTTAGTACATATATTACATTGAAATTAAAGATATGCAGGAACGAATCTTTTTATGCAAAAGAGCACACGATTACTAGACTAGAGGCTGGTGGTTATGAAAAGATCAGTTCATATGTGTTGGAGAGATACTCCCAATATGATTGGTTAGACACTATCGTCTTGTTAAATAATAAAATGAAGTAGGCGAAACCGTATGGAATTATACGAATTATGATTTATTTTAAAGAATTTTCTAAGTTTTTGAAATTCATGTTTCGTTAATTATTTTTTAATTTATTTGACTTGAGTCATTTGGTGACTTTTTATTGCAAAATTTGGGCACATTCTTAATTGAGCTACATCACTAAATTCTCATTATTATGCTTTCACTAAAAAATAAGTAATAAGAATCCCCAAATTTTGTGACTATATTTCCATGAATGGAAATGGTTCAATTAAACAATAATATAATCAATCACTGGTATGATGTAAAATTTCGGAAAAAGCTTAAGCGGAGTTCTCCAACGACTTCTCCTCGAGTGGCCCTGATCCGATGCTCTATATCAATTTTTGTCTTTATTCAAGGGTTATAATTTTTTTAATTTTAGTATTAAAAAATACACAACGAATTTTTAAATGGAAGCAAAACTAACACGTAATAGTAAATCGAGAGCTCCCCACTGAAGTTTTATCTAAAATTTTCAACAGAAATTCGAGAACTATCGTATCGATGCAATTAACTTTCACCGAAATAAAAACAGAAACAAAGCCTACCGTCGGTGCCTAGAACAATTGATAGTTACCCTCATTTCAGGCATTGAGTTATAATTCGTGATCAAATCTTGATCCAAACGAAACATGTGCGTACGTGCGACAGCTATATACATCTGGATATCTTCTGAAAGAAAAAAAAAATAATAAAAAATAGAAAGAAAGAAAAAATAAAAATATGAAGTCAAATGAGATTCTAATCCTAAGTAAGCATGTGGAATTGGTGCTCCCGGAATTGAACCCCGGATGCAGACACGACATAATTGTGTATGTGGCCGCGGTGGCATCTTCATCTTCCTCCTCGCGCCGTCCACTTGGCGTTCTTCGTCACCCGTAACTTTTCCATCCCCGTCCAAATCCATCTTTCTCACCACCATTACTTAATGTTGTTCCTCCAATTGAATAAGAAGGGTCTTTTCGATGTAATTATTAAAACAGTACAGTTCGAGAGGTATACAATTAAAAATATATAATAACTTTAATTGTGGGATAAATTATTTATATATTTTTTAATTTTTTTGAAATATCTTATATGTTTCTTCTCTTTTTTTTTTTTCTTCAAAACATACTATTCCTATTTTTTTTTCGTTATTCAAAAATAACCGCGCTGTTAGTTGCTGTTAAGTCATCTCAGATTAAATCCGAATTAAATTTCTAGTAAAATTTAAAAAAAATCAAAATATATTTTTTGCTCCTATCTTAAGGACAAATAAAAGAAAATTGGTGACATTAGAAAAGTATATTTGAAAGAGCAAAATAATAATTTTACAGAAATAACGGCTGTTAGGTCCTAACTGAATCTAACTCTAGCAGTATATTTGTAAAAATTTGGAACGTTGAAATAGTTTTTTTTATATTTTTTATATTAGCCTTTTAGAAGGATAAATAAGAAAGTTTGGATCTTTTCAGGGATATATAAGTAATTGCCTCTTTTCTTTGTATATATCATATTTTTGTTGGATATTTTTAAATATAAAATATTTAAACACCTTTTGTATTATTTAATATGATATTAGAGCAGTAGGTTCTGAGTTCGAATTACGCAAACTCCTAATATTATTGATTTTCTTTCATTTAACTCAAGTCTATGTCATGGGCCTATCAAAAAGTCTCGAGCTCTGACGTGAGGGGTAGTGTTAAATATAAAAATATCTAAATACTGTTCTCTAAGCTTTTTAGAGTACAACATTATAATTATAGATAATTTGTTTGGTTATATCATATATGCAGTTGAGAAGTGCAGCTAAATTTTTTTTATTAGTTTATATATAAAGTGATAAGATTATTCTCTATTTAGTAACATTTTTTTTGAGATAATATCTAATGTACTTTTCAAAACTATAAAAATATTTAATATGCCCCTAGTTGACCGAGATGGCGAGATGTCCTCGTCGATTTTCATTTTTTTTTTCAAATATACCACTAATCATCAGGTTTATTAAAAGGGTACTTTAGAAATAGATGAATAAATTTAAAAATTTTGAATAGTTGTGAGGGATATACAAGCGAAAGCCTTCTTTCTTTTTGTTTAAAAAATTATTAGGAAGATAAGCTTTTTTTTTTATATATTTAAAGTTACTTTTTTTAACTGTTGTAGTTGGCATTGTGTCAATTTGAGCGTAGTTTTAACTGCTGCAATTAAGTCTTCTCGTCAAACTGCATCAATTGAATTCAAATGTATCAAATTAAATACCGAATTTGAATATGCATTACAATTATAATGATGTGTAACTAAATAGCCACTTTTAGCACATTAGAAAAAAATCCAAATTATTTACATTTTACTATGTGAATACTAAAGAGTTTAATCATGGGCAATAAGCTTTTATCACATTGGAATGATGTTTTAAATAGTTTTTTTTTTCTTCTTGTGCTTGTATGCAGTGTGGCAAGATCTGATTGGATGTTATTATTCTTATTTGAAATACCTGCAACAGAGAAGGTTTTCAAAACTAGGATTTATTGCACCATTGCTCCCCAATCTTTACACAAAACTATTTTTATTTTTGTTATTTTGGTCTCAATTTTTTAGCAATTAGATCCTTAACTCTTTAACAACATCGTTAATCCCTAATTTTTATTCCTTTCTTTACTTTAATTCCTAACTTCTTTCCCCTATACGCAGGCTGTTGCATTAAAGCCCAATCTTATCGTCATTAATATAGTCCTTTGCGCCTTTGACTGTCTCGACCTATCTCACACACAGTACCGACATTCTCCTTTGGTCGATATCTTGACATCGAATTAGATGTGCTACCAAACTCATTTAAAACTTTAAAAAATTTAGTGTCGAAATTCAGTAGGAAGTATCTGATCATATTCTGTCAAAATTGATAGAAAGTTAGGTTGTTTGGACCCAATATAAAGGTCAGAGGCCAAATGACAAAATCCCAAAAAAATAAAAAGTTACCCACCAAAGTTTTTTTAAAAAAAGGGTAAAGCTTAGCCAGTGGTGTAATTAAGACCTCCTCACCTATGTGAAATTATCTGCATTGGGTGTGTAATTGCACTCCATAAGCTACATGTAATATTTGATGATTTATATCTTAAAACTAATATATATTTTATTTATATAATTTATATATTAAAAATTAGGATTAATTGCATACAGGTCCCTACAAACATAGTGAATTACGGATATATCCCTGCAAAGTCCAACTTGCATTAGTTATCCCTGCAAAAGTCCTAAAGTATTCAAATATGTCCCTACCGTCAATCACCGTTAGAGAATTTTAGTTAACCACAGTTAAAATGCTTAACCATGATTAATTAATAAGTTGAAATGACATTTTTGCCTCTCTCCATCTTCCTCACCCTCTCCATCTTCCTCATCTTCTCCATCTTTCTCATCTCCATCTTTCTCATCTTCTCCATCTTTCTCATCGCCTTCTTTTTCTTCTTCTTCTTCTTCTTCTTCTTATCCTTTTTTTCCTCATCTTTTTCACCTCCTTTTTTTTCTTTGTCGTCGCCGCCGCCGCCGATGCCCTTCCTCCACCGCCGCCGCCGCCTCCCCGCCGCCCTCGTCCGCCCGCTCCGCCCTCATCCGCCCGCTCCGCCGTCCGCGGGGAAGCGGGAGCCCCGCTGTGCGCCGCCGCCTCTTTCTTCTTCCTCGTATCCTCCTTTTGGGGGACATATTTGTGAGGGCTAAACGGTCATTTCACATCCCTACTGTTAAAAAATAAACAGATTTCAAACGACAACAAACCAGAGGGACATATCTGCATACATTACGACTTTTGTAGGGATAACTAATGAAAGTTGGACTTTGCAGGGATATTTCTGATATTCATTATGTTTGTGGGGACCTGTATGAAATTAACCCTAAAAATTATATATAACTGTATATTTTAAAAAAGGATAATTGCCTATATACCCCTCAGAACTTAGAAAATATTTTATATACTCCTATTTTTTTTTCTTTTCAATATACCCTTCATACGTTCCTCCGTTATTCAAAAATATTCCTGCAGTTACCACCCGTTAAGTTAACTTGAGTTAATAAACGCGAGTTAAATGTCTACAGAGTTAAAAAAAATTAAAATACCTCTTTTGTCCTTAACTTAAGGGCAAATAAGAAAAGTTGGTAATGCTAGAAGGGTATATTTGAAAAGATAAAAAATCAAAATACTTCTTTTGCCTCTGACTTGAGGGCAAATATGGAAAAAAAGTTGGTTATGCTAGGAGGGTATATTTGAAAGGGCAAAATAGTAATTTTACAGAAATAACTAACATAATTTAACTCTAGGGATATATTGAAAATAGATTGAAACGTAAAAATAGTATTTTCAATATTAACCTCGTAAGAGGGGTAAATCAGAAAGTCAAAATTTTTTCAGGGTATATAAACAATTGCCCTTTTTAAAAATATATTATCTAAGCGCAAGAACATAATATTTTTATAAATCTGGATCCCCGTTGGAATCCACACCAAATTGGGCGGGACGGAGAGCATTTTTTTTATTTCTGCGAAAATTTCTCCTGGCTTGTGGGGACAAGACATGAACGAATCTCTCCGCACATGTATAATAATTGTAATATATTGTTTTAATTCAATCAAATAATATAAACATATTTTATTTATTATAGGCTAAATTACAGAAAACTTTCCGGTCAATATCTGCTTTTTCACTTCTCCCGTCATTCAAAAACTTACACTTTACCTCCTTAAAAAATAAAAAATGTTCACTTCGCCCCCCGCCGTGAGCCGTCAGTGTTCCGTTAGGATTTCGTTTATATTTTATTTTTTATACCCAAAATACCTCTGAAATCTTCATCCATGCCCACACATATGTCCTAGGCCCCCGCCTCGCCCTCGGCAGCCGCCTCGCCCTCGGCCGCCTTGCCCCCGCACGAAGTCGGAGTTGGGGTCAAGAGAGGCGTGGGCGAGGGTGCGGGATGCGGGATGAGCAAGATTGGGGAGGAGAAGATGAAGAAGATGAGGACATTTTGATCATTTTGTCACACCGTACCTCCATGTGAATATTTTTTATTTTTTAAAGGGACAAAATGTAAATTTTTGAATGACAGGAGGAAAAGTCAAAAAGCGGGTATTGACGGAAAGATTTTATATAATTTAGCCTTTATTATATAGTATATTAGTTAAGTAATGTCGAATTGCAATAGATATTTATTAGTTTTTATGTAATTAAATTGTAAATTTAAAAATTAATTTAAAATATTTGCTAAAAATCTGCATGAGTCTTTGTGGAAATGGGAATATGCGCGGGGACAGGGATAGGAGGGATTACTCTTTTGTTGGTGGGGATGAAGCTGAATCGGGGGACCCACTTATTTGTAGGAGCGTAGAACCCTATTCCGTCCTATTTGATTTATGATAGATCAGTATTCAAAATTTAGGATTTTGATTTATAAGTCTTTTAAATACTACAGAGCACATTAAAAGAGTTTAATTTTGACTTTTAGATCCCTACCATAGAGTGATGTGGCGATGGACTGTTGATGGCAGATACACCGTGAAATCAACCTATTCGGCCCTGAATGATGGGGGTACAAGGGACGTTCGCACAAGCACGATTTGAAGACTCGCAATACCTCTGAAAGTAAAAGAGTATTTATTTGGCTCGTCCTCGAGAAGAGAACACCTACAATGGGCAACCTTTTGAAGCGAGGATGGACGGGAAGCACAAAGTGCGTGCTTTGTGGAGTCGAAGAGGGAACAGTGGACCATCTATTCGCACAATGTGTTGCTAGTAAGTTTCTAATCGTGATGACGCTAGAGGGGGTTCAACCTAGGAATTTGGGGGACGATGTGAGATGCATGTGGGATAGGAGGTTGATAAGGAACAGATCACAGCCTATCCGAACAAGAATGACTAGTCTGGCAGCCTGCTGGTGGATCATCTGGGATTTAAGAAGTAGTGCTATCTTTAGAAACGTTTACGTAGACCCCATGAGGATGGTAGCCAAGATCAGAAGGACGGCGACCCTGTGGGAGACTATTCTCTCGTCTAAAAACCAACTTCCTTAATTATTATTATTATTATTTTATTATTATTTTATTATTATTTTTTTTGTTGCTTCTGCTTCTAATGAGGTTTTTACTGCCTCACCGATGTTGCTAAATTTATATTTTTAATGAATAAAGCGGGTAGCGTGCGACCTTTTTCTCAAAAAAAAAAATTTCGTACCATAGCGTTTTAAGAGTGCAATATATATATGAGATGTACTTAAACATGCGGTGTTGGCAATAAATTGTTTTGAAATGGCCTCCTCAGCTTTAATTTTTTTTTTCTTTTTTATACTATGGACCATCTCTACTTTCGAATTTTTTAAAATTAAATAATTTTACAAAAGAATTGAAAATTTTACCAAATTCTTTAATAATGTTATTGAATTTAATAGTTTTAAATAATCTTATGTAAATAATGACTTTATTAGCTATTTTGGTTGTAAATAAACTTGTCTATAAATAGCTAATGGTGTCACTAAATTTACTAAAAATTTCAATCAAAATAACTAAAATAACTTAGTTCTAAAGAATTGATAGTTAATTAAGGAGGTCTTAACAAAAAAGGAAAAGTTAAAACTAGGGGGAGTATTCTAAAATCGACCATAGTTGAGGGTCTCCGTACATTTTTATCTTTTTATTTTGTTACTTTTGAACATTAGTTAAAACTTTACCTTGCAAACTTTAAATTGATTTGGATTTTTTTCCCTAGTTTAATTCCATTTCAATTTGATCCAAAATTCCCTTGATTGGTAAAAAATTAAGTAATCCTTAAATAATTACTAAGTCAACTATTTTAGTAGTTAAGGTTTTTTTAACCAAATTAAATTTTTGAGTAGAATTTAGTTATTTGCATTGAATCAAACTTAAATAAATAAAAAAATTAGTGATTTTTTGTAGCAAGCCGAGCTTTTACCTTATTAGCGAAAAATTTGTGAGTTTTTTTTTGCGCCAATTGTGGACCAAATTATAATTATGAAATAGTTGGTAAATTTTTCAATTTTTTGGGAAAAAACACCCCGCTAAAGTAACTAATTCGTCATCTAAATTTTTTATAAAATATAAGCTTGTCATCTAAATAATTAATTTATTGCAATCAATCACCTTCTATTGATGTTAAGTGTTTTATCATTTTAATGTGAAAAAGAATGACATACCATCACCTTAATTTTGACATATTAGTGATAGACATTTGAACTTTTATCCAAATTACAAAATACCATCTAAATTTTATTCAAATTACATAATGTCCTCCAATTTTTAAACTTAGGCGATCTTTAAAAAACTTACATAAATATTTTCTTTGTCACGAAACAATTGTGAGTTGACGGTGACTAAAAGGCTTGATGCGAAGTTCAAACCCGATGATTGATTGTGGCGAATTGATTATTCAGATTATAAATTTATGTTTTTCACATATCAGATGAAGAGTTCAAGTTAGGCCAAAGTTAATTTAGATTGATCCGAAAATTTCTTTCCTAAGAACAAATTTTTTATAACTTCATTCTTTTTAAAACTCTATTCTCATTTGTACTAATCATTTAGATTGAATTTGGCGTCTATACTTTTAAAATTTTTGTAATAGTCATTCTTTTTAAAAGTCTATTCTCATTTGTAATAGTCATTTTAGACTTTAAACTTCAAAATTTTTGAATTTGGCGTCTATACTTTTAGATTAATTGTTGGAGACAAGTACATAAATTGCATGCTTAGAGCAATAAATGTTATTAGCCCAATAATTGAGGAGTGATAAAGAACACACTAGCAATATAATGGGTCGTTTTAATGCCAAAAATCTTTCTTGGTGGTCAAATTCATGACGATGATCATAATTAATTTTCAAAAAATTAAATCTAAAGATCAAATTTTCTACCATAAGATTGAATTTTAACTTCATCAGATTAAGATATTAGTAATATTAGTGACCATTCAGTAATATTAGTGTTTTTTTAAATTTTATACCAAGGAGAGAAAAAAAAAGAGAATAAATGCCTTATTCCTCTCATTAATTGTTCTCAAATAAAAAGAATAAACTCTAGTTTCCCTCTTAACGGGTTATTCTAGAATAACCCGTTAAGAGAGTAGAATTGTTGTTCCACCTTTTTGATAGAATAACAATTCCTTCTCTTATATTTTTATTAATTTAATAATAGGATATTATTAATTATTTATTATATATTAATTTATTTACTAATTAACTAGATAAAATAATTAATCATTTGATTTATTACTCTAATAAATATTTAATTAACTATATGAGCAATTAATTTATTATTTATAATTAATTAGATAGTTTTAAAATTAACTATTTAGTGTGTTTATGCAATAGCTAATATTTATATTAATTAACTAATTAATATTATGACTAATCTAATTATTTTCTTAACTAATTATCTAACTATTAAATTGATTAACTAATTAATTTATTAATTTATTAAATTACTTAGAGTTAACTAATTTATTAATTAACAGCACTCATTTATTAATTACTTAATATTAATTAATTTATTCATTTAAATTTAAGGTTATCTAGCCATATTTTGATCAATTAGTTAATTTATTAAATGTAATTATTATTTAATTAATATTTTTGATGTTAATTAATTAAAAAAATATTATTATTTTAGAACTATAATTACGCATGTTCTCACTACTCTAATCTAACTATTCAAATACTATATATGTTTCTTACTCCTTGAAATAATCTAATTTTTATCCAAATGTAAAATTAATCTTATTTTAGCTTATCTCAAAAATTGTGTTTATAGCAGAAATAATTAAAAACAGTTTATTTCTGAACCAAACGACACTCAGATGTTTGGATAATGATGGTGATGTGTTTGGGTGCATAATTTAACTCCATCTCCATCTCATCTCTTTGAGGATGATGAGGTTGTTTTTAATCTCCATGTCTTTGACATCATACATAGAAAAGAGGGAAAAAAAAACAATTAGTGGTTGTGGGACTTTTATATGATGTGTCTATGTCATGCATCCTCCATGCTTTGGATAGTGACCATGGGATTAATTAATAAATAATAATAGGAGAGATAAGCAAAAGATAATTATAAAAAAATAAAAGTGACATATGTAACATGTTTAATGAGTTTATAATATTTATGGGTGGCATGGGCCAATGTGGATATATGTTATAACACAAGTAAATGCTTACCTCGTATCATGGTGCTCACTATAAATAACATTATATTTTATAATATTTTATCAAATATAATTGGTGAGTCAGATTTTATCAGGTGATGAATAATATTGCAGTTAAACTTAAACATTCCAGAAGAGCAATTCAGCTTAATTAAGTGAACATTATGCTAATTATAGGGTATTAATTAAAGGCTTAAACTTAGTTATTTAGAACTTTTTTTTTTTATATAAAAGGAGTATTAATAATGACATGAATAGTAGAATAGATTCTGGATGACAATGCCAAAAAAAAAAAAATCCAATAAAATTGATATTTTATTAGTGTAGTTTTTTACTTGAGGGCCTGTATTCTTTCTTAGGATAGTGAAATACAATAAAAGGATCTCAAAACATTGAAAATGATCGTAAACTTTTTTTAAAAAGTTGTAGGTATGATTTTATGTAAATTTGTACTAATATAATATTGAAATTCACGGCCATATACTATAATATATTATTGGATAAATTACACTTCTGGTCCTCAAACTGTGAGGCCTGTGACAGTTTAGTCATCAAACTTTAATTTGTTGTAATTTCTGATTCGAACTGTAAGGTGCGTGGCGCTTTAGTCCTCGAACTTTAATTATTTGTATTTTTTTGCTCGAACTATAAGGCATATGATACTTTAGTTCTCGAATTTTTTGAATTATTGTAATTAAGTCCCACAATCTTTATTTTTTGAATAAGTATTTATAAATTATTACTACCGAAATAATGTAGCATTTTAATTATTGTTACACCATCAAGTAGAATATTGCTACAATTCATTTGAGGACTAAAATGTCACATAGTTCTAGTTCGACTCAGAAATTAAAACTAATTAAAGTTTGAAGGGTAAAATGTCACCCGCCTCATAATTGAGCCAGAAATTATAATAAATTAAAATTTGAGACTAACTTTCACGTGCATCATACTTTTAGTACAAGCCTGAACCTGCAGGACTGACTAAGAGCACAATTTCACTAATACTGCTGTCTCTTAACAATAGCTTGGTCTAAATTAGAAAAAACATGATAGGGGAGCTCCCCCAACGAAGCCTCGTTGAGGAGCCCCCAATTCGCTGCCATATGTTAATTTTGTCTCTATCTAAATGTTATAATCTTTCTATCTAGGGTTTAAAATTTTTTGGGGCTATAATATTAAAAAGCAATCAACAAATTTTTAGATAGGGACAAAATTAACACATAACAGCAGATCTGGGGTTCTCAACGAGGTATCATTGGGGAGCTCTTCACTAAAGTTTTATCTGTCTAAATTCTAAATAACCTCACAAGTATAGTGGACAAATTGGGTTTTGAACATGGTATCCAAGATAAATATCAAGTTTGAAAAACTAAACCAATATCTTTTCTTTTGTTTCGAGAATCGAATATGTTAGACGTGCCTCGAAATTTGGTTATCGACTTCGATTTTGGGCTCCCGTTTCGTCGACAGTTTCGCGGTGCGACAAATTTTGAAAAAATAATTGTGAAGAGAAAAATGGATGTCTGCAATGCGACAAATCGCTTTCTTCTTTTTGCCGTAGACGCGATACAGCTTATTGTACTTACAAATTTTGTACTCCATTTTTTATAGTGAAGTTCTCTTCTCCTTCGCTTTTGCCTGTGATCTTTTTTCCTGCAAAGAATTTTTCACATAAATCTTTGTGTTTCATTTTACTGTTTTGTGATTTGTTTATTCCACCTCCGCCATTTTCTCATTTCTGCTTGTGTACTCGTCGTAACAGAATACTTGACCCCTGACGCGAGCACTAGAACCCTGGAGTCCCTCCATTAGGACTCGAAGTCGCGCCCTCGCTCTTCACTGCACCAGCCCTTAGCACTAGAAGTTCCAGTATATATATCCAGAAAAGAGTTAATTATCATATTATAAAAATTAACTCATCAATTATATTTCAGGGTTCATTTTGAACTATTTTTTATAGAATTTTCTATAATGGCAAACAAAATAATATTGGGCAGTGTCTTATTGTACTATAATTGATATTAATATTAGAAAAAAAACAAGGATATTTGGACCAATGCAAATGGAGGTGGTTGACACACTCTTTTGGTGCACTTACTTAATTTGCCTTGCCATATTAAATTATATTTCTAGGGGCTTAACTTGGTGTGTAACAATAAATAAACCTTAAAGTTTTAATTATGTAGCATCAATTGATCATGCATTTTCTTAATCAACTAAGATTGTATAACAATTTAAAAATATGTAGGACCCTCAACTATTGGTCATTCTAAGATCGACCCTTCAACATTTTTTTTGGCTAAATTACAGAAAATATCTTCCTGTAAGTATCCACTTTTTCACTTTCCCTCACTGACTTTTGAAAATCTATATTTTATCTATTTAAAATTTTAAAAATATTTTCAGGAAGGTACGACGTTAATAGAAAGAGAAAAATGACTAAATTGCCCTTACTTCTTTTATAAGAAAAAAATAATTTTTTGATATATTTCTGTCATTTTGAAGGGTATTTTCGGTATAAATGATAAAAAATGGACGAAATAGTAATGAAACTCTGACGAGAGGGGTAGAGGTAAATTCAACAACTTGAAATGTATAGGGGATAAAATATAAATTTTTAAAAATTAGGAAGAAAAATTGAAAAAAAGAAAATTTATGAGGAATTTTCTGTATATCATACACCCTTTTTAGAGTGTATGTATAGCATTGTATTTTCCTTTTTTTAATGATTGACACCCCTCAACTTTCAGTTTATTTTGATTTAAATTATTTTATCAAATTTAATTTTAGATTTTGTTAAATTTAACTGTGGTTACGTTAACTTTAGTTGTAATGAATGTTTTTCTCAGTTGGAGGGGACTACGAAGTTTATTATATGTTATTTTTATATATAACTGAGGTGCTAATTCAAAAAAATAATCCATAATTTAATTTAAAAAATAGTTTAATCAAAGTAGTTACAAGACTTATTTAGCAAAGAAAAGGTGAAAGCTAAGAGAATGTTTTTTTTTTTTTTTTAAATTGAAAAAAATACTTGAGGGGGTCTCCATACACTTTTACCCAAAAAAAAAAAAAAAAAAACTAAAATCTAGTTTAGAAACAAACAACATATGTGACCTACAAATATACTAGAATATAAGGAAATGTTACACTTTTGGTCCTCAAACTATGTAGAGGATGACACTTTAGCCCTCAAATTTAAATTTTTTATAAATTTTGGCTCAAACATTTTAAATTATTCTAATAAAATCCTACTGTCCAACTCAGTTAATTAATTGGATGCTGATGTTTGCTGGTGTGGTAGTAATGCGACATTTTGGTCATTGTCACGTTGTCGACCACAATTTTGAGGACCAATGTGTGATTTAACAATAGTTTAATGAAAGTGAAAGATCAATTTACATGAAAGCTAAAGTTTTAGGTGCAGAGCTTCTAGCTGGCTTACACAGCAGCTAATTCAACTTCAGGATTGTGGGATGATGATGAAACTTCAACCTAAAAGTGCTTCTACAAGTAGACTTTTTTTTTTTTTTTTTTCTTTTTTTCCTTTGTCATCTTCTTCACATATGCTAGTCACACTATTCTAGCAAAAGCCTACAGAAGATGATGAAAAAGGGGGTCAAGAGGAGGTGCAATCTGTCGAATCTTTGGCGCTAACCATTAATCCCAAATACTCGATTTGTTAGAAATACGCAACCAATTCACTTAAAGCATATATACACATCGCCCATGGGTCTCGATTGTGACTCGGCTAATCGGTCTTATGCCACTTTGAATATGACTCGGCCCAATCCAGCCTCACGCCATTTCGAACGTGACTCGACCCAACCCGACCTCCCGTCACATAGTAGGATGCTGAGCAATTTAAGCCAACAATTCTCCCGTCAGTACCTGCACTACCCGGCCCAACCTGGCCTCCCGCCATAGAATAGAATGCTGGGCCATTTAAGCCAACAATCCCCCCATCAGTATCTGCACAAATTCGCAGCATGGAGGAATCGAATCTGTGACCTCTGGCTCTTATACCACTTGTCGGATCGTTGGTGCTGACCATTAATCCCAAAAGTTCGAGCCGTTAGAAATACGCAACTAATTCACTTAAAGCGTGCAGACACAACGCCCACGAGTTTCAATTGTGACTCAGCCAAACCGCCTCACGCCACTTCGAATATGATTCGGTCCAACCCAGCTTTACGCAATTTCGAATGTGACTCAACCCAACCCAATCTCCCGCCACATGACAGGATACTGGCTCATTTAAGACAACACAATCTTTGGCTCAACTTTGGGCCAAAATCAACATATCTTTGAGAGCAATTAATATGTCAGTACCTCTGGTAGTAGGTTCAGTCCAAGTAAAATTCCAGCAAATTAATCAGTCAATTTTATCTACAAAAGGAGGAATGAGATGCATTTCAGGGATTCACATAAACAGTTCCATCTGGAATAAAGATTAAGAGCTTGTAAAAATGTTATGGAGCAATGGGTCTAAACTTACAAGCTTAAGCTTTTGAGTCGAATGAGTTGAGTTGTCATTAGGCTTAATATGGGTTCGGCATAGGCATTGCCATTAGATTCAACAATTTGAAGATCATAGGCTACTTTTTTAGATGGCGCGGTGCGACTAACTTGGTGGCTCTTGCAAATATGACTGAGTTCTGAATAAAAAGTTATGATAATGTGACATGAGTGTGACGCACACAAAAGAACTGTTCCTGATGATTAGAGAAAGGAGACGCGAGTTAAGTGCATGAGCACAAATAAGTGAGTTGATAATGTCTTCTCGAGCTGCCTAAGCACCAAAGCGCTGTTGGAAGGATTCCTTCTGTCAAGGGCGTCGAACCCTCGACTGGCCGGTCCGCGGCTACGTAGCTCGTAGCCGTCGGCCGTCTTCTTCGGTGAGGTTATTCCCCTCGACCGGAGGCTTAACAGAAAGAGAGATAGATTAGAGATATAATTCTTGCTTAATTCATTGTTCAGCGATTACAAGTATATATGGCCAATGGCCCAACCTAAATGGAGAAGGTTCTCCTTGATTCTAGGGATTTCCAAAACAACCTACCTAAATGGAGAAGGCTCTCCTTGATTCTAGGAATTTCCAAAACAACTAACTAATTTCCAAAACAACTAACTAATTTCCAAAACAACTAACTAATCTAAGTTTACTAATCTAAGTTAGGCTAACCCATGCAGCGCCTGGCATATGTGCGTCCGCACATGACATCTCTCCCCGCCTCGAAGGCCAGCTCGTCCTCGAGCTGAAAGGAGGGGAACCGACCTCTGTTGTTGCGCCCAGGGCCGGCACGGAGGGGCTGGCCACGCCGGTCCAGGAGACGGAGCGCCCCCGGCGCTGGAAGGACATGCGCCGGCGGCCGGGGTCCCAAACAATGAGCCCCAACTCGCCGAGCCACCGGGTGCCGAGGACGACGTCGTACCCGGCCAGTGGCATGACGTAGAGGTCGGCCGGGAACGAATCGCCGTCGATGAGCAGGGGCGCGTCGCGGATGACGCCGGCGCAGGTGACCCGCTCGCCATTGGCGAGCAAGGCTGTGAGGCGGGGGCATTTGCGGAGGGGCAGACCGGAGCGCCGCGCCGCCTCCGCCGAGATGAAGCTGTGCGTGCTGCCGGAGTCGAGGAGGGCGACGAGGGACGCGGAGCCGAGTGCCACGACGATCTGCATGGTGCCCGCCATGGGAACCCCAGCCACGGCCTGCAGGGAAAAACAGGGCGCCTCGGCGTCGTGCTCCGCGTCGCCCGCGGCGTCCGTGGCGTCCCCGATCTCCACGCCTTCAAGGAAGAAGATGCGCCGGCAAATCTGTTATGGCCACGGGTATATTTTTTTCATTGCAATTAAAACAGAGGCCCAGACGGCGCCGTTCCGCCATCTCGTCCGGGGTGAGGTGCCTCTGGTTGCCCTCGTCGCGACCCTGCTGGGCGGCCACCGGAGGAGCAGGGAGCGCCAGCGGCTGCTGTGGCACCGGAAGCGCTGGCCGGGGCGCGGGGGCGGAAAGGAGGCCGCGCGGGGGCGCCCGAGGGGGAGGCTGCACCGGGCGGTCGATCGCCATCAACTCCACTTGTCGCGCCAGGCTCATGGCGGCTGCGAGTGTCTCCGGGTTGTGGATGCGGACGGCGTGGCTGAGCGGCGGCAGGAGTCCGCCGGTGAAGAGCTGGACGCGCTGAGCCTCATCAAGGCGGCCCGCGCGAGGCAGGAGGGCCTGGAAGCGATCGGAGTACTCCTCCACGGTCCCTGTACGCCGGCACTCGGCGAGCTCGAACAGCGGAGCCGAGCGGAGGGGAGGCCCCCAACCGCAAGGTCAGGAGCTCCGTGAATCGCCCCCACGATGGCGTGCCCTCGTCCTCCTGGAGTTGGATGTACCAGAGTTGCGCGACGTCCTCCAAATTGAACGAGGCCATCCACACGCGCTCCTCCTCCGCCATGGTGCGCTGTTGGCGAAAATAGGATGCGCACTTGTTGATGAAGAGCATCGGATCGGTCTTGCCGTCGTAGCGGGGAAAATCCAGTTTGTGGAATTTTGGGGGGCGATCAAGATCGCGCGGCCCCCCTCCGAGCGGCCGCCGGCGCCGCTGTCCGACGACGAGGCCGACTTCTCCTTCATAGCCGTCATGTCGGCCTTCATGGATGTCATCTCCGTGGTGAGGGATTTCAACATCTCCATCACATCGGCGATGGTGGGATTGCTCATGGCTGGTGGCTGCGGAGCGGCAGTGGTGGAGGACTGCGGTGATGGTGGAGGGCTAGGCTGGTGGGCGGCGGATGTGGAAGAATGGGTGGAGCGGGTGGTAGAGGATCGACGTGGCTCTGATACCAGGTTGTCAAGGGCGTCGAACCCTCGACTGGCCGGTCCGCGGCTACGTAGCTCGTAGCCGTCGGCCGTCTTCTTCGGTGAGGTTATTCCCCTCGACCGGAGGCTTAACAGAAAGAGAGATAGATTAGAGATATAATTCTTGCTTAATTCATTGTTCAGCGATTACAAGTATATATGGCCAATGGCCCAACCTAAATGGAGAAGGTTCTCCTTGATTCTAGGGATTTCCAAAACAACCTACCTAAATGGAGAAGGCTCTCCTTGATTCTAGGAATTTCCAAAACAACTAACTAATTTCCAAAACAACTAACTAATTTCCAAAACAACTAACTAATCTAAGTTTACTAATCTAAGTTAGGCTAACCCATGCAGCGCCTGGCATATGTGCGTCCGCACATGACACCTTCCAAACAGATGGTCTCTCCTCTATTGTTCGTCTATCAGCTAGCTGTGGGAAGAGAACAGACTAAAAGGTGGATCGATAGGGAGGAGGGAGTTAGCAACAATCGTCACGGTGGGTTATCTGGCTGGAACGAAATTGTCGTATTTTTGAGAAATCTAAACACTCGCTAGGTTACCCATTGACCAAGATTCGTTCTCTCAGAAATGTTTGGGATCGTTTCTGCGTTATCTAGTTTTTTTTTTTTTTTTTTTCGAGGCCTGGTTGTCTCAGTTTGTAGTCCAGTTTATTCCCTAAATGAATGAAGCGGTAGCATGCTACCTTTCTCTCAAAAAAAAATTCTCACAATCTAATTTAATTAATTAAATATTAACATATCCCCCTGATAGAAAAGTGATTCGACATCTTAATTTTCGAGGCATTGCCAATCACAATACTAATACATTACTTCCACATTAACAATGCATCAATATTTAGCCAATCTACCTCATAGTTTGGGGACCAAACGCGCAATTTATCCGCAACTCTATCAGAGCTAATAGTGTTTAGACCTGATGTTTGAAGAGTAGATGATTAGGTTCAAGGAATTAGCTTGTTGGGATGTGAAAGGAGGTGGCTATTCTGAATCACATGTGCATGGTTTTACTTGAAATAAAAGCCAAGAAATGTTGATGTAACTTAACTAGAGCCAAAGCTACAAATAAAATAGGTCCCAACTTCCAACACAAAAATCAATCATGTTCTTCAGCTTATTTGGGTCTAAGCTCTCTTCAGACAAAATTTCCATATGAAGAAAGGACAGCTTTATGAATGAAAAGAAATGAAAAGAATGGCTTCTGGCCAAATTCCCTGTTATAAGAATTATGATCTACAAGATAGACCATACAATAACTATTGCCTAAGAAAAAGAGGTACTTTTTATTTTCCAAAGTGCATTATAAAGGAAGTGGAACCAATCAGCCAATGTGAATCATGTTTCAGCAGATTGAAATGATAAAAGAGAAAGCCAGAGAAGCTCCAGTGTTTCAACATGCTCAATAGAAAAGCACTTTTGCAGAAAGTGGTTTTTTTTTTTTTTTTTCCCCTCAAAAAGGAAAAGGTAGCATATTACCGGCTTCATTCCATAAGTTCATTGAACTTAAGAACAAAAGTGAAAAAAAAAACAAGCAAAAGGGGAATAAAAAGAGAGAAAGAAGAAGGGGAAGAAACAGAACCCACTTTAAGTTACGGTACAAGACTTACGACTTAATTTGCTCGAGACCTTTCGTCTCAAAGATTGAAACTAGGACTCTAAAAGGTTCTGTAATTCGTTCACGACCTGCGGGACCGATTTTCACTATGTTGGAAGATGGTATTGTTCGTCTCACGCCAAATGGCCCACCGAAACTCCGCTATTTTAGTTAATTCCAGCTTCCCCTCATCCTTTGGGTTTGCTTTCCGTCGTGCATTATCCTAACGAGTCTAGACTTGCTGTATCCGCAGTCAGCGAATAGGTGGTCGACAGTCTCCAGTTCTTCGAGACAAAATGCACAAGATTGTTCGCCTAACCAACCCCTCTTCACCAGGTTATCCGCCGTCAGAACTCTTTTCCTTAGGATCAACCATGTAAAGATCTTCACCTTCGTCGGAATTTTTAGTTTCCAGATCTGGACAGTATTGGGATTCCTCAAACCACCGTCTATGAGTATGCGTAAAGTGATTGTACCGTGAAGGTTCGGGAGCTAGTCCAACACCTTATAGCATCTTGGATGTTACTCATTGAGAAGTTTGAGTAGTAGTTTTTGAAATGTTGCGCTCGTGAGCTCTCTAGCGAAAGTGCTTGATTGCAGATAAGTATATGGAAGCGGAAGAGTATAATTCTGAGAACTTGAATTCAGACTCTTCCGAGCGAAAGCCAAGTTCTCGGAAGTTCATTGTTTCGAAACTTTCAATGCTTCAGCTTTCAGTTTGCTCGAACCGAACAGACGAAAGTAGTCACATATACTTGCAATGCCCGAATGGAAATGTATATCTAGTTCTGACGAAAAGGCTGAAGTCTTCTAAATGCCACAACACCGGAGAAATTTGCATCCAATGCATGAGAGGAAGACTCACCAGAACCATTTTCTACGTAACTTGCATAAGGTCTTAGCTGAATATCGAGATAGCAGGGCAGCGATAAGCTGATAACATTAAGGCAAGAGGCAAATCATGCGAAGATAGAGAACCAAGATGTATATTATACTTCTAGTCAGAGCTACAGCAGCTGATTTTTTCTTTCCTGTCGATGTAATGATCAACCAGCAATTAGGCAGAATCCATAGACCTATAAAATGAGCAGATTCTGTTACTGAACCTTGGTAGATTGTCTGCCGCAAATTGTTTGGGCAATTCACTTCATTCACCTTAGCTTCTACTTAAAAGATTATGAGCAAAAGCCGAAAGATTATGAGCAAAAGCCGGAGACACGCCCTCGATTCCACAATTCTGAGATATTATGTAGCTACATATTTACTGATTCTGACTACCTGAAGAACTTCCTACACACATCTGACAGAAAAATTGTCATTGTTCTAAGTCCAAATCAAACTTCATGGGCAGTTTAATGATAATCCGATCCGGAAAGTTGTTTTACTTCATGATCTTGCTTCTCACCTGAATTGAACATCTCTATCCATTCCCATACATGTTCAGCAAGTGTTAAAGAGCATTGAATATAGCAAGCCATGATAGCATTCCACAATATCAAAATCTCTGCTAGAGCTCCAAAATGTATTCAGTCCAGCAGATTCATCTCCGTAGCCCACGTACATTCACTATGTGCAGTACGCAACGCTGAGTCCACGTACATTCACTATGTGCAGTACGCAACGCTGAGTCGATATTGAATCAATTTGCCACATCCACCCCGACGAGAGACCACTACATGCGAATCAGGCGTGGTTCGATTTTGTAACATCTGTCGAAAAATATCGCAAGCTTCGTGAGACATTCCGTTGTCCCGCGATAATCGCGTTCCACGGAACGGCATCCGACTGATCCATTTTCTGAAAAATTGTCATTGCTTCATAAATTTTAAATTTTTGGCGACTGCACAACTGTAAAACGGGGGGCGAGCAGCGTCACATAATCGGAAGCAACGTGTTCCGCTAGTAATCGGCATCGAATCAAAGACATCGTGGGCACATTCGAATTGAAGCTCCAATGGAACCCAATCAAGGAGGTTCCAACACGAGGTTGTGACTGCGCAAACCTGCATATGAAACAATAGCAATGAATGAATCTCTTGCCCTAATCTGTACCCTAACAACTCCCCCATAAGCCTAAAGGAGACTCATCAGCGTCACAGAATCCACTACCAATCCGTCCTCATGTTTCATTCTGTAAAAAAAGCAAGAGAGTATCCTCATACTCCTAATTCCCCACGCAACCCCGAGAACATGGCATTCCAAAACAACAAATGTCTTTTAGACATTTCATCAAACATCTTGCGGGCATTATAGACCACATTTGTTGCAGAAGTCGATGGGAGTGAGGTGGGCCTAACCGTAAGAAGGAAAATGGCTAAAGATTCGAAATTTGTGTATGATTTGAGGATGGAATCTACTGGATCATCAGTGCTAACCATAATTTCAAAAACTTGAGTTATTAAAAAGGACGCAACTAATTCACTTAAGCGTTTCCGTCGCATAAACAGGATGTTGACCTATCTGCCAATCTCGTTCTCTCTAGCGCCTGCACAAATTGCGGCTTGCGAAAAACCTGTGACCTGATTTGTTGCAGCTTGCGAAAAACCTGTGACCTGATTTGGTACCACTTGTTGGATCGTCTCCGCTAATCATAATTCAAAAAATTCAAATCGTTAAAAAAAATACAATCAATTTACTTAAAGCGTACAAACAGAACGCTCACGGATTGAACAGACACAATGCCGACAAATCTCGAATATAATTGTAGCTTTACTTGTTGCTTGAGAAGTGAGTTTAGATTGAGGTGATTGGGGTGAACTGGTGACTGTGAAAGAGTGATAGGGATCTTTAATTAAGATTATGGCTACTAGCCGTTAGTGTTTTGTTGTATAGAAAAGGAATGTCTAAAAAATTTCAGATTGATATTTTACTAAAGTATTATAAATATGTCAAAAAAAAAAATACCAAAATTTTTTTTATACACCCAAATAAAAGCTTAGATTCGATCATAAATCATCTATAACTGAGCATTAAAAAGAAAATGTTATCCTCGAATTAGTATATTAAAATATATAAATTGATCATTGTTAAGGCTTAAATTTATGATCTTCTTGATCATCTTCATCTTTGTAACGAGACTCAAACTCGAGACCTTTTATTCTAACACCATTTTAAATTATACAATATCAGCGTTTTTGAGAGACCGGTACTTTCTGCTATTTATGTAACAACCCACTACCAACTTATTAAAACTAGCAAATTACTCCTCCAAGAATCTTGTCAAGCTAAAACAAGTCACAATTTTAGCTTAGAAACAAACATAATAAAAAACAAATAGTTTATAAGGCGAAACTCTTAATTTTACATGGTACCAGAGCAGCGAAAGCATGAACTTAAATAACATGCAAAAAAATATCGTTCCCTTAAAGCTTAAAACATTAATGCACCCATCAAAAACGAAGGTACAGTTCTTATTTTCTCCGAGCATTTTAAAGGAACAAGCCAAAATCAAAACAAGCAAAAGTTAAACTAAGACAAAAACTTAATTTTATATATATATATATATATATATATATATATATATATATATATAAAGGAAGCACTTGGTCCAAGTCTCTTTTACTACTCTTTGGTTTTGAGGCCTCCATTGACGCAGGACTTAACCAATCTCTTGAGACCTTTCCCATGCCTCCTCTTCTCCGCACTCCTTGGGCTCTTCTCAATATTGTCTTCCTCCCTCTTCTTCAACACTATATCTTCCTCCAACTGCTAATTACAGAACAAATAAATTTTTTTTTTACATGTCTCTCATAATGTTGATTTTCTATATTATTTAGATATTTGCGAGTATATGTTTTTTGTTCATAGAGAGATTTTGACGGTCGAATAATATATTTCACCTATTAGATAATTATTATTCTGAAATAAATGATTTAAAAGGCTGAATATGTTTATTTCATTCAGAACAATTGAATTATAAATATTATCTTCCAAATACTATATTATTCTTCTAGAGTAGATCAAAAGCATATACCAAGTTGGGAAGTGCAATCACAAATAAAAATCTTCGTACCGTATATAAAATATATTATCATTACTGAATAAATGTCCAAATAAGCTATAATTTTACCCTTGAGGGCCGTTTGGTTCAAGATTTATAATATTCTATTTATTGTATACGATATATTTGAAATGGCAAGTTTATTACTAACATAATATAGTATATTCTTATTAATGAACTATTAATAATTTTTATTAATTAATATAAAAATACAAATAATTTAGTAATTTTATATATAATCTAAAAATCTATAATAATTTTACCATTTCACTAATATCTTTTACAACTAATAGAACATCTAAAAAATATTAAAATATTACAAACCGTGAACCAAACTAGCTCCGAACGTTTAAACTCACCTTGAGAATCCGGACCTCAAGGCGGTCGATGCGGTCGACGAGGTTGCCCTTCTCCCGGGTCTCCATGACCACATCGTCGATGGGCCGGCACCGCCGCGTGAGGCTCGCCGGCGACGAGTTTAACGAGGAGTTGCCGCCGCCGCCGTCGCCGCCGCCGTCGCTGGTCGTCGTCATCGTCCCGCTGGACGTCGTCGACGCGGCGGGGCTCCTCCTCCCCGACCGCATCTCCTCCAAGTGGCCGAGCATGACGTCCAACCGATCCACCCGCGCCAAAATGCTCGGTGGTTCACTCACTACAGGAGCCATTTTTATCAAAGTATAGTAGCGCAAGTAAACTAAGTATACCAAAGTGATGGTTTAAGCTATATAGAAGATGTTTTTCTTTTTTTTTATTTATATTTTTTCCTCTCTCTCTAAAGTAGGTGGTGGAAGTGGGGGAGAGATGAGGTGGATATGATGATGGTGTGTTTATATATGGCGGGAAGAGAGGTGTGGTGGGGGATTGGGCCTTTGACACGTGTCTTCTGTCGGTTGACGTGGCTGTGAGGCTTCTGTACACCTGGCGTAGTGTTGTAGTGCTTACGTCACTCGTGACTTCAATTGTCACACGAAAACCGAACTGAATGCTAGGGGTGGAAATGGATCGGGTATTCCGTATCCGTATTCGGTAATATCCGATTCGGATAGAAAATATTCGGATACGCTACGAATACAAATATGGATACAGTTTGAGCGAAAAAAAGGATATGGATGCAGATATCCGGACCTTTTTAGTATTATTACTTTTATATTTTTGGATCCGTTCGGCCTAATTTCGCCCGCCGGTCCGTCCAAATCCCTTTCTTCCAGAGTCCATCTCTCTTGTCTATCTCTCTACTTCATTGTCATTCAAGGTACGGCGGGATGATTAATACATGTTGTGAAAAAATGAGATGATTTTTTGTATTATTCGTTTATTTTATAATGAGTTATATATTAAAATTAGGGGTAGTTTCCTAGATAACCCTATAAAGTTTTTCCCTTTCATATATACCCTTTATAGAATCAGTTTTTCAAAATATTTTTGAAAAAAATCTAAATTTTTTCTAATTCACCCTCAAAATAGGGGTATATAAGAAAGAAACAGTAACTTTTCAGGAGTATACTGAAAATTAAAGGATAAAAAAAAAATATCACAAATTTTCAAGGGCAGAAAGAAATTATCTCTTAAAATTTTATATTTTATATATAAAGAAATAAAGTGAGCAAACAAGTAGAAAAATAAAGTATTTTTTTGTATTTGTCGTTTATTGTATATGTGCATATGATATAAATATTATTATCCGAATACATATCTGATCCATATTCGGATCCGAAAAAATATACGACCATACTCGAAACCATTTTTAGCGGATATGGTAATAAAAATTTAGCATCGGACGCATATCTATATCCGTATACGAATCCATATCCGGAGAAAAAAAATATGGATGCGGATATGGTTTCGTCAAATATCCGACCATATCCGATCCGTTTTCACCCCTACTGAATACTACTTTGTTTGCATGATTTGGATTTAAACCCGATCCATTTGATCTAAAATTTTAATATTTAGTTATTTGATTCGGGTATCTAATTTAAAATCGAAACTGATGGAATTAATCGGTTAAATGAGACAACACATTCATTTACGCTGAACATTAATACATTATTTTCAAAAATACTTTAAAAACTAAATAAAAATTTTCTATTTAGTCAAACAAAAAAATTCTTAATTTTTTAATATAAATTGAATTTAAATTTAAATAATTTAAATTTATTAAACAAATAAATATCAATTTTTGGCTATATTATAATCTTGAAGAATTTCAAAAAATCCAAGCCGACCAAACTAGCAGAGAACCAAACAAAAAAAAAGTTCGAAATAATTAAAAAATTAAAAAATTTAATCTTGTCCAGCATTCCACTAAAAACTGAGGGAACCGACCGATGCTCTCCCTTACTTCTTACCAATCAAATTTGTATGATAAAAATGTACCAAATTTATCTAAATTATAAAATATTTTGAGTCGACTATCAAACGTTTTAAAATTTTAATTTTACTATCTATCTAACCTTTCAATTTGTTTGATTTGCGTCAACGGCACTTTGACTTCGAAATTTAAGCTAATTATTTACTTTAATAAATTTATAGTTGTAAAAATTGTATGAAATATACTAACTAAATCTGTAATGGTAAATGCCTCATTCACATTTTAAAGTTAAAGCCGTTGAACAACTCAAATCAAATAAATTGAAAGATTGAATAGTAAAGTCAAATTTTTAAAAGAGTAGATAGTCAACTCAAAATGATGTATAGTTCAGAAAAGTTATATACGATTTTACCTATAACCAAATATAACTGAGGATACAAATTTAAAAAATATTATAAAATTTATTTGTAAATATAGAATTGCTTAAGATAAAGATGTTGGGACATTACTGTGGTACATGGGATCGAGCAGATGGTGCAAGACCAATAATAATAATATATTCATCGGTGTTTGTAAGTTTTTCGCTGTTAGATCTATTCTTTAGATCATTTTCATCCGCTCAATTCTAGATGACCACTATCATTCTAACCGCACATTTCTTGATTTAAGAACTGAAAATTTATCAGCACCAATGACTTCGTACTTTTAAAAGCATAAGAGCTCAATTCAAATTATAAAATATACAATAAGAAAGTTCAATGTAAAAATAGCTTGTTTATTTATATGCGTGGCGTATCAACTAAGGCTCCATTTAGGGTTGGCAATAGATCGTTGTATGTACGGTGGAAAAATATGATGTAAATAATTTGTTCATTTTTATACCTGATATTATATTTCGCATACCGCAATGAGTTAGGTAACAAGTCCTACAGAAAAATGGAGAAGTATATATCAATACACTTTCACGTTGATTTCATTTTGCATGCCAGCCTTAGGAGCATTAAAACTTTAGTTTGGAATTGTGTTATAAAAAAAAAATGGCAGCTTCCACATTTTAGAATACACAAAAAAAAGAAAAAAAAGAAGAAAAAGCTAGCTTCGTAGATTGACCATAGGATTATTTGCTTTTCTTGTGACAGTTTCTATGACTATTTTATAGCATGAGAAGAAGAAAGACTCAAAAATTTTAAAAGTTTTTTAAAAAATTTAAAATATGAAAGCGAATGTTTTTAAATACCATAGTCCCAAAGTTGACCGGGCCAAACGGAGGAAAATTTAACAATTTCAAGTAAAAATATGGCCAAAATTTATTTACAGTCTAACCGGAAGGACAAAATTTCTTTAATTGTCAATTTCAAAATCAGTTTGTTTATCATGCCTTCAGTTTGATCATTTTAATCTAATTGTTTAGTAATCTTGAGTAAATATATTTAAAAAAAAAGATTTGCAAGACACCCGTGCTACCACTTTATTTTAAATATTAATGGAAAATATAAATCGACGAATTTCATTCAGCAGCGTAAAGCAATCCAAATTGATTCATTTATTTTTTCCAAACTTAAAAACTTATGTTACAAAAGACCTTCAAGTTCTATCAAACCAATAAGATCACTGTATAATGAGGCTTACACTCAGCCCCACATTAAATTAGATTTAGCACACTCACATGAGCTTAAAAACAAAATTGAGAATGTGATATTCGATCTTCGATCTCTAGAGATAATTCCGAATTTTTAAAACTCAGGAATACTGGAGGGAAAAAACACAAATTACATTGTTTGCGATTCATAGCCGTCCAGCCGATAGCGAAACCACCGCATACAACAAAAACATGTTTTTAAATCACAGCTAATCTTAGCAACATAGAAACTCGCCTGGCGGTTATGTCAGATATACAAAAAGTAGACTCTCTTCGCTCAAACTGTTAACAGTGGCTAACAGAAAGCACCGCGGATAATAAAAACTCAGCCTGCGTCTTTCAGAAGGCCGCGAGCGAAATTACAGATCATTCAGCCTTACCGTTTTCCTGGGAAGCGACGTAGTTGCGGATGACGTCCATGGCCAACTGGTGAGCAGTCTTGTTCTCGAGCCGCGCGAGCTCGGCCATGGCTTCGTAAGTTTGCCGATCCGTGAAGAGCTTGAGATTGAATCGCGATCCCGATTCCAAAGGACCCTCCCACTTGTCCACCATCTCTTGCAGCTTATCAAAGCCCTGAATTAAGCAGGGAAAGGAGAAGGAAGACCAATAAGTATTAGTATTAGTACCAACTAAATCACCTTTAATCTTTTGTGGATATGGTTTAGATTTTGCAGGAACGGAACTGGAACCTGTAAGTCAATCTCCACAAAAAATTGTGTTATTTTTTGAACATTAATAATCTTGTATGTGACATTCGACAATATAATTTGATCTTCTCTTTTGCAAAGAATGATATCCTACAGGTTTTTCACTTAATAGCCCGCCGGCCTGTACATGATGTATTACTCTTATCTATACCAGTTTAGAGAAGTCACAAAACGGCAGATTCGATAAACCTCAAAACTGAATATCAGAAAATTTAGTACTTACCGTATGAGTAGTGAAGCTGCCAAATGATTCACCCTGCTGGCGTTTTCTTTTCCAATGGTAGAATAGAGGTTCCAGAACCTTCTCTAGGTCTTGGACTTTCACCTTATTCATAAAGCACTTGGCAAGTGTAGTTTGGTTCGGCGCTCCCCCGAGCCAGATCTATAAGAAAAAGGAACAGAATAAGATGTTTCAAAAGGCCAGAAATCTTTAGGGCAATATAGTGCGGCTCTTATAGCTTGCTAAAAATTAATTTCTAAATAACATTATTGCAAGTGTGACATACAAGGAAGAAATTTAAAAAGAAATCCTTCAAACTTGCATCTCACATTTGTCTTGCTGCGACTTTATTTCTCTCTTAGAGTAGGAAAATATAAAACTAATAAGGGAATGGTCGGAGTTTTGTGCTGTTGGAGCTGAGATTTAAGTGAAGCAAAATGTCAGGCTTGCAAAAGGTAGAGTAGAGACATTTGCCTGTCACAAACCCAGCACATAGTATAATGAGAGAGAGCAGGCCAGCCTCAGCCTGACAGTCATCCATCCTCTGTTCAGAGTGCAGGGACGACAACAAATTACAGATATGAAACTATCTAACTGCCAATTAGAATACTGCATTGACGTAGATCTGAGTAACAAGAATCCTTTTGATGATGAAGAGTGAGTGTTGAATATAAAAATTTAAAAACACCGTTCTCTAGTAGCTTAAGCATTTGGAAAAAAAGGGTTGTTTGACATAATTTAACAGTGAGCAATGTATTTTATTTGATGGCAAGAAAAGTCCACGAGACAAATAATACCTAGTTCATACCACTGAAATGGTTGCCATAATACCCAGTCCACACAAAAGAACCTATATCCCAACATGTTCATCTACATTGCTAACTGCAGAAAATGGACTAACATTCAAGAATAGATAATGTATTCTAGCTAAAATCCGCCTTCTAAATACCTGGTAACTATTGGGACCATCCCCGACCAATCCTAGTTCAGCCATGTATGGTCTGGCACAGCCATTGGGGCAGCCAGTCACCCTTATCACAACCGATTCGTTGTACTTGAGACCCACCTGAGGAATAATCACATTCATACACATAAATTTGTCACATTCACCATTGAAGAATCGCACAACTTCAGAATAGAGAACAGAATAATTAAGCTGATCACCTTATCAAAAACAGCTCGAACTCTCTTCAAAATATCGGGTATCCCTCTTTCTGCTTCTGCTATCGCTAGTGGGCACAGTGGTAAAGCAGGACAAGCCATAGCAGTGATATTAAGAGGATCAACGTACCTAGGTTGCTGCAAGTATGCAAAGGCATCGAGTCAAATGCAATGCTATTATACTCGTGATTGATATTCTAAGATGAATTTCTAAGACTGCCAATATATTAAAGCAAATATTCATGTACATCAGACGAGCCTCCGAACACAATGGGCTAAGATCTATGACATTAAACTTCACTAGTAAAGAAAAAGATAAATGAAATTTCTGAAGTTGCACGTAGTTTTACCAGCAAACCGGCCTGAGCAAGAGCTGTAGTTATGGGCCGCTTCCATGAGCGGCGGATGTCACACAAGATCAGATTCTGATTAGGGGTAATGCACACATTCAAATTATACTTTTCAATAACCTCTCTCAAAGTTTTCTTCATTTTCCCTCCAATCCGGCCATTATCAACGTGCAACCCACAGAACATTAAACCATCACCCTGTAATAGCATAAATAAATAAGTAAGTAAATAAATGAATAAATAAATAAATAATGCTGGCTCTCCAAAGACATTCAGATATGGTGTACCTATGACAACATCTTGATATTTGCTAATAATTATCAAGCTACAGAAAGCGATAGGACAATAACACAAAAAAGCAATTAAGTCCAATTAAACCTGCTCATGCCATCCGAGGTAACTCTTAAATTCCCACTCCGGTAGCTCTCTGAAGGGCTCAAACTTCTTTCCATAATACTGCTCCACAACAGTGCGGAATTTTTCAATCCCCCATTGACTGATCAAGTACTTCATTCGGCTATACTTTCGGTCATCCCTCCTTCCATTTTCTCTTTGTGCAACAACAATTGCCTTTATTGCGTACAGTATATCTTCTTTCGGAACATAACCCAGAGGTTCACCTAAACGCGGAAAAGTAGTCTCCACCCTATGTGTCCTTCCCATGCCACCTCCGACCTACAATTGCACAATTTTTAAAAGAAGCTAATTGATTATAATAGATGAGTAATGAGAACAAAGGGCTTTTACATATATATCTCTGCAAAGCCATCTGCTGCGAAGCATACCACTGTAAAATCTGAATATTCCTGTATACCCCTTGGAAATGCAGTTTCTTACAAAAACATCCTCATTTTACACTGGGGAGTCATCCAACTCATTCAAAAAGTTCTAGTAAAGAGGGGAATTCTGTACGTACAAGGGCTAAATGTAAGAAACAGCTGTAAAGGGCACACATGAAAATTCATATATTACAATAATATACATGTAAATAGACATTCTGCAGGGGTATAAATATAAGCATCTGTGAAAAAATAAAGGGGCATTCAGTAAAGTATCTTACATAGATGTTGAAGCCTTGAGGTTCTCCATCAGCATCAGAAACTACAACAACACCAACATCATTTGTCAGGATGTCCACTGAGTTGTCAGTAGGAACAGTCACTGCAATCTTGAACTTGCGAGGCAAAAATTGGGTTCCATAAATGGGCTCAGGAGAATCAGGAAAGTTCGTGCCATGAGAATTATCATTCCGAGCTATGGTTACTTCTGGAGGCTCCGCTGACATAATTTTCTCCCTATCTACCCACAGATCATAATATGCGCCAGACTGCGGGGTCAGAAGTGACGCGATATTCTCAGCAGTCTCCTGAGCAAAAACATACTCCTTTTTTGTGTACGGTGCAGCAGGAGCCAGCACGTTCCTATTAAGGTCTCCGCATGCACCAAGAGTCGAACCCATGTTTCTGATGATAGTACTCATCACAGTCTTGAGGTTTTTCTTTAGGACGCCATGAAGTTGAAATGTCTGTCTAGTGGTCAAACGAAGGGTTCCGATACCAAACTCATCTGCAAGATCATCCATAACTAGGTAGAGCCTATTTGGGACTTTCCCACATGGGTTCTTTGTTCGGAGCATGAATTGGTAAGATTTTACTCCACGTTCATCTCTGTTAGTCTGTTGATAACTCCCGTGGAACTTGATAAGTTGTGTGGCAGCCTCATTTATGTTCGCAGCCTCACTGAGCAACTCCTCATTTAAAGGAAACCTAAGATAGTTGCTTTGCTCCTTAATAATTTCAACCTTGCTTCGTTTGGTTTCTGAAGTGTCTGGCTTTACAGGCTGCAATTATAAGCAGGATAATAAGTTAAGTACTCTACAATCAGAACAACTTTAATTCACAAGCATACAACAAATTCCTGTACTATCTTACAACTGGAATTGAAACAAAATTATAATGGAGTAGTAAGCAGGCCGCACAACTTAGAAATGAACTTTAAGATGGACATAGAACGTAAATCATAGAGTTCCCCCCCCCCCCTTCTTCCTTAGAAAGTATGGAGATTGTGAAGGATTACGTCAAAACGCAGCACACAATATTTAATAAATCTCTCATAGCATCAGTTTTGAACTCTTCAACAACAACAGCTATAATCGAATAGAATAATTTGCGGCACAACTAGAAAAATTTCCTTTCCCAGAGGGAATGTGGAACTATCATTGTATGCAACTTTAGCGAAAGAAATTTAATGCAAAGCTAGCAATGGAACCGCACTTTCCAGGTTCCTAGGCACATAA
This sequence comes from Puya raimondii, assembly GCA_016920855.1. Classification (NCBI taxonomy): domain Eukaryota; kingdom Viridiplantae; phylum Streptophyta; class Magnoliopsida; order Poales; family Bromeliaceae; genus Puya; species Puya raimondii. The sequence goes on along the minus strand of JABWPP010000044.1, from coordinate 2,154,585 downwards.
TACAATCATACTGCGATGTCTTAAATGTGTGGTCTTTGCTAAAACTTCAATAGCTGTTTAGGTTATTATAAATGTGGCTAAAAAATCAATATTGTCTTAAAAAAGTTCTCCCTTAGACTGATTACTTTATAGTTAAGATCTTTGTATATAGAACTTCATATTATGGAATGCAGGAGCACATGGCTTATCAAGCTGTTCATTCATAGCTCAAGCTCGGCTTAAAATTAGGCTCGATGTGGCTCGTCCTGAATGAATTTCCATTCAAGCTTGATTAGAGCTTTAGGCTCAAAAGTAACTTATAACCAAGCTTGTAAAGCAGTGGACTCCATGCGGCTCGGTTTGTTTACACCCCTAAAGATTTGTTTTCATGCATACGATCGCATACAAGTTTCTACAATTTAAGTTTGTGTGTACTGACATGCAAAGATATGCGATTTTGCAGTTCGAGGTGTATATACGCATATCTACAAGTAACAATCTTTAAGTGCTACAAATCAAACATAACCCCAAAAACTAAATATATATATCATTACACGGCCAAGGAGGTACAAATCTTTCTTATTTTACTCATGGAAGAACCATTGCGGAGTAAGCAGCGTTATACATAAACAAGCAATAAAAAGTTTACTAATTCAAACAAAATCTGATCTTAGATATACATGCGTCATCAACACCGAATGGAATACTAAAATCGAGAAAATTCCACGATCGTCTATCAAAAAACTCAACAAAATCCAAACATCCGCATGAACTAATCTACCACAAAAAAAAAAAACTCAAAAAATTGCAAATTTCCCGACAGAGACCAGTGAGAAGGGGTCGAAACAAGGAGATCTCACCGTGGAAACGGCGCTTATGACGGAGGAAGAGGACGAGCTCGAGGAGGACGAGAGGGGCAAAAGGTGAGGCGATCTCGTTGAAAGAGGGGTCGATCCACTGCGCCTGAGCCCCTGGAACACAGGGACGAGCTCCTTCCGGTCCTTCCCCCCGCCGATCGCCGCCGCCGAGGTCGCCGCCGCCGCCGCCGCCGCCGCCATCGCCGCGATAGAGAGAGAGAGAGAGAGAGAGAGAGAGAGAGGGGGGTGGAGTGGGAATAAAATAGCGAGGAGCGGAGTAAAACCCAGCGTCGGGATTCGACGCCGCCACCAAAACTGAGAAGAGGAGGGGTCAGATTTTTCTTAGTGCGAAGTTGCGCTTAGTCCCTGTACTATCTCGATATCCCAATTTGGTCCTGCATCTTTTTCTCCGAAAGTTTTTTTGTTTTTTCTGAACTTTTAAATATCAAAGTAAGCTTTTTTTTACTTGTAAAAGTACCATACTTTTAAGTTTTGGGCCCTTAAATGCTTTAGTTTGCTATTTGATTTGATGGTGATACTATTATAAATTTAAAGATCAAAATATTAAAAACTGTCACTTTTAAAAATATTCTAATTCAACTCTGTAAACGTATTATATTTTATTTTGTTAATTATAGCATTCTGAAATAGATCTTTCGATTTGTTTTCATCTTTTTTTGACTGAGATGCCTTTCTTTACCAATCAACTCTAGCCTAATTGGCTTTCAAAACGTCTGAGATGTTTTTCGATTAAACTTTCAGTGTGAATTTTTTAGTTAGGAAATGGGGCTTTTTCAAACAAAATGATTATTTTAATTTAAGTTATCTCCACCAATTGAAATATTTAATTTTTTTTTTGAATCTAATAATAATTATGTTAAATTTAACTATTTGAATACTTTTTTAGCTTTAATATAATAATTAGAGAATGTGTTAACCGTTAAAAATCCAATAAATAAGAGATTATTTATTTTAACCAATATCCAATTTAAGTTAGAATGATATATAAATAAATATAACTAACGTTTGAGAAGATGTTGAAAGGCGTAATTCAGAATAACATATAGTTGTCGGGTTCTCCATGCATATTTTTTATCTAAAAGAAAGTAAATTATATTATAAATTACTTTTAGTATTATCTGATGTAAACTCAAACAATGGAATAGTTTTATTAGTTGACGAGTAATTGAGTGCATTGTAAACAAAAAACTAGATTGCTCTCATAGTGAGGGACTAAAATGAAGCATATGTTAAATATTGGATATAAAAGTACTGAAGTGAAAAATATAAGGACTAAGTTGCAATATTAAGATACAACAGGAGCTGGCCGTTGTCTTATATGAACATTTTTTTTGGGAGCCGTGCAAGCGTTGTCCATACGAGTGGGATATTAGGTAGCGGAAAAGGAGGTGATATTCTTACCCACTAATTTTTCGTTTGAGTGAACACTCTGCACTTTCTCGTCGTGGACGACTGTAGTAGATCGCAGAGAAGGGGGGGTAAGAATATCAGTAATTGTTTCTTTTATTTTTTTCCCTATTTTTTTAAGTAACCCGAGTGGATCTGTGCGCCTCGGGTTCATTGAACTTGGACGGGTTGATGCCAAAATGCAAAGAGTGATCAAATTCGACTTGGGTGCGGCTGCATATCTGCAAAGGTTTAAAAAAAAAAAAAAAAAGAAGAGCTTAGGTCATTTTCGCTATGGATATTTACTTGGCCAATTGGTATAAAAAATTGGCTAAATTACACAATTTTTTTATTATAAATATCCGTCTTTTTACTTTTTCTCTTCAACTTTCAAAAACTGTATTTTACCCTCTCATAATTTAAAGTTATTGCATTTAGCCCCTCTCCGTTAGGGTTCCATTACTATTCCGTCCATTTCTTTTTATTTATATCGAAAATACCTTTCAAAATGACAGAAATATATTAAAAAATTATTTTTTTCTTATAGAAAAAGTAAGTGCAATTTGGTCATTTTGCCCTCTACATTAACACCGTACCCCCTGAAAATATTTCTGAAATTTTAAAAGAGCAAAATGTAGGTTTTTGAAAAGTCAGGGAGGGAAAGTGAAAAAATAGGTATTTACAGGGGTTTTTCTGTATTTAAGCCTAAAAAAATTATCGATTTTGTATTTTAATAAAAACGAATTATTTTATAAATTCAGCCCGAATTTTTAATAAATTGATCAAAATATTTTTATTTTTCTTTCATTCAATTTTTTTTCCTCTTTCTTCCTTCCTGTTTCTTCTTCTCTTTCCGCTCCCGCTTCCTTTTCCTTCTTTTCATTCTTCTTCACCGCCCTCACATTGACGCCACGCTCCTTTCTCTTATCTCGTCCATACCTTCGTTAACACCGGCTCGGACATGCCACAGATCGCGTATGTGAGACTGCGGTGGAGGCCGTGGTCGTGAATTACGACGGCGACGACGACGAAGGCACAGCAAAGTTTGAGAGGACGGAGAGTGAAAGGGCATCGGGGCGGGGGGGATTGCTCAGACAAAGGGCAAGAGAGAGGGTGCGATGGCGTAAAAAGATATAGAGGATGAAAGAAAAAGAAGAAGAAAGAATTAAAAAAAGATTTTTTTTTTCTTGAGAAGGCCACCATATGTGGCGTGACCACTATTGAAAAAGCCAACAAGCAGAGAAGAAAGAAAAAGAAGAAGAAGAAAAAAGAATTTGCATTGTTTCAAACGAAATTGCACTGTTTGCAACTAAGTTGCACTCTTTGAGACTAAATTGCACCATTTGAAACTATTTAAGATTAAGTTGCACCATAAAAATAGAAGTTACACTATTTAAGATTAGTCTCAAATAGTTTTTCTACCCTTTATATCTTTTTATGCTATCTCGCGCCCTCCTTGGCCGTTTGTTGTAGCCTACAGTAGCCGCTCCCACTCCGACGCACTCTCCCTCCTTTTCGTCCTCAAATCTTGCGGCACCCTCATCGATGTCGCCGTTTATGGCTATGTCCTCTGCCGCAATCTCGCTTTCGCGATCTATGCTATATCCGAGCAGGTGTCAACGAAGCTGTGGCCAAGATAAAAGAGATGAGTGCGGTGCCAACTTGGGGACGGCGGCGCGGCGGAGGAGGAGGAGGAGGAGGAGGAGGGGGGAAAGGAAGCAAAAGGAGAAAAAAAGGAAAAAATAGCGAGGAGGAGGGAGATGAACCGAAAGGAAAAAAACAAACAAGAGAGAAAAAAAAAAAGAGAAAGAAAGAGAAATAAAATTTTTTTGGTCATTTTACTAAAAATTCAGACCACATCTGTAAATCTCAAAAGTGGCTTTTTTTTATTAAAATGTAAAATCGGTGAATTTTGTATGCAAAAAGGCCTATTCACTTTAGTTTTTAAATAAAATTTTATACATCAAAATATAGGAAGTGGAAAGTAAATTACAAGTAGTTCTTTCATCGAATGTGTTTATTTGACAATAAAAAATAAAAATTTAGAAATTTTTTTTTTGCTTTTAATTTTTTTAAACAAGTTATAATCTATCATTAAGCTAATCAAATATAACAATTAAAAAAAATTTCTCCAACACATCAAATTATATAGAATTAAAAAAAACGATAATGATACCAAAAGAGGCCTTAGTTATACTTTGCTACATTCTATTTTATAATTTTTTTTTCGAAGACACTACTATAGAGTTACTTTTATTTTTCACACTATACTATTTTTTCAAGAATACCACGAAGTATCGTTTTCTCACCAATCTTTTTGAACTGAGACTATAAATTTGAATCACTTTGAGGCATATTAGTTTCATCGAAAGTGAGAGTGAAGTTATTTTTGGTCGTAAATGTCCACTTTTGCTATTTCAATGGTCATAAATTGAAATCGCCCGTAAGTCCACTATTCTAAAACGTGGTAATTGGCTTTGCTCAGGATGGTGCCTACATCAATTACGAAATAGAAAGGGATGGGGAAAAACAATCATAACTCTCTTTTTTTTCCACCTTTTTATTTGCTAATGTGAAAATTTTTAATAAAATAAAATAAAAAGTGATTACAGTTCCAAAGTCATTAACTTTCTATTAAATAAACAATAGTGATTTTTTTTTTTCCACTTGAACAATTCGACTGAAAGTTATTTTGAACCTAAATTATTTACAGGCAAACAAATAGACCCTTGGCGGAAGAGAGATAGATTCGTTAAAAGTTTTTGTTAAATTGTTTGCAAAAATTTTCTCTCCAGTTTGAGGTGTTTTTTTTTTTTCCCCGGTTAAAATAGGCCAAATATGCACTTTCTTTTGCTTCAAATTAATGGTTTTTAAATCGGGACTATAGATTCAGTTTAAACAATAGGTTTATTAATTATAATATAGAGATTGACAAAAAAACAAAAAAAATGTATATTTATGTTTTTGAAAAAAAAAAATAGTATAATGTAGCAAATGAAGAAAGCCCTAAAGTTTTTCTCAAAAAAAAAGAAGAAAAAGAAGAAAGCCCTAAAGTAGTAAACAGAATTAACCCATTTAAATACTTTCCTACTATTTGGTAATCCTTGGTTATTTATTAACCATTAATGTACTACTAGTATTAAAGTAATATGAAATAACTGTTATTCTCCAAAAGCTAGAGTTAACAGAGAACAATTTATATATATATATGGCTAAATTATAGAAAACCTCCCTGTCAATACCCGCTTTTTCACCTTCCCCCCCTATCATTTAAAAACCTACACTTTACCCTCTTGTAAAATAAAAAATGTACACTTTGTCCCCTGCCGTCAGTGTTCCGTTAGGGTTCCGTTAATAAAATATTATTATATATATTTTTATACCCAAAATACCCTCGAGTCCCCATCTCCTTCCTCCTCTCCGACTTCTTCCTCCACCTCGGCGCCGACCTCACCGTCCCCCGCCTCGCCGTCGGCGTCCTCCGCCAGCACGGCTTCCCCGTCCCCGTCCCCGTCCCCGTCCCCGTCCCCGTCCCCGTCCCACTCCTCCTCCGCCACAGCAGAGGCGGCGCCACCGCTCGCGGTGGAGGAGGCGCGGCAGAGGCGGCGGCGGCGGAGGAGGACGACGAAGAAGGAGAGGAGGTGGAGGAAGAGGGCCGCGGCGAGGAGGAGGGATGCTGCGAGGTGGTGGTGGCAGAGGAGGGGTCGGGGGAGCGCGGGAGAGAGAGGGTGAGGCATGAAGGGCGGAGGGCGGAGGGGTATTTTGGTCATTTTGCCATCAAAGTTAACACCGTACCCCCCTGTGTACATTTTTTATTTTACAAGGGGGCGAAGTGTAGGTTTTTAAATGATAGGGGGGGAAAGTGAAAAGCGGATATTGACAGGGGGGTTTTCTGTAATTTAGCCTATATATATATTTTTTTATTCAACACTCTACCTCATGGTTGGGCTGTTTGGGCTTGAAATTTTTAATAAGCTCAATATGTGACTCGAATTAAATGGGAAAAAATTGAGGGGTCGTTTGGTATCGAGGTCTATATAATACTAATAGGCAAAATAGAGATAAGATGAAAGTACATAGAGATATGCTTCTTATTCTTTCAGTGGGATCACAAAAAATATATTATAATCGATTTATTGTGATAATACAACAATCTCTGCGCAATTCTAAACGAGGCCTAAATGGGACCAAGGGGTCTGGCGGAATCCAACTCACAACCTCATGCATGTTCTGATATTATGTTAAAGATTATGAAATAATTATTATTCTTTAAAAATTTAAGCTATCAGAGAAGACTATTTACATATTTTTATATTCAACAGATGGTATTATAACAAAATTACTTTTAAAATTTTAACGGAAAGACCATTTTTTGAACACAATGACAAATAAGTCAGTAGGGGTGATAAAGTAAAAAATTAATCGACCACTAATATACTATATTTTATCATCTTACGGTTTTAAACTTATTATCTTATGTTTTGCAAATTATATTATTTGGTAGCAAAATCTTTGGATGCTAAAGTAAAAACATAATAATTGGTTGCAGGTAGCATTGTGGTAGTTTTCTTTAAATTTGTTGTGAATTTTTTTTACCTTTTCTTAGAGTTATAATACAACACAATCTTAATGAGCTCAACTTGTTAGGAATTGCACCGAGTTCACAACATCATCAACTGAGAACTGAGGTTTAATTGCAAAGTTAGAACTTAAAACCAGCACATAATTATTATCCCAATGGTTCGATCGATTGATCGATCAATAGCTTGTATGTGGTTTATGATTTGTACTGGGTGCATGATTCTTATTTGGTGATGATGATTATGATTTATCAAACGACTTATATGGTGATTAGTGTTTAATAATTACTTAGAGAAATTAACCTGAATGATCTGCTTTTTCTTCTTAACTCATTGTAAATTTAGGCCCCAAATGAAGGGGGAAAAAACCACATAAGCATACACACTTACACATGTATACGCTTAATTTGCTCACTAACTTTTTTGCACTCAGTAATGAGCTTCTATCTCATTTCTTAGCTATTCTTGCTTCATAAAAGATGAATTAACTTGTGAGGAGTGACCCTCTCTTTGTCCGGGCGAGTGTCACGCTTGACTGGGAGGGCCAGCTAGAAATTTTAAGTTGAACACTGTAATTCGTTTACCGTACTTTAGAACATGGCAATTGAAATACTGTGTTCTTTTTGTTAGGTTACGGCAATTCTTTTCAGTTTTTTTGAATTGTTAACTCAAAGAAATATGACTTTTTTCTTTTTCGAGATAATGGGTCATTTACTATTTTTTTGAGGGGGCTAAATGCCAAAAAGGTTCAATTTATTGTCTAACCATAATGGAGAGAGAGAGAGAGAGAGAGAGGAGAGATACTATTGCTACTTTGGGCATAAGCCGAGCTCACCTCTGCCCTTTTCGGGCATGTTTGTTTTGTCGAAATTGGACTTAGGGTTGAAGTGGATTTTGATTTAACTTGAGTTTATGTAGAAATGACGTTCTTCTGCTATTTTTTTTATGACTGTGGAAGTGAAGTTTTCTTAGTTCGGCTGTTTGTTTGGTAGAAAATTAATAGTATAAAATGATATTATCGACTCTTATATAACTTAGTAAATAATAAATTATAATTTAATTAATAAAAAATAATATAATTTTATAAATAATAAATTATAATATAATAATAGAAAAAAATTCTCTTATTTTTTATAATAACAAAAAATTTATCATATTATAAATAATAAATTATAATTTAATAAATAAAAAATAATATATTTTTATAAATAATAAATTATAATATAATAACTAAAAAAAATTCTCTTGTTTTTTATTATATGTTTTTTTCCCCTTATATCACTTTTTGATAATTGACTTCGCACCTTTGAAAGGCAAAGGCAAGTTACGGCATTTTGAATAACTCAAATTTCGACCATAACTATATTACGGAAAAGCAAATACCGAAAATACCTATTTACGACTAAAAATCACTTTTCTCCTTCCCATTTTCGCCCACATAAACTAGTCCTTAAGCTAAGCTCAGTTTAGCTCGTTGATGCTTGGTTGGCTTGGACCCCTAATTTTATGATTACAAGAACAATTATTATTGTCAATCTACTATATTTAATCATTTGTTTTTCTTTTTCTCTTTTTTTTTTTTATTTTAAATTTCCTCCTAGTCCACCTTTTGCCACACCATTAGGGAGCCTATTTGGCCATGTGGTTGGGTGGCAATGTGGCCTCATCATTGAGGATCCAAAATGATAAGGCCACTAACTCCTGTTAGAACTTAGAACCACACATCTCCTCAGGAGTTGGGCACATGTTGTACCTTTAGTTATATGTAAACATTTTTTAAAAAAAATTTCCTAACACAAGCTAAATTAAATATATTTTTTCGTATCTGATGCAGTTGGCTAAAGGCTTAATAATTGACACTTGAGGTCTTAAGTTCGAACTCTAATTACTTCATACTTCTAGCTGAGTTCATTTATAAAAAATGAACAAATTAAGCAAGTAGCATGAGTAATTCATAGGACGTTTTTAAAGTTCATAAAATTTTCTAACTTTTCATCATTTTATGTAAGATTTTGAGATTTTTCCATAAAAATCCATAGTGAGTATCGTTCTTGGGAATCTAATAATATCCTATTAGCATTTTAATATTTAATCTGAATGGACCGGATGAGGAGTTACCGGACACACCTGATCAAACTCACACAACACACGAGCGAAGTGGAAACAAGATCTTTCATTAATGAAAGTAGATGAAAATGATCATAAAAAATAAGTACGAGAATAACAAAATAATAAAACGAGCAAGAGAACACAAGAGTATAGAATTTATATGGTTCGGGCAATAATGTGTTGACCTACGTCCATGGGTAAGACACCTCAATACGTTCTTTGCTCTCCAAAGTGTTTCTGGACCATCCCTAATCTTAAGGAACAAGATTAGATCAAATTTGAATCAAATCCAATGTATCCAACCCGTCGCGGTGTTCAGTACCGGTATTCAACCTGGAATACCGGTACTGAAATTTTTCTAGAACTTCAGTTCCGGTACTCAAAATTGCGTACTGGTACACAATACAAAAATAGTTTTTCATAGTTTCGGGTTCTGAGGAACTCCTGAGATACTCTTCAGTATCGATACTCAAACTTCAAGTTCCGATATTCAACATTCAGAAACCTCAAATCTTTGACTTTTTCACCGTGATATCGACTCGGAACATAGCTTCACATAATCCAACATAATCTTCATTTTATGCATATTTATTCTTATAAACATTATATAATTTTTTACTAAAATGTTATATGTTCTCTCCTAATAATCTATCCTTACAAAACTTTATATACATATAAATTCAAAATATAAAACTACACTAAAATGATAAAAGATAAAACTACTGGTGCATATTCTGTTGTAGCAAAAGTAAAGAGTAGATGAGGTAAAAAGATGAAAAATGTTTCAAGGCGGGTAGCAAAGCCACTCTCCTTAAGCGCATGTTTGGTTGTCCGAAAATGGTTGAAGTGAAAAAAGTCATTTTTGCAAAAGTGACTATTACAAAAGTGACTTTTCAATTTGATTGTTTGGTTGGCCATAAAATGAAACATAAAAACTATAGTTTTTAAATTTTGATTATTAAATTATATATAAAGACGTGAAAATATAAACAAACAACTTATACTCGCAATTGAAATTGAAACTTTAAATTTATATTCATACTTAGAATTCAAAATTATATTTTAAAATTTAAATTTAAACTTAAATCTGAATTGAATTTATAATTAAAATTTAATACATAAATTAAATTTAAAATTTGAATTTAAAGTTTAAGTTATAAATCATAACTAAAATTAAATTCTAAAATAAAAGTTCAACATAAAAATTAGAACGTTATTTAAATTTGAATCATATTTTAATTTACTCTTTGATCTTAAATTCTGAATTCAAAAATGAATTCACAATTTGAATTAATATTTAAATTAAAATTAAATTTTGAGTTTAAATGTAGTACACTGAATTTCAGTTCATCGTACTGAACTTCTACAAATTGTAGAGTTCTAGTGAGAAAATGGCATAAGAGGCTATGTGTGAGGCTTCGACCAAGTTTAGGACTTATGCGAAGTGTTTTCGGCGCAAAAGAGGCGTGAAAACGGACCTCGATAAGTTAAAACTGCAGAATTGGTAAAGTCTGCACTGGATTCCGGTATGTGAACTCCAATACCGGAATTGGAGCTTGGTATACCGGTATGTGAGGAGGGTATACCGGAATGCCAGGAGAAACCGAGAAACTCAACTCTCGGGTTTGCGGGATTCCTTGAGGGTATACCGGTATGCGAAAATGGGATACCGGTATGTGATGTTCGAAACAGTGAGCCTTGCTCTCGGGTTTTGCGGAATCCCTGAGGTATACCGGAATGTGTACCCGTATACCGGTATGCAAAATGCACATACCGGTATACAATGCCCAGAGTGGGCTGGGTGTTGTGTTTTGATTGGAGAAGGGCATTTAGGTCTTTTCACATGCCATGGGGTATTTGAAAGGCAGGGAACACTCCCCCTTTCACAGGACCTTCTTCTCCACACTCCCCTCCCTCTCCTCTCACTTTCTCTCTCTAGAGATCTCTCCAAAAGCTTGGAGAAGTGGTGGATTGATCTTGGAAAAGGCTTCCAAAGGAGAAAAGAAGCTTCTTGGTGTAAGAAGGAGCTTGGGGATTTCGTGATTAAGGTTAGTACCTCACGTTTTGGGTTCAAACCTTGGATTTAATCCTTTGAAATGAGGTTTTTGGGAACCCTTGGCAACCTAAACCACAAATGGTGGTTGTTTGGCCACGAAATCTATGGTTTGGCTTGCATGCATGCAAACCCTAGGTAGAATGAGGGCTTTTGCAATGAAGGGTTCTAAAAATATTTGGACCTTCAATAATTGCAATTGAGGCATAGGAAATCATGTTAGAACACTTGATTTCGTATTTTGAGATGGATTTAGGGTTCGTAATGAGTAACGAACCTTTTTCTTGTTGAAGCTTGGGTTGAAGCAAGAACTCCAAGCTTGGACACTTAGGAGCTTGAAGAACACAAGATTTGGAAGCTCTTGAGGTGGGTTTTATGGTTACCGAAGTGATTAGGTCACTTCCATGTCTAGGGTAATTATCCATTTAAGAACAAAATGGTATATGTATGTGAACCCTAGGACTTGCATGTTGGCAATGGTAGAAATCATGATGGGTAGAACAATGAACTCCTATTGCATGATGTGAATATTCAAGTATAATTCAATTATCTATACTTGTTTTATGGTTGCATGTGAGAATCTAACCTAATGTTGTTGAACATAGGTTGGAATATGTATGATTAAACCTAGTGTCATTGAACATAGGTTGGAACAAGTGACATTTAACCTAGTGTCATTGAACATAGGTTGGAATGTGTGAGAACTTAACCTAATGTTATTGAATATAGGTTGGAACATGTGAGATGTAAACCTAGTGTCATTGAACATAGGTTGGACATGTGATTGGAACCTAGAGTCATGGAACCTAGGTTGGTAAATGAGAAAGTAAGCCTAGTGTTATCAAACATAGGCGAGGCTTAGTGACTTGAACCTAAGATCATGAGATTTAGGTTGGCAAGTGAGAAATGTGAACGACGGGATGTGTGACGATTTTGCTATCCCGGGTAGGCGACGATTTCGCTACCATGCCATGAGTTGGCCATATTGAGACGGGATGTGTGACGATTTTGCTATCCCGGGTATGCGACGATTTCGCTACCATGCCACGAGTTGGCGGTGCCGACATGGATGTGCGACGATTTTTGCTATCCCGGGTGTGCGACGATTTCGCTACCGCGCCATGGATTGGCGGTGTCGAAGGGGGTATGCGACGATTTCGCTATCCCGAGCATGCGACGATTTCGCTACTCGAATAGGAGGTGACGATTTCACTCCTCGAATGTTGAAACAACTATGGTGCGATGGCCATTCCGCAACCATAAGTAAATGACAAGTAAAAGAACTTAGTCAATGTGGAATATAGGATGAACCTAGGAGAGAATGATAAATTATGTTTCATTTTGGTTGCATCCTTTATGTTTATTTACTAAGCATGTAAATATTGTTGCATAGTTATATATATGATCTAACTTATGCATGTGGTATTTCTTTGGACCTGGTGGGTCGAGCTCTTCCCTTGGGTGGCCTTACCCACTGGGAACTATGTTATAGTTCTCACCCCCCATTTTTCCAGGTCCTTCCGCGAGTGAGGCGGCGGAGCGAGGCAAGGGTTTGGCTTTGTAGATAGCGACCCTTCCATTTTGGTGATACATAGAGTTGTACCCCGAGCTTTGGACTATGATAGCATAGGGAATTTGTATTACATGTATAAACTTTGTATATTCCATATTTTGGAACATGTTGTATGGAATGAAAAGAAAAAGTTAGCATGTATAATTGTGGAATGTGATGTAATAGAAGTAGAGCTTTTATGGTTGATGCTTTCCTTGTGCAACTCTTGTACTCCGTTCCTAGTTGGAACATTGTGGATAAGCTTGTGTTGTGACGCCTTGGGCGGGTAGAAAGGACTCTATCCATTCGGCGGGTCTGGGGCATGCGCCCGTGCGGTTATCCTTTCCACCTAGTTGGTGTTAAAGGGCCGGCGGGGCGTGACAGACTGAGGTGGTATCAGAGCATAGAAACGGTCTAGGTTGACCTAAGAAACCCTAGGATGGAAATGACCTAGGAGTGTAGGCTCGTGAGTGACGAGATCTTTGATGTGGCGAAAGATAAGTGATTGGGTTATGTCCTTATGCCTCTAATTGGAAATAGAGGTAGATTCGAGGTGTGTCTTATTCTTCACCAAGTGTGTTCATGTTGGCGGCCGACAACATGAAAACCAAGTGAGGGGAATAGGGACCCTTGTGTGACTTTCGCCTAGATTGGGTTCACGTTTATTTTCGTGAAATGTTATGTCGCAAATGACTTTGAATGTCATGAAATGACCAAAGTCCTTGTGTTTTCAGGATAATGGTACGTGGACGGCCTCCTAAGAGTGCTGGGCCCGGAGGATCGGGCGCGGCTCCCGAACAACTCGGGGAGGGCGAGAACTCGGCTCTTCGTAATGAGTTGACCGAGTTGATGGGCGTGGTTCGGCAACAGGCCGAAGCCATGCAACGACAGGAGGAGCAAATTAAAAGGCTCCAAGACGAGATGGCGCGGCAGACGGCTGCGACTAGGGAGGAGAGAACGGGAGTACCCCCGGCCTCTGCTTCGGCACCGGCCGAGGAGGTGACACCGGCGCCAGCCGTGGTGCCACCTGCGCCACCGGCTGTGGCCGAGGGATCGGGTGCCCCTATACCCGATTCCGCGATGGAGGACGCGGAGCGAGAGCGCGCACTTGCGGCTCTAATGAGGTTCAAAAAGTTCAACCCGCCTATCTTTAGCGGGGAGAACGTAGATCCGTGGGACGTAGAAACATGGATCGACGCTATCGAGACGCTCTTCGAGGACCTTTATACCTTGGAGAGGGACAAGGTGCACCTCGCCGTTCATTGTCTAGAGCGGTCGGCGAAGGTGTGGTGGAAAGGGGTTCGGCGTGATCGACTCCCTAGCCTTCCACCACCGTCGTGGGAGGAGTTTCGGGGCATGGTGTTCGCCACCTACTTCCCCGATAATGAGAAAAGAAAGCTACAGGAGAGATTCCGCAAGTTAAAACAGGGGAACCGCTCGGTACGCGAGTACGAGAGGGAGTTCTCGTACATCATTAATTGCGTGCCGCACGTTGTTCGCGGGGAGCTAGACAAGGTTGATTGCTTCGTGCGCGGACTTCGACCGGATATCTTTCGGGCGGTGCACGCCCTTAAGTTGCGGACCTTCGCGGAGGTCTTGGACCGTGCTCTTTGGGTGGAGCACGGGAATGCTTGTGCGCGCGAGGAGCGCGATTCTTGGGAGAAAGAAAAAGAAAAAGGGAAGAAGCGACCGGCGGGTGGCTCGGGTGGGCAATCTAGCTCTAAGCGGCCCCCGAAGCACTCGCAATCCCAAAATCAGCCTCGAGGGTCCCGACGGAACCGACCCCCGACCCCGTGCCCGATTTGTAGCGGCCCCCACGCCCCTCAGCAATGTGAACATCGTGAGGGCCGGTGCTACAAGTGCGGACAGCAAGGGCACCTGCGGTACAACTGTCCGATGGATGATGGCCGAGCACCGTCATCGGCATCGGCATTTGCGCCACCGAGGTAGCTTGCGGGCATCCCACCCGCGGCGATGTCGGCAGGCCGTGCACAGCCGCCGAGACCAGTAGAGGGCCAGCGGCCGGCACCTAGTGGACGGGTGTTCGCCTCGCAGGTGGAGGAGCCTGCTACTCAGGAGGACGTCGTGGCAGGTATTGTGTTGATTAAAGGCATTCGATGTAGAGCTTTGTTTGATACTGGTTCATCGCATTCATTCATTGCTCGATCATTTGCTATAGCACATGGAATAGAAATCATAGATGCCACACATGCAAGAACGGTACAAGTACCCGAACACACTTTTTGTATACATCATGTGTGTATGGATTGCCCCGTGAGGATAGAAAATTGGATCATGCCAGCTGACTTGCTGGTATTAAATCGAATGAATGAATATGATTTGATCCTAGGAATGGATTGGCTCTCTAAGTATCACGCTACTATAGATTGTGAGAGTCGGATAGTGAAGTTTAAAGAACCCGGGCACAAAGAATTTGTGTACCGTGGGTGTAAGAGTTCGCTCTTTGCTTCAATGGTGTCCACGTCGTAAGCAAGAAAGCTCATTGCTAGTGGTTGCATTGCCTACTTGGCGACGGTAGTGGATGACCGAAAGGAAGTGTTGGGACTTGAGGACATTCCTATAGTCCAAGAGTTTCCGGATGTGTTTCCGACGGAGTTGCCCGGAATGCCACCGGATCGGGAAATAGAATTTGTGGTAGATTTGCTTCCGGGTACGGCGCCGATCTCTAAGGCCCCGTACAGGATGGCACCCGCGGAGTTAAAGGAATTAAAAGCACAATTGCAAGATTTGATGGACAAGGGTTTCGTGAAACCAAGTGTGTCACCTTGGGGAGCCCCTGTTCTATTTGTGCGGAAAAAGGACGGTTCGCTGCGGTTATGTGTGGATTACCGCGAGTTGAACAAAGTGACCGTCAAGAATAAGTACCCGTTACCCCGAATTGATGACTTGTTCGATCAGTTGCAAGGGTCTCGGGTGTATTAAAAGATTGATTTGCAATCCGGTTATCACCAATTGAAGATCAAACCGGAGGATGTGCATAAGACCGCGTTTAGGACGCGGTATGGACATTATGAATTCACGGTTATGCCTTTTGGGCTTACCAATGCCCCGGCAGCGTTCATGGATTTAATGAACCGTGTGTTCAAACCACTATTGGATCAATTTGTGGTTGTGTTCATAGATGATATTCTTGTCTACTCTCGGAGTGAAGAGGAACATAGGGAGCACCTGAGGATTGTGCTTCAAGTTCTTCGAGAGAACAAGTTGTTCGCCAAATTGAAAAAGTGCGAATTTTGGATCCGTGAGGTCGCTTTCTTGGGTCACGTAATTTCCGCAGAAGGAGTATCTGTGGACCCTATGAAAGTGGAGGCAGTCAAGGATTGGCCTCGCCCGACCAATGTCACGGAGGTGCGAAGCTTTTTGGGTCTTGCGGGATACTATCGACGGTTCGTGGAGGGATTTTCAAAAATCTCCGGTCCACTAACGCGTCTTACCCGCAAGGGAGCCAAATATGTTTGGAGCGAGGGATGCGACCAAAGCTTTAAGGAACTAAAGGAAAGGTTGACTTCGGCTCCGGTACTCGCCTTGCCGATTGCGGGGGAGGGTTTTGTGGTGTATAGTGATGCATCACATCGTGGTCTTGGGTGTGTGCTTATGCAAAGAGGACAAGTAATAGCATATGCCTCTCGACAGCTGAAGAGCTATGAGCAGAATTATCCCACCCACGACTTAGAGCTTGCGGCGGTGGTTTTCGCACTCAAGTTGTGGAGACACTACTTGTACGGGGAGCATTGTGAGGTCTACACGGATCACAAAAGCCTAAAGTATTTATTCACTCAGAAAGAGTTGAATTTGAGGCAGCGGAGGTGGTTGGAGTTGATAAAAGATTACGACTTGACCATCTTGTACCACCCGGGTAGAGCCAATGTGGTGGCCGATGCGCTCAGTAGAAAATCCGTGGAGAACTTCGCGATTGAGATGACGGGACAAATGCCGTTAATCAAGGAAATGGGCCGGTTTGACTTGGAAGTCGTGGCCCCGGGCGTCCCCGCTAAACTTATGAGTCTTGAGGTGTGGCCGACCTTGTTGGAGCAAATAAAGGAAAAGCAATCCGGTGATCCGGAGCTCCAAAAGGTGCGGGGTACTATCGAGAGCGGGCATGCCGGTGATTATCATGTAGATTCGAGGGGCGCAATTCGATTTCGAAATCGATTGTGCGTGCCGAAGGTTGAGGACATTCGGGGGGAAATCTTGAAAGAAGCTCACACTTCTCCCTATGCGATTCACCCGGGCGGCACCAAAATGTATAAGGATCTCAAATTGCATTATTGGTGGCCGGGGATGAAACTTGATGTTGGACGCTTTGTGGCACAATGCTTAGTATGCCAACAAGTAAAGGCCGAGCGTCGCTTTCCGGCGGGAAAATTGCAAGGATTGCCCATTCCAGTTTGGAAGTGGGAAAATATCGCGATGGACTTTGTTGTGGGCTTACCTCGATCGCTAGGTGGCCACGATGCGATATGGGTGGTGGTGGATCGTTTGTCAAAGTCGGCACACTTTTTGCCAATCCACACCACTTGGTCGGGAGACAAGTTAGCCCAAGTCTACCTCGACGAGATTGTGCGGTTGCACGGGGTTCCGACCTCGATAGTTTCAGATCGAGACCCCCGTTTTACATCGCACTTTTGGAAAAGCTTGCAAGAAGCTTTGGGTACACGGCTCGATTTCAGTTCAGCATTTCATCCTCAAACCGACGGTCAATCGGAAAGGACAATTCAGATTTTGGAGGATATGCTACGAGCGTGTGTGTTGGACTTCAAAGGTGCGTGGCCTACTCAATTGCCGATGGCTGAATTTGCTTACAATAATAGCTATCAAGCTAGCATCGGTATGGCACCTTTTGAGGTTTTGTATAGAAGAAAATGCCGCTCTCCTATTCATTGGAGTGAAGTCGGCGAGAGGAGGGTCTTAGGACCGGACGTGTTGCGTGAAGCGGAGGAAAAGGTCCGCTTGGCACGCGAACGCTTGTCGACGGCGCAATCTAGACAAAAGAGTTATGCCGATCGACGTCGACGAGATTTGGAGTTCGCGGTAGGAGACCGTGTCTTCTTGAAGGTATCACCCATGAGAGGGGTGAAGCGATTTGGTGTTCGGGGTAAGTTGAGTCCCCGTTACATTGGACCTTATGAGGTTTTGGAGCGTGTGGGATCCGTGGCATATCGGCTAGCTTTGCCGCCAAAACTTGCGGGGGTACACAATGTGTTCCATGTATCGACCCTCCGCAAGTATGTGTATGATCCGGCGCACGTCCTCGAGTATGTACCTATGGAACTTCATGAGGATATGACTTATGAGGAGTTCCCCTTGTGCATCGTGGATCACGAGGTGAAAAGTTTGAGGAACCGTGAAATCCCTTATGTGAAAGTACAATGGACAAATCACGGTGAGCGCGAGGCTACATGGGAATTGGAAAGCTCGATGAAAGAGCGGTTTCCTTACCTCTTCGCTGAGTCCAGCTGAGGTATGATTTTAGTTTCGCGTCCGAAACTCTCTTTAAGGGGGGTGGAATGTAGTACACTGAATTTCAGTGCATCGTACTGAACTTCTACAAATTGTAGAGTTCTAGTGAGAAAATGGCATAAGAGGCTATGTGTGAGGCTTCGACCAAGTTTAGGACTTATGCGAAGTGTTTTCGGCGCAAAAGAGGCGTGAAAACGGACCTCGATAAGTTAAAACTGCAGAATTGGTAAAGTCTGCACTGGATTCCGGTATGTGAACTCCAATACCGGAATTGGAGCTTGGTATACCGGTATGTGAGGAGGGTATACCGGAATGCCAGGAGAAACCGAGAAACCCAACTCTCGGGTTTGCGGGATTCCTTGAGGGTATACCGGTATGCGAAAATGGGATACCGGTATGTGATGTTCGAAACAGTGAGCCTTGCTCTCGGGTTTTGCGGAATCCCTGAGGTATACCGGAATGTGTACCCGTATACCGGTATGCAAAATGCACATACCGGTATACAATGCCCAGAGTGGGCTGGGTGTTGTGTTTTGATTGGAGAAGGGCATTTAGGTCTTTTCACATGCCATGGGGTATTTGAAAGGCAGGGAACACTCCCCCTTTCACAGGACCTTCTTCTCCACACTCCCCTCCCTCTCCTCTCACTTTCTCTCTCTAGAGATCTCTCCAAAAGCTTGGAGAAGTGGTGGATTGATCTTGGAAAAGGCTTCCAAAGGAGAAAAAAAGCTTCTTGGTGCAAGAAGGAGCTTGGGGATTTCGTGATTAAGGTTAGTACCTCACGTTTTGGGTTCAAACCTTGGATTTAATCCTTTGAAATGAGGTTTTTGGGAACCCTTGGCAACCTAAACCACAAATGGTGGTTGTTTGGCCACGAAATCTAGGGTTTGGCTTGCATGCATGCAAACCCTAGGTAGAATGAGGGCTTTTGCAATGAAGGGTTCTAAAAATATTTGGACATTCGATAATTGCAATTGAGGCATAGAAAATCATGTTAGAACACTTGATTTCGTATTTTGAGATGGATTTAGGGTTCGTAATGAGTAACGAACCTTTTTCTTGTTGAAGCTTGGGTTGAAGCAAGAACTCCAAGCTTGGACACTTAGGAGCTTGAAGAACACAAGATTTGGAAGCTCTTGAGGTGGGTTTTATGGTTACCGAAGTGATTAGGTCACTTCCATGTCTAGGGTAATTATCCATTTAAGAACAAAATGGTATATGTATGTGAACCCTAGGACTTGCATGTTGGCAATGGTAGAAATCATGATGGGTAGAACAATGAACTCCTATTGCATGATGTGAATATTCAAGTATAATTCAATTATCTATACTTATTTTATGGTTGCATGTGAGAATCTAACCTAATGTTGTTGAACATAGGTTGGAATATGTATGATTAAACCTAGTGTCATTGAACATAGGTTGGAACAAGTGACATTTAACCTAGTGTCATTGAACATAGGTTGGAATGTGTGAGAACTTAACCTATGTTATTGAATATAGGTTGGAACATATGAGATGTAAACCTAGTGTCATTGAACATAGGTTGGACATGTGATTGGAACCTAGAGTCATGGAACCTAGGTTGGTAAATGAGAAAGTAAGCCTAGTGTTATCAAACATAGGCGAGGCTTAGTGACTTGAACCTAAGATCATGAGATTTAGGTTGGCAAGTGAGAAATGTGAACGACGGGATGTGTGACGATTTTGCTATCCCGGGTAGGCGACGATTTCGCTACCATGCCATGAGTTGGCCATATTGAGACGGGATGTGTGACGATTTTGCTATCCCGGGTATGCGACGATTTCGCTACCATGCCACGAGTTGGCGGTGCCGACATGGATGTGCGACGATTTTGCTATCCCGGGTGT
Organism: Puya raimondii; assembly: GCA_016920855.1. Taxonomy (NCBI): domain Eukaryota; kingdom Viridiplantae; phylum Streptophyta; class Magnoliopsida; order Poales; family Bromeliaceae; genus Puya; species Puya raimondii. The sequence continues at coordinate 2,134,695 of JABWPP010000044.1, read as the reverse complement.
GCGACGATTTCGCTACCGCGCCATGGATTGGCGGTGTCGAAGGGGGTATGCGACGATTTCGCTATCCCGAGCATGCGACGATTTCGCTACTCGAATAGGAGGTGACGATTTCACTCCTCGAATGTTGAAACAACTATGGTGCGACGGCCATTCCGCAACCATAAGTAAATGACAAGTAAAAGAACTTAGTCAATGTGGAATATAGGATGAACCTAGGAGAGAATGATAAATTATGTTTCATTTTGGTTGCATCCTTTATGTTTATTTACTAAGCATGTAAATATTGTTGCATAGTTATATATATGATCTAACTTATGCATGTGGTATTTCTTTGGACCTGGTGGGTCGAGCTCTTCCCTTGGGTGGCCTTACCCACTGGGAACTATGTTATAGTTCTCACCCCCCATTTTCCCAGGTCCTTCCGCGAGTGAGGCGGCGGAGCGAGGCAAGGGTTTGGCTTTGTAGATAGCGACCCTTCCATTTTGGTGATACATAGAGTTGTACCCCGAGCTTTGGACTATGATAGCATAGGGGATTTGTATTACATGTATAAACTTTGTATATTCCATATTTTGGAACATGTTGTATGGAATGAAAAGAAAAAGTTAGCATGTATAATTGTGGAATGTGATGTAATAGAAGTAGAGCTTTTATGGTTGATGCTTTCCTTGTGCAACTCTTGTACTCCGTTCCTAGTTGGAACATTGTGGATAAGCTTGTGTTGTGACGCCTTGGGCGGGTAGAAAGGACTCTATCCGTTCGGCGGGTCTGGGGCATGCGCCCGTGCGGTTATCCTTTCCACCTAGTTGGTGTTAAAGGGCCGGCGGGGCGTGACATTAAATCACAATCAAATTGAACATTTGAATTCAAAATTCGAATTCAAAGTTCAAACTGAAACTCATTATTGAAATTAAATATAAATAGCAAATTTAAATTTGAATTTGAATTTCAACTTAAAATTTTAAATTTTAAATTCAAATTATAATCAATAATTTGAATTATAGTTGGAATAATTTGAATTCAAAGTTTAAATTGAAGTTCTTAGCTAAAATAATTTGATTAAAATTTAAATTTAATTAAAATTTAATTAAAATTTAATTTAAATTTAAAAAATTAAATTTAAATATGAAGTCACAAATTTGAATTTAAAATTTTATGTTGAATTTAAATTTATAAATAAAATTCAGAATATGATCATGATTTTAATCCAAATTTAAAGTGAAATTCAATGTTAAAAATAAGTTTAAAGATTAAAGTTGAAACCAAATATAACCTCTTAACTAAGCTCTTCACTTTCGGTGACTTTCAAATTTTTTGAGCCGAAGTAAAAAAAGTGAGATTTAGTTATAACTCACTTTATTAGTCCACTTTTCTAAAGTGACTTTCATATTCACTTTTGCAAATCAAACAACCGATAAGATGTCACTTTCTAAAAAGTGTCACTTGCGGTGCTTCACTTTCGGCCAACCAAAGATGCCTAAGATTTAATCCGTCCCTACAGTTCAAGCAAGTTGGTGTGCATTGGGTCAATTAATATATCCCATAATACAATAAAGCACTAACTCCAACTGTGTTTGCACACACGAAGTCGAACCTTTGAGCACTCACTAGATTAAGTTGTCAGAAAGAGAAAGAACAAGAGACAGAAAATAAGTTTTTATGAATGGAGACATGAACTTTCTTATGTATCCTTTAGCAGTCAAGGTTGTGGACTTATATAGACCACGAATAGCTGCTTCATTTAAGTGATAATTTGTGAACTGATGTTTCATGAAGTGATTTCTCAATTTGCGAACATATGAGTTAAATTCAAGGCTAAATTACAGAAAACCCCCCTGTCAATACCCGCTTTTTCACTTTCCCCCCTATCATTTAAAAATCTACACTTTGCCCCCTTGTAAAATGAAAAATGTTCACTTTGCCCCTTGCCGTCAGTGTTCCGTTAGGGTTCCGTTAATAAAATATTATTATATATTTTTATACCCAAAATACCCTCGAGTCCCCATCTCCCTCCTCCTCTCTGACTTCTTCCTCCACCTCGCCGCCGACCTCACTGTCCCCCTCCTCGCCGTCGGCGTCCTCCGCCGGCACGGCTTCCCCGTCCCCGTCCCCGTCCCACTCCTCCGCCACAGCGGAGGCGGCACCACCGCTTGCGGTGGAGGAGGCGTGGCGGAGGCGGCGGCGGCGGCGACGGCGGAGGAGAAGGACGACAGAGAAGGAGAGGAGGTGGAGGAAGAGGGCCGCGGCGAGGAGGAGGGAGGCTGCAAGGTGGTGGTGTCAGAGGAGGGTTTGGGGGAGCGCAGGAAGAAGATGGTGAGGCATGAAGGGCGGAGGGGTATTTTGGTCATTTTGCCATCAAAGTTAACACCGTACCCCCCTGTGTACATTTTTCATTTTACAAGGGGGCAAAGTGTAGGTTTTTAAATGATAGGGGGGGAAAGTGAAAAAGCAGGTATTGACAGGGGGGTTTTCTGTAATTTAGCCTAAATTCAATGTATGTAAGAATCAATTCCGATGGACATATATATGCACAAAGAGACACACCATAAGATTGTGTTTTTTCATGCCTAATTTTTTTCATTAAAAGTCACCTTCTTTCACTAAAAGTTACATTCATAAACTAAGAGTCATATCCTTTTATTAGAGCCACATTCACTTACTAAAAGTTGCATTCATTCAAGCCGTTTGCTTCGACGTAATTATAAATTTTGTGCAGTTGGAAGTACAACAATTATAATATATGCATCTTATTCGATTGAACGTGGTAGAAAATGCTGCAGATATAAATACTTTGTTGGTTACATGCGGTTGAGAAGTGTGTTTACAAATTTCTATCATTTTATTATGAGGTCGTACGATTAACACCTTATATAGGAAAGAAAAAAAAAGTATTTAAAAGGTTATTAGAGAGGTAAGCTTAGCTTTTTAAAAATTACTCTCTCCAAGTGCTGTAGTTGGAACTGCGGCAAATTTGGGCGTAGTTCCAACTGCTGAAGTTGAGCCTCCTCATGCAGTTGCAAATACAGCAGTTAAATTCAAATGCATCAACATGAACGCTGGATTTGGATCTACATACAGTTACAATTATCGTGCAACCAAATAGCCCCTAAGAGTCAAAAGACAAACAACATAACTATTTTATTTTGAAATTTTCTTACATATTCCTAAGTTGTACAAAAAGATGCTCACTAAGAATTTTTCTTAAAGAAATAATTAAATTTCGGAACTTATATGAAAAAAAAAAGAGGAATTAGAATTTTTCCGAAATTGTCGGTAGGTGGCATATAGAAAATTTCTTTACAAACCTCATGGGAATATCCCTAGCTAGGTATTAGCATTTATAGGTGGAAAAATATATTATCCTTGAGAATGTATTTGTTGATTCCAATTTGACATGTGTTAGAACAACTCTTCCATTTGAGAATCTCCACTTAAAATTTTTAAAAAAGAAAATTTAAAAATAATTTTGGACTAGAAAGTTCTAATATGGGAACATCTTCTTTTTAGAGCTTAAATAGAAAATAAGGAGAAATTTTGCCCCAAAAAAAGCTATGTATCTTTTCAATTGCATCTTTTTAATTTGATTTTTTAAACTTCAACTTTATGGGATAAAATATGCCTGCTGCTGATGGACCTTTTTTTAAATCTTATTACTGCAAATAAACTTGTCAATCAACTTATCTTTTTTTTAAAAAAAAAAGAAAATAATATAGAAGTTAAAAAAGAATTTTACCATGCAAAAATCTTTTTTTTTTACCAAAAAGTTCATAACTATATAAATTACAAAAAACTGTCATTTATTGACGCATTCTATCACATAAAATTTAAATTCAAACAATGGGCCACAATTTTGTCGAATGTAAAATACTAAAACACACTATTTTTTGATAGTTTAAGATTTTAGAAGTTCACATGGCATCAGAGAAGGAGATTCGAAACTCCTATTCAATCTCATTTAATTTTCTCATATTTAATTTAAATCTTTAGAATGGGTTTATTCTATCTATTGCCTCTCCTTTTTCTATTTCTTTTTTTAAAATAAATCACTCTATAGCCTCCAATTCCCACATAGCAATAGAATAATGAAGGCCACTAGAAAGGTGATAAATCATGGTAGGCCCTCTTATCTCCAATTAATGAATCATACATATTGTTACATCACTAATTTAATTTGTTTAAGTTCCCCTACACCAAACTCATAAATCCCAGGGAATCTAAGTTTGGTGATCATTGAACCTTTTTTGGGTTCTAAAAAATTAATGTAGACCCACAGGAGTTGTAATTGATGGACATATATGCATATATCAAATGGCCTTGACTTTTTGGTCCAACCTATTCTAATGATCTACAACTAAATCCTCAGCCCCCTCCAACTGCCACTGTTTTCTAGAACCTAATAACCACCCAAACCCACATGCCTTTCATGTCTCTTAAATTAAGGGAGAAGTCCAGATTTTAATTGCACTTTGATATCATTTAATTTTACTAGTTGCACTTAATTATTTCATAGTTACTATCTCACTGGGAAATTTTTCATTTCGCTGTAGTGTAAAGACCTTTCAATAATAATATATAACATGTGAACTCACAAATCAGTTCAAAATCGTGCTATCAAAATCATTACAACATAACATAAAGCATGTCCACTCAGTTCTCATTGGCCAGAAGTTTGGATGGTACCTCTTTTATCCAGGATCGCTTTCGAGCGAAGCTAAAAACTCGAAGAGTGTGGCTACATGCTGATGACCGACGACAAGACGATCTAATATTTGGGACTTATTAGAAAGTACAAGATCATCCAAACTTTTAGACTTATCAGCATCTGGCATTACCACTGCACTGGCCGGGTTTTGTCACTTTAATGCCAAAGGACTTATTGCAAAAGCTAACAAGAATACATAAGCCCCTCACGCGCTTCTAACCCTAGTTGCGCCTAACATTACAAACCGGTGAAACGAACGACTCATAAATGAATGCATGAAGCAATAATCCAAGCTGTATCTTTCATACTGTAGTAAACAAGATATACATAGCATGAGAAATAGATGCTCTTCATGAGAGAAAAGAGGTTGGGGGAGGGGGGGACCCTTCACAAAAGAGGAGTACTCACTTTGGTGGATAGAACACAATGGCCGGCCAAGGTAGTGCCACCCCCTTGTTGGCAAACGCAACCCCCCCAACCTTCACATGTCTTATTTCGCCACGTAGCGCGAGATTTTCTGTACGAGTACTGCTATCAATTACTTATAGGTTGTCGATATGCTGATATTTATGTCGTGAACTAGTTTGATTGATTTGCGCATGTAATTTAAAGCACTACATTGAAAGATCAGTACGGTCAATAGTTCAGAGAATGTTGTGTTTTTCTGCGGTAGGAGAGGGCGGTTTGATAGGGATATACTAGATATACTAAATTTTGTCGAATTCAGTGAGGAACCAATAAATCTATAAATGCTGCATTTACGAACTATTAATTTATTGATTTTATGTTATAAAAAATTTGATTGGTTTACATATATAATTGAGACACTACATAGGATGACAAGCGCATCAACAGTTTAGAGGACTCTATTTTTTTTTGAGGGGAGAGGTCTAACATCTTATTAAGCTTTTATAATAGTCGGTTATTTCACATATTAAAGCAATAGGTGCAGCTTAACCTTATAGAGTAAATCGGTCATTATTTTACTGGGAAATTTGAAATGACGTTAACAAATACAACTTTGATAAGAACATTAGGGACTATTTGGATGCATATAGTTACAAATGCACTGCAGTTATAATTGCATGCAAATCCAAAATTGCTGTTTGGTTTCATGAATTTGAATTCAATTGCTGTAGTTGGAATTGCATGAGGAGGCTCAAATATAACAGTTGAAGCTACGCTCAAATTGGCTACAATTTCAACTACATCAATTAGAGAGAGTAACATTAAATAAAAGTAAACTCACCTCCTTAATAATTTTGCAAGTAGTATATATATATAGAATTATGCTACTATACTATCAATAGTACCAAGCGCTTAGTGCTATCAAGTTTTCGACCGTTGGATGAAAGGATGTGCGGTTAGGTAGATAGTGGTCTCCTAGAGTTGAGTGGGTGGCCTGGTTGAATAGTATAATCTAACGGGTGAAAATGATCAAAGGGTAGATCTAACGGCAAAAAACTCGATAATACCAAGAGCTTGGTACTATCGATAGTATAGTAGCTTGACTCTCTCTCTCTCTCTTTATATATATATATTCTATATAGAGGGTAATCTTATCATATCACATATATGAAAGGATAAAATTTATAAATATACTTGTCAACCGCATATAACCAAATAAAGTATTTATAATTGCTGCACTTTTTACTACGTCCAACAAAATAAAATCTACATTATATAACTGCATGCATCTCGAACTACACTGCATTTATAATTATACTCAACCAAACTGCCCCTTATTAGATTCACAGATCAATTTAGTCAAACTTAGTTGATAAATATCTATCAGATTAAATGAATCTACCTGCCACTATTAAAATCGTATCTGTGGGCAACACCTTCCACATAAAGTGATGGTTTAAAACCCTAATTATTGCTTGTTCAATGCACTTTGCTTGAGATGATCAACAAGCTATACGACAAGTCAAACCTAAAGTAATGATCGAGCTTGAGAGTTTGATGCTTTGCTTATTAATATTATTATTATCATTAATTAGTTACATGCATCCACGTAAAAAGTGATGTCAATGTTGATCTTCGGCGAATCGTTCGAAGGGATCCTCTTGATCTTCTCCTCTTTAAATTAAGGATAATTGAAAAAAATAAAAGATCTCCTAGTATCTTTAGAGTGTAAAATAATTCTCACATCAAGGGAGGTGCACTCCCTTTTCACCAAATCAAACAAGGACAATAATTAATGTTGCTTGTAAATATATGAACATGTGGGAAATTAATGTTAAGGGGATTCAAAAGAAGGGTGTACATGGTGTGGCTATTATTTCTTAGCTAAATTATAGAAAATTTTCTTATAAATATTTATTTTTTTTTGTTTTTTTCGAACTTTCAAAAATCTATATTTTACCCTCTCAACATTTCAAGTTGTTGCATTTAGCCCCCTTCCGTCAGAGCTCCATCACTATTCCGTCTATTTCTTACAATTTATATCGAAAATACTCTTCAAAATGACAGAAATATATTAAAATTTTATTTTTTTATAGAAAAATAAGGGTAATTTGATTATTTTGCCCTCTTCATTAACGCCGTCCCCTCCTGAAAATATTTTTTAAATTTTAAAAGAGTAAAAGATAGGTTTGTTGATAGTCAGGAAGGAAAAGTAAAAAAACGAGTATTTACAGGAAAATTTTCTGTAATTTAGCCTTATTTCTTTGTGGTAACTGTTACATACGTACATGCATGGGCCATAGCTAGTTGGTAGCAACATAATGTGCATGAGGGAAACCCTAACTCCACTAGCAAGAAAAATGTGGGGATCAAACATGGGTAAGGACTATGGTCTAGGGTTTGGGAAAATTAAAATTTATTGGATGGACCGCGATTTGTATATATGTAGACTGGAGTCTTCAGAAATCAATCTTAGAGATCTTAAAATCTAAATCATCAGAAGTGATCTGCGTTTCCTAAATAGTTTGCTTGTGGAGAATTTTAAGTTTTGGAAAGGGTACATTGAATATAAAGAATCCTTGACATTTTAGTTGATGTACTTTTTTCCTCAAAATTTCAAGTTAGACGCTTAAAATTTGGATTTTTGAAAGTGTTTCACTTTGTTTTTTGTATACACCTATTTGTTGTGATAAAAGCTGAGAAGAACTAGCTCATCGAGTGTGAAAAATACATTCAACGCTACTGACGGAAATAATTTATGTGGTTCGCTTACTAGTCGATGTCTAATGGCGGAAACGGAGGAAAATTTTAATTATAGCTAAAATGAAGTACAAAAGGATGTCTTTCTCTAATAGTGCTAGCTTTAAATTACATTCAATGCTCTAATAGGATTAGAATAGTTTCACTAAAGCCCAAATAGGATTAGAATATTTCTAATAAGATTAGGAATAATTACTATGATACCCAAATTTGATGAAATTCGGAATAATCCCAGCTTAACTGAATGGTTTGATCAAAATAGAATAGACTGAGAAAATATCTTCGGATAGAAGTATTTGAGACATATCTAACACTATTGTATCTATGCATCTTTGCATTATAAATCTATTGATCCTTTAGGCAACCCATACTTTTAAGCCAACTAATTTTCAGTTTCCAAGTAGAAAAAAACGCGATAAATAAATGGGCAGCATGGATTGAAATTCATAAGATGTGATCGAAGGCTGATAGATATATAGTGCACGAATGTGCAGATGCATTGGGAATAGGTAATAATTATTTTCTTTCTGTCTACTAGTAAATAGCGATAATGTTGAAAGTAAGATAAGCTTCAAAAGTTTAGAGTTGAATTACGACATCAAGTGTTTATTATATATCAAAAGATTATCACCTTTTGAGTGTTTAATTAGATCATACCCAATATATAATTTAAAACTTCATTTCAAAATCCAAATGATTAATTTATGGAGATTCTACATTGTCTAGAAACCATACATGGTCCATGCAAATTATTATAGCTCATGGTTGGCCATGAAAACTTTGTACCCTATTTATAGAGGGGGTAAGCAAACAACATTCCCTTATTTTGGCAGGGTAGGGAGGGCCCCCAACATGAAATGTCTCACATCATGTTTGGTTATTTCCCAGTATACAGTGTCCTTGCCCCCATCTTTTCCCTATTCACATCAATGAGCTTATTCCCTAAAACAGTGCCCTCATTAATAAACCTACAATTAGTTTGGTTTGTTGATAATTAATCACTAGCTTGTTAATTATTATCCATTATTAATCATGAGCATCTCCTCTCTTTGACTAATGTTAGGGAGTTGAGAAACTATTTTACAGTAGTGTTATATATATTGCATCTATCAAAAATATATAGGAGGAATAGTTAATTAAGGGGACTAGATTCTTTCATATATATATATATATTTGTTCTAGTTTTATAAAAATTGGAAACATGATTCACAATATTGCTATTTTACTTTTTCTTCTCTCTCTCTCTCTCTCTCTCTACAAAACATGTGTAACCATTCTTTGAAAGGTACAAATGTCTCTACTATCCCTATATGAAAACTTTAAACAGTTTTTAAAACTTTATGGTAGAAAGATAAAATGGTTATTTTTTGAGAAACTTAATTTTTTTTTTTCTGATGTTTAGAGAACTGAAGCATTCACGTGAAAAATACAGAACTAGGCCTGAATATTGGGATAGAAGGGGCTAGCTATTTCATACAAGGAAAGAATAAAAGATCTTAGGCTCTCAATGGCATGGCTTGTGACCGGCATTATAGTCAAAGAGGATTAGATAAGAAAAGATTGTTTATTTCACGAGCATCGACCGACATATTCTTAATCATCTTCCACTAAGATGCTTCGACTCCCCTGTGATCTCTAATTTGGAGAAGTGGACAAAGGAATTAAACATTTATATTCTCTACTAATCAAACCTAAGAATCACCTATCCAAGGGCCCACTTTTTTATAGCTATAAATCAATAAATTAATTAGACAAGCACATATATATACATATAGTAAACTTAGATGATCTTTTCTTGCATGATCATCACTTATTTTCATCCTACTTTAATTTACAATGCTTAGTAATGAACTTTTAACTCAAAAGGTGACCAATAAATCAAAAAAAGAGCCACAAATAACCATACAAAAGAAACATTGTGTAGGAACTCTTCAACTTAGAGAGATGGGTTGATTGTTCTTTTTTTTTTTTTTTTTGGCAAATAGCAACCCTTAGATCCCTCTTTTATTTTTGTTTTTCCAGTCTCCCAAGTACTTTGTACCATAGCACCATTATCCACTTAGGTCTCTTTGTTTAGATTTGAAATTGGTGCAAATAAATGATTTGAGAGACTAATATTGGAATTTACTAAATTGGTTTTTTTTTTCATCTGCTAACTAATTTATCTCCTATTTAGGTTGCGTTTAAAGTAGTTCTATCTTGATCTTAAGTAATATCATACTGCGTATATCACAATAAGTCGATTAAAACATAACTTTTGCGTTCTCATCAGCAAACATAAAAACATATCTCTTTCTCCTTCGCTATTCAATAATGTTAAGCGGCTCTCAATACCAAAAGAGACCTTAAATTGGTAAGATCAAGTGCTTTATAGGCATAATAAGATCAACAAGCTAAGCAATGACAATTCTAAAGCTTGAAAGTGTCTTTAACAACTAATCATGATTAGTTATCCTATACACTTGAATGGCACCCCAATTATAACTGAATCCAGTTTGGAAATTGTAAAGAAAAAAAGATTCCTGTTTCTTACACCTTATTGGTCAGATGAGCCAAAATCTTTGATAGTATAAAATTTATTTTAAATTTTCATAATCATTATTCCTTTGGCTAATTTTGAATATGGTTATTAATGAAGCTTTGTCTTGTTCCTACTGGCTTGACAATGACAGAGAAAGTTTATATATATATATAAATGTACAAACAGGAAAAAGTAGGTAAAATATAGTTACTATAAGTAAGAGATGAAGGGTGAAAATGCTAAATCCTATATATATATATATATATATATAAGATATATTCTTTTGATCTTGAGTATAAAATTTTATTATTATTTTTTAAAAAATATTTATTTTTATCCGTTTATTTTTTTTGTCTACTTGATATATAAGAGAAAAATATGAAAAAAATATGAAATTTAAATTCTATATATTTCAAATGATCTAAATTATGTTCAGCAATACTGATCGTTGATTTGAAAGCTCTATTATTAAAAATAAATTAGTAGGAACAAAATTTGTGTGTTATCAACAGTATTTTAGCCTAACTCTCTGTCTCTCTCTCTATATATGTAAATATTTGTCCACAGTGATAAGTAAAAGTGCAGTAAAGATGTTAAAGGCATGTATGTATACACAAGTAGAATTTGAACATATTGTAGTGGGAACAAGACCAAGAGATTGCATTGATTGGGTAGGCCCAAAAGGGGAGATACTGGTTTGTTTTGTGTTCTTTGAGACTCACTAAAGAGATCCCACCATGTATAGACATAGATAGAGAGAGAGAGAGAGAGAGAGGGAGAGAGGGAGAGGGAGAGAGAGAGAGAGGGAGAGGGAGAGAGAGAGAGAGAGAGAGAGGGAGAGGGAGAGAATGGGTAAGGGGGGGAGGAGGAGGATTCTTGTTGGGCTCATCTCCAACAACAAGTACTAAGTTTTGAGCATGTTAAAAGGGTGTGTTGGGGATAAAGAGGTAGAAAGAGAGGAGCATAAGGTGTCATCTACTACTAAATTCCCTTGCTGTTGTGTTGGAGTTGATTGACTTTAGAATCTCTCTCTCTCTCTCTCTCTCTCTCTCTCTCTCTCTCTCTCTTTCTCTCTTTCCCCCACCCCCTTGTTTTGTATTTGGTCTTCTTGTTCCCTTCTTTTCTTTTGTTTAGGACATGGAACAAACCCAGCAAATGGCTCCTGGGGAGGAGAACAAAAGGAGTTTCAAGGCAATTTGTGTCTTCTGTGGGAGTAGAGCTGGGAACAACCCTTCATTCACTGATGCAACACTTCAACTGGGAAAAGTACTTGTGAGAAAAACCAACTTAAAGCCAAAAAGTTCAGTAAACAAAATATATATACATATATATTTATATATCTTATATGATTTGCTCTCTAATTATCTCTTTTCCTTCTGGTTATTCCTCATTTTTCATTTTCTCTTTTTCCTTTTTTTTGATAGCTTGAGAAGCAAATTGATTTGGTTTATGGAGGTGGAAGCTCAGGCCTTATGGGTCTGATTTCTCAAACTGTTCACAATGGTGGTGGCCATGTACTTGGGTACTACATTTCACACTCTTGTAACATCTTTTTTTTTTTTTTTAACTTCTATCTTATTACATGTCTTAATTTTGTTTAAGTCTTTAATTATTATTATTATTAATTTTTTTTTCCATTTCACAGAGTCATTCCCAGGGCTCTCCTTCCAGAAGAGGTGAAGTCCCAATCTCTCCTTTTTCTTTTTAACTTGTGTCAAAATTCAATACCACCCATTAATGTTAATTAACAAGCCCCCCAAAAAAAAAAAAAAACATTTTTAGATATCAGGAGAAACAGTGGGAGAGGTGAAAATAGTAGCAGATATGCATGAGAGAAAGAAGGAAATGTCTAAACATGCTGATGCTTTCATTGCTCTTCCAGGTACATATTAATTAAACACAACTCTTTGTTTTTTTTGTTTTTGTTTTTGTTTTTTTTGTTTTCCCCCTTAATATGCCAATTTAGTTTTGAGTCATCATCATCAACTTCACCATTTTATTAATTGCTTAGGTGGTTATGGAACCATGGAGGAGCTCTTGGAGATAATAGCATGGTCTCAGCTTGGTATCCATGAAAAACCAGTAAGCTTGTCTTATTTTAATTTAACTCCCCCTCTTTTTTCTTTTCTCTAAATTCTTTTTTTTTAAGGGGGGATATTATGGTGTGTTTCTCTATACCAGATTCATTGAATATAAGATATTATTAAAGAATATTTTAGCAAAAGAGTTAAGAAAAGAAAATATTGGTTACTGATGTATCACACGCAGATTGACTTGTACAGTACAGTCTAGTATTTTAGCAAAAATAGAAAAATACTCACAATATGCATGTATCCCAAGGCCAAAGAAGAAGTCCACCACGAGACAGCTACTTGCAAACTTACGCTCGCTTCGTAACCTGTGGGACTCTTACTATATGTAGTTTTTTTTTTCTCTCTTCTGCCTGCGAGGCTTGGATGAGCTTAGTTCATCCTCTAAATGAATGGAGCGGTAGCAAGCTACCTTTTTCTCCAAAAAAAAGAAGAAAAGAGAAGAAGCAAGTTTCAAGATCAAATATATAAGCCATGTTGTGATTTGGTGGATTTGTGCTTTCCTCATGTTGTTCTTAGTTTTAAATCCTCTTGTGATTATTATTATTATTTTTTTTTTTTGGGTGTGTGTGTGTGTGTGGAAGGTGGGCCTACTGAATGTAGATGGGTACTACAACAGCTTGCTTGCATTGTTTGACAAAGGGGTGGAGGAGGGCTTCATAGAGGACTCAGCAAGGCACATTGTTGTTATAGCAGATAATGCAGAGGAGCTCATGAGGAAGATGGAGGTAATTAAATGGGGTGGTGCCTAAAACTAAAACAAGCACCTAGAATTCATTTGCCTTTTTCTTTTCCCCTTGTAATTATTTCTTCTTTTCTTTTCCTTGATTTCCTTTCAGCAACACGCATAAAACTTCGGCTAAATTACAGAAAATCATCGTGTAAATATTTGTTTTTACACTTTTTTCTTACTGACTTTCAAAAATCTATATTTTGCCCCTCTTGATTTTTTTAGAAATATTTTCAGAAAGGTACGGCGTTAATAGAAAGGACAAAATGACCAAATTACCTTTACTTCTTATATAAGAAAAGAATAATTTGTTATGGTATCTCTATTACTTTGAAGAGTATTTTTTGTATAAATTATAAGAAATGGACGGAATAGTGATGAAACTCTGACGGAGTGGGGGGCTAAATACAACAACTAAAAATATTGAGGGGATAAAATATAGATTTTTGAAAGTTATGAAGAAAATATGAAAAAACAGATATTTATAAGGAAGTCTTCTATAATTTAGCCTAAAACTTATCTGAACTATAGCCTGTATATGATCTAAAAATTTTAATACTGACGCGCAGCCTTTCAATTTGTTTAATTCCAATCATTTGAATATAGCTCCTCTGTTGTTGTAAAATTTCGAATATAGTCTCGTAAATCACGTGAGATACTCTAATCGAGCCCCTCGTTAAAATAAATGATGTAATCAAATTTTGGAGCAGAAGAGCCACCAAATAACGCAGATTAGATTTTAAAAGATCAGATAGTCCGATCAAAACGATAAATTCGGCACATTTTCAACCCTTTCTTCTTTTTTTGCTTTTTGAGGTCTTTCACTGGCAGCTTTTGCACACTGATTGCAATTTGGATATTTTACTGAATCATATGTTTTTAACTATTGGGGTGTGTGGAGGAGCAATGGTTTGTTTGGAGGGGAAAAGGAAAAGCAAAGGAATGAAATGTTGCCACACATTTTTTTTTTTTTTTTTTTTTTTTGTTTTTTTTTTTTCTGAAGTAAACTGTCACATTTGCAGGGGTATGCACCAAATCATGACAGGGTTGCATCAAGACAAAGCTGGGAAACAGACCAATTATTATGAGCCCCTCTACTGCTGCAACAAATTGGCATATACCCTAATGTCCTAATGTAAAAACTTTTATTCTGTGTACATACATGATAATTAACATCTCATAGTATGTAAATCATTTATTTTCTCTCTTTTGTAAAAAAAAATTTAAAATCTCTTTCCTATATGTAAGGGGAAAAAAAAATTCCAACAAGCTCCAGTGTGGTATAGTGCATTTACAATTTTACATTTTTATAATCTATTTTTTTGCTTTTAATTAAGGTGTTCGAAGGTCTTACCCCCGCATCTTTTTCTCGTCTAAAGACGGGATCGAACTTGGGATCTGTAGTCTGAAAAGGAGGACACCAATCATAAGCTATTTAGTTCTTATTATTTCCGTGACATATCTACATTTATATATTGCAGTTGCACGTGCAGATGAAAGTCCAACTACTGCATTTTAATTCGCACTGAAATCAAATATAACTGGAAATGCAGCAGTCAGATATACGAGGATAATCTTACTGCTCATTCACCTCTTATTTAGGGATATTCCCATCGTCTCACATGTGAAATTATCAAATTTGCAAATGCATTTTCTTTTTAGTTATAAGCACTCAAATAAAAAATTTATAGTCTCATCACTTTTGGTTACATATCGTGCAACGGTTTAGTTGGAAATACAACTACTACACGTATCTCTACTTCTATATCAAACGAAACAGCATATATATTTAAGTATTTCGTAAAGACTTTGTCAAACAACAGCAAATTCATTACTAAAATGCAAAGTTATGAAAAACAAATCACAAAATAATAAAATATAATATTTTCTATCTTTTCTGCTATTAAATTTTTACCAAAAAAATAAAGTAGGCTTTAAAGCTTTTCACATATTTAAAAGCCAATAGGTGGGGAAAACCCAACCCTTTTGTGGGATTTGGTTTTCCTTTTGAGAGATTTGGATGTGTGGATGGGAATGTGTTGATTGTGTCTGCTTTATTGCTACAGTTGTATGCATGGGGCCATTGATGAATTGACATCTCAGATCACTAGCACTTGATAGGGTAGATATGTAGAAAAGTTATGAGAAAATTATAATATTCTTTATTACATATAAGAAAAGAAATATACTAAAATATTATGCTAACTTACAGAAAATCCTCATATAAATATCCGCTTTTTTACTTTTCCTTTCCGACTCTTAAAAATCTATATTTTACCCCCTTAAAATTTTAGAAAATATTTTCAGGAGGGTATGGCGTTAATAGAGAGGGCAAAATGATCAAATTGTCATTACTTCTTATATAAGAAAAAAATAATCTTTTAATACATTTCTGTAATTTTGAAGGGTATTTTCGGTATAAATTATAAGAAATGGATGGAATAGTGATGGAACCCTGATAGAGGGGGGGCTAAATGTAACAACTTGAAATATTGAATGGGTAAAATATAGATTTTTGAAAGTTAGGGAGGAAAAGTGAAAAAACAGATATTTATAAAAAAAAATTCTGTAATTTAGCCAAAATATTATTATGAGAAATTATACTTGTACACTCCAAAAAGGTGGTGTAGATCTTACACCCCTATCATAGAATTCACAAAAATTCAAATATTTTTTAGTAAAAACAAAAAAAAGTTAATGTGACAAGTAGAGAATTAATGACCCTTGGATGGAGTGGGGGTGTGCTAGTAGCATTGCTCTATTATTATCAAGTAGAAAAATACTATATGTATATTTTATAATAGAGCGTATATTTTACACCATAAAAATATAAGAACTTAGTATTTTTTTTTTAAATTTGTAGTAATAAAAAATAATTAACAAGACAAGTGAGTTGATCCAAGCCTTTTAAAAGGTAAGGGTATATATTTTATACCCTAGTATCTGGTATATGCTTAGCATTGCAAAAATGCTACCTATATATCCTATTAACATTACGAACAATGCAATCTGTACATCCTATAATATGGTGTACATCTCACACACTAAAGATCCAAAGGTTTATAATTATTTTAGGGTTTCTAGTAACTAAAAAAAATTGATAGGTTTCCGTTAAGCTTTTAATAGTGTTCCATTTTAGCCCTATCCTTAGATTAAAAATTATTGCTTTTACCAAATCAATCTTTTTATTCGCACCCTATGAATTCGTCAATTATTTATTCATCTCGTACTTTCAATTCGGAGGTTCAATATTAAATAAAAAAAAATTACACCTTAATAGTTGTTAGGATCGAAATATGTGATGAAAAAACACATGGTCTATACATGTGCAGATACCTTGGATGTAGGCAATTATTTCTCAATAGTAAATATATAAGAGCAAAAGTGAAACTTTTTATTAGTTTAGGAACCGCAAACGCCGAATTCGAAAGTTCTAGGACCAAAGTAAAACTTGGTTGAAAGTTAAGAGACAGTACAATTTACGGTAATAAAATATAGAGAAATGCTAGTCGTACACCTAACTTTTGGATTTATATTTTGCATTGTGACTATTCAAGGGTTTAGACGATCGACCACCATAAAATTAGTCTAAAGAGTTAATTGTTGTGCGGTAAAAGTACAAAATATACACCTAATTTTGAATGTATAAGCAGCATTGCTCAAAAATATATTATATTATTTTTCTTTATTATTATTTAAATTATTATATTATTTTTAGAGTCGTTCGGTTCAAGATTTGTAATATTTCGGAAATATTATATTAGTTTAAGGAACCGTTCAAGGGGATCGAAAATTTCGCTAAGCTCATAATCATCACCCAGTGTCAGTTCAAAATATTACAATCGTATTTATTTTTCTATCAATTTAGAACTTATTTAAAAATTAAAACTCATTCATTTTAAAAGAACCCATCTCTCTCTTTTCAAAAAAGTATGTATACATGGAACCGATTTCTATAATATCATCACGCGCCCGGTGCGGGTAGGGGTGTCAACGAGCCGAACACGAGCTGGCTCGTTTAAGTATCGAGCCGAAAAATTCAGCTCGTGTTTGGCTCGTTTATTACCGAGCCGAACACGAGCCGAAAACGAGCTGGCTCACGCATAACAAGTTAAAATAATTAGAAAGAATATATATATAGAAAATAAATTTATGAGATCTTACCCATTAGATTTTGATCTAATGTTTTAAATTTTACATATAAATTGACCATTTTATAATTGAGTTGAGCTTTATATTTAGGTTGGGCTAAAACTCAAATAATAAAATTTTATATTTATATATATAATTATTTATTTATATATATATATAAATTATATAAATAATATATATATTAAATATATGTATTCGAGCTGTTATCGAGCCGAACACGAGCGAGCTGACCCCAGCTCGTGTTCGGCTCGTTTATTAACCGACTTGAAAAATTCAGCTCGTGTTCAGCTCGTTTACTAAACGAGCGATTCGATCTCGAGCTCATTTCGAGCCGAACACGAGCCAAGTCAGCTCGTGTTCAGCTCGTTTACTAAACGAGCGATTCGATCTCGAGCTCATTTCGAGCCGAACACGAGCTGGCTCGCGAACAGCGAGCTGAATTGCCACCCCTAGGTGTGGGGCGGGCGGGGCCCGCACGCCCGCTGCGGCCAGGCCGGGCCCACGCGTCCGGTACGGGCCGGGCCGGGCCGGGCCCGCACGTTAGCTGCGGCCGGGCCGGGCCCGCATGCCGTCTGCGACGGGCCCGGGCTCCCAGTGCGGAGCGGGCTGGGCCCGCACGCCGGCTGCGACCGGGCCGGGCTTAAAGGCCCGCTTCGTGGCGGGCCGGGCAGCGCGCACGCTGCAGGGAGGGCCGGGCCGGGCCGGCGAGCCCGCTGCGGGGGCAGACCGGGCTGGGCCCGCCATCCCGCTGCAGGGCAGGGCAGGCCAGACCCGCGCGCCTGCTGTGAGGCGGGCCGGGCCTGGCCTGGCCTCGCCCGCACAGTACAACGGGCCGCCCGACGCCGTGCGTGTGTCCGCCTTGCAGCGGTCTCTCTTTCTCTTTTTTTTTTTTTTTTTTTACTGGATAGTCAACGTATTCAGGAACCAAAAACGGATGAAAAAAAAAAAGAAATTCCTATTATTTCGTATGTTCTCGTAAATACAAAATTTCAGAAAAAAGAATTCAAAACTCTAAATATTGAGAGAGAACGTCATACGTAGACTATTGAACTCGACTCGAAAAATCACTGGCCAGGGTGCGCGGTGAGTGGAAAAAGTTTTCTATTATATTACCATATTGAGTCAATTTTAGATATTCTAGTCATATGATCGAATAATAAAGTTTGGCAAGTAACCATAACTTTGGTTCGATTGGGATGTTGTGTGTTGGAAAGAGTTAATCACACGGTAACTATAAGCGAAAAGGCTCATTCTCCATCACCATCCTGTATTGCCGTAATATACTGCTAGTTGTCACTCACGAACAGTGAGAAAAATAAAAATAATTTAAAATAAATTATTTTATTTATCGATTAGAAGAGATCTAGTGCAATATTAAAGAGTTTAATATTGAACTCCATTGCCGAATGATAATGGATCTATGCAGTTACACATTATAGGAATTGTGTGCATCGAAAATAACAAAAAAATTGATGATTAGTGTACGAGATTCTAAGCTCGAAATCTAATTGCTTTATATTTTACAGATAAATAAATAAGAATAAATAATTACCTATATATCCCTCAAAACTTTTGAAATATCTAATATATCCCTATTTTTTTATTTCAAATATATTCCTCGTATATTTCTCCATTATTCAAAAATAATACCGTGGTTTGTACCCGTTAAGTCATCTCGAGTTAAACACGGGTTAAATTTCGACTAGAATTAAAAAGAAATTATGTCTCTAACATACGGATAAATAAGAAAAATTGGTTATAGTAGAAGAGTATATTTGAAAGTGTAAAAAGTCAAAATATTTTTTTGTCCCTAATTTAAGGAGAAATAAGAAAAGTTGGTGATAGTAGAAGAGTTTATTTGTAAGGGCAAAATCTTAATTTTATAGAGATAACTGCTGCTCCTAACCGTTCACTAATAGAATCTAACTATAGGGGGTATATTTAAAAAAACTTGAAAAGTTAAAATGATATTTTTTATGTTAGCCTTAGGATAAATAAAAAAATTTAAAATTTTTTAGGAATATATAAGTAATTACCCAAACTTGAAAAGTTAAAATGATATTTTTTATGTTAGCCTTAGGATAAATAAAAAAAAATTAATTTTTTTTAGGAATATATAAGTAATTACCCCTGACCTCCCCCCAAAAAAAAATAAAATAAAATAAAATAAAATAAAGGCCTATTTGCATAAAAAATTCACTAGTTTTTTGGGTCGTTTTTTTCGATTTTACAGATTCGGTCTGGATTTTCAGTAAACTGACCAAAATACTCTTGTTACCCCTTGTTATTTTTTCTCTCTCCTCTTTTTTTTCCTCTCGTCCTTTTTTTTCCCTTTCCGAAGAAGACGGCGGAGGCAGAAGCGGAAACGGCGTGCCTCGCCTCTGCCCCTCACGCCCTCGCCCTCGCCCGCGCACCCCCCGCCTTCCTCGCCTCCGACCCCGCCAGGCCGCGCCGCGACTCTCTGCTTTTTTTCCCTCTCCGACCCTCCTCCATCGCCTCCGCAACCCTCCGCGACGATAGCGAGGACGGTACCGCCGCCGCCACCGACGACGAAAAAGGAAAGACCAAAAATCATAAAGAAAAAATAATAATAATAAAAAATAATAAAAATAATATTTTTTCCTACAGGAAAGACCAAAAATCATAGAAGAAAGAAGAAGAAGATAAAATTGCACTGTTAAAATAAATTTACACTGTTTTAAATAAAAGTTGCACTATTTTAGACAGAAATTACACTCTTTGGAAAGAGAGTTGCACTCTTTAGGCCAACGTTGTACTATTTGGATGAAATTTATACTATTTCTCTTTCTCTTCCTTTACTTCCTCCAATTTACACCATTTTCCCTCTCCTCTTCTCTCCCTCCCCCTCATCCATGGCGCTCCCCAACGGAGCATCTCGACGGCGCCGGCGGTGTCCTCGACGGGCTCGCGGTGGAGGCCGAGGAGGGCGAGGGCGCGGTCGTAGTGGGCGAGGGCATAGGGTGGCTGATCACGCGCTGGAGCTCCGCGGGCCGCAACCCTGGCATGGCCCCCCAGGTGCGCGAACTCCGCGTCTACGAACGAGCCGAGGTCGCGCTGCGCGCGGAGCCTTCGCGCGCAGGGCGCGCCTCTCGGCCTAGCGGCGGCGGCGCGCGGGGCGCGCCCCTCGGCCCTGCATGGCTCGAGACGGTGGCGGCGAGCGGCAGGGCGAGCGAGGCGGCGGCGCAGGGCTTGAGAATTGTATGTCGTGTATTTGAAAGTGCTACATCTAATTGAATGTAATGGCTTGTTGTTGAAAACTTGAATGTGAGTATTAGCTGGTTCTTGCGTAAGTACTGCTGGATGCTTCCATTTAATCGGGCAATGTTAAGTCAATTTTTTGCCACCCGCGCCGTTGCCGCCGCCACCAGGGGCCCGCTCATCTTCCCCGACTTGGCCGCCACCGCCCCCACCTCCCCCATCTCGATCCCCACCTCCGCCACCCCCTCTCTCTTTCCTTCTCGCGCGCGCGATCTCTCTCTTTCTCTCTCTCGCGACCTCCCTCTCTCTTTCTTCGTAGGGCTTCAGGGAGGAGAAGGAGGAGAAAGGAGGAAGAAGAGAAAAAAAAATGTGTAAATTGGAGAAAGAAGAAGAAAAAAGAAATGGTGTAAATTCCACCTAAATAATGCAACTTCATCCTAAAGAGTGTAAATCTGATTTCAAAGAGTGTAATTTCTGTCTCAAAGAGTGCAACGTTTATTTAAAATAGTACAATTTTTTTTAAAACAGTGTAACATTATTTTAACAGTGCAATTTCATCATTTTCTTCCTTCTTATATGATTTTTGATCTTTCCTATAGGAAAGAAATATTTTTTATTTTTATTTTTTTTTATAATTTTTTTTTTTTCACAATCTCTCCCTTGCCCTCTATCGCAGCCACCGCCCTCGCCGGAGTTTTCTCCTCCCTCTCGCCGGTGTGCTTTTTGTCCTCGAGAAGCACTTCCTCTTCGTCGCCGGCGGCAGCGGTGGGCTGCGGAGGCGGTGGAGGAAAGTCGGAGAGGAAAAAAAAAAAAAGTCGCTGCGCGGCCTTGCGGGGTTAGAGGCGAGGAGGACGGGGGGTGCGCGGGCGAGGGCAAGGGCGTGAGGGGCAGAGGCGAGGCACGCTGTTTTCGTTTCCGCCTCCGCCTCCGCCTCCGCCGCCTTCTTCGAAAAGAAAAAAAAAAGGAACGAGAGAAAAAAAAAAAGAAAAAATAATAAGGGCATTTTGGTCAGTTTATTGAAAATTCGGACCGAATCTGTAAAATCGAAAAAAAACGATCCAATTTTGCAAAAGCCCAAAACTAGTAGATTTTTTATGCAAAAAGTCCTAAAATAAATAACATACTATTTTTCTCTTGAAAAGAGAAAAAAAGAAAAGAAAAAAAAAGAAAAAAAAAAGAGAGGCATGTAAACGTAGTACGCCTAAACCGAACCTGTTCGAGCCCTAATGTAACTCCAACAAAAACACCACCAAAAGTGAAAGAAGAAGAAGAAGCAAACGCTCCATTTCCATTTTAACGAAGCCCAAACCCTCAACAATCCCCCTCTTTCTCTCTCTCTCTCTCTCTCTCTCTCTCTCTCTCTCTCTCTCTCTCTCTCCTCCGAAGCTCTCGAGCTCCTGGATCCGAGGGGGAGGACGAAGAAGAAGAAGATGACGAAGTCGGCGACGGAGAAGAAGCGCGTCCGCCGCGCCCCGCAGAGCGGCGGGAGAGATCCCCCCGATGCCCCTTCCAAGGTCGCCCCTTTCTCTCTAGCTGTTTTTGGGGTGGATTCATGTTTTAATTCGTTTGATCTGGTTGAGGCAATTGTGAGATGTGTTTGTATCAGCGACGCTCGTGTTCATCGCGAGAAATGAATCGATCTTTGATTTGGTGATGTTTCCAGGAATCTGGGACCGTTTTTGGGCCCAATTTTCGCATTCTAGGGTTTGCTGAGTACGTTTTGATACCAAGAATTTGGTTTTTGCATTGGTTTGATTTGTGGCTCTAGATCCTCCATTTCGTGAGTTGGTTGTAATACGAAGATAATTTTTGTATCAGAGCATTTAGGTTGGTATAATTGTTGAAAGTAAGAGTAATGTACTAGAAGTTACATTTTGTGTTTGGGAGCATGTCTTGGTCTGGATTAGCCTCACACGTCGAAAGGAGTTGAACATTTTGATTCATTTTTAATAGCTTCTGAAAAAGATTGAGATGCCTCTGTGAGGAGGGAAAAGAAAGAAATAAAGAAAGAAAGAAAAATAGCTATGGAGGCGTGTTTGAGGAGAAACAGGTGTGGCGCATACGATTCTAGTGTTGTTATGAAATGTTTTTTAGTAGAGTTCTAGTTTTGTTAAACTCTTTTACATGAAGGATGCTATGTTTTTGAGTAGCTGGTCTCTAGAACTAAAGGTATTAGTTTCTTTACAGGCCAAGATTTTGAACTTTTACATGAAATGATGTGCCTTCATCAATATTCTTTTCATCACTTGTGAAAAACATTCCTTGTTGGCACAACCTCAATTATTTGGTGTTCATGATCAATTTGTAGGGTGATTAGATTGATCGCATATGGATTTGTTGTAGGAAGCAGATATTTGTTGGTGGTAGGTGAGAGGAATTCATTGCGGAAATTAATTTGTATCAAAATAAAAGGTCATCTGGAGGAGAGAAATGAAGAAGAGATTTTGAATTAAAGGGGGCCATTTCCAAAGTATTTTAGGTCCTAAACGTTACATAATTTTTTACCTCCTATAGATCTATATTTGTAGACACCCAGACAACTATATCCCACGTCTTTCTATTCGAATCTTATCTGTTATGATCTCACCAAACCTTTTGATAATTCAATACAAAATGAGACCTTCAATCAGCCTAAAAATGCAATATATAGGAAACCTTTCTATGCGGTCTTCTCATCTTGCTTGCTTCCAATATAGTTACTTTCCAATTTCGATTCAGTTAGCCTACTACTAACAACTTTAAAACTTTTTCAATTGCACTCAAATTCTCTGTTTAGTGATTTGACAATTTCACCGCACCAAATTAAAGCTGCTCACTTCCATGGACCAAAGCTTGCCTTCAAGCTACAGTTGCAACTTACAGCAATTGCTATTGTTGTCAAAAAAAAAAATTAACATGATCTTGTCTCCTGATCAACGCCAATAATTTACATGAATAGCAAAAATTATATTCAATTTTCAACAAGATATTGTTAGGAGCCCAAATTAACAAAATGTTTTAAATCTTTTTCACAATATAAAATTTGCCTACTTGACTTTCTATGGCTGAGATAATCATTTATCAGGCCTTTAATTTGCTGCTATCTAACTTTGTACTTGAATGAGTTAGATTCTCTTTAATCTAAATTTCTTCACTACCTCAATCTTCATGGACACATATCAGATAGATGTGTAATTATTTGGACATCCTTTTTAACTCCTGGACTTGCAGGAATAAGTGGAAATTGTTTGGTTTCTTATGCTTCAAAATTATTACGATCCCATGGTGCTATGCTTCAACGATTTTCTTATGATGCCTTCGCGGCTTCCTGATCTTTTTCAATAGCATCCCTTTAAGTCAAACTTGTGATATGAAGGAAACGATAGGTGATATTTGTTTAAGGTGGAAAGAAAAGAGGAATTAGAGGTGAGGGATGAAGAGGGAATATACCAAATAAACATTAGCCGTAAAGGGCTTATCCTGTTATAATGACCTATCATTCATAAGCCGTCACGTCCTGAAAATCCCATTTATAGACACCCAAGCAACTTGGCACTTTCCTACTTGTAATGGGACTTCGCCTCGTTTTCTGTGATTTTTAACCTATGGTGTTTTCTAGAGTACGCAACACAACATGAGACTTCTATAAGCTGCTTGGATGTGTGAATATGATACTCAAGATATATTGTGCTTAAAAGGCATTTCAGTCTAGAGGTAAAGGTTTGATGAGAAGTTTGAGGAAAATCAGCATATAGATGAATGACCCGTAATTTTGTAGCTGTTCACCTTGTGTATTGCATCTAAAAGGCGATTCACAAATCCATAGCTAGTAATTGAGATTATTAGCATCCTTTGTGTGCTACACTTCCTTCGCTATACAGTTCTCTTTGCTCTCCTTCCTCTTTCCTTAGCATGTGCAATGGTAGCTTAAGCAGGCCTTCTAAATTATCCTTAAGTATTTCTAATACTATTGCAAAATTGTTCCTTTCACTAAATTCCTCAAAAACTAGAATGTCCTGGACCATCATAACTTCCACTTGAGCGACCTTTCAATCAACTCTTATTGCATTTTTTTTTTTTTTTTTTTTTGGTCCAAGCTTATTATTGTTGTATTAACTTTTTAGATTGTGATCTTTGATGGCCTTAATTGTCAAAATGTAAAATGGCTCTACTTGCTTTTATGAAAAAGTATTTACATTTACTTGCATATTCATCACCAAGTATGGATGTATATGATATATACTTCACAAATTTGGAGGTTATATTTTCCAAACCTAGTTCAGACTGGAGAGAAGACAGTTGCGCTAGGCAGTTTGATAACCAACATAAGACATTTATTAGGTGAACTCTTAAATTTGTATTTTTGAAAACTTCATTTACTCATTTCTTTTCTAAAAAGGTCTGTTTATTCATTTTATTATGTTTTCTTCATTTATTTTGATTTTTCTAATCTATGAATGAATGGATGGAGCCGTAAAGCTCTATGTGGTGCAATCTTTGACAAGGATTAACTCTTCTCTGTTTGATGTTAGCAGAAGCCAGCTCCAAAGAAAGATGTTTATCAACTTTTTGCTGAGAAGGTTAGAGACAACAAACAGCTAGAATCTAGATGGGCTATTATGCAAGAAACGCGAGTTGAGTATTTCAGAGGGAAAGATTTTACTGCCTTCTTGAAAAACTGTCCAGAGATCAAGGAAATTCTAGGATCAGATAAAGATTTAGATGTTGAAGACATCATAGATACTCTACTACGGAAGAACCTTGTGATAAGATGCGATCGTGTGGTGAAAACTGTTAGGCCGGGGAAGAAGAAGTTATCCTCGTGGCCTGCACATTTGGAGATACATCATGTAAGTAGTGGTTTCTCTTAATGATTTAAAGCCAGATTTCTCTTCATAATGAAGATATGAACTATAAGATTTTTTTTATTTTTTAACCCGTAAGCTGCAATTTCTGTTTCTAACAAGTGCTTTATCATTTGCGATGGTTCACCTTTGATAGCTCAAATAGCAAACCACTTGTACAATGGTTTTGTGTTTGTCAAAATTGGTAGGAACAGCTGATATGTTGCCTAGTTAGGAAGGGGAAATCTGCAGAGCTATAGGAATCATATCCCAACTACTATTTTCTTCTTGTAGATGTGTTCTTTTTCAGCTGTCCAAAGGGTGATGCTTTTGTGGAAATGAAGGCCATCACTTTATCAGCATTTTCATCTAAGTCTATTTTATTCCTTCTTTTCACATGTTTAGACCTTCATCTTTATTCTTATATTTCTCAGTAGTTGAAATGCTAATAGGCTCAGAAATCAAAGTCCTTCACACTGTTTGTCAAGTACCAGCATCTTCCTTGAAGACCTGAAATGCAAACCGCTAGAGTCTGGAACTTATAGCATCCTTTGGATTCAAATTACTTAAAGATTTGGTGTTAAACCGATTTTTATCATAGGTAGAGCTTTGGGTCACTTGTTTGAATCAATTATGTGATATTCTGATTGTATGGCATGTTGATTTACAAAACGGGAACCTTGTGAATTTTTGTCGATTTGGTAGAAATATCTTGTTATAGTCTCTTTTGTTTTTAGGCTTACAAATGTTGATAAAATTTAGTGAAAAAAATGGCTGCTTGGTCTTCTTCTCTGTTTGTGAGGTGCAACAGAGGTGTGTTGCCTTCCTCACTAGCTGTAATTTTTAGGTTCAGCGGTGAGTACCAGGCTCTAAATTGGTCGACTGTTGTTGTATCATGGTTTGGATATCCTTTGTCCTTATCCGGCTTGATCTGTAATTTCGTATCGGCATCGATATTTGGATACACTTTTTTGGAATACAATGGTTGGAAGGTTCATTCTGTTTATGGATTTGCATATTCATGTACTTTAAATCTTACAAAATGTGCTATACTTGTTTAACTATATAAATAATATTCGGTGATTTTGGTAAATCTATTGTTTTTATTCTATATCCTTATTATCTGTATAATTTGATGCATATGAGAAGTCTCTCAGATAAACTCAAGTTACCGTTTCCATTTCCATGTGCAGGAACAAGTCTTTTCTGAAAATGATGGGTTTTTTGCTTGGACATTTATGAAAAGACGGACTCTATGGCAAACTATTCTTTCCTTTCTATGGCCTATCTTTGCACTAGCAATCTGCTTGTTCCCTGTTTATCCCTATCAGTGCAAGATTGTTGTGCTATACTCGTGCGCTGGAGCTTTACTGTTTATTGTAACCATCCTAATGTGTAAGCTGCAAATTTTGAATTATTTTATTTGAAGTATATACGACAGGTTTTCTTTTATGTGTCATTTGTTTGCTAGTTAATTTTGTTAATACACTATAAAATAGACAAAAGCAGTTATATGAAGGGAGCAGTCTTCATTGTTTATTGGTTAATTCACTGTCAATATCAACTGCATGTTTTATTGCCAAGCTCTTAATTATTTATTCCTGTTTACCATCAAATATATTTGAGAACTCATATATATTCTATGCATATTAGATTTGCGGAATTAGCTTCCTCAATTATGTAGTTGACTCTTCAATCATGTACATTAACTCTTCTCATAATCAAACTTTGAAAACCTTAAATATATCAACAATGGAGGCTATGGACATTAGATGTTACCATGTTCCAACAAGGACATCATGTTTGCATGAAAACGCTTAGCTGCATGATTCAATAGATCTTGGTTCTTCAAATGTAGAAAGTCCCATGTGCACAAAATGTGAAAGATTGAAAAATACTAAAGAAACATATGCCAGAGAAGAAACAAGTGATATTAATATGTATTTCATGCTTTGTACCATTCATCTATGCTGTCAGCCTTGCTTTAATATATTTTGGTATCAATTTAAGCAACATATATTGTTGACAACAAACTGGGTGCCAATCCATTTTCATGAAGGAAATGTTGATATCAAAAGGGATCAACAATAGGCCTCTTCTTGTAAGTATACATAACATTAGACACCATGCTAGTGGTTTCATACTAGAGAAGTTCTATAAGTGATGTTTCTGTATGCTGATAGGCCACCTGTGTTGATTCCTTGGTTTATTCAAGGATTCATTTGTCATCAAGGTGGTTTGAATATGTCTAGATGTGTGTAACATGCTTGTAGCCTGGACATTAGTTCCAAAAAACAAAGTACTCTTAGCCATTCTCATGCATTTTCTATTCATCCGCTTCAACATTTTCACAATATTGCAGTGAGAGCAATGATCTTCGGTATTCTGTGGATCCTTCTTGGGAAGCGTGTGTGGTTCTTCCCCAATATAAATGCAGAGGAAACGACATTCAGAGAGCTTGTGCGGTTTTGGCCTGAGAAAGATGAAGGAGAGTCACCAAAGTGGACCTCACGACTATTTTATGCCATTGTCGCTGTGCTGGTCGTGTTACTTCTCAGACACCATGCTCCTGACGAAGCTGCTAGAGCCAGGTAACTCCTCCATTCACCAGTATATAAACTTACTAAAAACTTAAGTGTAACACTAGTCTCATTTTCTCAAATATCCTCAAAACAGCATCACAAATTTGAAATAGCAAGTGTCAAATTGTCACACATGGCTGTGCCTACCTTTTTATGTCTTTTTTTAGGGTTTTAATGTATGTTATGTTTTAATGTATGCTATGTATGTAGCCCTGTAAAATCATCTATTAACATATAAATTTGAATTGCAAGTTTAACCCTTGAGATTGCAGAGATCCTGTTTGGATGTTGGAATAAAATATCTAATGATAATTGATTAAGTATGAAGATTTTCTTGTGCAATTAGAATTTATGAGTTTGATTTATGTTCCTCAAAAGATCTTGATATCTGTGATTTGATAGGATAGTATATTTCACCTGTGAAATAATTTATCTTATCTGGAAAGAAATGACTTGAAGGTCGAATGTGGTGTCCATTCTAGATATTTGATCACACTCTTCATCTACCAAATACTATATACTTACTAAGTAAATTGAAGAGATATTCCGACTGAGACGTTCGTGCATCCAAAAGGGGCCATAAAGTACCGAAAGTTGGTGACTCATCTGTTTCACTGAGAAAACTTGGTTGTGGTTAGTAATGTTTTCCAAAGGTGGCATGGATCATATATGTAGGATAGTAAGCTTATGAATGGCATGTGCGAGAATATAGTTAATAAGTATTTATATGTAAGTAGGTAATTTTGTATGAGTATATATATATGTAAATATATCCTTTTTGGGTGGGATATAGTTATAACATGTGCCTCTTGATCTTTCAGGTACCAAAAGAGGGTCTCAAACATAATCGACGATGTGCTCGAGTGGTCTCCAAAATTAGCACTATCCGGGATGATGGAGAAACACCCGGGGGTCAACACGACAGAATCAAACGTTTCGATGAGTAAGAATAGTTCAGCCTTTTCCTCTGCTGAAGAGACAACTGCAGACGTAGAAGTCGAGACTAGCACAGATGAAGTTGGGGAGGGGAATTGGGAAGGGGATACTGTAGACGACGAGGCCGATCACGTAGAATGAAGATCAGCCAAAGACAAATGATTTGTAAAACTGTTGTCCCGAAATTACCCTTTCTTAATACTTCTTCTGTTTGCAGTTTTTTATGTACAATCTTATGGTTAGTCAAAAGCCCTGATATTTTTGGCAATAAATACTCTGCTCTATGTCAAGCGAATTTTGCAGCAAAATTTTGCAGCAAAATTCGCTTGTTACGTGGTCGGCGGCCTTATTACCGAAGAGAAAGCGTGTGACACAATAGTGGTTAGCCAAATACCCACTTATTCCTTTTTGGCCTTAGAATAGTGTTTAGATTCAATCTAAGATTGAGAAAAGGTTGAGAATTTTGTCCAAATAGGTCAGAGTGAATGGTAACAGCAGGAATTGAGGGAGCTATTAGTAGACATAGAGTGATATAGTAAAGGATAAACTTCAAATCCCCCATGTGATGTAGTTCATTTTCACTTTGCCACTTTGTTAGTTAAAAAGTTTCACTTTGCCTCTCCTGTGGTTTAGCTGATTTTTATTTTGTCATCATGTGGTTTAAAAAATATTACTTTGTCCTTCTGTAGATTAACGGATTTTAACTTTGCCCCCTTATGTTTTTTTTTTTTTTTTTTTTTTACAATTATCACTTTATCACCCTATTTCATATAGTATTGTTTTGTGAAATAAAAATTAAACACAGGAGGGGCAAAGTGAAAATGAGCCATGGGGGGAAATCTGAAGTTTACCCTTCATTAAAATAGGTGTAGGACTGCTCTGCTCTTAGGAGCGCATAGGCTTTCGTACTGCTAAGCCGTTTTTTATGACAGAATTTTAGAAGGACTATCGACTCCATTAGACTTGATTTAGAATATTTGAAGTATCTAGAAAAATAAAATTTATAAATTTTTGATATCATTTACCTAGTGGTTGAGAGAACTCAAAATTTACGGTTGAAAAAAATATTCCACAAAAATGATGATATAGTACTAAATTTTAGATCAAATATATTGATCTTGCTTTAGATAATACAAAAAAATATCAAAATTTTATCTGATTTGAATATTTCTACACCGTTAAACTTTCAAACGGCACATATCAATAATTAAAAATTATTGATTTTGAACCCTTTCGATAATTAGATAAATGATATCAAAAAACTGTAAAATTTAGTTTATAGATATTTTAAATACTTTACATCATGTTTAATGGAGTTAATCGTTCAGTTGAAAGGTTCATCATCAAAAACGGCTCAGCATTATGGAGATCTTCGTATTACCAAGAGTACACTAGTCCTACTCGTAAAATAGTATAGAAGAATGTAATATAATATAGAAAGAGTGGCATAATAATAATTGTAAATACGTGAGAGCCAGAGATTGTATCACGCTCACACCCTGCTCAATATATATGTAGCATGTATATAAGGCAAGGGCAAAGATGTAAAAAGCTTTTTTTTTTTTTTGTTTGAGAATAAGGTGGCATATCGTCTTCTTTGTTTATTAATAAAAATGAACTTAACTACAAATACGAGACAAAGTGAAATAGAATATAGAAAAAAAATGTACGTAAAGATAAAAAAAACTTAAGAAACAAAAGGAGCACCATTTAGGAACAACAAAATTTTTCTCAGTGTCTCACAAGGTTCTTGATTCAAGATGACTGTTACGGGACCTGAGCTACGGTTTTTAAAAATTACGTTGTTTCTTTTCAGCCAGATCACCCACCGATTACTGTCAAAGTGCTCAAGTTCTCCCTGTCTACCAAATTCGCCTAGAGAATCCTCACATCATCATTAGCCAAGGATTTCTCTAGAAAGATGTAAAAAGTTGTTAGGGATGGTAAGATAATAACGGGCTCCTCTTCCCCTTCTCCAATTCCTTCTCTCTTTTCTCTTTCACTTTCCCTCTCGTTTCTCTCTTTCCTTGCTTCCCACAGCTTCTAAGTTCACTAGAAATCACCATTGTTGATCTCTCCCTGTGCCCTAGCAAAGCTTGCTCTCATACCTCCTACGTCTAAATTTGACTCTGCTTGTCAATCTTTGTAGATGTCTACAATTTCAATAATTTAAAATTTCTTGCAGAAAAAAAAAGAACAATAGTATCACTTGTTATGGAGCTAATATTTTTTAAATGAAAAGTCCATACGACACTCGTCCATTATCTGCACCAACGAGCCAGCCAAACCATCCGAAGGCACAATTTCGCAAACTATTAGAAACCGAGAATTAAAAAAACGACACACGATGAGTCCTGCAAATTGGCATAAACAAAAAATATTTTATTGATAACGTAAATAAGAATACAATCGAAAGGCACAAGACTCGACTTCACGGTCACGACAGATAAGGATAAAATAAATATTAAAGACACCCCACTTCTTATAGCGAAGCCAGCTTATTTAATACCCCAACTTGTCTTTTGGGTAAAGTTTACACCAAATCTGACTCCTAGAAAGTCTATTAGTTGATGGTTGATGAGTCAACATCAATTTGGTATTCTAGCAGCGACTTCTGTACGGAAAACCCTCACGTCCGCTTCCAAGTTATTTCGGATTATGTTCTCAAAGATTCTACGGTCGCTCTCATGCAATCGTGAACCGGCAAAATAGTACCATCACGAAGATTAGACACATAGTGCCGCCAAGATATATCAGTCAACATCAATTTGGTATTCTAGCAGCGACTTCTGTACGGAAAACCCTCACGTCCGCTTCCAAGTTATTTCGGATTATGTTCTCAAAGATTCTACGTCTCTCTCATGCATCGTGACACGGCAAATAGGTTACCTCACGAAATTAGAACATAGTGAATCATTTCAAGATATATTTTTCGTGGCAATCCTATATATGCTTCACTTCGAGTTCGGAAAATTATCGTTTCTTCTTTATTTTCAGACACTTTTATTGTTGGATATTACTTTAGGTGGGATCTTAAAGTATCCTTACTGATATTCAATAATTGAAAAACTACTTTCACACTGTCTAAATGTGTAAATATTTTGTTCAGCATCTCTTTCTTAGACATAATTAATAGTTG
This sequence comes from Puya raimondii, assembly GCA_016920855.1. Taxonomy (NCBI): domain Eukaryota; kingdom Viridiplantae; phylum Streptophyta; class Magnoliopsida; order Poales; family Bromeliaceae; genus Puya; species Puya raimondii. Next base: position 2,102,633 of record JABWPP010000044.1, on the reverse strand, counting down.
ATCAGCAGAAAATACATAAAAAAAATTTGTAAACAAATAATAACAACCACCTTTCAATTACTTATATTTAAATAAAATCTTTTCGTAGTGTGAACTTGCTATCAACAAAAGTCAATAGTCATCAAGATTTGATGATGACTTCCAAATCGAAATAGATTGGGATGACAGAGACTGCAGTGTGACATTTTTAAAATGCTCTATCTTTTTGTGTATATATATATATATATATATATATATATATATATATATATATATATATATATATATATATATATAGAGCTTGACTGGGCTACTATCGGTAGTAAACCGCCCCGTTTACTACCGATTTGTTTTTGATGCTGGAGCTTCCAAATTGACGATCGGCACCGTTGAACATGATCTAGACCATTTAAACTATCTAGAAATCAAATTTTATGCTTTTTTGATATCATTAACCGAACGATCAAAGAGTTACAAAATCTGTAATTTTAATGGCCAATATAGTGTGTTTGCTCGTTTAACGGTATAGAAGAATCTAAATCAACTAAATTTTTGTTAGAAAATTCTTTGAACTATTTAAAATAAGATCTGTACTCTTGATCTTGATTACAAGACTTTCTATCATCACTTTTTATAGGATATTCATTTTCAGCCATTCATTTTCTGTTCACTTGATGGACAAGAGAACAATATCGAAAAAGCGTGAAATTTAATTTCCAGATAGTTTGAATAGTCTAGATCATGTTCAACGGTGCCGATCGTCGATTTGGAAGCTCCAGCATCGAAAACAAATCGGTAGTAAACCGCTCGGTTTACTACCGATAGTATTCTAGCAAAACTCTATATATATATATATATATATATATAGAGAGAGAGAGAGTCCGACTATGGTACTGGTACTTGTAAGTTTCTCACCATTAGATTTATTCTTTGGACCATTTTTATCCGTTAGATCATACTATCCAACCAACCACCCACTCAATTCTAGGAGACCACTATCATTTTAACCGAACATTCCTTAATCCAAAAGTCGAAAACCTACAAGCACTAATAACTTGATACTTTTAAAAATATAAAAGCTCATTTCTCTCTCTCTCTCTCTCTCTCTCTCTCTCTCTATATATATATATAGAGTCCGGCTACTATCCTCTTAAGAGGATAGAAACCTTTGTCCTATCAAATTTTTTGGCCGTTAAATCTAATTTTTAATCATTTTCAACTGTTAGATTATACTATTCAACCAACCACCCACTCAACCCTAGGGGGCCCACTATCAACCTAACCGTAACCACTCTCATCCTTGCCGCACATCTTTTCATCCGAACGGTAGAAAATTTAGGAGGACGAAGGCTCCCATCCTCCTAAAAAGATAGTAGCTGGATTTTATATATATATATATATATATATATATATATATATATAGAGTCCGGCTATCATCCTCTTAAGAGGATAGAAGCCTTTGTCTTATCAAATTTTTGACCGTTAGATCTAACTTTTAATCATTTTCAACCATTAGATTATACTATTCAACCAACCACCCACTCAATCCTAGGAGGCCCACTATCAATCTAACCGTAACCACTCTCATCCTAGCCGCACATCTTTTCATCTGAACGGTAGAAAACTTAGGAGGACGAAGGCTCCTATCCTCCTAAAAGGATAGTAGCTGGATTCTATATATATATATATATATATATATCCGAGATGGCCATATTATCATCATGGAGCTTTTCTCATACTGAAATGAAAGACATTTTCATGGGAATAGAAGTTCCCCATTTATTTTTACACCAATTCATGGTAACAATCTTGGCATTTTGAATAGAAAACATAATACATTACCGAAATGTTAATATAACAGATGAGTGAAAGGAATGCCCCTTTTATGCCAGAGACTGCAAAAAACAACCTTAAATCTAATATCAAAACAAGAGTTAAAGAAAAGAGAGAATGTATGTCACCGAAAGAAAATAAGCAGAGCACCTGCAAAACAAAATCCTACTTCCAATACAAAGAAAAGGTAAATTTTAAATGCTGTTTGTCGCAAAGTAACAGCAGCATCGAAAACTCCGGAATTATAAGCATTTGGTTTAAAAAGATCAAAATCAAAATCCAACACAAAATCATTTGAACACTAAAGTACAAGTTCAACAGCCATTTTGATTCCATTTGGATTATAAGCTTCAAACTCGAAAAGGAAGTAACAAACTAGTAAGTCCCATCCTGTACATACTGACTCGACTACTCAAATCCTACCATTTCATTTTTACAGAGTGCACAGTATTAACAGCTTCAAAGTACCACCCACCACAAACAGACCAAAACCACACCGACAAAGCCAAGAATGATTTGCCTGAAACAAACCGATGAGCCAGCGACATTCCTCCAAGCCGAATCTCGTGCCTCTGGATCGCAGTGCCGCCACGACCCAGAACAGCGGGTAGCAGTACATGCTTTGAGAAGGATTATATAATTATATCATAATTAAAAACTTTTTTATTCATATGAAGCGTCTCTGTACTACCCTGATAATGCGTCTTGATCCCTGTATTTTCATTCAAACACTTTTTAATCCCCAGTCATTAAAAAAAGAATATATTTTAAGTTTCCTTGCAAATGATCATTTTACGACGTCGCCTCTAAAAAGCCTTACCTGTATTAGTGACTCATTTGTGGTGACTTCAAACAAGGTTAAAAGGTCAATTTACAATAGAAGCCATTTGAAACGGTCGGTGACTAAAGCACATGTGCGAAAGTTTGGGATCTAAATCGTTTAAGTGAAAAGTAGAGGGACCATATCACGAGATAGTATAGTAACTAATCGTAAATTTTATACTAGTAAATATGCCGGAAAGTAATTTCACTAGGGATAGAACAATAATGCGTAAAGGAAGGAAGAAGTGGGCAATACCAGAAGCACCAGAGACACTCAATGGGGAATATCACTAGATCGCAACAGCTCTGTCAGGTGGCCGATCCACTGGGATGCCACTACTTTTGGATTGTATGGATGATCTGTGGAAGCCAGAATGTGGGCTATCGGTACCGCTGCTGATGCGAGTACCAGTTACCATAGCTGCTTCTCCAGAGGAGTCGGAAGGAAGTCCCTCAGAAGCAGAAGAGGCAGCCGATTGCGTTGGAAGAGCATTCATCCCCTTGTCGGCCTGCTGGCTGCCGGCCGCATTGCCCTCGGCCTTCTTTGTGTTAAGAAAACGACCTCCTGTACCCCTCGCCCTCCGCATTGCATGTTGATGGCGAGATTCATGTAGATATGGCTGCAGATAATCAGACATTTGAAGCTTAAAACACATCCAAATAGCAAATCACGATCATTCATAATGCTCAAACAATTTATCTAATAAACTACTTTAACTCAATAAGCTACGCTCAGTATACTCTAAACACTCACAAGAACATCAAGATTCATCATGAAGATAGGAATTGACAATGCGATAACCAGCAGCAGGAAAGTGAAAAGCAAAGGTTGAAGAGTTTGTGAAAGAAAAGAGAAAAAGTTATAAAATTATGCTAAGAAAGATCGGAGTGATGTCTGCTATCTCCAAAGGCCTAAATTTTTAATGTGTGTTGTAGATAATCTGAAGTCTAAACTACCTGCACAGCTAACCTGCACTGGTTGCAGTGTCCTTAAGCACCTACATAGCACTGCATATACCAATGCCGAAGTCCACACAAAGACTGGCCCCATGTATGGCTAAAGAGCAAAGGATGTGAGCAGGCCACCCACAATCATGTACTTTGACATGTCCACTGTTTGCTACTCAAACACTTCCAATAGCAAACTCAATATATTATTGATTTATTTTGATTCTTTTCCTTCTTCCGTAATCAGAATAGTTTTAGTTTCATGCAATAAGCTACTTGAAATTGAAGATGCGCAATATATTTAAGTAGGTCATCGAAAATTTTCTATATTGTATTCTGGTTATACTATTTCTGTTCTCATTTATTTCATCTAATGTTAACCACATGCGCACCCGCCAACAACACCAGTGTTATGCCATATCTTGGCTGCTGCAAACTACTATTAGTTTTTTTAATATTGATTGATTGAACAATGCTTATTCGTCTTCATCTTTATGATAATCTATAGATGCATATGATAACTAAATTCATATGCTTTTCGACAAAAATCAGAGACTTGACATCATAGCAAAGCCTTACCACATTTATATATCAAAAGACAGTAAAAATCACAACAGTATCCTGACTGATGTACTCATATCTCTGTAAATATTTTCAAGAAAAGCTGCATGCCGAGTGAAAATGGTCACAAGAAATATATATATATATATACACTCATTGAAAAGTCATAATAGATTGGATTTTCAACTAATGCACTCAAAGCTTGCTATACATAGACTATAAAAGCATGGCAACACAGTAAATGCAAAACAGTCTTAATTAAGTTGGTTTTACCTTTCTAGATTTTATAACTTTCTTCTCTAATTCAGCCTTCGCTCTTGACTGTCTTCGCCTTAGAATTCCATGGTATTGCTTTGCATTTACATAAACAGGCTCTTCAGCCATTTCAAGACGCAATGGCATGCGAGTGTGAGGCATTCCAATAAACTGAGATTGCATCTGAAGCCACTCAACATATGAGTAATAATAAGTTATTTGTACAAATTAACCAGAAAATGCACCTGAAACAACTCCAAGCTCTAAAGACTTGAAAAAGGGCCCAAATCAAATATAAAACAACGAATGCCCAGACGTGACAGGGAAGATGATTTATCCGTAATGGATTTGTAGAATCAATCTTCGAAATAACATGAAAGAGAATAAGGCATGCATGGTAGGAAGTCTCATTGGGTTATAATATTTCATGAGGACTACATTTTAGGATTATCCTTTCAATTAGAAAAATAATCATTTAATGTTTGATAGAATAAATCTATTAAATAGCTGGACAAAAACTTTTAAAGGAAGCATCTGTAAGTTTTGCGGTGGTCAGTAGCTCTCTTATTCTCTTCTTCTAGATCTATCTTTCTCAACTCCTATAATCGATTTTCTCATCAAAATACTTCTTTTTATGCATCAACAATGCTGGATTTGCTAGCAAAGCTAGATTTCGATTCATAACAAAATAATTGTGAACTGGTACAAGCCGGCATTGAGAACGCTAGAAAGATATATAAACTCACATACCAGAGCTTGCGTACCATAAGGAGTCATTATGCCAGCAAAATAAGGATCGGAGTATGGGAATGGTGCACAAGCCTGCAAAAAGATGCTAGACCATAATAAAAAAATACTAAATAAATCATCAATTTATCTATGCAGGATTCACTAGGCAAATGAAGAGATAGCATACTGCTCTGCAGAAAAAGAAAGGAAAGAAAGAAGTCTCACAATTGATTGACCAAGTTCCAGCTGGGTTTGTGGTACAAATTCCGGTATCCCAGGAGCAAGCACAGATGAGGCAGGTGGCAGAAGCTGGTTTTCATGTCCGATACTACCATCTGATGATTTATATAATTGTCTTGTCAGTAACATAGAATCCCATCTTCATACTAGCATCTATGTATATACACGCGAATAAAGTGCTTCACAGTACAAGTGAGTCAAAATATTGAAGGCACTTCAGCAACATTTTGGCTAATCTGTTATTTGCGAATATGAATATGGACATGATAATGACACAAGTAACTATGTTAAGTATAATCTGTACTATGAAATAACAACTAGGTAAAATGCATTTGGTTAAGTGGGTCAAATATCATAGTCATGTTGTACGAAAAGTCATGTCAAGTAACACGCCCACTTAATTAATTAAATTACACAAGTCGTGCCATATTACCCCTCTATTAAATAGCCCATGCTCAGTCTTATTATTTGATATGATCAGCCAACTGTGTCGTGTTCATGCCAAACGAAATACTGTTCTACCAAACATTTGACATGACAAAGCGTGATATTTTGAACATGACTTCTCGCTCCTGATCTCTTGGCCCTGATTTGTTAAAAAAGAAAAAAGAAAAGAGAGAGAGAGAGAGAGAGAGAGAGAGAGAGAGAGAGAGAGAGAGAGAGAGAGAGAGAGAGAGAGAGAGAGAGAGAGAGAGTTGGGTTGGCAGTAGGGAGCTTTCTTTGCTTTAAAGAGCGAGTATTCACAGAGAAAATAGCAGTAAATTCATGAATGCAAGGTCAAACATGTGCAGTTAAACATACATCTTTTTTTCTGCTTTTTTTTTTCTCAGATAAAGTTAAACATATATCTTGAACTCTGATTAGGAACTTCGATAAAAAAATGGGAACATCAATGATATATAAATGCTAACTGCCAAAAGAAAATGATGTACAACGTTAAGCATGTGAATCAGATGAGAAAGCCAAATCAAGCTTTTGGAATGAAATACCACAATGCAATTTTACAAATGAAAAGGGAAGGTCAACAACTAGATATGGTCAATATCAAATTTGTTCAATCTGCAACTCAGATGGTTGATACTGCACATAGTGTTCCAACTTAACAGAAAAATTATTTAACATGAAGAAAACAAAGCTATACAAATGTTGATTTTCAGAAGAGGCAAAACGCATACAGACTCTTGATCACGAACAAAAACTATAAGCAAATTCAAACTTTCGCTCAGTGTTCATCAAAAGACCATGTGACCATCACAAACAAAACTCCTGCAAAAATACTTTTGGTAAAGTTTACATGGCTCAACGCATCATCGGATATAAAATAATATCACTAAACCATACAAATGCAATAACACCAACGGTTTAGCCTGCCTTTAAAAACCAATGTAGTTGAAGTTCTATAACTAAGAGAAGGCCACTATCATGTTTTGGTCCCATTCTACCAAACGGGGATCATTGGAGGTTAAAAAAAGAAAAGGTCATAACTTACAGCATTTTCTGATGAAGTACCCACTCTCGAGGCTCATACCAGCAACCACATGGTTGCGAACCAAAGATTTTTACCATGAAACCAAGCAATGGCCACTTGAGACCCCTTACATAGAAATCAATTGCGCAAGTAGTAGCAAACAGAATAAATCCGGTAAACAAATTATATCATTGACCCTACTTCTTAAAACAATAAAAAGAAAACAGGAATCTATGTAATCAAATCTCATCAGATCTTTGTCCGAACTCGATGTTACTAAGCATCAGAATAATGAAAAGGCTAACTCTGTATGAACAGTAACCATAACAAAAAAATTCTGCTAAAAGTAATTCAATCATCGGAGTTTAGCAATGTGACACATCAAGAAAGAGAAATTAACCTTTTTGCTCGCCAGAACTCTGGGTCTGCGAGCCGACATCTCCGTTCGCGCCATCACCCATCTGTGATTGCGAAGCTTTGGGTGTGGAGCCTCCGAGTGGTTGCGCGACACCGTAGGCCGGAGGACCCCTCCACCATGGTTGAACAACTACGGTGGAAGGAACCACACTTTGTCCGCCGGGCTCCACCAGATTCGTTCCCAAGTGTCGTGAGTCCATGCTCTGATCTCCCAAACTACGAATTGCAAATCTTTCACCAGCTGCAACAACAACATCCTCATGATCAACAAAACCGGGAAAAATAATAAAATAAAAAAAAAACACAACATTTATAAAGAAAAAAGAAAAAGAAGGTAAAATCACATGATAGAAGTAATGAATTCACAATATATCCAATAGATATATGATCATGTTTTTGGTAAAAAAATGGATTATATGGTTGTTTTTAATCAACAACAAGCTTACCCGGATTTAAAATTACAAAATCCTAACAGATAACTAAAAATCAGATAGAAATAGTAAAAACAGATCGGTAAAATGAAAAAAACCAAATCACTTCCCTTTGCTGAATTCAGTTGACGATTCAGAGTAAAGAGAGTGAAGTAATATAAAATTCTGAAGAAAACAAGAGCGCCAAAGAATCAAAACTTCACATTTAAGCCTAAAATCGCTGAAAATTCCTAAATTAGCAGGAAAACAACCAAAATTTTACTTGATCTAACTAATTCCAGGCTCTTTTCCGAACCCTAAATTCGTACGAAGAGAGGCGATTGTACCACCCCCAAAAAGCCTAATCACCTAGCGAATCAATTAAATCACAAAAAAAAAAGCAACGAAACCGTAAGAAAAAACATTAAATCACTTCCCTTTGCTAAATTCAATTGAGAATTCAGAGTAAAGAGAGTGAAGCAACATAAAAAATATCAAATCAAAACTTACTTAATCTAACCAAAACTCGTTGAAAATCCCTAAATTAGCGAGGAAAAATCCAAAATTTACTTAAGCTAACCATTTGCAGGCCCTTTTCCGGACCCTCAATCCGTACGAACTAAGGCGATCGTACCCCCCACAGACCCTGATCTCCCACTGAGCCAATTAAATCACAAAAGAGCAAAGAACCCCATTAAAAAATTGTTTTAAAGAAAATCCAAAACATTAAATCACTTCCTTTTGCTAAATTCGATTGACGACACAAAGTTAAGAGAGTGAAGTAGCTTAAAATATCGAATCAAAACTTAAAATTTGAGCCGAAATCGTCGAAAATTCCTAAATTAGAATAGAAAAATCCAAAATTCACGTAAGCTAACCATTTCCAGGCCCTTTTACGAACCAAAAATCCGTACGAACCGGGGCGATCGTACCCACCCCCCCCACAGCCCTAATCTCCCACCGAACCAATCAAATCACAAAAAAGTAAGAAGCAACGAACCCCGTTAAAACAACCCCCCCTAAAATAGGAACAAAAAGAAGAAAAAGAAAAGGAAAGCGCATCACGTGCGCCGAATCGCCGAGCCAATCGCGAGGAGCGCACGGGAATCGGGGGAACGAACCAATCGAGGGCCTTAGATTCTCCGCATCTGGAGTGGCGGTGGCGGCGCCCAATCGCGCGAGCTCCGGACGAGGAATCGCGCGCGTTTGGGGGAAGGTGAAGAGACCAATCGGAGTTGCCGAGGAGAGAAAAACCCTAACCCTAGAAGGACCCCCCCCCCCCTCTCTCTCTCTCTCTCGCTTTTGTGAATCGTCCAACCCCGAAAATAAAAAAAATAATAATAATAAAATAAAGCAAAAAAAAAAGAAAAAAGAAAAGGGGGGAGGGGGGAAAGGGATGGGGACACGTGGCGACTCCGCACGAAGGTTCCTCCACGACACCACCCTACGAGAATTTTTTATTTATTTAAAATAATAAAAAAAATAGAAAAAAAAAAGTTGAAAAGTTGATGAGGAGGTGTACTCCTTAGTCATTAGGGTAAATTCTATTTATTTATTTAATTTATTAATGGAAATTATTATATGGAAGTAGAGGTAATTAAGTTAATTTCACTATTGGTCCCTGTTATTTTCATTTTTTTGGTTTTCTTTTGGTTTAAGTCCCTGATTAATTTAGCAAGTTAATTTTGAAAACGTTTGATGACACTTGATAATAGGCTATGTTTCTTCGTTTTCCGATGAGAGCGTAGTGCGTAACACTTATATTTTAATCAACTTATTATGATATTAGTAATAAATATTGTTTATGAAAATGAGTAAATTATTTTTCTATTATATTTTCTTACGAGAGGTAACACAATCTTGTATCCTTATTTTGGGATAGCGTTTTGTTATTAAAATAAAAAATTCGATCATTTTGTTTTCAGAAACATATTTAGTTTAAAATGTGAAACAATTAAGTCTCGAATTTGAGATCTCGGATATCAACTATCAGGTCTTTTGTAACTTGCACTAGAGACGAGCGAGCGGTAAACCATCTTTTTTTTTCTTGAAAATAGAAAAAGCTCAATTTTCTACTGCTCTATTCTAACAGTGTTTAAAAATATTGGATGTTGCATACTTATCCCTCTCTACTATTCAAAATTTTTAAATTTATCCTGAAATTATCAAATTATCCTTCTACAATTCAATGCTATTAGTAAATACTAATGGAAATGAGAATATTTGAAATTTTTTTAAAAAATTAATAAAAATATTTTGGTTCTCCAAAAGTAAATAAGATATTTCTGAAGTTTTGAAGTGCATATTAGATATCATCTCTTAAAAATAATAATGGTTGGAAAAGACTTAGCTTAAATTTATATCTAAAAGGTCATCAAATGACTTAAATCAAAATAAAATAAAGGTTGAGTACGAAAATCAAAATTTTGAAAGGTTGGTTGGTTGAATCAAAGTGATTTATAGTTGATAGAAGTTGTATTAATTTTTTTTATTTTTTTTAGTATTAAAATTCCAAGGGCAAAAACGAACTGATAGGCCCTTGTTCTATTTTTAATATGAAAAAAAAACTTCAATTTGCCCCTCTGTGATTTAGCATGTTTTTACTTTTCCACCTTATAATTTAGAAAATTATACTTAATTACTATGTGGTTCTATTTTTGTTTCACCAAAAGATACTACCCTCATTTTTAAAAATTATAGGGTGATATCATGTTTAACAATAGATCTAATTATGAGGAAACAAAAATAAAATCAAAAGATAGTAAAGTGTAACTTTTGAACCACGGGATGATAAAGTGAAAACGCGCTAAACTGCATGATAGGTAAATGCAACTTTTTCGACCATATAATGCAAAGTGAAATGCGTTAAACAACAGGGGGCCAAATTAAAATTTACCCTTAAAAAGAGATTCATAAATATAGCGTGAAAGTATTAGCCCTTAAATTGATAGGCTGTAAGATTTGTATTCACTTTTTAGATATACAAATATTGAGTTTTGAGAATACTATCGGTAGTAAATGTCTCGGTTTACTACCGATTTATTTTCGATGATAGAACTTTCAAATCGACGATCGACACCGTAAAAGATGATCTAAACCATTTAAACTATCTGGATATCAAATTTTACACTTTTCTAATATTATTCTCTTGTCCATCAAGTGAACAAAAAATGAATGGCTGAAAATAAATATCTTTCAAAAAATGATGTTACAATATTTATATTTAAGATCTACAGTCTAGAATTACAAATTTTGTCATCATTAAAATTACAGATTTTGTGACTCTTTGATCATTTGGTTAGTGATGTCAGAAAATCATGAAAATTGATTTCTAGATAGTTTAAATGGTGTAGATCATGTTCAACGGTGTCAATCGTCGATTTGTAGCCTCTATCATTGAAAATAAATTGGTAGTTAACCGAACCGTTTACTATCGATAGTAGTCCAGTCAAGCTCTACAAATATCTTTCGACTACTGAAAATCCAAAAGAATTATGTGAACACATAAAAAGTTGGGTGTGCAAAATAGCTTTTTTTTTTAAAAAAAAAATAGATTCTCCAACTTTATTTTTTGAGAGATAATGAATGGGATAACTTCAAATACCACCCCTGTGGTTTCGTGCTTTCTCACTTTAGTGCCCTGTGGTTTAAAACGTATCACTTTAGTACCATATGGTTTGGTTATTCTCTTTTTGTTATCTTTTCGTTAATTTTTTCGTTAAATTAATGAGAAAGTTAAAACTACAGGATATTAAAATAAATATTCGATAAACCATATGTGGAATATTTGAAATTTTTTCTGTATAATTTAACGAAAAAATTAACAAAAGATTACAAAAAAAGAGAATAACCAAACCACAGGATACTAAAGTGATACGTTTTAAACCACAGGGCACTGAAGTGAAAAAGCACGAAATCACAGCGGTGGTATTTGAAATTATCACTTCTCATCTTTAGTCCTTTTGCCAACAATTCACTACCTTTTTCTAAAAAATAATTAGGCTCTTTAAATTTTTAATAAGTCATTTTTTTCAATCGAAGTTACTAATAAAGTAATTATTCCAGTTGCATTTATAATGCGACATCTCGTACAGCATCGAAACACAAAAATGTTTATCTCTTTTATACTAGCGCATGAATGGATTTATCATATTATTTATTTCTAATACTTTTTTTTATTCAGTAGAAAATAGAAATATTAAATTTTTTTAGTATTTTGAAACTTTATAAGATTTTGTGTTAGACATATAATCTAAACGAAAGCGCTTAAATCCAGTGAAAACACATAGATCCTTTTTCATTAACATACGCTTATTCACTATTTATTTTATTTTGATATTTCAGTTGGTTAAATTAAAAAATTAAATTAAATATGCTGATTAGCTATTAATAGTTAATTATTACAATTTTTCCGTATAAAATAGTTAAAATCTAATTTATTAGTGAGAAAAAAAATATAGAATCACACAAATAAGTTAAGATGCCATTCAAAATGGGGCTATAGGCCTACACTTAAATTAAGGGGGTCTCCATACATTTTCACCAAAGTAAAAATAAGGATTAATTACACTTAATAATGAGATTTTTTTAATTAAAGCAATTTAAATAGTATGACTAAAAAAAATTTAAGAACTAAAAATAAAAAAAATAAAAAAATTGAATACTAAAAGAAAGTGCACATACAAGGAGCTCGAGGAGCCTGTTTTTAGAATAAATTTATATTTATATTAAAATTAAGAGCAATGTTGCCTTTACAATATTTTTGTTAATTTTTTAAAAAACTAAAATTCAAGGAAATTTTTTAAACTCTATAATAGAGTATAGAGAGAGCATTCTTTTAAGATAAAAAGTTAAAACGTAAATTTAGAAAATATAAAAACTAACTAGTTTGAGATAGGGGTGGCAATCCAGCTCGATGTTCGCGAGCCAGCTCGTGTTCGGCTCGAAATGAGCTCGAGATCGACTCGCTTGTTTAGTAAACGAGCTGAACACGAGGTGAACTTTTCAGCTCGTTTAATAAACGAGCCGAACACGAGCTGGGGTCAGCTTGGTCGTGTTCGGCTCGATAACAGCTCGAATATATATATTTAATATTTATATTATTTATATAATATATATAAATAAATAATTATATATAAATATAATTTTTTATTATTTGATTTTTAGTCCAACCTAAATTAAAGCCCAACTCAATTATAAAAAGCCAATTTATACGTAAAAATTTAACCATTAGATCAAAGTCTAATGGATAAAATCTTATAAATTTATTTTCTATATATATATATATATATCTCCTTTTTAATCATTTTAACTTATTGTTTCTGAGCCGGCTGGTATTAACGAGCCGAACACGAGCCGAATTTTTTGGCTCGATACTTAAACGAGCCAGCTCGTGTTCGGCTCGTTCGTGTTCGGCTCGTTCACACCCCTAGTTTGAGACGCATCCTCTATGAAGCAATATATTTTTAACAAGTATAGTATAATTTTTTTAAAACTTAATCTTTTTATTTTTTATTTTTTAAATACATATTTTAGCAATAATTTCTTGTATGTCACTTCATTGTAGTATTCTTTTTTTTTACAAAAAAATTTCTTTTTTCTACGCTTATTTCTTAACTTTTATTTTTGTATTTTTTTTTTACTTATATTAATTTAGTTAAAATTAAAAAAAATCCGTAGCCCATACGCCCAGATGGGCGCCACGTGTAACAAAGTTTTGGAGCCCCGGGCCCCACGTAATTTTTTTTTAATTACATCATGGCGTTTCAACCTTTACCTAAATTTTTTTTTTTATTTTGGTCCCAACCATTTTTTATTATATTGTAATCAGATTTTTAACATTCTAAATTTATTACACCATTGGTCCCTAGACTTTCCCCATTTTTCATTTTAATTTTTAATCCCTTCTTCTGTACACACACCATCCTGCCAAATTCAATTTCGCTATTTATAATATTGAGTAAAAATATATCACTAAACTTTTTACAAAGCTTGAAAAAATTGGTGCTAAAATTCGTCTAGGGTTACTGGACCATGATCGCAGTCCGTAAGGCAGGACCTTTTTAAAATTTTTATGGTCTATTCTATCAAAATTTAATAAATATATTTTGACATTTGGGACCTAATTGTAATAAAAATGTGAGGATATTATTATGTTAATAGATAAAATAGATAAGTTAGGGAGCGAAGTGTAAAAAAGCAAAGCTAAAGGTTAGTAACAAACGTAAGTAAGTAAGAAACTGTGGGATAGTAACCGCCCAACCACCGTGGACACGTGTCGCTCAAAGGAGGCTCCTGTGGGGACCACGTGCTCGGAATGTGTTACACGTGTAGGCAAGGGCAATGGTGAAAATCTAATTACCTTGACCGCGCGGTCCATAGACCCGGTCTTCGAATATTCACACCTAGATTCTTAGAATATTTTTAATATAATATTTCTCGCTCCATTTCCTACCACATAGATATTCTCGTAACATAATTATTAGATTCTTAAGTTTTTAAAAAGAGATAGTTTATACGGTTTTTTTTTGACAATCTTAAATTTTTAAGAAATAATAATTAATTTATATTATTTAATATGTACCAGAATTAATTCTAGACTTTTTCAATTCTAAAAGCTATATGTTCGACCCACCTTCAACATTTAACATATTATATTCCTACATTATGTGCTTGTTTGGTTTACTTATTTTAGATGATAGAATTAGAATGAAATTTATTGATTCTGATAGTTGAGGTTGCTTTGAATTCCGAATTGATCTATTTTAAAATAAATCATTTAAAACCCTCTCTCACAGAATCTTAAATATCTATTTCAATTTTTATTCCAATAATAAACCAAATATTTTTAAATAATTTATCATTCAATTTTTCATTCCAACACAAATTAATTTTATTTTTTGTTCCTATTTCAATCATGAAACAAACATTGCCCTATATTCTTAATCATTTCCTTCTGTAAAGGTTGTAGATCTGACCCTCACTTTCAACATTTAACAGATTAAATATTTGCATTATATTTAAATACCTATATATATCTCATATTTCAATTATTCGAATCCTTTTAGATTTTTAAATTCCTTCATTATATTTAAATACCTATGTGTCTCCTATTTCTCCTTCACCTATATAACCCATTAAATTAAATTAAATAGATATTAAAGATCATGATCAAACCCATGATCTTACCAACCGACATAAGCTATTAAAAGATCAATCTTATAAGACTGAGCCTACAAATTTTTAATTAGATAGCAATATAGAGGTTGAGGATTATTATTATTTTTTATTTAGAGTTAATTTCATACAGGTCCCTGCAAACATAATGAATTACAAATATATCCCTACAAAGTTCAACTTTTATATGTTGTCCCTACAAAAGTCATGATATTTTTAAATATGTCCCTCTGGTTTGTTACCGTTAAAGTACGGTTTATTTTGTAACAGCAGATAAGTAAAATGACTTTTTTGTTACTACAAATATGTTGCTCCAAAAATCACAACAGCTAATATAAGAGGAGTAAAAATATCAAATTATCTCATTGACTAACCATGGTTAAGTATTTAACCTATGGTTAACTAAAATTCTCTAAAGAATTTTAACGGCATGAACATATTTGAAAAAATTAGGACTTTTATAGGAACAACGTATTGAACTTTGTAGGAAAATATTTGTAATTTATTATGTTTGCAGGGACCTATATGAAATTAATCCTTTTGTTTATGTGTTTCATATATGAGAATGGTAAACGAGTCGTGTTATGATATTCGCATAAGGGACAAATAGGTTAACCCAAATCTGGCTCATTTAATAAAGCGGTCGCTGCTCAAAACCTAAATTCAGTTCATTTATGAAACAAATTAAGCGTGTCAATCTGTATAACGTATTTAATAATATATATATTATTTTTTAACATAAATCTAAAATAAAAGGTAAGACCTAGCTAGTAAAATCTTAGATTGTATATAACTAAGATGCGTGTACATAGTACGGCATAATTGTTTTAATTTTTTTATGTTGTTACTCATATTTGTATAAAATATTTAGGTTTAAAACTAAACGGTTTGAACAGGTCATGTAGGATGCATACTAAACAAATTATTTAAGGGCCCATTTGGGACTGAGGGCATTTTACCGTTCATCTATGGAAACCAATAAAATATTTTTTTTCACACTTTTTCGGTCGATATAACGCATTTTGACAGTGAGATAAACAAATAAATATTTACTCATTAAATAGATGTTGAAGAACTGGAATCGGGATAAAACCCACAATTAATCTCACGACGTGAAGGGAGTTTATAATTAACTCTAATATCAAATTATCTAAAAGATTAATTTGATGAAAATGACTTTAAGATTAAATACTGATAAAATATAAAATTTTAATTACATAGCAACTACAAGAGACCTATTTAGTAGCTGTGCCATTATGGAGGCTAAGGATTTTATTTTTATTTGTGTGTTTCGTAAATGGGACTCAAAACTTCTAGCTAATATAATATATATAGTGGTCTTAGGATTAGGTAGGCAGGGTCTTAGAGGTTTATCTAAGGGTGGCAATTTGTGTTGGTATATCTTATACAGCTTTCAAATTTAATTTATTGGCTTAAAGGGATCAACATTCTACCCTATAGTGGGAGATCAGGTTGGACGGAGTCACGTTCGATATGGCGGGAGGTCGGGTTGGGCAGATCATGTTTGAAGTGGCGTGGGGCTGATTGAGCCGAGTCACAAACGAGACCCGTAGACGCTGTGTCTATATATTTTAAGTGAATTTATTGCATATTTCTAACAATTCGAGCTTTTAGGAGTAATGGTTAGTGCCAACGATCCGATAAGTGGTATCAGAGTCAGAGGTCGCGCATTTGATTTTCGCATGCCGCGAATTTGTGCAGGTGCCGAATCACGTTCGATATGACGGGAGGTCGGGTTGGACTGAATCATGCTCAAAGTGGCATGAGGCTCGAAGTTGCGTGAGATTAGTTGGACCGAGTCACAATCGAAACTCGTGGGCATTGTATCTATACGTTTTAAGTGAAACAATTACGTATTCGTAGCAATATATATATATATTGAGAGAAAGGTAGCACGTTATCCGCTTCGTTTATTTTTTTTAGAAATAAACTTAGCTGGAAATGTGAATCAACTAGGATTCGAACTCGAGACCTCGGGTACCAACCACCAAGCCCTTTGCCACTTGTACTAGGGACAGACGGTAGCAATATATTTAAAGTGGTATGCGATTGATTGGATCAAGTCATAGTTGAAATTCATGAGTACTGTGTCCGTTCACTCTAAGTGAATTACTTACGCATTTCTGATCGTGCGAGTTTTGTCCTTACGTGAAGTCGTCAGTTTGCGCCCTGCACATACTCTCAACCTTTCGAGAGAATAGCTACGTGGATGTCCCGCAAACCAAACTTCTTATTTAATTCGCACTTCCGCCCCTAACTTCACCCAATCAAACAACCTCGTGTCATGTCGTGCCGGATAACACGAGTCCGTGTCGAGAACAGTCAAGACTGCTGATTTTGAGAAGTTTTACCTGCCAGAGAGAAGGTTATGGACAGCGACTGACGGCGTCGCGACGGCGGTCACACGGCTGAGAGGTTTCTGCTGGGTGGCGGGCTGACAGCCCGAATATCGGGGGACACGTTGACGGCGTCCTTTTTTTTTTGGTTTTCCAGCCGTCGCCACGTTGCCGGCAGCAGCAGCTCGACGCGTGGAAGGATGCAAGAAGCCAGCTCACCATCACGAGTATAGAGTCTATAGACCGCCACGTTAACCCGTAACACTCCATGCCATTTAACGCAACTTGCTTCAATATAACTAAAAAGGTGAATTTCATATATATTCCTGTAAATATAGTAAATTATAAATATATTTCTATAAAGTTTAATTTTTATATATTATTTTTGTAAAAATTCTAATATTTTTAAATATGTTCATCTGGTTTGTTACCGTTAAAATACTATTTATTTTTCAACAGCAGATAAGTGAAATGACCTTTTTGCCATCACAAATATGTCCTTTGAAAATCCACAACAGCTAATATAAGAGGGATAAAAATATCAAGTTATCTCATTGACTAACCATAGTTAAGTACTTAACCTATGGTTAACTAAAATTTTCTAACGGCAATGACATATTTGAAAATATTAGAACTTTTGCAGGGACAATTTATGAAAGTTGAACTATGTAAGAATATATTTGTAATTCACTATATTTACAGGGACCTGTATGGAATTAACCATAATAAAAAAAAGTTAATTGCATACAGCTCCTTATAAACATATCGAATAATAAATATATTTTTATAAATTTTAATTTTTTATTTTTATCTTTATAAAAATTCTAGCATTTTCAAATATATCCTGCTATTAGGATCCGTTAGAAAAATGTAGTTAATCATAAGGAAAATACGTAACCCTAATTGGTGAATGAGTTAAATTTATCTTTTTACCCCTCTTATATTATTACGTAAATAATTTTTTGGAAGAACATTTCTGCATAATTCTAACAGTTGAGACTTTTGGAGAGATATATTTGTAAAGACAAAAATGTCATTTCATTTATCTGCTGTTAAAAAATAAATAATGCTCTAACGGTAACAAAGCAGATAGGCAAATATGAATACCACTGGACTTTTGTAGGGATATATAATTAGCAATACATATAGTTATAAATATAATAGTTATAAGTTATAACTAATATATATATATATATATATATATATATATATATATATATATATATATATATATATATATATATATATATATATATATATATATGAGTTGAGCTAGAATACTATTAATAGTATTTAGCCCATTTTGCTATCAAGTTTTTAGCCTTAGGATAAGTCCCTTTGATCATTCTAGCCATTGGATTAAATACTATAACCCAGTGGGGACCACTCAACCCTAGGGGGACCACTCAATCCTAACAAACAACTATTATCTCAACCCTACGATTTTTTATCCAAGGGCTAAAAAGTTGGTGGCAAAAAAGGGCTGGTGCTATCGATAGCATTCCAGCCCAACTCTATATATATCTTATTTGATTCTATAAAGTTGAGAAGTATATTTTAAATTTTTTTTTTCTTTAATATATGTGATTGTGAGACTATTTCTAATATAGAAAAAATATACTTTTTATTTAATAAGTGATTAGGCATATAACTAAATTTTTTATTTAAAATTACTCTCTTTAACTGTTGCAGCTGGAATTGCGGCTAATTTGGATTTAGTTCCAACTGCTGCAATTGGATCTTTTCATACAGTTTCAGCTGCAGCAGCTGGGTTCAAATGTATCAAACTAAAAACCAAATTTGAATCTATATTTATTTACAACTGTATACAACCAAACAGCCCTTTTGTTGCGGATCGATGCAGCTGTACTACAGTTTTAAATTTATACATATCAAACTACGATGTTTGGTTTGGTGGGCTTGAATTCAAATGATGCAATTGGTCTGTTTAATGAGGCTTAAACTACAGCAATTGGAGCTGGTCGCAGAATTAGCTGTGATAGTTACAGTGAGAAAAATTTAAAGACGAGGCGTGTCTAACTACGTAATCATCTTCCACATAAAAAGTAAATATATTTTTATTTATACTGAGCACATCTTTGGTTCACCATTTGAATAAAAATAGAATATTAGAATTTGATTGCACTGAAATAAAACATAGAATGATGAATCATTCAAAAATATTTGGCTTATTACTATTGGAATAACTAATCGGAATGGACGAGACAGAGGAGAGTGACCCAGGAAAAGAAGAGATTTTGAATAGTTTAGTTTGTAATAGACAAATACAGTATTCAAAGTTGGATTGTGGATCATTTTCATTTCAGAACGAAATAAAAATCAAAATTCAATTTCTATAAACCAACAACAACTATCAGAATTAATAAATTTCATTCCAATTTCAAAAAAATAGGTGAAAGGAATCTCATCAACCTGTATATAAAGTGATAAAATATTTTGTATAGTCCAAACAACACGCAATAAAAAAAAAACTATTCATTTGCATACAGTTAAAACTACAGCATCTTGCGACTATATGCAACCAAACAATCTCTTAGTTGTGGTGTATGAGATGTACTGATTCACCCTATTCAAGCAAAAAATTTACAGATGAATAGATTCTATTGGGATTCAAATTTACTTTTTTATTTTTTATTTTTTTATTTTTAAAATTAAAAGGAATACATCGCCTACGTGTAGTTGATGGGTCGTCTCTTGGAATCGTGCGGGACATACAACGACTTTGTCAAAAATGGAAGCAAATTTATTACTGAAATTTGATCAAATATATAAACAAATTAATTACTTAATTAATTAATTAATTACAAGTTAATAAGTTTAGCTTCGGTAAATGACGCACTAATAAATTATTCTGTACAGACCATACATCTCACTTTAAATAAAATACCTAACTAATAAAATTATAAATTCAGGATAATATAGCGCCTTTAAAAAATGGTTTGTTAGTGTGTTGTCTTTTAATAATTTCCAAAATATTTATATATTAAAAATTATAAATTAAAATAGTGTTATTGTCTCTTAAATAGTGCAACATAAAATATGATCGTGCAATATCAGTGCATCTTTGCACAAAAAGTACAATACAAATAGTATATACTTTTAGCATTTGAAATATATAACGTTTGAACTTTTTATTAAAAAGATTAAAATTTTGCACTTTTGACCGAATGTTGTACTATCGGAGAGTATATTGCACAATTTTTAGTGTATATTGCACAATTTAATTTTAGATCTTACAATATTCCGTTAAATAGTGCAACATTTTTTGCAGCATTTTTATTTTCTCTAAAAAAATTAAATTCTCATTAACTAGAGGAGTATATTTTAAAAATGTGCAAGATAATTTGATGTTTACAATTTTTACTTAAAAAATCAATATGTTGTACTTTTGACCAAGTGTTGCAGTAATAGATAGTATATTGCACAATTTCAATATATGCTATACAATTTGAACAGGACGTTGCATAATTTATAAATTAAAAATCTCAATCGGATCTAGCATTAAATAGATGTTATCTTTCTTGAAAAATAAAACTAATAAGTCATAATTATATGTACGTTTTCATAAAGAGACGAGAATCCTTATCTAACTCAAAAGTAAAAAATTAATATAATAAGAAAAAATAGTTGAATGCAGTTTAAAATTACGCAATATCCTTTTAAATCTTGCAATATTCTATCAAATAGCGCAGCATATTTTTAAATATTGCAGCATTTTTTGTTTTCTCTAATATTGCAAGTTTTGCATAAAGTGTGCAACTTATGTATATATATTGTGTAATTATTAGATAAATTGCGCAACTTTTTTATTTGTGTTGCATCATTTAGTTTCTTATTTGTATTGCAACACAGCAAACAGCGTAGAAAGCGAATGAGAAGTTTACAATTTATGTGTTACGATAAAAAAATGGATGTCGTATGCTCGCCTTGTGCACGTCAAAGGCCTGATCAACAAGCTAGCGCACCTTGCCCAACATATATGCACTTTATGGGTGGAAGAACAATTTGGCTATATTAAAAAATTGTGAACCAAATCTATAAAAAGAAAAAAAGTGATCCATTTTTGCAGAAACACGAAAATAGTGACTTTTTTATGCAAAAATGTCTTAAAATTATAAGAGTGACCAAGTTAGAGAAGACACAATTATTTGATATGAACTAATCATCATAACTTCACAATCAATATAGAAAAATTCTACATGTATACCAAAAAGTATATGATATAAATCATACATTCCACCCATTTACAAATTTATATAATTTTTAAATTTTAATAGTAAAAAATTAGGGTGTTTTACGAGTAGTGCGATAATATTGACTTTCGGATGGATGGAGTGTAAGATTATTTGCTTTTGAATATACAGGTAGCATTGCTTATCAATCAGTCAATCAATACTTTTTCATGAAAGTTCGATTCGCTGAATCTAACCAAATTACTGTTTGGCCAGATAGATACAATGCATAAGGAATCAATCAATACTTTTCAAATAACTGTTTATTATGAGTGTCACCGATTAGAAATAATTAACTTCAAATTATCAGTTGTAAATGCTAGGTACATATTAAATTTCCCTATTTTTTCACATGGATGTGAGATTACTATAGTGTTAATTCTAGATTACTCATCAGGTCCATGAAAATCTAGCTCACACTTTCGGTTGGCAATCTGTTCTACTAATGAGAATGAATAAATTTATTAGTATTAATATCTTGTTCATTTTAATTTTGGAAAAGAATTACGTATTGTACTTCCGTAAGAACTTTGTACTTTCTTTTTCATAGTGAAATTTTCTCCTCTTTTGCACGTGATTTTTTTCCTGCAAAGAATTTCTACATAACTTTTTTTGTTTCTTTTATTTTACTGTTTCTGTGGTGTTTGTCTATTTTGTGACCGACTTTTGACTTTTTTGTTTATGCGGTCGTCATAACAAAACACATAGTCCTTCCATACCACATAGTCCTTGTAACAAAACACATAGTCCTTGTATACCGACATATATTATTTTTTTCAATCAAATTTAGAAACATTGGGGGTCACAATAAGAATCTCACAGGAAATATTTTTGAGCAAATGAATTAACCTAAGTCAAAAAAGAAGGATGAAAATTTTTGCCCCACCCAATACCTACTAAAATGTCTTTTTAGGATATTAATAATTCGATTTTACTAAAAAAAAGGATTTTAATAATTTGACGAATGAGGGAAATATCAAAAGAGTAACGCTATAATAATCTCACTATTATATTTTAGAAGAACAATGCTATTTTAGTCTTATCAATTGTTTTTATTTGTTTGTTTTACTAAAATTCCAAGAGAGTTTTTTTTAAATGCTAGGTTTCATTGGTGTAAGATATACAATCTGTATAGGAGTTTTCATTTTAGAATAAGATAGTTTACACTTTTGGTTATGAAATTATGAGGCTTATGACATTTTAGTCCTCAAACTTTTATTTGTTATAAGTTCGGACTTGAACGTTTGGAATTATTACAATCAAGTCTCATAACCCAATTTAGTTGTCTAAATTTTAACAAATTGTTGATGTAGAGGTAATGTAATATTTCCATTATTGTTGCATCATCAAGAGTTGAGCTAGAATACTTTTTTTTTTTTGAGAGAAAGGTAGCACGCTACCCGCTTCGTTTATTTTTTTTGAAAATAAACTTAGCTGGAAAATGTGAATCAACTAGGATTCGAACTCGGGACCTCGGGTACCAACCACCAAGCCCTTTGCCACTTGCGCTAGGGGCGGTCGGTAGTTGATAGCAAACGGGCACTTTTGCCACCCATTTGTTTTCGATGATGGAGCTTCCAAATCGACGATCGGTACCGTTGAACATGATCTAAAGCATTTAAAGTATCTAGAAACCAAATTTCATACTTTTTTGATATTATTTTCTTGTACATCAAGTGGACACAAAAATGAATGGTTGAAAATAAATATCCTTTAAAACGTGATGATAGGAGTTTTGTAATCAAGATCAAGAGTATAGATCTTGTTTTAAATAGTTTAAAGAATTTTCTAACAAAAATTCAATTGATTTGGATATCTTTACACCGTTAAACAAGAAAACGTCTCATATCGACCATTAAAATTACAAAATTTGAAACCCTTTGATCATTAGGCCAATGATGTCGAAAAGCATGAAATTTGGTTTCTAAATACTTTAAATGCTCTAGATCATGTTCAAGGGTGCCGATCGTCGATTTGGAAGCTCCATCATCGAAAATAAATGGGTGGCAAAAATGTCCGTTTGCTATCGATAGTATTCTAGCTCAACTCGCATCATCAATGTCAATACTTTCACATCACTTCTATATCAATAAATTATTAATATTTAGTCAATTAAATTGGGTTGTGGGACTTGATTGTAAAAATTTAAAAAGTTTGAGCAAAAAATTATAATAAATAAAAGTTTGAGAGCAAAATGTCATGCTTCTCATAGTTTGAGGGCCAAAAGTGTAATTTACCCTTTAGAATGTTACTGATTGTACCTAGCACAATTGTCTAAAGATTTGATGATTGATATCGGAGATTCTAAGTTTGAAACCTAGTTGCTTTATATTTCTAGCTGAGATTATTTCTAAAAAAATAAACGAAGCAGGTAGCGAATTATTTTTCTATCAAAAAATATTTTAGAATATTATTTGCTAAGACAATTTTGTATATGTGGCATAGGATGGGCTTTTAAGAGGTCTTTTGTGTGTGAATTTGCATAGAGTGAACTTGAGAGGTCTTTTTCTCTCTTTATTTGTGATCTATAATTAAGTTGATTTTTAATTAAGTTTTCACAATTAAAATCCTATGGCTTCTTTGCATAAAAAAGTATTAGTTTTGCACTTTTGCAGATTTGAACTACTTTTGTTGGATTTTTCAATTTTCGTCTGAATTTTTAAAAGTATGACTAAATGCCATGGTAACATAGGAATCACTCGATCATATCTCTCCCTCCTCTCGCCCCTTTACCTCCACACCAACTTCACCGCCGTGTCCCCTTCGTGGTGTTGTCCCATTCCAACACCGTGCCTCCTTCGCCACCCTCATCTGTGACTCCTTTCCCTGTCCTCTGCCTCATTCCTCTTCATCCTCGCCCGCTCTCTTTACCCATGTCGTCTCCTCGACTTCGCCTGCTCTCGCTCCCTTTACTTCCTCCTCTTCATTCTCTCTTCCCTCCACCGACTCTACTCCTTCGACTCCCTTTGCTGACACCTCGTCCCTCCTCCCCTTCCCCTTCTCCCCTCCCCTTTCACCTTCCCTTCCCTTCCGGCGATGACCTCCTCGTCGCCGCCTCTTCAACGCCGTCAACTTTCGTGACCACCCCCGCTATTCTCTACCTCCTCTCTCTCCTTAACAAGGCTCTCCATACCTTTATCTCCTTCCCCGATGACGTCTCCTACCATGACGCTAAGGCTAAGTGCCTCAAGCATACTTATTAAAAAAATAAAAAATTACACTATTTAAAACTATGTTGCACTATTTGATGGTATTTTGCACTATTTTAACTATATATTAATTTTATCAAAAAATACAATATATTTTTAATTGTGCAACAACTTATCCAATATTGTAATATAGTTTCAAATAGTGCAATTTTTATTTTCTTCGATGGAGAAAAAATAGAGAAGAAAAAAGAAGAAGAAGATTTTCTTTAATGACGAAATAACAGAAAAGAAAGAAAAGCAGAAGGTGAAAGAGGAGGCAGAGGACGACAGGATAGTCGTAGCGATCAACGACAGCAGCGAGGCGGCATGATGGAGGTCTTCATTGGATGGGAAAAAGAAAAATTTTATTTCTTTTTCTTCTTTTTTTCTTCTTTTTCTTCCACCCTTTGTAACTATTCTCCCTACTGCGCCTCCTTCCTCGCCCTCTGCTGTAGCTGCAGCTCCCGCCTCGAAGCATTCTCTTTTTTCGTCGTTCTCAAATCCTACGACACCTTTGTCGTCGTCACCTTTCATGGCGAATCCCTCCGCCACAGTCTTATCTCCGCAATCTGTGTCATATCTGAGCTTGTGTTATTGCTATCGATGTTAGCAGAGATGTGAGGGAAGTAAGAGAGAGGAGTGCGGCATCAACATGGAGGCGGTGGAGTAGGAGGACGAATAAGGAGAGGAAGCGGAAGGAGAAAGAGAGGAATGTGCAAGGGAGGAGGAGGAAGGGGGACGAAGATAGAGGAAAAAAAACGAACGAGAGAGAGAAAGAGATGAAAAAAAGGAATAAAGGTAATTTGATCAAACTATAAAAAATTCACACATAAAGTGGCCTATTTTTGCAAAAATGTAAAATCAGTGTTTTTTAATGCAGATTTGTCATATTGTAAAACTAAACCAATAACAATAAGACATAATATCTATATTTTGAGACCCACCTTATGAGGTATACATGATAATTTAAGTATAAAAATAATAAAGAACTTGAGGTTAAGTACCCAATGGAGACATATCGAGCTCTTTATAGTCCTATAATTAGTTACTTATGCAAGATGCAACGTAACTAGTTCATTACGACAAGTAATTAGTACGTTATACTATACAATAATACAATAGTTTTACGACAAATATACTAGGTCAAAGACGTTACCTGAATTATAGAGCTTTTTGAATTGCGTATGTGCGTAAAAATTTGGGATAAATGTATAGACACCATTTGAATTTCATGTTGCCAAAACTAGTTTTGACATTGCCAGAGCAAAAGAGTTCATATCATAACTAAATATAATGTATATGCTCTGAAAGTATCAATTCCCTATATCAATGATTCTCATAGATAAGTATTCTTTTTTTCATTTAATATTTCTCGACAAAAACTTCTCTCATTCATCAGCTACCCCACGGATCTATTCCAAATTCATGAATCGTCCCATGGATTTTGATATTTCGATTGTATGGCGTGGTGTATACACGTTATGCAAAACTTTTTATCAGGTTTTATGGGCTAAGGGACAGTCGGGCCAATCTCCGTCCGGTCCGAGAAAACCTTTGCATTCCTTTAATCCATGGACCGACCCTTTCGTCTCCACCCCGTAGGAACTACGAGATCAGCCCAAGGACTCCTTCGGCATCCAAGTTTTGATCGTGCAACAACCATTCCTATCAGATAGAAAATGATCTTATGATTTTGAACCAATTTTACTTGGGATTGCCATAGATTTCAACTCCATATATATATGTATATATATGTATATATATGTATATATATGTATATATAGGCTAGGGCTACTATACTCTTATGAGTATAGACGTTTTTGTACTCATAATTTTCGGCGGTTGGATGAAGGGATGTGTGGTTATGATGATAGTGGTCCCCGATTAGAATGATAGTGGTTTCCTAGGGTTGAGTGGGTGGTTGGTTGAATAATATGATCTAACGGGTGGAAATGATCAAAGAGGTAGATCTAACGGTCGAAAACTTATGAGTACAAAAGTGCCTATACTCATAAAAGTATAGTAGCCGGACTATATATATATATATATATATATATATATATATATATATATATATATATATATATATATATATATATATATATATATATATATATATATATATATATATATATATATATATATAATTAGGCTAGAATGCTTATGAATAGTATGATCTAACGGGTAAAAATAATCAAAAGAGTAAATCTAACGGTGAAAAACTTGGTAGCACCAAGTGCTTGGTGCTATTAGAAGCACCTAGCCGGACTCTCTCTCTCTCTCTCTCTATATATATATATATATATATGAACTTTTAAAAAATTAAAAAGAAGCTGACGTTATATGTATGCATATAAGTTAAAAAAAAAAAAAAACTGAAACATATGCATACAAAAAACTGAAATATATATTAAAATATTTTTAAAAGAAAACACTTAACTAAAATAAAGAACAGTGCGGCTCGAATTCTCCAGCATAATGGGCTTGTCTGTTTGCCTCTAATAAGTGATTTTCAGTTGAAAATGATTTTTAGTTGAACTGAAGTTTATGCGAATTTTTTTTCGCTGATGTTTGTCTAATAGAAAGTTAATGGTTTTGGAACTGCAATTATCCTACCTTTTTATTTATTTTACAAATGGAATTTTACACTAGCATATAAAAACGTCAGCATCTAAGTTTTTTATTATTCTTCTTATTTCTTTCTCTCCCTTAATGAATTTCAGTACCATCAAAGGCACAGTCAATTACGGGACTCTCGAAAAGTGGAGTTATAAGTATATTTAATTTACGCCGAACCAAATAATGAAAAGTGGTCATTTACAATTGAAAACAACTTCACCTCTCTACTTTCAGAAGGTGTGTAAGTGTGTTTATTTCACCGAAATGTGGAGAGGGCCGAAGTGGTTTTGCCTGTAAATACCCATTTTCGTTGTTTGATTCATCGTCACTTCATTTTTGGTTGAAAACTCAAATTTCCGATCAATTACGAAAAAACAGAGTTAGAAAAAGCAATAAAATATTAATTATTGGGAATTTCAGCTTTTCTACCATTCACTTCCCGCCAAACAAACAACAAAACTAGATGAACTTCAGTTCCATAGTTAAAAACAAAAAGCGAAAGAAAAATAATTTTTAACTGAACTCTAGTTTATTATCCGAAAGTCTACTTCAATTTTAACTTTACCTTCTCAGAGAAACAAATGTAATGAAACAAAGAGGCCCAAAAGCGGGGTAGAGCGGCTAAATATGGGCCGTACACAGGCCCAATGTGGGCCGTGTGCGAATCGATCGAGCCGAGACCGAGACCGAGCCCGAGCCCAAGCCCAATTCGCGACGAACACGTCGTCCCCACACAAACCCTAAACCCTAAAACCAATTTCACCCCACCCCAAAACCTCGCTCTTTCCCCGTCCCTTTTCTCGCCTCCTCCTCCTCGGCCACCACCACGAAGCTGCGAGGGAGAGAGAGAGAGAAAGAGAGGGGGAAGGGAGAGGAGAAGAATCAATGGATGTGGTGGGAAGCGCTTCGGATGGGTCGAGGCAGGTGCGGGTGCGCTTCGTGACGAAGCTGCGGGAGCCGTCGCTGCGGGCGCCCGCGGCGTCCATCGCCGTCCCTTCCTACCTCACCCGTATGGGCCTCTCCGAGATCGTCAACCTTCTCCTCGAAAACGGTATCTTTGTTGCTCTCCCTCTCTTTCCCTCCCCTCTCAACTTGCAATTTTATTGATTTGAGTTGTTGTACTTAGTTAAACTAATGATTTTGTTCAAATCTAATGGTTCTACCTGCTATTAGCTGTTATTTTTTGCAGTTTATTTGCTGAAAAGTGGTTAAAGTTATTAAATTTGATGAAATTACAGTTCATGGTCGACTTTAATAGAATCCCCATTTTGATTGATTAAGAATTACTCAAATAAGTTGGAAAGTTTTCTATCGAAAATATTTTTTTTTTCTTGGTCGATTCTCTGAGTCGCTATACTTTGTAAAATTAAGGGTTTTGGTTTAATTTGATGACTCTGTTAGCTATGAGCTGTTAAATTTTTACAACTTCATTTGCTGAAAGTATTAGATTCAATGTAGCTACGGTTGAATTTGATTGATTAAGATCGCTCAAATCAAAAGAAACAAAAGTTTGAAAGGTGTCAAACAAGCAAAAAATTAAAATTGGGGTCTATTTCAGGATGGCCAGTAGTTGAAGGGGTCTCAGTGCAATTTTTCTGAATACAAATTTAGTCAAGCGAACACAGTGAATTCAACTTGGTGAATATTGTGAGTAATATTTAAGTGTTTAATTGAAAGAGTGATAAATGGTAATATTAGTCTTCCAATCTTGAATTGAAACTGCTAGTAGCAAGAGTGTTAGTGGCAATTATTGTTTTCCCAGAAAATAGCATGGTATTCTTGATGAATTTCAAAGAGTCTCAGTTAACACACACAAATTCAAAGCTTATGGTGTTGATTTTAAAAGTTTCGGTTGTTTTGCTGTCTTAGAATTCAATTCGTTTGATTTGAATCAATTGATGGCTCTTCTTTTACAAATTTGGGCTTATCATTTGTTTTAACTGGAATGTAGTCGCATGAATCACATGAAGTAGTGTAATGTAATCAAGTATGTTAGAGCAAAGAACATGAGTAAATTCTGTTATGGAAGAGCCATCAAATCGACCATATAAAACGAATTGAAAGGTTAAGTAGTAAAATCAGATTTTGAAGGCTGGGTAGTCATCTCAAATATGAGAGGACAAGAAATGGCAAAATGTGACTTTTATGAACTGTATGCTGACATATTGGCATAGTGGACATCAATTCTTATTGTTCCCTGTTGCTAGTAAAAGAATTAATCAAATCCAAATATCATTGAAGAGCAAATGAACTGAATAAAAAGAAGTTGATGAATAGATCAATAGAATGGTCAAGTTAACAATGAGACTTGTGACTGCTCCTTCATTTGAAGTAGAAACATTCTCATATTTTCTGGTGTTATTGATTATTGATCTGTGCCCCTTATTCACTGTCCTCTAAATATTGTTTAAAACAAAAATATTGTCTTTCAAATCCATGTAGTTGTATGAATGTGGTGGCTGGAAGTATGTTGCTAATTCATTTATAAAACAACTTCGCCAACGCCAATTGAATTTCCTGATCGATGAGTGTAGTAATGACTTTCTTTTGTTAGCTTTTGCCAGCCTGATAAGGACCACTAACTGCCCATTTGACAGCCATAAATAAGAATGCAGGAACTAAATTCTGAACCTTTTCTTTAAAAAAAATTGCAACAGAGCTCCTAGTTGAACAATATCCCAGACCTATGGTAGTAAAATCTTGAATCATAGTTGTTGAAGATCTTATATGGTGATATATTTAACAAATACTAGTTATGGTATCTTTCATAGTAGGTAACTGTTACATTGCCTGAAAATTGTCGAGTCTATACATCTAGTTCACTTTGGTAAAAAGAGGTGGATAGAACAGATTTTGTACGCACTTCAACTTAAACATGGAACTAAGAATAGATTGTTCAAAGATCTGGGAAACTAGTTAAGATTGTATTTGGCCTAGAAGATTCTTGTAGTGAACAATTGGCCAGTTAGAGTGTTTTTTTTACTAAATTCCAAGAGGTCATATGGGAGATTATTTTGGGGATCAAGGGAAGAGTTACAATTTTTGTTGAGATTTCTTAAACATTTATTTTTCCCCTGTTCCATTCCTTATCCTCTTATCATCAAATTAATCTGCTATTATGTTGTAACTATTTGTATAGCCAATTCCGAACACCAGAACCAACCTTTCGACTTTCTTGTGGATGGAGAGCTTGTTCGCATGCCGCTTGATCAGTTCTTGTTGGCCAAGGGTATCTCTGCAGTATGTTTCTGCTAAACATTTATGAATGCTCCTTTCTGTATTTCTCTTTTCCCTTTTTCTTGTAGTTGTTATTTATGTTATTACTGTTTTCATTAATTGCAGGAGAAAGTACTTGAAATTGAATATGTAAAGGCGATTATCCCTAAGAAGCAAGAAGATCCTTGTATCCATGATGATTGGGTTAGTGCGGTAGACAGTTCTAATGGAAGGTACAAATTTTCATCAAACAATGCAAATTTGCAACCTAAGTCCTGCAGGATCAAGTTATAACAACAAGTAATTGGAAGAGCTAATAAGCTGAAATGAGGCCATTTTGTATCGAGACGATAGGCCGAAAAAAATCCATTTGAAGCCTCTGCTTTTTAAGTTGTTTTTAATGGATGATGCTCAGGTGTCTGTGAGAATAGCAGTCATGATGCTGCAACTTCCCCTAGCAAAGCAGCTAGATTACCAATAGAAACCGGCGAATGTCGCCATATATATATATTTTTTAAAGCATATGGATAATTTATTTCTTTCAGTTCAACTATTCGATCAATATAAACTATACAGAGGCAAATTTGATTAGTTTGGGATTATTGAAATTTGTTGGAAGAGAATGAGAAATATGTCTTGGTGATGAGTGCTAAATGCCAATTACAAATTTAATGACTGACACCTTACTTTTGTTTATGGTTTTATTTGTGGTACTTTAGATGTGCTATTTGGCTACATAAAATCTTATGAATGAAAATAGAATAATATAAGACCACCTGTACTGTCTCACACCTTTGCATTTTTTGGCGGATTTCCAGTCTACTTTTCGGCCTGACTGCAGTATAATTGTCTGCCTGGTAGCGATTGTCGCTTATTGTTCATCTTCATTCTTCACTTTTTCCTTTTCTAGTGTCTAAAGTAGGTGGTGGTTCTGTTGAGACCACATTTTTATAATTCAATTTTTGGTTTCAGACTCTCTCTCTCTCTCTCTCTCTCTCTCTCTCTCTCTCTCTCTCTCTCTCTCTCTCTCTCTCTCTCTCTCTCTCTCTCTCTCTCTCTCTCGCTCTCGCTCTCTCTCGTGTATTTATGTATTGTTATCTTATATAGCACTGATGATACATGTTTATCATTTCCTAATTGAAATCATAACTTGTACGCGTTGGCAGTTTCATACTAACAGGGAGCTACGATGGCTTTGCAAGGTAATTTTCTTCATCTCTGAACTATCATTTATTTTTTTTTATTTTTTTTCGTTTTCCCAAAATTCAAGAAAGGAAACAAAAAAGGGAATAGGGGGTTCGGGGTGTGTGTATTCATATTGACATAATTTACGTAAATGTTTCTTTTTTCTTCTTGATTAGAGTGTGGAAAGGAGGAGCAGTGTGTACACACATTTTAGAAGGACACAATGGTGGGGTTACTTCTGCTAGAGTTATCAACAGAAAAGGTTGTTTATACTTGCACTTTTCTATTCCAGTGTGACATTTCTGTTGTAGTGGTGCTTTTCATTGAGGCTTTCGTTTTATTTTAACTAAGACTCGTTATTGTTACTTATTGTAATTATTTTTTTCCTTTGCACATTGCTGCAAGCTGTAACTGGAACCATGTGCATTTAATCATAGTAGAATATTCCTATATATTTGTGCAATCATTAACAGAGATTTTTACACCAAGCATTCCTGAATGTTTCTAGGACATGAGGGCGAAAACAACTTCTATCTAGCTACTGGATCAAAAGATCGTTCATTGAGGTTATGGAAGGTAATATCCATTGTCTAAGCTCGAGCTAAAGAAACAAGTTGCATTATTATGCTCTCAAAAGACTTTGCCCCTTTAAAAGTTTGATGCAGCTGAACATGTGGACCATCCATTGCGGATAGGAGCATACAAAATTCTTCCAGGACACACATCATCTGTTCAGAGTATTGCCTCCGACCCCTCTAGCGAAATGGTATAGATACTTCAATGCACTGGCTTGTCCCAAACAAATACTTCGTATGCATTTTCATTCGTAATGCGACTTCTGTCTTTTAGATTTGTTCTGGCTCCTGGGACTGCTCTATTAAGTTGTGGGAAGTCAATGGATCTGAAGCAGCAGGTGATACTGTCTCTATAAAGAAGCGAAAGTTGAACTCGACTTCATCAGAATCTGAAGAATCTCAATTGGAGGTATTTGATTATTGACCTAAAATGACGATTCTGATAGTTCCCTTTTTTTTTCATTTCCTGAGAATATGTTATGCCGCTTTCAAATAATGAGATACTGTTAATTGTACATGAGAGATGTGAGAGCTGTTTTTTATTTTGTGTTTAGGCTGATGCTTTTACTTGTTTGGTCTATGAAACTTTAGAATATTATAATATTATTTTACCATTTTATGTGTCATCTTTTTAGTAATGGAACGAAATCGTCTGGTTTTGAGTCAAGTGCTGGCAATATTCTGTTTTTTAAACTATCGAACCGCAAAGGCTTGGCACAGATTAGCTGTGCATCTCTGAGGGATCACAGATGCGTTATTATGAGCACTTGGAACAAAGAAGCTTTAGTGTCATTTTCTTAGAGATGTTACTGCCAATAAAGAATCGGAATCTTCATTATTGTTAAATGAAGAAAATTCTTAATTTCTCTTCCTGCCTGTGGAGCCCTTCCTTTCTCCTTTTCTCAGTTGCGTTTTCTACACACTGTTTTCTGGTTATATTTTGGCAACTTCGATATTGTACAACCAATGGAACTGCTTCAATATGATGGGAAGTAAGCTGACAGAAAGTAAAAAAGGGCAGTTGATGCTAATGAAACAAGTTTCTTAAGTCAGCAAATTGCAACATGTCGACTAATGTAATATCATATTGATTTATGTGAAAGGAAATAAAGTAAAAGAGCTAACTTAAAGGAGTAGTAATCGAAAATGCCATTAGGATAGAAGAGGCATTATCTGATGAACTTACATCAGGTTATTCACTTATGTAATGTTAGTTCTGTTTTAGTTTAGTCCATAGGCTTGTTCAGCTACTGATGTTATTTGTGATGTCATTTGCTCACACTTCTAAGTTTCTTGTTCTTTCAGGGAGCTGCCACATCGACCCTTTTGGGACATACACAGTGTGTATCCTCTGTTGCTTGGCCACATCCTCAAATTATATTCTCAGCATCTTGGGATCATTCTATCAGACAATGGGATGTTCAAACAGGAAAAGAGATTAGGAACATGGTATGTGCACAGTTGATATCTTGCAAATATGTATGATGTTATTAGGAGAATCATTAATGATGACTATATTTTTCTCATAAATTGTTAGGTATATGGCTGTTCCAAGCCCAATATTTAGATGCTCCTCTTTTCCTTTGCACTTTTTTAGAGATTTTGTCCAAACTTCTTATCTCTTAAAGTACAATATTGATAGCATAGTATGGTATGTGCTTTACGATGAACTTTGCTAGTCTTGTATTACTACGGCGTCTTAACATTCAGAACGTTAAGAGCACCAGGGCCCTTATGTTAGGTTGGCATTGTGAGTTTTAAGCTTGCGCAAATAATGTTTAGGTCTGTGGGAAGGCGCTGAATTGCTTGGATATCGGTGGTGAAAGCTCTGCACTTATTGCTGCTGGTGGCTCGGACCCAATTTTGAGGATATGGGATCCTCGTCAACCTGGTAAGAAACTAAATGAAAGTATGAGATCAATGAAATATTTGTCATGTCTTTCGCTCTCGAACAATATTAAGAGAGTTTTTTGCAACAGGAACCCTAGCTCCTGTTTTCCAGTTCTCTTCTCATTCATCTTGGATCTCTGCTTGTAAGTGGCATCCAAGTTCCTGGTTTCATTTGTTATCCACTTCTTTCGATGGAAAAGTAATGTTGTGGGACTTACGGACTGCGGTGAGATATAAACTTTCTATGGTCCTTTATCCTCTGTCCTGTTGTTCTGTCTTGTAGTTAATCCATGTTTTACACCGATCTGTTATGCCGTTTTTTGCAGTGGCCGTTGGCGAAAATCGACTCGCACAACGACAAGGTACTTTTGCCTTAAATCTTTCTTATTCTTCGGTGGA
The DNA here is from genome assembly GCA_016920855.1 of Puya raimondii. NCBI lineage: Eukaryota > Viridiplantae > Streptophyta > Magnoliopsida > Poales > Bromeliaceae > Puya > Puya raimondii. The sequence goes on along the minus strand of JABWPP010000044.1, from coordinate 2,068,113 downwards.
AGCTTGAATCTTATTCTTAATTGTTGTGGATGCAGGTATTATGTGCTGATTGGTGGAAAGATGATAGTGTGGCCAGTGGAGGCGCTGATTCGAAGCTCTATATTACTTCTGGGATAGAAATCCATTGAGATATGAGATGGGTTTCTTTCTTATGATCCCTTTAAAGGTTTGACATTCTAGCTCTACATGTAAACATTTTTTACTCCTTGCTCTTACATACATTCGCGCACTTGAGTGAACTAACTCATGATGTTCCTCATGTTTTTTTGCAGAACACAGTAGCTATATTATTACATAATTATGTAGTCTTGGTGAAGCATATTGACGTAGAGCACAAAGCGCGCTATTTTTTCGACAGATGCTCCATAGCAGATGATTTTTGCTCGGTCGCGGTATCGCCCGTGAAATACGGAAAGAAGGAACAAATAGATCTTTGATGTTAGTCCCTTGAGTTATCATTCCCATCAGTTTTGAATCCTAAACAACGTTGTATTTATTAACTGATTCTTGCTTGGATCGCAGTGAGAGCTTCTGAATTCGATCGGATATTTAGTGAAGTACTTGTGGAGATTCTTGTAACGCAAATTAACTCAAACCTTTTAAATTAGAACTATTGTGAAAGAAACTGTTCTTATTAAGTTTTATGCAGAGTAAAAGTCATATGGGGGCACCCTCAATTCTAGGCCTTTCTCAAGGGGGTTTTTTTTAAAAGATAATTTATTCTTATTATGGCAACCTCTTGTATTTAATTTACATTTCAGCCTATACTGCAAGTGTAACTGCAGGAAAGTTTTGCAAAACTTATATTTGTTTAGCTGGGGTTGCATTTACGTAACACAGTTGGATCTGCAGATGAAAGTTTTCCCCAGCTTTTGCATTTTAACCTATGTCAAATTTGGACGGTAGGCAATGTAGTAGTTGGAGAAAGTAATTTTATAAAGATAATTTTATTTGTAAACTCACCTCTTAAATTTTAAAAAACAAAGAAAATTTCTGTTTCAGGGTAATATAACAAATATGCAGATGCTACTATACTAAAACTACAACCTAACTTCAGAGCTAAATTACAGAAAATCTTTCTGTAAATACCCGTTTTTTTACTTTTTCTTTATGACTTTCAAAAATCTATATTTTGTCCCTTTAAAATTTCAAAAATATTTTCAAGAAAAACTATGACTTTCAAAAATCTATATTTTGTCCCTTTAAAATTTCAAAAATATTTTCAAAAAAAACTACGTTAATGGAGAGGACAAAATGACCAAATTATCCTTATTTTTTCTATAAAAAAAAATAATTCTTTAATATATTTCTGTCATTTTGAAAGATATTTTTGATATAAATTAAAAAAAAAGACGAAATAGTGATGGAACATTAACAGATGGGGACTAAATGCAACAACTTGAAATGTTGATGGCAAAAAAATATAGGTTTTTAAAAGTTAGGAAGGAAAATTTAAAAAACGGATATTTATAAATTTTTTTTTTGTAATTTAGCATAACTTTAATTGTGACTAAAACTGCTGTATCTCTAACAGCATGCTCTCTAAATGTATCTTATTTTCGACTATGCTCAAGCAAACTGCTCGATTTTACCAAATTCAATAAAAGCAACTACTGATTTGAAGTGAACAAATATCGGTTTGCAGTTCTGCAAACAAATATCAGTTGATAGCAGGTAACTGATTCGCAACAGATAGTCATCTAATTTGAGTTTTGGATCATTTCTGATAGAAGATAAGCCTATCTCATAGCAAACAATCAATCCTACATTAATTTACATAATTTCATGCATCATACGTTTCACAGTTTTTATTTAGCTAAAGCTGATAGAACATTTGCACACACTGATATATCAGAAACCGTATAATAACTCGGTGGCAATAATAATAATAATAATAGGCTAGAATTACCATCTTACTCTTGTAATGCTAAGTTACAAATAGAACTGGAAACACCTAAAACAGCTTCTTGTGCTCCAGTAGAACAAATGGCGAACTCCGATAGAATGGAACAGTTAGAACACCGATCAATGATTGCATCATCCTGTTTGTCACGCCCCGGAATACAACGAAAGCTCTCCAGGATACGTGCACTGACCTGCCACATGTGCCCCTCTAAGTCTAGCAACCAAGGGATAGGGAGCTATCTAACTCACGACTCCCTTTCCACGATTTCCCGCATAAGACGGCTCTGAAATAAAAACACAAAAACACGAGCGTGAGAACTATTAAGAAATATTTCCGAGCGAGTACAACTACCAAGAGGGGCGCTCTACACCACTAGGTCTATCGAGGCGTAAATAATAAGAAAATGATAATAGATAGCAACGGCGACAACAATAATAAATAATCACGTCCACTACAACTATTATGCCTCTACCAAATACAATGAACACTAGAAATAGAGTCATTTGTTCAAGTATGCATCACGTATCATATGATGTTATCGATAGTCACTTTTATCCAATTACGCCGATCGACTAAAAGTCCGGTCCTAGTTGGCGCTGCGCCCATTGTTTGAAAAGGCGCAGGCCTCAACGCCTCAGGGCAGCGAGGCGCGCCTCGTGGTATTTACGTTTAATGGGTCTAGGGCTTGAATTTTTCGGATCTCGAATTTTTTCAATATATTCTTAAAACGTTAAGGGATTGAAAGAAATTCCTAATTTGAATGCTTTCTTCCCTTTTTCTCTTTGTCGTCTCTCTTCCACCCCCCCAATGGCAAGAAGTAGCAGCAAGCATTTTAGTTTGAGAACATTTATACATGTGATTTCTTTGCTTTTTTATGGTTATTTTATTTTTGTATGGCTATTTGGGAATTTTTTAATATAAATTATCCATTTAAACTAGGTTTTTTAAGAGTGTTTATTTTTATTTTTGCATCTCGCGCCTAGGCTGCAGAAGGCCTTTGCGCCTTTTCAAACGCTAGCTGTGTCTTGTAGGGCGTTGCACAATCGCATGCGCACACACTTCGGCTCTCAACAGCATAAGCGATTCGATCAATCGCATAACCGTGGAGCTACACCTCCGGAGGGCCAAGGCCCGTGGTGGTGCGACCTCTATGTGCAAAAGTGGTCTCATGATCAAAGAGATCCTTTCTCAAAGTTTTTGATACAAAAGTCATGCTTTCATAATTATCAAGGCGTTTATTATTTCATGCAACCAAGAGGTATAGACTAATAAAATAATTCCTTTAGCATGTTTATACGTAATAGATGAAGCAACACTAGTTAATTAGCATGCTATTAAATGAAATCTATAAATATCTCAACAATTTTCCACAATCTCCTAGAATTGGGGTTTCAATGTTGTGATCATATACATCAAGCAAATGGAAAGAATACCAACGTATTCATGAAATATTATGCTATTCCAAGAAGAAATCGAGCAAATATGGGGAAAAAAAAATAGACATAGAAGGAGATCACCGATTTCGGGAGAGTGTAACCCACCGTAGGTCGGCGAAATCCCGTCGTAAAGTCAATCTAAGTTGTCGAGTCCACCAATCAACCATACACGAAGGGTTTCTATAGATTAATTTCACTAAAATCTAAAATAAACTTTCCTCCAATTGCTCCCAATTCACACTATTCACAAAAAATCCCTAAAAAAACATCCCAAAGATTTAACCTCCGTTAGGAGTTCAAATCACTAGCCTTACCTCTAATCCCAACTAGCTCCTCAATCCACGCGTCGTGACTCGAGGGTTTGGGTCTTCGAGATCTCCTTCTCTAAGGTTCTAGCTCCAACTCCGAGCTAGGTGAGAGGGAAAGCTTCTAGAGAAGGAGAGGAAGAAGATGATGATGGTGATTAGGGTGAATGGAAGGAAGAAGAAGAAAGAGAAAGAGGGAATCTAGGGTTTCCTCTTGATGGAAAGAAGTAGACGGGAGATATGGGATGGTGGGGGCATTTGTAGAGTTGTAACAAAACCAAATAAATCCCTCAACAACAAGAAATTGGAGCATAAACTATTTCAGCCTCAACTCGGCTTATTTTCGGAACACACATGGTTTTCAGAAAATGATCCCTGATTCCACTAGTTTCAGGAAAATAAAAGTATTTTCCTCAAAGACCGAAAGCTTCCCAAACTGACTCACTGCCATCTTCCGAAAAATCCCATATGATTTTCCGGGAACATGGCCATTTTTCACAAAATCCTCAAGAGTTTCCTCAGAAACCGCGAGTTTCCACAACTAATCTCTAACCATTTTCTGGAAAATGACAATGGTTTTCCGAAAATCGAAACTCTGGTCAGACTGTCTGAAATTGGCTCAAATATTCCGGTTGCGCTCTGTTTCACCTCAGATCACATCTAACTCACCCTAAACTCCGAAACCCTCCGAACAATATCAAACACCATTTAATACTAGAACTTCACTAAATTTGTAAAAGTTCAGTATGCTACACTTTTTGCCAGTTTTTTCTATGAATACAAGCCAAAATGATACAACAGGTAACACAAGAGGGTTGAAATAGAACTCGAAGTTTTACATTCAAATTCTTCACTTTACAAGTCTAAGCTTGATAACGAAACATATATTCTTGTTTACCGGGAGGCCTAATAAATTTGGTGTGTCACTCGATTGGATTTGTTTTGAAGAAGTGATTTCGAACTCGGTACGTACCCTCATATAATTTTGCTAAGTACTTGATTGCTTTGATACAATTGGCAACTTCAAAAGCACTACTCCAACCTTCATTATATAGATGATGAGAATTTGATCACACCCTTTTATTTGGTCATAACTTAGAATTCTAGGCTACATACCAAGGAAAGGGTTCTTCCTTCTTCAAGATATGTTATTAAAGCATAATCAACTAAGTACAAAAATCAGGTCCTGTGAGGAGTTTATCGTCTTCACTACGAGCACAGTAACTACGACCTTACCATTAATGTGAAAATAATATCAGGATGAATAAAGAACAAAAAAATAGAATCACCTGAATTTGAATTCTGTGAGCATCACTCCAAATCTGATGCTTCCTCTGTGTCCGTGAGAGGTAATAGAGTGCATATCCCAAGCAAGTGCCCGTTGAGACAAACATAATACTCCACACAATCATCGTAAGCATCCAATCTGCTGCACACGCTCCTCGGAATCATCTTGGCCTGGAGCATGTTCCACAACTTGGCTTTACAATAGGGGCACAACTCGGTTGGGTGGAATTTGGCCTGCCTGTCAATAAGCATTCTCTTGACTCTGGAAACAGAAAACGACTGAAAGATCCCGCGGAAAAAGCCCACATCGCCTTCATCCCCCTGGTCGTGATGCTCGCAAGGATCCGACACATACAGCACATCGCTTCTGCATTGTGGGAGCAGAAAGCACTTTCCTGATGTCCTCGAAAACCTAGTCTTCGACACAAAGTGACCTGGGACGTTTATGTTGTAAAACAATCCACCCTTGGTGCACCCTGAACAGTAAATGAGAAGTTTCCCGAGCGATTTCCAATTCCCATCGACATTATGACTTCCGCTCTTCTGTAGATCACGCATCATCTTTGGTGCCCTTGCAGAGCAAAACTCTTTCCATAGAACCCGTTTGGCTATCTCGTCAAACCATTTGCACACACATGACATAACTGCGATTAATCTAGGGTTCCAGTTTAGGTGCTGAAATATGAGATAAATTGCATCCTCGGTGAGATGACCCTTAAGGCATACGCATGTTGAAGAGTGTGTGCAGCGGTACTGCTTTGCCACGAGCATTGTTTCAACCATCACAGGCAAGAGATCCTCATAGCCTAGCTCCTATATAAATTTATAAGGAGAACATTTGTCACCAAAGTTAAGCCAAATTGCCGGAAATTTTTATAATTTAGACAAGCACTTCTGAATTTTGTTTACAATATGCCTTCTAATTTATTCCAGATACAACTATTTAACAAGAAAATAAAGACAAACAAAGGTAATGAGAAAGGTCTATCAACAGCACGATTCTGGGAGACGAAATATAGATTATCAAACACATCCAACAAGCACATGCAAGCGATTGTTTCCAGATGCAGTGCAACAGTATAAGCTCTCACACTTTTTGAATTTCTCATGAGACCTAATATATGCAATCTCTTCTAAAAGTTTTCAGTGACTCTTAATCCTGAAAGCATGCAATATCTGCATACATTTTATCCCCCTCTAACATCAAAGAATGATAAAGAAAGAATGTGAATAGCATACTTGGCATATTATCAGTTTATATTCATTCCGAAGTACTAAAAAACCACGAATTATATGTTCCGAGGGTTCAGTTCTTGAATCTAATTATGGCTAATTTTGCTAAAACAAGAGAGTTGCGGAAATTACGAGTTTGTACACCTGACTTGCATAGGATACCCATACACATTCTTGATCATTACTTCTGTACATTGGACCGTAAATCAAAACTTGAACACTTTTGAGCACATGAAGCATGATCTTTTCAAGGTATGCAGAAAATGTCAGACTTGGTTCTTCCAATACAACCGCATACAACATATCTTTTATGATAAGATTTCTTCCAAATACACAGAAAGAAACTGAATGATCATGTATATGTTAAATATACACAAGGATTAGTGAGCAAAGAACCAACTAGGAAGGATTTGTCGACCATTGACATCATAAGTATTGTGGATCTTAATGCGGATTGCGCATTTCAGCGTAAGTGGGATGACGTTAATAAGCCTATTGGAGAATCAATAACTACTAGAAATTGGGTATTAACAAGGTGAAAGAGTAAAAAAAAAACAAACACAAAATATTTGAACTAAGAAAACCACACAAGTACTCGCAGTGCATGCGATGTATCAAACCTTCCAACAAAGGAAGCAAAACAAGACGACATTAACGCTCTTTAATAAGAGTCAACTTATCATGATAACAAAAAGGATCAACCAAATATAAACTGTGCAAGGGAAACAAAAGGGCTCTCTAAAACGCTTAAAACCGTTAGACTCAGCTCCGTTTTACGAGATTAGGTCTTGAGACTTTTTCTTTCCCCTTCTCCCCTCTGCAACGACATGAAATGCATAGTAAATAGTTTTCTCACTTATTCGACCCTCTCGCCCAAACACTTGTACTTTGCAATAATCCCAAACAATACGCACTTAAAAATTGACGCCGCGTATTATGCTATCGATCAATCCTAGCTCTTTGACACTGTTTGGATTTCGGAATAAGATATTCAACGATAACATATTCAGTATTGAGATTTTTTTTTTCTTCTTCTTATGTGATTGGAAGCTAAGACATAGCATATTTCACCTACGAAATGATTTATTCTCTTATTCCAAAAAAATGACTTGAATACTACATGCTTCTTGAGTAAATCAAAAGAATGCATCATATAAAATATTCACGCATGTAAACAGAACCTTCTTGCGAAGGAATTACAGGAATCAAGAAGATGAGAGGATTGTTTGCGGATTTACTGAAAAGAAACAAGCAGATCAGATACATCAAACCCTAAACAGATCACAAAATGAAAGTGCAAAGAAAAAAAGAGAGGAATTTGAATAATCAACAAAAAAAAAAGCAAGTAATAAAAACTAACCCCTGTTTGTAGCAGCCCATACCTTGTTTATTGCTTCTTCTTTTTTCTTTTTTTTGGTGAAGAGGGAAAAGAAGAAACGAATGGGGAAATGTTGGGTTGGGGGAGAGATTTGGATTGGAGCCCTTGGAGGGGGTCTTGTTCTAGATCTTGTTCTTGTTCTTGATGTTTCCTAGGATCTGGGGGAGGTGAGATGATGATGATGATTTTTTTTTTTTTGGGGGGGAGGTTTTGTAGGTTGTATGAGAGAAGATTAAAAAAGAAAAAAAGAAAAAAAGAAAAAAAGAAAAAAAGGAGAGAGAAGAGGGGAACCCTAGAGAGAGAGAGAGAGAGAGAGAGAGAGAGAGAGGAAGAGACGTACTCTTTCTTGCAACGACAGCACAGGCTGATTGGTATTAAAAAAAAGGGATAACTTTAAAAACCACCTCTGTGGTTTCATGCTTTCTTACTTTAGTACCTTGTGGTTTAAAGTGTATCACTTTAGTGTCCTGTGGTTTCGTTATTCTTTTTTTTTATCTTTTCGTTAGTTTTTTCGTTAAATTAGTGAGAAAGTTAAAACCACAGAATAGTAAAGTGAATATTCGATAAACCATAGGTGGGGTATTTGAAGTTTTTTCTATATAATTTAACGAAAAAACTAACGAAAAATAACGAAAAAAGAGAATAACGAAATCACGGGACACTAAAGTGATACACTTTAAACCACAGGGTACTAAAGTGAGAAAGCACGAAACCACAGGGGTGGTTTTTGAAGTTATCCCTAAAAAAAAGGGATAACTTCAAATACCATCATGTGGTTTCGTGCTTTCTCACTTTAGTGCCATGTGGTTTAAAACCTATCACTTTAGTACCCTGTGGTTTGATTATTCTTTTTTTTTAATCTTTTCGTTAATTTTTTTGTTAAATTAATGAGAAAATTAAAACTACAGTATAGTAAAGTGAATATTCGATAAACCATAGGTGGGATATTTGAAGTTTTTCTGTATAATTTAACGAAAAAATTAACGAAAAGATAATAAAAAAGAGAATAACCAAACCACATGATACTAAAGTGATACGTTTTAAACCACAGGGTACTAAAGTGAGAAAGCACGAAACCACATGGATGGTATTTGAAGTTATCCCTAAAAAAATAAAAAAAAGGGTCTGCGCAGACGCAGACGGCAAGGAAAAATCTAGAATGCACCGGATATATCTTCAACCAGTAGGATAGGATTGTCCCCCTTGGATTGATACGTCCGATCATGATTAATACAAAAATATTTTTATTATACTTTTTTTTTTCAAATAGAGAAATATTATTGGTTTGTTACTGATAATGTGATATAAGTGTGACACAGTAAATTTTCTAGATGGGAAGAGACTAAGAAACCGGACTAACCAAACTGAAGGAGTTTGGTTCGGCTTTTCAGTCCCCACCCCTTTTATGTTTAGTTTTGTGTTTTTTTTTTGTTTTTTCCGTTCTCCTTTTAGAGGTTATTGGTTTCTAAAAAAAAATAATTTTTTATAATTTTGAGAAAAAAAATTTTATAATATTTTTTTCCCCAATTTTTCGTCTGTTTGTTTAAAAAAAACTAATTTTTCATAAAATTTGAAAAAAAAAAAAAATTGGATTTTTTAAGAATGGGGAAAAAAAAATTCTATAAAAACTAATTTTCCTTAGAACTACATGGGTTGAAAAATTAAAAGAAAATTTTTATGAAATTTTTTTTTTGAAACTTTTATTCACAATTTTCAGTGAAACCAAATAGCCCCTTAGAGATAATATCTAATATATTCATGATTGACCAAAATACTCTTATTGATTTTTAAAATTCTTTCAAGTATCCTTAAATCTTATAATAGGGTTTACTAATGGGATTTGAAATTTAGAAAAAATATTTTGAAAATAGAAGAATCAATTTGAAAATTTTGAATAGTAGTCAGGGATATATAAGCAAAAGCCCCTTTCGTTTGCATATGCCTCACCACTATTCAGAATATTTAAAATTCACCTCTCTAAGTTCAAAGTACTCTTCTAAATTTCATATCTCATTAGTAAATCCAAGATGAAGGGATTTCAAAAAAAATTTAGAAATCAATAAGGACATTTTGATCAACTAGAAATAGGTGAGTAATTTTTAAAGTTTTGAGAATATATTAGATATTATTCCTTTTTTAAGGCTAAAACACAGAAAAGTCTTATAAAATTCACTTTTGTATTCTATCTTCCATTTTAAATATTCTCAATTTTGTCTCTTTAAAATGCATGGATGTAGCATATAATTTAACACTGCTACTATCCGATCATTATATTGTATATAAATTATTTAACACAACTGATTAATTTACTAAAATACCCATTATATTTTTAAAATAATAAAAATATTTTTTTTTTTCAAATTAGATAATTTTTTGAGGTATTTACTAATTAACTTTCTTTTTCAAACATTTTTAAAGGCGAAATGAGTATACTGCTAGTTGCCCAAGTATATTATATAACGCATGTATGAAATAATGACGAAATTGTAATGGTGCTAGGGGTGTCAACGAGCCGAACACGAGCGTGCTGGGGCCGGCTCGTGTTCGGCTCGTTTCATAAACGAGCCGATCTCAAGCTGGCTCATTAAAATATCATGCCGAAAAATTCAGCTCTTATTCGGCTCGTTTATTAACGAGCCGAACACGAGCTGGCTCACGAACAATAAGTTAAAAGATTAGAAAGGATATAAATAAGAAATAAATTTACGATATCTTACCCATTAGACTTTGATCTAATGGTTGGAACTTTACAAATAAATGGACCTTTTTATAATTGAATTCGGCTTTATATTTAGATTGAGCTAAAAATCAAATAATAAAAATCTGTATTATATATATATATATAATTATTTATTTATATATAAATGTAAAATAAGTCCGGCTGAGATACTATCGATAGCACCAAGCGCTTGGTGCTACCGAATTTTTTATCGTTAGATTTATCCCTTTCATCATTTCTAACTTTTATATCATACTATTCAACCAACTACCCACTCAACTCTAGGAGACCACTATCAACCTAATCGGGGACCACTATCATCATAACCGCATATTCTTTCATCCAAGGACCGAAAACCTAATAGCACCAATGACTTGATGCTATTAATAGTATTCTAGCGAAATTCAATGTAATATATATATATATATATATATATAATATGTATTCCAACTATTATCGATCCGGATGCGAGCGAGCTGATTCTAGCTTGTGTTCGGCTCGTTTAGTAAACGAGCTGAAAAATTTAGCTCGTATTCGGCTCGTTTACTAAACGAGCGATTCGATCTCGAGCTCATTTCGAGCCAAACATGAACAGACTCACGAACAGCAAGCAGGATTGCCACCCCTAGGTGCAATGTTAACTGCTATAATTTTACATTTCAAGGAAGCATAGTAGATATTTTTAAAAGATAGGGGGATAAACTGCAAAAGTAGAAATAATTTTTTTTTACTAGAGAATTTTTTTGCATTTTAGTTTTTTTTTTAATTTTTTAATTTTAATTAGTTTTGTGGTTTAGTATATTTTTATTTTATCACTCTATGATTTAAAAAGAATCACTTTACTGTATTGTATCATTAAGTATGATAACCAAATATAAGATAGTAAAGTACTATTTTTTATAAACCACAAGGGAATAAAACTCAACATGCTAGAAGGGATGTCAATGGATACGCATACCCCAAATTTTATCCGAATCCGAATCCGAACGGAGCGGATTTATTTGATTCTAAACGGATATAGTTTCAGATATGGATATCAAAAATAAAAATTCGACGAATATGAATTCGGGTATGAATTTTGACTGTACCCGACCTGAACCCGAAACCGACCCGAACCCGACCACAACCCGAATTTATTTTGTATTATATATAATATCTATATAAATATGTGATATTATATTTAAATTTGTATTTTAAAAATTTAGATTTAATGTAATATAGTTTGAAATATTGAAAAGAGAAATAATTATTGCGGGTTCAGATTTTCGGGTTCGGGTTCGAGTTCGGGTTTCAGATTTTTGGTCGGGTTCGAATTTGGATATGAATTTTTAAAATCCGTCGGATTCAGATTCAGGTTCGGATTTCGGGTTTGGAGTCGGGTTCGGGTTTAGAGTTTTTAAAATCCGCCCCAAATCCGACCCGTGGACATCCTAACATGCTAGTGCCATATAGTTATTATTTTACTACCTTGTACTGTGTAAATTGTACTATTTTGATATTTTCTTTAACAACAAGTCCTCGTGATAAAATAAAAAAAAGACCATAAAGCAGCAAAGTAATACTTTTCAAACTATACGACAATATAATGAAAATGCGCTAAATCATAGGAGAGCTTATTAAAGTTTTTCCTAAAATAAATTCATGAAATTTTTTATTTCTTTTAAGTACATAAATTTTACATTTTCTATAACTTTTAAAAGAGGTAAGAAATTTTTGTTGTTCTATTATAATTTAATAGTTTTCATTAAATAAAACATATAATGTTTTAGCAAAGAGGAGAATCTTCAGTTTTGTTATGTACATTTTGCCGAAAATGCGTAAAATGCTATTAAGTTTTTCATTTAGACATGCTAAATCAAATATGCTAAAAAAGTAAATAGTAAAACCAAATTATCTTATTGCAAAATGTAACAATGTCCAGTCGAGCCCAAATTACCTAAAGTAGTACCCTTTTATCTTTCTCTCCACGAAAATAAAAATTTTGGTACATGGAGTGCTTTTTTTTTTGGATTAATTTCATACAGATCCCTACAAACATAGTGAATTACAAATATATCCTTATAAAGTTTAATTTTCATATGTTGTCCCTACAAAAGTTCTAATGTTTTCAAATATGTCCATACCGTTAGAATTCGTTAGAAAAAATTAGTTAACCATAGGTTAAATGCTTAATTATGGTTAGTCAATGAGATAATTTGATATTTTTATCTCTCTTATATTAGCTGTTGTGATTTTTGGAGGGACATATTTGTAATGGTAAAAATGTCATTTTATTTATTTTCTATTAAAAATAAACAGTGTTTTAACGGTAACAAAGCAGAGGGACATATTTGAAAATATCAAGATTTTTGTAGGGACAATATATGAAAGTTGAACTTTATAGGGATATATTTATAATTTACTATATTTGTAGGACCTGTATGAAATTAACTTTTTTTTTTTTTTTTTTTTTTTTTTGAGCAATCCCTCTTTAGTGTAGTACATGGAGGGTTTTGTTTTGTTTTGTTTTTGTTTTTTTTTGGTCCTCCCTGAGCCAAGCTCAAGAGAGTTGACCCCAACTGGGGCTTGGTTCGAATGCAAAATGGAGTCAACATTTCACCTTATTCTCTAGTCGTAAACAAAATATAGACGAGCTTGATCAGAGTCCAATTCAAGCTATGATCTTAAGCAAATTCCGAATTCACGATCTTATTTGACAAGCTTTGCTGTAGCTTCTAAATATTTAGTGTTGAGTATAAATTTAGATGAGAAGCACACTAATAAATTACGATTAAAAATTTCAGTCGCCCATCACGTTTTTTAAATTGTGATGCAGAATCTCTTTCACCATTTACGCCACTATTTACTACTGCTTTTTTCGCTTACGAGTAGCTGTGAATTGAGCCTTTAATTTATTTTGTTAATGCATTATGCACAAGCTATGAGAATATTGGTGCATGGATGAGGTGGTGGACCAGGTCCAGGAATTATATCTTAAACCTAGGTATATATCTCCCAATTATCCTCCACTATTTTTGGTCCACGTGGCACACCGAGATTATGTCCCTTCCACCCCCAACCCTATCCACCTCGGAAACCATTCATTCTCCCCCCTGATAAAATAAACCGCCACGTGGAGACCAACCATTGGCCACAAAACCTCCCAAAGGATAAGATAACAAATGCTCTACTCACAAGTTTTAGTTCATAATCAAACCAAGCTTGAGATTGCAACATAACAAGAAGTAGAGAGAGAGAGAAAAAAAATAAAGAAAAAAAATCAAGAGAGAGAAAATGGCATCGCTCACCGCGACGGCGTCCTTCGTAGCCGGCGGCAGGATCGCTGACCGACCGTCGACGAGCCGCCGCCGCAGCAGCCTGGCGGTTACAGTCGCGGCTGCGAAACCGCAGTCGACCCAAGAAGCTGCGAATTACCCCCCCGCGTCCGACGCCCGCGCGGTCGACGGAGGGAGCGGGGGCCGCCGCGCCGCCGTGCTCGCGGCCGCAGCGGCGGCGGTTTGCGCCCTCGGGCAAGGGATCGCGACCGCCGGTGCGGTGCCGAAACCCGGGACCCCCGAGGCGAAGAAGTTCTACGCCCCGGTCTGCGTTACCATGCCGACGGCGAAGGTCTGCCACAAGTGAGGGGCTCGAGCACCTGCATTTAGTTTGCTCACATTGATCGATGGGTCTGTAATTCGGAGCATGTATGAAAAATATATATATATTTGTGATTTGTAGCCTTTACTATTTGCCTTTGTAATTCATTTATGAATTGTTGGGGCTCTAATTTAAGTTCTTGATTGCTGATGAACTCGTGCAGTTTTTACTGGTGTTGCTGATAGTTTTATGTCCGTGCGATGCACTGAAATAGTAATCAATATCGAATATAGATAACATTATTTATGTAAGAATCTCCGAGACAGTAGTGATTAAGCCTAGAAAAAAAAGATCAAATATGTATTTTTTTTGAAGCATATAAAATTTTTAAAAAATGTAGTTATGAAATAGTTTTGTAAAACGAAGATATGGAGGAGAAAGAGAAATGCCTTATTCAACATGGTGATTAGCAAATAAGAGAAAAGTTTAATAATCCTATATATGATAATTAGGATTACTTATGGAGGGTACAACAATTGAGAGCAGAGATAATATAGAGAAAGAACATAAGTGAAAAAAAAAAAGGTAAAAATATATAAAACTTATCTAATCTATGAACCTTTTGAGTGATCTAAAACTTTGATTTGGGATATGGGCCTCTTGAGTGAGCCAATATCTAATGGACTATACTTTGGCATACTAGTGCTCCTATTACTGTTATGAAGTTTAGGTCTAAATAGAATACTAAAGAGAAGTGATCGCTCCTTATGTATTTTACTATTAGTTTCTAGATCACTTGCTTAGGAGACTAAAAAAATGGAGCACTTGCTCTATTCGCACACGCGCGCGCACAGCATGAGTCGAGTCGAGCCGAGCCGGGCTGCGGACGGTCCTGGCTAACTGGTTTGGGCTCATTTGTACCTATTTTTATTTTTGTTTCTCTATATAATATGTTAGAAATTCGCAACTTATGCTGATACCGGATTTTCTCTGATATCAGTTTGTTATGATAAAAGTAAAAAAAATTTAGTTCGTCTGGCGTGAAAATACAAAAAAGAATCGAGAAAGAGAGAAAAAAAAAAAGGCACACAAGTGTTAAATATAAAAATATTTAAACACCGGTCTCTAACAGCTTAAGCTTTTAGAGTACAACGGTTGTTTCACATGGTATCAGAGCAGGAGGTCCTGTGTTCGAGTAACGCCAAGCTCCAAGCATTATTAATTTCCTTCCATTTAATTCAAATTCACGTCATGGGCCTACAAAAAGTCTCAAGCCCAGAGGTGAGAGGGAGTGTTGAATATAAAAATATTTGAACATTCTCTAACAGCCTATTGGGTAGCTAGTGACTTGTTCACCAGACTTGTTGTATCGCTAGAAGTGACTGTCGGAGCCCCGCACGTGCAGAGTCAATCTTACTTGTAGGACAATGCATCGCATGTCTCGACCCACGCATTAAATTTAAACTTATACTTTCCATACTATTAATTTACTGCTTAACAGTATTTGTTCACTGCTTAGTATGAGACTGCTTACTATCTAATAGAATTAATTTGTTCACTGTATAATATATGATTGTTTACAGCTTAAGAAAATTTCTTTACTGCTTAATATAAAAAAGTTTAGAGCTTAATAGGCAATTGTTTATTATCTTATAGAAGTTGTTCATTGTTTTATAAGTGTTTTAAATCTAAACATATTTATATGATTTTAAAATATCTTTTTACTAAAAAAACGGAATTTTACCCAACAATCTATTTGTTAGATGTGTTTCGAATTCTGAAACCGTGAGGTTTCTTAAACCCTATTATATTTCGGTCAACCCATTAAGTTAAAATTATGTCTAACCTTATTGAGATTATCCTCATCTTATTTGGTTTTAGTTTATAATACAAATATATTATTTATTCTATTGATTTGGTGCGGCAGATGAGAGAAAGTAGGAGTATATTTTGAACTAGAATCTTGTGAGAAAGGTATATTTTATATTTCACTTTGATTATAATAAAAGTTTCCAACTCCGTCTTTACTCGTGGATATAGGCCAGTGACCGAATTACGTAAATATTTATGTGTTTTATTTTCTTATATCTTTCTCAATTCTCTTTTGATATTTTCGCGTCCGATGAGCTAAATTTTTTTCGTTTTCATCCTAACAAATTGGTATTAGAGCAAAACTGATATTAGAATAACTCGCGGATTCATAACACTATTTATAGTCTGAACAATTTAATTTTTTTATTTTTATACTATATACAAAATAGTATAATTTTTGTATTTTTATACTATAAAGCCAACATTTTAAAATATCGATAGTAATGGGCAAAAAAAAAACAAAAAATCATATTGGTCATTTGAAATGCTCATCATCTTATCGTTAAATTTGAACTCTCCAGTATATTTAGATTTACGTATTGTAAAATTCTAAGAATGGAAAAAAATGCAAGTAAAAAGACTAATGGACGCAAAGCTAGATTTTTTATTTTTTATGAAAAATGCTATATGCGTACTTATATATAGGAGTAAATCTTACAATTTATTCTAAGGCTTACAAAAATTTATTTAGATTTTTATAAAAAAGAATTGATTAGACTTGTAGAAAAATATCAGTTGTAAGATAAATAAAATGTAAAATTAATACTTAACCTATGGGCTATGGGTGTACAGACTGCATTGCTTTTTTCTCGTAGGAAAGACTGTTCTCAAATCAAATCAAGAGACCGCCTTCTCTTTACTTTGAGGGGCCGGCCGGCCGGACATCACTAAAAGGGCCAATCCCACTAAAGACACGATCTTAAAAAAGAAAAAAAGAAAAAAAAGAAAGACCATGTAAAGACAAAGGCCCTCCACAAATCATAACATCTACTCATTTTCTTTTGTTTGGCACACTAATTAATGCACCTCTCTCTCTCTCTCTCTCTCTTTATATATATATATATATATATATATATATATATAAAGAGAGAGAGAGAGTGCGGTTATGCTGTTTGTAAAAGCACAATTATGCTGTTTGTAAAAGCACAAAGTATTTGGTGCTTGTAAATTTTTTACCTTTAGATCTACTTCTTAAATTATTTCAATCCGTTAGATCATACTATTCAACCAATCATTCACTTAATCTTCTAGGGTCCACATCATCCTAACCGCACATCCCTTAATCTAATGATCAAAAATCTACAAGCACCAATAACTTGATATTTTAAAAACATAGAAACTCAACTTGATATTTTATATATATATATATATATATATATATAGTTGGGCTTGGATACTCTTAAGAGTATTCTAGCCTCTTTATTTCCAGTTATTTTCGATGTTGGGACTTCCGAATCGACGATCGGCTCCGTTAGACTTGATCTAGAGTATTTGAAGTACATAGAAAATAAGTTTCGTGATTTTTTGATATCATTTGGCTGGTGATCGAAAGGGCTCAAAATCAATGGCTGAAAATAAAAATCTCACAAAATACGATAATATGACTCTAAAATTTTGGATCAAAGATATTGATCTTGTTTTATATAGTATAAATAATTTTCTATCAAAATTTTACGTGATTTGGATATTTTTACACCGTTAAACTTGCAAACGGCTCACCACGACCATTGAAAATTATTGATTTTGAGCCATTTCGATCACCAAGCAAATGATATCGAAAAATCACGAAACTTATTTTCTAGGTACTTCAAATACTCTAGATCAAGTCTAACGGAGCCGATCGTCGATTCGGAAGTCCCAACATCAAAAACGACGTGGGAGTAAAGAGGCTTCTAGCCCAACTATATATATATATATATATATAAGAACTAGGCTGGAATACTATCAATAGCATCAAGGGCTTGGTGCTATTAGTTTTTTAGCCCTTGGATTGAGACTCTATATATATATATAGAATTGAGCTCCTATGCTTTTAAAAGCACCAAGCAATTGGTGCTTGTAGGTTTTTAACCCTTGGATTAAGAGATGGACGGTTAGGATGATGTGGGCCCCCTAGGGTTGAGTGGGTGGTTGGTTGAATAGTATAATCTAATGGGTGGAATTGATCAAAGGGGTGAATCTAACGGCAGAAAACTTACAAGCACCAAGTGCTTGGTACTTTCACAAGCACCATAGCCGGACTCTATATATATATATATATATATATGACTTGATCTATAGTATTTGAAGTACCTAGAAAATAAGTTTCGTGATTTTTCGATATCATTTGCCTGATGATCGAAAGGGCTCAAAATCAATGACCGAAAATAAAAATCTCACAAAATACGATAATATGACTCTAAAATTTTGGATCAAAGATATTTATCTTGTTTTATATAGTATAAAAAAATTTCTATCAAAATTTTACGTGATTTGAATATTTTTACACCGTTAAACTTGCAAACGGCTCACCACGACCTTTGAAAATTATTGATTTTGAGCCCTTTCGATCACCAGGCAAATGATATCGAAAAATCACGAAACTTATTTTCTAGATACTTCAAATATTCTAAATCAAGTCTAGCGGAGCCGATCGTCGGAAGTCCCAACATCGAAAATAACTGGGAGTAAAGAGGCTAGAATACTCTTAAGAGTATCCAAGCCCAACTATATATATATATATATATATCAAAGAATTTAGTGCTTGCACCTCGTGTACAAGTACATCTCATTCACAGCAGCACTAAAATCCAATAACTATGGTCTCAAAATCAAAATCTAACTCACTATACATATTGTATAAACTTTTAAAAAATACTTGAATATATAGAGTTCAGCTACTATACTATCAATAGCACTAAGCACTTGGTGCTACCACATTTTCTGCCATTAGATCTACATGTTTGATTATTTCCACCCGTTAGATCATATTATTCAATCAACCACCACTCAACCAAAGGGACTACTATCATCCTAGCCGCATATCCCTTCATCCTACGGTCAAAAACCTAATAGCACTAATAACTTAGTGCTATTTATAGTATAGTAGTCTAGTTCATATATATATATATATATATATATATATATATATATAGAGAGAGAGAGAGAGAGAGAGAGAGAGAGAGAGAGAGAGAGAGAGAGAGTGAGTTGTCTAGACTACTTAAAGTATCTAGAAATCAAATTTTAAATCTTTTCGACATCATTGGCCTAATGATCAAAAGTTTCAAATTTTGTAATTTTAATGGTCGATATGAGGCGTTTTCTTATTTAACGGTATAAAGATATGCAAATCAACTAAATTTTTGTTAGAAAAAATTTTAAACTATTTAAAACAAGATCTATACTTTTGATCTTGATTACAAGACTCCTATCATTACTTTTTAAAGAATATTTATTCTCAGCCGTTCATTTTTCGTCCACTTGATAGACAAGCGAACAATATCGAAAAAATATGAAATTTGGTTTCTGGATGCTTCAAGTGGTATAGATCATGGTCAATGGTGCCGATCGTTAATTTGAAGGCTTCATCATCGAAAACAAATGGGTGGCAACGGGGCCCATTTGCTACTGATAGCATTCCAGCTCAACTCTCTCTCTCTCTCTCTCTCTCTCTCTATATATATATATATATATATATATATATATAACTCACAAATTTTTGACATCAATCTCTTATAAATCATTTTCTCAAAAAAAACTTATAAATCAAACAGTAATACCTTTTCTACTATATATTTACTTTTTGAACCTTTGATGCCCATTTTCAAAATACGGTATGTTTTATGCATTAGTTAGATGTTTAGATGGTGTTGTCCATATCTATCGATTCAGGTTTTGATTTTAAAATTTTAATCATCGAATATTAAGAGGCCTTCAGTTAGATGTAATTATAAATTCAGTATGATTGAAAATGCTTGTGATAAAAAATATAGTAGTTACAACTATACGTATCTTGATTGGTTGAATGCAATAGAAAGCGTTGCAGCTACAAATAATCTATCTAATGTAGAAAGAAAAAATTGATTAAAAGATGATCGGGTTGGTAAACTTATTTTTCTCTTGAAAATTACTTTTAGCCAATTGGGACGTAGTTTTTACTTTTGTAAATGAGTCTCTTTGTGTAGTTCCAACTGTAACGGTTGATACCAAAGTAATCAAATTAATTAAACATCATACTTAGGAGCTGTTTGGTTTGATGTAAGTGGAAGGACGTAACTCAAGTTCCATCACTTTCGGTATTTATTTTGTTAGTCAAAAAAAATAATGTAACTCAAGTTACGTTAGACCTCTACTTCATTTACTCTTGACTTTTCTTTTTAAAATATCAAACTCAAGTTCCACCACACTCAACTTTCTCTAAAAAATTTATTAAATATTAAAACCTAAACACTACTTCCTTATGGGTTATAGTTATTTTTTTTTTTACAATAGGTTAAGTGTACTTTCAAACAATAATGAAAATTTTAATTATTTAATAGGTTCAATTTTATAGGGATAAGTTCATTACTATATTTAGGAGATAACGAGATCCACTTACTTACGTCAAAATAAATAATAGAACTCAAAAAATTAATTTCTCCAGCATCAAGTTATACCAAAATAAACTGAAGAAGTGATTGAATTTAACTTTCAGAGTATATAAGTTACATCAAAATAAATAACAAAAATATAACTACACTTTAGAAAAACTCAAACACCACTGTACTTGAGTTACGTTGGATCTGGAGATTCATCAATCTAAACGCCGCCCCCTTCGATGCGCATGCAGTTATAGTCGTAGTGCAATTATAACTTTATGCAACCAAATAGTCCTTTAATGCGGTGCGTAGAGCGCACGAAAAAGTCTAGAATGCATCATTTATATTGCTAATGTGGCATTCCTAACCAATCAGGTCCTTTTTCTTGGGTTCACCCATTTCATTATGGTTATTAGAAAAATATTTTTGTTATACTTTGCTCTCAAAAATAGAAATGTGATTGGTTGAGAATAACTGTTATGGTATATGTTACAGGGGTGCAGACAGTAAGTAATCTCTTACCTGTTTATAAATTGACTGGTCAAACATGTGCATTGAATTGAAATGACAAGGGGTTGGTTTCACCAACAGTAACAAGAAGGGCCACTTCCTCTTTCAAAAGATTGTAGGACCATTCATTCCTGTCCTTTTTGGAAACACACAGCCCCACCTAGAAAGATACAAATCGGCCCAATTTTTATTTTTCTTTTTTTGGAATCCCACAACCACAACGGTCATCTAAAAGATTGATGATGATGATACATATCCGAGGTTTCAAATTCGAATCTTAATTGATTCACATTTCTAGCTAAATTTATTTTTTTAAAAAAATGAAGCGGATAACATGCTACCTTTCTCTCTCAAAAAAAAAAAAAAAAAGATTGATGATGATGATGACGTCCAATTATTGTACAACATAACAACTTGAAGCTAAAAAATTCACTGACTATCTCTAGGGCAGACGACAAAAGCCTTAATAATTGATATCCGAACTCGTAAACTCCAAACATAGTTACTATAATTTTTAGCTAAGTTTTTTTTAAAAGAAAGGGCACAAAAAGGGAACTTGCGAGTTGCGTACCCAGTCCTTTTGATGATCGTATGTCTTACATATAATCTTGTACAGCTTTGAAGCAAAAATAAAAAATAAAAGTTAGGGTAAACTTCAATTTACTTAACTGTGGTTTAACGTATTTTTACTTTTACTACCCTGCGATCGACACTGCATTTAATTTTCCTGTAGTTTACCAACTGTATTTAGCGCAGTTACCTAAGGGCTTGATACTTGATGCCGAGATTTCAAGTTCGAAACTTAGTTGCTTCACATTTTTAGCTGAGTTTATTTCTAAAAAATAAATGGCATGCAGTCATGCACCCTTAATTTCTCTTAAAAGAAAGAAAGAAAAAACTATCTTGTGGTTTAGTACGTTTTCACTTTACTACTTTATGGTTTACAAAATTACACTTAACTGTCATGTGGCTTTATTTTTATTTTATTGTAAGAACCTATTGTTAAACATGAGGCTAATTATAAATTTTTATATTCTATTTCTAAAACTGTCTTAATTTAGTTTTTGTTCTCAATTATATTTTAAGCGAAAACGAAGTTACTGCAGGCACCTGATTCTAGCTACCGTACAGCACTGCAGCAAGCATCCATTAGCTCTTGATCCTATCAACTCATTTGAAACTCTACAATAATTTTATCTATTAGATTAATTTAGTTGTATATCGAAATTAAATTATTATAAAATATATTTTACTGTAAAAGTTTGTGCCGCTGTGATAATGCAAATTATGTTATTTAGCTGTTTTTTACCATAAGATTTATAGCAATAAATTGTAACGATTCTTGTTTGTTGCAAAAATTATTATTATATATAACTAATAGTTATCAATTGCAACAGTACTTATTATTAAGAAAGAATGAGTTTTTAGTATTCCTACCTTTTTTTCACTATTAAGTTTTCGGTCCTTGGATGAAAAATATGTGGTTAGAATAATAGTGGTTCTCTAGGATTGAATGGGTGGTGTGTATATATATATATATATATATATATATATATAATAAATTTTCTTTTGGGACTAGTAGTGCAATACATGCTTTGAACTTAGGGAAACATGTATAAAGAATCCTTAAACTTTAGCTCGTTTACAAACAGACACATAAACTATTAATTTTGATAATTAGACCTCTTCTACTCTATTAAGTAGTTCAATATATCTCTCTCCTAAATCAAGGTTACTTAATTACACAACTGTCTTAATTGCATGCTGTGCATATAATTTTGTAAGACTTAAATATATGTATATTTATAAAAAAATTCTCTTTCAATTATGATTATTAAATATAAGAATCAAAATTAAGTACTTCTTTTATACGCTAGAATAGCAGAGATAATTTTTTAGGCAAACTTTAATTTGTCCCCAAGTGGTTTATGCATTTTACTTTGATGTTCATTAGGATATTAATTAATTAACCATGAGTACTGTTAATTAATAAATTAACTAACTATAAATAATTTGATAAGTTAACAAATTAAGCTAAAAAATTAATATATTAATAAATTAATAAATTAATTATTTAATTATTGGTCAAAATATTAATTGATTAATCAATATAGATATTAGTTAGTACATAAACATACTAAATAATTATTAATTTAGCTAGTATTTTATAATTAATTAGTTGATTATTAATTAATAATATTTTACTATTAAATTAGTATAGGTATAAAGACAAGAAATTGTATTTTTTTTTTAGTGAAAGGTACCAAGCTATCCGCTTCGTTTAGCTGAAAATGTAAAACAACTAGGCTTCGAATTTGAGACATCGAGTACCAACCACCAAGCCTTTTGCCACTTGCACTAGAGACGGTTGGCTAAAGAGAAGATTTTTTTTTTTTTTTTGAGAGTAAGGTAACACGCTATCCGCTTCGTTTACTTAGCTGAAAATATGAATCAATTAGGATTCGAACTCGGAACCTCGGGTACCAACCATCAAGCCCTTTGCCATTTACGCTAGGGACGGTCGGTAAGAGAAGAAATTGTTATTCCACCAAAAGAGTGGAACAACAATTTTCCTCTCTTAACGGGTTATTCTAGAATAACCCATTAAGAGGGGATTAAATAAACTCATTTCCTCCCTCTAGTGTTTGGATGAATTAGAGAGATAAAATGGTCTATTCCCACTTTATCTTTCATCCAAACACTTTCTTATTAATGAATTAAATATGATATCGCCCTGTGTCGGACAGTCAAAAAAAAAAAAATATACATTTAAATATTTGAGGACGAAAAGTGAAGTTTGAAATAAGGATGGGGACTAGCAGTGCAGTTTACCCACATTAGGACCTCGTGCACAAAATCCCGAAGCCTCGTTGCTTCAGCTTGTTGCTAAATTCACTTTCTTATTGAATGAAGCGGTAACACGCTATCTTATCTCAAAAAAAAAAAAAGGACCTCGTGCACAAAACAATGCGACCAATTTTGTCCGTTTAAGTTCCAACCTGTGCCCACTTAGGTAACACATATTTAAGGCTAAGGGAGCAAAGAGCCACAATTCATCCAATTATTGTTACATGTTCATCATATTGTGTTTGTGTTTTTAAGTGTTGAGGGTAGGAGGAGGATGGAGCAGCAGCAGCAGCAGGGCTCATATTCAATTTTTGTTCCGCCGCCGCCGCTGCCGCCGCCGCCCGCATTTTCCGCGCACTCCGCTCCGCGATCGGTGGAGACGCTGGTGGTGATACTGGCGGCGATCACGATCGCTGCGGTGCTGGCGGGGATCTGCGCGCGCATCTGCGGCGGGCGGCATTCGGCGGGGAGCGGCGACCGCGACATCGAGGGGTGGGTCGAGAAAAAGTGCAGGAGCTGTCTGGACAGCGGCGTTTCGTCACCGCCGCAGCCCCCGCCGCCGCCGCCGCTAGCGCCAGAGGGGCAGCAGGGATCAAAGCCTGCTGAGGCAAAGAAGTGATGCAAGTGAGAAGTGAGCAGAGAGAGAGAGAGAGAGAGAGAGAGTAGCAGGTGTTGACACTCATTTAAGCCTTGTGAATGCAGTGAGTGTGTATTACTTCTTTTTCTTCTTTTTTTTCGCTTTTCTTGCTTCAGTTTGTAGAACAAAAATTAAATGGAGGGATGATATAATTAACCGTTTATTATTATTTTTTTTAAAAAAATTATGTGTTTGCATGACGTATGAACGATTGATTAGACTGTCTTTTGTTTTGCTCTGTTGTGACATTTTTTATGATAGGTCAAATTAGTGATGATAATTTTTGCTAGAAATGAACCCAGGAAAGTGTAAATGCATAAATTTAGAGGGGATTTATAAATAGAGTAATGCTATATTTATTAACCACTTCTATATTATTTTATAATTTATGTAATTTAATGATTGGAAAAAAATTTTCCCCATATTATAAATTATACTTATGTCTCTTTCCCCTTATGCCTACTTACATACAGAGTAAAAATGTATGAAGAACTCCACTTCAGGCGTTTCTTAAATTGCCCTCTCAACTTCTATTTTTTTGAAATTAAGTCATTTAGTTAAAAACATAAAAATAACAATAAAAATTTATCAAATTTATTGTGTGATTTTTTTTTAGCAAATAAAATTAGACCAGTTAATAGTTAGTAACTAATAGAATTATTAAATTTGATAAATTTTTTGATGAAATTAAGTCTATTTCAAAACGCCCTATAGTTGAGGGGGTCTCAGTACATGTTTACTAAAAAGTAGGGTAAAGTTTAATTTACTCCCACTAGTTTATTTTTAATTTACCATCTTGTGGTTCAAAAATTACACTTAAAAATTTTACCGTTTTATTTTTATTTTACTGTATACCGTTACACAAAGTTAAATAAGATAGTAAAATAAAAGTAAAAATAAAATGATAAGATATTTAACTCTGTTTAATCATCGGAAGGTTCAAAAATTAGTAGGAGGATCAAATTCTTGACTAGATCGAGTAGCCTAAAAATGTATCGATGGGCACCATACTGCCTCAATATTATAATCTGGTACCCATATATTTTACGGTAATACTTTAGTTTTTTGAAGGTTTAGAAAAAAAAAAGAATAATATTTAATATATCCTTCAAAACTTCAAATTTTTTTTGATGTATTCTTGATTGACCAAAATGTCTGTAGTGTACTAAACTTTTACACATTATCAAAATTCCAGTAAGAAATACTACTTGATACTATTTAGGAAGTTTTAGTGGAGTTTGAGATGTGTTGGAGTGGTTTGGCACGAAAATGATGTGAAAAATATAATTTTTGGATCAAATTCTGTAGAGTGGAAGGTCTGTTGCACATATCGGTACAGAAAAATAGAGTACCGGTACTCAGTAGAAATTTTAGCTAGAGAAACTTTCGGATTCTACGAAGCTTTTATGAGTTACTGGTACTCGGGATTTAGTAACGATACTAGCTTTGAAGTACCGGTACTCACCTGTACGTAGGGGTGTAAACGAGCCGAACACGGGCGAGCTGGGGCCGGCTCGTGTTCGGCTCGTTTCATAAACGAGTCGAACACGAGCCGGCTCGTTTAAGTATCGAGCTAAAAAATTCAGCTCGTGTTCAGCTCGTTTATTAACGAGCCAAACACGAGCCGAACACGAGCTGGCCCACAAACAACAAGTTAAAATGATTATGAATAATATATATAGATATATATATATATATATATATATATATATATATATATTATTTAATTTTTAATCCAATCTAAATATAAAGCCCAACTTAATTATAGAAAATGATTAGGAATAATATATATATATATATATATATATATATATATATATATATATATATATATATATAAAAATAAATTTATGAGATCTTACCCATTAGACTTTGATCTAATGGTTGAAATTTTACATATAAATTAATTTTTTATAATTAAGTTGGGCTTTATATTTAGATTGGACTAAAAATTAAATAATATATATATATATATATATATATATATATATATATATATATATATATATATATATATATATATATATATATATATATATATATATATATATATATATATATATATATATATATAAATATATGTATTCGAGTTGTTATCGAGCCGAATACGAGCGAGCTGACACCAGCTCGTGTTCGGCTCATTTATTAAACGAGCTGAAAAATTCAGCTCGTGTTCGGCTCGTTTACTAAACGAGCGATTCGATCTCGAGCTCATTTCGAGCAGAACACGAGCTGGCTCGCGAACAGCTAGCTGGATTGCCATCCCTACCTGTACGCGGATTGAAATTGCCCAGGTTGCAATTTCTCTTTCTATTGTGACCTATTTGGATTTTTGTCACACCTATATATAATCCCAACCTCTCTTTCACTCTCATTCTCTCTTTCTCAAGATAAATTTTGGCTAAGTTGTTTTCTCCTCCACCTTCATTTACTTCTTCTTCCTCTTTTCTTCTCTCTTTTCCTCCATTAATGTTCTTTTCCTTCTCCATTCTCTTCCTCAAAGAGCTTCAACCTTTCCAGTAGCTTGGAGCTTTCAATCTTCAATCCCTTCGGGCTCTAATTGAAATAAGCATTCATGTTTAGAGCCTCTAGTATGGTAATTTTGATGTGATTTGGAGATTTTGATAGAATATGGCATATTAGGATTTAATTTAGAGATTTTTTAATTTGAGGATTTCTAGTTGAGGCCTCAACAACTCCAATCGAAGTTTCGACAAGGATTAACTGAGTTGAGATAATTTCTCCATATTTTTATATGAATTTTGAAAAAATTTGAGATAAGAATTTTTAGGGATTTTGATGAGTTGGAAAATTACCATTAGGATAGGAGAGTAGACTCAACAACTTGGATTGGAAAAATAACAGAACTTCGTCGACTATCTGGTTGGTGCAACCTAATCGAAATCGGTGAACTCCTTCTATATCGTCTACTCCGTAATTGGTTCTAATGTCTTGTTAATTATGTTATTAGACTTCTAAATATTGATATAGAACACGACATTCTTCTCACATGCATGCTAGTAGTACAATCTACATTATATGCTTTATGACAGCTTTATGTTGAGCATGCTTTATATGCTAGTTGTTCCTTACTTCTTATAGCGTTTTGATTGAGTCAAGATAATTGAACTTCACTAGTAAAAACGGACATATGCTTGTTGGGACTTCATCACAGAATTTATGAACACAACATGCATGTAGAAAGAGAGTTGCTAAGTTGAGAGAACTTGTTGACGACCCTCGTATCAAATACCTTAGGATATATTGTTGTTGAGGATGACGCAAGAGAGCAAAGTTTGCAATAGACAAACTGAGTTCAATAGGCACGTGCTTGTGAGAATCGTTCTCTGCAAGCCAAGACTCTCCGGAGATATAGCTAACCTGAGTAAGCTCACCCTTAGTTTTGAGAGTTCATTGGGTGGCGGATGTGAGGCACGGTTCCGTATGTGAGGTGTAGAATACGGTCCATGAGACACAACTCAAGTTAGGACCGTACCTCGGGTTGGTCCTCTAGAGATTAGGTAAAATATTAGAATTGGACATCATAACATAAATTGATGCATAGTTGCAAAGTTGAAAATAAATTGATGAATAGTTGCAAAGTTAAAACTTATTTCTATTTACATCATGTATCATAGTGGCATCATAGTACTATATCATTATTACGATTTCTTTATCGCAGCTATAATTTTCTGTTTTCATTACTTATGTCTCTATTGATCTAGTAATGTAGTGTGCTCCTCTCGATGGCGGTACTTATTGAAAATTATATTTTATAGTTCTCACACCCTTTGGTTGTTGCTCTCTCTTATAGAGCTTTGTCTGCGGAGAAAGCTCGTGACCGTGGAAAGGAATCGCATGATATGTAAAGCCCTTCCACCCTGTTTGGAATCAAGTAGGTGTTGACCCTATTTGCATTTTGGAGAGCTACATTGAGATGACGATGTATTAATTATAGATCAAGTTCATATAATAAACTTGTGGGATGAAATGTAATAGAATTGTAATCTATTTTGGTGATGATGTATTGATTAACAGTGGCTTAAGTTCAGCTAGTTGTCATTTTTGCTCGTGATACCCACCAACTTATATTTCATCTATTATATTGTGTTATATAATAGTATTGAAATTTGTTGGTTGTTAGGTTGGTTGTTAACGTTCGGTGTGTACGGGGGCGATCTCATACACACTGCAAGTCTGTCCACGTACCTGAAGTAGGCATTCGTGTGGCCCAAGGTGTGATAATGTCCTTGCTGATTTAAAAAATTCATGCTTGTTATTAAAAAGGAAAAAATAATAATGTTATTCATACACCCCAAAGGACACTCATAATATTATTTATCTAATGGGTGAGATTGATTCGCTAGTCACATCATGCAATAAATAAAAACATCTCACACATTAGATTGATGGAATATATATCATACATCCTAAATGGGGTATATATCATAGATGCCCCTCCAAAACATTAAAATATCATAAATACCCCTTCAAAATATAAAATATCACTCATAGCTCTCTAAATATATAGGGGAATCTATCTTTCATATCCCTCCAAACATATAAATAAGTCACAAATACTCTTCTAAACTTCAAACCCAAAGCCTAAATCCTAAACCCTTTAATATATATAAGGACAACAACAATATTTCATATTGTAAAAGGACATTTATGGACGGGATTACGGGATATCAAACATCTAGAATCGGAATGGACCATTCCGATTCGGATTCTGAAGTTAAAAAAGAGTGAACCAAACACGCCCTAAAAGGGATGCTATCTGTACATCTAAAAATGAGTGTAAATCTTACACCTCCTCACTTAAAGGCCTAGCTTTGTCTTGATATTTCTTTTTATAATAAAACTTAAAGAATTTTCTAAACCCAAGGATAAGGAAATATAAGATTTATATTCTTTTATGGATGTACCTGTAGTATTTTTCTAAAATTAAAGGAATAATATTTAATATGCCGTTCAAAACTTCAAAAATATTTTATTTTTTCCTGAATGACCAAAAATCCTTGTTGGTTTCAAATTTTTTTTAAAATATTTTCTTTACTTTTAGGGTTTACTAATAAAATTGAGTTTTATAAGAGTATTTTGGATATTGAAGGATAAATTTAAATTTTTTTAATAATAGTAAGGGACAAATAAGCCAAGCCCCAAAATTAAATGTCTAATAAAAGCACTTCTCACCCGTTGTTCCTTTGCTCGTTGTCTTTTATTATTATTATTTTTTAAGGAAACCAGTTTTCTTAGCAAGTGTGTTAACATTGCGTTAAATAAAACTCTGAACAATTAAAACAAATAATACTGTGTTATAGAAATATTAGCACCTTGAGCTTAAAAGAGTTAAGCGTGCTAAGGTCAAAATAGTCCTAGGATGGATAACCCCTGCGAAGTGGGGCCACCAGTGAGGTATCACAGTTGGTATCAGAGTCAATTACCAGTTGGAAATGTGAGATGAAGTCTCGGCTGAGCCAAATTATACAGTAGGAAGAGCGAGACTCTCATACCAATGACTGTTGTGGGTAGAGCGCGGCTCCCTCACAAGGTCGGTTAAGGCTGGCGAGACGAGTCTCACATCGCCTGATACTTATGAGTCTGAGCCTGACGAGAACGTCATAGCTTAAAGGGAAAGAGAATGTGAGATCCCAGATAGCCTTTATATAAAATATAATAAGACTAAACCTCTTATCCCCGGCTATAACATTTTAGGTGATGGCTAGGTCCAAAAAGTTAAAAGAGTTAAGCGTGCTAGGATTAGAGTAGTCATAGAATGGATGACTCCCTTGAAAAGTTGGGCGTCACATTGGATAATTGTGCAGATACTGCGGAGAGAGGGGGAGAGGGGGACGGAGGCCGGATTATTTGAAAACTGTAAATACTGTGTATTGTCTTTTTATGAATAGCTCAAACTGCTGGAATTGTAATTAGCTCACCCAATGATCCAATACCTTAGATCCCTTAAAGTAACTTTTTAATTTCTCATTTGAACAAAAATATATCCGTAACAGCCATTAAATAGTGAAACAAAGTGGGGCCCGTCAACGGACCGAACACGAGCAAGTTAGGAGGGCTTGCGTTCGTTCATTTAGTAAACGAGCCGAATACGAGCTGGCTTTTTAAAATGTCGAGTAGAAAAATCAAGCTTGTGTTCGGCCCGTTTATTAACGAGTTGTACACGAGCTGGCTCGCGAACAACAAATTAGATTTTCACCTCTACTATTGGATAAAAAGTTAAAAAAAAATTAAAAAAATATAAACTTAATCTAATAATTAAAATTTACAAAATATAAGTTTCTTTATAATATGTATATATATTCGAGCTATATAGAGCCGAACACAAGTGAGCTGACTCCAGCTCGTGTTCGGCTCGTTAAGATTTCGAGCTGAAAATTCAACTCGTGTTCGACTAGTTTATTAAAAGAGTCGATCGATCTCGAGCTCATTTTGAACTGAATATAGGCTAGTTCGCAAACGAGCTGGATTGCGAGCCCTAACTGTTACCTAGATATTATATATAGAGGTATCTTGATGCTTGGCCTAGACATTTTAAAGAGGGACCTTGATTATTGGATTGACTTGGTAAACATCATATATAACTGGTTTGTTTTTTCCCCAATTCCATCAAAATCAATAAAAAACTAATTACATGTTACAATTTTAGCACAAAAACACTAGTTAATCTAACATTAGAAAGGCATGAACTCCTCGTCGATGATTTTTAACCGCTTCCTCACATCATGCTGCTGCACGACGAGGACCGACGCCGTGACCGAGAACTCCGACGAGGCGAGGATGTCGCCGACGGGCCCTATCTCGGGGCACTCCGCCCACTCCGCTAGCCCGTCCGTGATCACCGAATTACGAGTCCTCCCCTGCCCGACGACGAACAGCTGGTACTGACCCTCCAGCGACCGCAGGACCTTCACTATCTCCGCGCCGTCGCAGACATGCTTCTCGACGTAGCCCGCCGCCTTGTTCGCCACGTACCGCTCGTAGAATTCCGTGAAGTACTCGTCGTCTGCGCGCGTTTGAGCGTCCTCCTCGGAGGAAGCGAAAGCCGCCGTCCTCGCGGAAGCGCGGGCGCGCGCTGCGGCGTCGGGGAGGAACCGGATCACGGTGAGCTGGATGCCGGGGTGCCGGGACATGCGCGCCGCCACGGTCAGCGCCTCGCGGTCGTCGGCGCCCCCGATGAAGATGGCGACCGCGTTTTGCGCCGCTTCGGAGAGCGAGGATTTGTTCACTCGGCCTTGCCCACGGTCGACGAGAATTCCGACCGAGCACGGCGCGTATTGCAGAACCTGCACGGAGAGTTTTCAGGTCATGGAGTGTTCGAAGCAACAGTATACTACAAGAAAATCTCAATATAATTAAGAACGTTTTTTTAGACAGCGTTCGAGGAAGCGTCCACAAGCGTCCCTACAATATAGCAAATACCGACGCTTTAGAAAAGCATCGTCATATGAACACTCTATTGTATCTAAGTGTCAGAATTTTAAAAAATTATGACGCTTTAAAGCGTTAGAATATATTTTACCGACGTTTGTCATAAACGTTGGTATAATACATGACAACTCTTTATTTGCCAACATTTTAACTGACGCTTTTAAATGTAACGCTAGGTTATATTGAGACACTTTTGAGCATCGTTAATATGTAAAAAAAATATTCTTAAATGTTAATTTTTTTTTTGTAATAATTACGAAATTAGCTAGGAGTTTTCACCTTCTGGTTAACTTGTCTATGACCTGGGTGCCCTAAGTCCATAGATCCATCAGGTCTCTGTCTCTTGTGGAAGGGCAACACAATGAGCGCCGCCAGTACATCCTCGGCATAGCTGCATATATCTTGGTGCATGTCGGAGAAGGCGGAGACGGCAAGTAGGCGTCGAGTTTTCACGCCATCGTTGCCGTCCTGCTGTTGGTACGCGACAAGTGCCTCCCCTACCAGCTTCCGAAACTCTACCACACTCTCGTCTCCGACGGTGACTACATCTTGCCCGTCGCCTTTTACTAGGGTCGCAGCCGCCCGGTCGGTCATCTCGACCATGTCGATCGCGTACACCGTCAAATCTCGCGGCCCCGAGCCCCACCGCACCGACTCGATAAAGTTTAACGTCATCGGTATGTTGTCCACCGCGTATAGCCCCATCATTATCCGCACATCGCTCGCCGGATCGAGGAACTGAAGCCCCATCAGCCGCCGCTTCACCCGCTGCCGAGACCGGGCTGCTATTGTGACGCCCACCAACGGTGTCAGCATTGCCGTCCCGATCACCGTGAACAAAATTGCCACGAATAACTGATCACTAATCATGGCACTATTCTAGGGAAATAAGGCCAAAAAAATAAAATAATAATGTGCATTATCACAACGGCGCAAACTGTTGTAATAAAATATATTTTGTAATAATTTAACTTTCGATACAATTAAACTGATGTGCTTGCGGACTTACGGTTGCTTGGTATGCGAAGAAGACATGATAGTATCCTTTGATATTGAGGAGCAGACCTAAGGCCAGCGACTCGAGCCAATTGAGTCCCTCAGAGCGGCCTGCAGCAAGAGTCCCCAAGACCTTTCCAACGGCCGCAGTTGTACTAAGAATCAATAGCTTAGCCCATGACAGAGGAGTGTCGATCACGTAATCGCTCTTCGACAATCCAGCGACATTCCCGTCGTTCCTCAAGGAAAGACACACAAAGCAGACGTAGAGCGGAAGGATTACAGTGCTAAGCAGCAGGTTGATGTTGTTGACAAGCAGTCTCGATGCCCTCCCTTGCCGTGGCAGCGCTAAACCAATCAGAAAGACGGCCATGTTGACGTCGCCGTGCAGCTTCGTGGCTACACCGCACAGCGCGAGAATCATCACCGCCACCCCCGCAACATCCACGCCCTTCACGCGCTTCCCCTCGGGATTCCGCTCGCTGATCCAGTCCATGATAGGCTTTGCTACTCTTACTATCAAAGCCATTTCGACTATAAGGCCGAGCAAGCAAGAGAGTGTTTTGATTTTCCGATGGCCGCTGTTCAACAACATCGCCCCGACAGACGTTAAGAAGGTCGAAACCATGTCGGTGTGAATGCCGGCTCCGATGGCGAGGCGGCCTACGCGAGTGTTGGAGATTTTGAGTTCGGTGGCGAGACGAGTGAGGATAGGGGAGGCCGTGTTAGCGAGGCCGGCGATCAGGCCGAGTCGCGAGCGCAAGTACATCGAACCTGCATTCCGCTCTTCTCCCCCGTCTACATTTCCCGCATTGCTAGATTCCACAAGAACAGAGCTAAAAAGCGCACCGACGATCACCGTAGAAAGCATGCTCACGTAGCCGATGATGGTGTCGGACCGGGGGGATTCGAAAACCGTGAGGGGGTCCATCTCTAGGCCTAGAGCAAACATGTAGGCAGTGAAGCAGTAATGCCCTAAATTCTGGAGAATCATGGTTATATAGGGGCCGAAGCTCTCTCGAAGAAACCGCACTTTTCCTATCAGAATCGCGACCTGCGATCGATATAGCAACCGTTAGGTTTTATTCGATCTCTTCATCGAAAATATTCTTCGAATTCGCCAAATTCGACAAACAAATTATATATACTAAAATGGAGGGTGCGAAGAATTTTACTCACAACTAAATCGGCGAAGATCCGCGGCTGGTAAAGTCGCCGAACAGCCGAGTAGAGGAGTTTGCTGGATATGAGGATGAAGAAAAAGTGCGCCAGCAAGACAGGGTAGGAGGAGCTAACGGACGATCGCAGCAACTGACAGTGCTGCGCCTCTATAATCGCCGTAAAGTTGGTTGGCGGTGAAAGATTTAACGTAGACATACTCGTGCTAGTGCCGCAGCAAATTTATTCTTTTTTCAAATGACACGACTTCGTAATGATTCGCGCTGCACCGACACAACCCTATCCATCTACGCCCGTGCGCTCGAGATACGACGTCAATAAGAAAACATAAGCAAATGAAGATAAGTTTGCGAGCTTCGATTACCCAATTCGAATTCACGCGATGGAGTCCGTCGCCTGGACGAAAGCGAGCTTCTATTACACCGGTTTGAATTCGAATTCCAGTTCTGGAGCAAGAGTTTGCGATGAGAAGACGAATCGAAAAGAGAATGAGAAAGGTTTTGTGTCATAAGTTTTCATCACATGCTTAACTTTACATTGATCAAGAAGAATAAGAAGAGAAGGGATTAGGTTTGCGGTGGAGAAGGTTTTGTGGGGGTACCTTCTAAGTTTGTTGGTTGTTTTACTATTTTTGTTTTGCGCTTCATTTGAGATGTAATGATTGGTTGGCTAGGTCGATCAAATATTTTGTAAGGAGCTTGAAAAAAAAAAATGAAATGAAAATTGAAAGTGATTTTGATGGTGGGAAGAGAAGTATCACTACAAGAAAATTAATATTTAATGACATATTTTTTAATATTTAGCGATGCTTTAAATCATTCCAATGTGGTCTAGCATCACATTTAAAAGCGTCAGTTAAAGTGTCGGCAAATAAAGAGCCGCCTCGTATATACCGACTTTTATGTCAAGTATTAGTTTGATACAATAGAGGGTTCGTATGATGATACTTCTTGAAGCATCGGTATTTGTTATATTGTAGGGACGTTTGAGGATACTTCCTCCAAACGTCGTCTAAAAAGCGTCCTCATATAGAAATTTTTTTTATAGTGTATAAAATGGAATGAATGATCGGTAAGGTGCAGTGCATGAAATTTACGAACACATCTGTTGTGGAAAATAATTTAATTTTAAAGCAGTTTTGAGTTAGCCCAAAATCCAAAAATGTTTACATTAATTCTTTTACATTTTACTGTTGTTAATTGAGATTATTGCTCATGGGTAGCTTGAGTTTGGCTCGAAACTTGGCTCGATAACGGCTCTCGCTCAATTGACTCGTTTAAGAAAATATGCATGGGTCAATTAAGCTTCAAAATATGGTAATTATTGGCGAGAAAACCTTGCCATTTTTATTTAAGTAAAGATTAAAAAAATCTAATTAAAGATAAACACTGAATTAAATTAAGCAAATATACATTTGATCGATGTTTACATGCGATGTAAAATTCTCTTCCACGGGCAGGTGTTTTGTGCTTTATATTTTTTGTACATTGGGTGCTTGTAGGCCGCAATGTACATATTTATTCCTATGCCAAGCGGAATCTGAATTCGCGTCTCATCATATCTCATCACTCATTAAGGTGAATGTCCACCAACTGCTTTAAACAGTAGTGTTGTCAAATTTTACTTTGTTATGTAACATCCTAAGCATTTGTAGATGCAATTCGCTTTGATCTTTACTAGCAGAACAGATTCACGGCGAAAGACAGTCTTAACATCCAGAGGTCATACATTTCTCATGTGGACTCCGATCGAACCGATTTTCAGAACAAGATGGAGTTGCCGTATAGGTTTCCGAATGATTCGAAATTATCTAGGCTTTCTAATTTGCAATGAAAATTAATACTAGTAGCTTAAATCGAACCAGTAATCTTTATATGTAGAGAGAGTATGTTTCTGGTGCTTTTGAAAGTACGGAGGTATCTATACTTTCAAGTTGTTTTCGATGATGGGACATATGATTCGACGATCGGTTCCGTTAGGCATGATTTATTTGTTATAACTGTTTAGAAACTAGATTTTTATAATTTTTCGACATTATTTGCGAAGTGATCAAAGAGTCTCAAAAATGTCTATTTTAATGGCACACATTTATAAGTTAAATGGTGTACAACAATCCAATTTAGGTAAAATTTTAATAAAAAAATTATTTACCATTAAGAGCAAGATCAATACTTTCGATTTGAAATTTAAGTTTTTTATCACTATTTTTTTATGAGATTTTTATTTGTAGCTATTTATTTTAAGGCTACTAGTTTACTAGACAAACAAA
Source organism: Puya raimondii (assembly GCA_016920855.1). Taxonomy (NCBI): domain Eukaryota; kingdom Viridiplantae; phylum Streptophyta; class Magnoliopsida; order Poales; family Bromeliaceae; genus Puya; species Puya raimondii. Next base: position 2,031,955 of record JABWPP010000044.1, on the reverse strand, counting down.
ATTAAAAAATTATAAATTTTGGTGTCTAGATAGTTTCAATATTTTAGATCATGTCTAATGATCGAAAGCATAGTAGCCTAGCTCTATATATGGAGAGATTAAAGGCAAAGACTAAGAATTTTTTTTCCCCTTTTTTCTAATTTTTATTTTTTTTTACTTTTTTTAGTTTTATATTCATATAATATACAAACATATATAAATATACATAAAATGTAATTAAAATATATAGACCTTTCAATTAAACTTTGCTAGTAAATAAGTTCTCTTAGCTTTAATTAATTTTATTAACATAGATTATATAACTTATCTTATTACTTTTAAAGTCTCATCCGTTTGGAAAAGATATTTTCATAATTTTTTGACATACAAGTAGAAAAGTATGAATTTAAAATTTCGAGAACGAAATTTTTTTGAAGGGGTGATGAAATGTAATGTCTAACATTAAATTTGATATTATATTAATATTTGTGAAATATTTATGACTAAAACAATTTCTTAATTCTTCTCCCCCTCCGCTCCGATTCGTCTCCCTCCTCGTCGTTTCTTTCTCGTTTTCTCCTCCCGCTTCCTCTCCTTTCTCCTCCTCCTTCTCCTCCACCGCTCCTACGTCGACACCACACTCCGCTCTCTTACTTCGTCCACACCTCCGTCGACGCCGGCTCGAATATGATATAAATTGTAGATATGAGTTTGTGGTAAAGCGCATAACCACTGATGGCAACGGTCATGAGCATACCGAAGAATTTAAGGACGACAGGAGAGCGCATCGGGCGGGGACGGTGACTGCGTCACAGGGTAAGGGAAGGAGCGCTACCGCAAAAAAAATATAAAGGATAGAAGAAATATATATATATATATATATATATATATATATATATATATAGAGAGAGAGAGAGAGAGAGAGAGAGAGAGAGAGAGAGAGAGAGAGAGAGAGAGAGAGCAGGGCTGCTGTGCTCTCAGGAGCACGGAGCTCTCCGTGCTCCTGAGTCGTTTTCGATGATAGGACTTCCGAATCGACGATCGGTTCTGTTAGACTTGATCTAGCATATTTGAAGTATCTAGAAAATAAATTTTGCGATTTTTCGATATTGTTTACTTAGTGATCGAAAAGATTCAAAATCAACGGTTGAAAATAAAAATCTCATAAAAATTAGTGATATAGTACTAAAATTTTCGATCTGAGATATTAAACTTGCTGTAGATAGTATATATAAAAAATTTTCTATCAAAATTTCATATGATTTGGATACTTATACACCGTTAAACTTGAAACGGCAGATATCAACTATTAAAAGTTGTTGATTTTGAACCCTTTAGATTGCTATGTAAATGATATCGAAAAATCGTAAAATTTATTTTCTACATATTTCAAATATGCTAGATCAAGTCTAATAGAGCCGATCGTTGATTCGAAAGTCCCACCATCGAAAACGACTCAAGAGCACAGAGGCATATATATTAAGATATTTCAGAAACTTTAAAATTTCTGTAAAATTATTATTTTATCCTTTCAAATATACTCTTCTACCATCACCTACTTTTTTTATTTGCCCTTAAATTAGGGGCACAAAAAGTATTTTGATTTTTGGTCTTTTCAAATATACACTTCTTCCATCATCAACATTTCTTATTTGCCTTAAGTTAATGGCAAAAGAGGTATTTAAATTTTTTTAAACTCTGATAAATATTTAACTCACGTTTAAACTAAGTTAACTTAACGGGAGGTAACTGTAGGGATATTTTTGAATAACGGAGGAACATATGAGGGTATATTAAAAAGAAAAAAAAGTAGGAATAAATAAAATATTTCTAAAATTTTGAGGGATATATAGGCAATTATCCCAATAATATTTTTAAAAAAAAAATCAGCCTACTTTAGCCAAATACTGTGAGGGGAATCATATGGGCACTGTAACAGAGAAGTATCCAGAGCTTTGTTGCGTTGGCGAGTACGTGCGTGAGTGTTATTGGTTCGCATTTAAAGCGAGTTAGAAATCTCGAATAAAATAACAAAAAATAGGAGGGTATAATAGTCAACAACGTACGGCGTTGGAAACGCCACCACTCAACTTGTGCCATGGAAACGCGTGTAGTACTTGTTGGCTATTTATTATCGGGCTAAAATAGGTCTAACTTTCTGCCCCGTGACAATAGGCCCAGGAGACTGATAAGTTGAGTTGGATGAATTTAATAAGTTGAGTGAGGTGTGGTCCATAAGAGACCTAACGGCAAGAGGCCCAACAATAAACCGAACGTCCAGATGGATTGAGTCAGGTCGAAGCCAGCGAGCGTTGTGGCTGAGCCCTTAAGTGCGTTGGGTGCGCCCTTCCTATCAACACGTGCTTTGCGCTTACGATCCACAGTACTTTCCTTTTCATGAAAGGGTGCTATTTTTTATTATAATTTTAGATTTCGTTTGGTTAAAAAATAAATTATTCTTAATTATTCATTATATATATATATATATAATTTTTAGAATAGGTAGAAATAAACTTAATTTTATATTTGGATGAAAATTAAATTATTTTTAAAAATTGGAAATATAACATTCAGATAGTTAGATTGAAATAATGAGAATAAAAATAATTGTTATTTTAAAATAATGATATACTTTATTTAATTAATTAAAAATTAATAATGAATACTGCTAAATTAATTAATTAACAATGAGTATTGTTTACTTAATAAATTAATTAACCACAAGTAGTTTAATAAATCAATTAAACTATTTAGCAGTTAGATAATTAGTTAATACCATAATTCGATTAGTCAAAATATTAATTAGTTAATCAAAATAGATAGATATTAGTTATTACATAAACACACTAAATAATTAAATTTTTTAATTAGCTAATTAGTTATAAATAATAAATTTATTACTCAAATAGTTAATTTAAGTGGTTAATTATTTACCTAGTTAATTAGTAAATAAATTAATATATAATATATTAATTATTAATATTTTATTCTTGGGTTTCGAATAATCCGTTAAGAGGAAAACAAGAATATCTTCTTTTATATTTGGGAGTAAGGAGGAGAAATAATTCTCTTACTACCTTTCCAGTTTCTGAACCAAACAATGTCTTATAGTACAAATACATTTATTTTACTGAAAATAGAGAGACTCAATTTTTTCAGAACAGCATAATTAATTTCAGCCACTCCAGACAGAAGTCAGTTATAACAAAAATAATATAAAAAATAATAAAATATTAGCTCATTCCTCACATCTTTAGTTCGGATTAGGGGTGGCAATCCAGCTCGTTGTTCGCGAGCCAGCTCGTGTTCGGCTCGAAATGAGCTCGAGATCGACTCGCTCGTTTAGTAAACGAGCCGAACACGAGCTGAATTTTTCAGCTCGTTTAATAAACGAGCCGAACACGAGCTGAGGTCAGCTCGCTCGTGTTCGGCTCAATAACAGCTCGAATATATATATTTAATATTTATATTATTTATATAATATATATATAAATAAATAATTATATATAAATATAATTTTTTTATTATTTGATTTTTAGCCCAACCTAAATTAAAGCCCAACTCAATTATAAAAAGCAAATTTATACGTAAAGTTTCAACCATTAGATCAAAGTCTAATGGATAAGATTTCATAAATTTATTTTCTATATATATGACCTTTTTAATCATTTTAACTTATTATTTCTGAATCAGCGCGTGTTCAGCTTGTGTTCGGCTTGTTAATAAACGAGTCGAACACGAGCCGAATTTTTTGGCTCGATACTTAAACGAGCCAGCTCGCGAGCCGAACACGAGCCGGCCCCAGCTCGCTCGTGTTCGGCTCGTTGACACCCCTAGTTCGGGTGGCCCATTGCAGCTGTGTGCGCCCGAATGACCTTGGCCATGAGATTTGGGACACCCAAAGGTGGGTTCCGGGCGCCCGAATCTTGGCTCTTTTGCATTGAAGGCTGATTTACGAGGTTTTGAGGGCTTTTCTAAAAATGTGACTCCTCTATAAATTGTCCAGGGGTACAGTACATTTGTGTTTTCTCACTTTCTACTCCTTGAGTTTTTTAACCCTGAGCTTCTTCTTCCTCTTCCTTCTTACTCCTTGGTGATTGAGTAGGACCCGTTTAGAGTTGAGCTCCCCTCTCTGTTGGAGTCCTAGTAGTGGTCTGAGGCCTATGTAGCTAGAAGAGAGTAAAATAGAAAGGAGTCCGGGGAGTCTGAGTTGGATTTCTTCTCCAACTGATACTTGAGGTAAGCACAAGATGGATTTATATTGTAAATTGGATTTCCTCTTGGGATTTTAGTTGATGATTTAGTAATGGTTTTACTGATTTGTTTAGAAGCTGAGAGTCTTGGAGTTTTGTTGGATTTCTTTGGGCTGTGAGGAGTTGTTGATCGTGTGTTCTTTTCCACCTTCCTTGGAGTAGCTTTTTCAGGTCGGTTTCATGTCGTCGAAAACGGCAGACTAACTCTTATGCCTATTTTCTTGCATGATCATTATGTGATGACACTTGCTAGTATTCACGTGGTGCATATGTTATTTGGGGTTATTCGATCATGCTGAGTAGACTTCATAGTCATCATTGTGGAATTTATGAGTTTTATATATATATATATATATATATATATATATATATATATATATATATATATATATATATATATATATATATATATACTAGTGTAGAAACTCGCGCGATGCAGCGGATAAAAATACTTTAGTAAAAATTAACAGACTACAGATCTAAAAATCAAATAAAAATATTAAAAAAAAAACATAAGAAATATTTAAACACTTTCCAAATCACCCACTCTCTTTAGCATTATCTTTGTGGAGCTCATAGCATGGGGCTCTTGAACCAGCACCCGGCGCGGAACCAAGCGCGCTCCAATGCCGCCGCCGCCGCCAGAGGGGGCTCCGAAGCCCACGAGCTCGCCAGGGCAGAGATGGAGGGATCTTGTCGCGGATCGGGGTGGCGGTGGCGGAGACGTCGAGGGCGAAGAAATCGGCGGCGGGGGCCATGATGCCGCTCGCCTTGGCCCAGTTGCGAGCGCGCGCGAGCCGGGCAACATCTTGCATTAATTAACAATTAGAATAGTACAATAGTGTCAAAAAAAAAGTATCACAGCTACATTGAAAGATTTGTTGTAAAGATTTTTTTCTTTATTTGTCTTTATAGTTGGATATTCTTTATTTTTTAATGGTTCTATGCTTGATAAATTTTATTTTGTATTTTTTATCTTTTTAATACCTAAATTTGAAACTTAGACCTATATTAAATTAATAACAATTAGAATATCCAATAATAAGATATTCAACCATCAATTAGATTATGTCATATATAATAGAATCATGACCAAGACAACTAAATTAGAGTATATCATATATAATAGCATCATGATAAAGACAGGAAAAAAAAAATATTTATTAATTAATTGTAGCAACAAATTATAATTAAAAAAAATAAACATATACATGAAAATAAAAATTAGGTCAAGAAACTCACAAAATCTGACACAGTCAATTGCAGAATGTTGCAGCCAAAAAAAGTTAATTTCCTGAGACAAAATTAAAATATTTAGTATTTTGTGAGTAAAAAATAATAAGTAGAAAAATTGAAATTACAATTACAATAGGAATGAAAGGTGGAAACCAAACCAGAGAGAGTAGAGATGTTTTGCCACATAAAAAAAAAAATATATGGAGGCATATTATATAGGCAGTAGGAAACCATTATTGCAACTGGAGAGAGATTAATGCACTAGAAGGAATCGTGGAAAACAAAAACGACGAGAATGGAAGAAGGACGACCGATGAACCAGCCCCAATTTTTCGTCTAGGGAGGGCAACACGGGAGTCGGAGCGTCGTTACCGTACGCTGGAACGAAGCGCCGCTCTCGAAAACGACGAGAAGGGAAGATGGACGGCCGATGAACCAGCCCCAATATTCCGTCTAGGGAGAAAAACACGGGAGTCGGAAAAACGGTACAGACGAAGGCGGAACGAAGAGTCTCGAAGAAATTAATGGGAGGAGAATGAGGACGACAGCTAGGTTCCCACAAAAGCCCATAATTAATTATGCAAGATATTTTAAAATGACAGGTAGTTCTCACAAAAAATTTGAAAAGCCTCTTAACAAATTAAGTAAAAAGTATATAAGAGGGTAAAAGAAACCTGACAGGTGGGCCCTAACATAAATCCACAATTAAGCAAAATATATTAGGCTGACAGGTAGGTCCCACAAAGATTCAAATTAAGCTAATATCGCCACGTGGACATAGGACATGGGAATTCATAATAGGTTATAGATATATATAGTTGCCAGATTTATTGTGCATTGTCTATGATTATTTTATGGGTATTGATTATGTATTACAGTATTGGGTACTATGTTATATGCCATGGGGCTGTTAGACAGTGTTGGACGGTGATATTTATCATGATAGCGCCAAGGGGCATCTGGACAGTACTACTGTGATCTTTTTTATCATCACAGTTGACTATAGTCTGCTAGCTGATTAAGCTTGACAGTGATACGTGCTATGGTACTCAGTTAGGGTCGTGTCCTGCGAGTGCTATTCTGGAGGTTGGCTGAGCGATATGATGAGACAGTGGCCTGTGTGGTAGCAGACCATTTGAGATGAAGGCTGGACATGGGGCAGCGCAGGCTCAACTGGATTATTGAGTCAGTCATTGCGATTGGGTTTTACAATATTTCCATATCCAGATATTTAGTTGATGCATGTGACATGATTTATAGTTTTTAGTAGTATTGTAGAGGCATAATAATGATAGTTTTTTTTCCAGTAGTTATCTTGTTATTCATATAACTCATTTTACTATTATTGCCTCTGGTAGACCTAGTGGTGTAGGTTGTCATAGTTGGCGACTGTACCCACTGCGGACTGCTGTTCAGTAGTTCTTACGCCCTCTTCTGTTGTTTTCCTTTTTCAAAGCCTTTAGTGCCAGCGACTGATCGAAATAAGAAGATTGCGGGATAATTAGCGTCTCCTACCCAGATGAGCTTGTGTAGATATGGACCCCAGAGGATAGTTTGTGTATAGCATGTTGTACATGTATATTGACTAGCAAGGCCAGTAATGGTGTATTTAGTTTATTTCGGGTTGTATAGTTGTGTTATGTGCAGTGATGGCTATATAGTGTAGATATTTACAAACTCTGATACATGTTTATTCTGTACGCACTCCCGCTATTTGTGTTGAAGATAGGTTGATTGTTGGATGCTTTGTATGTACAAGGTGTGTTCTCGTACATATGGCGGATTTATTAGTGCACCCGGGGGCTTCCGCTGTGGCCTGGGGCGTGACAGGTCAACCTATCAAGTTTTGATTATATCTAATCTTATTGAGATTATTCCTAGTCTAATTGGGTTTTTGTTTCTAACGTAAATATACTTTTTATTCTATTGATTTGGTATAGCAAATGTATGAGAATATGGGGTGTATTTTGTGGTTTGGATTTTGTGAGAGAGAGATCTTTAGTAATTTACTTTAATTATTATGAAAACCTTTGCTTCGTCTTCACTCATGGACATAGGCTAGTGACCAAACAATGTAAATATTTGTGTACTTTAATTTTCTTCTTTCTTTCTTGATTCTCTAGTATATTTGCGCCCAATGAACTATATTTTTCTATTTTTGTCATAACAAACTAATATCAGAACAAATTCGGTATCAGATCAGTTGCTGATAGCAAACTGGTATCAGAACTAGACCATTTTGTTTGGGTGTTCAAAATGTCAACTAAATTTAAGATAGAGATATTTGATCGCTTTAGCAATTTCGCTCTTCAGCAAGTTGCCGTTGTGATACACAGAGGGTGCAAAAGGCATTACTGGAGAATTAGAAGGTTGGCACTTCAAAAAACCATGAAGATTTGCTTATGAAGCCTCTATCAAGGACCAAGTTCAATATTCTGTTAACTTAGTTTGTATGTGTAGCAGCACTTTAGGAGTTTTCAAGGTTTTTAGTAGAGAAGATGAAGAATTCAAGTTAAGGTGGAAATTTTTAATATGTCTCGCATTCTGGAACTATAAGGTTTTTTAATATATTCTAGCACTATAGGAAAAAGCGCCTGTAGAGGCGGTTGTAGAGGCGGTTGTTGCAACCGCCTCTACGTTACACAGTAGAGTCACTCTTGAGGCGGTTTAGCACAACCGCCTCTATATGTTAAAAAAAAAAATCTGAAATATGTAGAGGTGGTTGTTGCAACCGCCTCTACGTTACACAGTAGAGACACTTTAGAGGCGGTTTAGCACAACCGCCTCTATATATAAAAAAAAATCTGAAATTTTTTCTTTCCCCCCAATCTTTTCTTCTCAAAAACAAAACCCTAAGTTTTCCCCCCCAAAACAATCTCCTCCCACACCCACCCACCCACCCCTCTCCCCACCGCATATCTGCTTCTCCTCCTCCCCGGCGGCCAGGAGTCATCGCCGGCTGCCGCGCACCTTCCGCTTTCCGGCATAACTCAGGTTTGCCCCCCCCCCCCCCACCCAGCGCGGATCTGCGGCAGCAACCCCGCCCGCAGCCCCGCAGCCCCACCCCTCGCGCGATCTGCGGCAGCAAGACCCACAAGCCCTCCCCCCCCAGCGCGGATCTGCGGCAGCAACCCCGCCCACAGCCCCGCAGCCCCACCCACCGCGGATCTGCGGTGCTCGGCAGCGAGTACCCCGGCAGCAACCCCCCCTCGCACAGCGACTACCCCAAACCTGTTTAGGGTAGTTTCCAAGCATCCTTGGAGTACTAATTATTTTTCAGTTATTTAGGGCTTTCCAAGCATCCTTGGAGTACTAATTATTCTTCAGTTATTTAGGGTAGTTTTTTCTCTCAATTTTTAACTTATTTTGATGTTTACTGATGCTCTGTTACATTCTGTTAATTGGTGCCTTTTGTTAATTACCTTTTTCTCACATTTCTGTTTAACCGTTTAATCTTGGATGTTGGATATGTTGTGGTATCTTTACCTTCAGTTAATTGATTTCCTTATCAGAATTACGTTTTACTCCCGTCCTAATTAAGAAATGTTTTCCAATTTAATGGAAGCCATTAAACATGTTGTTAAGTTTTTAGTTTTTTCTTTTATTTTACAGTGCTAAGTTTTTATTTTCCCTCTCTATATGCAAAGGAACGGTGAGTGGGTTAAAGTTGGCACACTGCAATTGCTGAGGTAAATCCATGCTAAATCACAAATTTATTCAATCTTTTTCATGTATTATGTCAAATTTATGGTGGAAATAGTGAATGGATTTCTTTCACTGATTCGATCCAAATTTTTTTTTTTTAGGAAGAAAAAGTGAGAGAAGAAGTCATTTGTGGGATTGTCGCGGTTGAGGTCATCTTCTACATTTCTTCTTATTGAACTAAGGTAAGTTATACTATATCCCATGTAGTACACTGAATTTCAGTGCATCGTACCGAACTTCTGCAAATTGTAGAGTTCCGGTGGAAAAATAGCATGAGAGGCTATATGTGAGGCTTCGGCCAAGTTTGGGACTTGTGTGAAGAGTTTTCGGCGCAAGCGAGGCGCGAAAAGGACTTCGACAAGTTAAAAACTGCAGAAATTGTAAACTCTGCATTGGATTCCGGTATGTGCATATGGAATACCGGAATGCCGTGGTTGAACCGAAAACCCAGCTCTCGGGTTTTGCGGAATTCTCCGGGAAATACCGGAATGTCACTGTATACCGGTATGTGAAGGAGGATACCGGTACGCGATGGCCGAAACAGTAAATCCAGCTCTCGGGATTCTGCGGGATTTCTGAGGCATACCGGTATGCACATGCGCATACCGGTATGCAATGTCCAGATTTAGGCTGGTTGTTGTGTTGTTTATGGAGAGGGGCAAAATAGTCTTTTCACATGACTTAGGGGTGTATGAATGGCTGAGACCTTCTCCCCTTCTCATTTGTTTTTCCTCTCTACTTCTCCTCTCCCTCTCCCTCACTTTCTCTCTCTAGAGATCTCTCCAAAGCTTGGAGAAGTGGTGGATTGGAGCTTGGAAAAGACTTCCAAAGGAGAAAGAAAGCTTCTTGGTGTAAGAAGGAGCTTGGGGATTTCGTGATTAAGGTTAGTACCTCACGTTTTGGGTTCAAACCTTGGATTTAATCCTTTGAAATGAGGTTTTTGGAAACCCTTGGCAATCTAAAGCACAAAATGTGGGAGATTGGCCATGAAATCTATGGTTTGGCTTGCATGCATGCAAACCCTAGGTAGATTTGGGACTTTTGCAATGAGAGGTTCTAAAAATATTTGGACCTTCGGGAATTACAATTGAGGCATAGGAAATCATGTTAGAACACTTGATTTCACATGTTGAGTTGAATTTAGGATTCGTAATGAGTAACGAACCGTTTTCTTGTAGAAGCTTGGGTTGAAGCAAGAACTCAAAGCTTGGACACTTAGGAGCTTGAAGAATACAAGAATTTGGAAGCTCTTGAGGTGGGTTTTGTGTTTACCGAAGTGATTAGGTCACTTCCATGTCTAGGGTAAATATCCATTTAAAGATAAAATGGTATGTATTGTGAACCCTAGAATTTGCATGTTGGCAAAAGTAAAAATCATGATAGGTTGAATAATGAGATCCTATTGCATGATGTATATTTCAAGTATAATTCAAAATATTAATACTTGTTGCATGGTTGCATGTATGGTTAAACCTAATGTGATTGAACATAGGTTGGACATGAGGATTAAACCTAGTGTTATTGAACATAGGTTGGATGTGAGGATTAAACCTAGTGTCATTGAACATAGGTTTGACATGAGATTGGAATCTAGAGTCATGGAACCTAGGTTGATAATGAGAAAGTAAGTCTAGTGTCATTGAACATAGGTGAGACTTAATGACTTGAACCTAAGGTCATGAGACTTAGGTTAGCAAGTGAAAAACGTGAACAACGGGATGTGCGACGATTTTGCTATCCCGGGTAGGCGACGATTTCGCTACCATGCCATGAGTTGGCCGTATTGAGACGGGATGTGCGACGATTTTGCTATCCCGGGTAGGCGACGATTTCGCTACCATGCCATGAGTTGGCCGTACCGACACGGGATGTGCGACGAGTTTGCAATCCCGGGTAGGCGACGATTTCGCTACCTCGCCTTGAGTTGGCGGTGTCGAGAGGGGATGTGCGACGAGGTTGCTATCCCGGGTATGCGACGATTTCGCTACCCATGCCATGCAGTGGCCGTGTTGAGACGGGGTAAGCGACGATTTTGCTATCCCGAGTAGGCGACGATTTCGCTACTCGAACTCGGAGGTGACAATGTCACTCCTTGGATGTTGGAACAATTATGGTGAGACGGCGATTCCGAAACCATAAGTAAATGACAAGTAAATGAACTTAGTCAATATGAGGCATAGGATGAACCTAAGAGAGAATGATAAATTATATGTCATTTGGTTGCATCTTTTATGTTTATTTACAAGCATGTGAATAATTGTTGCATAGTTATATGTGATCTAACTTATGCATGTGGTGTTTCTTTGGACCTGGTGGGTCGAGCTTCTCTCTTGGGTGGCCTTACCCACTGGGAACTATGTATATAGTTCTCACCCCACATTTTTCCAGGTCCTTCCGCGAGTGAGGCGGCGGAGCGAGGCAAGGGTTTAGCTCTCTAGATAGCGGCCCTTCCATTTTGGTGACACATAGAGTGTACCCCTAGTTTTGGACTACGACAGCATAGGGGATTTTCATTATATGTATGAAATTGTATATTCCATTGTTTTGAGAACATAATGTATGGAATGAAAAGGAAAGAAAAGAAAAATTTGGACATGTATATTGTGCCATGTGATGTAATAGAAGTAGAACTTCTTTATGTTGATGCTTTCCTTGTGCAACTCTTGTACTCCGTTCCTAGTTGGAACATTGTGGATAAGCTTGTGTTGTGACGCCTTGGGCGGATAGGAAAGACTCTATCCGTTCGGCGGGTCTGGTGCATGCGCTCGTGCGGTTATCCTTTCCACCTAGTTGGTGTTTAAGGACCCGGCGGGGCGTGACATCCCATTTTTTATTCCTAGTTTTTATTAATATTTTAATTTTATTATTATTAAGTTAATTATTATCGCTAAGTTAGTCGTTAGCTTCAGAACTATGCATTGGTAGTAAATAAAGTTTTTGTTGTTTTTCAGAATTTTTTCTATAATGGATAGGAGTTGGATGATAAAACACAGAAATAGTGATGATTATAAAAATGGAGTATCACAATTTCTTGAATTTGTATTTTGTAATGCATCCTATAGTGGAAAGATATTGTGCCCTTTCATACGTTGTGTTAATTGTTTATTACAAACTTATGAGGATGCGAAAATACACTTGATATGTGACGGCTTTTTAAGAGGATATACTAGATGGGTTTGCCACGGAGAGGAACCTTTATCATTTACTTCCTCAATTAATACCGTTGATAGTATTTCAGCTTCTCAACCTATGCAAGAAGTTTCGCTTGTGCAAGAGTATAATCCAATCACCCAAAATTTTGGAAGGTTGGATGATGTACATGGACTTTTACGTGATACTGTTGGTCTTAATGGTGCGACAACTAATGAAGCAGAAATACCCATGAATGAATTTGATGAAATGGTAGACCCACAACAAGCGACAGTCATTGTTTGAAAAGGCGCGCCTGAGGCGCGCGCCTCGGCGCCTAGGCGCGAGGCGCACCCCTCAGCGCCTCAGCAATAGCGAGGCGCAGCGCTATTGCTGAGGCGCGCGCCTAGGCCCTGAGGCGCGCGCCTCAGGCGAGGCGCGAGGCGCGCGTGAGGCGCGCGCCTCAGGCGAGGCGCGAGGCGCGCGTGAGGCGCGCGTGAGGCGCGCGCCTCGCAATATTTGATATTACACGGTTTTTTATTTAAGTTTTCGGGTTGTCGGGTTTCGGATTTAACTTTTATATTTTAGCCCAATAAGGTAGTTAAAAGACCTAAAAGAAACCCAAAAAACCCTAATGAAATCCATTATACCGCCTCTCCTCTCCCTCTCGTGTTCCCCTCTCCTCTCTGTCCGTGGGTATCCAGCTGCATCATCGGACATCGTGGCAGCAGGAACAAGCTAGGTGGAGAGGCGGTAGCAAGAAAGCAAGAGCAGCAGCAGTTTTCAACTTGCAGCGGCAGCAGAAACAATCTGTTTTTTAGTTTTTTTTGTCAGGATTTGATGTATTTGTGCGATTCTTTTTCTTTTTCTTTCCATATGTTTTTATTTTTTCGTTTCGATTGCATATTTGTTGATCCGGTGCTTTTCTTTTGAACATGCTTTTAGTTATCTTTTATAGATTTGATGTATTTGTGAGATTTTTCTTTTTTTTACCATTTGTTTTTACTTTTTTTGTTTCGATTGCATATTTCTTTATCCAGTTTTTCCTTTTGAACCAGATTTTAGTTATTATTTATAGTTTTTAACAACCAATTTTTAGTTATTTTTTGTTTTCTTTACTTTTTGATAGTTATTTTATTTTGTATGGTTATTTTGGGGTTTTTTTTAATGTAGAATATCAAATTAAATTAGGCTTAGTAAATGTGCGCCTCGCCTTCTTGAGGCGCGCGCCTCGCAGTGCGCCTCGCGCCTAGGCTCCAGGAGAGTCTTGCGCTTTTTTGCGCCTCGCGCCTTTTCAAACACTGGCGACAGTAGAACCTCATGCGGATCAGCCTAGTCAAGAAGCTAATTGTCATAATCATGAATTTCATAAGTTGTTAAAAGATGCAAATGAAGAATTATATCCCGGATGCAAGACATTTTCAAAACTATCATTTATACTCCATTTGTTCCACTTAAAGTGTCTATATGGATGGTCAGGAGAGTCGTTTAGCATGTTACTTGAATTACTAGTTGATGCATTTCCTGAAGGTACTTCATTACCTCGTTCATCATATGAAGCAAAAAAAATTATTAAGGCTTAGGGCTAAATTATGAGAAAATTCATTGTTGTCCAAATGATTGTATGTTGTTTCGGGGGGACAAAGTAAATCAAGAAGTATGCGATGTTTGTGGATTTTCTCGTTGGAAAAGAAATAATATGGAAAAGGAACATATTTCAAATAATGAAGAAAACACTTCTGGTTATCTAACATACCAAAACAAAGTAGAAAGATTCCAATAAAAGTGTTACGATATTTTCCTCTTATACCAAGACTCCAAAGGCTTTATACCTCTACAAAAACATCAAAAGATATGAGATGGCATGAGGAGGGTCGTAAAAAGGATGGGTTGTTAAGACATCCGGCAGATGGTGAAGCGTGGAAGGCATTCAATGAACGATTTCTAGATTTCTCCTCTGATTCTCGCAATGTAAGGCTTGCTCTTTGTAGCGATGGGTTTAACCCATTTAGAACAATGAGTACCACTTACAGTACATGGCCGGTCGTGTTGATTACATATAATTTACCTCCTTGGATTTGTATGAAACAATCTTCTTTTATCTTATCAATGATTATTTCAGGTAAAAAGGGTCCTGGAAATGATATTGATGTTTTTATGCGGCCTCTAATTGAGGAGTTACAAGAATTGTGGGATGGCGTAGAAACATATGACGCTTCAAGCCAAAATTTTTTTCATATGCGAGCTGCATTACTGTGGACGATAAATGATTTTCATGCATACGGAATATTGTCGGGTTGGAGTACAAAAGGAAAGTTTGCATGTCCTTGTTGTGCGGAGCAAACACATTCTAAGTGGTTACGCCATGGAGGAAAGTACTGTTATATGGGTCATCGTCGTTGGTTGCCTGAGGGGCATTTATTTCGTTCTCAGAAAGATCTTTTTGACGGTACTGAGGAAGAAAGATCTGCACCTGTTCGGATAAATGGAGTTGATATGTTGAGACAATTGGATGGCATGCAATTCAAATTTGGTAAAGCACCAAAAACAAATAATCAAGGAACAAATAGTAAAATATCTAAAAAGAAGAGACAAATGAGAAATGACAATGCAACATCAAATGATTTCATTTCTATATCAGAACCTAGCGGTGCTTTGAGGTGGTGGAAAAAGAAAAGTATTTTTTATGAATTACCATATTGGCAATATAACTTATTGCGTCATAATCTAGATGTGATGCACATTGAAAAAAATGTGTTTGATAATTTGATTGCCACTTAATTGAATCTTGATAAAAAAACAAAGGACAATCCAAAAGCACGACTTGATTTAGTGGAAATGGGCATTAGACCTGAATTGCATCCCGAATTGCTCGCAAATGGGAAGACAAGATTACCTCCAGCTTGTTTCACGATGTCCAAAAAAGAAAAAAGAATTCTTTGTCAAGTTCTCAAGGATATTAAAACACCTGATGGTTATGCCTCCAATATTTCACGATGTGTGAATGTTGGTGAGTGTAAAATTAGTGGGCTTAAGAGTCATGATTGCCATATTTTGATTGAAGATCTACTACCATTGGCATTAAAAGGTTGTAGTCCATCAAAGGAAGTGACCTTAATAGCAATTGAATTGGCCAATTTTTTTAAATCATTATGTTCGAAGGTGTTGGATGTGAATGAGCTTGACAACATACAATCTCGTATTATAATTACACTTTGTCAGATGGAAAAAATCTTTTTACCCTCATTCTTTACCATTATGGTTCACTTAATGGTTCATTTAGTAGAGGAGACAAAACTCGGTGGACCGGTACAATATAGATGGATGTATTCATCGGAGAGGTAAATGATAATTTACTATTTATTTTTTTTATCTACTTACAACTTGTAAAACTATAGCCTACCTTTACATTTTTTTAAAAATATATTGTAGGAATTTTGTACAAATGAAATCATATGTTCGGAATAGATCTCATCCTGAAGGGTCAATAGCTGAAGGTTATATAGCAGAAGAATGTTTAACATTTTGCTCAAGATATTTAGATGCGGTTGAAACAAGATTTAATCGGCCTGTACGGAATCCTGATCCACCTAAAAACGGAACGGAAGGATTCTATTTATTTTCTACTGCTGGTATCCCAATAGGAAAGATTGAAAATATTGTTTTAGACGAAAAATCATGGGTCCAAGCTCATCGTTACGTACTTCGCCATTATGATGATCTTGAATCATTTCGCCAGTAAGTCATGATTATATTATTACATTATTAATATTTAAACTTGTATAGCAATTTAAAAATATAATTATATTTAAATATAGACAATTCATTGATTTGGAGAAAAGAAAACGACGCCGTCATGCACGCCTCACTGGAGTGGAGATAGAAAAGCTAGTGAACGAGAGATTTCATGAATGGTTACAAAGCAAGGTACATACATTTTAGATCTCAAACTATTTTGTATTATTTAAAATATTAAAAATAATAATGCTATTTTATGTTTTAGGTTATGATGATGGATGAGTCAACCATTTCAGAAGAAATTATAGCCCTTTCTAGAGGCCCTAACAAATTTGCAAGAAGCCTTAGTGGATTTATTATTAATGGTTTCAGATTTCATACAAAAGCTCGTGAAGAAAATAAAAAGACCCAAAATAGCGGTGTTGTTAATACTTCAGAAGCAGATGACATAAACTATTATGGGAGATTGAAGAATATTATTGAAATAAATTATTATGGATCTTTTAAGATTGTCTTATTCAAATGTGATTGGGTTGATGTTCACCATAATATGGGCGTTAAGAATGATGAATTTGGAGACACTTTGGTAAACTTTTCTCGCCTATTACACACAGGTGCAGAACTGAAAGATGATCCATATGTATTTTCATCGCAAGTCGAACAAGTTTTTTACGTACAAGTGCCGGGAGATGAGAATTGGTCTTCAGTTGTGAGAACCAAGCCGAGGGACTTATCCGATATGGGTGAAGATTCGACAGAAAATACTTCTGCAATGCCCTCACATGTTGAATACTTAAATGTAAATAAAGTACTATTGAAATAGTATTTTTCATGCATGTGATTAATTTTATTTCCAAGTTTAACTTGATCAATATGTACTCTCATACCTGATTTATATTATTCGTCTTATCTTCTCTTACTAATTTATTATTATTTGCAGGAGAATTAAGAAATGACGTCGCGATCAAGAAGATTACGCAATTGCACCATAATTGATTCTACCTCTCAAAATGAGTATCAAATTCAAGAACAAGCAAGAGATGAGCAGTCACCATCTTCCTCGCAACCTCCTTCAGAATCAAATAATACTGAGTTTGAAAATAATAATCAGAACGAATTTTTTCTTTGGATCATTGGTTAGCAATATTATATGTTAATTATATTGCATATAAACATAATCTTCTATTTAAATTAATATATTTAAGCTTATTTTTAGGTGCTGATAATAGTCGACGTAAGAAGCGAGGACGTACAACATTAGCCGATGTATGGAACCTATCTGAAAGAGAGAGAATTGAAGTTGAAGTAGATAAATATGGGGTTCCTTGTACCTATGCTGGATCTATCCTTGGATCATTTTTGGGAGTAGTCGCAAAAAATGGATCATTTGCACCTTTAAACATTCCGCGATGGGATAACCAAGCTTTTAATCCATTCAAGGAAAAATTGTTAAAACATATTGAGGTTCTTTTACATGCACTTGTTTTTTTTTATTGTTTTATATCTTACATTATACTTGTTTTTTGCATTACACTTTTTATTTTATGAATAATAGGCAAAGTTTAGATATCCCGAGGCAACGAGACATTGGGTATTGGCGTCTTTAAACATAAAGTGGAGAGACTATAAGAGTGAACTAAGGTGCGAATATTTTTCAGAAGACAAACCGATTTGTCTTCTGAAAAATATTCGCACCTTAGTTCATCAACAATGTACCTTGAATCGGTTTGTCTTCTGAAAAATATTCGCACCTTAGTTCACTCTTATAGTCTCTCCACTTTATGTTTAAAGACGCCAATACCCAATGTCTCGTTGCCTCGGGATATCTAAATTTTGCCTATTATTCATAAAATAAAAAGTGTAATGCAAAAAAACAAGTATAATGTAAGATATAAAACAATTAAAAAAAACAAGTGCATGTAAAAGAACCTCAATATGTTTTAACAATTTTTCCTTGAATGGATTAAAAGCTTGGTTATCCATCCCATCGCGGAATGTTTAAAGATGCAAATGATCCATTTTTTGCGACTACTCCCAAAAATGATCCAAGGATAGATCCAGCATAGGTACAAGGAACCCCATATTTATCTACTTCAACTTCAATTCTCTCTCTTTCAGATAGGTTCCATACATCGGCTAATGTTGTACGTCCTCGCTTCTTACGTCGACTATTATCAGCACCTAAAAATAAGCTTAAATATATTAATTTAAATAGAAGATTATGTTTATATGCAATATAATTAACATATAGTATTGCTAACCAATGATCCAAAGAAAAAATTCGTTCTGATTATTATTTTAAAACTCAGTATTATTTGATTCTGAAGGAGGTTGCGAGGAAGATGGTGACTGCTCCTCTCTTGCTTGTTCTTGAATTTGATACTCATTTTGAGAGGTAGAATCAATTATGGTGCAATTGCGTAATCTTCTTGATCGCGACGTCATTTCTTAATTCTCCTGCAAATAATAATAAATTAGTAAGAGAAGATAAGACGAATAATATAAATCAGGTATGAGAGTACATATTGATCAAGTTAAACTTGGAAATAAAATTTATCACATGCATGAAAAGTACTATTTCAATAGTACTTTATTTACATTTAAGTATTCAACATGTGAGGGCATTGCAGAAGTATTTTCTGTCGAATCTTCACCCACATCGGATAAGTCCCTCGGCTTGGTTCTCACAACTGAAGACCAATTCTCATCTCCGGGCACTTGTACGTAAAAAACTTGTTCGACTTGCGATGAAAATATATATGGATCATCTTTCAGTTCTGCACCTGTGTGTATTAGGCGAGAAAAGTTTACCAAAGTGTCTCCAAATTCATCATTCTTAACGCCCATATTATGGTGAATATCAACCCAATCACATTTGAATAAGACAATCTTAAAAGATCCATAATAATTTAGTTCAATAATATTCTTCAATCTCCCATAATAGTTTATGCCATCTGCTTCTGAAGTATTAACAACACCGCTATTTTGGGTCTTTCTATTTTCTTCACGAGCTTTTGTATGAAATCTGAAACCATTAATAATAAATCCACTAAGGCTTCTTGCAAATTTGTTAGGGCCTCTAGAAAGGGCTATAATTTCTTCTGAAATGGTTGACTCATCCATCATCATAACCTAAAACATAAAATAGCATTATTATTTTTAATATTTTAAATAATACAAAATAGTTTGAGATCTAAAATGTATGTACCTTGCTTTGTAACCATTCATGAAATCTCTCGTTCACTAGCTTTTCTATCTCCACTCCAGTGAGGCGTGCATGACGGCGTCGTTTTCTTTTCTCCAAATCAATGAATTGTCTATATTTAAATATAATTATATTTTTAAATTGCTATACAAGTTTAAATATTAATAATGTAATAATATAATCATGACTTACTGGCGAAATGATTCAAGATCATCATAATGGCGAAGTACGTAACGATGAGCTTGGACCCATGATTTTTCGTCTAAAACAATATTTTCAATCTTTCCTATTGGGATACCAGCAATAGAAAATAAATAGAATCCTTCCGTTCCGTTTTTAGGTGGATCAGGATTCCGTACAGGCCGATTAAATCTTGTTTCAACCGCATCTAAATATCTTGAGCAAAATGTTAAACATTCTTCTGCTATATAACCTTCAGCTATTGACCCTTCAGGATGAGATCTATTCCGAACATATGATTTCATTCGTACAAAATTCCTACAATATATTTTTAAAAAAATGTAAAGGTAGGCTATAGTTTTACAAGTTGTAAGTAGATAAAAAAAATAAATAGTAAATTATCATTTACCTCTCCGATGAATACATCCATCTATATTGTACCGGTCCACCGAGTTTTGTCTCCTCTACTAAATGAACCATTAAGTGAACCATAATGGTAAAGAATGAGGGTAAAAAGATTTTTTCCATCTGACAAAGTGTAATTATAATACGAGATTGTATGTTGTCAAGCTCATTCACATCCAACACCTTCGAACATAATGATTTAAAAAAATTGGCCAATTCAATTGTTATTAAGGTCACTTCCTTTGATGGACTACAACCTTTTAATGCCAATGGTAGTAGATCTTCAATCAAAATATGGCAATCATGACTCTTAAGCCCACTAATTTTACACTCACCAACATTCACACATCGTGAAATATTGGAGGCATAACCATCAGGTGTTTTAATATTCTTGAGAACTTGACAAAGAATTCTTTTTTCTTTTTTGGACATCGTAAAACAAGCTGGAGGTAATCTTGTCTTCCCATTTGCGAGCAATTCGGGATGCAATTCAGGTCTAATGCCCATTTCCACTAAATCAAGTCGTGCTTTTGGATTGTCCTTTGTTTTTTTATCAAGATTCAATAAAGTGCCAATCAAATTATCAAACACATTTTTTTTCAATGTGCATCACATCTAGATTATGACGCAATAAGTTATATTGCCAATATGGTAATTCATAAAAAATACTTTTCTTTTTCCACCACCTCAAAGCACCGCTAGGTTCTGATATAGAAATGAAATCATTTGATGTTGCATTGTCATTTCTCATTTGTCTCTTCTTTTTAGATATTTTACTATTTGTTCCTTGATTATTTGTTTTTGGTGCTTTACCAAATTTGAATTGCATGCCATCCAATTGTCTCAACATATCAACTCCATTTATCCGAACAGGTGCAGATCTTTCTTCCTCAGTACCGTCAAAAAGATCTTTCTGAGAACGAAATAAATGCCTCTCAGGCAACCAACGACGATGACCCATATAACAGTACTTTCCTCCATGGCGTAACCACTTAGAATGTGTTTGCTCCGCACAATAAGGACATGCAAACTTTCCTTTTGTACTCCAACCCGACAATATTCCGTATGCAGGAAAATTATTTATCGTCCACAGTAATGCAGCTCGCATATGAAAAAAAAATTGGCTTGAAGCGTCATATGTTTCTACGCCATCCCACAATTCTTGTAACTCCTCAATTAGAGGCCGCATAAAAACATCAATATCATTTCCATGACCCTTTTTACCTGGAATAATCATTGATAAGATAAAAGAAGATTGTTCCATACAAATCCAAGGAGGTAAATTATATGTAATCAACACGACCGGCCATGTACTGTAAGTGGTACTCATTGTTCTAAATGGGTTAAACCCATCGCTACAAAGAGCAAGCCTTACATTGCGAGAATCAGAGGAGAAATCTAGAAATCGTTCATTGAATGCCTTCCACGCTTCACCATCTGCCGGATGTCTTAACAACCCATCCTTTTTACGACCCTCCTCATGCCATCTCATATCTTTTGATGTTTTTGTAGAGGTATAAAGCCTTTGGAGTCTTGGTATAAGAGAAAAATATTGTAACATTTTTACTGGAATCTTTCTACTTTGTTTTGGTATGTTAGATAACCCAGAAGTGTTTTCTTCATTATTTGAAATATGTTCCTTTTCCATATTATTTCTTTTCCAACGAGAAGATCCACAAACATCGCATACTTCTTGATTTACTTTGTCCCCCCGAAACAACATACAATCATTTGGACAACAATGAATTTTCTCATAATTTAGCCCTAAGCCATAATAATTATTTTTGCTTCATATGATGAACGAGGTAATGAAGTACCTTCAGGAAATGCATCAACTAGTAATTCAAGTAACATGCTAAACGACTCTCCTGACCATCCATTTAGACACTTTAAGTGGAACAAATGGAGTATAAATGATAGTTTTGAAAATGTCTTGCATCCGGGATATAATTCTTCATTTGCATCTTTTAACAACTTATGAAATTCATGATTATGACAATTAGCTTCTTGACTAGGCTGATCCGCATGATGTTCTACTGTCGCTTGTTGTGGGTCTACCATTTCATCAAATTCATTCATGGGTATTTCTGCTTCATTAGTTGTCGCACCATTAAGACCAACAGTATCACGTAAAAGTCCATGTACATCATCCAACCTTCCAAAATTTTGGGTGATAGGATTATACTCTTGCACATGCGAAACTTCTTGCATAGGTTGAGAAGCTGAAGTACTATCAACGGTATTAATTGAGGAAGTAAATGATAAATGTTCCTCTCCGTGGCAAACCCATCTAGTATATCCTCTTAAAAAGCCGTCACATATCAAGTGTATTTTCGCATCCTCATAAGTTTGTAATAAACAATTAACACAACGTATGCAATGGCACAATATCTTTCCACTATAGGATGCATTACAAAATACAAATTCAAGAAATTGTGATACTCCATTTTTATAATCATCACTATTTCTGTGTTTTATCATCCAACTCCTATCCATTATAGAAAAAATTCTGAAAAACAACAAAAACTTTG
The DNA here is from genome assembly GCA_016920855.1 of Puya raimondii. NCBI lineage: Eukaryota > Viridiplantae > Streptophyta > Magnoliopsida > Poales > Bromeliaceae > Puya > Puya raimondii. The sequence goes on along the minus strand of JABWPP010000044.1, from coordinate 2,009,594 downwards.
TTTACTACCAATGCATAGTTCTGAAGCTAACGACTAACTTAGCGATAATAATTAACTTAATAATAATAAAATTAAAATATTAATAAAAACTAGGAATAAAAAATAGGATATAGTATAACTTACCTTAGTTCAATAAGAAGAAATGTAGAAGATGACCTCAACCGCGACAGTCCCACAAATGACTTCTTCTCTCACTTTTTCTTCCTAAAAAAAAAAAAAATTGGATCGAATCAGTGAAAGAAATCCCTTCACTATTTCCACCATAAATTTGACATAATACATGAAAAAGATTGAATAAATTTGTGATTTAGCATGGATTTACCTCAGCAATTGTAGTGTGCCAACTTTAACCCACTCACCGTTCCTTTGCATATAGAGAGGGAAAATAAAAACTTAGCACTGTAAAATAAAAGAAAAAACTAAAAACTTAACAACATGTTTAATGGCTTCCATTAAATTGGAAAATATTTCTTAATTAGGACGGGAGTAAAACGTAATTCTGATAAGGAAATCAATTAACTGAAGGTAAAGATACCACAACATATCCAACATCCAAAATTAAACGGTTAAACAGAAATGTGAGAAAAAGGTAATTAACAGAAATGTGAGAAATGTGAGAAAAAGGTAGTCGCTGCGCGAGGGGGGGGTTGCTTCCGCAGGCGGGCGCGCGGCGGGGGGGGGGGGGGGGGGGGGGGGGGGGGTTGAGCAGATCCGCGCGGGGGGTGCGGGCTTGCGATACTCGCTGCGAGCACCGCAGATCCGCGGGGGGAGGGGGGGGGTACTCGCTGCCGAGCACCGCAGATCCGCGGGGGGTGGGGCTGCGGGGCTGCGGGGCGGGGCGGGGTGCTGCCGCAGATCCGCGCTGGGGGGGGAGGGGGGGGCTTGTGGGTCTTGCTGCCGCAGATCGCGCGGGGGGGGGGGGGGGGGGGGGGGGGGGGGGGGGGGGGGGGGGGGCTGCGGGCGGGGTTGCTGCCGCAGATCCGCGCGGGGGGGGGGGGGGGGGGGCGGGCTTGTGCGCAGATCGCTCGCGGGGGGGGGGCTTGCTGCCGCAGATCCGCGCGGGGGGGCTTGTGATCCGCGCGGGCGGGGGTTTGCTGCCGCAGATCCGCGCGCAGGGGGGGTTGCTGCAGCAGATCCACGCGGGGGGGGGGGGGGGGGCGGGGGGGGGGGCTCGTGGGTCTTGCTACCGCAGATCCGCGGGGGGCGGGGGGGGGTGGGGCTGCGGGTTTGGGGTAGTCGCTGCGCGAGGGGGCGTTGCTGCCAGGGTACTCGCTGCCGAGCACCGCAGATCCGCGGGGGGTGGGGCTGCGGGGCTGCGGGCGGGGTTGCTGCTCAGATCCACGCTGGGGGGGGGGGGGGGGGGGGGGGGGGGGGGGGCTTGTGGGTCTTGCTGCCGCAGATCGCGCGGGGGGTGGGGCTGCGGGCGGGGTTGCTGCCGCAGATCCGCGCTGGGGGGGGGGGGGGGGGGGGGGGGGGGGTGTGGCGTGCCGGCTTTGCGGTGCTTGCTGCCGCAGATCCGCGCGCCGCTACTTGCTGCCGCATATCCTCGCAGGGGGGGAGGAGGGAGGGGGGAGGGAGGGAGGGGGACCAAACCTGAGTTATGCCGGAAAGCGGAAGGTGCGCGGCAGCCGGCGAGGACTCCTGGCCGCCGGGGAGGAGGAGAAGCAGCTGTGCGGTGGGGAGAGGGGTGGGTGGGTGGGTGTGGGAGGAGATTGTTTTGGGGGGAAAACTTAGGGTTTTGTTTTTGAGAAGAAAAAGATTGGAGGGAAAGAAAAAATTTCAGATTTTTTTTTATATATAGAGGCGGTTGTGCTAAACCGCCTCTACTGTGTAACGTAGAGGCGGTTGCAACAACCGCCTCTACATATTTCAGATTTTTTTTTTTTAACATGTAGAGGCGGTTGTCTAAACCGCCTCAAGAGTGACTCTACTGTGTAACGTAGAGGCGGTTGCAACAACCGCCTCTACACAACCGCCTCTACAGGCGCTTTTTCCTGTAGTGGCATGACGTGGAGACTTTATGTTGGGCCGTCGAGTTGATTGGTTGAGTCGATATATCTGCATCTAGAGTATTAGTGGTACCAAGATGTGTATAGCAAGCATACGATATGGTTATATGCATTGCCGGTTGTTAGCTTTTTCGAAAAGTATTCTAATCACAGAGTTTGTACTTGTACTGTTTGCAGGTAGGATTGGATAGCATATCCAAATCTCCAAGATAGACTACGCGGTGAGAGTGCACACTACAGATAGCTTGCACTTAGATTAGTTTTCGTATAGCATTTATCTATACCTTATTGTAACATACGGGATTGAATATTTTGTTGCGTAACTCTGATTTACCCCCAAATGTGAGTAGATTTAGGTCCCTTTCCTTAATAAAGCTTTACAACTCCATAAGATTCAAATTCAAATTATAGGTTTCAATCATAAGGAGATGCGGCGGTTGCAATTTAAGTAGGTGGTGGTTTGAGTTGTATAAGATTCGAATGATATTGAATTAAAAAAATAACAAAATTAATTAGAACAAAAAATATTTATAAATTAAATTTTAAACAAAATCGAGCTATTTTTCATGAGAAATAAATTTATTAGTTCTATATAATGTCACACAGTTATTTATAATTAGGTATAATTACAACTGAATTAGTCTAAACCCTTGATTAATATGGTGAAGGGCATTTTTGATATAATTCATTAATAAGTGACAAAAATAATATTGATAATTTTGAAGGGTTTTTATGATATTTTATAATTTTTTAGAAACGTATTTGAAATTGCCCAAATGAATAAAGAAGGTTAGATGGTAAAATAACAAATTTTAAAGATACGAATATTTTAAAATAAAATATATAAAGGAGTAGGGCTACTATACTCTTATGAGTATAGATCCCTTTGTACTCATAAATTTTCGGCCGTTGGATGAAGGGATGTGTGGTTAGAATGATAATGGTCCCCGGTTAGAATAATAGTAGTCCCCTAGGATTGAGTGGTGGTTGGTTGAATAGTATGATCTAACGGGTGGAAATGGTCAAAGAGGTAGATCTAACGGCTGAAACTTATGAGTACAAAGAAAACTATACTCATAAAAGTATAATAGCCGGACTCTATATAAAGACTCTCTAAACTATTGGTGATAGTGAAATGACAATCTCAAACTTATTATTTTTGTTTGTCCAATTTGTATAAAAAGTCGATCAATTTTTCATTTTTGCAAAAATATGTCATCTTTTAAGATTTTGCAGATAATGTCTGAATTTTTAATAAATTGATCAAAATATCCTCTCTTTTTTTCTCACTTCCTTCTCGTTCGTTTATTTTTCTCCTCCCTCTTCGACTCCTTCTAACTGGCCGTTTATTTCTCTCTTTCTCCTCCCGCTTTCTCTTCCTCTTCCCCCTCCTCTATTGCCCCAACGTCGACGCCGACGCCAGTAGCGAAGACATGACCTCAGATATGGCACAGATCGCAAAGGTGAATCAACGACGGAGGGCGTGACCATGGACGGCGACGATAGATGACACAGAATTCCATAAAAAAATCAGTATTTAATAATTAAATATAATATTATATATATTTTTTATATAATAAAATTAAAATAATAATTAAATATTTATAACGTGGCTCCTTGACCGAGTAATATTTGGAAGCGCTGTTCGATCCGGTTTTCAAAATATTGGTTTAACTACTACTTTTTCAAGTATATGCATATACAACTACATCACATTTACAATTTAGGGTTAGTTGCATACAGCTCTCCGTAAATGTATCGAATAGCAGCTATATCTCTACAAAGTTCAATTTTTTTATTTTTATCCGTGCAAAAATTTTAACGTTTTCAAATATACCCCTGCTCTTAGGATCCGTTAGAAAAATATAGTTAACCATGAGTAAAATACTTAACCATAGTTAGTGAATGAGTTAAATTGACTTTTTTTACCCCTTTTATATTATTAGATAAAATACCTTTTGGGAAAGACATTTCTACATAATTCTAACAGTTGGAGCTTTTGGAGGATATAGTTGTAAGGGCAAAAATATCATTTTACTTATCTGCTGTTAAAAAATAAACCGTACTCTAACAGTAACAAACTAGAGGGACAAATATGAATATGAATATAGTTGTAAGGATAAAAATAAAAAGGCTAAATTACATAAATCCCCTCTGTCAATACCCGCCTTTTCACTTTTCCCCCTGTCATTCAAAAACCTACATTTTGCCTCCTTAAAAAATAAAAAATATTCACAGGGGGTACGGTGTGACAAAATGACTAAAATGCCCTCATCTTCTTCATCTCCTCCTCCCCAATCTTGCTCATCCCGCATCCCGCACCCTCGCCCACGCCTCTCTTGACCCCAACTCCGACTTCGTGCGAGGGCGAGGCGGCGGCCAATGAGGGTTTCAAGAGTATTTTGGGTATAAAAAATAAGATATAAACGTAACCCTAACAGAACACTGACCGCGGGAGGCGAAGTGAACATTTTTTATTTTTTAAGGGGGGCAAAGTGTAGGTTTTTGAATGACAGGGGGGAAAGTAAAAAAATCATGTATTAACAGGAGGGTTTTCTGTAATTTAGCCAAATAAAAATTTAAACTTTATAGAGATATATTTGATATTCGATAGGTTTACAGGAGCTATACGCAATTAACCCTACAATTTACATGTAGGCCCCACGGTGCAATTAACACGGTGACGACCATTGTTCACCCACCCATATAATTTGTTCCCCATTCCGGAGGGGAGTGGGTGGTAGAAAAGCCCAAATCTCGAGCGTCATCATCATCATCCATGGCGAAACCGGTCGACTCCTCCGAGCCGCTGCTCCCCTCTCCGCCGCCTCAACCCTACTACGCCTCCCCTGCTCCGCCGTACTACTACTCCTCCGCCGCCGACCATCCTCCGCCGCCGCCGCCATCGGAACCCTACCTCGTCGTCCTCCCCATCCGCCTCCGCCGCCGCCTCCGCCTCCGCCGCCCCTGCTGCTCCCTCCTCTCCTCCGCCCTCGCCCTCCCCCTCGCCCTCGTCCTCTCGCTCGCCCTCGCCCTCTTCCTCCTCTGGCCCTCCGACCCCGACCTCTCCGTCGCCCGCCTCCGCCTCGACCGCGTCCGCGTCGTCACCTCCCCCGACGTCGCCCTCTCCGTCGCCCTCGCCCTCCGCGTCCGCGTCCGCAACCCCGACTTCTTCGCCCTCGACTACGACTCCCTCGCCGCCTCCATCGCCTACCGCGGGCGCCCGCTCGGCACCGTCGCCTCCCACGGCGGCCGCGTGCGCGCGCGCGCCGTGTCCTACGTCGACGCCGAGCTCGAGCTCGACGCGATCCGGGTCATCGGCGACGTGTTCTACCTCATCGAGGACCTCGCCAGGGGCTCCATCCCCTTCGACACCGTCACCGAGGTCAAGGGGCGCCTCCGCTTCTTCTTCTTCGACGTCCCCGTCCAGGTGCGTGCGACGAAACGAAACCCTTATTCGTATTGATTGTTGGATTGCTCTTCATGGAGATAAAAGTTACCATATTGAAAAGTTTTAAGTTGTTAAGGTATCGCTAGAACTTTATCTCGAATGATCATATTGAGATCCTCATGAACCGAGTTTCTTTAACACACCAATCATTCAGGAGAATTCATGTTGGGATCCTCGTACTCTATTGCGGCACCTTGCTTTTGGAAATGCCCTAACTTGTTTGCTCTTCTCAAATCCACCATTTCTATAGATTACTGAGATTTGTGGTCGTCGTCGGCCTACCATGGCCTCTTTGTCCCTACTAAGGATCGGAACCGTTAGAAGTCATGACCGGAGTTCAGCTGCCCGTTTTTAAATATGTGAAATTTCTAAACTTATTTATGTAGACTCTTTATGGTTGGCATCTCCTTAGAAATATGACAATTAGGGATCATCATACTAGTCGGCGCTAACTGCATGTAGGCTGTTCCTCCCTGATTTTCTGTATATACTAGTGCATGATGAAATATGTATGGGAACATGCAAACTTCATCAAGTGTTGTTGCAAATTCCTTTTTGGAGCGTACTGTAAAAATGGTTGGTTATCACTGTAAACCCCCCCTCTGTCATGATGGAAAAGTTCTGATGATAATAGTGATTTAATACTATTTATGGTCTCGGACTCTCTGCTGCATGCTCAAGTTTCACGCCAATTATTTAGGAGTTTGTCCTTTTGCCCATTTACATGGTTTGTGCTTCTAACAAGTTTAGATTGACGAGCAAATGCACTTGTCTATGAGTTTGCTAGAGAAATGAAAAGTTTTGGACGGGGTACATGTAAAAGAATCAAAGATATATTCTTGTTGACTAATTGTTACATTTATGTCTCCTAACCATCATTAAAGGTTGAAGTGTTCTTTTCTCCCCTTAACTTTTGCATGTTGTTATATATCATATGACGTGGATGTCATATGAGATGGCTTCTTTTCGTCTTCGCTCTTTTTGTCGTATAGTTGGATCTTACTTTAGAGGCATTTAGACTCTTGCATACACCATAATATCAGTTATCAAGTCTTACACTTGATCAATATAAGAGACAAATGAACTTTGTTAAATTAAACTAACATAATCGTGCACTATGATGTGACTAATATGGCTTGGATTGATATGATAAATCTTTTGAAGGAAGAGGGAAAAAAGAAAAAAGCCTAGGCTATTCTAAAGATGCAGCTATAGTTGTGCACTTATATGCATATGTCCATGTGTTTATGAATGAAAAAGAAATGATTTGATTTGGAGGTCTTCTATTTAAGCGAGTTTACCAAAATGTGGCGCTTTATTTGTGTTATTTTATGTGATTTCCATTCTTTTGACAGTTTGATACGTGGGTAAGTGGCATTTGAATAGTATTGGTCTTTGAAGTCTTATTTGGGAAGATCTAATAGATGGAGTAAATTCTAACAATGGCTTTTGACTTTTAAATATGTTGTAAAGGGTTTAATTATTTTGTGTAGTCAAATTGTTACATACCTGTGTATACACGTGCATAGGTACAGAACTACAGATTCATGCATACATTCATGTAAAAGAACTATTCTGATCTGCTTGCTTTCCATTTAAGTGAATTTCTTGTTGCAACCTAAGATATTATATAATCAACACAAGATCTTTAATTTGTTTAACTAACAAAAGTTAATATCTTATTTGGATGTCCCTGTAAAACTTAGTGCAGTTAATGGACAGAAAAACAACTTTGTTGCAAAAGTATGTAGAAGAATGTTCGAATTATGCCATATATGTGTTGATTCTATTGGAAAATAGGATTTACAAAGAAGTATCAAATTTGTGAATTATCTGCTGAGTGTTGTCTCCAATATGATGTCGAACACAGAGGCACCTAGATAGTTGAAGTATCACGCATTATTATTTATGGCTAAAATTGATGAAGCATGACAAATGTTAAGGTACCAAAGGTTGACATTTATTGGGGCATATGGGCCCTAGGATTTCTTGTCCTATTTTAAAAAATATTATACATTGAATGTCAATTATTGCATCATTCTTGGTATCACTATTCATTCAACATACTACACTTCGATTACAATCATGAGTCCTGTATCGTTTGGGCATTGTCTCAGCTACGGTGTCCAAACTTTGGAGATCCATGCATCTATTTTCATACCGATTTTCATGCCTACAATGTATGAAGCATCATACAGTAAGTTTCTATGTTTGTCATCCAATGGTTCATATTTTGAACCTTAAAGATTCACATTTTGTACTTGATAAATTTGATTCTTTGGAAAATCCAACTTAGCATCATTCTAGCATACTCTTTCGTTCTAATGTTAGTTAATATGTGTGCAAAGTCACATACAAAGACTAGTTTCTGTTATGCTGATGTTTTCAGCTGAATGGTTCAGACAAATACCGTGTATATGCCACTAAAAGGAAAACAGGGTCTTATAATCACTCATTCCCCCTTACATTCAAATACCCTAGTGATTTGTAAAAAATGCACCTCTACAGACTTGCCCTGCCCCTCTGTGTCTACGACCCATCTCATCTCAGTCGCAACAATTAGATCAGGGCAGGGTATGGCGGGTTCTAACCAGGCACGATTTAAATCGGCCTCCTCCTCAGACTCACAATGTCTCGAAATCTCTGCTTTGCCCTGACCCTGCTTGCTATTTAAGTTGCTAAGTTATTGTTCTTGTTGGAGCATCTCCGGATGTGCTCTACCTATTCATCTTATCCGTCCCCGCTCCCTTATTGAGTGGAAACTTCATTTGCCTCTTCATCTAATCACTACTCAGTATTGTAGATAACGTTGTGTCACCTTCTTTACACCTTCAAAAGCATTATAAGAATGCCTTGCCATATGGAGAACATTTTACATGTGTCATCGGCGCCATGTAGAAGACAGTATTTGTGGTTCAAGATATTGTAAGAACCTGCGTCTTAGTGGAAAATCTTCATCTCCGATGTATCCTAGAAAGGTTGCGTATGTTACAGTTTTCCTGCTACTACTTTTCCCGAGAAACAAGTCTGTAGTAAGACATGATATGCACTAATGAAATCCTATTTGTTCAGTGCTTGCTTGTCCATCTTTTCTACAGCTTTCGATGGATGCTCTTCTGATCGAGAATAAATTTACCTGAATTTCTTGTTTTCCTTTCCAGGGGAGAATTTCTTGCTCAGTGTACGTAAATCCGGAAAACCAGACCATTATTGAACAAGATTGCTACCCAGAGGTGAGTAACTCTGATTGTATATATCTTTATCCAACGATTCCGTGCTCGTGAGCTGTTCTGATATGCAAATTTTATTTCAGTGATATTGCTATTGGCTGAAAGCAACCTTCGTGACTACGCCATTACAGAAGAAACTATTCTGGCTTCTACTCTTACTATGTTTTCATGTATGGAGTGATGTTGTTAGGTAAACTACATGTCATCTCTGAATCGGAAAACACGCGAACAAAATGTACTGTAGATAAGTCACTCACAATGTGCTATGAAGTCGAACATTTAATATCAATTGGTGTTTGTAATGTAGCAGATATCTCAAATCTGCGCGCCTGCTGCTATTTTATTTACCCTTAGATATGATTTGCTTCGGAACATCTTCTATATGTTGGATCTCTCGTTATCTTCTTCATTCTCCCTTTCTAAATTCTTCATTTCTGTCTGCAGTAAACTGATTGTTCAGAGAGTTTTGCAAATTCGATTGAGCTGTCTATAAATTTTTTTTTTATACTTTTTTTTTTTGCCAAGACACTATCGAACTATTCTTTTTTTTGTTTTTTCCAATCTCTACATTATAAGTAGTAAGTCTATTAATTTTTTTTGAAAGCTAGCGGCTTTGTTAAAAACACTGATTAAATGTAACGGAGTATATATTTTGATATGAAAAAATAAAAAAATAGTAGAAAAGGTAGTTGAAAACAACTTTATAGAAGATTTCAATCAATTTATATTAAAAAAAAAATTCATATGGTTTTCTACTATTTAATCGGTGACGGTTAATAAATTTATTAAATTTTGTCTAAAATAATAAATTTGTTAATAGTAATGTAGAGATTCATAAGAACAAGATAGTTTTGTGATATTTATCGAGGGAAAAAAATGGCACAAGGACTAAATATAAAAGTAAGAAATTGCTAAAAAATAATAATACGGTGGTGTGTTTCGAAAACGAAAAAAGAATTAGTATAATGTGTCAAATGGAAGAAAAAAAACTAAATTACAGTTTAGTAGGGTGTAATTAAATCTTTTCATTATCTTGAGCAGTGGATGCTTCTTAGAGTAGCTTCTCCTAAGAATTGCAAAATAGTACTAGATTTAGATCGAATTATAATCTAGAGACCCGCGAGCAAAATCAATAGAAGATTGGAAAAAAAAAATTTGTGTAATAGGAGGATTTTTTTTATAAAATAATTTTATAAAATTTTATAATTTGCGAAATAATCGTGCCAAATTTTTATTTGGCAAACTAATCTTTTAAACACGGTGAATCATTCACCGCATTTAAAAAAAAATTTCAAGTCTTTTGAAAACGATAACGATTAACCGTCTTTAAAAGGAGGAGAGGGAAATGGAATATGATTGTTAAATGGATAAGTATAAATAAGACGGTAAATGATTCACCGTCTTTAATAGCCGTACAATATATTCTGAAAGCAGTGAATGATTCACCATTTTTATAAGGTTAATTTGCCAAAAATAAATTTGATAGGATTATTTTTTAAATTATAAAATTTTGAAGAGTTATTTTATAAAAAAGTCCTAATAAAATGTGTTGGCTGATGAATTTTTCGTATTTGTTATTATTGGGTGACTTGTAATGCATTCCAGCCGAATGTCGAACAATATATTAAAAAATATATAAAAAGAGAAGAAAAAAATTTGTTATTGACTTCTTATTTTTTGTTGTTAATAAACGTTTTCGATGTGTAAATTACAGGCAATACATCATTGACTTGCCTTTTACATCACATTTAGCGTGTCGGAAAAAAAAAAAAAAATTTAAATGAACTTGTTATGATGAGCATATAAACAGAAACGAAAAATAACGAAGGTAAAGTAGACAAATTACAAACAAAAAATAAAATGGATATAAAAATTTACGTGAAAAATTTTTTGTAGGAAAAAAATCACAGGCGAAGAAAGAGAAAACTTCACTATGAAAAAAGGGAGTACAATGTTCTGAAGCTTACAAACGCCGCATCGTGTCTATGACGAAAGAGGAGAAGAAAATTTTTTAACGGGTTCTACATCGCGTCTATGGGCTCGGGCGTCCGCTATACCCGCCACATACATTCATTTTTTCTTCACAATTCATTTTTTCCAAAAATCTGTCGCACCGCGAAACTGTCGACGAATCGGAAGTCCAAAATCAAAATCGATAACCAAATTCCGAGGCACCTCTAACAGAACTCCATAGGAAAAAAAAAAATACAAAATTTATTTGAATTATGATTCATTTTGAGTCAGTTGCCCAGCCTTTCAATTTGTTTGATTTGAGTCTGTAAACTGTACTTTGACTTACAATTTAAACCAATTATTTATTTTAATAAATTTGTAATTACAAGAATTATATAAAGTATACTAATTATTTATATAAAGATAAATTTTAAAGTCAAAATGTCATTGGCTGACTCAAATCAAACAATTTGAAAGATTGGACGGTAAATTAAAATTTTGAAAGGATAAATAACAAACTAAAAATGATTCATAGTTCAGATAATTTCTGTACATCTTTATTAATAAATTATTGCCAACCTACAGGTAAATAAATAAATAAATAAATAAATAAATAAATAAATTACCACTTTAATAAAGCAAAAACTAATTAACTAGAAAGGGACCCCTAGTTTATTAGAACAAATACAGGTAGATCCAGCTAACAAGTTGCATACTTGCATGTAAACAAATGGATAAATTTTGGGGCAATTGTGACTTGTGAGACATATAATATATTAAAGGGTTAATTTCATACAGGTCCCTGTAAACATAGTGAATTACAAATATATCCCTAACAAGTTCAACATTCATATATTGTTCCTGCAAAAGTCCTGATATTTTTAAATGTGTTCCTCTGGTTTGTTACCGTTAAAGCACTATTTATTTTTTAACAGTAAATAAGCAAAATAATCTTTTTGTCATCACAAATATATTCCTCCAAAAGCTACAATAGCTAATGTAAGAGGAGTAAAAATGTCAAGTTATCTCATTAACTAATCACAGTTAAGTATTTAACCTATGATTAACTAAAATTCTCATACGAATTCTAACGGTAGGGACATATTTGAAGACATTAGAATTTTTACAGAAACAACATATGAAAGTTGAACTTTGCAAGGATATGTTTGTAATTTACTATGTTTGCAGGAACCTGTATGAAATTAACCCATATATTAATTATCAAACAATATAACTTCAAATCGTCAGAATCATCTGAACCGTTCATCACAAATTTTACATATATGATTAATGATTTTGATGATTCAAAGCATTTATCCAGCGCTTTATATCCAAAATATAACAAGTAAAAAAAAAAAAGCTTCTTTATGTGGCATGTGCCTCTCGTGATCTAAGGAGAATAAAATATTTAATTATTATTAGCACGAAAAAGGCAAGTGGAATATTTATTAAAAAGGGTAAACATCAATTCGGATCGGGTATAATTTTACGTTTTTTTCACACTTAACTACTACATAATTTTATTTTTATTTTTTAAAAAAAATTATCAGTAAATATGATAATAAAATAATCCCTTTTCAAAGCGATAGAGCGATAACATGCAGATTATAGGACTGTAAAATATTCTATTATACCGCTATGTGATTTATAATAATGTCATTTTAATATTCCAGTCAGCGACCGATTTTTACAGTAAAACAAAAATAAAATTACAAATTAATAAAATGTAATTTTTAAAATTATATATATCCACGTGGCAAATTGAAGTTTACGAGTACTAAATAGTACTGCATCAATACTTTTGGTACGTTTATTTTCTTAAGAAAAAAATATAATGCATTTTATGATTGCAAAAAGCCATATGTAGGTACCTAACTATACTTATTAAAATTGCAAACATGGGGCACGTTACATCAGAAATAATACTATTGAAAAAAAAAATATTAAAATAAAATTTAATAGATTTTTTCAAATAATTGTTGTTTCTCATTTTTAATAAAAGTTGGAATCTTTTTTTTTTAAGCTAAGTAAAAAATAAGACGAAACAGACACTTAATATGTTGTCGAAGATAAGATAAACTGATAATGATAATGACGGAAAGGTAATCTCAATAATGTGCTAAATATATATCTTAGATTAATCATTTGATAACTTACACATTAACCACACTAATATTTTTAATTTTATATATATAGGTTTGGCTCATGCTACATATTTTAAATTTCGTGAAGCACATGGTTGGCTATACAAATTGGCAATTAAAATTTGCATGATAAATTACAAAGTCAACTTATTCTCATTTTTATGTGTATATATATATATATATATATATATATATATATATATATATATATATATATATATATATATATATATATATATATACACATATAAATATATGTATAAATATTTAAAAAGAAGCTGGGGCACGTTTTTTTTTAAGTTAATTGAAATCGTACAACTCATTCTGATCTTATCTTCTTTAAATTTATTTATTATTTAAGGAAGGTGGGAGAAGAAATAATATTAAAAAAAAAGTTGAACAACTAATTTTGTTATATATATGTTTGAACTCGAGATCCTTTTTCTTTTTCTTTTTTTTGGAGAAAGTGGGAGAAAATTTACATTGGTTTACTTACAAATTATTTTTTTGAAAAAAAGTAGGAAATTAGAGTTGACATTTCTGTAATTCTTAAGGGGGTTTTTTTGATGCAAATTATGTAGAATTATACATAACTTTAACATAGAGTAATTAAAAATCAGCTTAAATATTTTTTATATACGTCAAAATTAAGTTACAGAGATCTAAAAAGTAAAATCTAAACCGCTAAATGTGATATATATAATATGTGAAATATTTATATGTAAAAGATCATAATTTTTGAATCTGTGTGTAAAGTGTGGTTAATATTGACATGTATCGAATTTTTTAGATCATTAATTTTGATACTATTTGATGTTTGGAAAATAGGTAACGATTAGGCCGCCGTTTAGTATATAAATTTTTTCTTAAAAAGATAATAATTAAAAAAAAAACTTCTTTGCACTTTCGCTCCGGTCTCAATTACTCTCTTGCACTAAAAATTACATAAATTACCACCTTACAGTTTATCATCATCTCAAATATATTCAAAAAATTTAAAAAATTGACAAATTAGGCAACAAAACTTCACTAAAACGAGTTGACATGTTGCATTGCTCCACAACTCGACATATATTTAATTTGTAACTTTAAAAAACAAATATAAAAATTTAGATAAAGAAGATCTCTAATTTTGCTACTACTATCAAAACTGATAGTTTATTGAGTAATTTATTCAATTTTTATGATTCTTTTGTATTATTATCAACAAGCTAATTTGTAAATTTATTTTGATAAAGTTTTATAGCCAAATTCAATTATTATTCTTTTTTTTTTTTAGAGAAAGGTAGCACGCTATCCGTTTTGTTTATCAACTAGGATTCGAACTCGGAACCTCGGGTATCAACCATCAAGCCCTTTGCCACTTGCGCTAGGGACCGTCGGTAATTCAATTATTATTCTTAACAATTGAATTTATTTGAGATAATGATAAAATACAGAAGGTTAATCAAGGCAGTTTTTTGCAAGTGCTAAAGTATAAAGAAAGCTTTTTATAATTTAACACCTTATAATAATAATAATAATAATAATAATAATAATAATAATAATAATTTATTACTTGGTGCATGGTTGGTGAAAAAAAAAGAAAAAAGAAAAAAGAAAAAAGAAATAGCATGAGGCATTATCAATCATCATGTTGTGATTATTTTATTTCCTCTTTCACAATGCCTCGTGACAAATACTGCCTGCACAGATTCATTTATGAACCCATGGGCGGCTCTCTTTAAAAATAATTAAGCAAAACCAAAACTAAAAAATAAAAAAAAAATAATAATTAAAAAAAAATAGGCTCTTTTGAAATAGATTCTTCTACTTTTCATGTCAGAATGTCATTGACTGATTCAAATCAAACAAATTAAAATATTAGATAATAAACTCAAAATTGTCCGTAGTTCATTCACGTAAGTTTCATCCGTATTTATCAAAAATAAACTGTAACACCTTTTTCATCAGCATTTTTTTCTGAAAAAAAAAGCTTTGGATACCCCATAATATTATTGATGTGTTGATATTCACATATGCAGAGATTAGAATTTTGAATATATAGCGATAAATTTTAAGATTTAATAATAATATTTAGAATTTAGTAATTATTATTCAGAGTATAATAATGAATCATCAACAATATTATATAGCAACACTTCTTTAAAACTCTATGATGATCATCATCATCACACTTCATCCTCTCCATCTCACATTCTCAGAGCTGCTACTACTACTGCTATAAATAAACCCCAAGAACTCCCTCCTCCCCCAACTCCACATCTTCTGCAATACAAATACAGATTCAGATACAATACATAACACACATAGCAGCAGCTGCAGGCGATTGGAATTGCTGCTGCTGCTGCTGCAGATACAGATACAGATACAGATATACATATATTTGGATCAGCAGCGGTAGCAGGTGGTCGACGTGATCAGGTTGATTGGTCGATTGAGTAATCATCATGTGGGTTCACAACGTGGTGGACGCGCTGACGGGGAAGAACCAGGAGGCGTGGAAGCAGGGGAAGATCAGGGGGAATGTGGTGCTCATGAAGCGCAACGTCCTCGACTTCTCCGACTTCAGCGCCTCCCTCCTCGACGGCGTCCACGAGTTCCTCGGCGGGGGCATCTCCTTCCAGCTCGTCAGCTCCACCCACCGCGGTACTCATTAATCCATACTTTCAAAGTTTTCATTTCTTACTATCCAACTTTTCGATCTCTCCGATTCGAGTCGTTGGTCAACGGTATAATTGCTTATTTTGATAAATTTATTATAGTTACGGAAATTATACAGAGCATATACGAACTAAATCTGTAGAGATAAACAATTTTTTTTCAATTTGCCTTTGCTATAAATTTTCACTACTTTTTACTTGAGTCAATATTGTAGTTTTTCCTACTTTTTTTTTTTTCTTTTTGGTCTAGTATAGTTATCATTATATATATGTTCATAAATTAAATTGTCCTCTTCATGAATTATATTATTTATTAAATCAAAATCCGTCGTGTCAATATATGTTGATCCTATAGTAGAGATATTATACCGTTGTGTTGTGTTGCCGTAGACTGCACAGATGATCTGCCCTCTACACCCGTAAATCTCCATCATCAGGAGAACTATATATATATATATATATATATATATATATATATATATATATATATATATATATATATAATTAATTTTATTTAAAAATAGTTGGTTTTAATATGTGGGTCTACAATTGGCTTGATGGAGACTGGGCATTACTATCCACAATTGGATGCTGGGTCCAACCAATCCCAAAATAAATAAAATAAATAAATAAATAAATAAAAATAAAAATGTATAGAGACCCCTCACCTCAGACCATTTTGCAATGGACCCCCTTTTTTTCAAATAAGACCCTCCTCAGTCCTCAACTTCTAATTTGTTTTATCTGAATTTTCGTACTTAGATGTATTAAGGATTTTATCAAATTTAATAGCTCTATTAATTATTAGTTGTTAATAGATTTTATTTTATTTACTAAAAATTATTAAATTTAATAAAATCATAAATAGATTTGAAATTGTTCTCAGATTTTTTACTATAATTATTTAATTTTGGAAAATTAAAATATAAGGAGATTTGGATCAAAAAAATAAACGTTGAGAGATACATTTCAAAAGTAGCTTCTGGTTAAGAACTCTACATAAATTTTCAAATTAAAAAAAGTTTCATGAGTCTATGAATAGTGAATAGAAGATTTACCATGTTCGTTATAGAGATACAATCATAAAATTTTAAAAAATATTATGGTTGAATCAAATTTTCAAAATTAATAAACTGCCAACTATGACAAACATTCAAATGATTAGCAATTGAGAAAACTCAAAAATAACAATCTTTTAAGTATGGTAATAATTCAAATATCTTTTATTTGGAGTTGTTGCCATATTTAAGAGATTTTCATTGTCGAGTGTTTTTTAATTATTCATCATTTAATGTTTGTCATAGTTGGCAGTTTTTTAATTTTCAAGATTTGATTCAACTATTAATTAATTTCTTAATTTTATCATCATCCTCCATTAGTTTGAATATTAATTGTACATGTTGCTTTATTAAAAAAAAAAATCCTTTATGTTTGAACCAATCGAAAAAAAAAAAAAAAAAATCTTAGGAGGAGTGGAATAGGCGAATAGCATATGTATAAGTATAATATCTTAGTTTGTTGTTTTCAAAAAAATTAAGAGAATATTAATTTTTTAAAATATAAAATATAAGCAGAAGCAGAATCAATCACTGACCCACGATTTGTCACTTCAATTTGAATCCAAACAGGTCTAAATCTTGTATTTTATTTTAAATTATAAATTTAAGTTATTAACTATACTTTACTATACTTAGATTTATAAAGTGCATTTTTTTTTTTTTAAATTTTTTTATAGGGTTAAGCCGTATGCCTAGGTCTGCGTGACATTTAATTAAATTATTATTTTGGTGGTACTTTGACAGCTAATGAATGAGTGGATCTGAGCTTATGAATTGACTACTAAAAGTTATCAAATTTAATTATTATTTACTAGCTAAATTTAATTAAATTTAAATTTTTTTTATTTTGGAACTACGAGGGGTGACATTTCGGTTCAAATACATTTTTAGTTTTCAAATTTTCTGAATTATTATTGCAACGAAGTCTTACAGAAAATAATATGACGTAATAATTATTATCTCGCTAGCGACTAAAATACTATTGTAATATTATAACATCGTGACAAAGTATCATTTACTCAACGTAAATAAACTATAAAACTTGATTATAGTAAATTAGAGGCTTTAAGTGAAAAATTATAGTAAATTAAACTTTAGAAGCTAAAATATTATGTCCCCTAAAGTTTGAAGATCAAAAGCACGGTTTAATCTTAAATTTAACAAACATTACGTACTGAAAATGTTTTAATTATTTGTTAATTTTGTATGGTGTTTTCAATTGCATATCATATATGTTGACACATTAATCGAATGTATTCTGATGTGACGTATAGATAATGATAATAAGGGGAAGGTAGGGAAGGCGGCGTTTCTGGAGGAGTGGGTGACGACGCTGACGTCGATATCGGCGGGGGAGTCGAAGTTCAAGGTGACGTTCGACTGGGACGACAGTCAGGGCATCCCCGGCGCGGTGATCGTCAAGAACAACCATCACTCGGAATTCTACCTCAAGACCCTCACCATCGAAGGCGTCCCCGGCCGCGGCCGCATCCACTTCGTCTGCAACTCCTGGGTCTACCCGGCCGACGAGTACAAGCACTACCGCGTCTTCTTCACAAATGATGTAAGTGCACCTGCTCCGATCTCTTACTCCCCCTCTCTAGGCTGTATTTGGTAAGAGAACTAAAACCGCCAGAATATCTCAACGAAAAATTTCTGGATGACTCTCCTGTGTGTTATCCAAAAAATCGATCTGATAGATAACGGATCCAAAACAGTAATACTTAACATTCGTACTCACATTAATGATGAATGCGACAGGCATTTACAATTAATATGCGACATAGAATATAATAAATTATATCTTAAATGTAAATTTGATTTAGTACCTAGCACTGCTGGGCCAAAAGGAAATTCAGTGTGACATTATATAGATATATACTTGTCATTTTTTATAAAGAGCGTAAAAATTATATTTTAAATTATTGGATGGTGGGGAATATGCCAATTTTTTTTTTTTTTTATCTGGATTAGTATCATGCGGAGGCCATTAATGTGAGACATTTTAAATGGATTAGTACATTTCATAATTATTAAACCCATCAACGAGGAAAATACGTAGATTCCCTGGTCCTTTCATAAATGAGGGCTCAATAAATTTATTCAGTGAAAATGTACAGGTATTAGGTGAATTAAACACATCATAATTTATTGTAGATATCTAAAATTTAAGAAATTGATTTTTACTATTTAAAATTACAGTGCATTTGAAGTAAATACCTAAAATTGAAAGGTATATTCATCTAAATATTTTCGACACTTATTTTTTTAAAAAAACTATAAGTTAGATATTAAAATTTGAAATTTTAGACTTTAAATATCTTTAGAAAAATGTTATAGTTCAAATAAGCTCTCTATATTTATCATTTTATTATGCAAGACAAACTATAGTCGAATAATGTTATATCTTAGCGGCCAGTAGTAAAATTAATTCATTTAAGACTATAATGTAGAAAATTTCTCTATAAATATTCGCTTATGTATTTTAGTCACCCGTCTTTTAAAAATTTTAATTATTTTCTCTTAAAATTTAGTACCGAATTTAGCATTGTTACTGTCCCGTCATTATTCCATATATAAATTATATAGCACGATCGAATAATTTATTGAGATATCCATTATACTCTTAAAACTAAATAGTAGGAATGTATAAGAATATTTTATTTTTATTTATTCGAATTAAGTAACTTTATGAAATAGAACTCTTACTATTTATTAATTAACTTTTTTTATGCTATTTTTAAGAACAAAATGATAATGTCAGTTATCGTATTGTACCATATAATAATGTGTTAACACTAACGGTGTGAGATAAAGTGCTAGAATTTTAAATTTTAAAATAACAAAACAGGAGTTCGTAACAAATAGGAAGATAAATGCAAAATCAGATATTTATAGAGGTTTTCTGCATTTTCGCCTTCATTTAATCTATGCACCCAGAAAACCAGTAGTTAGCCCAGTGTTCAATATCGGGATGATCAAATAAAAAAAAAGAAAAGAATATTTTTCCTTTGAAAGTATGTTTGAAATTACAATTTAAGATGTGCGTTTGTTATTAGCAAAATTTTCTTGTCGTGCTAATACCGACTGTACCTAGCGCAGTTGATTAAGTACTTTATAGTTGAGATGATACTCAAGGTTCCAATTTCGAAATCTAATTATTTTATATTTCGAGTTGAACTTAATTTTTTAAAAAATAAACGAAACAGATAACTTACTATCTTTCTCTCTCTCAAAAAAAAAAAAAAAAAAAACGTGGTGCTAATTGGATTATTGGCTTGTCAATCCACATTAGAATAGATAGATATAGTACAGCATTTTTAATTGTTGATTCTAAGTTTGAATTCGAATTGCGTAAATTGATTTAGGGGGTCTTAAGGTCTAAAAAGCTTCTGATCTTTATAAAAAAAAAAATTAAAAAAATTACTTTGGGTCCTAAACCTGCATTAAATTCAAGTCTAATAAACTATGACATCCTTAAATTATACTAAAACATGAAAAATTATAGGTATATGTATGGAGACTCTCTCACCTATAGGCGATTCTGAAATAGACCCACGGCTAAATTTTTTTTGGATTGAGACTCCCTTAACTTTTAATCTTTTTACAATTAAGTAATTTTAGCCAAATAAATAGGGCATTTTACCATATAGATTGATAGTTTGGGGCGAGTTAAGTTGGATTATTATTTGTAAATAGCTAATTGAGCCATGAATTTAACAATATTTTAAACTTAAGTTAGTGTATAAACTCAATTTATAAAAATTAGAACATAAAGGATGTGTTAATTTAAAAATAAAAATAAAAAAAACTAAAAGTGAGCGTCCATTTCAGGATGTACTATAGTTGAGGGGGGTCCTACTTTTTTACCAAAACTATTTGAGAATATTTTTTTTTTAAAAAAAATAGTACTTACGTGACCCATCAACATCATTTTATTTGCTCAGGATGTTGAGAATAAATTTGTGGCAGTATATGTCACGCTTTTTCTTTGTGCTTTTCTCTTATCCTTTTTTTTTTTCTTTTTTTTTTTTTTTTTTTTTTTTTTTTTTTTTTTTTTTTTTTTTTTTGGGGAATCTATAGGGTTGATGTTTGCCTTTATATAATTTGCTACTAAAGCACCCGCGCGCGATACTGTAGCTATAAAATATTTTAATAATAAATTTTAATTAACATTTTTAGGTTCTTATATTATGTTATTAGTTTGATTATTAATTAAATTAATTTAAATAAAAATATAATTTAAATTGATATACGTGCGACATAATTTTATTATAATCACTTAAATTTTTGTATCTTTTACCTTTCTCTTTTTTAGCACAAATCTAATTCAGTTTTGTGATCTTTCATGGTTATTCGAAAATCCAAAGAGACAACAAGTTTCAAAGCAGAAACGAAATTATTTATTTAAGGGGTCTTCTTTTTGCATTTAGCCCCTCAAAAAAAAATTCTCACAAATAACCCTACAAAATTTATATTTGCAAGATTGGTCATATTCCCGCCGCGCGAGCACCACGCGGGCGTGATAGGTTAAGTTGAACACGGTGAACCCACCGTGTTTGGACACGGTGAATGACTCACTGTGTCCTTCCTAAACCATATACTCTAAATATTACGTAATACCCAAAATATTACAAATAACTTTCTAAACCATATACCCCAAATATTACGTAATATCCTAAATATTATAAATAATGGAATACGGCGAACTATTCACCGTGTCCAAATATGGTGAATGGTTCACCGTATTCAACTCAACCTACCACGCCCGTGTGGCGCTTGCGTGGCGGGGATAGGACCAATCTTGCAAATATAAATTTTGTAGGATTATTTGTAAAATTTATTTTTTAAGGGGGCTAAATGCAAAAAAAGCCTTTTATTTAATCAACTTACACCTACAAAAAAGAATAAAAAAACATTTAAACAAAATTTTCTCCTATCATATCCATACTTTTTGTGGAATTTTACGTATTGTCGTATGCGTATCGGGTATTTATTTAGAATAAATTGAGTAGAAGAATAATTCTCAAGTTATCAATTGTTCCTAGCTCAAGTGGCAAACAGCTTGATAACTGCCACCCGAGATTCCAAATTCAGCATCTACTTGCTTCACATTTTCAACTAAATTTTTTTAAAAAAAAATTTGAACGAAACAGATAGTATGCTACCTGATCTTTTTGTTCTACATCCATGGCTAGTTATTCTTACTACATTTGTTCTTCATCTGTACTGTTTTGCATTTGGATCTTTCTTCGACACACTTCATATTGAAGTTCCTGCTAAGTTGGCCAAAATCTCAATCTTGATGCAGACCTACTTGCCAAGCAAAATGCCGGAGCCGCTGCGGCCGTACCGGCAGCAAGAACTGCTCAACCTCAGAGGCGCCAATGTCGCGCCGGGACCGCTCAAGGATCACGACCGCGTCTACGACTACGACGTCTACAACGATCTCGGGGACCCCGACAAGGGCGCAAAACATATGCGCCCTATCCTTGGTGGCTCCCGAGAGCATCCCTACCCTCGTCGCTGCCGCACTGGCCGCCATCCTACAAAAACCGGTACACCTTTTATTTCTCGTGAGCTGATTGTGATATTGACAGATAGATTCATTGAATAGATGTGTTAAATTCGATCATTATTTACTGACTGACTGAATTTGACCAAATTCATTGATACTGATGTGACCGTGATAAAAGAGGCTTTCATTTCTTGTTCTTTGCATTGGACTGTTTATAATGATGAGCTCAATAATCGATCTCATTTCGTAAGCATCAACCATCACGCAGATCCGAAATCCGAAAGCAGGCTCCCACAGCTGAGCCTAGACATCTACGTCCCCCGCGATGAGAAGTTCGGGCACCTTAAGATGTCCGACTTCATCGGATATGCACTCAAATCCGTGACGCAGGCTATCCTCCCGACGCTCCACACCATCTTCGACACGACGCCGATGGAATTCGATTCTTTTCAAGACATCTTGAACCTCTACGAAGGCGGTATAAAACTGCCGAACTCCCCGGAGCTCGAGGAGGCTCGCAAGCAAATCCCCTTCGAGATGATCAAGGAGCTGTTCTGCACCGACGGCGAGCACTTCCTCAAGCTTCCCTTGCCCCAGATCATCAAAGGTAACTTAGTGTTTCTTAAGAACAAATGGACTTTTATACATAAACGATGTTTCTTCGCATGTACTAAACATTTGACGGTTATGCCGATGATCAGAGGATAAGTTTGCGTGGAGAACCGATGAGGAGTTCGGGCGAGAAATGCTCGCAGGAGTGAACCCTGTCCTCATAAGGCGCCTCCAGGTAAATCTAGGATATATCCGGCGCATCATGTGACCCACTGTTATATCATTTTCTCGTGGAATTAGACCAGTAGTCAAATCACGTAAATTTCTGTGTCTACGTTATGAATTCTTATTCAATCTGTATGTTTTTTCGTCGTAATGCATAATCATTGGTTTAATTACTCTACATATATATGTTGTTAGTTATAAATTATTGTGGTTTTGGGACTAAAAAGTGTTCTTATTCATATACAGGAATTCCCTCCAGCTAGTAAGCTTGATCCTAAAGTGTATGGTAACCAAACTAGCACAATAACAGCAGCTCACATTGAGAAGAACCTTGAAGGACTAAAAGTGGATCAGGTATGTATGCATGTTTGGTTTGCTTTTAGTACATACTATATATATATATATATATATATATATATATATATATATATATATATATATATATGCATGTTAGCTGTGTTATGATTATTTTTTGGTCATTTTTTATCTTCTTGGTATATTTCTTGAAAGAAAGGTAGCATTCTACCGTTTTCGTTCATATTTTCATAAACGAATTTAGCTGCAAACATAAAATAACTAGGCTTCGAACTTAGGACCTCGGGTGCCAACCATCAAGTGTTTTGCCACTTGCGTTAGGAGCTGTCGGTATCTAGACAAAGAATATTAGGCCCATGCATGCAATGCTACAATTAAAATAAGAACAAAACAAGAAAACATGAGGTTCTAGCTTTTTTTTATTTTTTTAATTTTTTTATAAACTTAGGTGAAAAACCCACTTCCTTTAATATTCTTAATTGAAAAAGAGAACTCCCAATAAAACTACTAAGAGAGGATCTTCCTAGCTAGTTAGTTGGGATATTCAAAGAAAAGCCCTTTCTCTGAGCATCCAAATAAAACCTAAATTAGATTTTTTTCGTTTCATCACCGTTTTCTGTCAGATCGATCTTTTCGATTACAAGCTGCTACACAACGCGAATGGTTTTTCTGATAGATGTAACAATAATCTGCTGCAGGCATTAAGGAGCAACAAGCTCTTCATTCTGGACCACCATGATGCATTCATGCCCTACCTAAACAGAATCAACTCACTTGGCCACATGTGCATATATGCTACAAGGACTCTCCTATTCCTCAAGAGTGATGGCACCCTGAAGCCACTTGCAATTGAGCTTAGCTTACCCCACCCTGATGGGGAGCAGCATGGTGCTGTCAGCAAAGTCTACACTCCAGCAGACAGAGGTGTTGAGGGATCAGTCTGGCAGCTGGCCAAGGCTTATGCTGCTGTTAATGACTCTGGTTATCACCAACTCATTAGCCACTGGTATGTTCATATTATAGGATTAATTTCATACAGTTTCTGTAAACATATCGAATAGCAAATATATTCCTACAAAGTTTAATTTTTTATATTTATTTTTACAAAAGTACAGTGGTATTTATATTTGCCTCTCCGGTTTGTTACTGTTAGAGTACTGTTTATTTTTTTAACAAAAAATAAGTGAAATGATATTTTTACCCTTATAAATATATTCCTCTAAAAATCCCAACTGTTAGAATTATGCAGAAATGTCCTTCCAAAAAAATATTTTACCCAATAATATAAGAGGGGTAAAAAGGTTAACTTAACTCATTCATTAACCAGGGTTAAGCATTTTACTTATAGTTAACTATATTTTTCTAACGGATTCTAACAGCAGGAATATATTTGAAAAAACTAGGATTTTTACAGGAATAAAAATAAAAAATTGAACTTTGTAGAAATATATCTGCTATTCGATATGTTCATAGGGTTGTATGCAAATACCCCTTTATATTATATATCCTCACAATGCTGTGTTCTATTATAATCATTCATATTGTGCGCATTACACCATTAGTTTCTAAATAAGTGCTCAAGTTTTGATTTGCCGCATCGCGGGCTCAGACTTTTATAATACTTTAATCTTATTTAGAAATCCTCATTCGACATGCTAAGTAACTGTATCCACAACTATTCCCAATTTAGTCGAATTCAAAACATCATCTGATTGGAGGATCTGCCGAATTTGTAGTACTACTCTTTCACTTAAGAACTTAAATAACAGCAACTGAGATTTCAAATTCATTGTCTTAGTGCGTCCTTCACGTAAGCCAGAGTCGCTGACTAGTTCTTTCGAGAATCAGGCTGAAAGTAACGATTCCGGCTTGTGTCGACGTGCAGGCTGAACACCCATGCGGTGATCGAACCGTTCGCGATCGCGACGAACCGGCAGCTGAGCGTGACGCACCCGGTGCACAAGCTGCTGAGCCCGCACTACCGCGACACCATGAACATCAACGCCCTCGCCCGCCAGACCCTCATCAACGCCGGCGGCATCTTCGAGACCACCGTCTTCCCAGGCAAGTACGCCCTCGAGATGTCCTCCGTCGCCTACAAGACCTGGAACCTCACCGAGCAGGCCCTCCCCGACGACCTCGTCAAGAGGTAACAATAACTAACTAGATCAAAGTGTATGTACAGAGTTTATCTGAACTATAGTATAATATTTTTAAATTTGTATCTAAATTTTAAAAAAATATATTAATTACTACCTTACGTGAGGGTGTGTTTGATTTAACAGCCTCGACCATCAAAATTTGATGGTATTTTTTAAACTATTTTTAACATATATATAGTACTCATTATTCTTTTGAAATACTCTTTCACTAGTTGATGAAATATTTTATAATTGTAAAGTTTATAATTTAGAAATTTGAGTGAGGGTACTATGCTTCTAAAACCAGGGGACCTCCCTGCTATCACTTTTTTCTCTAGGATACGTGAACCGAGGATCTGCTATGTTACACTTGATTTATACTATTTAAAGTATTTAGAAATCAAGCTTTGTGATCGATTTTTCGATATTATTTATCTAGTGATCAAAAGGTCTCAAAAATTAATTATTTTAATAATCGATATGAGGCAATTGCGAGTTCAACGGTGTAAAAATACTGAAATTAGGTGAAATTGTGATAGAATATTTATTTTATATCTAAAGTAAGATAATTATCTCTGATCTAAAATTCAAATTTTTTATCTTCACTTTTTATGAAATTTTTGTTCGTAGTTATTCATTTTAGGACACTCAATCACAAGCCAAATGAAATCGAAAAATTATGAAACTTTAATTTTACATATTTCAAATAATGTAGATCTATGTATTACGGACACTTCTATAAGCCTCGCGTGTCCGTGTCGGACACGTGTCCGATGTGGACACTCTTTGGACGCGCGTTTAATGTCGATCTATAGCGCAAACAATTAAAAAAGATATATACATATTTTTATTTTACTTTTTTATGCATATATAATGTAAGATGATAAATATTTTAGCTTTTTGATGAATGCATACAAATTTTTTTTGACAAAATAAATAAATTATGTATGGTGGAAATTTTTTTTTCTTAAAATATATGAATATCAATGATAATTTTACTAACTTTCATTCGTATGAGAAATATAACAATATTTTATCAAAATTAATATTTTATATATAATAAATATATATTATTATATTAATAATATTATATTTTATTAGCGGTGTCAATAGCGTGTCTGTGTCCTAATTTTTTGAAAGCTTTGTCAGAATGGCTACTATAAGGGAGGAATCGACAAATCTTTTTTCAAAAGCCCAATAGTTGGCGAAAAGGGGACCGGCTATATTTGAGACTGCTCCGAGTCGCCGTGTCCGAGTCGTGTCGTGTCCCGTGTCTCGTGTCAGTATCCGTGACGCCTAAATGTAGATCAAGTCTGACGAAGCAGATCATGGATAAAAAATTCGATCCTGTTTTTCAGGGGGATGGCGGTGGAGGACCCGTCGAGCCCGGACAAGGTCCGGCTGGTGATCAAGGACTACCCGTACGCCGCCGACGGCCTGGCGATCTGGTCGGAGATCGACGCGTGGGTGAACGACTACTGCTCCCTCTACTACCCTTCCGATGCCGCCGTCCAGGCCGACCCCGAGCTGCAGGACTGGTGGCGCGAGGTCCGCGAGGTCGGCCACGGCGACCTCAAGGACCAAACTTGGTGGCCGAAAATGCAGACACTTAAAGAGCTCACAAAAACTTGCACCACCATCATCTGGGTCGCCTCCGCGCTCCACGCCGCCGTCAACTTCGGCCAGTTCCCCTACGCCGGCTACCTCCCGAACCGCCCCACCGTCAGCCGCCGCCCCATGCCCGAGCCGGGCACTCCCGAGTATTCGGAGCTCGCCAAGGACCCGGAAAAGGCGTTCATCCGGACCATCACCAGCCAGTTCCAGACCATCCTCGGGATCTCGCTCATCGAGGTGCTGTCGCGGCACTCGTCCGACGAGGTCTACCTCGGCCAGCGGGACACGCCGGAGTGGGCGAAGGATCAGGGGGCGCTCGACGCGTTCAAGCGGTTCGGGGACCGGCTGGTGGCGATCGAGAACCGGATCGCGCGGATGAACGCCGACCCCAGCCTGAAGAACCGGAACGGGCCGGTGAAGATGCCGTACACGCTGCTGTACCCGAACACGTCCGACGTGACCGGCGTCGGCGGGCTCACCGGAAAGGGCATCCCCAACAGCATCTCAATATGATGCATGCATGCATGGCTTAGGTGCAATAATAAGTGTAGCTAGTGAGAGTAGCGTGTATGCATGCTAGCTAGTTGGGAGGAGGGATGAGTTGTTAGTGATAATAATAACTAAGATTCTTGAGTTATTAAGGATGTGTAAGATTTGAGTCACTTCAATTTGATTTAACATAAATATATATGCTTAGCTTCCTTGTTTTCCTTTTCTGTTTTTGTTTTTTTCGTTTTTTCCCCCTTTAAGAATGCTTTGAAGGATTTGCATGCTAAATTGATCAAACGCAAATTAGATACTAATTAGATGAGGGATCTTATGCTGTGGTAATTAGTATGATTTGCAGAGAACCATACTGATCATTGTTTTCCCAATTCTTTATGTAGAGCATCAACATGCGTAAGCGTAAGTGCCACATTGGATAAAGTATCATCTAAGTAGTGA
Source organism: Puya raimondii (assembly GCA_016920855.1). Classification (NCBI taxonomy): domain Eukaryota; kingdom Viridiplantae; phylum Streptophyta; class Magnoliopsida; order Poales; family Bromeliaceae; genus Puya; species Puya raimondii. The sequence goes on along the minus strand of JABWPP010000044.1, from coordinate 1,981,776 downwards.
TTATTATGAAAATATCTTCAACGGATTCTGTGCAGTAGGAGTACAAGTATCAAATTGGAGCTTTTTTTATTCTGAATTTCTTATCAAATTTTAGGCACAATATAAGATATTTCTTTATGAAACGCTCTATTTGGATATGATTAATTCTTACTGACATCAGAGGTTACAAATAGGTATGATTAGTAATTCCGACTTCTCACAATTACCTTCCAATGTCATCAAGCTTGTAAATCCTTCGCTTGCCATAACATCACTTTCTCACCTTATCCTCTTTAGTGCAACATGTTTTGGGTCAAAAACTAGCCTTGTGATCTTTTCAGGCTCACACATATGAAAGTATTCTAATTTTTTGAACATTGCTCATCCCAATCATAGTTCTCACTCAATCCCTTAACTAGTTTTGTAAATCTAGCCCAGTACAATCAAGTCGAAGCTCAGCTAGGCCCAAATAAATTAAAGTCACTGGGCCCTTCGTGGGCCAAATCCAGATCCATTTTATGTACTCGAAGAGGCCCAAATTTTTTATCTAAAGTAGAGCCAATTTGATTATTTGAATTACTGCATTCGTATCGATGACTGCATATAGAGGCTTGATTACAGGAAAAATATTGGTTGGTGCCCGGGGCTCGAACTAGCCGGTTAGAGCCTAAGCTCTGATGGACGCAGTGTCGGCACGTTGTCACAAGGTCAGATTTTTCTCCTTGAAAATCCCCCCTACGACGCCCAAGTATCGTACATCTAGGCAGCCTTCTCGAATCCCTAGTACAAGCATGCTTCAAAACTTAGTAGCGGAATACCAACTTAAGCATTTTAACCAAACATGCTCCTCTGCGGGCTTTACTGTTTGGCACCACGCCTAACATCGAATCCCTCGTCGGACTCCACGAGTTCTGAACGAACAACCCCACCATGGAGATAGGCCAAAAGCCGAATTCATTACCTCTCACCAGACGAACCCTCCTTAAGAGTGCTATTCAGTCGAATGCCTCGTTGCCCTCCAAGCAAGATACATTGATATCACAAGTTCTCCCCAACTTAAGTCTTATTTGATTATAGCTGACCGTCTTGCTCTCCCGACTTGGCCTGCATATCACAAGTGCTCAAGTCAAGACTCTGCGACGCTGCATGCTTTGAAGGGATCTCTCGAATAAAAGTCCTTCCACAACATTATCTCTAGCACTTTACGATGCTCACGACCATATTGCTCAACATCTTGTTTACGCAGCCTGCTCGCTTGGTCCAGCTACATTATCTAATCGAGCTACCCAAGTGTAAGTCGCAAGCTAGCACAACTCTCAAACCCAATGACTTAGTGAGACACTTTGCAAGTCAACTCTCTGCACATTTGTGCTTCATGTTTCTCCCGCGCATCTCGAGAGCACTATTAATTCTGGTGAGTAAAGACGACATGCCACACTGAATTGTCAGCCGTCTACATGACCCTTTGCTTTGTCACGGCGTTTCGGCCCCTAATACGCCTCATCATAAGCTACTTAACTGATTCAAGCTCCTTCCGTTCCACTAGTGGCTCAGTACCTTCGTTACCCAACCAAGCTTGATTGCCTACGCCCTCTATTCAACCCTAAGGTTCACTTTATGGATCCTATCGTCGATCATTCTTGCTTAATGAGCTTGATGGTCACTGCACACCATGAATCACTACTCAACACACTTGCCCTTACGAGTCTTGCCCATCTCGAAGAACCATTTCATCGCAAGACTATCTCTTATCCGCCCCTCCACTCTACTATAGAGATCGAAGATGGAATAAGATAGTCCAAGCGATCCTGGGAGAAAAAATAATCTCACGGTATACCCCACCTCGTAATGTTTTCGACCTCGTGTCTTCGATATTACCCTAGGCTTATGTAGCTTTCCTAATACTTGATCCGCTCACACAAAGTGCTAGGCTTGACATATCTGCTTGCCAAGAGGCAGTTTATATCCTATGAACCGTTGGAGAAGTTTTGGCTACTTCAGAAGTGTTCTACCCTCCTTTATATACCTAGCAAGGCCTACCCCCTTCTTTGGCACCATGGGGGTACAAAGGTACTCCATCAATGGTACATTTCTAGTCCTCTATATGCGGCACCAATATCCTCATCACTACATAGGCCATTGCTAGAAAATTACCTCCGTTGACCCATCTGCGATGGCACACATAATGGAGTGTCTAAACTTCACAACTGCATAACTTTGTCAACTGATACCTTCCAAAAATGGCACCCTAGGATGTGACGATCAAGCCCAGTCGATCAGCACATAACAAACTCCCCTACTCAAGCCATCGATGCCCTTGTCGATGCTCAACTACTTCACGAGAACTTCAATATTCACAGTAATACCAATCTCAAGACTAGAGCCACCCACGGCCTTGACACCCCATGTCACACTGATCTACCAACAATCAATTTGTTGAACGACACTTCCTCAGAAGCTTATAAGTTTTTCCTGACCAGATACTTCACGAACACATTTTGTCCCGTCAAGTTAAAGCCCTCTCGGCCTTGTTGCATTCACGCACTACACTAACTTCTCTGCGGAACTAGAATTTTGATATTATAATCCATTGGATACCAAGATTTCATTAACCCTCTTTTGCAAATTGGTTTTATCTGTTAGAGCTACTCAGCCTTAACATACATGTTGCCTTGACTTAATCTAATTCTCTCAAGATTAGTAGCCAACATTGTGACTTCATCTTATGGAAGTAGTCCTTTAAGTAACAACCTTTGCCTAGATCATCACCAAAAAATCTTGTGCACTGATTAGATGTCTCCAACATTTCTTTCTTCTCAAACACAAGCTCTTAATAAAGCTCGGTAGAGTGGCCCTCCTTCGTTTCCTTCAAGGTCAAACTCCATACTTCCCATATTTTGGAGCGTGCAAATCAGCTCGTAGCTTGCCTTCGCTTCTCCACCTCAAAATACCACCTTGATGACCACTTTTTTGGCCCTTGCAGGCCAAATTAACATATCCTTGATCTGACATTCCCTCTATATATGGCGAGTCCTTTCCGTCGAACTCTCAACCACATAGCAATGATAAGAATGTTCTAAGTATCCAATACTTTATGAAGCCTATGAGTAATTGTGTAGTTCTTGTGCCCTCTTCGTTAAATGCCTCACAATAACATAACATCGAACTTCACCAATGGTCTCTCCACAAGCTTTCAAGTCTCTCGTCGATACCACCTTTGCCTATGCTATTTTCTATTTTACTAACTTCACCATGGACTCTTGTCATGCCTTCTAACCATTTTGCACTTTCGCTACTTGTTGTACTTAGAACATTTGGCTTTCATATCACAGGTCGCTCAAGCCCTTTACTTTAAGGCTCTCGTAGAATCCGACTTCGGTCGCAACCAAAACCTTCAGCCAAGTCCAAGCATTTAGATGCCTTGTCTATTTCTGCTCGTTACTCACCACTTTGCATCTTTCCAGTAATTACCTCTACTATAGCCACTGAACGGAATCCACTTTAACTCTCTGCCAGTCTTAACCGCAACTTTGCTTGCCATGGCAATATTGCTATTCGGTACACCACCCTCACAGAATTTCGATACCTTGAGTTTCTCTGCAACTAATGACTAAGTTGTTAGAAAATTGCGTACGGTAAAAACGCAGCGGAACAAAATCAAACAAATTTGATTTTAAAAAACTTTCGAGATCCAATCTCTAAATCACGCAATTAGGATCCCTCATGTTATTCAAGATTAAAACAAGATAGGAAGATCTAATCTTCACCTTTGCGCGGGTTGTTCTTCACCGCAATCCAATGATCGTGGAATTAGGTTCTCTTGAAGCCGCACACGCGTCCGGCCTCTATAGGTATCCACATGAGGTTGACGATCCAATCGATGTCCTCACCGGGGTGCTAGCTCCCTTGCAAAGAACGTCTTTGTTGCTAGAGGAAGAAGAGAGAAATTGAGAGAGATGACGGCTAGGATTTTCTAAAAACTCCCGTATATTATATAGAGGGATATAATCCTCTTTTAATAATATAATAACCATTAAGGATAAGAATAAATCTATGTTTAAATTTATCCTTTCCTTAATTGGTTAGATCGATCAAATCCTAATTTGATTCGACTTGAACTTTATCCTAATTTGATCATATCAAATTAATAATGCAATATTTGCACATAAGTCCTCTCATTATTTACTAACTGTTAGTAAGTCCTCTCTTGTAACATTTACTTTAATACCACTAATTTGTAATAATTACAAATTAGTCCAATTATCAACATATTGATAATTAGGCCCTCTGGCGATTCAAAAATTGCAATCTAGCTATCCGATTAGTCACAACCTCTTATGTGTGTGACCCCATAGGTTCTATTCTATCTGGTAGTGAGATATATTCCGATCACTATCAATAATATCACTGAAACTCCTTTCAGTGGGTCGGAATAATTCCAACTCAGCCCAATGAGAATTATCGATCATCCAGATAATTCTCATGAGTCTCACAATCCACCAGTGACGCCTAGCAGCATGTAGTGGCATTCCAGTAGAATGAAATACTGAACCTCTTGGTGCAGTTACCGTGTGATACAGTCCTTCTATCATGATTCCCGACTAGACGGAGATCATGGAACAACTCGTCAAATCCCATCATCTGTCATATGTCAAATTTATTCGACTCGAGTTTCTAATATCGAAAACTCTTTCCGCTATTTATCCTGCCTTGGCCAAGGTCTTCTAAACTCGGTCTCATAAATCACATAGGACTAACGCCCCTATCTACCAAGGGAGATAGATTCCATATAGGTGCACACCCTATTCCTACAACGAACCTACTGCAGCCAACATGCACCGCAAGGACCCGAATGGCTAGGGACCAAGTGTATGTACAGTCAAACTACAGTAACCTCATTGTGAATAGCCGAGGCACCGCAGGTCAAAGGACCAGTCACACTACTGCAACATTGAGTAAGTCACTGACGAGTGAGACTTCTCGCGTTGGTCACGCTCGGTACCCTTGTTCTCTAACAACCACCTGCACATTCGCTCCAGTGTCTCCACACTGTTGACTCGAGACTCATCTACCCAAAAGGGAAGCAACCTGTGCACCAATCTCATCGGATCAATCACCGTCCCCGCGATGATCCATCGATCGGGAGCATTTAGGAATTAACCATCAATGACACATGTCTCAAATTCTCAACTCTTGAGAATACATGTCATCATCTTATTAATTCCTTAGACGATTCATGGACACATACACAATATGAATGAAAATAAGAATCCATATTTATTCATAATATTTAAAGTCAAATACAAATTTATGTCCTAAAAAGAATACATGTGTCGGCCTGATTGGCTTCTAGGGCATACATCCAACATAAGTTTATCCCTATTAACAACGTGCTCTATTTAAACCCAAATAATGCTCAACCCGAGTTTTGCGGCTTATACCCATGCTTACACTTGAGTCCACGAATGCCCAAACTCTCTCTTCTCTACAAGTTTCGGCTTTGCCACAACCTTCGCTGCTCATAAGCAAAATCCACACCGTCCGTCCCCTTCGGACGCATGAGCGCTACTCTAAGTCGTTAGCGTTGCCATCGTATTTGCTCCAAAGATAGCTTCTCTTTGCTCTATAAGCAAAAATAACCACTACTATTTATTTACCCGAACAAGGATGTCCATCCAGTGGCACACCTTAAAGAGTAACCAATCTCCCTTCCGGCCTTCTCGCACGAAAAGAGAAGTGCTAAGTCATCAAGCAATCCTAGTTTCCTTCACAATTTAGCCAAAACTCAGGTGTTACTACCAAAAAACCTTACTCGCCAAGGCTTCCAACTTGAGCACTACAAAGTGGACTCTTCCGCCAAGTGCATTGCACCCCACTACATTTCCTTTGACAAGTTACATCATTGAGTAATTATGCTAAGGACATATTATGACGTAATGTACTCCCTCACTCTGATTTGTAAACACTGCCAAGCATACTCAGACCACTTGAGCATTCGTAATTCCCAACATTTCGCTCCTCGACTTCCGGCTCTACCACAACCTTCACTACACAACTGGAGCCGACACCTTCCATCCTTCGGATACGTGCACACTACTCTAAGCTAACAGTGATGTCACTGCTCTATTCAGAAAATAGCTATTCATCTTACTTTGAAAGTAAAAGCAACAGTCATTATCCATTCACTTGAACAAAGATGCCTCCTCTATCCATCTCATGAGCACACTCCAGAGAGCATCTGATCTCCCTATTGGTCTTCTTGCCCTAAAAGAAAAGTGCTAACCCATTAAGTCGTTCTTGGTCTCCTTTGTAACTTCGCTAATGCTCGAGTGCTACTTCCAACGAACTCTCTCCGTTTAGACTTCAAACTTAGGCTCTACAAAGCAAACTCTTTCAGTAAGTGTGTTTCACCCTAATCATTTCTATTAAGGAGCACCATTGTTGAGGAACCATATTTAGGACACATCATAACCTATTGCGCTTCCCTACCCTGAGTCGCAAGCACTTCCAAGTGAACTCAGATTACTCAGACATTGGCAATGCCAAACTCCACAGCAAATCCAACCACAGATCACCAAGTGACTCTTCATAGTCATTGCCTCATAGTCTGCCACACAACTGAGGATTTAACCATACTTCCAAGAACAACGTACTAGAGTCCCCCACATCTCAACTCCATACCTCTCTTACAAGCAAAGTATTACATATATACATCTACAGCTCCAAGTCCCTTAGTCAGAGTGACCATCTCACTCCAACCTCACCACCAAAGTCACATCTTCTGGCCAAAGTTTGCATCTAATGAGCCTGACTAAGTTTTGGTACCTCTTGTCATGGGGTTAGGTTTTTCACCTTGAAAATTTCCGTGCAACACCCAAGCAGCGCACATCCAGGCCAACCTTCCCAAGTCCATAGTATAGACAGGCCTCCAAACTTAGTAGCGGAATACCAACTTAAGCATCTTAACCAAGTATGCTCCTTTACAAGCCTTACTGCTCACCGCCACGCCTTATATCGAATCTCTTATCAGCCTCTACGAGTTCCCAACGAACAACCTCATCATAGAGGTTGGCCAAAAAGCCGAGTACATTATGTTTCACTAGACAAACCTTTCTTTAGAGTGCTGTACAGCTGAATGCCTCGTTGCCCTCAAAGTAAGCCACAAGAACATCACAAGTTCTCCCCAACTTAAGTCCTATTTGATTATAGCCGAGCATCTTGCTCCCACAACTAAAGTGCCCAAGCTAAGGCTCCGCAACGACGCATGTTATGAAGGGTTCCCCTGAATAAAAGTCATTCCCAAAATATTATCTCTAGCACTTTACGACGCCCACGACCATACTTCTTAATGCCTTGTTTACGCTGCATCCTCGCTCGGTCCAAGTGCATCATCTTATCGAGCCACCTAAGTGTAAGCCATAAGCTAGCACAACTCACAAGCCCAACAACATAGTGAGACACTCGCACGCTGACGCTATGCACAACTTTGCCTAGCGTTCTGCCCACGCGACTAGAGTGCCCCATTGCTCCTGGCAAATAAAGCCAACAAGCCCCATCTCTGCTCTCGATCGTCTACATGACCTTTTGCTTTGTAGTGAGTGTCCATGTCCTTAATTTGCCTTACCATAAGGTTCTTAGCCGATTTGGACTCATCCCGTTCCACTAGCCACCCGGTACCCTCATTACCCAGCCAAGCCTAATTGTCAACACTCTTCTGGCTCTAAGATTCACTTTATTGACCCCATTATCAATCATTCCCACCTAATGAGCTTTATGGTCACCGCGTACTATACCGCTCGACACACTTGTCCTCACGAGCATTGCCCTTTATGGAGGACTATTCTGTCACTGGACTATCTCTCATGGTATCCCAAGCAATCCCGAAAGTGAAACCTCATGGTATACCCCACCTAGTAATGTCTTCGACCTTATGTTTTCGACATTACCCTAGGCTTGTATAGCTTCCCCTATACTTGATCCGCTCACACAAAATGCTAGATTTGGCACATCCAATTGCCAAGAAGCGGTCCATATCCTATGGAACGTTGGGAAAGTTGGGGCTACTTTACAAGGGTACTACCCCTCCTCTATATACCTAGCAAGGCCTCCCCTTTTTGGCACTATAGTACGTTTCTAGTCCTCCGCATGCGATATCAATATCCTCGCCACGACATGGGCCATTGCTAAGGAATTGCCTCTATTGACCCATCTGTGACGGCACACATGACAGAATGTCTCAACTTCGCAACTGCATAACTTCGTCAATCCAAATGCCTTCCAAAAGTGGCCCCCAAGGATGTCACGGCCGAACCCAATTGATCAGCACGTGATAGCATGCCTACACAGCGTGCATCTGAGAAAGGAGCGCCAACGAGCATTTTTTCCTTTTCTTTTTTAATTAAAAAACTATAAGAAAAAAACAGATAAGAATAAAAAATAAAAGGTTAAAATGTGTAGACACCCCTTGAATTTTAACCAGTTTTCAAATTGACCCTCTAAACCTTTTTTTATTTGATTTATACCTCTCGAGCCTCTACTTAGTGATCGTTTGATCTAACTCTTTCCATTAGTAATTCTATAAATTTTATCACAAATACCCACAAGAGATACACGTAACCTTTTTTTTAACTGAAACAATTCTTGATTGTTGCGCTCACTTTAATTCTAACAGAATCTTCAAAATTACTAATGGAAAAAACTAATTAAACAATTAATAAGTAAAGGAGGTATAAATCAAACAATTAGTAAGTAGAAGGTTGTAATTCAAATAAAGAAAAAGTTCACTAGGTCATTTCAAAATGAGTTAAAGTTTAGGGGATGTCTACATAAACCAAAATAAAATTTAATAAAAATATATACCCACACTCTACTTTCATTTTACTTGGAGAAACTCCAAATTCTCATTTCTTTTTTTCTTTTTGGTTGTACTATGACACTCCGTTTGGCTCGGATATAAGGAGGGGAATAAGCCCTTATTCCCCTCCTTATACCCAAACAACAATATTGGTGGGTGGGAACTGTTGTTCCCACCCAACCGGGATAACCCGGTATAGGGTGGGAACAACAGTTCCCACCCAGGGGTGGGAACAAGCTTGTTCCCACCCCTCCTGGAGAGAGAGAGAGAGAGAGAGAGAGAGAGAGAGAGAGATTGTTTTTAATTCGAATTTAAATTTTTAAATTTTACAATTTTAAAATTAAAATTTTAAATTTTAAATTTTAAATTTTAAATATTTTAATTTTAAAATATAAATTTAATATTTTATATCTTTTAAATTTAAATTAGGTCTTAAATTTAAAATGTCACTTTTCAAAATTAATAATTTCAAAATTTAAAGTTTATATTTAAAATTTAAATTTTAAATTTAAATTTTTAATTTTAAATTGTAAAAGTTAAAAATTTAAATTTAAAATTATAAATGCAAAATTTAAAATTTTAATATTCAAATATAATGAGAGGGGTAATATTATTATTTTTTAGTTATAACTACTCATTATTCTTCTTATTCCATCTTATCTATCCAAACGCTATTTTTCTTATTCCCGAGAACAACCTAATTTTCATCGCAAAATTAGTCTAGTTCTCGCTTATACCCGAACTTGTACCTATTCCTAGAACTGCTTGTTCTTGCTTATATCCGAACCAAACGAAGCCTGAGAGTTTTAGGGTTGTAGAACGAAGGGGATGACGAAATGAAAGTTTTAGGGTTTCTCCAAGTAAAATAAAATTTGAGTGTGAGTATTTCTTTCTCTTAAATTTTATTTTTTATTTTTAATAATTTGTTAATTTAAAAAGAAAAAATTGCCCGTTGGGAACCACAATATTTTTGCTTAATTACAACAAATGGAATTACATTCAAATTGATTCTAGTTCCAATGACAGCAATTGAAAAACTTAATTTCAGATTGAAAGTAAGCTTACCTATTTCTCTAACTAATTTTATAAAAACTAATTTTATAAACTGATAAAATTTATAAATGCATTTTCCAACTGCATGTAACAAAGCAAGTTAATTTATTTTGTAGGTGTTAACGCACTTAACTACGTACATCTAAGCTACAAGTACAGTAAGTGTAATTGTATATTTCTTTAACTACATCAAATTTAGAGCTGCGTGCAACCAAATGACCCCTTAGGCTTTGTTTGGGATTACAGATAAACTACATTACGTGCGATGAGAAGTTGCAATTAATGAATAAATATTATGTTCGCCTTTGTAAATAATAATGAGCCAAAATACATTATTTGGTTCTTTGTTGATATTATTTGCACTTGCCTCTCTCAGGTGTAAATTGTAGGAATATTGAGTAAGGATTTATCTAGTGGAAAGCACTCCTAGTCCTAAGGACCAGGGACCAAATAACATATGTGCAAGTTACACAAATATTTACACAATTATAAATTCAAATTTAGAAGGCTTAAAATTAAAATCTAAACCATTAAATATAATCAAAAAATTAAAATATATGATTCCAAAGTTTTACATATTTTGAAAATCGATTTCTTATGCATCAAATAGTGTAAAAAAAAAAAAATCAACAACCCGGGAATTTCTAAAAAAGGACAATATTGAAAACTCAATATGTAGATTTCTAAAAATTATGATTTTTTTTTTTATATGTAGATCATTTTTATGTTGTAAATCACTTTTAACAAGTTAGATCCTCATTTTGAAATTCTTGCATTTTATGAATGTTTTTTTTATATATAGGAATTATATATGCTTCTGTTTCCTATCACGGAACGTAACAGTAGAAAATATTAACTATCTTAGTTTGTTTTCTGCTCTAAAGAAAATATGGATGCCCATTTGAATGTTCATATGAAAGTACAAAATAGAGTTCAAAAAAAAAAAAAAAAAAAAAACTCACAATCGTAACAAGATTAAGGAATTGTCCACCGATTATGATGGCATTATAAGAACGTACGGCACTGGCACGTGAACTTTTTTTTCTATGTAAAATTTGACAATAATATTAATGCTGTTATAATATAATATAATATATAATATATATCCGTGCATGCCTTACATGGCAATGTGACAAGGACTGATCGGCGACCGGAAACTAAATTGAGGGAGGAAAATATATGTCTAGTTATATATATATATATATATATATATATATATATATATATATATATATATATATATATATATATATATATATATATGAGTAGTGCTTTTATACTTGTAATTTTTCTACACTGTTCATTTATTTCTATTCAACGGATGGGATTTAATTTTTTGAAAATTGTGACCTGCAATAGCAGGTCACTTTGAGAGAGGTACCGGTCACCAGGTACCTCACAGAGGGATATTATGGTCTTTTATTAGAAGGGTAATTTAGTAACTTTATATTTACCATTTTATTAAAAAAAAAATTCTCTCTTTGTTTTCATTTTCTCTCTTTATCTTTCCTATTTAGCCATAGTAAAGATGTGAGGAGTTGAATTCAGGGCAGATTTTTAAAACCAAAATCCGAACCCGATTATCAAAACCGAAATAGAACCTAAACTCAAATCCAAAATTTTTTAGAAAATCATATTCACTCGTGTACCCGACTAAACATCCGAAATCTGAACCCTCGCCCGAGCCCAAAAATCTGAACTTAAAATATTATTTCTCTCTACAATATTTCAAAAAATATGAAATTAAATTTAAAATTTTAAAATACATATTCACATATAACATCAAACATTTTTATATTTTATAATACAATATATTTTGTAATATGGTAAAAGTAAATTTTTGTTTCGGGTTCAAATCTATGTATTTGGATTTAGTTTTGGATTTTGAATTTTTGATCAGTTCTAGGGCATGTTTGGTTCGCGATTGGAATATGAATGGGAAATGGAATTGGATTGCTTTGGAATGGAAAATGGAATGACGAATCATTCAAAGACGTTTGGTTCATTATTGGAATGGGTATCGGAATAAAAATTTTAAATTTTTTAGAGGGTGTTTTGATTAAGAGAGATAAAAGTGATAAAGGGAGAGGAGGGGAGGTGTTGGTGAAAGAAGGTTTTGAGTAGTTTACTTTGGAATGGGTCAATCCGGTATTCAAAGCCGGATTGGGGCATAAATGGATTTAGCCATTCCCATTCCATAGTGGAATGGGAGTTGGAATCCGATTCCTTTAAAACAAACAACAACAATTGGAATCAATGAATCGCATTCCGATTCCATGGTCTAAAATAGGTGAACCAAACATGCCCTAGGTGTGGATATGAATTTTCAAAATCCGTCAATTTTGAAAATAGGTTCGCGATTGCTAGTTGGATTCGAATTCGAGTCCTTAATTATTTTTTGACCAATAATTTAATCTTTTTAATATTTTCATTTAAAATTTTGTGTAAAACTTTTATTATCTCAAACGATTAAAATTTTTAAAACGTCTATTATATCTAATGGTTCTAAAGTATTCTTATTATTCAGTTCAGTAGGTTGAACTGAGAAGCTTGATAGAATAGATTATAGTTTGATCAGTCCAAACAACTATTTTTTTTTTTTTAAATCATTGATACTAATTTAATTAAAATAAATAATAAAAATTTGTAAACTAATTGCAAACCAAAAGGTAAGGGATTGACATTTTCAAAATCGACTAAATAAATCAAATTAATTAGACTGACTAATTTGATAAAATATATAAATAATCTACATTTATTCTATACAACTTTGTTTAATTTATCGACATTTCAAATTTTGTTTACTATAATAAAACTTCATGGTGGACATCTAGTATAAGCTTAAAATTTAAATTCTACAATCTAAATTTATTTAGTAGAAAGATCAAATTATACATACTATTTAATTTTGAACTTCAAATTTACTTTTAGCTTATTTTTAAATTATAATACATGATCTAATTATTTTAAATGATAGAATTAGAATCAATTTAGCGCATATAATTGTTTTCTAAGATAAATTAGAAAAAAGTTTAAAATTTTTAAATATATTAAATATGTTGAACTCAAATATTCACCCAAATTCAAATATGTTTAAATTAGTGATACAAAATTAATGTCTAAACTAGTTGTATTTAAACATTTACCAACATTACAAGTTTTTTTAAATAGTAATACAAAATTAATTCTAAAATATAAAAAAAATAAAATTACAATATTACATATGTTGAATTTAAATAGTGATTCAAAAACATTATAACATATTAAATATGTTGAATTCTTATTATGAATATTAATTTTGTTAAAATAATAATGCAAAATTCTTCTTTTTAAAATTAAAATTTTAAATTTAAATATTAAATATTTAAACCCAACATGTTTAGAAATATTAATATTTTCTAAATATCTATAATTTAAATTAGAGTCTAGATTGGAAGAATTCTAAATTTTCTATTATTAATGCCTAAGTTACTCCACAATTAATGGCTAAAATTGCGTTAATCAATATTAATGAAAACTTTCTTATAATGTTTCCTAGTTTAATTACAAAAATATCCTTATATTAGAAAACCTATTAACCTGCTACATAATAAAATGACGGTTTTAACCTTGCTCAATCAACGGTTAAGATCTTTTTTATTTTTTATAAAATAAAGTACCGAATCATTTCTCTCTATATATATATATATATATATATATATATATATATATATATATGTATATATATATATATTTACGCGCTGGTATACTTTTCAAAGCGTGGAGTCATTTATGCTTTTAAGTTATTTTCAATAACGGAATGTTTGACCTCGCGATTGATCAGTTTCGTTAGATATGATCTATATTATTATAATTATTTGAAATTTAATTTTTATAATTTTTAAATTTTATTTGTTTAGTGAAAGTCTTCTCACAATGGACGGTTGAAAATAAAAATCTCATAAAATATAGTGATAGAAGACTTAAATTTTAGATCGAAAGTAATGATTTGGAATGTTATGTATGTTAAATATAAAAATATTTAAATATCATTCTCTATCAGCTTAAGCTTTTAGAGTACAGTAGTTGTTTAACATGGTATCAGAGCAGAAGGTCCTGAGTTCGAGTCATGCCAGGCTCCTAACATTATTAATTTTCTCATATTTAATTCAAGTCTACGTCATGGGCCTACAAAAAGTATCGTTCTATATCTGTTTAAGCTAACTTACAAACATGCTACATCGGCCACTAAAATAGTCATTTATGAGTCACTTTGATAATTTGGCAAATGATGTCGAAAAATTATGAAATTTGATTTCTAAATTATTTTAATAGCGTGGACCATATCTAACGAAGTCGATCGTTGAATCGTATGTTTCACCATCGAAAATAACTTTAACGTATGAAGACTCCAAGCTTTCAAAAGTATACAAGTCGAACTTTGTGTGTTTGTGTGTGTGTTTCAAAAGTATGCAAGCCAAACTCTGTACGTGCGTGTGCTCAAATACTATTAATATTATAATACTTTTCCCTTCGTGATCATTGGATGCCTAGAGTTGTGTGGACGGTTGGTGTAATAGTGATCCAAAGGTGAAAAAACGGATAGTATGTATTATTAATAATATCCTAGCCCAGATTGTATACTTCTGGTAGCACGGAAATTTTCATGTTATCAAATTTTTTTTAATAATAACATATTCGAATCGATGATCAATTCCGTTAGACATGAATTATATTATTAGAAGTATTCAATAATAAATTTCATATTTTTCGACATTATTTGATTAGTGATTAAAAGATTTCAAAATTGATAATTTTAATAACCAATACGATGCATTTGTAAGCTTACCAAACCCAGCAAAATTTCTAAATAAACTTTTGTCATTGCTTAGCGCAAGATACAGTACCTCTGATCTAAAACTCGAGTCTTTATTATTATTTTTTATAAAATTTTTATTTGCAGCCATCATTTTAAGATTATTCATTTTAAATAATACAGAAAAATTATAAAATTAATTTTTAAATATTTATAATAATATAGATCATATCTACGGAGCAGACGGTAACTAAGTGAGAAAGAAGAAAGATGAAAAAGTACGACAGATTATAGACTTTAAAAAAAAAAAAAACCGTTTTTCTTCTTTTTTTTTTGTTTTTTTTTGTTTTTCTTCTTCCTTCTGGTAACCGAAGCGGAAGAGTGTTTTGGGCAGACTGAGAATACCCAATCCGTAAGAATTTGAGACTGCGTCGGGCGCCCGGAAGTAATTGGTAGAAAGCGGACAAAAACATTTCCTCTATTACTCTGACATTTTCTACGCCATCACAACACTTTCCATGTACAGATAGTACACTTACATGTTTACCAACATGTGCGCACCCAATATTGACGAAGTGTAGACCTCTAGCTACTAAATTAACTTCTTAAGTGCGAAAAATTCAATGTTTTCATCAGTTTGAATGTTTGTGTGTTAATTTGCGAGTCAGCTCTTCTAAGTGACCAGGGACGAAGCCACGAATTAAAATTCGAAGGGTGGGGGCAAGATTTAGATTTGGTAGGAAAATATTCAACCTTGGATAATAACCAAAAAGAGTTTATCGGGTTAACTGGTCACCTATTGCTAGCGACAGTAGCGAGAATGTGCTCAAGGAGAAGTAAGACTGTAAGAGCCGAAAGAAAATGGCCAAAGAATTCGGAAAAATATTGAAACACAAGTTTTATTAAAAAAAATCAATTTGGCCCCCCTAAAACTAAAATTTGTAATATTTTAATTTTTACTATAAAGGACTTATATGTAATTTTTAAAAATTGAGGGAGGCCATGGCCACTGTAAGCCTCACAATGGAGGAAGTCTCATACGTCACACTTACACCACACAATTAATAACCAGTTAATCATATCTTCTTTTTTGAGAGAAAAGTATAATAAAAATATTTTTTAATAATTATGATGGACTTGATGAATCCAAGAAAAATAATTTGATTGATTGAACGCCACATCAACTATATAACTGGCACATTTTAAACTTTTTCCTTTATAAATAGGACATCCCCATTTTAGTTTTCAAAGAGTAATGGTTGTTGCTTTTAGTTTTGATTGATATTCTTTAGCTTCTAACTTTTTAACTTGAATTATATATTTTTACATGTTGATTTAGAGATTTTATTAAATATACTGGGCCATTTCTATTATTTTTAACCACTTAAATTTTTTTTGTAGCTGATGAGTTGCAGATTTCATTCATTTTTTCAGCTCTGTTGCGCTATACGATTTTGCAAAATTTGTAACGGCGAAGATCAAAGATTTAATTATCGTGGTGTGGACCGTGCCGAGCATTAATGTAACGATCCGACCCACTAACAATAATAATTCGTTGGGCCCAAACCACCGGTCCATATATTCAATCACAACTTCATTTCTATCCGATATGAAACTGCTGGAGTCTCATAATTAAATTACCCATCTGTTAGAATTTGAGACTGCGTCCGGCATCCGGCGTCCGGAGGTGGTTGATAGAATTTCGGAGGGGCGAGGTCACGAAGGAGGACAAAAACATTTCCTCAATTATTCTGACATGTTCTACACAATTTCTATGTATGAATTGTAAAACTTCATGTTTACCAACATGTGCGCACCCTCTCTAACTACTAAATTGACTTTTAAGTGCGAAAAATTCAATGTTTTTATCATTTTGAATTTTGTATGTTAATTTGCGTGTCAGCTCTTCTAACGGAGGAAGTCTATTATGTCACACTCACACTATACAATTAATATCTAGTCAATCATCTCTTTTTTTTAAGAAAAAAGTATACTAAAAATATTTTTTTAATAATTATGATGCGATGAATGAATTCAAAAAAAATAATCTGATTGGTTAGGAACCCCACATCAGCAATATAACTGATATATTTTAAACTTTTTCCTTCTAATGCTGCTCCTGTAAGTTAACAGGGAAGTCCCCATTTTAGTTTTCAAAGAGGAATAGTTGTCGCCTCTTAACTATTTTGATTTTGATTAAAATCTTTTAGCTTCTAATTTGAATTATTTTTACAAGTTGATTTAAAGATTTTATTAGTCATTCTATTAATTCTAATCGCTTAGATTTTTTCTTTTTTTTTCGTTGATGGAATTGCAGATGTCATTAATTTTTTTAGCTCTCTTGTGCTCTACATTTCGAAAAACTTGCGACCGCGAAAATTACTAATTTACGTACCGTGGTGTGGACCGTGCTGAATATTTATTTATACGATACAGTACAGTGTGTGTCATTCCGTATTGATACGTACGCACCAGTGTATTGTAATTATTTTTAATACCTAAAAATGGGTCAAAGGCTAGCCCATTTCTAGGTGGCCCATTATCATGTCTACTATCATACCAAAAGAAGAAAAAAAAAGAAAAAAAGAAAAAAGAAAAAGAAGAAGAAGATGATGATAATGATGATGTGAGACTCCACATCCTCTACTCACCTCCTTGTCCTCATAGAGCCTTGTCCTAAATATGGTCTCAAATAGGCCAAATTCCACCTTAGGAAGCACCTTCTTTGTGCCTAAAGCAAAAGATGCCCCTAATCCCAACTCGGCACTCTAACACATATTCCAAAAAAGTCAAAAGGATCATTTACTTTTGCCTCATTTTTAATGGCACCATATTTTAAAACAACGATCTATACAGTTAAATAAGATTCAGGCTATTACGTTCTGAAAATTAAATTTTAAAATTTTTCGATATTATTTTGTTTAATATTCCAGTAGTTTTAAAATGAACAATCTTTAACGGCTGATATTTGGTGAATATTAAAAAAAACCCAAAATTCAATTTTTAGAAAGTTCAAATATATAGGATAGACCATGTTTAACGGATTTGAACGTCAGTTCAGATGCTCTGTCATCGAGCAACGTTCAAGCTTTACTACCGCTACATTATTTATTAAATATATATTAACTTAAACGATACAAACTATCATATTGATAATAATAATAATAATAAGAGTTGAACTGGAATGCTATCAGTAGCAAATAGGCTCCGTTGGTACCCATTTGTTTTCGATGATGGAGCTTCCAAATCGACGATCGGTACCGTTGAATATGATCTATACAACTTGAAGTATTTAGAAACCAAATTTTAATTCTTTTCAACATCATTTACCTAATGATCAAATATTTCAAAATTTATAATTATAATGATCAATATGAGATGTTTTCTCATTTAACGGCGTAAAGATATCCAAATTAATTGAATATTGGTTAGAAAATTCTTTAAACTATGTAGAACAAGATCTCTACTCTTAATCTTGATTATAAATTTCTATCATCACTTTTTAAAGAATATTTATTTTCAGCCGTTCATTTTTGTGTCCACTTGATGGACAAGAGAACAATATCGAAAAAGCATTGATTTCTAAATGCTTCAAATGGTACAGATCATATTCAACAGTGCCGATCGTCGATTTGAAGGTTCCATCATCGAAAACAAATGAGTAACAATAAAACTTGTTTGTTACTAATAGCATTCCAACTCAACTCATAATAATAATTAATAATAAAAACTATCCATATTAAGGCTATTCACAACATTTCCCGTCCCTACTCTAAGGTAAGCGGAAAAAAAAAAAGAAGGCACATTCAACCTATTACAGTATCTTTTTTGAGAGAAAGGTAGCACGCTACCCGCTTTGTTTATTTTTTTAGAAATAAACTTAGCTGAAAATGTGAATCAATTAGGATTCAAATTCGAGACCTTGGGTATCCATCACCAAGCCCTTTGCCGCTTGCTCTAGGGACAGTCGGTTGAACACCAATTCAAACTTGTGATAGAAAATACAGAGTCAAAAATCGGCACCGAGAAGGTTTGTGCTCTCATTTCCAATTAAGAAATAGGTGCCGTGTTTAGGGATCTTCCCAGGCGCATGCTCAGGGGAATCTCACCCCTTCCCGGTTTTGTCTTCTTATCCCCCCCAATACATGTGTGTGCGTAGGAAAAATATGTGCTGAGACTTTTCAAACTTTAGTTCATGGAGTAAATAGATTTTTTAACTTTTATTTTCCGTAACTAAATTTTCTCATCTTTATCCAATAATTCAATAGAAGTTAATAAATACACAGTTATTTTAGTCAGATGCTCGAAAAGTAATCGAAAATATGTTTATCATATTCTTCGGTTCTCGTACCTAATTATCAAAACTGGAAAAAAAAAAAATTTCTCTTCGTTCTTTGAAATCTCATAAAATTATGTGCAAGACACGCGAACAAAATAATTTAGAGCATATTTCCGCCAGTATTAAAAGTGTAGCCGTTTTACGTAAATACTAAAGTTCAAGGGGGTTATTGTACATTTTTCCCTCTCTCTCTCTATATATATAGCCCTCTCTCCGCTCCTTTAGATGAATGCGCTTCACACTCCACACTCCACCTCACTCCACTCCCTTCCCCAACACGTAGCCAAAAAAAAAAAAAAAAAAAAACTAAAAAAAAAAAGAAAGAAAAAGAAAAATAAAAAAGAAAAGAAAAAAAAAATGCATCCCTCGGTTCTCACACCCCGCGTGAAGCTCCCAACGCTTCCTCTCCTCCCTTCTCCTCGCCTCCCTCCTCTCCATCTCTCCACAGGCACGTCACAATTATTATTATTATTATTATTATTATGGGTTTTTTGGTTTATCTATAATATAATTTTCTTTTCGTATCTAAAAGTTTTCTTTTTTCCTTCCTTTTTAGTACCTTTGATTCTTCGAAATAGATGATATATCTGCTATAATTTATGATTCAGTTCGAAGAACGCGTTTTATAGGACAACTGGGATACGACCCGTCTGATAATATACATAATGTTATATGATGTGGCGCGTTTTATTCTATAAAATATTTTTTACTAAAAGTTTCTATTATCTTTTCTGACTAATATGAAAAATATTTATTGTCTTATAAAATGCGTCATACTAATATTTTTTTTTTTTCTCTGATTATGTTTATTATGCTTGTTGGGGAAGGGAGTGGGGGAAGTGGTGGGAAGGGAATAAAAGTCCCACCAAAGAGGATAACTATTCTAAAAGGGGTATGGTGCAAAAGAATAACTATTCCCTGTGTCTCTCTCAATAGGGTTAAGAGTACTTGTCCCTGGTCACAAGGGTGCTTGCCATGATGTGGAGAGGAAGTGTTGTGCTCTATCCAAATCCAACACCCAGGGTATCAAATCTCCCTCCCTTTATTCCTTGATCTTCATGAGAGTTTCATAATCTGTACCAAAAGTGGAATATGTTTGTTGTGATTTGATGCTTGGATAGAGAGATTCTTGTGTTGTTGAAGCATTAATTAGGTGTAACATGGGATCATGCAGAGTATGGTGTTGATTTCATTGGTGGTGATGGAGTTTCATATTCTAATAGGTTGGATGAGAGTAGTAAATTGGATGATGAGCACAATCTACTTGAGGTGATCCTCTGTTTTAATTTGCATGTTAGAATTTGGTAACTGTGTTGTTGTTGATTTTAGATACATTGTTGTTTAAGGTCCCCGGATTAGATTTATGGAAGATGATAAATGAAGTAAAGGCGATGTTGGGCGCGATCAATGATGGAGAGATAAGCATTTCGGCGTACGACACTGCGTGGGTCGCACTAATAGAGAAGCAAGACGGAGACGGCGGCCCGCAATTCCGGTCTAGCATCCGGTGGATCGTCGATAACCAACTTCCCGACAGCTCGTGGGGCGACGCCGCCACGTTCTCCGCCCACGATAGGATGATCAACACTCTGGCGTGCGTTGTCGCATTGAAGTCGTGGGATCTTCACCCCGAAAAGTGCGAGAGAGGTACGTTCGAAATGATCGAAAGATAAGAACAGTTCTTTTGCATGATATCAGAGCTGGAGGTTGCGAGTTCGAATCTTATATGGAAATTTGGGTCGTGGTTATTTTGTTAGGATTATCGTTTCTCCGCGAGAACATGTGGAGGTTGGCGGAGGAGGAGGCGGAGCTCATGCCTATTGGCTTCGAGATTGCTTTCCCTTCCCTAATAGAGATGGCCAAAGACCTGGGCCTGGATGTTCCTTTTGATCATCCCGCCTTGAAGGATATATATGCTAGGAGAAGTCTAAAGCTCAACAGGTATTCACTTTCCATTTCTCCTAATGTATAGTATTGTAATCGAGTCTATGAACTTTTTTAAGTTTCGTCTCGATTAGTTCAAGGATAATGTGGCTGCTGATTCAACTGCCATGTAACTTCTTAAAGATAACGTGGCAGTTGAAATATTATGTCCTGAGATGACATTGCACTTCATTCAGCTCCTGCCGCACCATCGTCACATCATCTCGTAATGATGTGACGCGGCACCTGAATTAGTCACCAAAAGAATCGCCCATTAGGGGAATCAAATAGAGTTTGACGCAATGATTTGATTGAAACATAAATTGAAGTCGGGTAACATCCTTATATTTATCCTGTGTGAATTGTATGCTCATTTCTGGTTGCGGAGCAGGATACCGAAGGAAGTGATGCATAAAGTACCAACATCAATTCTCCATAGCCTGGAGGGAATGCCTGGTTTGGACTGGGCTAGTCTTCTTAAGCTCCAATGCATGGATGGCTCCTTCCTATTCTCTCCTTCCTCGACGGCTTACGCTCTCATGCAAACGCGAGACGAGAAGTGCTTCGAGTACCTTCGACGAATCGTCGAAAGATTCGACGGAGGGGGTAAAACCCACCAAACCGACTGATTATGTTCTTAGTCAAATCGCTTTTCCTTTTAAGGATTTTCTCATGATTTTTCTTCTTCTTCTTTCTTTTTCTTTTTTTGCTTTGGCAATTTAGTGCCCAATGTTTATCCGGTCGACCTATTCGAGCACCTTTGGGCCGTCGATCGATTGGCTCGTCTTGGTATCTCTCGGTATTTTGAGCATGAGATTAAAAGTTGCCTAGATTATGTGTCCAGGTACTCTTGTCTCAATAGAAAATTCATAATTGTAAATTGTTCGCTGAAACAATTCAAATTCTCTCTCGATATATTCCTCCAATTCATGCTGATTTAGTTACTTGAGCATTACAGATACTGGACTGAAGAAGGGATTTGTTGGGCAAGGAATTCTGCGGTGCACGACGTGGACGACACGGCGATGGGATTCCGCCTGTTAAGATTACATGGATATGATGTCTCCTCGAGTGAGTAACTATTCGACAAAATCTCAATTTTAGCTCCAAATGAAGTAGCTTAAACTGATGCTAATGACAACATTCAATACAATGGTTGGGGTCAGATGTATTTAGGAAATTTGAGAAGGATGGACAGTTTATTTGCTTCGCGGGGCAGTCGAGCCAGGCCGTCACCGGGATGTACAACCTGAACAGGGCAGCACAGTTATTATTCTCAGGAGAGAAGATATTGGAGCGCGCCAAGAGCTTCTCCTACGCGTTCCTTCGAGAAAAGCAAGCTTGCAACGAGCTCAAGGATAAGTGGATCATCGCCAAGGACTTGCCAGGCGAGGTAACTTTACTTTCAGAGTTAGAAAGTTTTTGCAACATAGTAGTTTCATTGAATCTGATCCATACTGTTATCATTTTAAAAACTATGAACTCATACCGACTGTCCCTGGCGCAAGTGGCAAAGGGTTTGGTGGTTGGTACCCGAGGTTTCGAGTTCGAATCCTAGTTGATTCACATTTCCAGCTAAGTTTATTTCTAAAAGAAATAAACGAAGCGGGTAGCGTGCTACCTTTCTCTCTCAAAAAACAAAAAAAAACTATGAACTCATGGAAAGCGCTTGATAGGATGATAGAGCTAACAAATACTACATTCTATAAATTAACTAAAATTTGAGAAACTCATGATTTATCAACAATTTTCTATTGAATTTTTTATCAAGTTATTACTTTTTCCGCTGCAACTAATTAGAACAACTTATTAATAACGAGCAGGTGGAGTACGCGCTGGACTTCCCCTGGTACGCCAACTTACCACGTATAGAGACTAGACTGTACCTGGATCAATATGGGGGCGCCGACGACGTCTGGATCGGAAAGACCCTCTATAGGTAATTCATTTGGCAATGTTACAGAGCAGATTCATTGAATCTGATTAATTCTACAGTTAAATACTAATAATCAGGTTCAATGAATTCGCTATGCCAATATAGTTTAGTAGTAACGTGGCTATCAAATACTGCAGGATGCCAGTTGTGAACAATGACTTGTACCTTGAGCTCGCCAAAGCGGACTTCAACCACTGCCAGGCTCTGCATCAGCTTGAGTGGCTTGGCCTCCAAATGTTAGTTCTCTCTTATTTCCCATATTCTTTTTACTTCACAATATCATATCCACAACTATACATTATTTTATTAGTAATGCGAAATTTGTAGAGGTTACCTGTTAGTACCTAAACTTGCTGATATATTGTCATTTCGGTACCGCCCGCAATCGCCGGTAGCTTCAAGAAATTGTTGTTCACCTAGTGCATCTGTACATCCATGCGCCACTTTTAATTACCATCTGTCCTCTGTGTCATTTCGCACTTCAGTTTCTACTGCTAACCTCTTTAGAAACTACCACTTTTAAAATCCAGTTCTAGTTTGATTGGAGGTAACTGTGGTGCGGATGGCTATGCAAAATACGCAAAATGCGAATTTCATAAAGTTTGATACACTAAAATGCAGACTTTTGAAATTCAAATACGAGTTTGTAAAATGGCTTAAAGTTCACAAAACTTGCACACACTTTTTAAGTCCGGCTACAATGATATCAATAGCATCAAAAACTTAGTGTTACCAAGTTTTTCGCCGTTAGATCTAACCCCTTTGACCATTTCCAACTATTATATCATACTATTCCACCAACCACCTACTGAATCCTAGGAGATCACTGTCATCCTAAACTCACATTTCTTCATCCAAAGGCTGGAAACCTAATAGCACCAATAACTTATTACTATTAATAGTATTCTAGCCTAGTTCTATACTTTTACATATTATTAAAAGATGATGAGAACAAATTGAACCTGCATGGGTTTTCATGTTGCTCAGGTGGTATGAGGAGAATGGTCTAGCAAAGTATGGAGTGAACAAGAAGAGCATGTTGAGGGCCTACTTCTTAGCCGTGTCATCCATATTCGAACCGGACCGGGCGGCCGAGCGACTCGGGTGGGCTCGGACGGCCGTGCTCGCCGACGCCGTCTCCGCGTACTTCCGCAGTAAGTCGTGCACGGAGGAGACGAGGCGGCATTTCATCCGCAACTTCCTCGAGGACGATGTCGATAAAAGCGGTGATCGCAACCGGACCAGGTTGGTGTTCGCATCCATCTTTTTCGCGTGTTCCGATCGGTTTTTCTAGTATCTGTTCCAGTAGGCAAATCAACTCTTCATGTGCAAATCTCGAAGAAAATCAAACGCATGAAAAATACGAAGGAATTCGTAAATGAGTGTTGCCGAAAGCATTCCAGCCAAGCTGAAAGTAGAAACATAAACAGTGCGAGAAGGGAAGGCCAGGTGCTTTCAGAACCACATTTTTTAAAGGATGATGTTATTAACAGAGCTAATTTTAATATTAACAGACACTATTCACTAATTAAATTTGATCTAATTCAATATATCTAATTTGACCCGACGAAGGATGAATACATTGATAGTACTTTTTTTTCCACCTTCAAATGCATCCAATTAGCACGATTTTTAACACATTCGTGATCTACACTAGCGCTTTGTTGCCTTTATGTACTGTTGATGTATTAGTGTATATACATAATTTAGATTACTTTAAATAGCGTGCGCATTACCAACATATCAAAAATTACAAGCTAATTGGGTGCAATACTATATATGCGCAAAAAACCGCGCTCCGCATTAAGAACCCATGTAAAATACTTAATATGTGAAGGATCCAAAGCATTTTTCTACTGCACAAAACATACATATTAACAATCTCAATTTGATAAGAAACATGGTTCTTGTAGTCCTACAATTTTCCTTTTTTTCCCCTTCTTTTCATCTATGTGCATGCTTAGATGCCATATCAGACTAGAAAAATACTACCTGTACACTTCATTATAAAGTATAAATTTTACACCCCGGGATTTTAGGGTTTAAAAAAAAATCAAAAGTTAATAAGAAAAGTGAATAAATCCTTACCTCTAAGAGGTCAGGGTATAAAATTTACACCTATAACACAGATGTATAGGTAGCAATGCTGCAGGCGCTGCAACATGCATTTCAATATTATATATATACGCAATTGACTAAGAACTTGATGATTGGTATTCGAAGTTCTAAGTTCGAAGTTTAATTACTTTATATTTTTAACTTAGTTCATTTTTTTAGGAAATGAACGAGACAAAATATAATAATATAGCAATAAATTTAGAAAGAGTACATTTGTATATACTCTGGAGTACTCGATGTGCTTAGATTCTGATCCACAGGCCCCCACTGTGTTACAGCCAAAAGAAGAAACACGCTAATAAATAAATTACACAATCAACTAATTTTGTGCGGGCCACTCGCGTTGTTGCTTTGTTGCGTCTGTTATGCCTCTGGGTTTTTTTTTTTGAAAAATAAAATAAAAATCTTTTTCTAAAAAAAGTTTATGTCCTTTATATCGCGGTGTCATCATATATATTATTATAAAAATGATTGACGACTGCAGCGACGTGTGCGATGCAGGTCGGCACGGGAGACGACAGAGCAGGGCCTGCTGGGGCTCCTCCGCCGGCTGGTCGACCGCCTCGCCTTCGAGGCCGTCCCGCCGCCGCCGCTCGGACACCACGCAACCCGACACCACCTGCGACAAGCGGTGAGCTTAACATAACCCAAATTAAGATTTAATTTAATTTTTCCTACTAATGCATATAATAATTGGAAAATTTGTGCTTAATTTTCATCCTAAACACCAAATTAAATAAGTAAATAATTAAAGATTAAAAAAGAAAACGTGCACATGCATCTCTCTACTAGCTAATGAGTATAATAATTATACAAGTACTTATGTACAAAGCTACTATTTTTGTACGTGCATCCGAGAACTTACGTACATGCATGTGTGCGTAAACTTCTTTTTTTTTTTTTCCCTTTCTTAGCACAGATATAATTAAAGAAGCAAGATTTTTAGGATACATAAACAGATGCTAACTTTGTAAAAATATTTAAATAATTTCACATATTTGCAAGAGTATGTGTGCCAAAAAAAAAAGAAAAAAAAAAAAGCACCATTGGTTCCTGAACTTGAATTTTCACTTTGCATCTCTCAATCTTTTGATTCTTTTAATTAAAAAAAATCGTACAAAACTTATTTAAACTATGGATCATTTTAAGCTGGCTATTCAACCTTTCAAAATTTTTACTTTACCATCTAACCTTTTAATTTATTTGATTTGAGCCTGTTAGTAGTGCTTTGACTTTAAAATTTAAGCTAATTATTTATTTTATTATAAAATATACTAACTCAACCTGTAAAGATAAGTAACATATTTAAATTTTAAAATTAAAATATTATTAACTGACTCAAATTAGATAAATTAAATGGTTGGATAGTAAAATAAAAGTATTAAAAAATTGGGTAGCTGACTCAAAATGTGCTCCAGAGTGGTCAAACTGTGTTCTTAAATTATTATTTGTTTTTGGCGGCAGAAACTTAATTGAAATAACTAGTGAATATTAAATTGAAAATTAAATCGAAGAGTTAGATTAAGTTACAACATTAGGCTTTTACTCGAGTCTCAATTTAGTCTCTAACTTTTTAATTGTTGCAATCAGGTCCTTAACTTTTCTCCCAAGCTTTTTTCTAATTTACGTACTTTTCCCAAATTTCAATTGAGTACCAAACCTTCTAATTGTTACAATTGGGTCCTTAATTTCTGTCGTATATATTCTCTGTTGTTAAGTTGTATGAAACTTATTGCCTCGACAACAACAGATGAACTTAATTCGAATACTAATTTTTTACAAACTAAAGAATATTGAACCTTTGTTGATTTTTGAAAGTACTTATGCTTGGATAATAGATTTTCAAAATACATAACTTTTAAAGTTCTTTAAATATTATACATTCCAGACCATAATTTGATTTTAACACATTAGTCACCAAATATTTTTTTTTAGAGAGAAAGATAGCATGCTATCTGCTTCAAGACCCGGTCACCATGGTGGAACTTTGAAAAATTGGTGTTGCAAGTTCTGTTTGACATGTAGAGGTTTTGATGAAAACAATCATCAGATCCTGTTTTAGACTTAATAAAGCAGACCGTCCCTAACATAATTGGTAAAGAGTTTGATTATTGATATCAGAGATTTTCAATTCGAAGTCTAATTATATTTTCAATTAAATTTATTTTTAAAAAAATAATCGAAACACTAGTACTCTATCATTCTCTCAAAGAAAAAAAAAATATAAGAGTAAAAAATTAAAAACAAAATTAGGGTTAGGTTCAAATCACTAATAAAAAATATTTAAACTTAGTCATCAGTATTAAATCTCCTGCTTCTTATATTTTTCTAAACAATTAATATGAGACTATCGGAGAGTTACAAATTTTGTTCAATTTTAGATACAGTCCAATTGTGAAACAATCGTCGTACTCTAAAAACTTAAACTGTTAGAGAACGGTGTTTATATATATATTTATATTTAACACTCCCCTCACGTCTGAGCTTGAGACTTTTTGCAAGGCCCATGACGTGAACTTGAATTAAATGAAAGAAAATTAATAATGCTAGGAGCCTGACGTGATTCAAACTCAGAACTTCTTATTCTGATATCATGTGAAACAACCATTGTAATCTAAAAGCTTAAGTTGTTAGAGAACGGTGTTTATATATATTTATATTTAACACCAATCACACACATGGTTCTTATATTTTCGTACCCATTTGTCGTGTCAGTTTAATTCTGCCAAAAAAAAAAAAAAGACAAGATAAAAGACCAAAAAAAAAAAAAAAAATCTCTCTCTTTATATGTATAATATAGATAGATTCATTGTTCGTTTGTTGTTGATTTGTTTGTTTGCTGTTTGTGTTGGTGCGTGTGTATATATTATATATTATTATATGTATGTATATGCGCAGTGGCATGAGTGGATGGTGACGTGGATGGGGGAAGCGATGAATGGCGGGGCCCACGCGGGGGGAAGGGAGGAGACGGGGCTGCTGCTGGCACGGACGGTGGAGATCTGCGCGGGCCGGTTCGGGCTGACGGATCGGGCGGCGGACCAGCCGGAGTACGCCCGCCTGACCCGACTCGCCTCCTCCCTCTCCCGCCTCCTCTCCCTCAGGAGGAGGAGGAGGAGGAGGACCACGACCACGACCACCACCACCACCACCACCCTTTCCCCGCAGGTAATATTATATTAACATGCCTTTTCTTTCCTCTAATTACTTCGAAGATTTAGAAAATTGGAACGGATAGCAATTCGAAAATATTACTGGATAAAGGACACTGATTAAATAATCAGTGGTTCAACCAGTGATTGAACCGGTAGTGACTCCAGCATGTCAGTATAGATATTTTATTACTTTTTAAATGTTAATTTTTAGACGGAAGTAAGTAGATGCAATATTTCGAGTTCTACTTTTCATAATAAAAAATAAAATCAGCAAAAATAAAATCATAAATTAAATTAAAAATTACATTAATGAATAAAAAAAAATACAAGATCAAAAGAAAATTCAGCCGGTTTGTTTAGAATCAGATCGGTTCACCGTTTTGCTAGTTGCTGACTCGAACTGTTCAAAATAAATTTTGGCTTATCTGTTCAAAAGATTGAACCGAAGTTTTATGAACTGGGTCACGGTCGGCTGGTTCGAATCGGATTTTACCATTGGTTTTACCGGCAGCTGAGGGGTTGAAGTTATTTTAGACCGTAAATTCCCACTTACCTTGTTTGGATCATCATAAATAAAATTCGCCCGTAACTCTACTTTTTCCAAAACACCCTAATTGGCTGGCTTCGCTCAGAATGGGGACGAAGTCAATTAGGGGAGATGAAGAAATAGGAAAAAGAAAAATAACTGTCGTAACAGTTTTTCATCTTATTATGTGCTAGTATAAATTTTTTTAATAAAACAAATAAAAAATTAGAATAATTATAAATTTAAAATTATTGACTAATTATCAAACAAACAGTAGTAGAAGGAAGTAAGCTAGTATGCTTTCGAAAGTATAGAAAACTTCGTGCTCTCTAGTTGTTTTCGATGATGGAATTTTTGAATCGACGATCTGCTTCGTTAAACTTGATTTAGAGTATTCTAAATACATGAAAACTAAATTTTATAATTTTTTAATATCATTTACTTAATGATCAAAGGGGTTCAAAATTAATAATTTTAATAATCTAGGTAAGACTTTTGCAAGTTTAACGATATAAGAATATTCAAATCAGGTGAAATTTGATAGAAATTTTTTTGTATTGAGTCAAATAAGATCAATGTTTTTTTTCAAAATTTTAATATTATATCAACATTTTTTATAAGATATTTATTTTCAGTAATTTTTAGTCATTTCGATCACTAAGTAAATGATATCGAAAAATTATAAAATTTATTTTCTAGATATATTTCATATGCTCTAGATCAAGTCTAACTACAGACACAAACGGGGCGAATACGGGAGCGGGAGGGGTCTCCCACCTCCCGCTTTGTTTCTTGTCGGGTCGGCGCGGATTCGAGACGGATTTTTAATCATATTTTTTGCCCCCCTTATTACTTCATTCGTGGCGGATTGTGGCGGATCGGGGCGGGAGCGAATTTTTGGTAGATTTTTTAACGGATTGGGATGAATCAAAGAAAGAAAAAGGTCCTCCGCCTCTCGCTTTATCTACTTGCGAATCGTGGCGGATTTGGGACAGGTTATATTTTTTATATATTTGTGGTTTCTACCTACCACCCCCATTTGGAACGGATTAGGACAGGAGCTCCACCAACCCGAATCCATTTGCATCCCTAAATTTAACGGAGCCGATCATCAAATCAAAAGTCTTATTATCGAAAACAACTTAAAAGTATGAGAGTCTTCGTGCTTTTGAAAACACACAAGCTAGACTCGCAGTGGAAAAATAGCTTTCACTTAATAAATTTTAGTTCAACTGAAAACCATTTCAACATAAAAATCGACGCAGGCAAACAAATAGGCTCATTATTATATCAAAAGTTTCTTTTATGGTCGTACATTTTACGTGTCTCTAATATTTCAAGAACCCTCCATATTTTTTTTTTTTCAATATACTTGAATTGTCACCGTGCAACTAAGTTAGACACTTATAAGAGACGATGGTAAAGTTGTAGAATTATCATAGATTCCTTAGCTAGTAGACATATTACAAATTGTGAAGTAGGAGGTTTTGTTGTTCTCATACTCGTGCGTCTCTAAAATTTTGAGAGTTCTCTTATTCAAAATATTCAAATTTTCTCCATGTCACTATGTTGGTACCTGAGGTCCTGAATTCGAATCTTAGTTGATTCACATTTTCAGCTAAGTTTATTTTTAAAAAAAATAAACGAAGCGGGTAGCGTGTACCTTTCTCTCAAAATAATAATAATAATAATATATATGACAACCTATCAATCCAAGTGGTATAGCAAGTTAACAATAAATTTGTATTCTAGATATAAAAGATAAGGCAACCTTCCAATGCTATAAATCGGCAAAATAAACACTCTCTTATGGACAGAAAGGGAAAAAAAAAAAAAAAAAAAAAGCCTAAAAAAGAAAAAGGAGTTTGAACCTTCCGCTTCTCACATTATACCAATTATGTGAGTTTTTAGGAGACCTAGGAGTGAGGGTTCTAAGGGTTTGTTTGGTTAAATTCTGGAATGGGAATAAGATTTACTGATTTCGATAATTATAGTTTGTTTAAAAGGAATCGTATTCCGATTTCCATTCCACTCTGGAATGGAAATGATCCAATCGGTTTATGGCTCAATCCAGCTTTGAATTTTAGATTGATCCATTTTAGAGTTTGTTTGTTTTATAGTAATCAAATTTTGAATCTCATTCAATGCTGGAATGAGAATGATCTAATCTATTTATGGCACAATCCAGCTCTGAATTTTGGATTAACCCATTTCGGAGTAAACCACCCAAAACCCTCTCTCAAACAAACACCTTCACCTCCTCCCCCTTAATCAAAACTCTCTATCAAAATCCTACGTATTCTTGATTTTTATTCTAATAATGAATCAAGTATTTTTGAATAATTTATCGTTCTATTTCATTCCAATACAATCTAGTTTTATTTTTCATTCTCATGTCAATCCTGAATCTGACGTGCCCTTTGAGCAAACTTAAGAAACATCAAATCATTGAGATTTCTAATGTTAAGGCATGTATAGGATTGTCATTGTATTTTGTTGTTCGCGAGCCAGCTTATATTTCAATCAAAGTGGGTACAGTAAGGATTTGCTTAGCCAGCTCATGTAACAAACTAGCTATGCCTAAACTTAGTCAAGTGCGCGAGTTCGATTAAGATCGGACTATAAAAGTTTAAAAAAAAATACTCAAAAAATCACTATTAAAAAATTTCAATTTATTATATATGGTAGAAAATAATTGTAGGTGCTATAGTAATGTAAAATGATAAATTGAGATTAGTAGTTGGGAAACATCTTTCTTAGCTAAACTCTTAGCTCAGTGTTTCGTGCACATGTTGTATTCCACTTGTAGATTGCCTTTATGTTATAACTAGGTTAAAAGTTGGGCTTACTTTAGCTCGCTCGTGTTCGTCTCGTTTACTTCCCTAGACATGAGAAAGGGAAGGGTGGGGGTCACGGATTCAGCGGTAAACACAGAGTTTAGGTTTAAGAAGCCAAATTCGCAATTCTTAACAAACAAGAACAACCACCAAAAAAATAAATAAATAAAAACAAAACTCTCTCTATTGTATCGATGAATTGTATGTAACATACACGAGATGATCAAAAGCCGCAAGCCAAACAAATTTTGCCAAATAAGAACAAAATTCAGCATGACATCATAATTATTTAATTATTATTTAAAATTTTATTATATTAAAGATATCTATATTATTGTTCTATAAATATGAATTTTTAAACAAAATTAAGTAAATATAAGTTTTCAAGTTTCACTCTTTACAAGACTAATTTGTATTAATATAAAAAATAAAATTAGCTAAGTTGGTTTTAAGCTATTGGATTTTAACATGACTAATAAAAATTCCGGCTAATTTGATTAGAATCGGACCAGTAGACCGATTCGATGATTGAACTGCCTGTTCGAACACTTTTAAACGATTTTTTAACTTATCCAATTTAAAGGATTGAATCGAATCTCTTTATAAATTGGGTCACGATCAGAGACAGGTTCGACCCGATTGGGAAGATCTTTAGTTGGTTCAACACCGAATACTATTTGAGATTTTCGAATGTCCGAGTCATAAGCCACTGGTGCTGTACACTTCAGCAAAGTTAAACTGAATTTTGAAAAAGCCAAAGCAAATAGAACTACAAGATCCTTACAGAAAAGGATTCACCAACGTAAATATAATATACACACCCAGTTGAGGGACAAAACTGCCACTAAAAAGTATTCTAGTAGTAAAGCTGTATCAAAAAAATTCAGTCAGATCCCATTTTAGCTCTCTCTATAACTAGAGCTTTTCGCATTTGCCGAATGCTTACCGAAAATTGAAGCGGAAAGCAGAAGCAAAATCAGACACTAAACGGTTTGATTGGCCGACCTGAAGGTTTAGCGAACCGAAACGTCAAATAATTTTCTCATTAACATTCTATTTTTGTCATCTAATCTTAATACTAATTGGCTGTCAGAACCATGTTTAACAGTGTATGAGCAAAGTTCAGTTTGTTTCATGGCTTAGAGAAGTTCTCTGTTAGTAATTAGTAATCTCCATTTTCTTTTAACTGCTGAGTTTTAATCTCATTCATTCCATCTGACCAGGGTGCGGCAGAGAACGACACGATCGTAAACAAAATCGACGAGGAAGTTGATTCCGGGATGCAAGAGCTAGTTCAGTGTGTTCTACAAAGTTCCAATAACCTCAACAGCAAGACCAAGCAAACATTCCTGAGTGTAGTGAAAAGCTTTTATTATCTTGCCCATTGCCCATACGCCACTCTCAACACCCATATCTCCAAAGTGATCTTCGACAGAGTGGTTTAAACCAGATTCGATACGATACAAGCATCATATTTTCAGTGTGTATATATATATATATATATATAAGTGTCACCCATGAGTTCAAAAGCAACTACTATTAGCAAATTCTCATATACCAAATAAAAAGTTAACAAGAAATAGTGGAGGTTTAAATCAGTCGTACTCAAGTTCGTCAGGTGTGATGGCTCTTTTGAGTGGGATAATGGATTTCTTTTCGACATCTCGCGACAATGCCTTCCTCATATCTGGAATAAATGGCAAACCAATAACATCACAAGCAGAATAAAATCCATACCGAAAAGGACCCAGTTGCGACATCTATCAAAGTGGCACGAGTTTGATCACTTACCTAGCCCATCTTCTTCTCCAGAGTAATATCGCAGCACCCTTCGATAAACCACATAGCCAAGCTGTGGTGGGGACAGGGAAAATTAACAACAATAATAATAATTTAAACTCCCATAAACAAATCTATTTAGCTCATGACCCATGTAACAAAAAGAACAGCAAATAACTTTACTGTTAAATAAAAGTTTTAAAATTAATATTCTCAACCAACATGGATTAGAGAAATGGAATAAATACGGAAACCACACAGCAACACATTCTGGGTGTTTTATTTGCCCCATAGTTTAAACCAGTTCTGAAAAATGGAAGAAGCTTTTTCATAATTATTGAGTAAAAAGTCACTAAAGAAATGGTTAATTCTATATGTATTTACAAAGATTTGAAGGGTTTGTGGACCCAATACACTTTCATTGCCCATACTTATTGTGGCATAATGGGGGGGCTTATGCATTCTTCACTTTTACTAGGATAGATTCTTAAGTACATATATTATATTAATTGTCCCTGCCATAATGTTACCAAAGAACTAACATGACTACCCTCCAAAACCAGCATGCCTTTTCCCGAATAAACAGGACAGTTCAACTCACCATTCTCAACTAATCGAATGGTCAGATGCCCTCTTTAACCTATCAACTAATCACAACCGTCCGCAGAAGACGACAAAAAATCGTCTACAATCAGTAGATTGCCCAGTCTTTTTTAACGGAAATCCCGAGGCACACTCATAATGCCTCAGTCCGATTCAGCTGATATTACCGACTACGGAGAATCACATCATTAAAAGTAGTACAAAAGAGGAGAAAGATGAAAAGAGGATGGGGTTAACCTATAAAAGATGGAAGAAAGCATTACCTTTTCATACATTTTGATGGCCGGCATGTTCGATGCCCTCACAAAGAGATCCACAAAGTAAGCCTTATCCCTGCAGGGGAAAGAGAAAAGCTTTCCTTAGTGCATGAGGGGTGCAATCATCACAGTTAGAACACAACTATCAGGACCCAACATGGCCCCATCATAGCTAAGAGCATGGCCTGCTTGACTAAATAACGAAATTAGATCAGAATATATTAATAAAATAAGGCAACAACAAAAAAGGGCAGATTGCCTTTTGCTAGGGGCATGTATGCATATGAAAGAGCTGCTTGAAATAAACAGAGTATACCCTGTGGTCACCATGAAATTTATACATCATGCATGCATACACAGTATGTACGTACGTATGTACATATATATATGTACTTGGGGGGGGGGGGGGGGGGGGGGGGGGGGGGGGGGGGGGGGGGGGGGGCGAGGGGGAGCTATACTCCAGAAGATTTGGGCTCAAATTCTATTCAAAATTGATTTTAGAATTTCTTTTTTTTTTCTGAATGTAAGACACAAGGTGATTCCTTGTGTAATTCCATTAAAAGGATTTTTTTTTTTTTTAAACATAATTTTAACTCACATCCGCACACAACCACTACCTAAAAGGTCAATGGTGAACTCAGATTAATCGAAAAAATAGAACAAGGGAGAAAAAAAGTATAAACTAGCCAAACTGCATGAAAGAAAGAACAAGAAAGAAAAAAAACACAAAGAGCACTCAATGCAAAAGAAAAAAGGTATGCTCTGCCACCCACTAAAAGAAAGGAAACAATAAAACAAATGGCCCTCTACATACAAAGCAATCAACATCTAAAATAAACAACGTCACTTCTACGAGAAGAGCCTCGGGAAGAAAAATTTCTCACTCCTCGATCTGTCAAAGATCTTCGACCATCACAGGACACCACTCCTCGATCTGTCAAAGATCTTTGACCGTCAGGGGACACTCCACACTCTGACTCGAGGCCATAGGGCTCGTAAATCTTATGGGCGTTACCATTGAGGGCAGAAAAGAAGCGGGTATAGTAGAACTAGATGGAGCAGATAGGTACTTCGCATGCTTAGTCTCCTTCGTTCAATCTAAGATACTACGATCTAAGCTAGCGAATTTTAAAGAGATACGAGCACTAGCACTACGTCTCAAGGGGACTAGACAGAAGCAAGTACGAGGAGCACAGGGCAGAGAATCAGAAAGGAAAGTAGGGAAGAGCGGCCAGGAAGAGTACGAAAAGGGTCCAAAGGCTCCGATGCAAGTATTATAGAAGCCTGATTGGGAGGTGGAAGAGAAAGTGATGAATCAGTTGAGGGGTAAAGAGGAGGCGGAGGTGGAGAAGGAAGCATAAAATCATCCAAAAAGAGAGAAGAGAAATGCACCTCCACAGTGGAAATGATGTACAAAATTTGAAAACTTAAGAGCAGTTTTCCAAAAAAAAAATTATCAATGCAACAAGTGGAGACAAAAATGAGCTATGTGAATTGAAAATCTTTCTAAACATAGAATAGGATTCATCTGTTAAAAATCCTAGCCATTAAGCTAATAAAAATCTTATTTAAATTGAATTGAATAATATTTTCTAATAGCTTTTTCAACTATTCGAATCCTACTTAACCATCAAACTAGAAAAATATCAACGGTCAAAATTGTCGCACTTGATGCATAGGTAAAAAGTGTAAATGAAAGATGAATTTTAATTCTAGTAACTTCAAATACTCAAGATCATGTTCAACAATATGGATCATCAATTCAATTGCTCTAAAGATCAATTCTGAGAGTGGAAGAATTTAAGCCCAAATCCTCAAGTGTAGCCCACCTGGCAACATTAGTAAGTAAAATAGAAGTGCATTCAATCATTCAGTAAGTTGTCGGTCATCGGACTATTTTCAGCTGAATTGTGTTTATGATCTATTGTAGTTTATAACAGACAAAGTGTTAAATATCCACGTGAACACCACATTGCACCATTGAACTATCACTTTCAGATTATAAAACAAAATTAACTACATAGGTGTGACGCATGAGTTTTCGTTGCTCCAGGTGACAGAACCAATGAATAATAGCTAGGAGCCACTGGAGACAACATTATAAACTTTACCAAGTTCACAAAAATAAGAGGAGAAACTGTTACGAACTATCCATTTCCACCGAGTCAAGTTGGGCTGGGTCAAGATCAATTTGAGTTCCAGTATGAGTTTAGTCTTAGTGGAGTCTTATTTGACTTAGTTTGAGTTCCCAGTTAAGTTCCTCTTTATTTTCCATAATTAGGAGTAGAGTCCTACTTTTATTGTGTCATGATATGAGGGGTATAAATTAGAAACTGATCTTTCATTGTAATGTATGAGTGAAGAGATTAATAGAGTAGTTTAGTAATGAAGGCATTGTGATCCCTCGAAAGAATCATAATGTGTGCTAGGAAGAGACCAAACCCTAAAAATTTGGTATCAAAGCGATTTCTAGGACTGCAAGATCCTAATACGAACAATCTTACCTGCTTGTATGAAAGACCGAACTACCGTCAAACCACAACAGCACAAAGAAGAGATCAATTAGAAATAAGCAAGCAACCGCTGATTTGGATTCAAATATGGTTATTTTACTTCTGTTAAATAATTTCCCTAAAGAAGTACATCACATAATCCTCCATATTCGTTCTGAAGTCAACTTTTCCACATTATACCACTTCCTTCCATATGAGTAACTTGGTTCACATTGATATGACGCACTTTCACAACATATATTCATGCACATTACCTATTAATTGACCACAAAAAATAACTGAATCAAAAGGAATCTCAACTTGGGTTTCAGGACTACATAAACTTCAGACAACTTTGCTACAACCAGCACAACTTCTGTCAATATTCTCTTCTCTCAAATCCTTCCAGACAAATTCAGACACCTCTTGTCACCATTCATTCCAGATATTTGCTCCGGTATCCAGGTTGTAGACTTATGATAGTCTCTATAGATCTCATCCTTCACTCACTTCTTGCATGCACAATGTTAGTTTGAGGCCAACAAGATGTGGCCTACTGAGTTGTCAATAACTTTTTTAGCCACATTAATATTTATCAACAATTCAGGCTCACAGCATTACAATACAGTAATGGGTGTAAATCTTTATTTTGATCTAGAGACTGATGGATTTGATATAATTTAGTCATTGCTCAACTATGGGAGGAGTCGTCAAATGAAAGTATTAGATTAGTCTTCAGCATTCAACAACAAAATATTCCTCATTTAGATTTGTTAAATTATTTTTTTCCTCTGAATTTCCTCCTAACACTTCTACAATTCTTCATTCAACTTATAAGTGCATTTCAACTTCAGTCCTCTAGCCTACATTCATCTCGGTCTTGATAAGAATATATCATGCATACAATAGCAGAGAACAAAAAGCCTCTCTAATGTCTTTAGTTTCCTCTACTCGCCATTGTTTATGTACGAGCAAGTGGAGTTTATGAGGCTTCCTCCCATGAAACAGAAATATATGGTCAGAACTCTTCCTTCTCTGAGGCAAGCTATTCTCTATTACCTCTAATAAACATAAATATGTAGAAAAATTAAACACAAGGAAAATAGCCAGGAAAACCTGGGAAAGGAATATCCTACTACTGTCAACTTCGTAAGGAGTAGCACCTCCAAGTGCTAATTGATTTAAGACAGGAAGATATTAGAAAGCTGGATAGTAGAAGAGTAATTATTCTCCTCATCAAACATGCTGTTCTTTCTTTCTTTTTACATAAAGTAGAATTAAGGTCAACCATAAGAGAAATCATCACAGAAACAAAATCTGAACTAGACTAACAAGGAACACACAGTCAATAAGCAGCTATCCCAATTAATAAATCCGCAAGTACTGATATAAAAAGAGACAATCAGTATAACAAATTTACTGCTAAGTTGCTAATAAGATTAAGCACATAGAAGGTTTTTGGCAAAATTCCAACACAGGCATCATCTAATGGTATAATGAAGGTATCGAATAAACGGACAACTAAAAAGTGAAATTATTTATAATTTGTGAACACTGGATGACTATATTATTTATAACATTATATGAAAGGAAACCCAGGCGGTTTCACAGGCGTTGCCACGAGGCGCCGTCTGGGTTTCCCTTCAATTGAAGAAGATTATTGGCTGCACCGGGTGTATACTTACATCCTATGAACTGCACTTTATATTTGATAATTTGGGCTCTAAATTCAAATTTTAATCTAATATATTTGATCTCCAATATGGTAATATCTCAAAGAAGACCTATGTTAAAACAAAACAAAAAAAAGAATCATGAATTTCAAAGGTATGCTACTTACGCATCATGTTGTATAAAAAATCAACTGTGGAGGGGTCATTATTTGATTTGTACAGAAATGATGTTCATGTTTTTTATATATAGGCACTTTAAATATTGGAAAAATATATCTAATCAGCTAGGTTTCCATTTCATAACCTCTATCATATTGTTTTAGAAGTACGGTGTACAATGTCCATAGTTTCTTTATCAAATGAGAGAGTAAAATCTATAAGACAATCCCTGTACTATTCAAATATTGTAAATTAGCCCTTCTACTTTTTTACTTAAACAATTTAGTCTCTAAAGTTTGGCATATGTTATTACTCTATTCTCTGCAGTAAAATATATATATATATATATATATATATATATATATATATAGATTTTTGCTGTAAAATAATTATTTTATTTCCATGTAATTTAGCACATTTTCTTGCCATCCCGTGGTTTGTAAAGTTCTACTTTGCTATCTACATCAACAATTTATCAATATTTAGCCAACTAAATTAGATTGTGGGACTTGATTGCAACATTTGAAGAAGGTCAAGTCAGAAATTGCAACAAATTAAAATATAAAGACCAAAGTGTCACGCACCTCATAGTTAGACGACCAAAAGTGTAATTTACTTTTTTTTTCAATAATGAACTAGAACATATATTAAAAATTGAGCCAAACTTCAGAAGGATTTATTATACATTTTTCCTTTGCAAAAGCCAATTTTTAACTTTTTGCATTCTTGCAAATAATATAAAAAAAATTTATATCAAACTCCTACAGCATTTCATAGAAATGTATGGAGACCCCCTCATCTATAGTACATTCTAAAATGGCCTCCTGAAGTTCTTTTTTTTTCACAACCCTTAATTCCCTACTTTTTAACTTATTTTGTTGAACAATATTGAGAATTTGATTAAATTTATCGCTGATTTGATGAACTTTAATATATTTTAGTACGTGGCTACGAAATTAAATTAAAATAATTAGTAACTAATAATTAATAAAGTTATTAAATTGAATAAACTTCAATAAGGCCCTATGATTTTGCGCACTTTTGCTTTGCCATTCTGTGATTTTCGCACTTTTGTTATTTCGTAGTTTGTAAAATAAATCAATTTACTATAACATTTGTTTATCCAACTTAATGCTGCATTCTTATAATGATTAAAAAAATAAAATTGCAGCACAGTAAAATAAAAAATTTTAAACCATTGGGTTATAGAATAAAAATGTAGTAAACCACATAGAGACAAATTGTAAATTTTTCTAATATAGTTTTTAAAAAAATATTTGTTGAAACTTTTGAAACTATCAATAAAGATAAATCAAGATGAGGAGGCATTCCAAAATATCCTGGAGTTGGACGGTGTCCATTCCTTCCAACTATAAGCAGCCGAGTGGGGCTAACCTTTCAGTTGATGAGAATCGGGGGCGTAGGAGAATAGGGCCCGGGTGGGGCCCAGCTTATAATTAATGAATCTTTCACTCTACAGTTGTCGTCATCGCCTTTTCAATCGCATCAGCGTCAACTTTACCACTTACCTCATTAATAAAGTCATAACTCGAGATCATCGCCAGCATTGATGGTTGGTGTGACTCCTATGCGAGATCGACGTGTCGCCTTCTCCATCGCATCCGCGTTTCCTTCGCTCTGTACCTTATCAATGAGTGTCTCTCTCGGCTCCACGCGGCATGGTCGACTGTCGTGGACTTTAGGAGGTAGGGCACCTCCCTTACCTCATTAATGTTGGCTTCGTACGATCCTGCCACCGCCGATGGATGACCCATTGATAGAGGCCAGATCGGCCGTACACAACCATCCCTCTGCCCTCATCTTCCCCCTCCTCCCTAACCCCCCATCCCCTATGTTCGTGGTTACTATATAGATAGGCCCTCTACCTTCCTTGGTGCACTAGTGCTTTCTCCGTTGCCGCTTTCTATTATTATTTCAGCGCCGATTGGCTGTGGGTCCGTTGCGGTCTCACCGCCGGCCGATGTTGCTTTACTGCGAGTGTGTATGGGTCCGTTGTTGTTTCACTGTCGGTCGACGCCGCTTTGCTGCGTCTGTAGGTTGTCCTACACCTTTGCCTATCTCTGTTTACTCCATTTCTTTTATTTTTTTTCCTTTAAATATATTGATTTATGCTATTTACTTCAGCTCTGTTATTATTGAGTAGTGATACTTCTATTTGGCACCAGATCCCAATGCTGGTTACCTTCCTGTGGTGAAGCTGTAAGTTCTTATGCCACTATTACCGCCTTTGTTTGCTTCCTTCTTTTTCTGTGTGTGTATACGTATAAACCCTATTCTACTTGGCCTTTTCTGCACTTTTGTCAACCTTCTCTTATAAATTTACATTCTTCCTCCCACTTCCTCTTGTGGTGGAATGAGGAAAGGAAGGCCTGCTTAGTCTCCAACCACAAACATTATAAAATCAATCTATCTTATACCTCTTATATCAGTTCTTCCCCAAATTTATTCTTCAGTAATTACTAATTTTAGTCCAAATTTTTTATATGCAGCCAACATCTGCAGACTTCATTGCCCAGCACGTACTTCGGATATCTTCAACAATCTACTTTCATTCATTCTTGTCAGGTATTCTTTTACATTATAAAGTGGGACTTTTTATTTTGTTTTAAGTAATTTAGTTTAATTTAGTTTTATTAAATTGATGATTTCTTAAACATAATGTCTCTTGGAGCTATCAAACGTTAAATATGTCAACTTCAACTTAATTATATTTA
This sequence comes from Puya raimondii, assembly GCA_016920855.1. Classification (NCBI taxonomy): domain Eukaryota; kingdom Viridiplantae; phylum Streptophyta; class Magnoliopsida; order Poales; family Bromeliaceae; genus Puya; species Puya raimondii. The sequence continues at coordinate 1,940,563 of JABWPP010000044.1, read as the reverse complement.
GGATTAATGATTATGATTTAATCTTTTAGTGATAATACATATCTTAGGCCATTTTCAGTTTCATTCTAAATAACAGGTTTCTTCGGTTGTGTGCTTTACTATATTCTTTAAGTACGTATTAGACATTCACTTCAAGAAGTTAAAAGAAATGATCATTGACTTGATTACAGTTGGCACAGGCATGCAATACTTGAAGATATCATACAAAAAAAATATTTGAGCAAATTACTGACCAGCTGAACCTTACCTTACCTACACCCGTATATTCTTTAGTTGAACATAGCAATGGATCAACCAAAGCCTATGTAGAAATTGAGATACCTATCGATGAAGGGTTGACTGAGATTGCTAAGGTATGGGGTGATGTTAACAATGTTAGTTTGCAGTCAAAAGGGCAAGCTGCCTATTTGGCAATGAAATATTTAAAGATTGCCTATACCTTTTGAAGTGATTGATGTCAGCTTTGATGATGCCATGTATTTCAAATATATGTACGAACGAATTTCTGTAACATATGATGCTCTACTTTGTGACTATAGGCAGATTAAGCAGTACAACGACATTGTGTTAGGCATCTGAAGTTTTGTAAAGTATTTGTTCGTAGTATGTCACTTACTGTTTTGGGAGATATAGTAGAGCAATATTTTGGGTTTTGTCATATGTTGTACTATTAATTAGCAGCTGTACAAAAGCTTCTGGCTAGAGAAAGTTCTCTGATAATTATGTAATGTATATTTTGTGTAATATGAAGTGCTCTTTTTATAATCCTGCTTATTCTGCTTCTAAACAATCGTACAAGAAGTAATGTCGTATTGGGCGAACATTGGTTCAGCTCATCCAAGCTGTTCACAGATATAAATATACTGATCACAAACTTAGATAGGCAATAACCGGTTAAACTCATATTCTTTTTCTACCAGGGACTATGTTATCCTGCTGCGAAGCGTGGGAAGTGCACTAGTATATCAAATAATAGATAGCACAAAACCATTAAATTTCACATGCATTTTGTGAGAGAATCATAATCATGAAAAATACTTAATATGCGAAAAAGTAAATGGCCTAATCTATACTATTCAGAAGATTATATCTCAATGAACAAAAGATAATACTCAGATGACATACTTACATCTTGTCGCTAATTTCCTCTAGCAAGTTCATGAGCTTCTTAGCTAGTTTCTGTCTCCTATATTCTGGAGCAACAGTTACTGCAGTTACGTGGCCATGCCAAGATTCACCTTGCCCTTCAACTTTACCCATAACTGAAAATGAAGATGTTTGCCCATTATCATATGTAGACAATGGAGTGAGAGAACAAGAGTAACAGCTTAGAGCTTAGAAACACGAAGAAATGTCATCGTCCTTTAATCAATGCATATCAAAATATTTTCAATTTTGGAATAGAAAATAAAAAGGATCATGCGGGTCTGAAACATGTTTATCCTATGGTGCTAAGATTAAGGACAGTATGTTGTTATATTCTAAAGCTGTGTAAAAATGCCCACAAAGTGAGTTACGCACCAAATAAGAAGAGAGAGAGAGACTTAGGGGTAAAAAAGAAGGCATGGTCAAGCACGTGAGTAATCAAGTTAAATGCTAGACTCCTGGACATCCTAACTTATGGTTGATCATATATTACGTGGTAACTAACAAATCCCTACCCATATACATTTTAACTAGACAAAATATAATCTCACAATTGAAGAGAAGGAAAAAAAAAGAAAAAATTTAACAACCGAACTTAATGTAAGGAGGTTATAATTTATAAGTAGTCAACCAGCAATAAGAAATTTTTTTTTTTTCTTTAAGAATGAACTTCTAGTTGGTATTTTTGGTTCATACATATGTAGAATTCTGTATGGAGATATTTAAATGAGGAATTCCTAGATGTTCTTACTTAGAGGCATCATGTCATTGCATAGATATTTATAATTTTTAAAGTTTCAGTTGATATAGGTATTGCTTTTTAGCTGACTGGTATCTCAATTTTTCATTAATTCACCAAGCTTGCATATTGTCGCCTTATGATAGAAAAGCATGAATGTGTCGTAGCTCGGGCACTAAGAAAGCATGAACTATCACACTAAAGCATAATTAAGTTGTCGAGCTGGCAAAAGCTCATGCTTAAGAAGAGTCCTTGGCTGGTTATACCTCATTCATAAAGTGTTGCCCTCCCCATTTATTTTTTTGATTTACTCTTTTCACACAAACCCCTTTGGATCGATCTCTCTTAGCCTGCTCAGAAAAGAGCTGCAGCGACAAATGACGACTGCTGTTAGCCAGTTTCTCTGAAAGTGATGGAGGCAGATTGACGATGTCACGAAGGCAATGAGAGCAAGGGTAAGGACAACCCAACGAACTATGTCCTTTACTAGGACTTCATGTATAAATGCATTCAGCCTACAACCAACACATAGTCAGCCAAGTAAGACAGACAACAGCCTGCGACAAAAGGACAGCTTGCGGAGGTTACTTACGATGCGGGCAACAGCTATGGCTGCATGCACCTTGGAGTGAGAGAGAGAAACACATTCTCTTCTATATCCCTTAAAGACCTATTTCTCTCTTCTTCCCCACTTCTTCTCTTTCTCCCTTTTCCTTCATCATTACCTTGAGGTATGAAGATCTTCGGCCAAAAGCACTCCAGAATAACCTCACCTATATATGATGCTTTCAATGTATTCGGATTTATTAGAAGAGATAGCTGATGCATTTGGATACAAAAGGAATATGTTATGCTAGACTCCAAACGCTTAACAAATGAATCACTCCATCTTGGACTATAAGCAATCTCGAGAGATCTCATACTCTCCCATCCTACCTACAACACCAACTTTTTAAGAACCATGTCAAATTCATAAGAGACGGTGGGGATTTATAATGAATCTCTTAAGCATTGGCATGAACAGTAGATCGGATCGGTAGAGTAGCAACCTGGTTAAGCTCGATATGGCAAAGAAAAGGTTGACGAAGTGCAATAATAAAAAGATGCCTTCTTCTTCTCGAACACCACACACAAAGATATGTTGGTATGCTAAGGATGATCATCTCTTAACAACCGTCTCCTCATTTTTAGAGGAAAAGACATCTCCTAACCCATTCAAATCTTGGAAGCACAGACTTGTAGAAAGAAGATAACTTTCTATCGATTGGCTAATTTTTGACACAGAAATGACAGGGGTTTTCGGATGTTCGTAAGCACATAAGGTTAAATTCCAAAACAACTCTAATTTCAAGGACAAACTACACGTAAAGCTATTGCTGCCATGGAAGTCCAATTAATGATTAATAATGAAAGGAGTAATTGTCCTATATAAGTCGATTCACCATCCAATCAAGAAGTTAGCATAGTCTATAGGTATTTGAACTATCTTATTTGAGGGGTGATTGATCACAAAGTTAAGGGACTTCTAAGATTTTGAAAGTATACTATATCGTAGTAGTTTTCAGATGTGAAAATGATATTTCAACTAATAAATGACTAAAAAAGTAAAAAAGATATCCTGTTGCAGTTCCTAAAATAAGATGCATCGAAGAATTAGAATGTATAAATCTCCAATAAAGTTCAAACACACGGTTCACCTTTACCATTCTATGCCCCTAGAGATACGGATCCATAATGGGTAGCTATTCTACTTTAATTTCCTCTATTTTTTTGGTTATCCTGTATTTTCGAAATAATGGGGAGTCATTCTACAATCAGGTCCTGCATTTTTTTAGTTTATGCCACATGAAAAAAAAAAATGTTCACAATTAGATAAGTCGCATAAGTTAACCAAAGGATTATGGATTATTTGATTGTTAAAAAGTAGGCGGGTGGGCATAAACAAGATTAATAGCATAAAAAAGAACAAATGCAACTCAAGCAAATGCAGTAAAATAATTTCTCTGTAAAACATATTCTTTCCAATATTTATTATTTGCTTAAAAGAACAAATTTAAGATAGAAACTCATCCACTGCTTGATGAAATAAATTATTGAATAAGTCCATTTTGATTATTATTTGGATACTAGATATCAATTAATATTTGCTGCAAGAAATTTTTATACTCCATAAATGAGATTTGAGCGTGCAAGTTCTCTCCCTCCCTCCCTCCCTCCCTCTCAAGCACGCACGCACACAGCTACTTTTAGAATAAGCAATCCACCACAATAACCCCTATTGGCCTTTACATTGCCATACAACAGGCCATCAGCACCTTTCAAAATCCAACTGATATCGACTCTGAGAGCCCCAGACAAATTACGACCATTTAATTACTGTAAAGAAGCTGTCCTTTGACAAGGATAGTAAATTTAAGCCAATTCCTGATAATAACCTTAAAACAATCACTTCCCGTCAACTAAGGGAACAAAAGGAAACACCTTAACAGTAATCAGGATCCTTGATATCTAAGTCCAACCCACAAAAAATAAAGAATTTGCCATCGCCGTACACCTTTCACATGACCATCCATGTCTCAAAATAAATTTTTACATTAAGATATTCTTCGAACCAAATTGGCTAAGAGAAAATCAAGAAGCTTCGATTCCTAACCACCATAGAGTTCCAAGAAACTCTTAACTGTGAAGTACGAGGATGATTTAAGAGTCCAGACAAATCTAGGCCATGGCAACATAATACCTGAAATTTCATTAGTAGCAGAATCATCATAACCATAGCTATCCTCTACTCTATTATTAGCATGCGCCATAGAATCAAACCTTCGTAAAGAACCTTAAGGACTTGTTTGGTTCACCTATTTTAGACACTAAAATCGGAATGAAATTCACTAATTTCCGATAGTTGTTCTTTATTTTGTAGGACCGTTCCACTTTGAAATGGAAATGACCCAATCCATTTATGCCCTAATCCAGCTTTGAATCCCGGATAGGCTCATTCCAGAGTAACACCTCTCCCCCCTCTCCTTTAACCAAAACCCTCTCTCAAAACCCTAAATATCATGAACCAAACGTTTTTGGATGATTCGCCATTCCATTTTCCAATTCCAGTCACGAACCAAACATGCCCTAACTATGCTCTCTATAACTTTGCGATTTACGAACCTCCCGATCCCAATTGCTACCAAGAACCCAAAGCAAGACCCATGTCATACACAATCCACCCATCTCCTAAAAAGCACCAATTTTTCTCTCAAGCCCAGCATCAAACACCTTAAGCGCAAGCGCAAGCGCAAGCGCACTACCGAACAAATTGCTTCGAAATTTTTTTCCCAATCAAATGCATCAGAGAACAACACGAATCACAGGAAAGAGTGCGAGGATCAAAGAAGCTCACTGTAACCCATGATCCGGTTCCCGGGGCTCTCCGCGACGTGGAAGTAGTCGGGCCACCGCGCGAGGTACGTCATGTAGAACGACATGTTGAACTGTGTTTTTCATGTTGTTAACATCACCAAGCTTAGAAATTGGAAGAGAGAGAGAGAGAGAGAAAGCGTTATGTGGAATGCGTACGGTTTCGGTGAGGTGGTCGAGATTGACGGAGGCGAAGCGGAGGAGGTCGTCGCAGCAGAAGCGGCGGATGGTCGTCATTGCTGTCGGCCGGAGCGGAAGCTGCTGCTGCCTGCTGTCTGCCGTCTGCCTGCCGGCTGCTTCTCGGCGCTGCTTCTGCCGCCTTCGCCCTCCTCTGCAGACTGCAGTTGTTGTTCGGAGTTTCGAGAGATTCGCGTCAAGATTCGCGTCTTATATACGCTGGTCTCGCGTTTACGCCCAAATTTAGGGGTCGGTTGGTTTAGATTCTAAAAGATATATTTTTAAGATCAAAAGTGATTTTTCATTCAATAGAGTATTTGGTAAATTTGATTCTGATTTTTAGAATTAGTTTCTGATTTTAAGAGCTTAAAATTAAAAAAAGTTAAAATTTGCTTTTGAAAATTTGATTCTGATTATAAACTCAAATTTTAAATTTAAATATAAATTTTAGATTTAAATTTTTTATTTAAATTCAAATTTTAAATTTTAAATTTCATATTTTAGTTAAAATTTTGAATTTTAAATTTTAAATTTTTAAATTTTAAATTTTTAAATTTAAAAAAAAAACTGTGAAATTATATGTAACAATCGTTACAAGGCTTCATACTTTTTTTTGAGAAAAATCGCCCGAGAGTTAAAATTTATTTAAACAAAACAATCATTACATAGCTTCATAGTTGACTAGTATAGTGATCCGCGCGATGCAGCGGATAGATATTATTATAGACAATTTTTATCATATCTATTCATTATAATAGTCAATTTTTGTCATATCTATTAATCCTTCGCCTTAGTGGGTAATATATTTTTTCATCTTTCAATAAATTTTTTTTTGTTTCAGCTTCTTTTTGTAATTTTCAATATGTAACTTTGATTTTACTACTATAAAGTTTGTTATTTTTTTCTCTTCTATAAATTATGTTGTTTAATTTTTTTTCTTTACTATGATTCTAATTTTAAAGTTTATTCTTAATCTTTATTTTCGCATGATTATCATGACTCAAAGATAGATAATCGTTTAGAATAAGTCTAATAGAATTGTAGATATAGAATTTAGGTTGAAAATTTTATAATCAATACAGTGTCTGCCAATTATCACAATATTTTGGCACATATTTAAGGCAACCGTAAAGTACAAATAATTGGCACAATATTTAATTCAAGAAGATAATTGAAATGATTAATTTAAAGACTCACGCAATGCGGCCTTTTGAAGCAACACTGTCGCTGCCGCCACCGCCACCGTCGCCGTTCACAACCCCAGCTCCGCCGGACTCGCTGAAACCCAACCCTCCTCCTCCTCCTCCTTGTGCCCTCCCATGGAGAACGCTAAGCCCCAGCCACCACCTTCCACCTCCGGTGAGAAGAACGGCCGCCAAGTCCTTCTCAAAACCAACAGAAGCTCTATCCTTGTGCTTCCAAGGATCATTTCTCTACCAAATTAATAGATAACAATAATGATTAGTGAATTTAGGGTTTTGCTATTTCCATAAGAAGCAAAATACAATTAGCAACATAGGGATCATCATGCTTACCAGTTTGATCTCGCAATTGAAGAGCTCGTCCTTATCCATTCGATCTTACAGTTCACAATGTACAAAAGACTTACATTAAAAATCCACCAACAACAGAAATTTAAAAATAATTAAAAAAATAAATATTAAGTCTTAAAGAGTACGTAGTTCATTGTAGTTGAATAGATAATAATAATATAATAAATAAAATAATAGAAATAAAAGTAGAGATGATTTTTGGCTGCGGCCACCACCGGCGTCGCTGCCAATCTCTTTAGGAAAAAGGTGACGCTGCCTCGGCCACTTGATCCGACCCGTTTCCTTTCCGTTCCGCTCCAAGAGGAAACCCTTCAAACAACGTTCTCTTTACTTCCGCTTCTCTCACCCTCCGACTCACCACGAAACCCTAAAAAGAGCCCCGGATAAACCCTAACCCTAGGGATGGCGATCTGTCTTAAGCGAACGTTAGAAATGTTATAATCCCCTATGAAGTCCATCCAAACAAGTGTGATTGGAATATGAACCGTCTTATGAAAAAATGGTAAACCGACATGTGGGCTCCACGTCATAAAGAAATATTTAAAATTGGGAGAGGAATCGGTTTTTAGGAAGTTGAAAAGTCAACAGATGGGTTTATGAAAAAAAATGGTAAACCGATATGTGGGCCCCACGTCATAAAGAAATATTTAAAATGTGGAGAGGAATCAGTTTTTAGAAAATTGAAAAGTCAACAGGTGAGTTGATGAAAAAAATGATAAACCAACATGTGAGCCCCACGCCATAAAGAAATATTTAAAATGGGAAGAGAAATCAGTTTTTAGGAAGTTGAAAAGTCAACAGGTGGGCCCCACGTCATAATGATAGAAGAGGAACCCATTCATGGAGAGTGAAAATTAATAGGTGGGCTCCACTTCACAAAAATATTTACAATAAATGGAGACTGACGGGTAGGCCCCACATGCTCTAATATTAAGATACACATGCCACATGGACAGAAGATTAAGAGGATTAATATAGGTTTATAGATATCTGAGATTTCAAGTTTGAAGCTTAATTATTTTATATTTTTTGCTGAGATCATTTCTAAAAATGAATAAATCAGATAATATGCTACCTTTCATAAAAAATAAAAAAAAACAAAGCGTTAAATGTTGTCAAAAACTGGTATTTTATTATTTTTATATATTTCGCTCTCCTTCATCTTTCGATTAGTATAAGCAGGCTCAAGATATTTTATAGGAAAAAACTACTTGTACACCCATCTTTAGGTGTACATCCTACTCCCCACCCAGAGAGTTGTCCACTAGTCACATCATGTGACTAGTGGAGGAAAATCCATCCTTGGATGGGATAGGTGTAGGATATACACCCAAAGATAGGTGTACACCTAGCATTGCTCAATTAAATAAAAAGCGGAGAACGATATTCTATTATCACATATCCAATAAAAACTTACCTGAATTATAACCTATTTTGCTCTAACTACTTAATCTTGAAAAGTTTTGATTTTACTACCTAATCTTGTATTTTAGTTTGAGTCATTTAGTGACTCTTACACTTTATGATTTATTTGTGTCATTTATTTTTACAGACTTGATTAGCAAATTTTAAATAGTTCGTATGAGTAAAGTTCCATTCAAGTAAGTAACGATCTTAGATTTATACTAAAAGAGCCGTTAAATAGCTCAAAATTAAATAAATTAAAAGATTATATATGGTAATTCGGAGCCATACGATTCCTAGTCCCAATGCTAGCAAGATTTTACTGTTAGTTGAACATAGATTTGCAGACAAAAATTATATGGGCATCGTCCCCAAACTACTAGTTTGGGGATGATGCGGATGGGCGCTGTGTGGCGAGCGCGCGCCCATCGCACGAGCGGGAACGGAAGAAAAAAGAAAAAAAAAATATTGTGCGTCCTAATTTTTTATAGAGAGAGAGAAAGAAGAAAGAAGCAGAGGAAGAGAAATGGCGGGTCGGATGAGCGCGCGCTCGCCACGCGGCGCCCATCCGTATCGTCTCCAAACTAGTAGTTTGGGATGACGCCCATACAATTTTTGTCCTAGATTTGCCAAGCAACTTTGCAAGGCCACGAAAGAATTTTGGCTCGGAATTGTTGACCTGATCCATTACATGAGCCGAAGAATATTCCGATTCTCGTCATTTTAGCGTTCTACTTTATTTTTGCTCAAGATATTTTATAGAAAAAAACTACTTGTACACCCATCTTTAGGTGTACATCCTACTCCCCACCCAGAAAGTTGTCCACTAGTCACATCATGTGACTAGTAGAGGAAAATCCACCCTTGGATGGGATGGGTGTAGGATATACACCCAAAGATAGGTGTACACCTAGCATTGCTCAATTAAATAAAAAGCGGAGAACGATATTCTATTATCACATATCCAATAAAAACTTACCTGAATTATAACCTATTTTGCTCTAACTACTTAATCTTGAAAAGTTTTAATTTTACTACCTAATCTTGTATTTTAGTTTGAGTCATTTAGTGACTCTTACACTTTATGATTTATTTGTGTCATTTATTTTTACAGACTTGATTAGCAAATTTTAAATAGTTCGTATGAGTAAAGTTCCATTCAAGTAAGTAACGATCTTAGATTTTATACTAAAAGAGCCGTTAAATAGCTCAAAATTAAATAAATTAAAAGATTATATATGGTAATTCGGAGCCATACGATTCCTAGTCCCAATGCTAGTAAGATTTTACTGTTAGTTGAACATAGATTTGCAGACAAAAATTATATGGGCATCGTCCCCAAACTACTAGTTTGGGGATGATGCGGATGGGCGCTGTGTGGCGAGCGCGCGCCCATCGCACGAGCGGGAACAGAAGAAAAAAGAAAAAAAATATATTGTGCGTCCTAATTTTTTATAGAGAGAGAGAGAAAGAAGCAGAGGAAGAGAAATAGGGGGTCGGATGAGCGCGCGCTCGCCACGCGGCGCCCATCCGTATCGTCTCCAAACTAGTAGTTTGGGGATGACGCCCATACAATTTTTGTCCTAGATTTGCCAAGCAACTTTGCAAGGCCATGAAAGAATTTTGGCTCGGAATTGTTGACCTGATCCATTCCAATGAGCCGAAGAATATTCCGATTCTCGTCATTTTAGCGTTCTACTTTATTTTTGCTCAAGATATTTTATAGAAAAAAACTACTTGTACACCCATCTTTAGGTGTACATCCTACTCCCCACCCAGAAAGTTGTCCACTAGTCACATCATGTGACTAGTAGAGGAAAATCCACCCTTGGATGGGATGGGTGTAGGATATACACCCAAAGATAGGTGTACACCTAGCATTGCTCAATTAAATAAAAAGCGGAGAACGATATTCTATTATCACATATCCAATAAAAACTTACCTGAATTATAACCTATTTTGCTCTAACTACTTAATCTTGAAAAGTTTTAATTTTACTACCTAATCTTGTATTTTAGTTTGAGTCATTTAGTGACTCTTACACTTTATGATTTATTTGTGTCATTTATTTTTACAGACTTGATTAGCAAATTTTAAATAGTTCGTATGAGTAAAGTTCCATTCAAGTAAGTAACGATCTTAGATTTTATACTAAAAGAGCCGTTAAATAGCTCAAAATTAAATAAATTAAAAGATTATATATGGTAATTCGGAGCCATACGATTCCTAGTCCCAATGCTAGTAAGATTTTACTGTTAGTTGAACATAGATTTGCAGACAAAAATTATATGGGCATCGTCCCCAAACTACTAGTTTGGGGATGATGCGGATGGGCGCTGTGTGGCGAGCGCGCGCCCATCGCACGAGCGGGAACAGAAGAAAAAAGAAAAAAAATATATTGTGCGTCCTAATTTTTTATAGAGAGAGAGAGAAAGAAGCAGAGGAAGAGAAATAGGGGGTCGGATGAGCGCGCGCTCGCCACGCGGCGCCCATCCGTATCGTCTCCAAACTAGTAGTTTGGGGATGACGCCCATACAATTTTTGTCCTAGATTTGCCAAGCAACTTTGCAAGGCCATGAAAGAATTTTGGCTCGGAATTGTTGACCTGATCCATTCCAATGAGCCGAAGAATATTCCGATTCTCGTCATTTTAGCGTTCTACTCTATTTTTATTTTTAAGGCCTATTTGGCGAGTACCAATCAATAAATGCTGTTTGAGAAGCAATAAATGCTGTTTGAGAAGCATGTAGCCACATACTTCTCTGACGACGGTTGTAATTATAATTTCAAAACGTTGGAGAAGAAAAAATTATACTTTTGAAATTTTTTGATCTTACACAGTATAAAATCAATATTTTTAACCATCATATTACCAAACTAGACCTTCCTTCCCGTAGAATCAAGAGCACAAAACTAGAGCTTATACTTTTGAAGCTTTAAAACTCATTCCAACTTCCTATCATCGTAAACATCTAAATTTTCTTTTGTTAGCCAAACAATTTGTCAAAGATGACCGCAGCTACAAGCATAATCAGAAGCGCAGCCAAATTGGAATTTCAGATACTGAAATCACACGGCAACCACACCTAGAATCTACCAATTTACCAATTGAAATCCATCCAAATTAGAAGAAAACCAATGCTGAATTCGAATTACTGTGCACCCAAACAAGAAAACCAAGGAAAAATGAACTCGACTTTGATCCAAAGCACCAACATGTGTGTTGAAAAATAGGGTTTGAAAGGTTTCCGCGACAGAACGAGCTCGGTTTACTTAAATCTGAGTCGAACAAAAACAAAGAAATTAAGCGCTCGCCGAACAACACTGCTGCAGTAGCTACACAGAACCCGGCACATGCAGTTTTAATAATTTTAAGTCAATTAACATCTCTGCATTAATAGAAGGTCCATAAGAAACACACACAACCGCAAATTACATCGACAGGACAATAATCAGCATCACACCAGGTTGCCTTACAGAGGACTGTTTCGGCACTAAGGATGCACCAAATACACTAATGTTCAAGGCATCACTTTCGGATAAATGAAATGAGCAGTTCGTATGCTGCCTCGACAATTACAGAGTTGTAACTCAAATGCTTACATTCTTAATCATTTCAAATAGATGGGAAAGGTTAAAACTTACCGACCTTACCTGAACTACAGGCATCTTAAAATAGGTATCTAAACTCTAAGACTACTTTAAAGAGTTTTGAACTAACCTAACCTAACTTTACAGTATTTTCGAAATAGGTACATGAAAAACTTCTGATTCTACTACCCAATGTTACATTATTTGTAAGACCTTTTATAGAATATTCCATTATCTAGAACGAAAAGTATAATATTTTACGGAATATTCCATACAAAGTGCTAAAATATCTTGTTAGGTTGGGCAGTAAAATCAGAACGTTTAAAGTTCACTTATCTATTTCAGAATGCTGTAATGTTAGGTACTAAAATCAAGACTTTCAAAGTTTAGGTTTACTTCTCAGAAAACACGGGAAAAAAAAAAAGTTTAGATACCTATGTCTTAAATGCGTCGTAGATCAGGTGAGGTTTGCAAGTTTTTACCGCTGAAAAATATGCGAATCTATGCTGCTTCAATGAGTTGCAGCCTTTCTTCAGAGCCAGAACCCCTCGCCTTCTGCTCTGCAAGAAGCGATTGCAGATCACTCCCGTTTGCCAAGCTGTTGAACTCCACCGATCTGGACGGATCCGTCGGGTACCGCCGTTGGCAGAAGGTCATCAGCCTCTTCACGGATTGCAAGTACTTGCGCGTGATCTCATCATTCATGATGTGAGCCACACTGTTGGTGTATATCTTCTCACGGGCCGAGCGCTCGTGGATACCGACCATCGTCACACCGATCGGCCATGGTGCATTTCCGATAGCCAGCTTGATGTATTGGTCCATTGCGCCCAGGTAATCCCGCTTCGTGCAGCATTCCACAACTACTAGTAGCGCTTTTCGGATGTCATCTGGGAGAGCCTGCTTGACGTATGACCGTTGAGTTCAAATCGTTGAAAAGTTGAATCAGCAAACGTAATAAGAAAAATTTACTGTGCTGTTAATTTAGCTTTTCTACAGAATTATTTACTCTAGGTTATGACTTGTAAATTTGCAATATAAGTTTCGATATATGTAAGAAACACACCTATTGTTTTACAAGTTGCTATCCGATTTATGACAGTTTGAAACCGACCCATGAGCTTAACACCATACATACTCATGGTTCCGGGAGGGTGAAGATAGATGGCCAAAACATCAGAAGTTGCGACCCCAAGGTGCTCAAACCTATCTGTTGGATACAGAGTACGTAGTCATTTTAACTATATTTTGACTGCCCCGGCCGTACTTTTACATATGTTGAATAGAGGGTGCAACGTTTTTCTTCTTTTTGCAACAACTAAATTACCATCATGCTATTGTTAACTCCAAAGTTCAAGCTATATCAGTGTGTAAACAACCAGGAATCATCAAAAGTCAAATTATATGTTTAGATTGAAGATAAATGAACGAGTACCAGAGAAAGTAGAGGCGCGCGTTAGACTTTCCATAAGTCTGTATAAAAATAGCATTGTTGTATTTCTGAGCATCAACTTGGTATCTGTGAATTCATAACATCGCCCACCTATACATGGGCAAAAGAGAGTCATCAAAGGAAAACCTCATTCCGTCTCAGTAAATAGCATGCGGAGGACAAGCATAATCCATAGACTTACAACTTCAATCCATTTTAGATAAAAAGACTACGTAACAAGTATAATTTCAGATCTGTTGCCTTCGAGTAAAGTAAAATGCAGGAGAGCGGCAACTCTAACTGAGCTAGTTGGCGACAAATTACAATGTTTGGTGACATTAAAGTTAAGAACTCTGTACTAGTTGCTAGTTTTCTTACTCCATACAAATATATTACTTTTCCAGTTATGAACATAAAATAGCACATGTCATCCCTAATACTTGAAAATTAGAAAATTTGAAATGTAAGTGTAGGATCGTTGGCGCCAACCATTAATTAATAAAAATTCAAGCCGTTAGAAAGATACATCCAATTCACTTAAATGCTTAAAGCGTATAAATACAACGCCCACGGGTCTCGACTTATAACTCGACCGAACTTGGCCTCATGCCGTAGGATATGATACTGACTCCTTTAAACCAACAATAAGTTCAAATAGTCTAAATTTCTTACTGCATATTCTTACTGCATAAATAGATTTTCTTTCTCATAAAGAATATACCACTTTTTCCATACAAATATATTACTAATCCGGTTATGAACATAATATAAAGTGACATCAATGTTTCACACATTCTTCTTTAATTTTGTATAGTAAGTACACAGGATCAAGCATATTTCGTAAATAAGATTGAAGAAACAATTGATAGAACACAAAATGTTACCTTTTTCCTGCACATCTTGAACAGCGGATTCAAGTATCGCGCGCACTGCTTAAAGGTCGCGACGATCGACTTCCCCTTCGCCGTCCTCTTCTCCGCCTCCGGCATCTCCTCCACCTCGCGATTCCACTCATCGAGAAGCCTCTTGAAGAACACAAGAATCTTATCCTCATCGGAAAGCTCCTTCCACTCCACCTGCATCTTCTTCGCATAATCTTTATCCGCATCCGCCGCCGCGGCGCCGTCCCCACCCCCCTCCTTATCCCCCTCGCCATTGCCGCCGCCGCCGCGCTTCTGCTTCCCGCGGAGCTCGTAGATGTCGCGGAGGAAGTCGTTGACCTGCCCGTCCATCATCTCGGCGCCGTCGTCGACCTCGACGGGGCCGGACTCGACCACCGAGCGGAGGCGGCGGAGGCGCGCGGCGTCGTCCTCGCCGAAGAGGGTGACCGGCTGGTTGAGCACGCGGAGGCGCCGGATCACCTCGTGCCGCGGCAGAGCCCCATCTTGGGGATCGGAGGATCTAGGGTTAGGGTTTGGGGGGGCGGGGGAGGAGGGGCGAAGGGGAGGGGATTTGGATCGGATTCGGCGGAGCTCCTCCTCGCGAAGCTTCTGGATCTCCCTTCGCTCGATCTCGGAACGCTTGAGGAGTTTTCGGCTGCCGATTTCGACTTCCAGGATCTGGCGCTTCCGCTGGAGCTCGCGCTTCAGCAGATCCATCCGGAAATGGGAGTTCCTAACTGGTAACTAACTGGCAAAGGAGGTGAGAATGATTTTAATTATTTAGGGTAATACCTTATACATACTGAAAGAGGTGAGAATGATTTTAATTATTTAAGGGCAAAAGTTTCTGTTAGTGAACTGTTAGTAATATCCGTTATCTCTAAAAAATTATTATTTTGCCCTTTCAAATATACCTTCCTATCATAACCAGCTTTTTTTTTTTATTTGCCCTCAAGTCAGGGACAAAAGAAGTATTTTAATTTTGATTTTTTCAAATATACTCTTCTACCATCATCAATTTTTTTTATTTACCCTTAAGTTAAGGATAAAAAAAGATATGTTGATTTTTTTAAACTTTCGTAGACATTTAACTCACGTTTAACTCAAGTTAACTTAACGGATAGTAACTGTATGAGTATTTTTGAAAACGAAGGAACGTACGAGGGGTATATTGAAAAGAAAAAAAGTAAGAATAAATGAGATATTTTTTAAATTTTGAGAGGTATATAGATAATTATTTCTATTATTTATCAATTATGAATTATTATCACCCGTGTTTTCAAATTCGAAGGGGAATCGTCGCCTCTGGAAGGTTCCTTGGATTTTAACGGAAGAGAAATTAAAGAAACAGACGACCTTTCTGGAAGGAAAAGGAATTTCCTTTTCCTTAAATTTACGATTATACCCCTTGCAGACTTGCAGTAGGATGTCAACACGTAGAATTATTCCAACCTGACTATGAATGCGGTACTTTCTTTTAATCTAACCACCAACTAAAATATTATAATCGAATTAAAAATTTTAATCCTATTTTCTTATATATATATATATATATATATATAAATATCTAATATTCTAGAAGCGTCACACGGACTCTCAAAATCAAATTCTAAATTCGAATTTGAACAAAGTCAAATTTTAAAAATCAACAAGTAAATCCATATCCAATAAAAAAAATCGGAATCCGAAAATCCAAACGCAAATGCAATTATTTCTCTTTATCAAATTTTAAAACATATTATACTTAAATTAAAATATTTAAAATATAAATTTAAATTTTTATGTATTATATAATATAAAATAGGTTCGGGTTTGGTTCGGATTCGAGTTCAGGTCGGATATAGATAAAAATTATATCCGTTTCGCGACTTCGTGCCAAAATAGAGAGGTCTATGCCTCCTACGACTTTCTTGAACCGATAAGGTCAACTTTTTTATTTCGACATTTACGGCCCAAATTTTTCTTTGAAATTTTTAATTTCTAAAATTTTAATAGTGTTTTATTTTGACCTATTAATTTTGTATTAAACCTAATAAACTTTATCAAATAATTTAATTGGTCACTGCCGTCAATTGAATTTACTAGCTATACAACAAATTTTGGTAGCAGGTCCCGCATATATAATAGCCTACATCATCTCTCTCAAAAAAAAAAAAAATTGTTCGCACGTATAAATATACAATAGAAAACAAGTTCAATACGTCCTATTGTTTAATCCTAGATCTTGGTTATTACTATTTTTTTAAGGTTAAATTCCGTAAGCATTTTATTAAAGAAGTAGAGTTTGATTACATCATTATTCAGTTTTGGAGAACAAAATAAGCACATTTTGACACAAATGAAGAGAAAAATAATAGTATTTTCAAAACTCAATAAAATAGAAAAAGTAAAAATAATGATCCTCACATCTAAGCGAGAAAAGGTAAAGATATAATGAGTGGTCCGCATGTTGGATCATTAGTGCTAACCATTAATCCAAAAGCTCGAGCTGTTAAAAACACACAGTCAATTCACTTAAAGCGTACAGACACAGCGCCCACGGGTCTCGGTTATGACTCGGTCCAACCAGCCTTATACCACTTCGAACATGACTCGGCCGAACCTGGCCTCACGCCACAAGACAGGATGCTGGTCCATTTAAGCCAACAATCTTTCCTCTAGCACCTGCACAAATTCGCAGCATGGAAAAATCAAATCCGTGACCTCTGGCTTTGATACCACTTGTTGGATTGTTGGCGTTAATCATTAATCCCAAAAGTTCGAGCTGTTAGAAATACGCAACCATTTCACTTAAAGCGTACAGACATAACGCCTACGGGTCTCGATTGTGACTCGGCCCAACCAGCCTCACGTCAATTCGAACATGACTCTGCCTAATCCGGCCTCACGCCATTTTGAACGTGACTTAACTCAACCTGACCTCCTGCCACAGGACAGAATGCTGGTCCATTTAAACCAACACCGCGAATATGAATATCAACTGACAAATAAATCAAGCTTATAAATATTGAAGCTCATGGTAAAAAAAATAAAAAAAATATACAGAGAAGATAATAAACAAAAGCAATCACCTAGTATGCACTCCCCTTCCAACTCCTATCCCTCGAACTACATCAGAACGTCCCTATCTTCAAATGTGTCAAGCTCCGGTGCGATGAATATTCATAAAGTTTGTGGTGCTCGACAAAGTTAAAGAAGAGAGAAGTCCTCAGTAGTGAAAGAGCCGAGCAAGAAGAAACGACGAACTAAATGATTGTGAAGAAGAATTTGAAGAAAAACATAGACGATAATAACCAAAAAAAAAAAAAAAAAAAAGCAAAAAAGATAACAAAAATCCAAGCCAATTGGCCGGCCAAAGGCCGGAGAAAACGAAGGCAACAGAGAGTCGGTTGAAAGAGTTAGAGAGAGTAGAAGAGCTCCGGGAAATGGGAGTTAACTGTGAAATATTAAAAAAGGTTGATTAGTGCTTAGTTATTATAACTCGAATAAAAGAAATACATTTTTTTGTGCTTTAAAAATGTATAATATCACACATTAGATATGCGAGCAAAATAACTATGTAATTAGTAATTTCGCTTAAATAGAGGAATATATTTAATTGGTTGATAAAATTTACCAAAGCTGATTATCAATTTTTAAAACTTAAAAATTTATTTTAAAAATACTAAAATTTATTAAAAAATTATAATTATTTTTTATTGTAAAATTACTTTGATAGTATCAATTTTATGTGCCTTCAAATTCTTCAACAACCAACAAACGAATTATTTATAACTAGTGAAGGTACCCGCACTTCGCGGACAAATGAATGTATATGATACCGAAGAAAAGAATATAGCGATCTAAGTAAAACTCGAACAGTACGTTGAAGGTCCAAAAAAAAGGGAAAGAAAAATAATAGAGTAGAGCAGAATCGATAAGAAACAAAACAACATCAATAAGGAGAAGAGCAGAATCACCCTATAAAACTTCGAAAAACGATTGATTTCAAGTGCTTTTCTATATTTTGTGGATGCAGTTTTAGATTTAGTATAATTTATAGCTGCGGATAGTATTTTTTTTTATTTTTTTAACAGCGTGGACAACAAAAATAGGAGAATCATGTCTTTCCAAGACCTACATGAAGTATAACAGTTTAATTTGGAGGTTGTCCGAATAGAGAAAACAATGAGAAGGCTCTAGAGACAGAGAATGGTAGCCCCTACCCAAGCTCAGAGAAGAGAAAAAAAAAAAAAAAAAAAAAAAAAAAAAAAAAACTAAAATAGAAAAAATTCTCTTATAAATACCTGCTTTTTTTACTCTTTTCTCTTGATTTTTAAAAATCTATATTTGTCTCTTTTAAATTTTAGAAATATGGCGTTAATGGAGTGGACGAAATAACTAAATTGTCCTTACTCATTCTATAAGAAAAAAATAAATTTTAATATATTTCTATATTTTCAAGAGTATTTTCACTATAAATTATAAGAAATAGACGAAATAGTGACGGAACCCTGATGGGGAGAGGAGGTTAAATGTATTAACTTGAAATTTTGACGAGTAAAATTTAGGTTTTAAGAGATGCTAAAAGTAAAAAGCAAATATTTACTAAATTTTTTTATATATATTTTAGCCAAAACAAAAGTAGACCACTCTCTTTCAAATTAGAGGAAGTCTACTGTGTAATACTTACACCACATTATCTATCCCCAGCCGATTATATTTCTCTTTTTGAGAGAAAAGTAAAATAAAAATATTTTTTTAAAAATATTTTTATTATACTTTTATCTCAAAAAGAGAAATATAGGTTTAAAGAGATGCTAAAAGTAAAAAGCAAATATTTACTAAATTTTTTTATATATATTTTAGCCAAAACAAAAGTAGACCACTCTCTTTCAAATTAGAGGAAGTCTACTGTGTAATACTTACACCACATTATCTATCCCCACCGATCATATTTCTCTTTTTGAGAGAAAAGTATAATAAAAATATTTTTTAAAAAATAATGATGGGATAGGTAAATTTCGAAAAAAAATTTTAATTAGTTGGAGACATCATATTAGCAATATATAAGTATTGTATTATAGATTTTTTTTCTCAAATTAACGTGGTGGCGCCACATCGGATGGACTATAGATCTATCTATCTATTACTTATCATTATTTCTCACCAAACTGCCACGTGGTGATTTTTTATTTAGTTTGCTCCAACTTGTCACGTGGCGTATTGTCCTCTTTTAGAACTTTTTTTTATTTTTCCCTATTTGATCTCTCTCTCTCTCTCTCTCTTAGTGGATTCTCGCGCTCTCTCTCTCTCTCTCCAACCCTCCGCCCCTTCATCTCCCAAAACCGCCACCCCTCCCTCGGCCTCTCTCTCGATAAACCCCTCCTCTCCCAAAACCGCTCTCCCAAGCCCCTCCTCTCCCCCCCCCCCAAAAAATCCCCGCGGCGCTCTCCCAAACCCCTCATCTCCCAACCCTCGAGAACCCTCATCTGCCAAAACCGTCCGCCCTCCCTCCCCCGAAACTCCCTGCGACGCTCTACAAACCCCTCCGCGTCCCCCCATACCCCTCCCCTCTCTCTTTCTTTCCCCGGCGAAGGTGCCGCGGAGGCTCCTCAAGGCGAGGAGTGGCTCCTCAGCGTCGAGCGTCGAAGAGATCGAGGCCAAGCTCAGGGAAACAGATCTTCGGAGACAGGTACAATTTAGCCCTAATTTGTCCTCAATTTTGTAAAATTTTTAGTTTTTAAACTTTAAAATTGAGGTTATCTGGTTCTCAGAATCCGGTTCCGTTTTGGTTCTTCAAGTTATTTGGCTTCAATTTTAATTTTTGGAGCTTTGATTTGTACAGATTTAGGAGCTTGGTTCGAATCTTTCTCGCCTCCGCGTCCGAGGAGCCGCCGCAGAGATATACGGAGGAAGAAGACGCCGCGCGAAGAAGAAGAATAAGAAGAAGAAGAAGAAGAAGAAGAAGAAGAGGCCGAGGAGGCGATTGCCGCTGCTTCCTCCGTTTTGCGATGGATGGGGTCTCTATCCCTCGGGGTCGCTCTGTGGAAGGGAAAGCACCGAGCTATGCAGGGAGGGAGAGAGGAAATCATGAGCCGATAAAGGAGACAACCCAACCTTGACTTCAATGCCCTCAGCAGCCGCCATTACTGCTTCAAATTGCTAAGATGTGGTAATGAAAAACATACTAATTAATGGGTCTCTAGAAAATTATTTTTTAGTAGGTTATTTGAAACATTAAGGACGTACCTTTAGGTTTCATTGGTTTTATATTTTGTCGATCAATATTAAATTTTTCTACAGGTTTCATGAAATATAAAAAACTTTAAAATTCACTATAATACTCGCAACAATTGTTGGTTCAGAGAAAAGTGCTAACACATAGAAAAATAGCAACATGACAAATCAATCAAGCCATAGAAGAGGATACAAATTGTAAGCATCATCTTGATTCTTTGCACCTCATTCTTTTGAGCAGGATGACAATATCTGTCATCAAACACTTGAAGAATGCTTTTAAAATCCTTTAAAGATTTCGTGTTGGAGTGTGATGTGCAGTAATTCCTTTATTTGCATGTATACGAGAACAATTCTTTTTCTGCTTTTGTTTGTTATGATACTACCTCAGCTGGCTCATTAAGTATAAACTAAATGTATGTGGCTGCATATGATACTAATCAACTTATACTTTGAGATTACCGGGTGAAAAAACATTTCTACTCCTGTTTTTTGGTGAACCAAGTTACATCTCTTTTTAAGAATTGTGTCTCTCTTTTCATTCTGTCTAGAAAAGTTTTCAACTGAATTTTTCCCTTTATGGTGGGTCTCATTGGAGCTTCTGTATTCTGTTGTAGGTGAAAATTTTACACGATTCCAAACCAATTTGTCAAAAAATAGTTGAATCTTTCGTGAATAAGTTCTTCCAATCTGGGTATCCACGCAGCTTTGGTAGCATAAATAGATTTGTATTCACTGCTTTTTATTGAATGTAAGAGTATTATTTCTTATCGAAAAGCGTAATCTATTATGTAGTGTGAATGAGGGATACTTGACTTATATCCAAATCTGAGCACTCCAACATTTTTCCAGTTCTACATTGTCTGTGCTGTCAACACAGTTAATTTGGATTCTTCCGCGTCCAGTCCTACGGCATGGGAACTGAGTCGAGTGGCGAGCCCACAATATCCGGCGACCTATCCCGCGACCTCAAGATCGATATCAAGGGGAAGCACGTGATCTTGGTAAATGCCTTGCGTTTTACCAATTTTGACTTTTATTTAGTGTTTAATTCTGACTTGATGTGAATCTGTCAAAAATAAATAGGATATATAGTGGACAAAAATTGATAATTAAACATTTTATTTTTTTCACTGAAAAAACTAATGTTTAGTGTTAAAAGGACTCCTTTAGTGACTTTCAACCAAAACATAAATTGATTATGTGGATTCCATTTGAATTAAATGAATATCTAGATTAATTTTCTCTTGAATTGAGGTTGGGTGTCCAGACCGGGCAAGTCTATTGCATTGTGAAGAAGCAACAGTTCAGATGAAAAAGTTTTATAGAGGTATGTTGTTATTTAGTGCATATTTGATGGGTTCTTTTTTTTTTAAAAAAAATATTATGCTTTCTTTCCGCACTTTGCTCTATCTTTTATTCCTCTGTGATGCATTCCGCGTCGAGTTCGGCAACGATTATAAGGTGGAGGTGCTTCATAACTAGGGTTTATTTGTCATTTAATTTGGATTTATGTTTGCCCTTTTCGTCAATTAGGTTTTTTTTTTTTTTTATTTTTTTAAGATTTGAAATAATTGAATTAGTTGAACCCCTCAAATGTCAATTTTGAAATGAACCCATCAATAATTTTTAGTTAGTTTAGTAATTAGATTGAAATAGTTGAATGGTTTGAGAGTAAGTTCATATCTCTAGATTGTATTTCATGCTTTAACTTTTTGATTTTGTTTTTTTCTCTCATCATTTAAAAGATGTTTGACAGCATCATGTTGTTGCATGAGGCCCTTATCCTTCCTCACAGCCATTGACAATTTTTGTCTAAGCAAAGAACATCTTTTGCCAACTTTTTTTTTTAGCTTTCTGTAGAGCCTTTGCAATTTTTTAAATAACTGCGTATTTTAAGAATTACATGATTTGCACATTAGATACTTGATGAATTGTCTGTAGAGGTTTAAAATTTTTCAGTGAGATAGTTGTTAGTAAAATAATTGAGATTCTACTCTTAATTCAACATTTAGATGCTAAAAGTTCTTAATTAGTTTGGTTTAGTTTTAGGTTCTTTTTCTTTTTTTTTCTTTCTTTTTTTTTCTTTTTTTTTTTCTGAATGGTTTATAATATGACCTATATTTGAATGTTAAGACTTTAGTGTTTCATATCATCATTTAAATGTTGGCTAAAACTAAAAATGTATCCAAATCTTTTTGATTCACTAATTCGTCATTAATGAATTGTGTTATAGGCGAGGTTGAGAATACCAACAAAATTTAGACGAGCCCTCGGAGGCGAGCTCCAAATGCATCTTCATAGTCATGACGTCCGTGATCTGTCGTAGCTTTCCAATTGGCGTGGCGCACTGCTTCTTTAGCTCCCTCACTATTACCACCGCCCTCACCCCCACCACCACCCCTAACTTTTGCATCCAGTGTCGCACCCACCACCACAGCCACAGCACATGCCATCGCCGTCCCCACCACCACCACCTTCCCCATCTCCTCTGATGAGGGGGGGGGAATAAAAATTGTATACTATACTTTGTACTTGAAATGGATGCTACTCTTACTATTATGGTGTGGTTTTTATTTCGCGGAGAACGAGAAAAAAAAAATATATCATGCTACTATTACTATTACTTTTTACTTCTATGTCTTATGTGAGTTTTATGTGAAGTTTTTTATTTTATTTGATTTAGAAGTTTTTCACGTATGTCATGTCACTTTTTTGTTGTTTTTTTTTGTTTAAAATTGCTGAATACAGTTGCTTTCGTTTTATTTTAGTTTCGAGTACTCTAATTCTGTGATTGCTTCTTTCTTTTTTTGCATATTGTATATAGGATGAGTGAGTTGCTTTACGTCTTCTCTATTTAAGAATTTGTGCAATGTTAGGATGTCCTACTCTTTTGTTTGGGGGGGAAACTTATGAGACATTCTTTAGATTTTTTTTTTGCATTATTTATCTTTGAGTCATGACGGAAAATTTTTTTTGCTACAACAATATCTGCCCGCTGCATTGCGCGGGTAACTACACTAGTTATACATTATTGGTGATCTAGAAGGATCTTATTGTCACCATCACCACTACCACCACCCACACCCACACCCACACCCACACCCAATGCCCAATCTACACAAGAAAAGCAGCATTGGCCACAAATTTTGTTTGCTTTGCTTTATTCACAACACTTTCTTATACATGACTCTAACAAAACAAAAGCATCCAAATTGTACAAAGTGTCAGCAACGCATTAAAGGAGAATAACAACAACAACAACAACAAGAGGAGAGGTGCATGTCACCACCAAAGCCAATTAATCTTGTCCCACATCTACAACATTTAGGTAAAATTGTAAAGAAACCCCTTCAACAATAGGCCCTTCTAAAACAGCCTCCTCAATTACCTTTCATTTTTTTAAAAAAAATTTGATAACTTTTTTAAAAAATTAAAAGTTGAGAGAAAGAAATTGAGGGGGCTACTTCAGAAGGGCTGATAGTTGAGGGGTCTACGTACGCTTTTACCTGAGATTTAGCAAAAGGGGGATTAGCATTAACAAATATTAATTAAGCCAAAGTGGTGAGTAGTAATCCACTCAGGCCTGAATTGGAGTGGGCGGTAAAATGGAACCCAACTCGGATCTCATCTTATCCACCCCCTCCTTCTCCTTCTCCTTCTCCTTCTCCTTCTCCTCCTCCTTTGACACGCCCCGCAACCCCATTCGCGGGACGACTCGGCCCAGATCATGAATGTTATCCAGCAAGTAGTCCGCTTCCTTCGTCTTCACCCTCTTTCCAATCTGGACGTATGTTTATATATAATATAATGTTAATACAGTGCGAAACAACTGTTATTTTCTAAAAGCTTAAACTGTAATAAAAAACGTCTGTACTCGAGGCTTTTTGATTGATCTGTGACGTGAATTTTGATTGTAGTATCAACCTTTCAATTTATTTGATTCAAGTAATTTGATTGCTCTTCAGATGTAAAATTTAAATTATTTATTTATTTTAATAAATTTATAATTACGTGAATTGTATAAAATATATTAACTAAATGTAAAGATAAATAGTGCTTTCAAATTTCCAATATAGTTATTACAATGATAAAGTGTACAATTAAAATTACATTTTGTATGCAATTATACAAGGAGATGATTGAAATATCCACAAAAATGTGAGAAAAATTTTCACATATTTTTACTTTGCCATCATATGATTTAGAAATTTATATTTAACTACCTTATGATTTTATTTTCGTTTCACATAAGAACCTACAATCAAACAATATTAAAAGGTAATACGTTTTTTCAAATCACAAGACGACACAAATATAGTATTTCCATTTTATCATCTTGTGGATTACAAAAGTATTTTCTTGCTATTTTATTTAACAATATTTTTTCACGTTGAAACAAAAAAATAAATCTATAAAATAATAAAGTACAACTCTTTAAATAAAAAAAGTGGCAAATTGAAAATGTGCAAAGCTACAGGGATCAGACTAAAATTCACCCAAATGATTTTCATTTTATTTTATTTTTTCTGGGAGACGCACCATCCTTGAAGGCAACTAATTCAAACTTCAAAACTAATTCCAATTCTCATCTTAGATGAATTAAACATCATTGGAGAAACATAAATCATAGAACAATTCAACTTTTTCTTTCTAATTTATAACAAAAAAAATTAAATTTTTTTTGATGTGATGTGCAACCAATAGGGAGCAAGAGATTGGTTAATAAGGGGAGGTGGAATTTTCCAATTTTTATTACCAGAGCGGTTATAAGCCCTACTGCTTTTCCTGCGGCGATGTTCCTCTCACTATCATCCACGAACAGCTGAAAAAAAAAAAAAAAAAAAAAAAATCTCAGCTAAAAATATGAAATAATTAAATTTTGAATTTAGAATCTCAGATATCAATCGTCAAATTTTTAGCCAATTGTACTAAATACGGTCAATAATTTTTTTTCTTGTATCTAAATCAGTGACTAAATTATTAAAATGGAAGAGTGTGAATCAAGTTATAGTATACGAACTATCAACGCAATTAATGTACCCGATAGGAAGGATCCTAAAACTTAAAAAGGAAAATTAAATAGTTTAATAATGCCTTACAGTACGTCGGGGATCAAAACCAGTAAAGCCGACGGCTGCTTCTATGGCGGCAACCGATGGCTTTAAAATCACTTCTGCAGAAGCCGCAGTTGCGTCCCCTTTGACCTCCTCGAAGAGATGGGGGTTCAACGTCTCAAAGCACACAATCCCGTGAAAGCAGTCCTTGTCGACGCCTAGCCTCTCTAGCACTTTCTGCACGTGCGCCTGATCTGAATTCGTAAATAACTGAAACAGAAATCGCCACCAACATATCGCTCAATTTGTCAGAAAAATAAGGACAAATATTTTGAAAACTGTAAAATTTGAAAAAACTACAATTTATTATTAGATACTTACTATTTTGGGTTGAGGGATGCTCTTCAGCAACTTCACTAACTGTGAGTCCGGTGCAATCCGCTCGTACGGTAATTTTCCGTGCACGTAGCTACAAATTCAACGATCGAGATATATAGAAGAGAAATTAGAAGTTTAGAACAAACAAAGTTAAAATTTCGATACAAATTTAATTACAATAAGATAATTCTGTTCGAATGTACGTAAAATCGCTCTGTGTTTTACAGTAAAAGTGAAAAAGGGGCTTGTTCGAACCTGTGGTACTCATCTGGATGAACGTCGTAACCGAGTGCCTGCTCGATCATTCAAAAACCAAACTTAATTACTAGGAATAGTTCTCGAATAAAATGGATTAGGTATTCGTGCGATTCGTTTAATAAAATTGTGGAAGAGATTAAGAAAGATGAGTACAATGAGGCCTGCGAGGGAACTGCCGTAGTTGCGGAAGTGCTCGACGCGGAGCGAGTAGGCTCTTTCTGCAGACGCACCGCATTTTTTCGCGAGAAACTCTGCAAAATTCGCATACAAATAAGTTATTACAAATAAAACTTGATCAACTTAATCATGATCACATTTTTTTTGTCCCCCAATACAAAGTTGTAATTACCGAGAAAGACGTAATTAGATGAAATAAGTAAATAGAACTAAAAAAAAATTTGTATGAAACCGAGAGCCTGAAAAGCTTCGAACTCAGGATATTAATTTTTCGCAAGGAATTACGTGAAATTCACATCGATAATTATAAATATATAAGCACGATTAAGAATTTAAAGAACATAAACATTAAAAAAAAAGGAAAAATTGCCAATAAATCTTTTTAAGAAGATGCAAAAAGTGATTGGAGGGGGAGGAGGATCAACATACCTTCAATATTATGCTTACAAGCTCCTGCAATACCAGTTGTGGAGGGATACAAAGTGTCATCAAGATCTTAAAAAAAAGAAAAATGCTAATTTATTAGTAAAACTTAATTAATAATAAGTATATATTATGCAAAAAAAATTTAATTTAAGTGTGGTCAAATTTATTGCCTAAGAGAACACAATCAATAGGGGAAATGAGACCATGGAACTCCATAAATGGCGAAATGGGTGCCCAAAAAAAAAAAAAATTGTGTAGAATTAAGAGAGAGAGAGAGAGAAGAGAGAGAGAGAGAGGGGTTGGGTGGTTTTGGGATATAAATAGGGAAGGAGAGGGGGCTTTTGCTTGTCTCGTGTGACACGTTTTGGATTATTTATTACATAATAATAAAAACTTTGATTTGTATATTGTTATTGTTATTATTATTATTATTATTATGAGCAATGATTTGTGATATGAAACAAATTTGCTCAATTGTTTTTTTGTACCGGATAAGTTAAAAATTGTTTTGAACTATTTGAATCAGCAGTTCAACTGTGGAATCGATGTACCGGTTCGGATTTAATTTAACTAGCCCGGTTTTTTTAATCAAGTCATATTAAAATTCAACGGTTTAAAATCAATTTTATTGATTTTATTTTCTATTAGCACAGATTAGTCTTATAAAAAGTAAAATTTAAAAATTTATATCTACTTAATTTGGGCTATGAATTAATATTTAGTTATTAAGTATGATATTACAATAATATATATATATATAGAGCTAGGCTGGTATACTATCGGTAGCACGGAGGCCTCCGTGCTACCAAGTTGTTTTCGATGTTGCGGCTTCCAAATCGACGATCGGCTCCGCTAGACTTGATCTACACTATTGAAAGTGTTTGGAAACTAAATTTCATAATTTTTCGACATTATTTGGCTAGTGATCAAAGGGTCTCAAAATTGACAATTTCAATGGTAGATGAGATGCGTTTGTAAGTTTAACGGTGTAAAACAATCCAAATCTGATAAAATTTTTATAGAAAATTTTTTGAACTATTTAGAGTAAGATCAGTATCTCTGATCTTAAATTTAAGCCTTTTATCATCATTTTTTATGAAATTTTTATTTTCAGCCATTCATTTTTCGACTACTCGTTTGATAGGTAAATGATATCGAAAAATTATGAAATTTAGTTTCCAAACACTTTCAATAGTGTAGATCAAGTTTAGCGGAGCCGATCGTCGATTTGGAAGCCGCATCATCGAAAACAACTTGGTAGCACGGAGGCCTCCGTGCTACCGATAGTATACCAGCCGGACTCTATATATATATATATATATATATATATATATATATATATATATATATATATATATATATATATATATATATATATATTGAGTAGGATTTTTGTGTTATTAGGAGCACGGATGTCTCCGTGTTCCTAAGCTGTTTGATGATGGAACTTCCGAATCGACGTTCGGCTCCATTAAATTTGATCTAGCGTATTTGAAGTATTTAGAAAATAATTTTTACGAATTTTCGATATTATTTACCTAGTGATCGAAATAATTCAAAATCAACAATCTTTAATAGTTGATGTATGTCGTTTGCATGTTTAACGGTGTAGAAGTATTCAATTCAGATGAAATTTTGATAAAAAATTCTTTATATTATCTACAACAAGATCAATGTCTCTGATCGAAAATTTACATCATAATTTTTCGTGATATTTTTATTTTCAACCGTTGATTTTGAGCACTTTCGATCACTGGGTAAATGATATCGAAAAATCGTAAAATTTATTTTCTAGATAGTTCAAATATGCTAGATCAAGTCTAACGGAGCCGATCATCGATTCGAAAGTTTCATCATCGAAAACGACTTAGGAGCACGAAAGCTTCCGTGCTCTTAATAGCACACAAGTCCTACTCTATATATATTTGTCTATATAGCCAAATTAAAAGTAATAATAAAATTTTTACAAGTATTGCTAAAGTTGAAGCAATGATTCTTAATCCAGTAATATTTTTAGATCGATTTTAAAATATTAGTTGTTAATTGTTAGGAATCGAAAAGTGCAATTAATGGGCTTTTTTTTTATTTTTTTTCTTTTCTTTATTTGGACACGCTTTGTCATGTTGACCTGTAAGGATAAAGACACAGGAATTTAAAACTAATTCTATCCTTTGGAGTATCTCAAATGTGCTTCATACCTTTCGCTTAAAAATATTATATTTAATAATTGACTTAATAACATTAGTCATGCTTAAATATATAAATATTTTATTCAGCATATTCTTTTTAAATTTGCTGGTGAAATTTATAATATTTGATAGATAACAACTATGATCAATCATCTAGACCACGTACCATATTTGCTTTTCAGATCAACTGTGATCACCAAAAAAAAAAATGGATAAGTTATCATTATATAACTTATTTTGACATGCAAACAGGATCGTAGGCTATTTTTTTTATTTTTAAAAATATGTATAACTGCCAAATAAATGAGAATTTAAATTTTGCTAAATTTTTTTGTTATTTTTGACCCAAAAAAATTTGTGTTTGGACGGTAAAAAAATTTAGAAGAATGAAAACAATAGATAATTATAATGTTAAAGTAAAGATAGTTTACCAAATTGATTACAAAATTGGTTAATTAACTGTTTGGTTTGTGGTAAAAATTATCGAATTCTATTTGTTTGTTTACTCGTAAAAGTATTTTTTCGTAAAATAATTTTTCATATTTGTTGAAAATTTGGGCATTTTGTTTTCCACCCAAAGCAGGTGGAAAATTAAAACTCGCCCACGGAAAAAAAAAAAAAAAAAAAAAAAAAAAAAAAAAAAAAAACGTGGTGCATGGTCCAGCGCTTGACCCGGCCCACAGCAAGAGGTGGGAATGTGTGGACCGAACTCCTCACGACTCCTTTAGAATGTTGCATACACCAGGTGCATCATATTTGTACACCATTTTTTTTTTTTATTTTTATGTATCAACTATCTTTCACTATAAGTCTGTATATAATCTCTACTAGTGATATTTAGTAGTTGTTTTTATATTTTAAATTAATAGTTAAATTAACATAACAAGATAAGCTTGACGTGTAATTAAAATTGGGTGCATTGATGCACTAGGTGCACACAACAATAATTAATCATTCTTATAGATGCCCACCTATTCTAATTGGATAATATAATATATAATAATATATAAATATAAATAAATAAATATATATATATTAATACAAAATAATATGATATAGGTAATACATATATTATATTGTATTATATATATATTGTATTTTTTATTTAAAAATATATACTAATATCTGCAATAACATATTATCTATATATATATAAAAAAAATTAACAAAATATTATATGTTATATAATATAATTATATATAAATGTATAATAATAGAGAAAAATAAAATAAATTATATAATTTTTCATTTCCATTTCCCACCATCCAAACCAGCACCATAAAAAATTTATTTTCTTTTCCAACATACCAAACATAAAAAACAGTAAAATTATTTTTCCACTGAAAATACTTTTTAATTGAAAATTATTTTTCGTAGTTTTACGTTGAACCAAACATGCCCTAAGTAAATATAAACAATTAATAAATTAAGTATTATATTGATTACATAATAAGTTAAAGTTTAAAATACAACTAATTAATTTATTGTTCATATTTACTTAACAAATTAACGAATTAACTTGCTAATAATATATTATCCAATTTAGGATATTAATTGTTAAGTTTTTTTTTTTTTTTTTTTTTTTTTGGTGAAGAGAAAGGTAGCATGCTACCCACTGAATTCATTTCTAAATAGTTAGAAATATAAAGCAACTAAACTTTAAATTTGAGACCTTAGATACCAACTATTAAATTCTTAACCAACTGCGGTAGATACAATTGATGTACTATTAACAATGTACAAACATAAAAAAGTAAAAAGCATATTATTTACATATTTACGGAAAGAATCAACAATGAATAGTCATTGGATTAGCATTTAGTTAATGACTTACATACTTTATTAGTTACTTTATTAGTTAATGAATAATATTTTAATCAAATTAGAATTTTTAAATAAATTAGTTGATTAACTATGACCAACATATATATAATAAAATCAACTTACTCCGGAGCATTTGCAGGTTTCATATATCACTATATCTGGACAGTTTATCAACCTGAAACTCTTAGTTAGGTTTTTGAGCAAGACCAAACAAACTATGATGTACACAAATTTGACATTTTATTTTTATTTATTTATTTTCTTTTAAAAATTAGTGATATGAACCTTTTTTTCCACTCTTTGTTTTTAATATGTTTTGCCATCCTATCCATATTGTATTAGTATTGTATTCTTTTGAGTTTCATTTGAGTTTCGTTTTCATTATTATGAGTTATGACTAATTTGTAAGTTCTTCTATGACTTCCATTGTGATGATTGTGTTAATTAGTTTCTTATTTTTTATAAGATTTTTAGTATATTATAAGTTCTTTTGCA
Source organism: Puya raimondii (assembly GCA_016920855.1). Taxonomy (NCBI): domain Eukaryota; kingdom Viridiplantae; phylum Streptophyta; class Magnoliopsida; order Poales; family Bromeliaceae; genus Puya; species Puya raimondii. The sequence continues at coordinate 1,909,205 of JABWPP010000044.1, read as the reverse complement.
GGTATTCAACTGCAAATGCACGTTTGGATGGCCTTCTTTTGCTTTGTGGTGGGAGGGATGCAAACTGTGTGGTAAGTCAAATTTATATAAAAATAAATTATGATAATATTTTGCTCTATAGTGGGAGTAGGCCTATGATGCGCATGTTTGTCATAATTTGTAATTAGTATTATAGTGGGATCTAAGAAGGTGACTATCTTATTGGAGTATGGTGTTTAGTATTTTCTTTATTATGCATTAAACATCTCATACTATCTCTAAAATGGTGATAGCAGCAAAGCTAGCAGATTGCTCCTTCTTGTAATATGAATACACATATTTTTAACTATTCGGATTTTCTCTAAACAGTGATTCTCTCATGACTACTTAGGATAACGCAAAGTTTTGTTGGTGCTAGATTTGATCATTAATCTCTACAAACTCTTATACATTTTAATTTTATATCAATTTTCTACATTATCAAAAGACAAGTTAGCGGTTGGCATCCCCAAATGTATTAGTTTTTTGGGGAAAGATGCAAAAATTTCGCTCTTTTTTTTCTGTGTGGTTAGGTTGATAATAGAATCTCGCATCTTATTTGGGTTTATTTGATGATTCGCTTAATATTTGATAATATTCTTATAGTTTTAGTTTGTAAGGATCTCTCATATTTTCTTTAATTTGTTTATTTTGCAATATCTATTAATTTACTTAGCTTTGGTTTGGGTTTGATTGAGATATTTGTTTAAATAGGCCAAGCAAAACAAATAATACAAATATATATAGCTAGATAGTGTCTACATAAATTCATCGATTTTCTCGATTGGAAAAGCCTGAGCTTCTGATGTTTTTTTCTAGGCCAATATATGTATATATATATATATATATATATATATATATATATATATATATATATATATATATATATATATTTGCATGTTGCTCTTGCTCTGTATATTTTGTATAAATACCAATATCATAACCAAATTACTTACGTGATTTAGTTGTTTTATTTTAAATTTTATTCTACTCTTATGCATTTATGTATTTAGTTATACTACAAAAGATTAATTAAATCTTCCATTCTTTAAGGGTGAATATGGCTTAGAAAAGTTATTGCTATAAGATTAATAAGATGATGCTTTTACCTACAACTTGAGATTCTGAATGATTATCTAATGAAAGGTTTGTTCCTATTTGTTTTTACTTTCAGTAAGCACTGCTTTACAATTTGGCACTTTCGCTTTATGCATAATGCCCTTCCTCTCTTTATTGTTTCTTTCTGTTCCCACCAGCAGCATCTGCATCGGACGGCTTTCTGTTCCTACCAACACATACATCTATAGTTTTGAAGCTGATATATAGTCTTTTTTCTATAGCTCTAAATGCTATGTGTAGCAAGTTTACTACACATTATTTGATTATTAAGCTGAGTTAGAGCTCTTCATTTCTGTTCATTGAGTTCCTTCCTATATTACAACCAAGTTTGGAACACTCTGCACTATACATTTTTGACATAAAAGCCAAAAAACTGCTAATTTTTGAAATATAAATGGTTTATGTCATTAGTAAGACTGCTAATTTCAAGATTAGCAAAGTAATGACCTTGCTGAATTCGATGATTTTATCATATCTGTCACCTATTTGATGAAATGACAATTGACTCTTTAGTTTGTTGCTATGTGATAAAAAAATAATGTGCCAGATTCTTACCTGATTTTATATCACGTCACCTACTCGCTTTTTATATTCAATTTCCAGAAAAATTTTCCTTTTTTTTTTTCCTTTTGTTGTGTTCTTGGTATTAATACCATATTGTTGCTATATGAATTTTCTTTCTTTTTTTAAATGTCGCTATCTTATATTATTATGCTCTTTATTTCCTATTTGCCTTTGCTATTTTTTACAAGTTTACTAATGCATGGTGACAAGGCAACTTGGATGCCTTCAATAAATGAAGAAAGGAGAAGAGATGGGTATCTTGGTGTAACTAATTAGAGGTGAATCAAAGCCTCTTCCTTATGTATTCTTAATGCTTTAACTGTCCTAGGGTGATATAATAAAGGATAGCTACAATATTAAAAAGAAGAAGAAAATGAAAAAGAAGAAGTGACGTTGCTTTGAGGAGCAATATATCCCCACGAGATGGCTAGGTTTTCTAATTGCCCTAGGTCCTTTTCTTTCGTTTTTACCTAGAGCAAAAAAGCTGATAAAAATCTAACAATTTAAGCTCATATTTAGTGAATTTTCGATTCATCTATTTGCTTTTACTTGCTATTCTCTGTCTTTAGTTTGTAGGAGCTCTGTTACTGCTCCGTTCGTTTTTTGTGTCAAGTATTGCTCCATCTACTATTTAGTGAATCAGACATATGTCATCTCACAACATCATGATAATAAGTGCATTTATATTAATTTATTTTTAACCAATTTATATTTTCTTTTAAATTTTAGATCTTTTCAGCCCAAATTTATTATCTATTCTAATCGTGTTTCTGTTTTTTATTTTTTTTATTTTTATTTTTTGATTCTAGCTGTAGTACATTGAGAGAGTTTTCTGAGGATGCAAAGCTATTGACGAAAGCCCTCTAATTCGAATAAAGAACTTTAAAGTCGAAGGATTTATATGCAAAAATTTTTTAAAAAAACTATTTGTAGATTGTATAGAAATTAAATTCATTCTCCGCCTCTTTGTATTTTAGATAATTGTCTCTCTATACTATGATAAATTATCTGTGAACCCATATGTTTAGCTAACAAAACCCATAAGTTAAGCTAACATAGAGTTATTACATCTTTCCACCATCATTTTTATGTATTGAAAATACGGATTCATTAAGTGTTTTTGAACTTTCTCATGTATTCTAAAGTATAAAAGCTGCTTATAACATTATTTTGGTTAACTGTATATATATTCGTATGCTTCTATAGAATCAATCCGCCGCAATGCGCGGATACCTTCACTAGTATTAATTAATGGAGGATCACATTAATAATTTTTTAATCTATTTATTTAATGATTTTGGGCCTGGCCGATCGAGTCAGGCCAGCCCTAATCCGATCGGGCGGGCCGAATTGATCATGTTAGGCTCATTATTTCTGGTCTATTTGAAATTTTGAATGCACAAATTCATAGGCAGGTCCAAACTTTTCAATAATTTTAAGTAGTTAGAGTTTCATCTTTTTGTATAAATAACTTAAATTTTCAAAAAAAAAAGTTCGCTTAATCCTTCTATATGTATATGTATGGTTTTGTCTCATTTCCTTTGTTATTCTTAAATTCAAATTCTAGGTGGTAGAGTAAAGAGGTAAAATATATCTAGGGGGTTTGTTTGGGAACAAAATTTGTGTTTATTTTTCAAGAATTTGCTATTTCACCTCACAGTAGCAGGAATAGAGGAGTTAATTTGTCGTCGCATTCGATTACAGCATATGTGAGTTTAAAAAATAATAGGAAGTTTGAAAACGCGAAAAGGTGCATAGGAGATTCAAAATTTAAAAGGTAGAAGTTGAGAGATCCGAAAAGAATTGTAATGTCCGAAATAACTTCAGAAAAGGATGAAACGGTATGGCAACAATTACTCCGGTTAATAAAGCTAAGTCCGAGTCGAGACCAGGACTATGAAAGGAGAAAAACATTAGCAATTGAAAAAAAAAAAAATTTATCATCAATCACAACAATTTATATCCTTTTCATCTTTCTTATATTAATGGACTATTTGATTATATGTAGTTGCAACTGCACTGCAGTTGTGCATGTAGTTGTAACTGCATTGCAATTGTAACTACACGCCTATCCAAATTCAATATTTTATTTATATAATTATTTATTTATACATATAAATATAAATATATAAATTTTATAAATATAAAATATATGTATTCGAGCCGTTAACGAGCCGCACACGAGCGAGCTGACACGAGCCCAAGTTCAGCTCGTTTATTAAACGAGCTGAAAAATTTAGTTCGTATTCGGCTCGTTTACTAAACAAGCGATTTAATTTCGAGCTCATTTCGAACTGAACACAAGTCGGTTGACTGAACACACGTTGGCTGACAAACAGCGAGCTGAATTGCCGCACCCTGCAAGTGCCACGTCTCCGTAAATTTTTACTTTCTCTCTTACACGTGGCATGTCGACGTCCCACTTCCCCAAAAAAGGGGTCCCACATCTTCGCACTCGCAGATATTCGCCCCCTCTCTCCCTCCCTCTCCTCTCGTACAAGTACACTACAACCCCCTCACCCTTTCCTCTTCATCTTCGTCTTCTTCTTCTTCTTTACCCCCGCATCATTTTCCTCTCTCCTCTCTCTCCATTCCAACCACTCCGACTCCACGCGCCATGGACGCGCTCCTCCCCTCCCCCTCCTCCCCCCTCTCCAAGCGCCCGTGCCCTAACGACCCCTCCTCCGTTCCTAGGGTTTCGCCCTCCTCGGCCGCCTCCGCCATGGACGGCCTCCTCGAGTCCTTCGTCGCCGGCGCCCTCGACCCCTCCGTCTCCCTCCACCTCTCGCTCGAGCGCCTCCTCGGCGCCGCCGTCCCCGAGCACGAGAAGGAGGCGCTCGTCGCCGCCGCCGCGCGCGCCGGATCGGCCCTGCTCGACGCCGCCGGGAGATCCGCGCGCAAGCGCGCCTCGTCGCACAACGCCGCCGCGTGGCCTCTCCCCCCCGATCTCACCATCAGGGTAATCGCGACCTCTTGTTCTCTCTCTCTCGTGGTTGATGCTTCTTCTTACTGTTTAGGGAACCGATCCTGTATGTATGTGTTGGTTATTCTAAATGAACTAAAATTTAAGCTATAGTTGAATTGATTTAGGTAAACACAATAGTCTTGTGATTGTTGATTGCTTATTTTATTGTTATTTTTTTTAATGTACTCCAAATTCCTTGATCAGGTAGTGACATAGACAAACCAAAACTGATGTGTCAAAAAAAATTGTAACAGTAGTGTGTTGGAAATAGAATTGCAGCTATTGGTTGAAGTTTAAGAGATACGGAGTGAGTAAAACAGAGAAAGGGAAATGAGTAAATCATGCTAGATGTATGGAACGGAGCATCGCAGGTCACGACAAGCTTCCAACTTTGAAGGCTGGGAGTTTAGATAACTCGAGTGCACATTTACATTGTTGGGGGCACTAAGAGACACCGAGAGTTGTTAGAAGGCACGCGGGACTATGAATTAAGAGTAAATTAAGTCATATTGGAAGGCTTTTCATTCTTTTTCTGGGTATGGATAACTAATTAGGAGAGTACATACTGAAATGCTCACATTTGCAATCACTTCTTTTGCTCTAAATTTATGCCTCGAACCTTGCAGAGATTTGAAGAGAAATTTCCATTGATATTAGCTGGTTTCAAAATGCATAGTCTATTAGTGTCCCTAGCATGTCACTAAAATGTCTGTAGGTAATTGTATGCGACTGTTAATAAGTTGTAGACTTGTAGTATCTAAACAACTACGAGATAAGAGCCATGTGTTATTCATTTATGACGGACGAAGGAGTATGGGAAGAGAGCTTGCGTGTTTTTGGACTTACACGGCTATTGAAATGTGAGACACATAAGGGGAATACCCAAATGACAGTGTTCAATTTTAGTGGACTCTTTGAGGTTTTAGGAGTCTGAGATGAATATAAAATAGAAACCTATTTAAGAAACTTGAGAGAATAAACTGTGACCTTCTTAGATTAGGACACTACAGACGAAGGTTAACTGAAGGAAAAGGACTCATCTAGCTTATTTGAATTAGTAGGAATAGATGGTTCGCTTTAGCAGAACATTGCATTCACCTCTAAATTGTTTGGGCTAAATTACAAAAGCCCCCTTGCACGTTAACACCTGTGTCAATTACGCCCTTAAAAATTACATTAATTACCCCCCTACACTTTGCCATTATTTCAAGCAGTATTTGGGTTGATTATTGAATTCAGCTATAAAACTTTGTAAAAATAAGTTTGCAAATGAAATTACTTGTAAGTTATGCAATATAATCATGTAAAGTGAATAAATTTGCTCAATAAACTATCAATTTTGATATTATAAGCAAAATAGGAGATATCTTTTATCTAAACTTTTTTTTATCTATTTTTCTAGATAGATGTTGAGATGGGGAACAATGTGATGCCAGCTCGTTTTAGTCAAGTTTTACAACTTAATTTGCCAATTTTCCAATTTTTTTGATCTATTTGAGATGGTGGTAAAGTGAAGGGTTGGTAGTTGACGCAATTTTTAATGCAAGGGGTTAGTTGAGAATGGGGCTAAAGTGCAAGTGGGATTTTTATATTTAGCCAATTTTTGGAATGGCTTGGCTTTACCTGTTCTATGATCTGTTGTGTTTGACGTGCTGACTATGTTATTTGTCCCTGTTATTCCTCTTGATGCATTTATACGTAGCATTACATGATAGTACATATCTATAGAAGTTGGAGATCTTCATTAGTTTTTCCTTAAGTTTTTCTTATGCAGCTCTAACAAATAATTGTGTTTGTATTTCTTAACTTTTTAAGTTTCCGGTGTCATATTCTCACACCAAAAGCCATGTCTTAGTAGGCACCGTGTTGAATATCTATGATCCAATGAAATTCATATTATATCACTATTGCAATATACTCTACTTTACTTTCTCTATCCTATTACACACCAGCACTTTGCATCTCAAAACGGTTTTTACCTTTTCCCATTTAGTACTCCTGTCATACTCCACTCAAAATGGTTTTTACCCTTTCCCATTTAGTATTTCTGTCATACTATTACTCCATTTGCTAGTTTCTGTAAAAACTACTATCTATATAGTTTTTTTTTTTTTTTTTGAAGTTAAAAATTATCTATATAGTTTTAGCTGTAGTCTGATTTTCCTTTTTTTTTCAGATGCAATATGCCTCTATGATCTTGTATCTTCCTAGAGTACATGGTGCAACTAATAATACACTTCTTGTACCTTTATTTATATCTTTGGAGAGGCTACTAACAAAGAAATCTATGGGCTATGTTGTCTGAAGGTATTCGCCATGCTAGATACTCGGAGTCTTTGCCATGCTTCTGCTACTTGTTCACTATTTAACAAGTGTGCGACAGATTCATTATGCTACACCGACATTGATTTAACTGCAGTAGTGCCAAGATTTACTAATACAGTTGTGTCTACAATGATACAAAGGGCGGGAAAGAACCTTCGGTGAGATTCTCTACTCATATCCAGAGAAGGCGATATGTTATATTTCGCAATCATTAACTTGTGCTGCACTTTTCGCTTCCAAATTTTCTAATGCTTTAGGTTCATCTAATGTATGCTGTATATAGTTTTCATACATAATGGAGGTAATTCAGTTGCTAAAATTACTGGAAAATTGCCTTTCAGCCATAGCATTTGCAATCTCGCATCTGGTAAAAGTGCTTTAGAAGTATAGTGGCGAGGCCAAATGTCTATTATAGACATAACACTGAAGCACTTGTAATTTGGGTTGTTTGGTCGACCAATGTGATTTTAAAATTTGTTTGGCAAGGCCAAATGTCCCTTATCGATATAATGCTGGAAGTGTAATTTTGGGTTGTTTAGTTGATCAGCATGATTATGATTTTAAATTCATTTGATGTCATCTATCTAGTTTCAAATTAATAAAATAACTGGCGAGCTATTTGAGACATTATATAAAAAAGCTTTAATTAACTTAAAAAGTCACATAATTTCTACACTAACTTAGAACCTTTCTGTCATTCCTTGCCTTTTGGGAGATCATATCTACGGCAATTTTTAGCTAATATGCCTTCTCTGAAGATAGGAAAGGTTTCTCAGGTTAGCCGACATTGAGGTTTTCTTCTAACTTCTATTAAGGTTTTTCAGGTTAGCTGAAATTTCTTTGTTCTTTGTCGCATCTGACTGACCAAAATCTTATGCATTATCAAGTGAACAATATAAAGATATTAGTTCTGTATCTTACTGCATTAAACACAAGTAATTGTCGCCATGAAAAATTTCCTCTTTATTTATCCCAGACGCATATTATATATATATTCTAATTGTTTTCATTATTAGGTCACTGAAGCTTGGTAGATGGCCTATTCCAAGTTCAAAGGCATCTCATTACACACTATGTCCTAAAGATTCACCTGGACTTTCATCAGATGAAACCCGGCCCAGCCAAATAAGGGATTCATCTGTTCTTAGCAGGTCATGCCTTGCAGCTTTAAGTTTGGACGGTGGTGCTGCAGGGTATGGGAAAATTAATTGAGGCTTTTGATAATTTGATTTGTTTTTTAGTTGATATATACTTTTACATGTTTGAAAGGGCTCTTTTGCGGAAGCTTTACTTGTACAATATCGATAAAATGAACAATGCTGCTCTCTGCTTAGCACTCAAAGAATGCCACTCTCTTGCAGATCTGAAACTTGTTGGGCTGTGAGTGATATCAATTGTGCCTTTTTATCTCAAATTTTCTTTCTTTCATAGCTTCTTCCTTCTTGGTATAAGCATATCAGATCACTTATAGCAGATGCTTCTTTTCAAAATATTTGTTTCTAGATATTTCTGTAGTTTCTCATATGAAGCAAATCTGCTTAACTCATCTCCAGTAGGGGTGAAAACGGTCGGATATTATCCGACCCGACCTGACCTGACTCTGAATTTGAAATTTTTTGAATATGGGTTGGAATTTTTCTATCTGACCCATATTCAGATTCGGATTTGGATATGGATTTACTATAATTCTTCGCATTCGGATTCAGATTCGTATTATCCGAACCCGAACAGATTGTGATATATTTTCAACATTATGCACTCTCTTTAAATTCCTCTTTAGTATTAATTTTTTAGAATTCAAAAGCTTTTTCATTTTTTCTAATATTTTTATAAAATTTAAAAATCTTACATGTATATTGATAATTTTTTTGCTTTTAGCTTTATATATATTTTAAATATTGAATTCATATCTGTATTTGTTTAAAACCCAATCAGCTTCCGAATCTGTTTTTATTGGATATGGATTTGAATTTTAGTATCCCATCAATATCCGAATCCGTTTCCAAATCTGACACAAAAATATGGATATGGATATATGGATTGAGTACTATCGGATCCATATCCGACCCGTTTTCATCCCTAATCTCCCGGCTCTGATATGTTTGTTTTGGGAAGTTTTTCTTTTTACTTGAGAAAGTGGGTGCTCTGTTAACTCATGCTATTTGAACAGACCTGTTGACCTGAGGCAAACTTTGACAGCAATCAGCAAGTATTGTTGTTTAATAGAACGGTTGCTCATCGAGTCCTCCGATATCGGTAAACTCTATCATCCCTTGTTCTCTTTTTATTCTTCTCTCTATGCTTCACTTGCTCATGTGAAAGCTGTCCTATCAGGCAGAGATGATGGTTTGAAGTCATCAACTTGTTCTGATCTGGTGAAGGGTTGTCCTAATATAGCATCATTGGCTCTCAGGGGGTTCAAACTCCATGATCATAAAGTCAGTATACTAGTTAAGGTAATATATATATATATTTTTTATTTCCTTCCTATTTAGAGAACATACCCTCTCGGATACATCATACATCTTAGCTGTTGAAAAACTACTGTATGACTGTATTTATTCTTAAAGTAGTTGCTATTACTGTATATGAATTGTTTCAGTTCCAAGAGTAGCTGTCTCTTTTATACTGATATGTTTGCCATTTTTTGTCGGTTTTTCAGATATTAAACTTGTTCCTGTTACAATATGGTTGCTATCCGTGCCCTACTAGATATTGACCTGACTTATGAAACTTTCCATGCTATATCTCAAGGAAAGAGTTTTGGTTTTTGTAGGGCTTGTGCAATCTTAAATATGTGGACTTCTCAACTTCTTTATCAATTACAGGCACCTTTTTAAGGTTTGTATTGTGTTGCTACATTCTGAGGCGCTACTCTTTTGTGATCTTCTAGCTTATGCTTCACCCATAATGTTCTCTTTCCTGGTTGATTAGGAACCTTGGAAGCGGCATGGACACCTTTGCACTGGAGGCCTTGATTCTCCGTGACTGTTTGCATCTTAAAGAAGTGAGGGTTTCGGAATGCCACTTTCATTCTTTGCAGTCTCAAATAATCGGCAACAAGTTGACCACCTTCTTATGTGGATCCATTTTGGGGAAGTAAATTTCCAATTTAATTTTTAATATTTTACTTTTCACGCAGGTTGAAGTTTCTCGGTTCTTTTCAGCTGTGCTGGATGGAGATTGTAAACAACTGAGATATGTGGTAAGAAGCTTGACAATTTACTTTACGTGACTTTGTACTCACAACATGCCCCCTGGATGTTTGATAAATATAATATATCAAGTTGTTTGTCCAATGTCTCATGATTTCTCTTATCAGGACGTATCAAATAAAGATGGTCTTTCTGCACATGTTGATTGGAACGAGAGATGCTTTAGCTTAAGGTACCAAAATGCAATGCTTAATCTCTTAACAAAGTTTAATTGCTCTTTCCTAGCTCTATCTTCACGCATTCTTTCCCCCCCCCCCTCTAAATTGCCTCTAAATTGCTGTAGTACAATTCCAATATCACGGCTGGCAAAAGAAAGACCTGAAATATGCTTGATTGCCGAATTTCCTCGAGAAGGAAGGTCTCTCTCTCTCTCTCTCTCTCTCTCTCTCTCTCTCTCTCTCTCTCTCTCTCTCTCTCTCTCATGTTTAACTAGTGAGGAATTGTGTTATTTGTCTCTCCAAAGTTTTGAAGTCTCTCGAATCGGAGAGCAGTCGAGCACAAATTTGGTTCATAAATACCCTTTATATGTAAGCAGCAATTTATGATCTTTTGTCACCAAATGCTATGGCATTTGTTTTATTTCAAACTTTTGCAGGGTGCCGATGTAACTAAGGGTCGCCATAGGGACACTAGTGAAATTTTATGACTATATTCTAAGACATTATATCATTTTCATGCAGTTGCAGCTCAATGGACATCGGACATGCTAGCGACAGCGAAACAAGCAGCGACGTGAGCTTGCCGTTGTCTATCGACGTCTCTCTCTCGGCCAGCTCGAGCGAGAGCATCTACAGCAGTGACCTGGGGAGCGGAAATGAGGACGCGCACGACGCGAATGCCCCATTTTATTACGCGGATGGCTTTGATGAGGTAGACTTCCCACTTTTTTAGCCAGGCTGTTCGCTGTCTGTCCCCTATCATCTGAATCCAATGCCCTCTCGGTCTCTTTTCCTCTCTCGCTTGTTTGTTGATAGTGCGGTAGTGATCGAATCTATAAGAACTGGGGTTTGAAGAAAGGTTTTGCATTCTCGTGTTAATAAAACAACACTCTTGTGAATCAGGATAGTGTGACACTGGCAAATAAATCGTCTATTATTATTATTATTATTTTTCTCAGTCATGATCCTCCAACTGTTGATTGTTTTACTGATATATGATCTGTGAAACTTTGAACAGTAGTATGAGCTACAGTTACGGGAAAAAAAAAATTGTCGAAATTGCTGCTTCTTCAACCCCTTAATTTGGTCGTGTTTGGTTTAACGCGAGTGATGAATGGCCTGCTTGTTTATTCGAAATATGTTTCCTTCATAAATAACTACTAACCATTTCCGTGTTTTGGATGGTGATGCATTATGGAAGTTATTTATGGCCGAGGGTTCTTTTGATTAGTTTAACATTTTGCATCTTTCATTTCAACCCAGGCCAAAATCATTTTCGTCATTTGGTCGTAAAGAATTGTTCCATCCTCCCTTTTGTGACGAAGCAAATGAGCGAACTTGAACTCTTACAGTCGAGCCGAATTTGTAGTTGAACAAGCAATCAACAACCTCCAATGTGGAAGAAGCTCGTTCGGTACGCTTCAACTACAGAGTATTCGGTAAAAAAAAGTTTAAAAGGAAAAACCAAAAAAAATCTCCTTAAAACTTTAGCTGCCAATTCTGAAACTCCTCTAAAACTTTGGCTATGATAGAAAATTAAAACGAGATTGTGAATCTCAAAATTGAAAGTTTTAATTTGAAGTTTTAACTTCCTAGTTAGGGGTGCAAACGATCCGAACGCGAGCAAGCACGGCCTTCCTTGAATTCGGCTCGTATTAAATTCGAGTCGAATTCGAGCTGGCTCGAATTAATTTCGAGCCAGAATAAGGCCTGTTCGCATTCGGCTCGAAATTTAAATCGAGCCGAATACGAGCGGCTCGAAATAGTTTTTTTTTTTTTTTTTTTTTTGAGTTAGTTTCAAGCCATGTTCGAATTTGGCTCGGATTGTTCGATTCCGAGCCGGCTCGTTTATAGCTCAAAATTCTATTTTTTTTCTTCTTTATTTTTTTTTCAATTTTAAGATATTTATGAATATTTGTTAATATTACACTATATAATTTAATTACAATTACCATTATAACTACAATCCAAATACTACATACAAATAAAACTACAATATGACTCAAAATTACAATCAGCAGTAGAGATCTTCCGTCGCGTACGAATTTGGGTTGCGGGTTGTGCCGCGACGGATCTGGAGTCACGCGGCATTGTAGGCGTCGGATCTAGGTCGGATCTGGAGTCACGCGGCGTTGTAGGCGTCGGATCTAGGTCGTGGAGATGTGGGCGTCAGATTTGGATCCAAAGATGATAAGTACTTTGAGAAGAGATTGCAAACTCTAATTTTTGAGTTAGGATTTATTACGTTTGTATATAAAAATATGTTGAGTTGGATTCTTACCTATGCGGTACATAGAGAATGCATTAAAAAATATATTTGAATTAAAATATTTAATAAAAAATATTTAATATATATTATTAATAATATTAATTTTATTTATTTATATATATATATATATATATATATATATATATATATATATATATATATATATATATATATATATATATATATATATATATATATATATATATATATATATATATATATATATATTTATATAACTATTTTGGTGATCAGAGACCTGCTCGTGCTCGGTTTGAAATTATTTTCAAGTAAAAAAATTCAGCTCATTTTATATTTAAATTAATTTCGAACGAGCCATTTTCAAGCCTATTTCGAATTGAACACGAGCTAGCTCGCGAGCGGCAAGCTAGACTTGCGGTTCTACTTCTGGTAAAGAAAAAAAAAACTTATTTTTCTTTTCTGATATAGTTTTTTTCCCCCCCTTATAGCAGTATATAAATAAAGAATCATCACCCATTCTAAATAGAAGCAATTCTTCTAACCTCGTAATAAAATTGAAAGCGTACATAAAACCATTAGTCAGGAGCAGTATATTTCTCTTTCAAAGAGCAGCATCTTCTTCCCAAATTATTCCTACTGTCTTTTAAGCCTGCTTGCTAGAACTGTAAAGAGCATCAAGTAAAATTTTGGACAAAAAACTACAAATTTTTTCATTTTGTGGCACTGTTAGAGAAGAATGAAGAGATCTCGCTTACTATTCGAAACAAATATTTAGGAATCCTCACAAATATTTTGCGAAACATCAACCCTGCATTTACCAATCACCGCAAATCTCCTAGAAAAATTACAAGCATTTACAGATCTCTGTTGGTGCTAGTCCTCGACTTTTCTACTACCATACGTATCTTCAATACCGTTCGTCACCCTTTTCCTCCGCTCAGCTATCATATCTGAGTATGCCTGTAATACAAAGATTTAAAAAACAACCAGAGTTCAACAAACAAGTTTTTGATCATTCTGACATCAGGTAGTTGAAGAAGAATGAATTATTAGATAGCAAGCTTCTAACTTTTATTCAGTTCCATAACAAATTGGATGGGCATGAAAAGATGGAACTCCTAATCTTTTTGAACCAGACATCTATTTCTGTGTGTCAAAAAACATGCATTAACATATATAGTATCTATCTCCCATAATAAAAACCTACATAGTATCTCAAAGGAAATTTATGCTCTAACAAAGTGCAACTAATAGAGATGATTACGTGGTATCTCGTCATGGGCTATAACTTCAATCACACTAAATGGGTCAAAATTAGTCATCTAATACTTTCACAACCAGTGGGTTGCCTTTGGTCGCTGGACGTATCCACAAGTTTCACTTAGGTCGTTAAATCTAATTTAAAGCAATTAGTTAATAAACTAGAATATTCCAATAGGATCACTTTATCAAACTGCGTTTAGTTTTCCTAATAATGGAATCTTGCATGAATTTATACATGTCAAGTTCAAGATATATTGTGGTGATAACATGGCAACTGATTCAGCTGCCACATCATTTTGGGAATACTCTATGAACTGAACATTATAATATGGCGCCTTAAATCAACAGCCAAATCATCTCCAAAAGATGAAGCGGCAAGTGAGATGAGGCAGCAAGTAAAATAATTGCCACAACATCTTTCTGTTAGGGAAACTTAAAATTTGACGGAGTGGCACTACGAAAATAAACGCTACATGGAATCGATGTTAAGTATAGAAACTAGCATATCTAACTGTAATTAGTCATGATGTACTGTTTGCAGCAACTTCTTAAAACTTTGTGCAAATATTTTGATTATTTAATTTTGAGAAACAATAAGCCTCAAGGTCCAAAACACAGAAGAATATAATATAAATATTATGGAAAATGGTATAGTACTATGAAACTTCCTGGCTATGATGAGTAACTTTTTCTATTTGCCATCTTAAGTACTAACTTTATTAATCTCCAGAATCCTTGTTTTGTTATTTAATTTCCTTCATGACATGACACTGAATTATCTAATTGTATTTTAAGGGCCGTTTGGACCGGGCTAGAGCTTCTGTGGAAGTATTGTCTGCGTAAAGCTATTCAAATAATCACTAACAGGTTTTTCAGCTTCAGTTACTTTTCATGGTAGAAAACCTATTCCAAAAACTAGGGAAAACAAATAATAAAACTAAAAATGTTGAGCAGCATCTCCAATAATAGGTACGGAAATGTATATGGAACGTTCATATTGTCCCAATTTTCTGCGGGACACAAAATTTACGTTGTTCTCATTATCCTAGGATAACTGGACAACATCAACTAAATAGATTTTCCCCCGTAGAAAAGCAACGCCATAGAAGAAACAGATCTAGAAGACAAGATGAAGTTGTATGGTTTTCAGATCCAGAAGTTAAAAAAATAAAGATGATACGAGATAAGTAGTTCTTTGGTACCTACACATAATAATTTCTATGAATGGGTTTAGTTGTTTCATAATTCTCAAGCTATTTGTGAAGCTTGGCTTAAACTAATCAAGTGTAAATGAAGCTCAAATGGAAATTCCATGGATGAGTTAAACACGCAGGTTAGAGATACAACAACCAAGTGCTAGCGAACGTGAATGGGAATATATCGTGTATTGCTTGATAGAATTAAAATGGCAAGTCAATAGGCAGCAGGAGGTACTTACTGACTAAGTATTCCAAAACCATTCCGACCACTAAAACTGAAACTAAATAGCAAATTCAGATAAGAGAACTCAGTTAAAGCAGTTGGCGTGCCATCTCAACAAGGATATGTTGCAAACCTTTGGATACGAGTGTAGAAAGATGTACCACCATGTACATATCAAGACAAAGACTGCAGAGGTAATTAGTACGGAATGGATGAGTATCCAGCTACAGCCAACTATACTAACACCTGTAAGCAATATAGTCCACGGTTGACACCTAAAGGAAGAAAGAAAGTCAGATTTATAACCAAGGAGATGATCTACTGTAAAGAGTGGGAGCTACAGAGCACAAAAGTGAACAACATGCAGGAGAATATACTACGTAGCGAATATCAATTCATTAGTCAGAGAAGCTAAGCTGATATAGAAATAAAAGAGCAATAAATAATAACATCACACTGATAATACTTGCTTAGTTTATTTGACACCTCAAATCAAAGACATCCTGTTATAAATAGCCACAAGATCATTTCAATTCTTTCCCGAGATTTGCATCACCATTATTTATTTTCATCTTCCTCGCATAAAGCAATTGGACAGACAGGCCTATTCCTCTCTTCACCATCCAATTACCACTTTTGTGGTAAGCGTTTTATCACTTAGTCACCCTGTGGTTTCAAAAGTTGCAGTAACCATCCTACGGTTGTTATTTCCATTCTCCGTAAGATACTCTAGTTAGGCCCATTAGAAAATAGCATGTGCTACTCAAGTGTGTCAATTTGAATAGTAAAAAAAAAAAAAGGCTTACTTACTTCACGTAGATATGGGGAAAATAATGTTAGAGGTCAATCAAGAATCTTGCAAATACCCTGAGGGCACATTTGGTTCATGATTAGAATGGGAATCGGAAAGGGAATTGGTTTGCATTGGAATGGGAAATGGAACGACGAATCATCCAAAAATATTTGGTTCATATTGGAATGGACGATTGGAATACTTAGGATTTTGAAAGAGGGTTTTGATTAAGAAAGAGAAGAGTGATGAAGGGAGAGGAGGAGGAAGTGTTTGTGAGAGAAGGTTTTAAGTAGTTTACTCTGGAATGGACCAATCCAAAATTCAAAGCCAGATTGGCCCATAAATGGATTGGATCATTCCCATTCCAGAGTGGAACGGGATTCGAAATCTAATTCCTATAAAACAAACATCAACTATTGGAATCAGTGAATCCCATTCCGATTCCCGAGTCTAAAATAGATGAACCAAACAAGCCCTGAAATTAGATAGCAAAATCGAAACTTTCGAAGTTCAAGTACCTTTTTCAAAGGCCCGCAAGATTAGGTAGTAAAATTAAACCTTTTTGAAAATTATATGCCTATTTTTAGATATGCTATTAGTAAACGTACAGTAGATGCATTATTTTCTAACATCTGACAAATGCGCAATTGTCCAGAGAAATGTGGTTCCGCATTTCTCCCTACTTTACGATTTAACTCCCAAAATTTTCCGTAGAAATAACACATCCTAATTTGGGCTAATTCCTTATGAAACCCCAAATTGAATCAATCTCACGAAACCATATCAAAATTGGAACGCAAGGATCGCTCACCACGCGGGTTTGGTGTCCCAAACGGAGTCGTACTCGAGGGAGAGGTAGTTGAGGTATCCGTCCATGTCGTCGACGGCCCCGTCGTCGTCCAGGAACTCCGACGCCTCCCGCCGCCTCCCGCCGCCGCCTCCGCCGCCGCCGCGGCCGCGGCCGCGGACGACGGAGAGGGAGCGCGCTGGAGGCGAGGTGGAGCTCGGGGACGGAGAGGGAGAGGAGGGATGGAGCTTCGGGGAGGGGATTCGAAGGGGACTGGGGAGGGATTGGGGGAGAGCGATAATGGGGAGGAGAGAGAGCGCGCCCATTTTTTTTTTTTTTTTGTTTGTTTGTTTTGACACTTCTACAGGGTTTTGGGTTAAGAAGAAGCTTGTTTATTTTTCTTATTTATTTATTTATTTGGGCAATTTGCAAACGTGCCCTCAAAACTTTAAAAATATCAGAAATGCCCCTTCAAAGTTGCCAATAAAATGACAAATTTATCCTATTTTAGGCTACTTGCAGTTAATATTTTCCTATATTGCGGCGGATCGATCTCATAGAAATAAATAATAAATAAAATTAAAAAACAACAAAAAATAAAAGAAAACTCAAAGAATAAAAAAAAATACAAATAAAAGAAATTGAAAAAGAAACAGCAGCTGCTGCAGTAAAAATTGAGAATTAAAATATCATATGCTTCATAGTTCGAGACAGAAATTGCAACTAATTAAAGTTTAAGGACTAATGTGTCATGTGCCTCATAATTTGAGTAAGAAAATATAATACATTAAAATTCGAAGACTAAAGCGTCGTACGTCTTATGGTTTGGGACCAAAAGCGTAATTTATGCTTTTTATATTTCAATTTTATTCTAGACGGAGACAAAGTTGAGGATAGATGATTTTTGTTTAATTAGTAATTCATTCGAAAAAAGAATATGCTAAACTATTTAATAAATTTTAGAATACTTAATTGTTAAAATTGAGAGTTGACAAATCATATTTTGAATATTTCAAAAGATTTTAAATATGAAATTGATCGCTTATCAGACTATAAATATGTCGTTGAAGTTTGAATAAAAATCAAAATAAAAACATATAAAATTTTTCTGAACTATGAACCATTTTGAATTAGCTATCCAACCTTTCAAAATTTTGTTTTTATTATCCAACCTTTCTACATGTTAGATTTGAGTCAGTCAATAATACTTTGACTTTAAAATTTGAATGCGTTGTTTAGCTTTACAAATTTAGTTAATATACTTCAAATAATTCTCGCAACTAAATTTATTAAAATAAGTATTAACTTAAACTCTATCAATCTTTCTTTTTATTTTTTATTATACAATTCATATCTAAGTGGTCAATATTATAAAATAAAAATTTATATTTAATACATGTAATCTAAATATTTAAAAATTATGTGTAAAAAGTTATATATTTTAAAAATTTATAATAATAAAGAGAAAAATTAGATTGCATTGAAAAAAAAAAATCTAATTTTCTTATTTCAAATAAATGGGGAGAGAAGAATTAAAATGAAAAAAAGAAATCATGGGCTCTGCCCCACCCCCACCCGGGTGGGGCCCCCATCCCGCCGCTCCCCCTCCCACTCCCCTTCTCTGCCATGTGGACAAAATGACTGAGGATTCATTATATAGATAGAATATAGATGGACTTTTTTCGAAATAACCCTGTAAAATTTCATATTTGACTAAATGACCCTCTAAAAAATAAAATTGGAAACTAACCCTCTTTTTACCACCTCGGAGCCACGGTAGAATTTTCTATTAAAGGCGGTGAATGATTTACCGTCTTCATAAAGACGGTGAATGATAGATAGATGGAAAAAAATATAATAATGAAATTATTTTGCATTATTTTAGGCACACGCTCCTACATTGTAAACCCTAAAATCCAAAAAATCCTAAAAAGCCTAAAATCTTAAAACCCTAAAGAACCTTGAAGCCCTAAAAACCTTAAAATCCCAAAACCCTACCATCCTAAATCCTAAACCATAAAATGCTCTTATGGGCAAGTGGGCAAATTAACAGGGGTAATTCAAATAGTTTCATAAAATTAAAAGAATAGTTTCGGTATTAATAATTTTTTAGGAATAATTATGTGATTAGTGGAACAGAACATAAAGAAACTAAAAATGTAAAGTAACTAGACTTCAAAATTTGAGACCTTAAATACCAACCATTAAGTACTTAACTAACTACGTTTAACGGTCGTCTGAAATAATAAATTTTATTAGAGTTATCCTCATTTGGCTAAATCACACTTTTGATCCTCATTTATCTATAAGGAAAGAATTAATAATCTTGCCACTGAATTGTTTTTTTTTTTGTTTGAGAAAAACTCGCTACTGAAATGTTATAGCATGAAATGAGAGAATATTAGAAGCTTTTGATTTTTTTTTTTTTTGAGCCTTCTAAAATATAAAATTAAGTGCTTTTGAGAGCGCAACACTAATGGAGAAAAAAAAAGGAAAACACTTTACTAGAAATAGTGGAGACAAATAAACTATTACTCAAATTTAATAAAACTAAGAGAAGTTACATGAACATAGATTCATCTTAACACGATGATCATTATGAAGAGTAACATCAGTGTTTTGAAATTACGTCACTCTTATTTACATTGCTTCGTCAACAAAATAAAAAAAAAAATTATTCTAGCAAATCAGCTAAGTTAGAACACATCTACCACAGCCATAAAAGGGGGCTCGACCTTGCAGAAACTATAAACAACTTAATAAGAATAAGCTATGGATTCACTAACCTTATTTCTAATGAGAAGTTAGAACAGTTCCATGATATCTTAAATCCAAAGAGAAAGATCAAACCAACATAACAGAAGAGGCAAAAGAAAGAAGAGAAGATAAAGAGGGAGGAATTTGGTTCCTGAAATAGCCAATTTGACCCTGCGCAAAGAAAATATCACCAGTTAAATCCCAGCACAGCATTTCTTTTTTTTTTTGTGTGTGTTGAAATAGAATACATGTATAACAGATCAAACAAACGTAAGCACTTAAATCCCGTGAGCGTTAAATAACATGATAATAATGCACAAGATGAGAAGAAAAGTCGAAGCGAATGGTCATGATAATGTTTGTGTATATAAAAAGTTGGTTGTTGAGACTGATATATTCAAATAACCAAGAAACACACCATCAAAGTGAACTGAGTAAATGGGATTTCGAAAAGTTTAAGCCATATATATGAAGGATAACTATGCCTATCATATGGATTAGAATTGTTAACAAATAATGCACATAATAACATTTGAATGCAGATGAGATAGATAATAGCTATCATATGCCTGCAGCTATAATGTGAAAACTCATGGATCAAGAAGACTGATTTTATAAAACTTGAATGTAACAGTGGCATGCAAAAGATATAGGAGCCAAGTACCCTTCTTATTTTAAGGAATAAAACTAAGTATCATCATTTCTGTGGATCAACCAGTTCCAATTGTAGTTAAACTAGAGAAAACAAATTTTCTTTCTAATCAATCTTTGCATCTTAAACATTGACATAGGAAATAGATGAATTCATATATTAAAGGTACTAAATTTTTTGCATTTGTTTGGAGGCTTATTTTATCCAAACTTTTAAACGAGGAAATAAGGGGCTTGTTTTGAGTTTGAGCTTGACACAAGAAATTTGTTTAAAACAAAGATGATTGGAGATAGCATTCATGCATCTAAGCTCAAATAGCTTTGAGCAAAAAGCATCAATGTTGTTCTTTACATATTACATGTACATGGGCAAGTAAACAAAGATACTTCACACTCGAGATAACAAAATTGAAACTAACATAAAATGCCCTATCATTAGTCTAATTTCGTTTTTTAAATAAATAATAATAAAAAGAATATAAGGTGGCAGCTTCAATGAACGATGATAATATAGAGATTTTTTCTTTCTTACACGTTTCAGAGCTGAAACGCTACTTTATTTAGTGAAAGTAGCACTTCAAGCTGGTGGAAAGCATAATATTAAATATACGGGAAAATATAACATGTCTTTCGCAAAAAGACAATTAAACACATTGTGACAAGAGAATTTTTTTTTTCCAAAAATGATAAGGACGATAGAAAGCAGATAGAGTATACTGCATTAGCTACTTACAAGGTATAGAACTTTCTGATTTCAAAGCTGGCTGTTGAATCCAAAACTAACTGCATTTGGCATGTCTCCTCCATCATCAGTGCAGGTATTACCATGACTCAAAATATTGGCAGGTGATTCAACATCATCTATAGCAAATCGGCTAGGTATACAAGTTCCTTTACCAACAAAACCAAGACTGCTTCTCCCTTGTCTTTGATTGGGCAAGTTACTCAAAAACACACTTGAGTTCTGGATATTGCATGAGTTAGGCACAAGAGAAGGTGACCAATTTGCAACATTGTTTATATTCCAATCCAAGTTTCGTAGTTGCCTCCAAATAGCATCATCGATACAAGAAGAGACATGCGAAGAATCCAATTCCGGAAACGAGTAGCTGTTTGCTACAACTTGTCTCACGCCAAATCGTACACTGTTCGATTGTGGCGTGAGAAGGCTGTAATCCACGATACCATTGCTGCTATTGTTATAGCTTGAGTTCCGAGCTAGAAGATCACCTGATGCTTGAGATGTGACTATCATAGAATTTTGACTCATTTGGAAAGGATCACACCCTGTCTCGACATTTGTGGGAGCTATGATAAGCTTTTGGTCTGGTAGCCCACAACTACTAGCTGCGTTTATGCTCGCCGGTGATTGAGAAAGGGTAAAAATAGGATCCTGAATCGTGGAAGTAGAAGTCGGTAAAACTGGGTTCTGATCAATGAGCGTAGAATTCTTTCCCAGGTCAAAAGAGTCGAATCCCTGAGAGATACCAATAAGACATGGATAATGCATATCTATTGAGGTAGAATTCTTTCCCAGGTCAAAAGAATCGAATCCCTGAGAGAAACCAATAAGACATGAAGAATGCATATCTATTGAGGTAGGGCATTTTGATAACTTAGGATTTTTACCTCTTGTTGTTGTGGTAAGATCTGGGCCATCGTGGTACTATTGCGAGAATTAGTAATTTGCCCTGAAAGGTCATCACAGGACCAAGATGGAAAAGTACTGGAAATACCCTCAACAGGAACGGCACTGGCTTGAGAGAATTGTCTAGACAAGTTGGGCTGGGATCTCAGTATAGGCCGGCTAAATGCTATTTCACTTTCCAGATTAGGTGCTTGAACTGAAACTTGTCGAAGAGATGGTTGGTCTGTTCCAGACAATATTAAGTTGTTTGAAGGTTGGCCTAGGAGCTCATTTTGTAAGGCGGCTAGGGTTTGTGGAGTGATTTGTCTTGATGCAGTCCAAGCTTGAAGATCAAGTTGATTCAGTGGATTTGCTCTAACATTTGAAGGGGGCCCAGAGAAAGAATTATAATGTGGGGTTTGTTGCTGAGATACTTCACTCATTTTCTTTAAATACAATCTGAACTTCTGCATATGTTAGGGAAAAAGAAAACAAAGATTAAAACCATTATCATGGAAAACAAAATTAATGCATAATAAATGATTTGCAATATGCTTCGTTAAGGAAATGAACTTAAGATTACAATTGTAGATTTTCGTCTTTTGTTTTTTATTGAAACAACTTGGGTGAATGTAATCAGGCTGAAAGGAACAAATCGAGAAGCAGCGCATTCACAAGTTAAATCTTCAACAAAATAGAAGAGATTGAAACATATGATAACTACAGAAAATCATATTTGATTTGCTAATTGATAATATTCAAAGGTATTGAACAAATAAACATTTTACAACAAAAGTGAATTTTCTTTGTCAAGTGGATAAATTTTACTATTCCAATGAAGGACTCGCAACAATATAAAAAGTAAATTTGTACATACCACAAATTTGTTTCAGAGTCCAAATAAGAAATTGTCTACACATAAATGCTAAATGTCAATTGTATATCAGTAATTTATAGTTTCAATATCGACTCATCTAGTTTCCAAGCATTGTTCAACATAAAGTATCAAGCCAATCAATCTACAGTGCAGGTTTCAATTTAAACACTGCATATAAGATTTCTCTTTTAGGGAATGGTCTAAAAAGTTGTTCACTACTCTTTTAAATTTGGACCATTCTCCCTACTAATCATTATAATTATAAATAACAGGTTCTGCTGACATAACAGCACTTCGAGCAGCTTTCATGACTATTGCTGATACAAAAGTCAGAAATTGTTAAGTTTGTAACCTGTGACAACATTATCTTTACTGCAGATATCCTTCGGCATACAAGCCTAAAAAGGACCATGTGATATTCAAGCAATTTGGGATTGCCTACACGAATCATTTTCCATCTTTAGTTGTCTCAAAATAATGCCTGAAATTGGAGTTCGTTCAATGCAGATGTTCTCTTCTTTTCTTCTATTCATCCAAACAAAGCAAGAGAAATTAACTTTTTATTTTCTTCTCTTCTCTTCCTTTCTCTCCTTTATTTTCTCTTCTTCTCTCCCATTCTCTCATCCAAACAAAGCACAAATAGTAAGTTCTTGATGGTACAATGTAAATAAAAAAGGTGAACATGGCGATATTCTATTTCCATGGTTTATTGACACCCTCTTATTTGTATGTCTATTTTAAAACTTCAAAATTTATCGTCTCGTTCCATATCTATTCCTCAATATAAAAGAAAGTTTA
This sequence comes from Puya raimondii, assembly GCA_016920855.1. Classification (NCBI taxonomy): domain Eukaryota; kingdom Viridiplantae; phylum Streptophyta; class Magnoliopsida; order Poales; family Bromeliaceae; genus Puya; species Puya raimondii. Next base: position 1,885,618 of record JABWPP010000044.1, on the reverse strand, counting down.
CTGCACTAAATAAGAGATTACTATATCAGAATAAATGCGAGTAAAGTTATAAGTTGCTTCCTCTGTATAACATTAATATTTCAAATTGGCAAATACAGTAACAACTGTATTTGAAAACTAACTACCTTTAGTTTTTAGCATAAATAATTCGAATTCAACACATTTAATCTACAAATGGAAGTATTCAATCAACCTGGTAACCCACTTATACTATTGAAAGAAACATTTTTTTGGGCTATTGAGGAAACGTACAGTAAAAAATATCAAAAATTGCCTTCAGAGTATGTAGCTCAGAGTCAAACCTGTAAATGGCTAGCAACATTTTCCCTTGTTAGACCAGGTACATTCATCAATTCAAGAATTTTCTTGGGGACAGCCTCTGCAATTAAATAGGAAAAATCAGTAACGAAATAATGAGAAACTACAATTTAAGTTATATATCTGCAAAATATAGATTTCCATATAAATTTTAGTTTCCTACATGAATACAAACATTCTCCGATGCAAATCATACTTTCCTCATGAATTAGATGACATCATGAACAAAGATAACGGCATATTGGGAAGAAACTGCAATTTTGAAGGGTATATATAAAAATTCGAGTTTAACTTTGGTTTTTTAGATGTAAGTTTACTGTGCTATATATGTATGATATTGTGTGTATATATATATAGGACCATAATATAAAATCAGATTTTTTTTCCATAAATGCAAGTAAGTTTATTTCATTCAAATTATAATAAAGAAACTACAGAGTTGCAAACTGGAAAAGTATAACATACTATCGAATCCAAGATGGTTCACCGCATGAACAAATTGCTGATGGAGCTCAACTGACCACACCACTCGAGGCTTCTTCGAAGAAGAAGGATCACTATTTTCCAATTCACCATCATCTTCTTTATTAACATCCCTCCTCTTTTTTTGAGACTTTGATGAGCCGTCAGCTCCTTCCTTACCAAGGGAAGCATAATCAGCATCATCACAAGCCTTCTGATTGTTATTACGATCTGAATCTTCCAAACTACCCCCTGATGGTTCATATTCTTTTTGTCTTTTACGAAAGACATGTTGCCATATGTTTTTCAGCTCTTCCATTCGCACAGGCTTGACTAAATAATCGCATGCCCCATGTTTTATTCCTTTCATCACGAGACTGGTTCTTTTGTCAGCGGACATCACTGCAAACATGAAAAAAAGAACTAGTTATGAATAGAAGTATTGTAATTACATGGCCCTGCTATCTGTTTACATACAACAATCAAATGTTCATATATATCCTTCATAAACTTAATTTCTAAGGCCTTGTTTGGATGTTGAAGTAAGTTATCCAATAATAACTTGTTCTATATGGGGATTTTCTTTTATGATCAGAAACTAGCAAAAACTTTCCTCTTTGTTATGAAACATTTTCCTATGGAAAACCAATATCTTTGCGTAATCAGATCTTGCCAATTAACATAAGGTGCTGCACTTCTGAGGAGACATACAGTAAGTTTAGAATTTACAAGGGCAGATATGTAAGATATGTAAACATATCTGTAGCATTTATGTTACTACTGTGGAAGATAAGGATTTGTACTGAAATACAAGGATACGTAAACAAAAACTTGATAATTGAAGATTACAGCGGGACAAGCTTCATTTAGATATAAGAATAAGAAGAACAAGTATCATCCTCTAAGATTTTTCAGGGAAATGTCTGTAAAAGCAAAAGCCCCCTACAAATTAAATAGTGAAAATATATAGCTCCAATACTTACTGATAACAGGAAGATCCATTTCTAGGCCAACAAGTTCAAGTAGTCTGAATCCATCCATATCAGGCATATGAACATCGCTTATTACGACGTCAAATCCACCCTTGCTTTCGCGAAGTAGAGATAATGCTTTTGTAGCCTCAGAGCAAGTTGTGACTAGAAAAAAAGTAAAAAGAAAAAAAGTTCTCAGATTTGCATTTACAATCTGTTACCACCAACTGAAAGCAGTAGAAAGGTATTGATCATGGAATATTACAACAGTGACGCAGAACAACTTATGCATTCATCACACAAAAGGAAAACAAAAGTAAGCATAGTTTAAAGAGAAGCATAAGAACACTTTTGGACAAAGTTTCTAAAATTGAAAAACCATATGTATTACCTATGTGCACATGACCTAACCAAATAAACAAGTCTTGCTGTAATTAACTAGGAAAAAGATACTGTGTCAAGTAAAATATGCCACATTATAATTACAGTGAAGAATTACAAATGATAAATTCGTGCCAAGAGTGGCCCAAAAGGAGAATGAAATCATCCAAATATGTCCCCCAAAATCTGAATGGATAAAAACTTCCGGAAACTTGTGAAAATTTTCGTTTCTCTATTGAAAGCTAATAAAGATATTTGTTGCTAAAGAAAGATTTTTGATTCTAGAAATACACATGAAAAGACTTTTACTAGCTTCTTATAAAAAGTACTATAATAGGATGGAGAACTAGTATGTAAATTTAAAGAAGGTTTAGAAGTGAAGATTAATTAGTGCAAGGAACAGATAAAAGGGAGAAGAAAAGACTGTTTAGAAGTTTATGAGGGAAAAACAACATTTCATGAAAATAGCAGATATCATCAATAAATTTATAAATATTTTAAATATTTCCCTAAATACTTTTAACTATTGAGCATGCATCCCTCACAACTAATTGTTTAGACAATAGTCCAAGAAATCATCCTTAATAGTACATGTTAATCTCTCAGGTTTAAGTACTTTAGTCTGGATAATAGCTTGTAGAATATTTAGATAATTCTACCCATAAATCGTTTTCTAATCTGATGCTATTCAAGTATCTTCCAAAAATCTGAACAGTCCTCATCTCTCTTCAATCCGCATCGTCAAGGAAATTTTAAAAGAGAGGATATAACATCAAATACAACATCTGATTAAGATTAAAAAGAAAGAGAAGATGAAACCGACCAACTTCTTTCCAGTTATCAACTTTAAGCTTAAATTTTGTAATGAGCTGTGATTTGGAAAGAAATTACCGCCACTTAAAAAATATATCTGTCTTAGAGACAGGAAATAGGAAGGAGAATAAGAAAATGGGAGAAGAAGATTTGAAATGCACAACATAATTTAATTAAATTAAAACCATAGAGCTAAAATGGACCTTTTACCTCTCTAAGTGACCACATTTATAAGAATGTGAATGATTTAAAAACTATCACACAAACTAATGCTATATTTGACAATTAGGGAACAGGAACAACTATAAAAGAAACCCATCAATTAAATATAATACAAACTAAATTGGTCTAAAATCTAATATGATTTACCATATTCATTTGTTAATAATAAATTTTTCACATTGTCATATGAAGTATCAATATGACTCACAATTTAGGTTTCAGACAACATAAAAGAAAATGTAACATAACTAAAAAGAAAGTTCTAAGAGACAGTAAAATTGATGACAAAAGGTAAATTAGTTAACTTCATAAATTCTACTATGAGTAAATATATCGACCCCCATTCATTGACTCTTCTGAAAACTTACAATAGAGAAACAACCAAAAAGGTAATTTTCTAGTCAAATAGAACTCAAATTATCAGCAGAAATGAACAATAACAGGAAACACAACTACCCTGTACCCTATCAATTGTTTGAGCATTTGAATCCTCTTAGCTAGGAATAAGTATAGCCCTTGCGTTAACAAGATATCACAATATCAATAAATTACCACATTTTAGCAATTAAACTCAAACAACAATCGTTCTCACATGCAAACAATCAAACAACAGCTTGAAATTGAAATTGGAATACGATATCTGATCACTAAAGAGCATCTAGTTTGCAAGATCACAATTGAATCGATAACAAGAACAAACTAAAACGGGACTAGAAATTACAAACTTCATCCGCAGAGGATTGGTGGTGGGGACGAACTCACCGTCGTAGCCACACCGGAGGAGCTTCTGCTTCAGGACCGTGAGGCAGGTGTCGTCGTCGTCCACGACGAGCACCTTCAACCCCTCCGGGAACCGATCCCACTCCGCCCCCTCCTCCGCCATGGCCACTCCCTTCCCAAACACTCCCAACAACGCACCCCAGAAGCTCGCCCAACCACCAAAACACCCCGCAAACCCCCCAAAATCGAATCCAATCATCCAACCGAGTCGAGAACTCTCACGACATCCCGCCTCTCACCTCACCCCCGATCCGCTCCGATCAGAGCCCTCCGCCGCCGCCTCCTCCGACCGGATTCCGGCGAAGTCTCCGGCGAAGGTGCCGGTTCTAGAGAGAGAAAGAGAGAGGAGCGAGGAGAGAGAAGAGGCGACTACTAAAAAGAAAAATAAATAAATAAATTTGTCCTCTACGAGTCCTTGCGCATTTTTTAAAAAGTGGGGGGAGCTCCGCGCTTATTATATAGCTCGAGGAGAGAGAAAGAAGAGAGAGAAAGTAAGTAGAGAGAGGAGAGAGAAGCGTGCTTTTGGGGAAGAGAGAGAGTGGAGGAGAGAGAGAGAGAAATAAAGGTGGAATTTATTTAATGATTTAATTATTTTTGTGTAAAAATATTTTTTCTAGTTTAAATAATTTCTATAAATAGAGTGTAGTGAGCAAATCTATTTTACCTCCCAAAATTTCGGCTAAGTGTTAGAGATTTTTGATTTTTCTATAAATATTATTTTTTTCCCATTATTATATCTTTGCCAATGATATAGGAGAGGAATGGGATTCCCTACAAGGAAAGTTATTGCAAAATTTACAGGAGAGTTCTTGTATTATCTAGATATTGAGATTTAGTCCCCATACATTTAAGTAAATAGTAGTTTGATCCTTAAACTTTCTCATATATTAGAAATTTACAATTGATTAGTTAAATTTTTAGACAAAAAAGAGTGGCATAAGTAGGGTTAAAAAATAGTGTTATTAAAATATTTTTCCATTTTTGGCAGCAGGGTTCTAATTAGTGTGACATATATGACATATTCTTGAATTATTCTTATTTTTGCAAATTGGCCCCTTGTACTTATTTTAATTTACTTTAGACTTGGTTGAATATAAATTGTCCGTGAATATTCTTATGGTTGGAGACTAAAATGGAACACATATAATAATAAAAAAATATATATATACAGTTTTTGTATAGAAATAAAAAAATTTATAAAGAACAATTTTTAATGTGAAATTATTCTATTCACAGTTCACGTGGCTTTAATATCCGTGTTATCCACATGATGAGCATCGTATGAGACAATTGCATTCAGAGCTGTCCTCGCCAAATATTTAAACCAACCATATATTTTACCCATCAAATAATATTTTACGGTAATATATGCAAGTCAAAATGCCAGGTACCATGTCGTAATTCTTAGATAGTACGGGGACTACCAATGCAACTTCCACAGTTTAGACTCAACTTGCAGGAGAGAACCAATGAAAACGATCCACGTTGGGGGATTGTACTGATTTTGTACATCCGGTATTGTAGAGGTGTTGGTTGTGGCGGGTTAATAATAAGGTTGGGTTCGACGGGACGATGGAAGTACAACAACCTGATTGGGTCTTCATGATTGGTGCGTGATTTGATTGATTTGATCTCACGGTCCACGTTGTTCGGATTAATTAGGTGCAAATGTATGAACATGACCCTTAACCATAGGCAATTTTTGAAATAGGTCCCTCAACCTATTTGAATTTTCTGAAAGAGTGTTTAAGTAGATGGCGGATTTTCGCAGCTTTTAAATCCAAGATATTTATTTGACAATAAAAAGTTTTTTTTTTCTTTTTTTGCTTCTTTGAATTTTCTGAATAAGTTGTTTGTCGCACGTATTGCAAGCTGAACAACGGAGAAAACAAGAAAATTATACACTGGCGTATCCAACTATAAATTTATTTTTAAAAATAAAGAAATTATCATTGAAGACAAAAATGTAACTTTTATTTTTTTCTTATTGAAGCTTAATTAATTACTGATCATTAACTATTTCTCCTTCACCTGTTAAAAATTAATTAAAAATATCAAACTTGATGGAATTATCGCTGGATTCGATAAAACTTCAACCTCTTATTTGAGTAAAGTAATTGATTAACAAAAATGCAAAGTTCAAAAAAAAAAAAGAAGCTAAAATTAAGGGGGCTTTTTTCAAAACGACCTATAGGTGAAGGGTCGAAATGTATTTCACATTAACTAACCCAAAATGAGCAATATATATATATATATATATATATATATATATATATATATATATATATATATATATATATATATATATATATATATATATATATATATATATATATATATATATATATTTTATATTACATTTTGCAAGTAATTCATAATATTTTTTTATTGTCTGAATATTTTTTGAATTATTCACTAAAAAATCATATAAATACTAATAAAAAAACATAGAAAATTATGTATGAATTGATAAACCAACTAAAGTATTTTATACTGTATATTCATTGACAAATGAGCTATTCATCATGGTTTTAACATTTTTTTACCTTAAAAATGGTTATTATGTGCGACATATGTGAATTACATCATAGGTCACCAACTTTTTAACAAAGTTTCAATTCAGTCCCCAACATTATAATTTTTGCAATTTGATCCCTAATATCCTATTTTACTAGTTTGAATTAGTGAAAGGTAATTAATTAAAGAGGACTAGTTAAAAAGGAAAGAGGTGATATTAGGAAGTAAGTTTTTAACTTTAAAAAAAATGATTGAAAAATTAAGAGGTGGTGACAAAAAATTTAAGTCCCTAATCATAGCTAAGGATAAATAAGATGGGTTTAATACCTAAAATTATGGCTCTTTCTCTCTCTCTCTCTCTCTCTCTCTCTCTCTCTCTCTCTCTCTCTCTCTCTCTCTCTCTCTCTCTCTCTCTCTCTCCTCTTTTGTCATAATGCTGGTCTCTTTTTGAATTTCAAACAATATATTGATGGCCTAAAATTCGAACAACTTTAACAGGATCTGTTTGGTTCACAGAATTTAAAATTTTCGTAGAAAAAGTAATTTCGTCTTAGAATATCGAGGATTATATGTATTTGGTTCATCATTGGAAGGATTGTGTTAAACTAAAATGTTTACTATAATATTTTTATTAATAGAGATTGATATAACAGATTAAATATCAAACTTTAATGGCTTTTTTGCATAAAAAATCCACTAGTTTTGGGCTTTTGCAAAATTGGGTCGCTATTTTCGATTTTGCAGATTCGGTCCGAATTTTCAGTAAACTGACCAAAATACCCTTCTTACTTTTTCTCTCTCCCCTTTTTTTTCTCTCTCTTCTTTTTTTTCTCTTGCTCTTTTTTTTTTTTTTCTCTCTGAAGAAGGCGGCGGAGGCGGAGGCCTGCGCCCCGCGCCCGCGCCCCCTGCGCCCCCGCCCCCGCCCTCGCCCCCTGCCCCCTGCGCCCGCGCCCCCGCCCCCCTGCGCTCGCCGCGCCCCCTACGCCCGTCCACCACCGCCCCGCGCGCCACCGCCGACGCCTCCCTCTCCCTTCTCCCCGTTTACCTCTTCGACCCCCGCGACTATGGCTGCTCCTCCTCCTCCGTCTTCGACCGCACCGGTCCAAAATTATTTTGGAGTGTGAGAAAAGAGAGAGAGAGAGAGAGAGAGAGAGAGAGAGAGAGAGAGAGAGGGGGGATGAGGATGGAGAGTGGAGAAAGAAGGAAGAAGAAGAGTAAGAGAAAGAAATGGTGCAACATTATCCTAAATAGTGCAATTTTACTTAAAGAGTGTAAATTTCATCTCAAAAGAGTGTAATTTTTCTCTTAAATAGTGCAACATTCATTAAAACAGTGCAAATATTTTTTAAAACAGTGTACTTTTTTTTAACAGTGCAATTTCATCATCTTCTTTATTTTTCTCTATTTTTTATTCTTTTCAGTAGGGAAACAATATTTTTTTATTTTTATTTTTTTTCTTTACAATTTTTTTTGTCACGACCCACCGCCCTCGCCGGAGTGTAACTATATTTTTTCCACTCCCTCGCCGGTATGCTTCTCGGCCCTAAGAAGCACTTCTTCTTCGTCGCCGGCGGTGGCGGCGGGGACGGCGGGTGGAGGAGGGTCGGAGAGGGAAAAAAAAAAGGAGTCCCGGCGCGGCGCGGCCTCGGCGGGGTCGGAGGCGAGGAGGGCGGGGGTGCGCGGGCGAGGGCGAGGGCGAGGGCGTGAGGGACAGAGGCGAGGCATTCCGCCTCCGCCTCCGCCTCCGCCTCCGCCTCCGCCTCCGCCTCCGCCTCCGCCTCCGCCTCCGCCTCCGCCTCCGCCTCCGCCTCCGCCTCCGCCTCCGCCTCCGCCGCCTTCTTCGGAGAGAAAAAAAAAGAGCGAGAGAAAAAAAGAGAGAAAAAAAAGGAGAGAGAAAAAGTAAGAAGGGTATTTTGGTCAGTTTACTAAAAATCCGGACCGAATCTGTAAAATCGAAAATAGCGACCCAATTTTGTAAAAGCCCAAAACTAGTGAATTTTTTATGCAAAAAGGCCAACTTTAATAAATGGGTACGTAATTTAGTTTGTCAGAATTAAACTCTCATGAGAGAAGGAAAAATAATAAAAAAAAATCAAGAGAGGAGGTAAGTTTTAAATTTTCATGTATTATACATGAAATTAGAATATGCCGGCGGGAATCATAAATTTCCACTACGCCATATTCCTACAGTGAACCAAACCTGTAAATTTTTAATCCATGATCTGTATTTCTAAAAATCTTAAGAAATAACGTAAACAAAACAGACCCTAAAGAATATAAAATGATATTCTTTGGTGCTCCTAAGTTTGTCATATGAGCCACTACAAATAAAACAGTTGTTTCATAAACCACTAGCATTTAACAGAACTAATTTTACTATTAATGAGACAAAAATAAGCCATATATTGACAAGATACAATGCATCTGTCCATCAATACCATAACTCGGCATGTAATTCTCAGTTCCCACTATGGCTGGCATTCCAGCTCGCTGTTCGCGAGCCAGCTTGTGTTCGACTCGAAATGAGCTCGAGATTGATCGCTTGTTTAATAAACAAGCCAAACACGAGTTGAATTTTTCAGCTCAGAATATTAACGAGTCGAACACAAATTGGGGTGGGTGGTTGGTTGAATAGTATGATCTAACGGGTGAAAATGGTCAAAGGAGTAGATCTAACGGCGGAAAACTCGATAGCACCAAGCGCTATAGAGTCCCGGCTACTATACTATCGATAGTACCAAGCGCTTGGTGCTATCGAGTTTTCCGCCGTTAGATATACTCCTTTGACCATTTCCACCCGTTAGATCATACTATTCAACCAACCACCCACTCAACCCTAGCGGACCACTATCATCCTAACCGAACATCCCTTCATCCAAGAGCCGAAAACCTAATAGCACCAATGACTTGGTGCTATTAATAGTATTTTAACCTAATTATATATATATATATATATATATATATATATATATATATATATATATATATATATAGACTAGCCCAAATTTAAATGGACCTATATTTTGTGAATATCAATTATTAGATTAAGATTCTAATTTTTTTTTTAATTTTCTTTCAACCTTTCACCCAATAGTAGGGCTGACAATCCAACTTACTGTTCAATCAACAAGCCGAACGCGAGCTGAACTTTTTAGTTTGATATTTTAACAAGCCAGCTCGTGTTCGACTCATTTAATAAATGAACGAATATTAGTCAGCCCAAGCTCGCTCGTGTTCTGCTCGTTAACAGCCCTAGTTCCCACTGCCTATGTATGCATTGGGTCAAATTTACAAATAGCTCCTGCATTAACCCAACATTACCATTTAATCCTAAACTTTTTATCTAAAAATATCAATCTTGATTATTTTTTTTTTTGGTTACATACTGCAATTTAGTTTTGTTAGTCAAAAAAAATCTCAATATTTTTATAAAACTATCATACTCAGACAGCACGCACTTTTCATATAAGAAAAAATGAGATTTATTTTTACTGTCACAAATTAATGAAATTGCAATATGTGAGAATAGAATAATCTAGGCTATAGTATTTATCCAAAAAATTAGGAACCAGGTGAAAGGAATATCCATAAATTTTATCCTTTTCGATTCGCTAAACATTCGTCCACGACATGGACCACAAAAATAAAAAAAGACTAAATTTAAATAATTATAAAAGTTCTTTTTTGTGTTCGGCAGAATTGTAAGCAATAAAATATATAATTTGCTTCTAAAGCCCTTAATCCTTTGGTGCTTCCACACGTTGTATTTGATGATGAGGCATCCGAATCGACGATCGACATCGTTAAATATGATCTACGTCTCACGAACTTTTCGTAGAAACTAAATTTTATAATTTTTCAGTATTATTTACCTACTCTTCAACTAGTCTCTCAATATGAACGAGTTGCAACTAGGGGTGTCAACGAGCCAAACACGAGCGAGCTGGGGTCGGCTCGTGTTCGGCTCGTTTCATAAACGAGCCGAACACGAGCTGGCTCGTTTAAGTATCGAGCCGAACACGAGCTGGCTCAGAAACAATAAGTTAAATGATTTAGAAAGAATATATATATAGAAAATAAATTTATGAGATCTTATCCATTAGACTTTGATCTAATGGTTGAAACTTTACATATAAATTAGATTTTTATAATTGAGTTGGGCTTTAATTTAGGTTGGGCTAAAAATTAAATAATAAAAAAATGACCAATTTGCATAAAAAATTCACAAATTTTGAGCTTTTGCAAAACTGGGCCGTCTTTTTTGATTTTGCAGATTAAGTTCGGATTTTCAGCAAACTAACCAAAATATCTTTATTACTTTTTCTCTCGTTCTTTTTTTTTTCTTTCTCCCCGAAGAAGGCTCCGGAGGCGGAGGCGGAAACAGTCCGCCTCGCATCGGCCCTTTATGCCCTCGCCCTCGCCCTCGCCCTCGCCCTCGCCCTCGCCCGCGCACCCCCCGCCTTCTTCGCCTCCGACCCTGCCGAGGCCGCGCCGCGACTCTTCATTTTTTTTTTCCCTCTCCGACCCTCCTCCATCGCCTCCGCAGCCCTCCGCGACGATAGCGAGAACGGTATCGCATCTTCTTCCTCAGCCTTCGCCCTACACCTCGGCCTTCGCCAAACCCACTTCTGAGAACCCGCCATCCCCACCGCCGCCGCCGGCGACGAAGAGGAAGTACTTCTCGGGGCCGAGAAGCACACCGGCGAGGGAAGGGGAGAAATAGTTACAATCCGCGCGGCGAGGGCGGTGGCTGCGATAGAGGGCAAGGAAAAGGTCGTGACAAAAAAATATTACAAAGAGAAAAAAAATAAAAAAATAAAAAAAATAAAATATTTAAAATTACAAAAGAGAAAAAAATATAAAAAATAAAAAATAAAAAATAAAAAAATATTTTTTTCTACAGGAAAGATAAAAAATCATAGAAGAAGAAAAAAAAGATGAAATTGCACTGTTAAAATAAAGTTACACTATTTTAAAAGAAAATTTTGAACTGTTTTAAATAAAAATTATACTCTTTGAGACAGAAATTACACTTTTTGTGAAGAGAGTTGCACTCTTTAAGCTAAAATTGTACTATTTGAATGAAATTTATACTATTTCTCTTTCTCTTTCTCTTCTTCCTCTAATTTACACCATTTCTCTTTATCTTCCTCTTCTTCCTCCTCCTTCTTCCCCTCCACTTTTCCGTCGACCGCACCACCATCCTGATCGCGCACCGCCTCTCCACAGTGCGTCCTCTTCCTCTGCCGCCGCCATCCCGTCCATCGGCGCCGAGGCGTCCGACGCGCTGGCTCGCGACAGGGACGAGGCCGAGTACTGCGCGCCTGCGGCGGCGGCGGCGGCGCCCGGGAGGAAGGACGATGATGAGCGTAATCCCGGGGTGCTCGGCCATGCGGCAGGCGTAGGCGGGCGCCTCGCGGTCGTCTCCGGCCACGTGTCCGAGCCCGCGCGCGTTCGCTCCGGTCGAGTCCCCCCACACCCAACTCTCTATTTAATCCGATTCGTCCTATTTCCATTCCCCACTCTCTCTCTCTACCTCTAATAATTCTCACAATTAATTAATAAAAATAAAAAAATTAATTAACTTATTTGCCAAATTAGCTCTCGCCTACGTCTGGCGCATGGCCGAGCACCCCGGGATCACGCTCACAGTCGTCCGCTTCCTCCCTGGCGCCGCCGCCGCCGCCGCAGGCGCGTAGTACTCGGCCTCGTCCCTGTCGCGAGCCAGCGCGTCAGACGCCTCGGTGCCGATGGCCGGGGCGGCGGCGGCGGAGGAAGAGGACGCACGGTGGAGAGGCGGTGCGCGATCAGGATGGTGGTGCCTCCGGCGGAAAAGTAGAGGGGAAGGAGGAGGAGGAAGAAGAGGAAGAGAAAGAAATTGTGTAAATTAGAAGAAGAAGAGGAAGAGAAGAAGAAAAAGTGCAAATTCTACCCAAATAATACAACTTGGCCTAAAGAGTGCAACTCTCTTATCAAAGAGTGTAATTTCTGTCTCAAAGAGTGTAATTTTTATTAAAAACAGTGTAATTTTTTTTAAAATAATATAACTTTATTTTAACATTGCAATTTCATTTTCTGTTTCTTTTTTTATGAACTTTTGTCTTTCATGTAGGAAATTTTTTTTTATTTATATTTTTTTCTCTTTATAATTTTTTGGTCACGACTTCTCCCTTGCCCTCTATCGCAGCCACCGCCCTCGCCGAATTGTAACTATTTCCCCCATCGCCTGTGTGCTTCTCGGTCCCGAGAAGCACTTTCTTTTCGTCGCCGGCAGCGGCGGTGGAGACGGCGGGTTCCCAGAAGTGGGTTTGGCGAAGGCCGATGTGTAGAGCGAAGGCGGAGGAAGAAGACGCGGTACCGTCCTCGCTATCGTCACGGAGGACTGCGCGGTGGAGGAGGGTCAGAGAGGGAAAAAAAAAAAAGAGTCGCGACGCGGCCTCTGCGGGGTCGGAGGCGAGGAAGGCGGGTGCGCGGGCGAGGGCGAGGGCATAAGGGGCAGACGCGAGGCGAGCTATTTCCGCCTCCGCCTCCGCTGCCTTCTTCGGGGAGAGAGAAAAAAAGAGGAGAGAGAAAAAATAATAAGGGTATTTTGGTCAGTTTGCTGAAAATCTGGACCGAATCTGTAAAATCGAAAAAAGCGGTCCAGTTTTACAAAAGCTCAAAATTTGTGAATTTTTTATGCAAATTAGCCTAAAAAATTATATTTATATATATATATAAATTATATAAATATTAAAATATATATTCGAGCTGTTATCGAGTCGAACACGAGCGAGCTGACCCTAGCTCGTGTTCGGCTCGATTATTAAACGAGCTGAAAAATTCAGCTCGTGTTCGGCTCGTTTACTAAACGAGCGGATCGATCTCGACCTCATTTCGAACCGAACACGAGCTGGCTCGCGAACAACGAGCTGGCTCGCGAACAACGAGCTGGATTGCCGCCCCTAGTTGCAACGACATATATAAGGTGTATTTAAAATCACTTGATTATTAGGTAAATAATAAAAAAAAATTCAAAAATTAGTTTTTATAAAGTTTACGAGATGCAGATGATGTTTAACGGTGTCAATCGTCGATTCAGAACCGCGTTATCATAAAACGACATGTTTGATTCTTCTAAAAGTATTCTAGCTCAATTCCGTAATCATATCTCTACTTTTTGTTGTAACACAACATTTGCTTCTTCTTTTTTTTCTTTTTTTTTAAATATTTTTTTTGCTTTGTGCCAAACCAAACATTTAAGCTAAAAGTGCTTCTACGAAAAGCAGGAGCGAATATTCTGAGACGTACGCAACCTTATCCACAATTGCTACGCTCCCACCACCAATGCTAATCCACTGCTACGCACTCCCGCTACCTCACACCTCACCACCGATCCTACGCAGCGCCGTAATTGGAAAGTCGGCGCCGAGTTCCGCGTATAAACGGAAGAATACGGCGCCGACTACACGGGCTCGAAGGGATTATTATTATAGTGGTTGTAAGAATATTAATGTGGTACTGTGTGGTGCGAGGAGAAGGGCGAGGTACGAGGAAGAGGATGGAGGAGGAGGAGGAGGAGAAGAAGAGTACGGGCACAATGACGAGATCGCGCTGCTCGAATCTTACAGCGAGTCGGCGAGGGACGAGGCGCTGCTGGTCACTGCCGCCGTTGACGGCGACGATGAAGTGGTGCTCGTCTTTAAGGTGCATATACTCATCATCATCGATCTCTTTTTATATCTCTCTCTTTTTGGCTATTGAAGCGCGTGTATGTATATATATATATATAATATATAAGAGATGCTTGAAATTAAAAATAATATATATATAAGAGATGCTCTTAATAGCACAGTAGTCCTGCTATATATATATATATATATATATATATATATATATATATATATATATATATATATATATATATATATATATATATATATATATAGAGCTAGTCTCCTATACTATCTATAGTATCGGGGCTCCGGTACTATAGTCGCTTTTTCGATCTTAGGGTGTTCAAATTAACGATCCACACCGTTGAAACTGATCTAGGATATTTGAAGTTTTTAGGAATAAAATTTTATAATTTTTCGACGTAGTTTACTTTGTGATCAAACCGTTTCAAAATTGTCAAATTTCAATGGTTATTATGGCGAGTTTGTAGTTTAACGGTGGAGAAGAATCTAAATTTATTCAAATTTTGATAGAAAATACTTTAAACTACATAGATGAATGTCAACATCCTTGATCTTGAATTTGAAACTCCTATACTCATATTTTAAGAATTATTCAATTTTCACTGTTCATTTTGACATGATTTATTTACTAAGTAAACGATATCGAAAAAAACTAAAATTTTATTTCTAAGAACTTCACATACCCTAGATTAGTTTCAACGGTGTGGATCGTTGATTTGAACATCCTAAGATCGAAAAATCAACTATAGTACCGGAGCCCCGGTACTATAGATAGTATAGTAGCCTCATTCTATATATATATATATATATATATATATATATCGAGCTGAACAAGATATATATATATATATATATATATATATATCGAGCTGAACAAGAGTGGGCTCAGTCCAGCTCATGTTCCGCTCGATAAGATTTCGAGCTGAAAAATTCAGCTCGTGTTCGATTCATTTATTAAACGAGCGATAAATCTCGAGGTAATTTTGAGCTAGCTAACGAACAACGAGCTAGATTGCCGGCCCTAGTCGTATTTGAATCTGCATATAGTTAAAATTATAGTATAGTTGCAACCGCGTGCAGCTAAACAACCCCATAATGCTCAAAATTAGTAATGAATTCGACGGCGACAGGGGTTCTCGTCGTGCTTGAGCTCCAGAACTGCGGCGGACCCGTCGAAAAGCGTGCTGCCGGCGAGGGCAGTTATACAGTCCATAGATGTTGTCAGGGGGCCATTTGATCCAAACAACATTCAGTACTTGGAGAAGGGCTTGACATGGGAAGCTTTCAGGAGCCGACTGCAGCAACCCAAAAAGTTGTAGATCCTTCTTTTTTTCTTCTCTTCCTCATCTTTCCTCTTTTCTTCTTCTTTTCTTAATCTTTGTCATTTGAAGTTGTAGTACGTTCAAGCGAGAAGTAAAAGAATTAACAAAACTAACTATTTTGATCTCTCTCTCTCTCTCTCTCTCTCTTTTTAAGGTATGAAGCACCGATTGGGTCGGAGTAAGTTTTAAGAAGAAAAATATACAAAGGCCTCTTGAACTTTTATTTAATTTTGACAATTATATCTCTTAAACTTTATCAACTAGTTTAACGGAGTCCATCTCCTAAACAGATGTTACTAATTATACGGTCGTTCTGATTACTTGATTTGCTTGTAATCTTGTAAAACTTTAAAACACAATCTATTTCTTCTGTTCTAACGCCGGAAAGAATCAAAATAAATCGAAGATAGAATCATAGTTAGAAGAAGTAAAATGGATTCTATTGCATTTTGAAGTTTTAGAAAATCATGTGCAAGACATGCGATCAAAACCACTGCTCAATTAGTAACTTCTTTAGAGGGTAGGGGCCTATTAAACTATTGGATATTATTTAAAATATGTATTAGCCAAAATTAGAAGTTTAGGAATCCATTTGCAAAAGTGTTAAGAGTTTAGGCAGCTTTTGAACATTTTTCCCAAATTTTTATTAGGTAAAACCATATAGAATTTGCCTAAACTATAAACTATTTTGAATCTACCACCCGACCTTTCAAAAATTTGATTTCACTACCCAAATTTTTAATTTGTTTGATTTGAGTCGGTCATAGCATTTAACTTCAAAATTTAAGCTAATTTCTTACTTTAATGAATTTATAGTTGCGAGAGTTATATAAAGTACACTAACTAAATCTGTAAAGATAAACAACGTCATTCAAATTTTGAAGTCAAAGTGCTATTGACTGACTCAAATCAAACAAATTGAAAGATTGGATAATAAAATTAAAATTTTAAAAAGTTTGGTAGTCAATTCAAAATTATCTATAATTCAGATAAGTTATGTACGTTTTTACCTTTTTAACATATCTGTGGGGGTTTGCAATCTTAACTATGACATGCGAATCTGCTAGCAGAAGTTTGAATCCAAAGCTTTTGCTTCCAGCTTTTTAGCCAAAAGCTGTTGGGCAGATTTTGATGAAAGAACATTTATAAAAAAAATCACTTCTACTGAAACTCCAGCCATAAGCTAAACTATTCCTCAGCTTAACACAAGCAAGTTTCGAGAAGTTCAATCTAATACTAATTTTCATATGGCACCCAAACTGGTGAAGCATCATATTTAACTTCTTTTCAGTAAAGATTTCTGCTATAATAGATATCTATCAAAAGAATAGCTGAAGAGGTAAAGCTAGTTTTGTAAAATTAGCAGATCACTTGGCTAATCGCCACGAACTATCGTAACTACAACACTTTACTCAGAACAGCATAAACAAGCTTCAGGTATGAAGAATAATTGAATGGACGATCATCAACAAAAGAGAGAAGCAAAACGGAAAAGTGTAGTTCACAGCTCATATAGTCGATAAGAAAAAAAAAAAAAAAAAAAAACGAATGAATGACGGCATCATATAGTCTTTCAAGTGCAAAGGAATGAGGAAATGTATGCACCAGCCCATAAATACCTTCTGTACTTACTGTGAAAAATGTTGTATAAGATTAACTTTTATGTCCTTGTCTGATGACTTATTTCCAAGCCACGGAGTCGATCTCATTCCTCGCCGATTTGTAGAGCTCGAGCTTCTTAGCTATCCCATCCCTCTTCTCCATCAAAGCTGGGTCCTCATCTAGCATCGCGCTAAGCTGCTTTTTCTGCAGAGTGGAACAAAAAGGAATAAATTAATGCACTTGTGTTAGCATGTAATTGGGACCAGAGAGCTTGTGCTGCAATGGTTTCAGCTAAGCAGCCTTTTCTTGCTTTTTCCCTGGAGCCTGATTTCTTTAGTATAATATGATTTGCACTTTACTATGCTGCGGGTTACAAATGTAGTACTTCGCTACTTTTTAAACTGTAAGTCGTATGATTAAAAAGAAACTACCGGAGATAAAATGCTACACTTCGAACTACAGGGTAACAAACTACAAATACGCATCAGCACTATAATAGAGAAGGGCTTTCTGATGTTTTCCCTAAAAAGAATCGAATTCTTTATTCACTAACAATTCTTACCAAATGAATATGTAACTGAATAATCATTACTAAATGGATCATCTAACAGCTAGTCCTGTTTGATAGTCTTGCATGAACTCCGACAGATTTTTTTTTTTTTTTTCCCCCCCCTCGAGAGATGGTTTTAAATTTGACTCGTAAGTACAAGCAACTAGATTTCCATGATCAGTCTTAAGCATCCAAAAGTAGCGTACTGAATAATACGTACCTCTCTGCCCCCCACTTGGGCATAAAAATAGTTAAGCAAATTGCGCTTTGCCTCTCGGACTTGGCAATGGACAACGGCCTTGGGAATAGTATTCCTCAATGTGTCACATATCATACCAATGTAAGCAGACACATTTGATCCTGAAATAGTAATGAAGAAAATATCACAATATTGCAATACGATACATACCGTCAGAGAAATTTAGGGTACATCTGCCAAAACCATCGACTAACATGTATCCGAGAAACATCTGAATTTTCATGCATGGCTTCTGAAGCTTAATTTCTTACATAAATACCCCTCTACATGCAAACGTGCTTCTCGTGTAAATTCATATTTTACAAGAGTACATATGTAAATAGATGATTTTGCAGGGATATATATGCAAAGACTCACAACAACAACAACAACAACAACAACAAAGGAATAAGTGAAGAAAAGAATGATATTGTCATCCTTAAGACCTCTCACATCATCTTTTAACATTTAAAGTTGAAAATTGATCTAACACATGGCTGTACAAGCTATAGAAATGCTGGCTCACCTATTCTTCGAAGGTGGTTCTCATTATATCTGTCGATGGCCGGGGCTGTATTGTTTGGACCTTTGTTATCTGGTTCTGTAGGAAGTTTCCGGAAGAACTCCACTGTGAGGTAGCTGGCTTCCATTTCAACTAGACGGAGAACTGTTTTCCGACCCTCATCACGGAATCTTTCTAAGGCTTCGTTTGCAGCAGCTGCTATGTCAGCTTGAAGAGAAGGGAAACGCTTCAATTCCTGAGTAAAACAAGTGCATCATTACAAAGGATAATAGGAATTCAATGCATTATTACCAGATTTTACATACAATATAAATTACTTGTATGATTCATGATATCTTTCACTGTTATGTGGTGTTTATGATTTATCTGATGCTAGAAATGCTACACACTTTTGGGGTCTCTGCATCTATTGTTCATCCAATCATGATGTAGCAACAAGTTAACATGCACAACATTCTAAGGTCAACCAACATGAACAAAGATAACTAACCGTATCTCTAGTTATCACCTGAAATAAGAGCTACCACAAAACAGTTTATGAACCACGTCAAATTTTAAATATCAATAACACTTCAATGCACAAGATAGAAAAAAATCTACTGTAAAATCATCTGAAATCTACTATTTTCCAAAGAATTTGCTAACCTCTGTTTCTCCAATAGATTTCCGTACAAGTTCTTTCAAGACAAAATGTACCTGGAAGAAATAAAATAAAGAAACTAAGAATTTAAAGATGGTCAATAGAAACCAAAATTGTCTCCTCAAACTTGAGTAACACAATAAAATATGACCCTAATTAATTAAAGAAACTAATATTGCAATAAAAATTATCTTAGAAAGAATGACAGTGGTGAAGAAATGCATACAGCATCAACTGAGGCTTCGGCTGGGCCCTTAAAATAGCTGAGAGAGCTATCTATAAGCCTTCTGTAACCTTGCTCGGGAGCAATCAAGTGGGGCTGATAACCATCTGCCTCGGAGATGACTTTCCGAACATTTTGCAGAGAAAGATGCCTATCAAATGGAAGCTTTTTCAAAGCTGCTGGCAACTGGTTGTCGAATACCCCATATATACGATCTCCACCTGGTCGCCTAATGCAATAACATAACAAGTATATGGGTCAATTATTGGAAAATCTATGAAGATAATGTCAAAAAATTAACAAGCTGCCACCTTTTGACACATTAACTTTAAAGTATAATTTTTCTAATACTCAGAAACCCATAAATTTAGTTAATTTGTCTGTACATATAAAAAAGTTTGGCTCGAGTACAATCTATAATCATTATGAAAAAAGAATTAATAATATGTAAATATCTAAGTCCTACGGTACCAAATTTGCTGAAGTTTATTCTGAGTATTTAGTATACTATTAAATGGCTTGGTAATTAACAAGTACATTTATGTAAAATGAACTCAATTAAAAGGCTAAGGAGAGTTCCATTGACAAAGTTGATGACAACAAACCATTTAAATATAATGGAAGGATAAAGGGATCTTACTTTTATTTATTTCATTATAATACGAAAGCAAAGTGCATAAAACTAATTATTCAAACTGGTGAAAATATTAAAGTTTTATAGGTATATTGTCACCTGTCTAACAATATCATAATCAGATAGATAGCGCACTAACTTAAGAATCAATGACATTAGATTTTGTCGATTTAATGACATTTAGATTTTGTCTTCAAGCTGATGCACCTCTAGAAAGGCACCAAAATCCTAACAAAAACAAAAATCCAATATGGGGCTTCCAACGAAACCTACAAGGCTAATTAATTATAGGATAGAAATATCCAACTCAGTTGTTTCTTTGTCTTAAGCAGAGCAAGTCTCCTTAAGATTCTCCGCACATAAAGGAGTTTCACTAATGGAGAGTAGTAATAGTTTTTATTGCATGGAGTAGTACATCTCTGCCACAACAAACAAGCTGGTAAGCCAAATACAACACAATCTCATAAACAAAGTGCATGTGAAGAACCCCATGAGTTTCAGATTTCCTGCCAATCTTTTCCAGATGCAGCAAAGTATAAAAACTTCCAATAACTAGAGTCAAAAAGATTGTCTGCAGGAGATTCAATCTATTTTATTGACTTTTTACCCGCTCATCAAAATAAAGGTTCATAATCCTCAAATATTCTAGAGAATCAGCTTGAAAATGAGCATAGTACAATAACTTACCCTCCATCCAAATGCTCCTTAAAGATACGGTCAAAAGCACGGCACATGTCTAATATTGTGTAAAGCTGTGCCTGTAGAATATCAAAGCAAAAAAGTAAAGCGTAACATACAGAACAAAATTTTAAAAAAACAAAGAAAAAGATGAACATGCTCTTGAGATTACCCCTGCATCGCCTCCGATTGGCCTTCCCAACCGATCCAACTCGGCCTCAAGTTCATCAATCGTTTTGTTAATTAATGCTATTATGCTGGGTATTCTTGCTCTGATTACAGCTTCTAAATGCTGAAACAGCAATGGAAGAAGAATACTCAAAATTTCAGCAAATTTAAAATTTTGCAGGAGAAAGTGGAGCAAAAAACAAAGAATATATACATGTAGACTCTTGAAAATTCGTGGGGGTGAGTGCACCAAAACTTTGAATTTTCATGTATGCCCTTCAAACCCTAATTTGTTGCATATATACCCTTGTACTTACAAACTGTCCCTCTTTAAAAAACTCTATTACGAAACCAATTTTCCCCCATGAATTTGATGATTTCCTATCTTAAGATAAGGATTAATGGATTTTTTGTTAAAAACGCACATTCACGTGTTCATATGAAAAATTAATACTTCACAGGGTTACACATAATAGAGAAGTTTGCAGGGATACATATGTAGAAATCACCCCCAAACCCCCACAAGAAAAAAAAAAAGAAAAAAAATGGAAGCTCTTTGACCTTTGACAGAAGCTTAGCGAGATACTCTGAACCCATTTTATGAGCCAAGTGTCCATAATCAGGGCTATTTGCAAAATACTCCTGCTCTTTTCGTCGTGCAGCAAGCATGTCAACATTCTTATTGATATCAGCTTGTGAGCGGTTCACAATTCCAACCCAAGGATGTTGAAGACGATACGATCTTCCCTCCAAAACCTAATTGAAGTTTATGAAAATAAAATTTATCAGATACCTAATATAATGCTCTATGGAATAGGAAACTATGCTTGCATCTGGTGCAGCATTGTCACTCATGCACCCACCTGTGATCTACCATACATCCCATCTCATACTTTAATCCCCACACTCACTGACTTAGAAGTTAGAACCTTTTCTTGGTTTTACCTTTTTCCTTTCGGATGGTTGGATTGAAAAGTATGAAATTGGATGGTGAATAGAACACTGGATGGTGCATGGGCTAACGTGGCGTGCCTGATACAGGCAATAAGTTCTACATAAGATACACAGGTGCGGAAATACAAATAGTAACCTACATCCTGAGCATTAGTGCCCTTGTCCATCAAATCAAGTTTCGTCAGGACCCCAAATGTCCTCTCACCTAAAAAGAAATATAAAAAAAAAATATTAGCAAGAAAGAGTAAAAAGCATAAGAAAAGTCCTTGAATCTGCATCCAAAACAGAATGTAGCTAAAACTTGTTAGCTGGGACAAATATTAGATGGTATAATAATCATAAAGAGTAAGACCTCCAGGATCAACATCCCTTGCAAGCTTTATAGCATCTGACGTAGCTATATCTTGATTAGCAGGGGAAATGGCCAGTATGATGGAATTGGGCTACAGATTGGAAAAAAGAAGGAAAAAAAAAGGCATTTAGAAAACAATTGAACTTCTTTGGCTAGATAATTTGATGGTAAATATACAATTATGAACAACTAAAAGAACAGAAACAATGCTGTCATTTATTTACAATTAAATCAAGAGAAAATAGATGAGAAGACAGATAATTTGTTTGTACCTTTTCAACATATAACCGCACCATATTTTCAATGTCTTGAACAATTGATTCAGGCTGTCCATCTGCAGAGGTAAAGCTGAATAATTAACAATCAGAAAAGAAAGAATTTAAGCTAGAACACTGTGAGGCCCTTCAAAATTACCTACAGCAACCTTCGTCAGCCCAGGAAGATCAATGAGTGTTAAATTAACAACTGCCAAATACAAAAAAGTGGCATGTAAATAAATGTAACCTGAGGAGAAAGATAGTGAATATGTGTAGTTTAAGAATTATCAGACCATATGTCTAAACAAGTACATCCAAGAACTATGCATATAATGACTGCCAAAACGAGTAGCTTCTCATGCTTGACTATATTCTAGTAGCTTGCAAAAGGGACAGTTTTGGATGTTCTAATATTATTATTATGTTGAAACAGGATAAGAGTTACAAACTGAATCAACTTAGCATTATGATGGGCTCTCATTCTCCTGGAGGACATCAGAACTGTAAAACCAGGATATCGGAAAGAGAGAAAAATTCATCAATACATAATAAATAATTAATATTTGCAGGTATCACATACAGTATACCTACAAGTCATCGGTGTAAAACATGGCACCTTAAAAATTCTAAAGTTCACAAACATGCCAAAGTCTTTCAACTCAACCTGTCTAACTAAAATTCAGTCCAGACAGTCCCCTATAATATGAGCCTTCTACTGATTCATTTAGCTTATAGCGAGTGACAATAGCAACCAACCAAATCTGGCCAGAACTGATTAAAACTGTGCAGAACTCCACAGAATTGGAAACCATTTAAACAAAGCCAGCAAAATGAAAACCCCCAAAAATGGATGAACTGTAGAAGCATTTAAGCAGGAAAGTAACCACTTTATAATTAACTTCTGCTGAAACTTTCAGCCGACGCATTTCAGTTGGCCAACTCTCCAAACCTTGAGGCACGTCCAATGACCAGAACTCAACCTTATAAAACTTTGGTTTCTTTTGGTAAATTATGCAGAGTGAAAGACTTGCCAATGAACATAAGAAAAAATAAATCAGTGGTCATCACATTTCTGAAGAAAATAACCAGAGATGGCAAAAATCTAGAAACAACACTTATAGGCCAATCACATAGGAAATAAATTAATGTAGTTTTTATTATTGAATCTATTTCATATCCTCACATTTCATTACACATTATGTTAATCTGCTTTGCGAATACATATTTTCAATCTAGTTGATTCTGTGTAATTTATATTGCCAGTAGTACACTAAGAGAATCAAATTATGTTAAAGCTGACATAGGTAATAAAGTGATTTCCTCGTAAACTTAGAGTAAGGGAACCAAACAGACAAAATTCAAGGTACTTGGAAAATTGACATATGAAGAGGCTATTTGGCATGAGACTTTAAGCGATTACCGTATAATGTAAATATGAATACTTACCATGTGGCGAGTATATGCTCAAGTGAATGGGAATATTCGATATGTGCTTTGTTTTCCCAGTTATGCGATCTGTCTCGTCTTGAATCTCCTTCCTAACAGCAGCTGCATTGACATACAAGGTTCAATACATAAATCAACAACCATCGCCCCAAAGAAAAATGAGATAGAATAAACATCATTAGAACTTATAAAGTGTACAATATTCAAGCATTTGCGGGAAAAAAAAAATCATCAATATTAAGATGAGTGAACTATCTATTTGGAAGAAGAGTTCTGCTCTCTCTTTCTCAATCTATCATAGAGCATAAGTTCCCTATGGTCTCCCCACCGAATTGTTATTTATCTAGTTTGCTCCATCCGCAGTAAACTTGGCACCTTCCATCCTTCTTCTTGCAATTTTACGTCATATTGTTATTTAACTTGTGAATGAATATTTTGCACATTTGCAGAGTATATATACATATTGACCTATACAAAATCATCAAAAATTTCTATGAAGTCCTACCACTATCCAGAAACTTCATTAGATCTGGACAACATCATATCAAATTAAAATAGCATCATACCAGATTTATGTAAAATCATATTTCTAGACAGGCTTATATTAGGTTCAGAAAAATCATATTACAACTAAAAGAATATAAAATTCCTACAGATTTAGGCCAAATGAAAAAAAGACCAGTAAGTTATTAGAGATCTCTATACATTTATTAACGGTATACAGCAATCAACTAGTTAGCAAAATTTATATAACAGTCCTTATTACGTTGGGTCTTGGTTGCAAAACAACATGAAGAAAGGCGTTCCCTCCTTCCTATCCTAGCAAGTTGATGAGAATCTTAATATTGTGAATTAGCAAGTAAGAAGCTAAAAAGTTCGCTAAGAAGAAAATAATATAGTATGGATCATCATGGTAGCATGAAACCAGTTGTCCTGTAATAAAGCAAGAGATTATTTAGTTCAATATTTACTACCTTATGGTTTAGTCTTCCTTGGTCTAACTATATGGTTATTCTAAGAAACGAGGGTCATTTGTTTCTGATAATAACTGCAAGTCCCATCAAAGAAAATTCATCATACCAGAGGTTCCTCTTCTCAACAGCGATTCTTTAGACAAACTTAGCCAAAACGCTTTTTGACTAATTATGTAATTTATGCCTATTAGTTTGTCACAAGACATGCCAACAATAAAAGTGTCATCCAAGGGGCATTTATATTTTGCAGGTTAGTGAATGTGTTTAATCTTCTCAATCATCTATATTAACAGACAAAACCCATGTCACCCAATAAAGCTTGTCATACGGCCACATTGAAGTTGTTTTCCTGCTCAAATATGTTCCTCTTTCATCTGCTTCTCTACATTCTTCCATGTGAAGTGGTTACCCAATATAATTATCAAGTAAATTCACTACTGAGTGGTCTAATAGTTTCAACTTCACATATCCTTCTTTTTATAGAGCAAGAACCAAAAATGACTCTAAATCCACTATCAAAGCAAGTAAGAAGTAATTAGCATCTTTGGCATTAACACATATTTTGGACTAGTAATTAGTCTGAAAATAACTATTATTCCGCAACAAGTCCACTCATTCCTTGCAAGCAAGAGAAGCCATCAGCAACTTAATACAAACAAAGCAAACTTAACCAATAAGATCGCATATTCTCTCGAATAAAGGAAGCCCCTTGATATAAAATTCATTTTCTTCAGGGTTATATCCTTGTTTTCCTTTGTAAGTTAGTTAAAAGCTAGGAGTTGCCCAAAGAACTCAATAATTGAGCCCAAGAATTTGTGGATCCGCAATATTACGATTTACCGTCGTTAAACAATATGCTGACAAGAACTATGCTATTTACAATATGGTTAAATCAACTATATTACCGCAATATAGCTGCAAGTTCTATGAGAGGGGACATTGCATATTACTAACAAGTTATTCATGAATTATGGCAAAAAAAAAGTAATTTATTACTCAACTTTGAATGGATATAAAAGTGGAACCTATCTACCACCAAACCTAGAGCACCTAAACAATAGTTGTGTTATAATAGCTTCTAGAAAGTGATATCCTACCAACTTACCTATCTTGCCTTCTGATTTCATATTGGAAGGACATTCTAATGAAAAGCAAAATATGACAGCTGAGACCTTAATTAAAATGGAGTTATTATTCATGTTACAAGGAAAATGCGTTGATGCACTCAGCTGTGCACCACATTCTTATTGTGATAAATCAAATAAATGAAGCAGATTATGGGATTTTAAAAAAAAATGCAAATGAACAGATCTTGCCCTTACCAAAATCACTAAACTTCTTCCTCGGAGCGTGAAGGAACTCTGCATACTCCTGCCCTCCTTCTGTTTTGTGCAGTTGCAACACCAGTGGCCTCCTCGTCACAATTCCTATCATCCATTCCAAATCAATGCTTGATCCCAAGATCTCAAACCAATATATTCAGATAATAAACCCAATACACACCAAAGCCAAATAAAATAAAATGGTAAGAATGTATGATGACCCTCTCAAGCGTAGGCCATTTTGAAATAGAACCTCCAACGTAGTAAGTTTTTGATTGACACCACCTTTAATAGTTTTGATTTGAAAACATTGAATCAGTTAATCATTAAAATTAACTGTTTTCTTAGATCAACTATTAAAAGTCCGCAATCCTATCAGCTAAAAAAGCATTTTGGAAACCATTGGATTAAAAAAAAAAAAAAAAAAAAACCATATTAATTGGTTAAAACAGCTTAAACCAAAAGAATCAAACAGTTGAGGAAATCTATTGTAAAATGGCCCACACCTGAGAGGATCCCTTTATAGTTTTACCCAAAAAACAAAACCCTAAAACCAGATCAAGCATTTTTGCATCCACATTACCAGATCCTCGAGGCAAGAAGTCCCTCCCGACGATGCTCTCCAACACGGACGATTTCCCCGAACTCTGCGAAAGGATCGATTCAAACCATTAGACGAATCCACGAAACGGATAGATCGGGAGGCCATTAGGAGGGGTTTCGAATCATACCTGGCCTCCGACGACGGCGACGGAGGGGAGCGCCTCCCAGAGGGAGGAGCCCTCGCCGCCATGGTCGCCCAGGACGGTGCACGCCCTCTGGATCCGGTTCACGAGCCCGATGAGGCTCTCCATGGTCGCCATTGCCGAGTAGGAGGAGGAGAATGAGATTGCGATCGATCGGGGACGACGACGAAGAGGAAGCGGAGGAGGAGATGGGGTGGGATCGAGATCGAGATCGAGATCGAGAGAGAGAGAGAACGAGGGAGGAAAATAAAATAAAATAAAAAAGAAAAAAAACGAAAACAAAAACAAAAATATAACGGTTGGGGGGTCGATCGCCAAATTGGTGCGGACGCCGTGTCGCTTTACACGTGCGAAAAGGTTATTATTATTTTTTCTTATTTGTCCTTAGACTTATAGTCCCATAATATTTTGATCCTCAATTTTTCACTTATTAAAATTTTCTGATTTAAACTTTAGGTTCTGATAATTATGTTTTAAGATCTAATTTTTTAAATTAAATACTAATATTCTGTTGATGTGATAGTATTGTATTATTTTAGTTATTATAGAAAATTTGATCTAGAAATTACAATAACATAAAGTTAGGTTGTTATTATTGTTTGTCTATAAAGTACTGTTTAAGTCATGCTACTGAAAAAGAAATTATTTTAAGATTTTTTTTCCACTAGTTGCAGAATGCAAATCTATTTAATAATATATTGTCTGCACAGTATCACTTGAAAAAGTATCATATTAGAATCTTTTCAATAGATGTTGGATATAACGTTATTTGATGAAGTGTTGTTTGAATAATTCTGCTAAAAGAAGCATTGCATTAAAATGTTCAAAATAATTATTAGGTTGTAGCGCTATTTAATAAAGTGTCTAAGTAGCGCTGCTACTGGAAACGATACATTAAAAATACTTCAATAATTTCTTTAGAAGAAGCTGCTGCTGCTGAAAGATGAAGCAAAAGTAGGGTATGATAAATGAATGTTATGCTTGTAAAGGTAAAATTGAATGAAGAACCCTCAAATATAGGCAGCTTTGAGATGGCACCCTCGACTTTCATTTTATTGATTTGAAACTCCCTAACTGTTCTAGTGACTTTAATGGAAAAAAATTACAAATATTATCAAATTCATTAACAAATTTATCAAATTTAACGATTTTTATTACTTTTAGCGAATATAATTGAAATGATTAACGATTACTAGGTAATAGAACCACAAATTTTAACAATTTTTTCAACTAAACTAACTGGAATAATTCTATTTCCAAAAAAATCAAAAGTTAAGGGAGCCTCAATTAAGAAATAAATAAATAAATGAAGTGGAGGGGCCTATTCTAAAATACTCTACAGTTGAGGGGGTCTCCATACAATTTTACCTTCAGCAAATTAACAATTAAGCTGATTGAATTTGCAATTAAAGGTTACAGGCCTTTTTTAAAATAGGGTTAAATATAAACTCTTATTAGTGCCTGGTCAAAATGGCTTGTAAAACAGCATGAGCTTTTAAAACTCGCAAGCAAAGGTATCAGTTAGGGATGTCAATGGGTATGGGTACCCGAAAAATTACCCGAACCCGAATCCGAACGGATCGGGTTTATCCGAACTAAATGGATATGCATTCGGGTATGGGTATAGAAAATAAAAACCCGACGGGTATGGATACGGGTATGAATTTGTATGTACCCGACCCGAACCCGAACCCGAACCCGAATAAATTATATATTTTTTATTTATTAATTTATTTAATATATAAAATACATAATGATTTTTATTCATTGGATCTTTATCCAATGGTACACTCAAAGGCTCAAAAGTTTTGATTTTACTATAATATATTTTCAAATATAGTACTTCGGGTTTGGGTTTCGAGTTCGGGTTCGGGTTTCGGATATTTGGTCGGGTCGGGTATGGGTATGAATTTTTAAAACCCGTCGGGTTCGGGTCGGGGTTCGGATTCAAATTTGGGGGTCGGGTTCGGATTTTTTAAAACCCGACCCAAACCCGACCCATTGACATCCCTAGTATCAGTGATCTCAAAATAACACTTCTGTATAAGTTCCAACGGATCAAATATGCCATTGCTGAGACGAACCAAATGCAACTATAAGCCTATTTGATCTTAATGTAGAGTGCGGTGTTGTTAGATAAAGTACTACTTATGCAGTGCTAGTGAAAGACGCACTATATTAAAATAGTCATGCTTTTCTATATGCGACAAAAAGTGAGCAATATCTTTAGGACAAGATTCATATGTGATTCCTGCATAGTATTTGCTTTATAAAGCAAATAAAGAATTACATTAGATTAAATTTCAATAAAAAACTTTAAATGGAGTTTCTAGTTAAAAACTAGGGATAACTTCAAATGCCACTCATGTGATTTCGTGCTCTCTCACTTTAGTGCCCTGTGGTTTAAAACGTATTACTTTAGTACCTTGTGGTTTGATTATTCTCTTTTTTTATTATAATTTTTTCGTTAAATTATACAGAAAAAACTTCAAATATCCCACCTATGGTTAATCAAATATTCACTTTACTATTCCGTAATTTTAACTTTCTCATTAATTTAACGAAAAAATTAACGAAAAAATAATAAAAAAAATTAACCAAACCACAGGGTACTAGAGTGATACGTTTTAAACCATATGGTACTAAAGTGAGAAAGCACGAAACCACATAGGTGGTATTTGAAGTTATCCCTAATGAAGTCCTTTGACTAGCTTTTAAGTACCTCCCTCTTCTCATTTTAAGCGCTAATGAGATGTGCAAGAGCGAAAAATTAGAGCAACACTCTCTGTGACAACAGCAGTAGTCAGTCTGAATGCAGCATCTTAAGTCGCAGATCCTCTTATGTGTTTTCACGCTAACACACTAACATAATGTGACACTCCAGATTAGAAAATAATCCCACATAGAATGGCCAAGGGCTTGGTGTGGGTATATAAGGCTAGATAGTCGAGACCTAATAACTGAGCTTAAATATTTTAGGCCAGTGAATTTGGCCTAATAAGTAACTGGATCTAGGGTACCCAATTAACGGAGCAGCTCGTTCAGTGATGGGTGGCCCCCTGGGAACTGGGTCATGACATTTACGATATCAAAGTCAGTTCACCAACCGAAAATGTGAGATGAACCTCTTTTGAGCTAAGATCTGAATGACAAGCTAAACCAGAGTAAGGGAATGTCTAAATGACAAGCTAAACTAGGATCAAAAAATAATAAGCTAAGTGAAAGAAGGGCAAAAGAGCATACCCTTTTGGGTTGAATTGATGAAAATATATAGTACAAGAGATAGGTCTACTATAGTAACATTGCCTACTATAGTAATACTACAACTAGGATTACATACCATATAATCCTACTCTATATATGATAATAATATACAGTATCCTAATATACCATAAGATACTAAATATATCGTAACATATACTAAATATATCGTAACATCCCCCCGCAAGCTAAGCATCCACTGGCCGGATGCGAAGATTGAGCCGCAAAGCCGAAAATCGAGAAGGTGACAAAGGCTTTGTGAAAATATCAGCAAGTTGCTTATCAGAAGAGATGTGAACCAATTCTAAATCACCAGACTGGACTTTTTCGCGCAAGAACTGATGGTCAAGCTCAATGTGCTTCGTTCGAGCATGGAGAACAGGATTGGCCGCAAGATAAGTCGTGCTGAGATTATCACAATAGATGCTGATGGAGCGCCATAAGAACACACCAAGGTCACGAAGTAAACGTCGGATCCATACTGTCTCAGCAAGCGCGTAAGCCACAGCACGATACTCGGCTTCAGAACTGGAACGAGAAATAGTGGGCTGTTTCTTAGCGGACCAGGAGATAAGATTGGGCCCTAGAAATATACAATATCCTGAAGTAGAGCGACGGGTATCGGGACAACCAGCCCAATCAGCATCTGCGAATGCCACGAGAGAAGGATTGATACAGCGGGAGATAGGAATGCCATAAGACAGCGTCCCGCGAATATAACGCAGAATGCGCTTGACCGCTTGCATGTGGGGTTCACGAGGTGCATGTAAATACTGGGCAACAGAGTTGACGGCATACGAGATATCTGGTCTTGTGAAGGTGAGATACTGGAGAGCACCAACGATCTGACGATAAATGTAGGGATCCTCAAGAAGGCGCCCCTCATGAGAAGAGAGACGAGAAGTCGGAGAGAGAGGACTAGAGACGGGCTTACTATCAAGAAAGCCATGGCGCTGAAGTAGTTGATGCGCATATTTCTGCTGAGTCAAATGAAGACCAGAAGACGAACGATTAACCTCAATGCCCAAGAAATAATGTAGCGGCCCGAGATCTTTCATAGCAAATTCTCGTTGTAAGGTGACAATAAGAGCCTCTAAAAGAGAGGAGGAGCTTCCGGTGACAATAATATCATCAACATATAATAGAAGAACAAGAGTGCCAGAAGAGGAATGACAAACAAACATCGAGGGATCAGCAGTACTGCCAACAAAACCAAGTTCAAAAAGAAAAGAAGTAAACCGCTGAAACCAAGCCCGAGGTGCCTGTTTGAGACCATAGATCGCTTTTCGAAGACGGCAAACGTGATGAGGAAGAGAAGGATGCACAAAACCAGGCGGTTGCTTCATATAAACTTCTTCAGAGAGAGTACCATGAAGAAAGGCGTTCTTTACATCAAGTTGTCGAAGAGACCACCCAGAGGAGAAAGCCACTGAAATAACAGTTCGAATAGTGGTCGACTTGACAACCGGAGAAAAGGTCTCATCAAAATCAATACCTTGTTGTTGTTTGTAACCCTGAGCCACAAGCCGAGCCTTGAGACGCTCAAGGGAACCATCCGCCTTGTGCTTCACTTTATATACCCACTTGCAGCCAATAAGATTAACAGAAGAGGGAGGAGGAACAAGATCCCAAGTAGCATTGGTCAGTAATGCATCAAATTCTTCAGCCATGGCAGCACGCCAACCTGCATCCTGAGAAGCTTCATGAAAAGAGGTAGGCTCAGCAGGAAGAATAGAACGTGCAGAAGCGAGGAAGGAGGAAGACGCAGCGGAACCCTTAGCCATGGATCGAGTGAGCATAGAGTGTGTTCTGGCAGGCAACGGAGGCTCAGAAGGAGAATGAGAAGGAGGGGAGACTGCAGCAGGCGGAGGGGAAGGTGGATGATCAGAGGTGGAAGGTGCCAGATCAATAGGTGAAGGTGAAGCAGCAGCAGGCCGGCTGGTGTGTCGTCTGGTATAGACCCGGAGTTCAGTTTGGCCAGCAGGAGCGGCAGCATTCTCATTACTAACCTGTGGGGCATCATGATTCACAGTGGAAGGAAAAACTGATAATTGCTCAGACGGTGAAACAAGCGTATGTGAACCAACGTCAGTAGAGGAGCGTGTGAAGGAGAGGCCAGAGATTGCATCAATAGTGGATGGACTCTCACCCAGTAGGGGAGGATTAGAAAGAAAATTTTAAAACATTTGAAAGTTTGAAATAGAAGAGGAAGGAGAAGAAGAGAATTTAGAAAGACAAGAGTAAGGAAAAACATGTTCAACAAAAGTAACATGGCGAGAAATAAAAATTTTACCAGTGCTTGGATAAAGACAGCGAAAACCTTTATGTTTGTCAGAAAGTCCCAAAAAGACACAAGGAAGAGAACGGGGAGAGAGCTTGTGAGCTGCAATGTCCTGAACATCGGGATAACACAAACATCCAAAAACTCTAACAAGTTGCAAGTCAGGGAAAACACAACCATGCAGAATTTCATATGGCGATTGTCCTTTCAAAACAGTAAGAGAAGGAATTCGATTCACAAGAAAGACGGCAGTTTGAATGGCCTCAGCCCAGAATCGAGGAGGTAAGCAAGCTTGAAACAGCAGGCTCCTAACAATGTTAGATAAATGCCTATGCTTCCTCT
This sequence comes from Puya raimondii, assembly GCA_016920855.1. Classification (NCBI taxonomy): domain Eukaryota; kingdom Viridiplantae; phylum Streptophyta; class Magnoliopsida; order Poales; family Bromeliaceae; genus Puya; species Puya raimondii. Next base: position 1,852,962 of record JABWPP010000044.1, on the reverse strand, counting down.
CAGCAAGGCCATTTTGTTGAGGCGTATAAGGACAAGAGAATCTATGAATAATTCCATTTTGTGAACAAAGAGTAGAAAATTTGTCATTTACAAATTCAGTACCATTGTCAGATTGAAAAATTTTGATTGAACTATGAAATATGTTTTCAACCATTGTCTTAAACTCGAAAAATTTGTCAAAAACTTCATGTTTAAATTTTAAAAGGTAAAGCCAAGAAAACCGAGAGTAATCATCAATAAAAATAACATAATATTTGTAGCCAGAAACAGAGGGAACATGTGATTGCCAAACATCAGAATGAACAATATGAAAAGGAAAAGCAGATTGAGATTCTGAATCATGAAACGAGAGTTTAACATGTTTTTCCATATTACAAGCATTGCAAACAGATAATTTCAAAGCAGAATCAGAAACAATTTTATTGTTTTTAATAAATGTAGAAAGAACAGGAAAACTTGGATGACCTAACCGTCTATGCCATATATCTCCGCTAAACCTAGATGCAACTAGAGCTAGCGGTTTCTTAGTTCCTACACTTGCAACTTTAGAGGAAAGTGGATAGAGTGATGTTCCCGAACTAGGGCATCGAAGAAGCTCCGCCCTGGTTTCCTTGTCCTTCACAGAAAAACCAGAAGAGTCAAATTCAAAAAGAGAATTATTATCATGACAGAACTGACGCACTGAAAGTAAATTTCTCTTAATAGAAGGAACAACAAGGACGTTTTTAAGAGCAAAAGAGTTAGATGACGTATTTAAATGAGTTTCACCTGTCTGAGTAATATCAAGTAAATTTCCATTACCAACAAGAATTTTTTCGTGCCCACTATAAGGTTTAGAAGAGGAGAGAATACCAGAATGTGCGGTCATATGATTAGATGCTCCGGTGTCTGGATACCATACTTCCTCACCGGGTTCATGAAGGTTCATAGCATCAAAAGTTTGAGGAACATCATCTGTAATAAAGGAATGATTGAAGCGTTGTCTGCACTGGAGGGCAGAATGATTGAACTTGCCACAGATCTGACATTGTGTGCCAGACTTTGGAATGTAAGGTTGTTGAGGATTATTAGGTTGAGGGTGTGAGTAGGTTCCAGGAGATCCACGACCAGAGTTGTGTCTACCATGCTGTCCTCGGCCTCCACGATATCTACCTCCACGGCCTCCACGATTACCGCGTCCACGATTGGCATAAAGAGCTTCACCGTCAATAGTGGGAATAGCAGAGGATGTCATCACACTAGTACGACGTTGGACTTCCGTTTCTTCTTGCATCAAGAGTGGACGAAGCTGTTCAAAAGTGGGCTTATTTCTGTGTGTGTTTAGAGCACTAACAAAACCGCGATAGTCTTCTGGTAGCCCTAGAAGAACAGTCATGACCAAATTATGGTCTGACTCGGTTTCACCAATCGCCTGAAGAGCATCACCAATCGACTTGACCTTTTGCATGTAATCACACATGCTCATTGAGCCTTTCTTGATGCTCCGCAATTCAGACTTTAGAGAAAAAGCCGTGGAAGCAGTCTTATCAAGAAAATATGCCTCAATGATTCTCCAAGCATCATATGCAGTTTTAGGTGAGCTAGAAATGACCATTCGTAATATGCTAAGGGATAAAGTGGCATTAATCCATGAAAGTATAGTGGTGTCTTCCCTTTTCCAACTTAAATATTCGGAATTTATAACCACCTTCTTATCAGCAGTATCGATAGCCTGAGAAGGCACAACACCAGTTCCGTCCACATGTGATGTAACACCAAAACTTTCTAGAACATTAAGAAAGACTTGCTTCCACACAAGATATGTGGAATCAGTGAGTTCTAGTGGTATGAGAGTTTTGATGTTAACAACTGGCAAATTTGAGGTAGAAGAAGACATATTTGCTACCAAAAGAGAAGGATCCGCCACTAGATATGAAAGAAAGATAAATCGGAATGTAGCGGATGAGAAAAAGGAAGAACCTGGTTTCTACCAAACTAGTTGTACCCAGCGCACAAGAGAGGAACCACTTAGCACCAAATAAGAACGGCCGCACCAGGGAAAGGACCGAGCGACACGAGCAACCAGCGAGCGGTACGAGGATAGTCCGAGCGGCACCCGAAGAGCAAAGAGGAATCACAAAGAGGCTGAAATTACTGTAGCGCGCGTACTGTAGCGCGCGTACTGTAGCAGTACTGTAGCGCGCGACTGTAGCAGTACTGTAGCGCGAGTACTGTAGTAATACTGTAGCGCAGACACTGTAGCAGTACTGTAGCGGAGAGATAGAAGTCCAATGATAAGAGGAGATAGAACACCAAAAGAAAAAAAAAAAAAAAAACACCTATGGAAGAAGGTGAGACTTGTTGTGGATGATAGCTGTGGATCAATATCCCTAAATTAGGGTTCCCGCTCTGATACCATGAAAGAAGGGCAAAAGAGCATACCCTCTTGGGTTGAATTGATGAAAATATATAGTACAAGAGATAGGTCTACTATAGTAACATTGCCTACTATAGTAATACTACAACTAGGATTACATACCATATAATCCTACTCTATATATGATAATAATATACAGTATCCTAATATACCATAAGATACTAAATATATCGTAACATATACTAAATATATCGTAACACTAAGCCAAGATTTGAATGACAAAGCAAATGGGATAAGTCTCACATCGCCTAGTGATCTTAAGCAGTATGTATGTTTGAGCCCTAATGATCTTCGGCAGTGAGTATAATTGAGCCCTAATGAGGAGTCAAGACTTAAAAAGGGAGGGAGTGACACCACATGCTAGAAAATAGTCCCACATCGAATAGCCAAGGACATGATGTGGAGTATTAAGGCTGGATAGCCTAGACTTAAGCGTTTAGTGATGGGTGACCCCTTGGAAGGGGGTCGTGACACATAATCTCATCAAACATAGGGAAATGATGCACATCTAACCATGCGGAAAACAAACGATAACTTCATAACGTGTCATCAACTCATCAAACAACCATTTTTATGTACTAAAAACATAAATCCAAGAGCAGCATAGATTATGATCAAAGAAAGATTGGTCCACTTGAAGTACTTCAAAAGGCATTGCGCAAATTCCATCAAACAGAAAGAAGAACTCATACTATGGTTTCCTACTGAAACCCTTCCCCTAAGGAAACGGAAAGCTAATACAACACTAGAAATCAACGGATAATAGAGAAAGCTAGATATGGTGATAGGGTAAGAAGAGCCTTTCCTTGAATCTCTGCTGATTTTCTTCAACCAGCAAGGTTGTTGTCTCGAAGGAGAGTTATCGCCACTGATGACTCCATAAATAAGCAAAAGCATGGATGGGAACTAGATTCATACATACTCACTGCATTAAAAGCCGATAAGCCTCGTTACTCATCTCGGATGTGTACTCATAGCCAAGATTCTCAGCTTGATTCTTAAATTCGTCCATTTCCTCCTTCGGAACTTGAATGCCAACTAACACGTTTGCCCCGGCCTCACCCTGTCAGAATGGAAGGGAAAAAAATACTAAGCCTTTTTCACATATACGGCTTAAGTGCCGGAAACTTCCATAGATATATCGTGGCTTTTCATATTGCCCCATTGACCTATAAGCACAGTGATAGTCTAAGGAACATTATTGCGAGAGAAGCAAAATAATGGAAAAACTATAATAGGGGCTAATTTATTGTTTTCTATTTCAGGGTTGCACAGTGAAATAATACAACATTTTTAGGGTTATTTTTCGATATTTTAGCCTTACGGAAATGTGGGGGACAGTTAGAGCACAACAAAATATTGAAGAAGGTCTCGCAAGAATTAACAAAATTTTACAACCTCTTATCAACCTGATATTGATTCTATAGAAGTTGGTGTCAGGTTCCTAGCCAAAGAAAATACCATACAATAGAAGGATCTCTGAGAAAGTTTTTAAGTCCAATTCAATCTCAGTTGTTGAAGTTAGTATCATAGACTTATGAGTAACCTTCGAGAAGGTCGTTTAGGCATTTAAAACATATGAAGGACCAAAGAAGATCATATTTTCAGATCAAGGGATTTTCCTGCATCTATGGCATAGTTCGCTTCACTCAAATGAAGCTCAATCTCATTAACAGATAAGAAACCAATAAACCGACACGTAGTGCACTCTTTCTCTTCTTGGCTTTTCACATCTTTGAAGGTTTAATTCTTTACGTAACTCATACAACACGGGAACCTTTTTTCCACAGAGGAAATCTCCATCTCATCATTTTAGGTGCAGTTAGAATTCTTAACAGACTAAAACCAAAACGTGGATCTGAGATGATGAATTTTATTAAAAAAGAAATAAGCGAAGCATAACAAACCTGCGCTCGATAGTGGAAGAGGCTGATATTCCACCGAGGACTAAATGCATCCAAGAACTTCATGAGAGCACCCGGACGCTCAGGGAAAATGAATCGATAAAGGAGTTCATCTGGGACATTTGATCGGCCTCCCATCTAATAATGCACAAAATGAAAAAAAAATTATTAGAGTAATGTGCTATCTCTGAGGGAATAAACACAAAGAACTCTCAATGTTGTCACTGATGAAGTAAAGGAATACCCATCATGCTTACACGCTCCAATAGAATTTTAATATCTGCGTTTGACAACTAATAGGACAATCTTGATAACAAAGCTCCAAAATTATCATTTTAGTTTCTACATAGAAAGAATTTTATCATTTAGTGGTAGAATATGTTAAACAGCATGGATCTTCTACAGAAATGTCCCATCAACTTACTAGGATTTAGAATTAGTGTGTCTGAATTTAGAGTTACTAAGTCCTGGTAGTTTTAAACAAAAGAAGAAAGAAAAGTAGCCATTCAAATCGTAGTGAACATAAAAGTTATTTACATATGTACATAGCATCCTAGCAATGTCCAATTTGGGGAAAAACAAAGGGGGGAAAAACTTACGAGATTGTTATTTCAGCTAAACAGGTAAACCAGAAACCACAATTCTGCCCAACCTACTATAATTATAAGCAAAAATGCAAGTTAACTTTTTTCATGATTATCCTTCAAAAGTGAGATGAGCTAGAGAAGAAACATTATCCCTGGAGAATTTCTTCCCAGGTGTTTGACTATATTGCAGGTTGTATATACTCCCTGGATTTTATTAGTCAAACTTTCCAGAGGACGTAGATAAGGTTGGCATCCATTAACCATGAAATCAAGGAAGTAAGATTTTGTCTTCACACCCTTATGGTGCAGAGGCAATTACATTTTAGTGCGCATAAAATATGGTCTTTATATAGTTTTAGCATGTTAGATAGTATGCCTTACATGGCAATATTCAGAATAAGTGGAACAACAAATGGCATACATAAAATAGTTTTGGAAAGCCCAAGACAGAAGTTGTTACTTCCATAAACAGCAAGATTGCATAAACATTGACAACAAAGTAACAATTACAAAAGGTGTACAAATAAAGTTGAAGGAATGGACAGTTTAGAAAAGCAATGATAGAAAAAGTTGAAAGGAAGCCAAGAAACTTACAAAGTACCGGAGATGGTCCTTCGCCAAGTCGTCGTTACTAAGATTGAAAGTTTGAAGTTGGGAGGAATTCATGCGCTCCACCATTGATCTGAGTTCACTGTCAGTGTAAACTCCAACACTGCAATTCAATGCCAAAGAGTTAATTACAATAAGAACAGCAATCTAACATCGAATGTAGAGGAAAAATATAAGAGAAACTAGCTCCAAACAAAATATATATAAGTGACCAAGTTAATAGCAAATTAACAAATAAAGTTGCAAATATAGGTACAAGATGGTTCTCTTTCTTGCGTTCACCTTGCACCAGTTCTGTCTCAAGATCAACTAACTAGTTACATTTGATAGAGCTTGAATAAGCATAGAAATCCAACTAGTTTAATCTGCAATTGAATTAGGTTAAAACTTTCCCAGAAATGATTTTCCAAGCTCAATGCAGCTTTATGGTTTGCACCATTTTTACGTAAGTACATAAAATTTTATCTGATTCTGTTACTGAAGGATACTACAGAATATAGATGGAGAAGAAAGAACATTTTAGACCGAAGATAAAACAATTATTAAGGCATCTCTTCAATCTGTAATAAAAGCTAAATTTGAGATTTATTATATCTCTTAATTAAAATCAAATGACTACTTGCCTGTACAGAACAAGAGCAGCTTCTTTACGTGAATCGTATCTATACTTGAATTCTGTAATATTCATAGGGCCAACCTGCAATATCACCGAAAGTCGGAGAATGAGAAATTGTCATATACAGAACACAATGAGAACAAACTAACGCCCTGTTTGGCCCTGCTGGAGCTTGTGCAAAAGCAGAAGCTTCAAATTGGAGCTTCTGCTCTTTGACACCCAAAGGCTCAGTTCTGCTTTCCATCACAGCAGCTAGTCAAAACTTATTTGTTAGCCTAACTCCCGGTTTCTGGAAGCTTCTGCTCGAAAGCTGGTTTCTAGAAGCACTTAAGACATACAAGTTGCGCAAACTTCTTAAAACTTCCGCATTCCTCTGGTAGAATAGTGGCTAAAACGGCTTCTCGCTTGCGACCAACATCAGCAAGTTCGGTTACCAGTCTCAGACGATCGAAGTTCATGTTCGCTCCACTGGTTATTGCCACTACTGTTTCACCTTTCAAACCATAATATTTGCAGTACGCTTCTGCTCCGGCAAGAGAAAGAGCACCGGCTGGTTCTAGAATGCTCCTTTTCTCCTCAAACATATCCTTCATATGAATGCAAATATTTAACAACGAAACTCAAAAATATTTACATTGCTTAGACTTCCAAGGCAACCTAAAAAGGAATTATTACTTTCAGATGAACAAGTCAGAAAATAATATTTGATGCAGGAAACTCAAAAAGCTAACTGGAAAGTTTTACTTGGAGTACCATATAAAATCAAAGGGACAATGTTTCATAGGGGAACAACACGGGGATAAAATATTCCTGTTATACCACCAAATGCAAGAAAAAAAAACTAGAATAACTCTTCTAGTCTATATACATGCCAAATCAATTCCATTTAATAGCAAACATCACAACTCTCACAAACTCACTATAGAGAAATTCACTCCATGTCATTCTAAAAATTTGACACACAATGCAACAATATTATCTCTAGGAAATTAGAGACAATCTATGAGATGACTCACAACACCAACATTAGAGACGATCTCTTGGACATTATTATCTCTCGGACATTAGATGTATAGATTGCAAGTGCTCGGACATTTATTCCGGTCAGGATATAGACTTCAATATACAAGAGGTGATTAAGTGAAAAGTTCAGACATAGTCGCAATATCCGGATATTACAAAGACTATACATACATTTTATATGAATGAGCAAGTGTTAAAAAATTTAATAAAAAGCTTACTTACCTTTATAGAAGCACAAATAGCATCACGGCTGACAAGAACAACCCCATCTACTAGCTCCCTGCATAAACGGAATGTCTCTTCTCCAACTACTTTAACTGCCACGCCATCAGCGAATCCTCCCACATGCTCTAGCATCACCCTCTGCCCATGATATAATGACAATGCCATTGCATTGGCATCAGAAGGTTCCACTCCAATGATCTTTACCTGTAGGGAAAAGCAAATTGGAACGGTAAGCGAGTCTCTTTTTTTCTCCCCTTCACAAATGAAGCAGACCACCAGACTAACGAATATAGGTGAATTCTTCGGTTGCAACCATCAGCCAGTTCATGCAAAAGATATTGAGGTTTCTACTTAGTCTAGAAAGGAAGAGTGTATGCTTGACATGAGCAGTAAAACACTTTTTAGCTCTTTATGCAATCAATGTTTAAAAGCGACAACCACAGACTAAAGATTTTCTCTTCCCATAGTGCTTTGATGCAAGTAGCAATCATGAGGCTTGCAAACACAGTCTGACATCAACTCATATATGTATGATGGTTTGCAGTAGAGTGAAACCTAATTTATTCTGTCTATTTCTTACTTTTCGCATCTTTTCGCTCTTCAATTCCTAAGATTGATTCCTCGGGAACTCAATGTATATACTATTAGAAGCCCAATTTCAAGCACAGAGACTCAAGACCCAGGATTGCCCATTCCGCCCCGTGCTGCCCGTGCCATACACATGGCATGGGGCCATGCCAACAATGTATCAACAAAATGATTTTTTTTATCTTTTTGAGTTTTTTGAGGTAAAAAGTTTTATAAAAAAAACTTTTACAGATCTTGTAAATCTACCTACATTTGGAGCAATTAATAAGCTCCATTGCACAATAAGTCAAACTTTAGGTTAAAAAAAAAAATACAAATAAAAAGATTTCCTCCAATTTTTTTTTTTTTTCATTTTAGATCTACTGAATTTACCCATGGTAGCAATTTCCTACTAATTTTTATCCAACCATAATTTTAGTTTTGGTTTCATGCATATACTTTCATAATATATATGAAATGATATTTTTTTAGTTATTATGATGTTTATGACTCTATTCCTACTAAATAATGTGAGATATAATATATTAACTATTTTTGTAACCATCAGAAATATTAAAACACTATAAAAAACTAATTTTCCTTGATAATTTAATTAAAAAAAAATTCTCGCTGATGCATGCCAATGTGCGAGTGGCATACCACTGGCATTGGGGGCGTGCCAATATTGGCACACCCTGTGCCGCTATGTCATTGTGCCATGCTGTGCCGTGCCACTGGCATAGCGGTGCGAGTGTCACGGTAATCCTCGCTCAAGATTTACATAATCAATTATAATTTCACTAGACTAATCACAACATAAACTTAGTCTGAACTTAGGTGATAACAAACCTAGCATGCTGAAGGAGGCAAGCTCTCTCGATATTGCAAGGGGTCAAGGTTCTAGAAATAAAGAATAGCTAAGAGTGTGTAGGGACACCCCGCTCAACTATAAGCGATTTTAAAATAGGGCCCCCCAACTTTGTTATCTGTTCTTTAATGACATCCCCTCAACTTTTGGTTGTTTTGGTTTGAACTATTTTCATCAGTAAATCAGCAATTTATTTAATTTAAAGACAGTGCTTAATGGCCTTGCACCCTTCTCATCTGCCAGCATTGCAAATTCCGTTAACAGATGATGGTCAATAGTCAACAGGGTAATTAGTCTTAACAAACTGCCAATTCAACTGATACGATAGCTTAATCAAAGCAAGCAAAAAGTTGGCAGAGCATCAACTAAGAGAAAATATAGTTGAGTGGTCTATTTCAGAATAGCCGATGATACTAAGTAGCCATACATTTTCACCTATAAGTATTGCCAGTCTACTAAGATATATAACCATCTATTTATTAAGCTCTATCTTTCAGTCTTTTTGACATACATATGATGCAAAGCAATTAAAAAATGCTATATGAAATACTGAAAACACAATTGAGCAGCAAACCTCTGGGCGAACTCGCTTAACATAAGCAGCAATTCCTGCGATTAATCCACCACCTCCGACCGGTACAAATATCGCATGTAATGGACCTTTCAATTGGCGAATGATTTCCATCCCGACAGTTCCTTGCCCTGTGATAACATCAGGGTGGTCAAAAGGAGGTATGAATGTCCGTCCTTCTAACTCACAACGTTGCTTGGCATACGACTGTGCTTCATCATAGGAGTCGCCCTTGAGAACAACTGTTGCTCCTAATCTCTCAACTGATCGCCACTGCAGTTACACATGGAGTTTTATTTTAGAAAAGAAGTACAGACAAAGGCAATATTACATGAGCACCCTCCACATACATATAACAACATAAATGTCTCCAAAAGTTGGCCATATCACAAATGACCTTATCTTGCAAAATCTGTCCAAAATTACATTAGAAATATCATGAATGCCCTAAAATGCACTTGTAAATTTCATAAATGTGCTTCGCAGAAAATATTTTGCATTATTATGTATATTTTAGATGAGCAACTGTGATAACATTCTGAAGAGTATGCATGAAATATTTTATGTTTTTAAGGGGTGCAACGAGACTAGCCTAAAAGAGAATAAAACACAGATATACATTACAAGCAAAGGAAAAAAAGGACCCCTTAGAACAAGTTGAGAAATTTCCTATATACCATACAAAATTACCTATATATTCACAGATATCACTGTAAAATCTGAGCTTTCATATATGCACCTCAAAAACTCAATATCCAGCATATGTTCCCTTATATTACAAAGATAGCCCTTCTTTTAGAAAAACTCCTAATACAAGACCAACTTGCCCCCGTGAATCAGATAACTCCCCAACGTAAGAAGTGCTCTCGCACTCTGAAAGGCTATATATAAAGCTACATATATTTTATGAAAGCCCAAATGCAAGTTTGCCTGGAAATATATGTCAAAGTCCAAGATAGTAACAAGGAGATGGTCATATATTAATAGAGAACCTTAATTTCTGGTGTGGTCACTGGCATCACTATAACAGCATCACAGCCAAGTTTTTTAGCGGCCAATGCAACTCCTTGCGCATGGTTTCCTGCCGATGAGCAGATAACTCCCCTGTCTAATTGCTCCCTAGAAAGCTTGGCCATCATATTATATGCTCCTCGCAATTTGAATGAGAAGACCTATATGTTTTTGCAATATAGAGTTAGTATCTTGCTATGAAGCTTTTCAAGCTCAACGAATTTACAGTATAACAGCAATGATGGAAGATGCATTCAAGATTCCAAAAAGCGGTAAGCAGTTACCTACCGCATAGCACATATGTGGTGTGCGGTAGCATATGCTGACACATATGAGGTCCATCTATTAAAATATTGCTAAAATATCTATAGGTACTAAACTTCCTAACAAAGCAGAACAACTAAAGTGATAATTCAGAATTTACAAATAAAATAATTAATTTCAAATAAAGGACCTTATCGCTAAACTAACAATTAGTAATTTATTCTTAACTATTAAATGGAGAAATATTAGAATTTCGATGCAAAATCATAAAAAATGTCAAACAAAGATTAATGTTCTACAGAGCGGTATGCCAAACTTTTATAAAGAATAATATTTTTTTTCAAAAAAATTGTCATTCACACCCTTTGACAGGCCGGGCTACTACCACAAACAAATTAGATCCAGTGCGCGCCAAAGCCTTATCACCCTACCTCAATCTTTCCAGTCCGAACTTCTAAACTACATTGACTTCAAGACGGAAGTCTCTCTAATTAACCTGAGAGAACCTACTAGTTCATTACCAACTCATCATTATTTATCTTAACAAGTACGCCTTCCCTTCTTTCAGTACTAAGATAAATACGTAACCCCCTCCTCCCGGGCATCGATGGCTGTGGGCGGAGGAGACTCGAAGAAGGACAGTGTCTTTTAATACCTACTAGCATTGGTTATGTTCGAAATCGCTTTTGTGAAAATCTAACAACTACAAAGTTATTCATCAATATTCATAAACATATTATTAGATAGATTAGAAATAATAACTACTAAAAGAAGAAGAGAGATAGTTAGGTTATATTTATATAAAGATAATTGCATTTATATGCACTATTATTAATTAAACTTTTATGAAAGTAGTTATCTGTATATCTATAATTATTAATCAAACAATCTCATTCAACATTGTATTTCAATCCCACGTAAAAAAAAAAATTTACCGCATATGCAACCGCATATGCTGTCCGACCGCATACCATGCACCTGCATATAGGCAGCATATGCGGTAAACTATGTTCAGCAGCATGAATGATAGGGAAAAAAGAGTAGGGAGCGTGGTAATCCTGAGAGTTAGAAAATTAGTAAGGTAGCAAATTCAGTATTCTACTACACCCAAAGAATGTATGAAAAGAGTTAAAATAATATGGTCATAGTTTCAAGTATTCCAATAAATTTAAAGAATGTAAGAAAATATTTCAATAAATATAGTAATAAATAGGGGGGAATTGACGAATATTGCCTCTTGATTAGTCCACATTATGCAATCTTAATTTGAGATGAAAGAGTACAAAAAGCCTAAATAATATGCACTTCAATAATTTATATTACTCGCATTTAAACCTAAAGAAACAAACAATTAGAGCAAAAAAGGGAGCATAATACAGATATTATGCACTATAACCCAATTATATATCAGATTACTACTCAATGAACATAAGATTTAATCAAAATAAAAAAAAAAATTAGAAAAAACACTATTTCTTAGTTGAAAAGCAGGTAACAATCCACACAGAGCAAAACCAACAACAAATATGAGAAACAACAAAAAGGGAGTATTGAACACAAGAGGAAAAAAAACTAGCTACAAACTCGAGTTTCGACCGTAACTTTTTTACGGCGAACCAAACGACGGAAGTGGTCGTTTTTGACGAAAACGACTTTCCCCCTCTCCACTTCCACCCCACTTCCACCCAAACAAACATGCCCTAAGACAAGCTAATTTGCATTTAGCAATTCAGGTCTGTGTAATTGTGTTAAGGAAATCATGCATTTTCCCAATAATGGTTCTTAAAATTCAAAGAGAAGTAAAAGGTCGATTTTTTATTGCAGTAACACTGAGAAATCCATAAAAAGGAACAATCTTCGAGTAAAAACCACCACAAAAAACACTACTGCTCACATTTTAACCTTCATAAAACACACTTGTTGTAATTAATTCAAACCAAATGGTAAAAAAGTTGAATATTTTAGTGAATAACCATAAAGGAATCCATTAAAAAAAAACTAATCTTTGGACAAAATTAAGCAAAATTAGGATCAAAAAAGAAGGGGGGAAATTACGGGTTGCAGATCCTCGCGCTTGAGGTAAAGGTTGACCCCGAGCCTCTCCGAGAGCTTGGTCGCGGGCTGAAGGGGGGACTCGATCGCCACGTCGTACACCCGCGACGTCAGCACGTTCGTCAGGTACTCCATCGGGTCGAGCGCCTCCGCCGCCGCCGCCGCCGTCCGATCCGAGATTCCCCCCAAGAATCCGCTCTCGTACTGGAGCGAGTCGGGCGAAACCCTCTTTAATGCCAGAGCCGAGGCGGATGATGATGACGATGAGGAGGTGGTGGTGGTAGCTGCGGATTCCCCTCGATGCGTGGTGATCGCCGCGGCGGCGGCGGCGGAGGAGGAGGAGGAGGAGGAGGAGGAGACCACGGCGGAGGCGGCGGCGGTGGTGGAGGGGGCTGCGACGGGGCGGAGGCGGAGGCGGAGGCGGAGGTCGTGGGCGCGACGCGACGGCGGAGCGCGGCGGCGGGAGGGGGCGAAGAACACGGCGGAGGCGGCGGCGGCGGCGGAGGCCTCCATTGTTGGAGGAGGAGGAGGAAGGGGAAAGGGGAGGGGGAGGAGAGAGGAGAAAGGGTTTTTCGCGTCTCTCCGTGAGGTCACGAGGGAGACGAAATATAATAGTATAAAATGTAGTATAAAATTATAAATATATATAGTGTTGACTCGTGGGCCCCATTTTCCCAGTGAAAAACGTTCAAGGAGAAAGATCTATGTTTTTGGTTGCACGTGGTGTATACCTTCACCTTATGCACTGCATTCTTTTCTTTTTTTCTTTTTTTTTCTTTTTTACAATTTACTCGCTAAAATACATTTTTTGTCCTCTGCAATGAGGCGCGCGGATGATGCGGTATCGCTGATGTGCCAGTGATATGTCAATAACTAAAATTTTACATTAGTACCGTATCAGCTACATATCATCATTCAGCCGACTAAATTATAGGAATAGATTATAATAATTAGTAAGTTCGCATTATAAATTATAATAAATTAAAATTCAAAAACCAAAATTTCACACCTTATAATAAAAAAAATTCAACTAGATAAATGTGACGTATGAAATTTATTATAATTACATATATAAGAAATTTAAATTTTTGAAAACTTTTTGTCCGGACATTAAGTAATTCAAAAAATTAAAAGTATAGTAAAGAACACGGTTAAATTTATAATAAAAAAAATCTAAATTCAGGATCTTTGATCCGTAGGCTTTTCTGAAAATTATAACAATATATTATATATACATTAAAATTTTAAGTTTAAAGCCTGTATTAAACTATTAATTAGGTTTGAGACATCCGGTGCATGAAATATATGCATACACCAGGAGTAGCCAACAACTACTCATTTGCGAGAAATCCCAACGGTCTACGACTCTACGCAGGTGTAAAATTACAGAGTTGTTGTATACCCAGCGGTCTACGTAGGGGTGAAATTGGTTAGGAGAAACTCTGATCAAATTCGATTTAATAGAATACAAATATTAATATTAAAATTTAGTATTCGCTTTATATTCGTATTCAAATTTATATTTTTTTTAAAAAAATGAATGCGAACATAATTTTTTTTTAAAATTCAACTGTATTTGACCGTTTTCAATTTTAAAAGATAAGAGGGATATACATATATATTGGAGAAAGATTAAGTAATTTTCTATCATATTTTTCGTTTATTTTACTATAATTTTTTTACTTTGAAATTGTATTTATATTTATTAAAATATTATACTTTATTGAATAAAGTATAGATATATAAAATTTGAACACGAGTATAAACCTTTAGTTGCATTGTACGTGTTATCAGTGATAATTTCAGTTTATATTCATACATGCATAATAATATATTATTATCTGAATACTATTCGAATACAAATCTAACTCATTCGAATTTTTTATAATAAAAATTTAGTATCCGACACATATCCAGATCAGTATTCGCATTCGAAGAAAACTATGGATGCAGATATGATTTTGTCAAAAATCTGATCTAATTCGACTATTTTCATACCTACGTCAACGGCTTTCGTTAGGTGTAAAAATAAAGAAAAATGCTACTGTCGTATCCAAAAATATATAAGATTTACACCTCCTTGTTCTAGGATTTAAATTTTTTTAAATTTTTAATATTTTGAAAAAAAAATTAATTACACAAGAACTTAGTATGGACCTTTGGATAAGGAAGTGTAAAATTTACACTCCTTTCGGGCTATACTAGTACGGTGCCCAAAATTAAAATGGTGTTGTATACTTATATTGCGAATTTGGATGTGAACCTCAATTTTAAACTCCGCAATCATGATTCGCGACTCAGAAAATATTGTCAGGTTATAAAATTTCAACCATTGTTCGTTACATTGAATTATGTAAGCGTGATATCATAAATATTTAGTTAATAGTATTTATTTGTAAGCAATAAAAAATATATTCGAGGAATAGTATTTTATATTTTTTTTAATATTGTTATATTATTATATATAGCTAAAACTGTAGCTACAGTGTGGATTGTTAAAATATAAAAATGGGCCTATTCACCAGTTTACTGATTAAATCACCGTTCCGAATGGATCAAAACTAATTTTAAACTGGTTACTTTAATAGGTTGAATAAGCCGTTGGGCATTGGATTGTAGTCCGACCAGTCTGATTGGCCGATTCGATCCGTATTTTCAAACACATTAAAAGCCAACATATCAACTTTCGGTGTGGTTAATTGCACATTGGCCCCTAACCTTTATCCTTTACAAATATCGGTCCTTGGCTGTTTTCTTTATACTATCATTCAAATTCTCGTAAATTTTAATAGATAGGCCACATTAATTTCAATAACATGATGTCTATTCATAGATCATATTCACAATTTAGTAACATTCAATTAATCACAGTACTGACTTCTTCAACATTTTGAAAGAATTTAGTGACACGTCTGGCTCGAAGTTAAAGGTGATGGATGCTCAAAAAGAGGCAATAGGGTTTGTGCGCATCCATCGGGCCCATGCGGCCTAGTTTATTATATCAACCGAATTCACGCGGTTCCCAAATGGTTCATCAAAATATTTCAGTGTGGTTTCATTCCGTTCTCAAATAGCTTATCTGGTTCTTAACTTCTTTCGATTCATCCGATTCTCGTTTGGTTCAGTCTAAATATTTCAAATGAAATATATCAACTTTTTGTACAATTGTATTAAATTTGTGCCATGTGCCGCTACCTTGTCTAAAATTTAAAAATATTTCAAATGAATTAAAATTTATTTTTCGAAAAATATTACCATTTCTTTTATCACGTGCGAGTGCACAATTATCCTATGTCTTTTCTATAGCCAACGAACAAAAATATCTAAGATAAATTGCACATTTGGTCCTCAAATTATGAGACCAGTGACGTTTTGGTCCTTAAATTTAAATTTATTGTAATTTGTGACTTACACTTTTAGAATTATCCCAATCAAATCTTACAATTCAATTTATTTTGCTAAATTTTAACAAATTATTGATGTAGAAATAATGTAATATTTTAATTATTACCGCATCATCAATCATAATACTTTTTCGTCACTTCTACATCATAATTTATCAATATTTAGCCAACTAAATTAGATCGTAATAATGATTCTAAAAATTTAAGCTAAAAATTATTATAAATTAAAATTTAAGGACAAAAATATCACGCGGCTCATAGTTTGAGGACCAAATATGCAATTTATCCAAAATATCTACACCGACAATTTTAGGCATCTTCCTGTGTATGCTCATCGAAAGTCAAAAAAAAAAGGAAGGCTAATTACACAAAACCCTCATGTCAAAATCTAATTTTTTACTTTCTCCCCTGTCATTCAAAAATCTATACTTTGCTCCCTCGAAAAACAAAAAATGTTCACAGAGAGGTATGGTGTGATAAAATGATCAAATTACTCTCTTCTTCTTCGTCTTCTCTCCCAACCTACTGATCCCACACCTTCGCCGGTGCCTTTCTCGACCCCAGCTGCAGCACCATTTTCTCACATGCTTCCCTGCTCCTCCAGTATGCTCGCGGCCCCTTTATTTCGGCGACTCTAGGGAGGAGATCGTGGTGGGTATGTGCGGAGAGGTGGGCGAGGGCGAGGGTGAGGCGGCAGAGGAGGTCAAGGACGTGCATCTGGGCACGGATAGCGCGAAGGCGAGGGCGAGAGCGAGGCGGCGGAGTCGGGCGAGGCGGCGCGGCCAAGAATGTCGGTGAGGAAGGATGAGGAAGATGAGGATTTTCAGGAGTATTTTGGGTATAAAAAAATTAAATAAACGGAACCCTAAAGGAACGCTGACTGCGGGGGCCGAAATGAATATTTTTTTTTTGAGGTGGCAAAGTGTAGGTTTTTGAATGACAGAGGAAAAAATAAAAAAACGGATATTGACAGAAAATTTTTCTGTAATTTAGCAAAAAAAAGAAAAAAAGACAAAAACCGTGACGGTGACTCGTGGGACCCACATTATTTGACTCTATATCATTTGTACGGAGTTATTCTCGTGTTTTGAGTCCACAATCACGTGTATTTGATTGGTTCTCTCACTCAACAAAAACAAACGTGACAAAAAAGAAAACTCACCTAACGCTCAAAAAAAAAAGAGCACGTAAAAATGCACACAATCCGTGTGAGCTATGGACTATTTTAAATTGATTATTTAATTTTTTAAAATTTTAATATTACTATCTAATATTTTAATTTATTTAATTTGAGTCAGTCAATAATATTTTGACTGTAAAATTAAAAATAATTGCTTATTTTAAAAATTTTAAAATTGTGAGAATTACATAAAGTATATATGCTAGCTAAATCTGTGAATATAAATATCGTATTCAAATTTTAATTGTTGATTAACTCAAAACAAATAATTTGAAATGTTGAATAGTTGACAGAAAATAGTCGATATTTTCTGGCTAAATTACAGAAAATTTTCCTGTCAAAATTCGATTTTTCACTTCCTCCTCTGTAATTTAAAAACCTACATTTATCTCCCTTAAAAATGAAAAATATGTACTTTACCTCCGCCGTCAGTATTCCGTTAGGGCTTCGTTTATATTTTATTATTATATTTTTTTTAATACCTAAAATACCCTTGAAATCCTCTCCTCTCCCAGATGCCCCTGCTCCTTCCTCACCGACGCCGCTCGCCGCGTTGCTTCGCTCTCCTTTGCCACCTCGCCGTTACCCACCGCCCGTCCGATCCCACGCACGCCCTCGCTCTTCTCCGCCGCCTCGCGCTCACCTTTGCGCACCTCTCCCTCCACACCCGCCCCAATCTACTCCCTATCGTCGTTAAAATGGATGGATGACAATGATAACGGAGGAACGAGAAAGCAGCTGGAGAAAACGGAGTCGGATTTGTGGTTGAGGGAGGCGCGAATAATGGAGGAAAAAAACTGTAGGGTTGCAGGATTGGGAAGAAGATGAACAGGGCGGAGGGACATTTTGATCATTTTGCCATCAAAGTTAACACCGTACCCCCTGTGTACATTTTTTATTTTTTAGAGGAAAAAAAAAAAAAATTTAAATGACAGGAGGGGAAAGTGAAAATCGGGTTTTGACAGGGAGGTTTTCTATAATTTAGCATATTTTCTATAAGTTTCCTATATTTTTATTTTTATTATAAATAGTATTTTTTACTTTATTTTATTATAAAATATATATATGATTTTTATTTTTTAAAATATTTTAAAAAATATAACAAAATTATTTGGGAATATTTTGGGAGCTTGATCTTCACCAAAAGATTAAAAAAAATTTCTCTTATGTGGATCCACCATTTTTATTATAGATTAATTTTTATGCCATCCATTGAATTGGGCCCGTCTTAGTCCTGTCCAAAATGAAAGCAACAGACAAATCAAAATGGAAAATAATAAGGACAAAATAGTCTCTGTCTTTCTCACCGTCTTCTTCGGCCATGGCTCAATTCATTATTTTCTTCCTCCCCTTTACAAGGGATAAAATAGAGAGGGAGAGAGAGAGAGAGAGAGAAGAGAGTTTTTCATGGGGCTTTCCATGTTATCATGTTTGAGGAAAAAAGAGGAATAGGTACCGACCGTCCCTAGCGCTAGTGGCAAAGGACTTGGTGGTTGGTACCCGAGGTTTCGAGTTCGAATCTTAGTTGATTCACATTTCTAGCTAAGTTTATTTCTAAAAAAAATAAACGAAGCGGATAGCGTGCTACCTTTCTCTCTCTAAAAAAAAAAGAGGATGAAAGAGGAATATGTCACAGCATCAGTCTCTTTAAAAGATGATAAAATAGGGGGAGAGGAGAGATCTGTGAAATAACCGTTGTACTCTAAAAGCTTAAGCGGTTAGAGAACGGTGTTTAAATATTTTTATATTTAACACTCGCTTCACGTCTGGGCTCGAGACTTTTTGTAGGCCCATGACGTGGACCTAAATTAAATAGGAGGAAATTAAAAATGCTAGGAGCCTGACGTGACTCAAACTCAGGACCTCCTACTCTGATACCATATGAAATAATCGTTGTACTCTAAAAGATTAAGCTGTTAGAGAACGGTGTTTAAATATTTTTATATTTAACAAGATCTTCATGGAGGCTTCTATGTAGTTATATTAAAAAGAAAAAGAAAAATTAGTTATATCCTATGTATCACGGACACTTCTATAAGCCTCGCGCGTTCGTGTCGGACACGCACGTGTCCGTGTCGGACAGGTGTCCGATGTGGACTCTCCTTGGACACGCGTTCAATGCCGATCCATAACGCATACAACTAAATAAATAAATAAATAAATAAATATATATATATATATACATATTTTTATTTTATTTCTTCTATGCATATATAATGTAAGATGATAAATATTTTAGCTTTTTGATGAATGCATATAATTTTTTTTGACAATAATAAATAAATTATGTATGGTAGAGAATTTCTTTTCTTAAAATATATGAACTATCAAGAAAAAATTTACTAACTTTCATTCGTATGAGAAATATAACAATATTTTACCAAAATTAATATTTTATATATAATAAAAATATATTATTATATTAATAATATTATATTTTATTAGCGGTGCCTATGTTGTGTTCGTGCCCTAATTTTTTGAAAGTTGCCGAGTCGCGGTATCCAAGTCATGTTGTTTCTCGTGTCCCGTGTCAGTGCCCGTGACGCCTAGGTTATATCATCTCTCTTTCATAAGAGAAATTTTGCTT
Organism: Puya raimondii; assembly: GCA_016920855.1. Lineage (NCBI taxonomy): Eukaryota > Viridiplantae > Streptophyta > Magnoliopsida > Poales > Bromeliaceae > Puya > Puya raimondii. The sequence continues at coordinate 1,833,078 of JABWPP010000044.1, read as the reverse complement.
GTACATCCCAAAAAGAGGTGTAAATCTTATCCTTTCCATCCAAGGGCTCACACAAATTTAAATAAATTTTAGAAAAAATAAAATAATTGATGTGACAAATAAAAAATAATAGCTCTTGAATAAAGATGGTGTATCACTAGCATTGCTCCTATCATAACCAGAGAGGTTATGAGAGAAAGAAAAGGTAAAAAATTGTATAGAGAACCCTTCAAATACAGGCTATTCTGAAACAGGCCCCTCAACTTAAATTTTTTTTTTATTAAACTCTTTTAGCTTCTATTTTTTTATTTGAATTATTCTACTCATTTAAGTTAATAATTTTGTTAAATTTATTGGCTTAATTAATTATCTTTCACCAGTTAAATAATCTACCTAGCTATAACTTAATTAAAATTATCGAATTTGATAAAATTAACAAAAAAGTTAATAAATTTTTTAATTTTTTAATTAAAATTATAAAATTTCTAAAAGGCAAAAAGGTTGGAGGTGCCCCCAACCTTCAATTAAAGAAAAAGGACACAGCCCCTTGTGGGCCCCCCAGAAAATTGGGCCAATGGTGGGATGGATTTGTTTGTCCATATATGTCAATTGTCGGGCCCACACTTTTTGGAAAAAAAAAGGGACGTCCAATATAATAATAATAATATATAATAATATCTGATGCATGCATCTACATTTATATATCTCTCTCTCTCTCTCTCTCTCTCTCTATATATATATATATATATATATATATATATATATATGTAATGGTGGTGGTGGCTGCTTTGTTTGGCGTATATGGCGTATATACATATCCTATCCTCAACAATTACAATTAATTAATCTCGCTATCCACATTTATAACGTGTTGCTCTTTAGCGGTTGAGATCGAGAAGGGAGACCCCCCCCCCCCATTATAACACTTTTTACAAATTTTGTCGTACTCGATCTAATAATTAAGCTAGCGTTCCTCCGCTTAATTAGGAGCAGGAGCTTAGCCATCATCAATTTAACGACGATGGTTCGAGGAAGTTGTTATCCTGCCATTTACTGTTTTGTGTCATCCCACTTGATGCGGTTCTATAACTTAGGTTCCAACAATCAACATAGGCTAGTTTCCTTTCTAAATTAAGGAGGCGTTTCGTTCGCGTTATACAGAATTAATAACTACTGATTATTTGCGATCTGTAATGCATGCCACATATCCAACTTTTTTTTTCTTTTTTCTTCTTGGAATGTACATAATGTGCACAGATATTTTAACTTGATAGTTTAAAGTTTTGGCTTGATTTGAGACCTCTAAAAATATATACTGACTTTTGCTAAGTAGACGAACCATGTCAGAGCAGTAGCGCTAGTGCGGGGACTATTCGTAATTGTAAGTAACCGTTAGTTAACAACGATTTTCTTCAGTTTATAAACTTTTTTATAGGTAAATTCTTTACATATTATAAATGGAATGTGCTAAATTAAATTTTAATTTTAAAATGTAAATTATTTATAATAGGTTGGTGTATTAGACCTCCTCCTACTCCAGGTGTAGGCAACAATTTCTTTGCAAAGAAAGCCTTCCATACTATGCTTGGAGAGGAGATCTCAACCTTTTGTTGTAAGTAAAATAGACTTGTATGGAAAGAATAAAGTACCAAAGCACTGCCCAAAAATATGATGGAACAGGTTGAAGCTCGGGGTGAAAGTGGCTAGGATAAACTCCGATCGAATTCGGATTCGATCGGATGCGAATTAAAATGTCAAAATTATCCATCCGGTCGAATTCGAATTCGGATTTAGAATGTTATATTTACAATAATTTTGAATTCAGATTCAGATGCAGATATCCGAGATTTAATATATATTATTAATTTATATATTGTGGAGAAATAAAAGAAGTGGATGGTCTAGTTTAGATAGTAAAGAGTATTCTCATATGCAAGAGGTGTGGAATTCAATTCCCCACAATTAATTGCTTTTTATGGAGAGACGAGGGAGGCGTTAATATATATATATATATCTCTTCTCTCTCTCTTTCTAATCACCCGTCAAATTTGATGGATGGTTAGAAACTTAGGAGCACAGGGGCTGCTGTGCTTCTAATAGCACAGTAGTCCTGCTCTCTCTCTCTCTCTCCCCCTCTCTATATATATATATATATATATATAATTGAGCTCCTATACTTTCACCAAGATATTGATGCTTGTAGATTTTTGGTCATTGAATTAAGAAATATGCGTTTAGGATAATGTGGGCCCCCTAGGGTTGAGTGGGTGGTTGGTTGAATATTATGATCTAAAGGGTGGAAATGGTCCAAAGGATAGATCTAACGGTAAAAAATTTACAAGCACCAAGTGCTTCGTGCTTTTACAAGCACCATAGCCGGACTCTCTCTCTCTCTCTCTCGTGTATATATATATATATATATATATATACTGTTGGGAGAACAAAATAGTTTATTGCATTTTTCGTTTATTTTATATCAAAATTGCATTTATGCTAGTTAAATTTTAGATGTTACTCAATAAAATATAGATATATAAAAATTTGAACTCGAATATAAAATTTTAGTTATATTGTTGCTAATTCTAGCTCATACTCATATGTGCATATTAGTATATATTACTATCTGAATAATATTCGAATTTGAAAAAATATCCGATCTTATCCGAATCTGTTTTTAGCAGATATGATAACAAAAATTTAACATCCGATACATATCCGCATTCGAATCCGCATTCAAATTCGCATACGAAGAAAAATATGAACGCAGATATAGTTTCGTCAAATATTTGACTGTATCGACCGTCTTCACCCCTAGTTGAAGCAATAATTTCTTCAATAGATACATAAAAGAATTCTTCGATCAGGGTCATGCTCCGACCTGCTTGCCATGAAAAAAAAAAATCTTTTTTTTATTATAAGAATTATACTAGATGGCATTAAATTTTAGAATTTTTTTTTACCGGCCTTACTAAGTGTAGTTGGCTAAGGACTTAATAATTAGTACCTGAGATCCTACCGTTCGAAGCCAAGCTACTTCACATTTCTACTGAGTTCATTTCTTAAAAGAAAAAAAGAATAAAATAAGTAGATTGCTTCCTTTCTCTCTCAAAAAAAAAAAAAACTTCTCAACTTTTTCCAAACTTTATCTTTGGTTTCTATTCTTTAAAAAATAAATTTACTACATCCTGAATTTTTAATAATATGTCAAATTCGCTCATTATGTTATTTGATGTTAAGTCTATTGACATAAAAATGGCGTATAACTACTAATGCTTCATTTAGTTCGGGTATAAATAAAGAACTGCTTATTTCAAGAATAGATACAAGTTCAGATATAAGCAAGAATTAGACTAATTTTATGTTTGGATGAAAATTGGATGGTTCCCAGAAAGAAAAAAATAACATTTGGATAGATAAGATGAAATAAGAAGAATAGTAGGTCGTTATAAATAAAAAGTAATGATATTATCCCTCTCATTAAATTTAAATTTGAATTTTAAAATTTAAAATTTTAACTTTTAAATTTCAAAATTTAAAATTTAAAATCTCAAATTATAAATTTTAAAATTCAAAATTTTAATTTTAAAATTTAAATTTAAGATCAAATTTAAATTTGAAAAATATAAAATTTAAAATTTAAAATTTGAAAATTTTAAAATTTAAAATTTAAAAAATTATAAAAATTTAATTTTGAAATTACAAATTATAAATTTTGTAATAAATTTAAAATTATAAATTTTTAATTATCTCTCTCTTTTTCTCTCTCTCTAATTAATGCTGGAACAAGCTTGTTCCAGCTTGTTCCACCTAAGGAATGGAACAACAGTTCCCACCCTTTAACGGGCCCACCCACCCTTTAACGGGTTATCCTACCCCTTAACCGCTCCGTTAAGGGGTGGGAAACAGTTACCACCCCAGTTTTTTTTTTATTTGGATACAAAGGGGAATAAGACTTTATTCCCCCTTTATACCCCATCCAAACGGTGTGTAAGGGTCTATTTGGTTTCTCAAAAAATACCCTAAAAAATTTATTTTAGGGTGAATTTTTTTTAGGTTAATTGCATACAGGTCCCCACAAACATGATGAATTACGGATATATTCCTACAAAGTTCAACTTGCATTAGTTATCCCTGCAAAAGTCCTAATATATTCAGATATATCCCTACCGTCAGTCACCGTTAAAGAATTTTAGTTAACCACAGTTAAATTGCTTAACCATGGTTAATTAATAAGTTGAAATGATATTTTTGCCCCTCTCCATCTTCCTCACCCTCTCCATCTTCCTCATCGCCAACTTCTTCTTCTTCTTCTTCTTCTTCTTCTTCTTCTTCTTCTTCGTATCCTTCTTTTCCTCATCTTTTTCACCTCCTTCTTCTTCTTTGTCGTCGCCGCCGCCGCTGTCTGCGACGTTGCCGCCGCCGCCGTTGCCGCCGCGATGTTGCCGCCGCCTTAGGAGAGAACCAACGTTCTCCGCGACGTTGCCGCCGCCGCCGTCTACTCCCGCAGCACGAAAAGGAAGAGGGAGAGGAAGAGGGAGAGAGAGAGGAAGAGGAAGGGGTAAGGGCAAAAATGTCATTTCACAACACTGCTGTTAAAAAATTAATAGCTCTCTAACAGATCCAGACCATAGAAATATATTTGAATACTTTAGGACTTTTGCAGGGATAACTAATGCAAGTTGAACTTTACAGGGATATATCCGTAATTCATCATATTTGCGGGGACCTGTATGCAATTAACCCATTTTTTTTTCGTGTGTTTGGTTTCAGGAAAAATAGATTTTTTGAAAAATTATTTTCCACATTTCACAAAAAAAATTTCTTTTCATTTTCCAAATTTTTTTCGAAAAATAATTTTTTTTTCCTTATAGGCGTTTTGATGAGTAAAAAAGGGAATCTCTTTTTTCTAATACATTGATATACGTTAACCATCCAACCGTCATATTAACCATCTTCTACTGTCATCTCTATCTCCTGTCATCTCTATCTCCCGAAGCTATATATATACACACGGCATAATTATCTCCATCTCTTATCCGTCAGTCAACCATCTCTATCTCCTTTGTGAAACTATTTTATCTACACCAAAATATACTTAAGATTAGTTTTTATTTACTTACTTATTATTTATATTATAAGTAATTTGTGAGTATTATGTTATTTTTATTTACTTATTTATTATTTATATTATAAATCGTTTGTGAGTATTATATTAAATTGTAAAAGGTTGGTAATCTCAGCCTCTTTTTGTAGAAGGTGTTTATATACCAAAATTTTCAACTAATCGAACAAGTAAAATAGAAATAAAAAAGTATTTTTCATTTTTTTTCTTACCATCCAAGCACGCATACATGGAAAACTAATTTTCTTTTCCGTCGAACCAAATAACAAAAACTAAAAAATTTCTTTTTCACAGAAAACTTTTTTTTTCCTGAAAATAATTTTCTACTATTTTCCAAGGAACCAAATAGACCCTAAGCCAATATTTTTTTTGTTGGCAAGAGTGTGGGCTTCAGACGGTTAATCATCTAAAAGGAATATTTCTGTTAAAATGAGCTTCATTCTAAAAAATTTTAAAAATCCATTTATGGTAAGGTTTAATTCATGTTTCTAGGGTATATATATGAATTAAGAAATCGCTGACCCGATATTTACATCATCTATGGTGAAGATCCATACACATATTTATGGTTGGTCACAGCGACAATCTCTATCTCCTTCATTCCTGTTGGAGTGACTTCCATCGTTTTTCGAGCCATCCAACATTCCAAAAATTCCAACGAACCAACAGGGTCTTTGAGCAAACTCAAGAGAGAGAGGGAAAAGATAAAAAATCTGGTTATCTAATAATAATAGATGTTGATTTGCTTATTTTGTAACAAAAATAAAAATAAATAAATAAATAAACAAGAGCTCAAAAAAGAAAAAGAAAAAGAAAAAATTTCAAAACCGGCGAGTCATTACTAATTTGGGAGACTTCAGAGGTCTAAATCAGATGATTTAAAATTTGAATTGCCGAAATAATTACCCCAGATGATAGGTACTCTCACTCGAATAAATAGAAATCTGCGAGAGGAAGAATAAGAAAAAGGCATTAAAAAAAGAGTCTCTTAACATAACTAAAGATGAAACAAAAATAGAAACTATGAAATTAAATATAATCAGAATCCCATTTCATTCCGAATAATAATAGATGTAAGACCCCTAGTCTATTTCATGATTTGGTACAGAACAAAAGTGTACACAGTAGCAGAAACACATCTACACTCCATTTTGATGGAGAGAAAAGAAGAGAAGAAAAGATAGGAGAAAATACAATTTTCTCTCATTTTGATCCAAATTGAGGAGACAAACGAAGAGAAACAGAAAGAAACGAAGAGAATCCAAAAATGGAGAGAAAAGGAGAAAAGTTATGTTCTCTTCTTTTCTTCCCTCAATCCAAACAATAAGAGAGAAAATTACTAATACAAGCCATCACCCATTCACCTGTAATCATTCATTGGAACAGCCTTTATGGTTATGGAGTTGTGATAGCATATATGATAGCAAAAACTGATGACAATAACATCAATACTGAAGAATACAGAACGAAAAAAAGTAACAGGTACAAAAAGTGATCTTGTTAAGAAAGCTGGTTTTGATATTCGTTGATAGATTCATTGAATCCAGTTACTATCAACCGGCTGAATTTGATTGAATTCAATAAATCTGATATCTCCCTAATAAAGATGGCTCTGTTAATACCTACTTTCTGCTAATAGGTCCAATGAATCAGGTCATTATTCACTAAATTCAACTCAATTTGATAAATCTGATATTTCCCTAGTAAAGATGGCTATATTAATATCAGTTCCCGCTAATAGATTCAATTCAAATCATTTTTCACTAACTGAATTTGACCGAAAGTTCAATAAGTCTAGTTTATTATGGCGCTCTTAATATCACATTCCCATTACAAGGTAAAAGGAAGAAGCAGAAAATTTATGTAGAGGAAGTAGCTGTTACCAAACATGATGTTAGTTAAAATGAAAGCAAGCTCAATTGGATGAATAACACACATACTTATGTATCTGGGATTACAATGTTATTCACAGCCTTATAAAAGGAAAAAAGAAAAAAGAAAAAAGAAACACCACACAAAAGATTACAGCAATGAGACAAAAACAACGGGCCGACCAACCAATACAAACGACAGAAAAAACACTACCAAAACAGGTGTCATCACAGTGTTGGCCAAAACTCAGCAACACATCTACAAGGAAGCAGCCCACTACGATAGAGTTAATTACTAGTCAGATGAAAAGGCCTACCTCTTACCTTTGAATTCCCAATCGGATAGTTCTCGATATTAAAAGCAACATGGAAGAGAGGATAGATTGCATTGTGAACATCTCTACTCATTGAAGATTTCGTGTCAGACCAGTGCGAGGCACATTTCTGAATCCAAAGAAGAGAATGTATAAATGCTAACAAAAATAGAGTGAATTAAAAAACAAAATTCCGTGCGATGAACTGTAAAAACAAATTTGTGCAGTGATCTTCAGTTTTTTATAACAGCACCTTCACTAAAACAAAAGCGACTGCATTCTTTTTTCGCCACAATTAAACACTATTACTATGTAAATTCTAACCCACAAATTGGCACTGAACTCGTTTTATGGACTTTGTGGTGCAACAACTTTGTTTTTTACTGGGAAAGACTTTCCGAACAATATTGTTTGTCATTGGAAACCAAAATTAATAGCATTTCATCTAGAAACTTCAAGAATTATGTCATAACAACGATAGGCTGTCACCTGTAACAACAACGCCAAAGAGGAAAAAGGTTCATAAATGAACAGATGGTTTACGTACAGCACCAATATTTGAGTAAGACTGTTATACACTCAGCAAGATTTGGGTGCTAATCCTTCCTTCTCAAAAGTGACTGAGTAACATGATATATTCTTTAAACACATTGAATACTGCAAGGGGACTGGCCTACACAACGTTTCATAACCTAATGGACTTTCCAAACATATTCCATGCTACAAACTCCACATTTTATTTTTTTTAGGAATTACTTACATGATTATCGATATCCATTCACAACTCATGCCTCATGATGACACCTGAAGTGAATAGGGCCCTCCTGGACATCGGACGATAAGTGCATAAAGCACGATGGTGGTTATCAAAGGTTGGACTACAACATTTAGAAGACAATAGACATGTTTGTGTATCAACCAATCTTTGTTCCTAAAGTCAACGACAACTTGGACTACACTATGACTTTGGAGTATCTGAGTCCACTGTGTTGTTTCCTAGAGTATTAACTAAGAATGTTGATGCTGATGCTTAGATCTGTATTTGCGCTTGCAATTACTTGATCACTAGTACATCCCAATTAGTTTCAAATGTAAGTGCATCAGCATAGACCATTATTTAATGTGGTGACCAAAACTGCAAGCCAAAACCTAAATATTTTGTTTCCAGTCAGTTCTGATGCTAAAACCAGGGTCTGAAACCAATCCGTACCAAAACACTTTTATTTTTTAATACAATGGATCTAAGGCAGGCTTCATTTTGGAATGTTGATCCAATTGGCTAAATAAGCTCAGAGGATCTACTTTTATCAATTATCAATCTATTATATTCTTCACATTCTATTGGTTGCATTTTATTCTCCATAATAGAGGGCACTATGAAAGCTATCTTTGTTCTTTACAGAAGTAACATGAAACATAAGTTCATTATATCAAGCTTGGTTAAATAACTTACATTACACCAATTGTCCTCGAACTATTGGGTGGGCTACAGTCCTCAAACTCTAATTTGTGGCACTTTAGTCTTCAAATTACAGGCGGGTTGCAATTGAGTCCCTATCTTTTTCTCTGCTCTTGAGCTGATGTCTCCTAAACTTATATAAATATACTTTATATAAACTTATATAAAATATACTTTATATAAATATACTAAATGGGCCTTCTTATATGTTTAAAAGGTTGTTAATCAGTCAATTATTAATCCAAATATTATTCAACTTGCAGGTCAGACTATATGGTTAGAGAGTTGTGGCTCAACAATCGTATAGCGCCTAATCAACTATTTTGATCTTGTGTGATGTATATAACTATATATTACGTTTTCCTTTTCTTTTTCTTGGGCCTGTGGACACGTTCAAAAAAGAAAATAAGCTATTACTGAATGCGTTTCTGCTCCTGTACACTTTGTTGTACCAAATTAAGAATAGAATTTGTCAACCTGTTAATGGTAGCAACAGCGAAAGACAATGACATCGGCACTGAAGAATAGAGTACGAAAAGAGTATCACATAAAGGGTAAACTATTCAGGAGCTGATTTGGCAAAGATCGAATGTGGCGGTGGCTGAGGAGATGTCACAGAAGGATGATCAAGGGAGGCTATGATAAGATATAACTCAAGATTGCACAGAGTCTGGAAGGAAGGCATTGCAACTTCAAGAAAGAATTAAACATATTCAATTGAACAGAGAAGAAGTAGGATATATTGAAGCTTTGTATTGGAACAGAGAAGAAGATAGGACATATTGCACATGAGTCTGATGGGCAGGTTGCAATCAAGCCTCATCTACTCATGATGAAGCAAGAGATTAATTTGCGTGAATGTATGCTAACATTTACACTGCTAACTTACCCACTAGATAGCTTCAGAGATTCGCATTAGCGAAATCCACAAATTTAACTATTTACTTGAATCTAATTTCAGAGTTATAGAAGAAATTATGTAATGCATAAGTAATGGAATAAATTAAAGATATAACAAACAAAACATACTAATGTATAAGGAAGTTGAAGAAATAGCGTTCCATGATTTATAGTAGATAAACCTCTAATGGCTTAGACCCTCTAATCATGATTGTTATGCCAACAAAACAACAAGTAACTTGCTTGATATACCTTGCAAGCGGCAGCTGTGAACTGTTTACAGCAGCCTTGGTAGTAGTAGTAGTCCGCTTAGCCTTGTTATCTTGCTCTTTCTCCAATCGCATAGCAGACACCTCCTTCTCCATTGCAGCTAATTCCCTTCTCATTTTCTTGGAGTCTACTTCCATTGCTTTAGTCAAAGTATCTACTTTCTTTGCCAGCATCTGAATAGCAGAGAAATTGAAATAGAAGCAACATAAGCTTTAAAAGAATAACAATGGAATCAAATTTTAGACTACCAAGACAACATTCACCTCAATTGCATCATCCTTATCTTTCAGACTCTGATCCTTTTCATGGCATGCTTTCCTTAGGACGATTACTTCCTTTTGCAACATGTCATATAGCAAACCAGACACACAATCATTCAAATCAATACTTGACATTTCGTTCGGTTTCTCATCTGGATTTTCCTCCCAATTATTACATGCCTCTTTATCTCCAGTGGCATCAGATGATTTGTTCATTGAAAGGCCAACCCCATTTTCAAGTGCTTTAAGTGATCGACTACCCCCATCAAATGACTTTGACGTCCCTTTTGCATGATTGACTATTGTACTAGAGCTACTGGTTCTCATCTGAAAAGATGGCCTCTTCGATAAGAAGCCATTAATCTTAGAGATACTCTCAGCTCCACCAAGAGACTGGCGGCGTGAACGGCCGTTGCTTACACTCCTTCCATCCGCATTGGTTCGGGCAGTAGTACCATTTGCAGACATTCTCAATCCTTCTTCTAGTACTTTAAGCCGTAATTGATACTTTTCCTGAGAAGTTCAAGCTTGGAGTTATCAGACACATAAATAAAATAGAATAAGGAAATCTAAAAAATTCTCTGTCAATGGATATAACAACAATACTATATGAGATCTGATTTTCAGAAAGTACTTTAAGTTGAGCTTCGGATTTTGCAGTTCGTTCAGTTATTGCAAGCTTATCTCGCAGTTGCTGCATTTCCCCCTGCAACAAGCATCTTACACAATTATCTTGTGTTGTAAGCACTAATGATTAAAGAGTGATACAACTAAATAAACAAAAACATTAAGCCAGGTGCTAAGGAATCATGACAATCAAAATGATGGCCAAAGTCTGGAACCAAGAATATATTGGTTAGTACTCACCTGCATGAACCTTCGTTCTTCAAGCCACTGTCTAACAGGCATTACTTTGTCGTTGGCATCTTTCCACTCATTTGCCACCACCACCGCAACTCTGTTTGCCGTAACCTTCGCACGAGCTAGCTCTCGATCAAGGGTCTTCATTTCTTCCTAATAATGCATAGTAATCATTTATTTAAAGAGCTCCAAAACTTATTATTCTCTAAACTACATGTAAAGGCCCATTTCATTACATTCATCTCCTGAACTTTTCTCTGGTAATCCCTAACAGCATTCGCAGCTGCACCACCAGCAAGAACAGCTTCTTCTAGCTCTCGTACAGTCTGGCTGAGCTTCTCAACCTCAGCAACTTTCTGGCGGTGCATCTTATCCAAAATCTTGTTCTCTTCCTGAACAATGCAAACAATAAATAAAGAAAGCATCAGTCGTCAACTTGTTTTCCACATTTCCATCATAATTCATTCAAAAGGATATTTCTAAATATTTATTTCTGTATACCTGACAGATCTCAATTTGTTTCATGAGTTCTTGGTTTTTGTTTTGTAGATCATCCACCAAAGAGGCTTTGGCTAATGCAATCTGAACAGTTCTTTCTGCTTCTAGTAGGGCTGCTTCCTTTGACTTCGTAAGACGATCTAATGCCCTGTTGTCATCCTGTAGCTTTGCAATCTGGAAAAGAGATGTTTTACTGTTAATCTTTTATCATGATTTTGATCTTGCCTACAAAAGCACATCTGATGCGACTCATCTCCACGATAATAACGGACTATATACTACTCAAGAACAAGAAGAAACAAATATACCAATATAATAATAGAAAAATCAGGGGAAAAACATAGTTAAGAGAAGAGAGATGACAAAACCCAAAACCAGCCACTGCAACACAACTCTCATAAAGAAAAGAAAGTACGCCATAAATCATCTATTGATCATTGACAGCTTATACGCCTTGGTACATGTTTATCTTGGTTAACAGTTGGAGACAAGAGAAATGGTATAAACAGGAATGCAATTAGCAAAAGAAAAAACTTTCCAAATGGAGAGGACCTAGCAACTATCAAGGAAATTAAAATAACTACCAAAAAGATTAAAGTGTTCTCTCAAATTCCCCATGCAACTTAAGTTATTGGAGATAGTGAGTACCTCATGGCGAGCTAGCTTTAGTTCTGCTTCAAGCGGCGCAAGAATGGCCTCAATTGGGGGCATGTCGTCATCTTTTTGAGCTGCATGAACTCTTCTAAGTGTAGCTTCTGCTGCAAACTGGGCAGCCAATGCTGTTCTCCTTTCATCATTAATCCTTTTAATCTCAAGATTCTGCAGACAAACAAGCCATAAATTGGCCTAACTTGGCAGAGAAAAGAATACCAATGAAGAAAAATTTCAGGAGTTTGATGCAGTACTTTGCTCTCAAGAAGCGACTCAGTAAGCTTGAGTTTCCCATCCACTTTTGCCAACTCTTCCGTGAGCTTACATAGAGGGAAGCAGAATCAGAATTAGTTTCAACATGAAATGAACAATCGTAACTCTTCAAAAAATAAGAGATGTTCCTAGAGAGTGAATCAGTTCAAGGCTAAATACAAACACGACTTAGGGGCCGTTTGGTTGCATGTAGTTGCCAACTGCATTGCAGTTATAACTGCATGCAAATGCAAAATCGCTGTTTGGTGTAATGTATTTAATCCCAACTGTTGCAGTAGGAACTATAGAAGGAGGCCCAACAGCAGCAGTTGGAACTACGCTCAAATTGACCGCAGTTCCAACTGCAGCAGTTGGAGAGAGTAACTTTAAGCAAAAGGTAAGTTACCTCCTCAATTATTTTTTAAACAAAAATATTTTTCTTTTTACACTGATGGTAATCTCACCATCATATATAAAAAATGATAAAATTTTAAAAATCATTTCTCAACTGCATGCAACAAAATAAATTATTTATAGTTACATCGTTTTCTACTACATCCAACCAAACAGGATATATGTAGTTGCAACTGCTGCATTTCCAACTGCATGCATCTCCAACTACACTGCATTTGTAATTACATCTAACCAAACGGCCTCTTAATGGAAATAATCTACCATTTAATTTGCAATATATCTTCAAAACACTAAAAAACTTTTAAAAAATTTAATACTTATAAAGAAAGATGATTTGAAATCTACAGATAATCATAGAAGAGAATTTGATTATGCTGTTGAACAGGTTTATGGCCTAGTTTGGGATGGCATTCTCTCATAATAATTGCTTTGATGCTTTATGGCTCCAAAAATATCCGCAAAAAGCTTGAGATCTCGACTCCTCCAATGTTATTCAATGGAGGTGGGAACCTTAGTCGGAGAAGCACCAGGCAAGAATGGCTCTCCCTCTCACTATCTATTTCCTAGCATAACAGGAGTGGAGCGCTAAAACACTTTTAAATGTTTTTTTGGATTTCCGAAGAATCAAAAAGGCTGTGTTCGGATAACACATTCCCAACTACGGTAAATGTGTGCTACAAAGCAATCCCATTTTGAAGAATGTCCGCAAATCACTAAACGATGCGAGATCCGTTTTCCAGATCATTAGTTTAGAGTCACCACTTAAAAAATACACAGATAATATCCAACAATGCCATAGAAAAAGGAATTCCAAATCAAAATGAACTTAGATTCACAGAGTGATTTCGTAGCACAACAAGGAGAAAATAGGAGCAAACAACGCACATAAAAAATAATCAGCGAAAAACAGAGAAATAATTAAAGAATAAACAAATCAATGAAAAAAAAAAATTAACTCACTTCCTCAACGGCCTTCTCCCTCGCACGCTCCGACAACCTCAGTGCCTTAATTTCCGCGTGCGCATCCCCCAATTCCCGTTCTTTGTCTGCAAAAACCCCACATATTTAACCATTTCAAACCAAGAAAAAGGGAGAAAAAAAAACACGAATTATTACCCCAAAAATAGAGAAATGTACAAAAAATTTTAGCAAAAAAGCACACCAAAAAAAAAAAAAAAATCTGGATCGAAGCACATTCCCACCTCTCACTTCGTTCTCGAGCCGATTCAGCTCGACCCGGACCGGATCCGATCCGTGAAGTAGATTGATGAACTCATCCACCTCCAAACTCGGCTTTATCGACGGCCGCCGCTTCAACGCCGCCGGCGCCGGCGCCGGCGCAGATTTCCCCTCACCCTTCAACGCCGCCGCCAACATCGCCGCCGCGGGCGGTGGCGCGGCGGCCGCATTGCCTCCCCCGCCGCCGTTCTCCGCAGCAAAACCATCGCGAGCGCCGCCGCAGAGATCGGCCATTCCCGGATCTGATCCCTCTCACATCAAATCAACAAAGTAGGCACAAATTACCAGGAAAATCAATGAGAAAAGGCGATTCCCAACGTCGTCTCCTCCTCGGTTTCGGGAACTAGGGATTCGCCCTCCTCGATTGCAGCAACCTCGTCGCTAGGGTTTCGTTCTATCGACCCTCTTTTCGTCTCCCTCCTCTCTCTCTCTCGCTCTACCTTAATCGTATGTTTAAGTAGGAAGAGAGAGAGAGAGTATCGTAGTAGCTACAGTGATGAAATAGAAGGGAACGCCCCCCTTTTATACCAGTACGATTATTTCATTACGTCAAACTTCAGGGACTACTATGCAAAAGCGCTTTTTATTTGAAATAATAATTTCAAAATATGTTTCAAAATTTATATAATTTTTTTTATGCGGATTGAATATCAGCCGTTTAAATTACAATGGGAAATAATCTCGGACGTCGAATTTCACCGCCAACCGTTGCGTACCGACGTTGTGGAGGTTCCCGTACACCTGGTCCACCATGGACCAGTCACTTAAAAAATACAATTTTTATAAAGGATTGAAATGTTTGTACCATATTCTTCAAACATATTGTTAGTTATGGGGTGATGTGGTGGACCAGATCAGGGTCATAATTTATTGTTGCATAATTTATAATTAAATTGGTTAATAATATATATTAACAAACCTAAAATTATTAACACAGTAAATATCCATTGAATCTAGCTACTAATTCACTGACTAAAGCATTATTGCTTTTATATTTGTACTATTATTTTTTCTTATTTTTATGTATTATGTATAAATATTCAACACTATTGGATTTGCAGGTAAGTGTCCTTTTCTAATTTTGTTATTATTAGCTAGCAAACTCCCCCCTAATGATAAAAGTCATTTTATTGGGAAATTCAATGAAGCATAAAAAAGAGTTATTATTGTATTTTTGCTTTTTTGTCCAAACAAATTTGTTTGATGTGTAAGCTGCAACTTTTACTCCTTTGAAGAGATTTTAGCCTTATTTGGACAGATGAATATGTTGTTCAGCATATCTCTCTTATAAATTTATATTTGAATGTCAAAATAATTATTCCATAATAACTTAGTACGAAAATTTCTTGTACAAATAGATGGTAGAAGTTTGATTTTTTTTTGTTTTGTGAAAGGCGCTTTCATGATTTAGGAGGATAGTATATTTTACCTACGGGACAATTTATATTATTATGAAAAATATAACTTGAAGGCTGAATATACTATTCCGTTTTAGATATTGACCACACTTCGATTCTAATCACAATATAAAATCTTCACATTGAATAGAATATTACTTGATAACTTATTCTGATATATATCCAAATAAAATCTTATACTATATGATAAATAGAGTAAGCTCAACCGGCTAGAAAGGTATACCATATACGGTCCTTAAGTCGTTTCTCGAAAAAAGATAATCGTACATAATTATGGATGTCAAGACTTTCTAGGAAATTAAAATCCAACTCTTAGCTTGCAATCACGGGAAGATACTTTATAGGCTTTATTTGCTTGTCAGAACAAGTTATCTGATAATATTTTATTTAATATGAATTTTTTTTTTGTATGATCAAATGCAAATAGTCTGATTTTCTGTCCTCAAAAGTCTCAGCATTCGTGATTTAGTAGAATAGTCTATTTCATGTATGAGATGACTTAGTTTATTCTAATAAATGACTTGAAGGCAAAATATGATTTTAAATTCTAGACATTTGATCACACTCCTCAACTATCAAATACTACAACCTACAAGCATTTTAAGTAAATGACAGGCTTGAATTGGAATTTCTCTTTCACGTTCTTCAGAAATTTTGATTTTCTTCTGAATGTGAATGGATTTCTTACATTCGGAGTATAAAAATTGCTGGTTCTTTGTCATGTTGAATGGAGGAGTAGTAGGAGGATACTTCCCAACTTCCCTGGGTCTCAGGCAAGGGGATCCACTGGCGCCTTCTCTCTTTATTCTTGCAGAAGAGATAAATCAAATAAGATGTTTGTTCATCCAAACAGAGCTAAACACATTAAGTTATCTTAGATAACTTATTGTAACATCCAAAGGAAGGTTTTGTGTGTTGAAAAAAAAAAAAAGTTAATAACTAGAAATAAGCCTAAATTGACGATATTCAATTAGACCTAACTTACTGTTGTGGTGGCTAAAAGCATGTGTTTTCATACTTCAGAAGATCTAAAAAACTTAAAAGTGCTTTTAATCTTCCTTATCCCGATGCTATGAAATTGAAGTGGGAACCGCCATCAGAGAAGTATACATACTTCTTTGATGGCGGTTACCACCGCAATTTCATAGTATTGAAGGGAAAAATTGGAAATATTCTCATTTTTTTTTTAATGTTTCATAATAAAAAAAGCGAGTATTTTTTGAATTGCAATACCAAACTAGGCCTAAAAGTTATAACCCCTACCTTCCATACTTTTAGTTAAAATTTAAATTTTAAATTTATACATTTTCACATTTAAATTCAATGTGTGGTAATTCAAAAATTGGGTTGAGCAACTATAGAGTGCCATTGGAATTGATCGCCGAACCGATTTCATCTCCAATCAACAAAGCGGTCGACGGTGTGTGAGAGCCGGTCGACCGAGCCAACTGATACAGCTGCTTCCACCTACTGCACTCCACTCCTTATCTCTTCCCTCCTCCCTTCCTTCTTCAGCAGCAATCGCACCAAGGTGCCTTTCTCCCCTTCTCTTTTTCTCTGTTTTATCTCCTCTACCACCACCTCACCTCCCTTCTCTCTCCTCCTCCTTCCTTCTTCTCTTTTCTTTTCTTTTCTCTAATCCAAAATTTGTATATCAATTATGTTATCCACCCATGGATAAGCCTTTTCTCTTCCTTCTTGGTCTAGACTTCACATATATAGCCGACGACTTGAAATGCAGAGCTGGGAGCTTGGAGTGCAAAGATCATGAGCACAAATGGGACCGCTCTTTCAACTTCGAGTTTGAAGCTCGAAACCCTAGGTAATTGTCTTGTAAGTTGGTTTCCCCTTATGGTTATATCCTTGAATTGGGTTTTACACTAAATGGTTCCTTATTCAGCATGTTTTGATCTTATTTTTGGTGTTCTGGATTGAGCACGGTAGACCGACCATACCCTACGGCCGACTGTTGCAAGCATCCACAATAGTTTGGCCTCCAATTTTACTGGTCAACCGATTCAGGGCATGATCAACTTTGATGGGATGGTCAACAAGCTTGGTCGACCGAAGGCTACTCAGAGACTCTTAACGGACCTTTCAACGACTTTTATCAAACCCTTAGTGCATCAAGAACCTGCGAATAAGAACTATCTCTTAAAATTGTGTCACTTAAATTAAAATATATCTTTTTTATTAATAATTTTAACTTTTCTTTTTATATTTATGTTGAATGCATAAACACTATGGTTGAACGCTCACGGACCTATTAGCATGATATAACAATCTTTTTTATGTATTTCTTATGGATTATTTAGCTTGCATGTCTTTAGGTAATACATTGAACTACTTAAAGGCATAACCTCATCCTATATATATATACAATATAGATTCTAATTGATACTAGTGTAGTGACCCCCACGATGCAGCGGGTAGATATTATTATAGTCAATTTTTTATCATATTTACTAAATTTTCTTCTTCTTATATGTTGTATTTTAGAGAGTAGTCTATTTTTTTTTCATCTTTCAAAATACTAAATTTTGCTTTATTTTCAGCTTCTTTTTGTAAATTCAACATATAATTTTGATTTTTTTACTATAAATTTTGTTACTTTTTCTTCTTCTATAATTATATGTTTAGTAATTAACAATTAGAATATTAGAATAGCCACAAAAAAAGAAAAAATAAACTATTGTTGGTAGGAATTTATCCTTTTATTTCTCTTTACAGCTTGATGTTCTTTTTTTTTTTTTGACAGTTTTATGCTTGTTAAGTTTTTTTTTTCAATGGGCAATTTATCTTGTCATGTTTTGAATGTGTAATACTTAAATTTGTAATCAATAGGTTAATGTTTAGCATCGTTGAAAAAATATGTGTAAATTCGCAACCAAATTAGATTACGTCATATATAATAGCATTATGATCAAGATAGGGAAAAAATAAATTCCTTAATTAATTGTAGCAACAAATTGTAAGTAAAAAAAATCACTATATACATAAAATTAGACCAGAGAACTTACAAAATCTAAGGCAATCAATCGCAGATCAACCGTACAGAGGCAGAAATTTCCTAATAAAAGAATATTAATATTAATTTAAAATGTAAATATATTAGAAAAATTAGAGTAAACAAATAAAAGATCAAATTCAAAGTAAAAAAGAACCTGTTAATATGATTAATTGTTGCAGCCAGAAGCAGTCAATTTTCTGAGACAAAATAAAAGTATTTAGTATTTTCTGAAAAGAACAATAAGTAGCCAAATTAAAATTCCAACAAAAAATGAAAGGTGGAAACCAAATCAGAGAAGAAGAGAACACTGGCAGAGAAATAGAGATCTTTTGCTGCAAATTTTTTTTTATGGAGGCATATTATATAGGCAACAACAAATATCGCATAAAACGACCCTTCGGATTCGACAAATACATATATCCAATGAGTCGGAGGGAGCATAGAGAATGAATCCAAACCATTTTTGCGACTGGAGGGGGATCAATATGCAGGAACGAAGCGCCGCTAACAAAAACGGCGAGAAGGGAAGAAGGACCGACGATGAACTCGCCCCAGTTTTTCGTTTAGGGAGGGCAACTCAGGAGTCGGAGCAACGTCTAGGGGGCATTGTTAAATATAAAAATGTTTAAACACCGTTCTCTAACAGTTTAAGCTTTTAGAGTACAATGGTTGTTTCACATGGTATCAGAGCAGGATGTCCTAAGTTCGAGTCACGCCAGGCTCCTAGCATTATTAATTTTCTCCCATTTAATTCAAGCCCACGTCATGGGCCTTGCAAAAAGTCTCAAGCCCAGACGTGAGGGGGAGTGTTAAATATAAAAATATTTAAACACCGTTCTCTAACAGCTTAAGCTTTTAGAGTACAACGGTGTTTCATCTATTTCACATGGTATCAGAGCAGGAGGTCCTGAGTTACCATGAGGTCTTGAGTTCGAGTCACGTCAGACTCCTAGCATTATTAATTTTTTCCTATTTAATTCAAGCCCATGTCATGGGCCTTGCAAAAAGTCTCGAGCCCAGACGTGAGGAGGAGTGTTAAATATAAAAATATTTAAACATTGTTCTCTAACAGCTTAAACTTTTAGAGTACAACGGTTGTTTCACAGGCATCGAACCCCTTATTAGGGTTGAAGGTGGAATGGGGTAAATCGTAACCGGCTGGGGAGGATGAACCAGTTAATGGTAATAGGATTAAAAGCCTCTGAATCAATTAAATGGGAAGAGAATGAGGAAAAAAAACTGACAGGTGAGCCCCATGGGCCATATAAATCCCATTAAGGAAGATAGTTTAGGATGACAGGTAGGTCCCACAAAAGGCTTAATTAAGCAAATGACGCCATGTTGGGGTGAATCGTAACCGGCTGGGAAAGATGAACTGGTTAATGGGAATAGGATTAAAAGCCTCTGAACTAATTTAATGGAAAGAGAATGAGAAAAAAAAACTGACAGGTAGGCCCCATAGGCCATATAGATTCCATTAAGGAAGATAGTTTAGGATGAGAGGTAGGTCCCACAAAAGGCTTAATTAAGCAAATGACGCCACGTGGACAAAAGTAAACGGGTTTTCATATAAGTTTATAGATATGTGCATCTCATATGTAGGAATATTATATCTGGTGAGTCGAGTTTATTAGTTTGAGATGACATTTGGGTACAGTTGATTATGCATGAGTTGCATGTGATATCTATTGTACATAATCCAATTGGGACATCTCACCTGGTTTTGGATTGTTGAGTTGTACCTAGATGGGTTGTCGGTATTATAATTACTGTCGAATTAAACTGTGAATTAAAATTTTCTTTGGATACTGGTTGTGTATCTGGACTGGATAGAGACTCGAGGTTATTTGCGTCGGGTAGAGGTCTGAGGACTTATGACTAAGTTGAGAACTTGAGATAGAAAGGTATATGGTTATTTGTGATCACATGAGCCAGAAGTAAGTAATCCGGTATTTACCAGTGATATTGTTGTTGTCATGATCCATGGAGTGGAGATTTAGAATATGATATGCTAAGTCGATGCATGCCCGAGTTTAGTAGGCTGGGAGGTGATCTAACATTGACAAATGTGACAGGGTTAGATTAGACCCTAACATACGTGCGCCAGAAGAGCCGGGTACGGGCAAGGTGTCGAGGTGCCAGTGTACATCGTGTGGAGATACTAAGCTAGAGTTTGCTCAGATAGTACCAGCGAAAATGAAGAACGTACATCTGGATAGCCATGCTTGCTATAACGAACTATTCTGAAGTGAGAAACGGCATATGGAGGTGGGAGCTATGGATTTGGAGATAGGTATTATAGATGGTCCTTGTTATTCGGTACGAGGGGTACCAATATACTGCATTTACAAATATGGTTTGATGGCGGTATCAGTAGTGTATGTTGTTGTTTCAGTATAATCAGTGCATAATTGAACTTGGTTTCATCTGCATTATCACATAGACATACATATGCATATACGCTGGCATCTCGGAAAGCGTAGTATATTATTATTATGATTATTTAAATCGACTAATTAATTATTAATTCTTTGAGACAGTATCCTAATCACCTGGAATGTGTGCCCAGTGGTTTTGCAAATTAGCCCTTGGATAGTGTGCCCATGAAAGTGAACTGCATAGTAAGGTTTCACTAATGACATGTTAGATGCACTCTAGTCTTTAGATAGAGCATGCTTTATTTATTTTCACATATCTTTATTATACTTCCTGCTAGATATTTCTTACTTTCTTGTTCACACTATATTGTACTACTCTAATTTTTTCCTCAGTAGTGAATAGTTAAGCCTTCTTAAATCATTATAAGCCTTACATTCCTGTAAGTTTCAAGTTAGAAATTTAATTTGAATCTTATGGAGATACGACGGTCACGACATGAACAGAGAGGGTTTAGATTAGGACAATAGTTTTTATTACATGTCCCCTATAATATTATCCTTATGTAATTTATATTGATAATTCTATATGAAAAAAATTCATTAGCTGATACACGTGCGCTACAGTATTATCTTTACCCTCTCACTGCTATCACTTTTCTTGCATATTTTACTGGAATGTTAGGGCATTACAACTTGCTCCAAAATAGCTGTATTATTTATTGAATTAGACTTTAGGATGAGTTAGAGTTTAGGTGAAAAATACTTCTCTTCTGCTGTTTGTTTTTATAGCTGTAAAACTGAAGTTTCTCTTAATCCTATTATTTATTTGGCAAAAAAAAGTCGAAGTGAACTATAATGTTTTAAAAATTTTGAATTTCGATTGAAAATAAAGTTACTGAAACAAGAGAATTGAGAAATTTTCTATATGATTTATTCATCTAAACCCATTCTCTTATATAGAGAGAAGGAAAAAGGATTTACATGGAAGAACATGATTGTATCCTGTTATACAAGGAAATAATAAAAAAGATATAGAAATATTACTACCCTAACAAGGAAGTAATATACATAGTAACATATAATACATATATAGTAACACATATCATATATATGGTAGCATATATATAATATATATGGTAGCATATATATAATATATATGGTAACATATATAATATATATATGGTATATAATATATATGGTAACACCCCCCTGCAAACTCAAGGTGGGTTAAACACTGAGAGTTTGTATAAAAGAAATTGATGTCGTTGCGTCGTATGAGACTTAGTGAAGAAGTCAGCAAGCTGGAGACGAGAAGATATAAATGGTAAGGCAAGTGTGCCATTAAGATAATGGTGCCGAACGAAGTGACAATCAATTTCAATATGTTTAGTGCGTTCATGAAATACCGGATTATTAGCAATCTTGATTGCACTTTGATTGTCACAATATAGAGGTGTCGGAGTAGAGCAAGTAATACCAAAATCACCAAGAAGACGACGAAGCCAAACAATCTCAGAAGCTGCAGTAGACATAGCACGATACTCAGACTCGGCACTAGATTTGGAGACAATATTCTGTTTCTTAGCTCGCCATGAAATAAGAGAATCACCAAGAAAAATGCAATAACCCGTGGTAGATCGGCGATCAGTATGGTCCCCAGCCCAGTCAGCGTCAGAATAAGCTCGGAGTGCAAGTTGCGAGGTGGAAGAAAAGAAAAGACTCTGATTAATAGTGCCTTGAAGGTAGCGGAGAATGCGAACAGCAGCATAATGAACAGAAGTTGGTTCTTGAACAAACTGGCTTACTATATGGACAGCATAAGCAATATCTGGACGAGAGATAGTGAGATAAACGAGAGCTCCAACTAACTCCCGATAGCGTGTGGGATTTGGAAGCGGCTCACCCATGGTAGGAGTTAGTTTCTGATGAAGCTGCATAGGAGTATTGACTGTGTCATTGTCAGTAAGACCAGCACGAGAGATGAGATCTGCTGTGTACTTTCGTTGAGAGAGCAAATAGCCATTAGAACCGTAGGCTACTTCAATACCGAGAAAATAACGGAGGAGCCCGAGGTCCTTCATCTCAAATTGACGTTGAAAAAAGGATTTGATAAATTGTATAAAATCGGGATCATCACCAGTGATAATCATATCATCAACATAGAGAAGTAAAACAGTAATACCACGAGCAGAAGAGTGAATGAATAATGCATGGTCATTCTCACTCTGATGAAAACCAGCAGAAATAACGGCAGTCGAGAACTTCTCAAACCAAGTACGAGGAGCTTGTTTAAGACCATACAATGCCTTGCGAAGTAAGCAGACATGGCCAGGTGGATGATTAAGGCCAGGAGGTGGTTGCATGTAAACTTCTTCGTGAAGATCACCATGTAAAAAGGCATTTTTAACATCAAGTTGATATAACGGCCATCCACGAGAGGCAGCAACAGCTATAAGTACGCGAACATATGTCATTTTAGCAACTGGAGCAAATGTCTCCTCGTAATCGATGCCATACTCTTGAGTGAAGCCGCGAGCAACTAAGCGAGCCTTATAGCGATCAACAGAGCCATCAGACTTTGTCTTAATTTTGTAGATCCATTTGCAGCTGATTGGAACCTTTCCCGGAGGAAGGGGAACAAGCTTCCAAGTACCGGTGTGGTGAAGAGCCTTAAGTTCTTCAGACATAGCATCTTGCCACTCAGGAATGGCAGCAGCTTGGCGGTATGTTCGTGGTTCCTGGTGAGTGTGAATGGTAGCAAGAAAGGTATGAAATTGCGGAGAAAAAGAATGTGAGGTAATACAACCAAAGAACCTTTTAGGCTGGCGTTCGCGAAGGGGATAGCGACGCACGGATGTCGGAGGATCGTCGGTGGGAGCTTCGACGGAAGGACTATCACGAGACGCATGTACTTCAATGTCATCTGCAGGAGAAGTAATAGGAGAGATAGAGTCCTCTTGGAAAGAGGAATGTACTGGAAAAGAATTAGTCAAAAAGGAAAGATCAATATGGGTAGAGGGAGAAGTTGCAGTGGCTGGTGCAGGTTGGGCATAATAGGGAAGATGCTCAAAGAAAATCACATCACGAGAAATCCGAAGACGTCTCGTGTTGGGATCATAGCAGCGATACCCTTTATGCTCAAGACTATACCCTAAAAAGATACAAATAGCAGATTTAGGGGACAATTTATTTCGTTCGTGAGGAGGTAGCAGGACAAGACAAGTGCAACCGAAGACTCGCAGGTGATCATATGAAGGAGGCTTAGCAAACAACCGCTCACTAGGAGAGACACCTGAGAGAACACTAGAAGGCATAATGTTGATTAAGTAAACAGCTGTATTGACAGCATCAGCCCAAAATTGTGAAGGAACAGAACCATCAAAAAGAAGAGATCTGGCAGTATCCATGATATGACGATGCTTTCTTTCAGCAACCCCATTTTGCTGGTGGGCATATGGGCAAGAAAGCTGAGATAAGGTGCCTTGACTGGCAAGAATTTGTCTGAATTCCGAAGAGATATATTCACCACCAGAGTCTGAACGAAATATTTTAATGTTTGTACCAAATTGATTTTGAATCATAACAGTAAAATTTTTATATATTTGCAATAGTTCAGACCGGTTGTTCATGAAATATATCCAGGTAAAACGAGAATAATCATCCACAAAGATCACATAGTATCGATTGCCAATACGTGTAGAAATAGGAGCAGGACCCCAAACATCAGAATGAATTAATTCAAAAGCAGCATGAGAAACAGAATTGCTTGCAGGAAAAGGTTTAGTAGTATGTTTAGCAAGTTTACAACCCATACAACTAAACTTATTGGAAATAGAAAAATTGCCTAAGAACCTCGACGAAGTAAGACATTAAGATGTTCAGAAGAAAGATGACCTAAACGACGATGCCATAAGGTAGAACTAGAGGTGGTGGAAGTGGTGGTGGCATTAACAGAGGCATGAATGGATGGTAGATGCAGATGATCCATGTAGTACAAGCCATCTCGCCTATGGCCCTGTCCAATCAAACTTTCTGTTTGACGATCCTGAACACGACAAGAAGATGAGTCAAATGTAACTGTGCAGTCATGATCAGTAATTTGGCTAACAGACAAAAGATTTAAAGAAAGTTTTGGTATATGTAAAACAGAAGGTACAAAAAAGTTGGCAGTATTGTTAATGGTAGGTGATACTGTACCATAGTGAGTAACAGGAAGTGGTGTACCATCAGCAGTAAAAATATTGAGTGGAGAAGACAAAAGGGAAGGTGAAGAAAGTAATGAACCATGGGGAGTCATATGAAAAGAAGCACCTGAGTCTAGAATCCAGGAATTCTTAGAAGTACCTTCAAAGCTAGGTGTTGAAAGGGAACCAAAACCTGGTGGTGCTGATGATGTCTGAGGACTGGATCCTGACTCTTTTGGAGTTGAGTTAGTAAGATTGCTCTGTTGGAGTAGCTGTATTAGTTGAGGCCAGCTGAGTTGAGCAGAAGCAGTGCTATGTCCCACTTCATTAGAAGAAGTATGGAAAGGATGCTCGAACTGCAAAGTAGAAGCAGCAGCAGGATAACCACGCGGAGAGTGTCGATGCTGATCAGCCCACTTCTTTTTTCTACAATCTTGAATAGAATGCCCCCAGAGTTGGCAATATTTGCATTGGATATTGCGTTTGTTCTTCCGAGGGCCAAACGAGTTAGTAGAACTCAAAGGCTCGGATGACGGAACAACTGGAGCAGGAGGAACTTGATTGGGAGCCAGCAAGTACAGTCGGTGTTGAAGGACTGGAGGAATGCAATACTCGAAGACGAGTTTCCTCTGCAATAAGCTCTGCAAGTGCAGCATCAATGGTGGGTAGCGGAGATCGATGAAGAAGTTGGCCTCGTAAGGCCTCAAACTCCGGCCGCAGACGCATAATAAATTGAAAAAGGCGCTGCTGATCACGAACTTGCGTTTGTTTGGTAGCACAAGTGCAAGCCAAACAAGTCTGGCATAGTGACTCTTCCATGACGGATAGTTGGCGCCACCGTGCCTGCATAAAGCTATAGAACTCCTGAATGGAGCGTTCACCTTGATGGGCGGATGTCAGCTCTTGAAATTCAGCATATGACTGAGCATGGCTAGATTGCTCATACAATTTTTTAAGATGAGCCCACATTTGTTGAGCCGTAGAGAAACTCACCAACTGCATTCTGATGTCAATTTCCACGGACGTGGATATAATTCCACGGGTACGTCTGTCAGCAATACTCCACTCACTCTTTGAGTTTCTTCTCATCAGTAGGAGGGTTAGTGCCATTAATATGATCTGTTAAATCTAGGGCATCAAATAAAAGTTGTACAGACACTGACCACTCCCGATAATTAGAACCAGATAATTTGACATCTAGTTGTGAAAATTGATTGGTAGAAGATGTCATAACTAAACAAATAAAGAAAAGAAGTAGAATGGACAAATCTGAAGAAGTGGCTTGCTAGAGAGTAAGCTCGCCGAGCCAAAGGGTCGAATTGGCGTAGGTGCGTGCAGATGACTCCTAGCAGCTCGGTTAGACGCACGTCGTGGTAAGATGCGCGGCCACACAGACGTGATGATGACGATCGCGGTCTCAGTTAATCACTCGAACTGGATCGTGTCGTCCTCGGGCGTGGTGCGACGTGGTGCTGATCTCGGACGGACAATTCGCCTTCTGAGGAGAGGAACAATATTGTCGTCGAAAGAAAATAAAACCCTAGAAGGGCTCTGATACCATGAAACAAGAGAATTGAGAAATTTTCTATATGATTTATTCATCTAAACCCATTCTCTTATATAGAGAGAAGGAAAAAGGATTTACATGGAAGAACAGGATTGTATCCTGTTATACAAGGAAATAATAAAAAAGATACAGAAATATTACTACCCTAACAAGGAAGTAATATACATAGTAACATATAATACATGTATAGTAACACATATCATATATATGGTAGCATATATATAATATATATGGTAGCATATATATAATATATATGGTAACATATATAATATATATATGGTATATAATATATATGGTAACAGTTACGAAAACAAGCAAAATAATGAAAATAAATATTTACGACTGAATTCGGTATAACAAGCGAAGCCGTACCATATGTGGCTCGAAGCGATGTCTGATTGAGAGGACGAGATGATCAATAGATTTGACAAATCAGAGACAGCCACGCACACAAAGTATGCCGCGTACACCCATCGTGTGTTGTTCACGTATCGTTGTCGTAAAAATCTAGAATGTGACGATTACATTACTGATGTGATATTTTGAGCCAATTAAAATACATCTCTAAGATTTACTCATCATATAATGATTTAAAAAAATAATTTTGTTGTATTTTTATCTAAAAAAATATGAATACTTGATAATAAATAATGTGATGTGACTGTGAGATAGCATGCTATGGCTTCCTCGTTGCCGTCAAGGGGGCCTTTTTTGTCCGCATAATACGGTGTGGGCGAAGGGCCTTTTTTGTCCGCACAATACTGAACTGTACGACCACCTAACGAATGCTGCTTCTGAAATGACCAAAATGCCCCTCGCGGGCGCTTCTGAAATAAGGTTGTGTTTGGTTTCATGTAAAACTATCCGAAAGTTTTTTTTCGGTTGAAAAGTAGAATTCGAGTGTTTGTTTGCTCGTAAAAAACAATTTTCAAATTTTTTTTTTACAAATTCTGTGAAAAAGCTAGGTTTTCGTTTCTTTTTCCGCTCTCACCGAGCGAAAACGAAAACCATGCGGAAAAAAAATCACGGCGTTGGGCCTGAAGCAGGCACGCGTGGACCGCGAGAGAGAGGTCCACGGTGGACCTCTCTCTCACCCACTCTTTATATATATATATATATATATATATATATATATATATATATATATATATATATATATATATATATATAGAGTTGAGCTAGAATACTTTTGGAAGTATCATGGGGGGTGGTGCTTGTGGGTTTATAACCATTGGATGGAGATTTGGAGGGTTGAGATGATGGTGGTAGGTGGTGGTAGGTGGTGGTGGTAGGTGGAATAGTGTTTGATCTAAAGGTTATAAGTAATCAAGAAGTAGATCCAAAGGCTAGAAATGTGGAAGCACCAAGGGGTTGGTGCTTCCAAAAGTATTCTAGATATATATATATATATATATATATATATATATATATATATATATCTCTCGAGAGATAGTATTTTATTTTTAATAAAAAAATATATTATTTTATAATATTTTATTTATAAATATTATTTATAGATATATAGTAATTTATTTTATAGTATTAAATATATACTATTATATATTATATTACATGCTTAATAATTGTATAATATATTTTATTTATAAATATAAATTATAATACTAATATATGTAATATGATAATTATTATATATTAATAATATACATAATATATAAGAAAAGAAAATATATATAATAATTTTTTATTTATAAATTTTTCTCTTTTTTTTTCTCCCAACCAAACAACCATAATGAAAAATTATTTTTTTTTCCTACAAACTAAACACTAAAGAGCGTAAAATTTATTTTTCCACGAAATTTTTTTTTTCAAAGTTTTACGTGGAACCAAACACACCCTAAGTCAATAACCACCTTAGGTAAAAATGCTTGGAGGCCCCCTCAACTATAGGATATTCTGAAACAGGCCTCTCAACAATTTTTTCAATTAATGTCATCTTTATTTCTAATTTTTTAGATAAAAATATACAAAATCTCCTCAATTATAGTCTATTTTTACATGGGCCTCTATATTTTCTATCGATGCCTTTGTAACTTCCATTTTTTTTATGCACGTGCAATTCACGTCATATAAAAAAGATAAGAAGCAAAATTATGCGAAATTTTAGTGGTAAAAAATCTATACAAAAATAATAAGAAGCAAAATAATATACAATAATTCAAAATCTTTATGTCAAAAAAATCTATGCCCTCTGCTATTTCTTGATCATTTAGCTAATTTTAGTCACTCCAAATTAATAAAATATAGACATAAATCTTTAATTGCAAAATTTTAAAAAAAATTATGGCCCTTTTGCATAAAAAATTTACTAGTTTTGGGCTTTTGCAAAATTGGGTCGCTATTTTCGATTTTGCAGATTCAGTCCGAATTTTCAACAAACTGACCAAAATATCCTTCTTACTTTTTCTCTCTCCTCTTTTTTTTTCTCTCTCCTCTTTTTTTTTCTCTTTTCTTTTTTTTCTGTCGCTCTTTTTTTTTTCTCTCGGAACGGCGGAGGCGGAGGCGGAAACGGCCCACCTCGCCTCTCCCTCACCCTCGCCTCCGACCCCGCCGAGGCCGCGCCGCGCCGCGACTTTTTTTTTTACCTCTCTAACCCTCCTCCACCTGCCGTCCCCATCGCCGCCGCCGGCAACGAAGAAGTGTTTCTTGGGGCCGAGAAGCACGCCGGCGAGGGAGGGGAAAAAAATAGTTACACTCCGGCGAAGACGGTGGGTCGTGACCAAAAAAAAATTGTAAAGAGAAAAAATAATAAAAAATAATATTTTTTCCTACAGGAAAGATCAATCATAGAAGAAGGAAGAAAAAAGATAAAATTGCACTGTTAAAATAATGTTGCACTGTTTTAAAAAAAATTTACACTGTTTTAAATAACTTTGAGATAGAAATTACACTCTTTGAGATGAAAATTACACTTTTAGACTAAAATTACACTCTTTGGATGAAAATTACACCATTTTTTTTTCTCTTCTTCTTCCTCGTTGCATTATTTCTCCTCGTTGCACTATTTCTTTGCATTCTTTCTCCCAACCAAACTCGATTCGGTCACCTCCCTCTCCGGGCCGCGCGGCGCGTGGCGGATCTCGAGAAAGCACTCGGAATCCGGGGGGAGGCGGGGAGGAGGAGCACGACGACGACGAGGAGAAAGCCTCAAAGGAGGAGGAGGAGGAGGACGATGACGACGACGACGGGCGCGGGCGCGGAAGCGAGCGCAGGTGCAGGGGCGCGGGGGGGCGCCCAGGGGGTGCGTCCCCTGGGCCCCCTTCCCTACGCCCGCCACGGCGGGGCGCAGGGGACCTGGGGGCGCCGGGCGCGGGCGCAGCCCTGCGCCCACCCGGGGGGGCCAGCTGGGGCCCGGGCCCGGGCCCGGGGGGGGGGGGGGGGGGACCGGGCGGGCGCAGGGGGCGCTCCCGCAGGGGGCGCAGGGAGCGCCCCCTGCGCCCACGTCCGGCGCCCCCGCCGGCTGCGCCCCGCTGCGCCCGCGACTGGCGCCACCGCCGGCTGCGCCCGCGCCCGCTTCCGCGCCCGCGCCAGTCGTCGTCCTCATCCTCGTCCTCCTCCTTTGAGGCTTCCTCCTCGTCGTCGTGCTCCTCCTCCCCGCCTCCCCCCGGATTCCGAGTGCTTCCTCGAGATCCGCCCCACGCCGCGCGGCCCGGAGATGGAGGTGACCGGATCGAGTTTGGTTGGGAAGAAAGAGTGCAAAGAAATAGTGCAACGAGAAGAAATGGTGCAACGAGGAAGAAGAAGAGAAAAAAAAATGATGTAATTTTCATCCAAAGAGTGTAATTTTAATCTAAAAAGTATAATTTTTATCTCAAATAGTGTAATTTCTGTCTCAAAGTTATTTAAAACAGTGTAAATTTTTTTTAAAACAGTGCAACATTATTTTAACAGTGCAATTTTATCTTTTTCTTCTTTCACCTATAATTTTTGATCTTTTCTGTAGGAAAAAATATTATTTATTATTTTTTTTTCTCTTTACAATTTTTTTTTGTCACGACCCATCGCCTTCGCCGGAGTGTAAGTATTTTTTTTCCCCTCCCTCGCCGGCGTGCTTCTCGGCCCCAAGAAACACTTCTTCGTCGCCGGCGGCGGCGGTGGGGACGGCGGGTGGAGGAGGGTCGGAGAGGTAAAAAAACAAAAAAAAGAGTCGCGGCGCGGCGCGGCCTCGGCGGGGTTGGAGGCGAGGAGGGCGAGGGTGCGCGTGCGAGGGCGAGGGCATGAGGGGCAGAGGTGAGGTGGGCCGTTTCCGCCTCCGCCTCCGCCGTTTGGAGAGAAAAAAAAAGAGCGACAGAAAAAAAAGGAGAGAGAAAAAAAAAAGAGGAGAGAGAAAAAAAAGAGGAGAGAAAAAAAGTAAGAAGGGTATTTTGGTCAGTTTGCTGAAAATCCGGACTAAATCTGTAAAATCGAAAATAGCGACCCAATTTTGCAAAAGTCCAAAACTAGTCGATTTTTTATGCAAAAAGGCTTTTACCATATTTTTATATTAAGAACTAAAATAAAAATTTAAAAAATAACATTGGATATAATAGAAAAAAAATAAAAAGAAAAATAAAACTCTAATTTCTTGAAATTTAATTATTATTCTCAAAGAGAAATTATTGTCAGCAACGGATGTAGAAGTACGTCTCATATATTGCACTTTCAAAATTTCACCATGGAAGGATCAAAATTAAAATTTTAAAATTTTATTCAGTAATATGAATAATGAAATTTAGATCATTTAAATATATAAAATTACATATTTCGGTCATTGATTATTTACAGCTTAAACAAAAAAAAAATGGTAATTTTTTACTTACTGCCTGAATAAAAATATATATTTTAATATTTTTTTACACATAAGTTCTGTAAATTTTATATATTACATCTATAATGTTAGCTTTTTATGCACATAGATAAAAATTAGAGAGATTTAAAGGACATAACTCAGTCGATAATAATTTATTGGTCCAGAGATAACCAATAAAGTATGATTTTTTGAGATTTTAATGCAAGGAGAGATAATATTTGGAAAGGTGGGGGATATTTTGGAAAGTGTGCAATATTTATTAGGATATTTCCATATTTAATTGAGAATAAGAATAATTTTGGAACATAAATGACACTTTTTTTTTTTTTTTTTTTTGTTTTTGTAGAACATCTCTAGCTGGTAAGTATTATAATTTTATTTTTTAAAATAATTAAAATAATTAAATTTTATAAAATTATTAATCAATTTGGTAAGCTTTTGGTTTAATTAACCATAATTACTCAATTCACAAAATCATAAGTTAAAGAAGCATCCATTTGAAGGGATGTTCGAAATGCTTAGTGTACAGGGTCTTCATTTATTTTTACTTTTTTATTTGAATTATTTCAGTTAGTTAAGTTAAAATTTTATTAAATTTCAATTTTATTTACTTAAAAGTAAGTAAAAGACCCAAATTTAGTAAAATCGCTGATGACTTTACTCAAAATTTTCAATTTATTTGACTTATATAAATTAGGTTAAATAAGTACAGAACTTATCCAAATCAATGGACCATTTTGATTTGGTTATCTAACTTTTTAAAATTTTAATTTTGTTACCTAATTTTTATTTATTTATTTAATTTGAGTCAGTCAATGCTATTTTGATTTTAAAATTTGAATGCATCATTTATTTTTACAGATTTACTTAGTATACTTCATTAATTCTCACAACTATAAATTCATTAAAATTAAAAATTATCTTAAATTTTAAAGTCAAAGTATCATTGACCGAATCAAGCTAAAAGATTAGATCCTAAAATTAAAATTCTTATATGTTGGATAGTTGATCCATAGTTTAAATAAGTTCTATACGTTTTTATTCATAAATTAATTCAAAAAATAAAAATAAGAAAACGTTAAGGGTCTTTTTCAAAATATCCTATAGTTGAGGGGTCTCAGAACTTTTTCATCGTCGCTTTATAACGGGCCCACCAATCACGTGGACTCAGTTGTGGGTCCAGGCCTCAAGGGGTCTGCTATAGCGACACGTTTAGAAAGGACAGAGGGTTCGGTTAGACCGGACCGGATTAGAATGGGCTAATGTCCGGTCCGGTTCGGTCCGGTGCGGTCCGGTTCGTTGAAATTTGGGGATGCGTTGGATCGGATCCGAGGTAAAGTGGATCCCCGATGTGACCGCGAGAAATGTCGGATGGGGAAAAATCAAAAAAACCGTTAAGACAAAAAAGAAAAAGAAAAAGAAAATTCAAAAAAAGCCGAAAAGGTGTCCCTAGTTCGACCGTTGCTGCGGATGCACTCATTTGGCCTTTTTCTCTTTTCTCTCTTTGGGAAAGAAAAGAGGAAAACGTACAAACTTTTTTAAAACTTTTGAACTTCAATAAATAGACTCGTAAACTTAAATTTCTAAATTTTGATAGTTAGATTTTTTTAAATTTTTTTTATTAATATATATATATATATATATATATATATATATATATATATATATATATATTTTTTTTTTTACTCTATATTTTTTTTTCCAGCTATCGTACTTCCATTCTCGTGTTCTGTCATAGTCGCCGCTTTTGCGCCGACGCGCTCTTTCTCCCTTTTGTTCTCAAATCTGGCGACACCCTCGTCGCCGTTGCCATCCATAGCCATGCGACCTATGCTCACCTATTAAATATTATATATATTTTGAGTAAGTCAATAAGATATACTAAATAAGATATTCATACATCCAAATAGAATCCTTAAAAAAAATATGTATTGAGAATCTTAAACTACAGTTCTTTTGAAATAAACTCTTCTTCTTCTTCTTCTTCTTCTACTTTTTTTTTTGTTTTACTCACACACTGTTAATTTTATCGTTATTTTGATTTACGTTAATTTTTAAATTGAATTGGAAATTAATATATTAAAATTAACAACTTTTACAAGCTACCAGTCATTAAGATATAACAAAATTCATACCTTAATCAACTGAGAAAATGCTTAGAATAATTAAATTTATTAGAAAATTTCTAAGCTAATATGTGAAAATAACATAAACAAACAAAAAAAACCAGCATTCTAAAGATTTGAAATATATTCCTGTAAATTCAATATTACCTTCCTTGAGAAAAAAAAAAAAATATTAACAATGTCTGAGAAACCAATTTCTAATAAAGAAATAGATAAGAAACATTTCTTATGCCTTAGCAATTGGTAGTTTCACTACAAAAAATGTTGCATTTAAGGACGCTTTTTTTTATAGTTAAGAATGTTTAAAAGCGTCCTAATATAATTTATTGTCGCATTTGAAAGCGTCGGTGAAAGCGTCGGTAAATAAAGAGTCGTTAGGTATATATCGACGCTAATGCTAAGCGTCAGTAAAATATATTTTGACGCTTTAAAGCGTCAGGATTTTTTACAATCCTGACGCTTTGAAGCGTCAGAAAATTAAAAATAATAGTAAAATTTAATATTTAATAAATTAGTTTATTATAATATATAGTTCATATGACGACGCTTTTTGAAGCGTCGGTATTTGCTACATTATAAAGATGCTTGGGAACGCTTACCCTAAGCGTCGTCTAAAAAACGTCCTTATGTTGAGATTTTTTTGTAGTGTTTTATGCATGCATAAGCATTCGTGTACGTACATGTTCAGATACAAGAAAGAAAAAAAAAAAAATTGAGGGATCTATTCCAGAATAATGTTATAGTTGAGGGTCTCTGTACATTTTTACCCCAAAAAAGGAGAGATAGAGATAGAGAGAGAGAGAGCATGCACATGGTTTACTTTGCAACTTTGTGTTGGGCTTTACCTCTCTTAGAAGCCAAAGTATATAGAAAAAGTTTACATAGCTCAACCAGAGAGTGTATCCATGCATGTGTGTTAATTAACTCTTTACAACAACCCAAAACCATGCACTGTATATTCACCTTTAGTTAATTACTTGTATAATTAATCACAAAAACTTTAAGTGAATCCAAGTTGGTCCTCAAACTATAAGACACGTGACACTTTGGTTTCCAAACTTTAATCTATTTTAATTTCTGGCTCGAACTTTCAGAATTGTTGTAATCAAGTCTGACAATCTAATTTTTTGAGTAAATGTCGACGCACCGCTGATATAATAGTGATATATGTAGCATCTTAATTACTCGCGCATTAACAATCACAACACTGCTATATCACTTTGCGTTAGCGATATATTAAGTATTTGATCGACTAAATTAGGTTATAGGGTTTGATTACTACAGTTCTGAAAGTTCGAGATAGAAATTACAACCCTATATATAATGAAATATTCATCCCCAAACAATATAGTGATCAGAGGCTCAAAGCATATGGATATCCTTAATAATCCAAATGCTCATCACCCTCTCTCTCTCTCTCTCTCTCTCTATCTCTCTCTCTCTCTCTCTCTCTCTCTCTCTCTCTCTCTCTCTCTCTTTAAAATAATTAGAGTGATAAATTAACCAACCAAAAATGTATATATAGGTAGGTGTATACAATAATATTTGTTAGCATGGGGACAATCGACTTTTTCGTGCAATAATCCTACCTAGCCCATGTGGCTCGGAATGGGACATATCAAATAAAGCACTCTTGTTTATTATTTCACGTGAGATTATTTTCATATGTGAGCTCAAAACAAAAATTACATACTGAGTTTCGTGCTAACTTGTTGGATTGCCTTTTTTCCGTAACATGTTTGGTCATTATTCATAGAAATCATCATAGCATGTTAGAAGAGAGAATGTAGCTTAAGGTGTGATGTAACACTAATTATGACACTCGTGCACATAACAACAAAGTAATTAACTTATGTATGGATATACTTTTCAACACAAAATAACATAATTAGAGGTTGATTATCTTCTTAATTATCATAATATTCATGCATCATTGTAACCCTAATTAAACATAGCATCTGATCGAGCATTGTCCTAATAAATTTTATATATTCCTCACAAGGGGTGGCGTAATCAACGGGTAACTAGCGTACAACTCGAAACTCTACTGGGACATTGATAGATACTAGATCTTAGGAAAAACTTTGTCTCTTATTGGTGATTAGAGTGAAAGACAAAAAGAGAGATAGCATATATACTTTGTTTTGTAATAATATAAATTAACTTTGTATTGTAGTACTATAGTACATGGGTGGTGTAGGCTTTGCTTAGAAGCATTGTATTTGATCAGCTTCTAGCTTCTTGTTTCAGTTCTTTAGATAAAAAAGTGCTTCGTGCCTTGAAGGATCAGATTCCTCTCACAAAGAGCCAAAGCTGCAGGAAAAAAGATAAGCCACATGTAACTACTCTTGCCTTAAAGGCATGGTTTTGATTGTGGAAGAGACAAGGCACAATGTATTTTATGTAGATATATAATAGTTACATTAAGCAAAAAGTTACTGCTCACAAAATATCATTTTGAGAAGGGATCAGAAGAGGATGACAAAGATAGTTATTAACCAAAAGATCAATTAAATAAGGAATGATCAGATAATATATGTAATACTTTTGTTTCGCATGTATAATGGATGTTAATAACGCGTGAATTTGATAAGTGAGGTAAGAGACGAGAATTTGGCCTATTTGAATATAATGTAGAAATCCAACCAAACAGATATTGAATGCGAGTATAAAACCTATAGCCTCTTAATTAGGGTGGGGGAAGCTTAGAATTATTTTGTACTATGATAACAACCGGACCAACTAGAATTAATGATTCGTTGGGCTCAAAGGTTTAGGCTACCCAACCTTATGTATCCAATCATAATTATTTTTTCGTCCAATGTAAGACTATTGAAGCATTACATATTCCACCCATTGAGATCTTGACATTCTCGTCATGACTAAGCCCAATCACATATATAGACTAGAATTATTAAGTGATGTGAGATTCTAAAGGTGACTTTTGTGGATTCAAGGGGTGGTTCCCACCAAACCGATGATGTAACACTTTATCTCGTATAGCACTTAACTTATATACTTTCGACTAGTATTCGGCTCTAATACTAATTATAACGATCCAACTTATTAGCAATAATAATTTGTTAGAACCAAACAATGCACTTGCTCAGCATATATACTTAAGCCCGGTTATTATTAACCAATCATAATCCATTTTCAATGTGATGTGAGACTATTGGAGCATTACAACTATGTTACACAATGGATTTATTGTTGGCTAACAATATTTTTTTTAAAAAAAGGGAAGGGCTAATAGGTGAAAAGGTGAAAAGACTATTGCAAATTATGTACATGAGACTTTCTTAACATGCCATTAATAAGTACGGAGCACTATTACGACAAATCATGAACTAGTCACTCAAACCCACATGATTGGCACTAACGTACTGTAACAATACAGTCCACTAGCACTAATAATTCGTCGGGTCTAAATCATCGGTCCAAAAAACTAAGTTTCATTATTAATATTAGAGTCGTTAGTCGTCGTATTCCCAATTGTACTTTCTTTGCTATTCTATGTGGGACTTTAGGGCGTCATAGTGAAGATTGAAGTATGCTTATATGGTAGAGTGCATTTCTACTATAATACCTCAATAATCTCATATTGAATGAGAAAGAAATTATGATTGGATATTTAAGGACTATGAACTCTAATACTAATAGTCAGGCTTAACCATTTAAGCCAGTGGTTTGGGTTCGACGAGTTATTAGTATTAGTGAGCTGAACCGTTATACTTGCAGTGCAGTGCTTTGCAAATAGTAAAAAATGAGTTATGAACACTATGTTAAGGCTCCATTTTTTGTGAGTCGATTACAATATAATCCTATACTTTCGTTCGGACTACGTTTTGCCTAGTAGCATCAGACTAGCTCAATATCAAATGATCCCTAATGGCTTCCCACCAATGAAAAAGCTTCAAGTAATTTAATCAAATTATTATCTTATTTATTTTAGAATAGGGATGAACATGGATTAATCAAATTGACCTAATTTGGATATGAATTAGAATACTTCACAAATCAAGATGATACAAACTTATCCCGCACAAGTCATGTTAAGAATCTCTTGGAATTTCCGGAATACTGATAAGAATTTTCAAAATTATTTTTTCAAGAATTTTATTGATTTTATATGAATTCCTTTTGGAATAAAAGGTTGCTGCGGAAGATCCTAATAGCAAAATTTCTTTCCTAATATTTTTCTAATTCAAAATAAAAAAAAACTGAAAACAGTAAAAAATAAAATAAAATTCAGAAATATAGAAAAAAATCTAGAAATATTGTAGAAAGAAGTTTATAAATACTATTTAAGTTCAGTTTATTAAAATTTAAATTATTTTAAAAACATAAATTGTACTGTTTGATAATTTGAAAATTATTTTATAATGATTATTTTAAGTATAGATGTACTTTTAGAATAGAAAGAATATTTTTTTTTAAAAAAAAATTTGATAAATCCAAAACTTGTATTCGCTCTTTTATATATAATATAGAGTATTGATAAGAAGAGGAAAAAGAGTATAAAAAAGGCGAAGTAAGAGAAAATGGAGAAATGCTTGTGACTTTCGCCAAATAAAAAACTAGGTCAAAGCCTTACCATCAAGAGTAGAGGAAAAATACCATAAATGCAACAAAATTTCTAAACACTTAATTTTATTTTACAGTTTTTTTTTTTTTTGAAATAAAGCCTGCAAGCCAATTTTAATTTTATAGTAAACTCTCCCGAATCACATAGTATGGTCCTTCGTTTATAAACCCATAAAAATAACTCTGTGCTCTAGTAACTAGTAAGGATCTGTTTGGTATTGAGGGTCATCTAAAGCTGTGTTAGGCGAAGAGGAGTTCTTGGAGTACGGGACAAGAAGTCCATTCTTAGCCCAACCCATCTTCCTAGTTTGGCCCGTTTTAGTGGGCCCTACTATTATGGGCTTGAGATGGGCCAAAATCATTAGCAGCCCTACCAAAAATAATGTATAAGATTTGAAGAAGATATATCCTAATTGTTGGGGCGCTATTTCTCTGGGGCCATGTGGACAGAAAGATTTTACACACTGAGTAATTCTGCAAGTCATATATAGTAGAATGCATCCGATCCATTGCAATTCAATAGCTCAGATGCATCCAGATACATATGGACGATCGGAGTGCCCTAAGGTGTCCAACATGTGCTATGATTGTAGTAGCCGAATATAACAAGCGTTATAGCCAATATAGGAGCCCTTTGGTTGGGTGTAATTGTAAATATGGTATAGTTAAGAATGCATGTAGCTGAAGATGCGAGAATTACATATGCATCTAACTTGTTTGAGGTATGTAGTTGAGAGTAATGAAACAACGTACATAATTTTTTGTTCTGTTGTCCTTTATTGAAAAACATATTTATGGATCTTTTTTATATTCTATATAGGATGCATAGGATTACTCTCCTCAGGTGCTACATTTCTAGCTATGCTCGGTTTCAATGTAGGTCAAAACATAGCGGTTAGACCTTCATCTCCAAGTCCAATTATAATATGTTGATAAAAATATAGCAAATCAAATGGATATTTTGAGTGTCTATAGTTGCACTTGTAATCTATACAAACATCTATTTGACAGTTCTGACTGCCCTACGTGTCAAGCTCTCCATAACTTGGAAAAAATCTCTTAGTAACTCTTGAGAAAACCTTCCCTCCTTCTTGGAAAAATAAATCTTGGGAAAGAATTTTTTTTGCTAAATCTGCTTGAAAAGGTGCGAAAATTCCTCCTTCTTGAAAAAATAAATCTTGAGAAAGAAAAAAAAATCTGCTAAATCTGCTTGAAAAGGTGCGAAAATAAAATCTGTCAGTAACTCTTGAGAAAACCTCCCATCTATACAAACATCTATTTGACAGTTCTGACTGTCCTACGTGTCAAGCTCTCCATAACTTGGAAAAAATCTCTTAGTAACTCTTGAGAAAACCTCCCCTCATTCTTGGAAAAATAAATCTTGGGAAAGAAATTTTTTTGCTAAATCTGCTTGAAAAGGTGCGAAAATCCCTCCTTCTTGGAAAAATAAATCTTGGGAAAGAAAAAAAATCTGCTAAATCTGCTTGAAAATGTGCGAAAATAAAATCTGTCAGTAACTCTTGAGAAAACCTCCCCTCCTTCTTGGGAAAATAAATCTTAGGAAAGAAAAATCTGCTAAATCTGCTTGAAAAGGTGCAAAATCTTTTCCCTTCTCTAATTCCTCTCTCTCTCTCTCTCTCTCTCTCTCTCTCTCTCTCTCTCTCTCTCTCTCTCTCTCTCTCCTGTCTATCATATCCCTCCTCTTTCTCCTGTGGCTTCTGAGGCCTCCCGCTCTCCCCGCCTCTTTCGCTCTCCCCGCCGCTATCCCCGCCTCTCTCGCTCTCCCCGCCTCTCTCTCTCTCTCTCACCTCTCTATGCTCCCCGCGCCCTCTCTCACCTCTCATCTCCAAGTCCAACTATAATATGTCGATACAAATACAGCAAATCAAATGGATATTTTGAATGTCTACAGTTGCACTTGTAATGTAGGAATAATTGTAAGCAACCAAACAGCTCCTTAGTAAATAGTTGCGATATATAGAGAGCATCAACCTGCACGATTGTTAGAGCACAATGAAATAAAACAGTTGAAAAAAAAAAACACTCCGCAAAATCTATATTTTAGGCTTTGCTTGGAATTGCGAGAAGACTTCGGTATGCGTTATAAAAATGTACGATAAGAAAATAATCCACTTGTTTCCGTAAATAACATCACACTTCATGTACATAGAGGCATGGTAGTATCACCTTGTTATACTTTCTTTACCGCAGTTGTCTCTATTTCTAGCAATTGCTACGTACTACTTATGCCTTAATTAACCCAATGGTGTAGTGTGCCCCCTCTCGGCGGCATTTATCCACTGAAAACTATATTTTATAGTTCTCATGCCTTATTTTTATAGTTTTCCATTTCAAAGCCATCTTCTACCGGGGAGGCCTAGGATAGCGAAAAGGCTATCGCTTCATAGCTAGTGCCTTAATTTCCACATGTGTTGGACCACATAGAGATTGACATTTTTTCAGTTTAGTAGGTTATATAAGATAAGGTGTATATAAACTTCGACAAGTTTATGGCAAGATTATGTATTTAACTTGAGAGATGAAAATGTAATAAAGTTGTATCATATTTTGAAGTTGAATATGTACTAGAGATGCATCTATATTGAGGTTGATCTATGGATATAAATGTTCAATGCTTTAAGTTTAGTTAGTAGCTAATCCTCTTGATACTTATACTTGTGTTGAATCTATTGTATGTTAGATGATAGCATTGGTTAATTTGTGCTGATGCTTCATGCGTGTCGGGGCAACCTTGTACACATGGCAGTTGTGTGCACGTGCTTCGGGTAGGCTTCTGCTATAGTCCGAAGTGTGACATGATACATGATACACGCTAGCTGGTATTCTCAAGACATATATATATATACTTACTAGGGTTAATTTCATAGGTACCCTCTCACCCACCCCTAGTTACATGGATACCTTCAAAAAATTGTTAATATAAAAAATGCCCTTCCAATTTAGTTAAATTATCAAAACTACCCATAATATCTGTATTTCAAAAAAAAAAAGGCTAAAATACCTATTTTACCCCTCTCACCCTTACAACTATTATAATGCATATTTTATTACCTAGATAATATACTGTTATTATAAGTTTTTTTCCAGTTTAATTTAATTAATTTAATTTCTCTTCATTTTATAGTTTAATTTGATTATTTTTTTTCAAAAAGAGTATAACTTTGAGTTTTTTTTCATATTTGTATTTATTTTTGTTTACTTTGATTACTTTAATTATTTTTTCATTTGAAATAGAAAACTATCAAATTATATTTTCAAAGATAAAATAGAAAACTATAAAACTATATATAACATAATATAAAGATTTAAAAAGTAATCAAAGCAAACTATAAAAAGACAAATATGAAAAAAAAACTCATAGTGATATAAATTGAAGCTAAAATAAAGAACTTTCAAACTACATCTACAACAATATAAAAATCTTAAAATAAATCTAACAAATAGTATCTAATTCTTCCATTTGTAATTAAATAAATAAAATGAATATATACTAATTAAATGAAATAAAGTAAAGACATATTAAACTATTCAAAATGAAGACATATTAAATTAATTAAATCAAACTAGAAAAATACTTATAATAAAAGCATATTATCTTGGTAATAAAATATGTATTATAAT
This sequence comes from Puya raimondii, assembly GCA_016920855.1. Lineage (NCBI taxonomy): Eukaryota > Viridiplantae > Streptophyta > Magnoliopsida > Poales > Bromeliaceae > Puya > Puya raimondii. Next base: position 1,791,269 of record JABWPP010000044.1, on the reverse strand, counting down.
TGTTGTAAAGGTGAGAGGGGTAAAATGGGTACTTTAGCCATTTTTTTTTTGAAATACAGATAGTATGGATAGTTTGGATAATTTTGCTAAATTGGAAGGGCATTTTTGATAATAATAATTTTTGGAGGGTATCCATGTAATTAGGGGCAGGTGAGAGGGCATCTATGAAATTAACCCCCAACAATCATGTTTGTGTTTGCTTGCATCTCATTTAAGCCAAGCGAAAATCAGAAACCTTCGAATAATACTTGCTTTCACATCCCTATGAACAATTCAGAGTCTAGAATGTTTGTGAAGATACAAATTAAATTCCTTGAGCTGTCCCTTCGATGATATTGAAGTGCTTATTGCAGTCTAATTCTGCTGCTTTTGCTTTGTCAGAATTACAGTAGCATAACTAAGAATTGTCTGTAGGAGATAAAGTTGAAGTAGACAGTGTCAATGAAAACAAACCAAAGAGAAAGTTATCCAATCTTTTGTTCGACATGTATTCATAGATTAGTACCTTCTCAACTCCTCGAATGCTACAACCTAATAGCCTTGCAAGATGCAATATAAGAAAAGGCACTCGTAGAGACGATTTTTAGTTACCGCTTATTCGTAGAGGCAGTTTTTACAACCGCCTCTAGACTGCCGGCATAGATAGCGCCTCTATAATGTAGAAGCAGTTTGAGCGACCACTGGGGCAGCTAGAGGTAGTATCACAAATCAAATATTATATTTCTCACTAAAAAAATAATAACAATTTAATATTTAATCAAAAAGATATATTAACAACACAAGAATTAAAATAATTCTTAACAAGCAACAAACCGATTCTTTAACATATGATCAAAAACATAATCTCATTCAATAAATATCCAATAGTAGCAATACACTAAATAAAAGAAAGTTTAAATAGTTCTAAAGATAGTCAACATTTGAGTTTTCAATAGTTGATAAAAATTTAAATAGTTCGATGATCTTCTTCACTTCTAGACTCATGACTTGCATTCAATGATTGATGGTTTGGAGAGAATGCATCAATTGGATTAGTTTTGCCATCCACAACCTAAAAAAGTATCAAACAATATAAAAATTGTTAATTATACTAAAATACACAACTATTCAAATATATTATTACTAATAACTTACTATCAAATTGATATACCTGAGAATTGAGAACTTGATCTGATAGTAGTGCTTTTATGCGATTCATTTTCGAGAGAAATTCATTCATTTTATTTTTGATATGTTCTAATTCCCTATTGAGCCTTTCTATCTCCTCTGATTGGCCCCTACTTGATTCTACTGTTATAGGCAAATTCATATGTTTCACACTACAACATGATCTTAGCATAGGTCCCAAACGTAAGCTTTTTACACGTCAATTATACTCAGGACCCATAGCATCAAGAAAAGCCTCATCTATCAGATTGCTTGTATCAGATTCAGAATCTTGAGAAAGTTCAACAAATTTTTGACACGTTGGGTTCTAATAAGCATTTGAGAAAAAAATATTAATTAATATTTTACAAATCCTATGAATAATAAATATAACGACTCCAAAAAAACTTATAGTCACTACAACAATATAGGTGTACACCAGCAGTCAAAACTGTTGGAAAAGATTACAAAAATCGCTGGTAATATTTTCTCCAGCGGTTCTAAAAGTGCTGATAAAAGTGTAAGTGACCGTTACTATATCCTTGCTGGTATTACCCTTTCCTAGCACTTTTATTAACCATTGGAGAAGATAATCTCTAGCAACATTTTTTAAACCGTCGGTACTTCTACAAAAAAACCACTGGCATAAAGCACATATACCGACAGTTTTTGACCGTTGGCAATCTAAAACTAATATGAAAAAAAATGCTAATATCAATAAATTACAATAGAGCTTTTTCATTTGATATTTGCCGTAAAACTAACAATTTGTAATATCCGAAAAAAATGAGAGTCATATTATTAAATTGCAATAGAGAAGTCCATAACAAAACAATAAAAATATTTGTAACAAAACTACAAGATGGTACAATCATGATCTATAGCAATGACAAAATGCAACAAAACAATTTTTTATGTTCTTATAGAAATCAATGCAATAGAAAATTTATTTGAACCCCAAATGATAGAAAGCTAAGAAAAATGAGAGTGCAAAGCTCCAGCTGAACATTCTTGAAATGCAGAACATCAAATCCCCCTTGTTGCTTCAATCTGAAATAAAAAAAATTGAAACATACAAGCTGCATAAGCTCATTCCAATAGAAAATCTATCATAAGTAACATATAGTAAAAAATAGGAATATCAAAAATTAAATTTCATCTATTAAAGGACCTGCTACTTAGCAAGCTTGCTACTATAGAAGAATAAAGGAATCTAACTGAATAAAACAGACTGGTCCTAAAAGCAAATGAATGGATAGATAAGAACAATTGCAGATACAAATACGTTTTGTTCCAGCAGAAGTCAGCATTACTATTCTAGTTAGGATCAAAATCTCTAAGCAGAAGTAAATACATAGGAAAATGATGAAAAGTCGGCATTACTATTCGAGTTAGGATCAAAATCTCTAAGCAGAAGAAATATGAAAAATTAACTAAGAAAGAGATATCAATGACTTAAATGCTACCGACCGTTCCTAGCGCAAGTGGCAAAGGGCTTGGTGGTTGGTACCCAAGGTCCCGAGTTCGAATTCTAGTTGATTCACATTTTCAGCTAAATTTATTTCTAAAAAGAAATAAACGAAGCGGGTAGCGTGCTACCTTTCTCTCAAAAAAAAAAAAGACTTAAATGCTGTTTGATGTGAAACCTTGTCGACACTGGCTCCCCAAAACCAAACTCCTATTACCAGGCTTACTTATATAAATCATTATTATAAGGTACCAAAATAGTATAGGAGGATCATATTGAATAATCAAAAGATGAAGTTTAGTTGATGGAGGTGAATTTAAAGTGCACTCGTGCATGTAACTCTTATCATTTGTTTCCAGCTGCAAATTGTATTGTATTTTATTTTTCTTATGATTTAAATTGAATTTTTCATTAAATACAAGATGGCTGTTTTAGCAGGTGGGGCTAATGATTGGGGAATATGATTGATGCAAACTGTTTGAAGAGAGAAGTTTAATTGGTGACTGAAGCAGAATTCAAATGATTGCTTTAATTCCTTTTTTTTTGGGATGATGATGATGATGGTGTGTAAACTATATGATTATAGAATGACAAATCACTTCCTTAAATAAATCTTCAAAATAGAAACTACACAAATTAACGAGAGTTGATGTATAAGCATACACTTGCTGCCAATAATATAGACTCCTTATCCTGTTATGCTTACTATGATTAAAACTTATAGTTTAGATATATATATATATATATATATATATATATATATAAAAGCAAAACTATAGGTATCTTAGATTAATATACCCTTTCCATATGAATTAATGAAAAATGCTTAAGAAATCAATAAATTCAAATTTAACCGATAATTAATTAAACTATTAAAGTGAGCTATCAGTTATTTTAAGTTTTTAACATGGCATTGCACAGAGATATAGATCAAACATACCTTAGTTAGCCTCAATTTAAAGTCCTACCATTGTTTTCCATTTCCAGTCATCAGTACTATCACCCAAGCTAAATCCATGTACTCACTCCAAACCTGCAACATTTGCAAAACATAATAAATTCAAAAGAATAATTTGATTTGCTTATATTTAAAATTTAACTCTTGTAGTAAATTAAATAACATACCGTCTACGGTTATTTTAGATGCTTTTCATCTCCACACTTAGTTTGTCCATAACTTTTTCCTATACAATGTGAAAAAAAAAATTATGTCTAATCAACAAAAGAAATAGATTAAAATAAACATAGCAATGAATATAACCAATAAAACTCATACGATGGCGACGTTGCTTGCGAGGTTGGGCAGCCTCAGTAGCTTGAACTCCTTGCTGCTCCAATGTACTTGCACCTTTGCCATCTCTACTATTTTCTGCAATACAAATTTGATTTTGATTATTAACCTAACACCTCAATATGAATCAACCACAAACAAATCAATTAAATTATAATCTCAAATTGACAAGTTGACAGTACCTGATGCACTTGATCTCTCTAAAATTATATCTCCAGCAATCTTTTCAACCTATAATAAAAAGAATATAAGACTTTTATTCAAAAGATTAAAAGCTAACAAAATAGCATATTAACGATTCGTAACTTGTGAACAAATATCTGATTGTTGGGATAAAAGGAATGCCACTTTCTCCTCTATGAATTTTAATCTGTCTCTAAGATCACGTATTTCCTCTTTATCCCTTAAAATTTCTTCTTCCGAAACCATCCTTAGCCGCTGAGATGTGTTGATTGATGTGTTCATACTTTTGCAGGTTTTTTCTTCCTAGTAGATTCATCTTCCACATCTAGTTTAGGACTCGCCTCTTCAGGTTTCCATCTTGAAGCACCACATTTTGGACAAACATTAGCACATGTATTATCTTTCCAAAATAATACACAGTCGTTAGGACAAGCATGAATTTTTTCATATTTAAGTCCTAAGTCCATAATGTATTTTTTAGCCTTATAGGAATCTTCTGGCAATCTAGAACCAGAAGGAAGCATATTTCTCAACACTTCGAGCAACATAGTAAATGACTTGTTACTCCACCCATTAAGACACTTCAAATGGTATAGAACCAAAATTGCTGTTAATTTACTATATTTCTCACACCCATCATACAGTGGTAGTTCGGCATCTTCAAGTAAGGTAAAAAACTTTCTAGCATCTTCATTCATGCCTTCTGTAGATTGTTGTGTAGATTGTTGTATATCAGGACCTTCACTAGATGACTCATGAAAATAATCATCACCTCCAACTTCTTCTAGAGTTTGATTATTCATTTGAAAAACTTCACGTAACATATCATGCATATTAGCATTTACATTAGGGACTTCATAGTTATAGATTTTACTAGCGCCCTTTGATGCTTCTCCAAATGCAGATTCACCATAAAAAAAACCAATTATTATAGTTTGGACTGATTCCATTACATAACAAGTGATCACGCACAACCATTTTGCTCCAACTATAAGAATTCGTACATTTCAAACATGGGCATGAAATCACTCCATTTTCGCATGCATTTTTAGAAGCAAAATCGAGAAAATCATTTACTCCTTCGTAGTATTCATGTGTCCATCTTTTTTTTTTGATCCAACTCTTATCCATTATAATAGAATATTAAAGAATTTATATCTGTTTGCCAAGAAAAAAAAATAGCCATATAACAAATTATACAAAGAACAATACATCAAATAGCCATATAGCAACTAAAGTAAATTTCATTAGGGAATCAACAATTAGATAGACAGAACAAAACATTGCATCAAAATGCCTACCTACAACTGTCTAAGCTAAAAAAAACTCAAGCAATAATATAGAGAACTAAATTAAAAGAAAGAGCCATTAGCCTGGAAGAGGAGCACATACATCTAGAACCAAAGTAAAGCTAAAGAAAAAGTTCAAGGACTAGCAGCATATTTTACTATGATCCAAGGAGTGTTTTCCAAGCATAAAAGCTGGTGCACATCTTCCCAACTTGACACAATCCTTTATTTGAACTGTGAATATATTAAGCAATGAAAGCACACATTTTTTTGGACAGAATGATAATTGCATCCACATGTAGAGAGAACATCAATGCACATTCTCATGGTGGCATAAATAAATAAAAGAAACCTTATCTATTTCTTTATTATTGTCAAATTGAGTGCAGTCCTTTCAAGTTACTAGATGGAGTAGGACTAGAGCTTGATGTAAAACTTTTGTATGTTATTAGGAAGGTCTTTGCCAAATACAAATTCCTTGGGAGAGGCCATTATCCATGTCTACTAAAGGATTTCACTTCTTAATCACTTCAATTTTAGATTAAAATTTGAACTTGAATTAAAAATTAAAATTCAATCAAGCATTTCAAATCTAATTTATGAATTTAAATTTAAATTAAAATTTAATTTAAAATTTAAAATTTTATTTAAATTTTTCAAAATTTAGATTAAATTTTATGAATTCAAATTGAAATTTAAATTGTACTTATAAGTTTGAATTTGAATAAATCAAAATTTAGTTTTATATTAAGGATTATCCACTTAATTTCAAATTTTAAATTTCTTTAAAAAATATATTTTAAATTTTGACATCATTTCAAATTTTTGATATAAATTTTTAATATTTAATTTTCATAAAGAATTTAAATTATAGATTCTATGTTTTCAGTTGCGAACTCAATTTTAAATTCTTTTTATATTTTATATTTTATTTTTATTTTTATTTTAATTATTTTTTTGAAAACTAATTTTTTTTCTATCTCAAACAAATAATAAAAATAGAAATCAACTATTCCCATTCCGATTGTTATTCTAAACCAAATATATTGGAAGATTTTACCATTCCGTTTCCATTTCCGATCCATTCCGATTCTCATTCCCATTCCGATTTCTATTTTGAACCAAATGTGCACAATCTATAGTTAAAAAAAGAAGCTGCAGTTTTGACTACATCCATCATCTGCTTTAGCCTGTAAATGAGATGCTACATACATAATTGAATAAATTATGTGGTATGAAGCTAATTAGTGAGGAGTTGCTAGAGAACTAAAAGAGGGAGAGGAAGGGAGAGTGAGAGAGTCATCAGCCTGGAAGAGCTTTTGAGGACCACAAACACATTATTTTGAAAAATGTTAGGAAGACTATAGTTCATACAGAGCTCTTACAAATTCAGCACAAAACAACTGTTCATACAGAGCTCTTACAAAGTTCTACTTGAAACAGAGATTCCACAAACACATACACACCACAAGCAAAGCTAATTAGGAAACCCTAGCAACTTCAAAGATATTTTTAATCACAAACACATACACACTGGTTCTCTCACAGATCTAGCAAATGGAAATTAAAGAAAAAACTCAAACAATAAATCTAAAACAGAATCAGATTATACAGTTATAATATAGCAACAAAATGCTTTAACAAAATCAAACCACAAGGAATCAATACCAAATAATAGAAAAAAAATATGGAATATTGTGATTTAGGAACTCACGCTATAGAATCACGGGGAATTAGAGAAACCCTAGCTCAGAGAACCAGATTTGGGTAGATCGTTTGATTCAGCAGCAAATAGTCGGGAAATCACCAATTTTTTGATAGATCGCTCGAGAACACCAATTTTTGGGTAGATCGTGATGAGAAATCACTAGGAGAAGTGGGATTGATAGCGAAATCTCTCGAAATCTCAATATCCCCAAATCGCCTAGAGAAGCTCGAGTGGTGATCTCCAATTTGAAAAATGGAGAGGGGGGGGGAGGGGGGTGCGTGGCGAGAGAGAGAGAGAGAGAGAGAGAGAGAGAGAGAGAGAGAGAGAGAGAGAGAGAGAGGTGATTGGAAAAAAAGGGGAAAGCTCAGGTTCACACATTACCTAATAATAATGCTTATCACCAATGTTGGCCCAGCTTTGGCCCAATTGATAGAATATGTTAATAAAATAAGGTCCAATATTGTTTATGAAATTAAACACTATCAGCATGTATACCAGTGGTTTATTAAGTGCTACAATAAAAATAAAAAGTGCTGGTATAATATAGTTTTAGCAGCAGTTAGCCTAATTGCTGGCAAAAAAATTGCTGGAACAAATCCTATTTGTTGTAGTGAGTAATCAAACTATTCTCTGCATCCTCATTTGTGAAATTTCTATTCTTTTTCTTATTGGTCTCCTCCGAAAAGTTAGTCGATTAGATTCTTTGTCAAGAATAATTTTTTATAATGAAATATAAATAATAATTTGTAATAGACAGATATAAAACATCATATAAAATAAAGTAAATTTTAATATCGTGTCATTATCATTTCCTTTCGGTTTTTTTGCATAACTTTTTTTATCCGATGTGCATGTCATCTTCACTTTCTTTAAAGAAGCAGAATTCACTTGGCAAAGTTTCTATAATAAAAAATATTAATATTAAAAATAAACATACTAATTTTGAAATATTTGGTATAAATTTTTTTTATATTTTACTTTTCTCGGTGCACGAATTCGCTACTAGACTAGTGCACTGATCTCGGATCACACCAAGTGTCACATTAGTGAGGACGAGAAAGTGGCGGGCGAGCAAGGCGGTCGGAGCGGAGGAGGCGAGCTAGGCCTTGGAGGGTGGAGGAGGAGTTGAGGAGGAAGAGGGCGTTGGCGGCGTAGGGGTCTGGTGTGAGGAGGGAGGCGAACGGGAGGGATGGGAGGTGGCATTGGCGGCTCCTCGGAAAAAGAAGAGGTGAAAGGAATAGGGGTTTAGGTTTATGTTTTTAGGGTTATAAATTTTTTTCAATGGATCAAGAGGTGGTTTTTAAAAACCGCCTCTAAACTGTCTCTAATATGACAGCTTAGTGATAGTTGTAGGAATCGCCTCTATACGACCGCGTCTAGGACTGCTTTTTCTTGTAGTGATGTCAATGTTGAAGCTCGACTAGGCCTTGGGTTCAATGCACAGAAAGTTTCTCCTCTGCTATCTCAACCCTATATAGTGGTTGGCCCTCTTATGTATCATGGGTAGCTCCCACATTTCGAGGACGAAAATATGCAAGCTTTTTTTTACAAAAAAAAAATCTGATTTTGGAATAAGAACAATATGTGTTTTCCGACAAAACTTTTCTTAAAATGTTTTTTTCACGAAAATAATTTGAGCGATGTATGCAATTAATCACCTATCTTGTGATTTTAGTAACATAAACAATCACTCCCCTTGTGTTAAGAAGGGTTCTTCTCAATTCCTATTTCGCGGATCATATGGAATCGATTAAATCGTACATAATAATATACAGAAAAGATTGATGAAAGAAAATAGAAATGCTTCCATACCCCATGGATTATTGGAAACTGACTAAAGAGCTTGATCTCCAACCCTTGATCTTATGAGGTTTTAATAGTTTGAGACAGACCAGGGTAAACCGCAAAACAACTCCGAAATTTTAGTTAAATTTTATCTTAGTCCGGTCCTTTCGTGAAATTGTACTCAAGCCTTTTTAAATTGAACAATTAATATATTCTTACCTTTTGGCTAAGGGCGTATTTGGTTGTCCGAAAGTGGCTGAAGTGAAAAAAAAAATTACTTTTGCAAAAGTGACTTTTACGAAAGTGACTTTTCGGTTCAATTGTTTGGTTGGCTATAAAGTGAAACATGAAGAATTATAGTTTTGTAATTTTTGTTCTTTAATTATATATAAAGAGGTAAAAATATAAACAAACGACTTATACTCGTAATTTAAATTTATATTTATATTTAGAATTTAAATTTATATTTAGAATTCAAAATTATATCTTAAAATTTAAATTTAAATTTAAATCTGATTAAAATTTAAGACATAAATTAAATTTACAATTTGAACTTAGAGTTTAAGTTATAACTCAGAAATTAAATTCTAAAATAACAACATGGAAATTAGAACATTTGTTCAAATTTGAATTCATAATTTGAATTTATAATTTGAATCATATTTTAATTTGCTCTTTCATCTTAAATTCTGAATTCAAATGTGAATTCATAATTGAATTAACATTTAAATTTAAATTTAAATTTGAGTTTAAATTACAATTCGAACTAAATATTTGAATTCATAATTCGAATTCAAAGTTCAAACTGAAACTCATTATTGAAGTTAAATGTAATTAAAGTTCAAATTGAAGTTCTTAGCTAAAAATAATTTGATTAAAATTTAAATTTCAAAATTAAAGTTAAAATTTAAATTCTAAAATTCAAATTTAAATAAAAATAAAAAATAAAAAATTTAAATTTAAATATAAAGTCACAAATTTGAATTTAAAAATTTTATGTTGAATTTGAATTTACAAATAAAATTAAAAATGTGATCATAATTTTAATTCAAATTTAAAGTAAAATTCAACTTTAAAAATAAAGTCAAACATTAAAGTTAAGACCAAATATAATCTCTTAACTAAGCTCTCCACTTTCGGTGACTTCCGAATTTTTTGAGCCGAAGTCGAAAAAGTGAGATTTAGTTATAACTCACTTTATCAGCTTATTTTTGTAAAGTGACTTTTATATTCACTTTCGCAAACCAAACAATCGATAAGACATCACTTTTCAAAAGTGTCACTTTCGGTACTTCACTTTCGACCAACCAAACATGCCCTTAGCTGAACTTTACGCAAGATTGCAGGGAAGTCTCCTCAAGGACTCATTGCATTGTGAAATAGATCAATCAATTTTATAGTAACTAAAACCTAAGTTGATTGTATCTAAATTACTTTTTTTGTGTAAATTAAGATTTTAACTTATCTAACCTGTCAATAGTTATCAGACATTGATAGTTAACAAAATTAACATTTTCATCAACTATAAAAGTAGTAAGGCCTCTAAGTATTACAAAATCATTGTTAAATTTAATAAAACTCCCATCAGATTGATTAGAACACTTAAAATAATAAAAATAATTAAGAATTAAGATTATGTCAATTAGAAAAATTAAAGTTCCACAGTGAAGAAAAAAATAAAATGAACGTGGTAAGATAATCAAATATGGTTGTTAGACTGTTAATGATAATAAAATCTCCAATTCAAATGAAAAAAGAAATAACCCAAGTCAAAATAATCAAAAATTAAAATTGATATAAACTATTATAAAAAAGAATAATTCAGAAAAATAATGATTTGAGTTTGGTATATGAGTTTTATTTAATTTTTGTTTGCTAGGATATCAAGCAAAAGAAAAAGCTCAATTGAGCTACACCATATCTCATAGCGGAATAAGTTCTAAACTAGATTTAACACAAATATAAGCTCATTACTAGCCCAATATTTGTTGAATATAAATATTAAAAACACTATTCCTTGGTAGCCTAAAGCTCTGAAGAAAATGATTGTTTCACACCCCTCATGTCAGGACTCGAGACTTTTTGATAGACCCAAAACGTAAACTTAATTAATGAAAGGAAATTAAATAATGCCGGGAGTCTAAAGGATCCGAACTTATAACCTCATACTCCGATATCATATTAAATAATACAAAACAACACATTTATTTCCAATCTTAAGTTATCAGAGAACAATATTTTTTACATATATATTCAACTATATCAATGTTACAGGCCAACTTAGCCTGAATTATCACCATGGTTATGATATGTTCATGCTTAATTAAGTACAACCATGTTAATACTTTCTCTCTAGAGTAATTGTACAGCCAAGATTTTTTTACTAACATTTTCTCCATATTTTCAACTTAATTGTATCTTATACGACAATAGGACAACAGATAATACCGGTATGAACATTATCTAAAAAAGACAGAAAAAAATAAAGACAGTTGAAGTAGCATTATCGGCCTTCCAGATCACTAAAAGTAATCTCATTTTCAGTGTCAGGTACGATGAAATCAGATGCCAGCTTTGATTCATCCTTGATTCTCACATTGAAGTAAGCCGGTTGTTTCGGATCCGGTAGGCTCGTACTATCGCTGCTCAGCATCATAATCACATTCGACATGGTCGGTCGATCGGAGGCGTTCTCTTGAACACACATAAGTGCCGCATGAATGCATCTCAACATCTCACATGTTTCAAAACTATCATCTAGTTTTTGATCTATGAGCTCAAACCATTTCCCCTCTTTCCAAAGCTCCCATGCCTGAGACAATTTTGTTACCAATGACATAAAATTTTATGATGCTTCAGAAAATTTAAGACAACATCAATGATCTCGTTTTTAATTTCTATAGAAAAATATTATAAGAATGAAGTGCTCGAATCTTTTTTACTTACATATCCGAGGAGGTTAAGATGATTCCCATATTGGTGGAAACCAGCATTTCTCTTTCCGCTTACAATCTCGAGAAGTAAGACGCCGAAGCTAAAGACATCAGATTTGACTGAAAAAAGACCCTCAGAAGCATATTCGGGAGACATATAACCACTGAAGCAAATTAATTTAAAAAATATCAACACAAGCAATAATCTCTAGTGATGGATATGTAAATAGGCTGATCTATACTTAATACGTGCCAACAACCCTGTTTGTGTTTGCTTGACTTTCGTTGGAACCAAAAATTCGAGCTAAGCCAAAATCAGATATCTTAGGATTCATTTCACAATCCAAGAGAATATTACTCGCCTTTAGATCTCGTTGGATAATTCGCAATCTAGAGTGCTTGTGAAGATAAAGAAGTCCTTGAGCTATCCCTTCAACAATAGTAAAGCGATTTTGCCAGTCTAATAGTGCTCGTCTTGTTTGATCTAAGACAAACAAACTAACATAACAAAGAATGCCTAGAAAGAGGAGAAAAGAACAACTGAAGTAGAATAATTGATACTTACCAAAGAGGAAAAAATCCAAGCTTTTATTCGGCATATATTCATAGATTAGTATTTTCTCTTCTCCTTGAATGCAACAACCTAATAGCTTTACGAGATTTCGATGTTGAAGTTTTGCTATAAGTTGAATCTCATTCTTGAATTCCACTAGACCTTGGCCTGAACGCGCAGAGAGTCTCTTTACTGCTATCTCAAGCCCATCTGATAATTGGCCCTGTTATATGCCATAGTACTTGTCCAGATTTATAAAATGAAAAAAAAACTATTTTTTTTGTTTGTCATCCTATTTACGAAAAAGGTAAGCGTATACTCCTCCAAAGCCGGAGTTAATAGATGAAAAAGAAATATTATATTTGCTCGTAGTGCAGCTGGATTTCAATACTAAAAATTCTAATGGAAGAGCATGCTTAGAAAGTTGTACTTCAATAATTAGTTATAATTGTATTACTCCACATAAACATCTTTTCTTAAAAAAAGGAAATTGTATACAGACGCAACTATCATTGAAATATAGAGTTCCATACAGCATTATAATTATTCTTTTAATTATAGGATCTAAACTTGCCAATTAATTTCAAGATTTTTTTTAGAAAAAGATAGCATGCTATCCGCTTTGTTCTTTTTATAGAAATAAACTTAGCTGGAAACGTGAAGCTTGAGACTTTGGGTATCAATCATCGAGTCCTTTGCCACTAGTGTTAGGGACGGTTAGTATTAATTTCAAGAAAGTGGTTTCGGCAAGTGCCATTTCCATTCTTTTAGGAGATAAAAAAGATTACACTTTAATTACCTTATAGACAGTCCCAAATCCGCCCTCGCCAAGTTTGTTTTCGACAGAAAAATTGTTCGTGGAGTGTACTATGGTAGCGAAATCAAATAATGAAAATCCAGAGCTGCTTTCTTCGCTCTTCCAAAGCTTAATAACTTCATCAGTATCAAAAGTGGAAGTTGGTCGAGTGCTTTGAAACATCGCCTTTCCTAGATAATGAAAAAGAGAAGTCCTTGACTAAGAAATTTTCTATTTATAAGCACTTTATGGTACTTAATTTGAATTTACCTGCGCGCCGTTGCCTTTTGATACACATAAGACACAAGAAGGAGCAAGAAAGGAGTACCGTGAGACTTGTAGTTATTACAATAATGTGAAGCTTACTTTTCCCCCGCCCTGTGCAAGAAAATAAATGTTTCCGATGAAATGCTATATATAATTAAGTGATCAACAAAATATTGATAGTATCGACTGTCCCTAGTGCAAATGACAAAGAGCTTGACGATTGGTACCTGAGGCTCCAAGTTCGGAGTATAACTATTTCACATTTTCAGCTACTTTTAGTTTTAGAAAAATGAACAAAACATATAATATAGCATCTCTCTCAAAAAAGAAAAAAAGAAAAAAATAAAACAAAACAAAACATTGATAGTGAATGGTCATAGACATCTCAACAAAATATATAATTATATCATTACTGTCTCTGAAAGATCTAAATAATTTGCTGCAGTGAGAAGCATCTTCAAGGATCCAAAGAGTGGAAGCTGTAACTTTTTCTAGCTACGGTAAAAAAAAGTACTGAGAAGAAGTAGAAAACCAATCATACTTGTTAATATTTCCTAATAATAACATTTAAAACGATATTTTAGCCAAAGCTTAACCATGCCTAGCTACTTCTAATTCAATTCCTTATTTTTGGATTTTTACTATTTTTGAAGAACATTTTGTAATCATTTTTAACTGAGGGTTTTGATAGGAATGTAAATGAACAGCTTTAGCCACATGAGTAGTTTTGATGTGAGTCGAATACCTCACTCATCCAAATAATAATATTCTTCCTGTAGTCTTATCATTCTTTCTTTTGTTTGTCCTTCAATGATAGAAACTCAAAATAAATTTCTAATCCTTAAAAAGAATGGCTGTAAGATATACATTCTATTTATATGATATATATATGTATATGTATGTGTATAGTGTAATGCTACTATATTTTTGAAAGTATAAAGGAGTTGGTATTTCCGACTTTTTAGCTTTTGGGTTAAGAATTATAGGATTGGGTTGATAGTGGTCCCCTCACGATTTATTGGTCCTCCTAAAAATTAATTTTAATCCAAGAACCAGAAATGGTCAAAAAATTGATACAAGGATTAAAAAAGTTAGAAGCACCAACTCTTTCATACTTCTGGAAGTATTTAGTCAGACTCTATATAACTTTGTATGAAGATTTGTAAGGCTATAATAATAGTGGTCCCTTATTAGAGTTGAATGGATGGTTGATGGAATAGCATGATTTAAAGGGTGGAATTGGTCAAAGAAATAGATCTAATAGTGAAAAACGTACAAACACCAAGTGCTTGGATCTTTCATAAGCACCATAGCCGGACACACATAAACTCTCTCTTTCTCTATAAATCCGGCTACTATACTATCAATAGCACCATGCGTTTGGTATTACCAAATTTTTTATTATTAGATTTATCCCTTTAATCATTTTCACCCGTTAGATCATATTATTCAACCAATCACCTACTCAACTTTAGGGGACCACTATTATCTTAACCGCATAGTAGCCCTACTATAGTGGTACTTCCGACTATGGTGCTTTTAAAAGCACCAAGTACTTAATGCTTGCAAGTTTTTCACCGTTCGATCTATCATTTGACTACTTCCACATATTAGATCATACTAATCAACTAACTACCCGCTTAATTTTAGAGGACCACTATCATCTTAACCGCACATCTCTTAATCTAAGGGCCAAAAAACCTACAAGTTAGCTGAAAATGGCATCAAAAGTGCGGTTCCTCACTTTTAGTTGGAATTTGCGGAGGCGGCGGCGCGCTGGGCAGGTTCACCGGTGCGATAGAAAACAGGCTTATCGTCGGCTTCCCATAGTAGAACAAATACACCTCGTATCTCAAGTAGCACCAGCTGCCGAGAATTTGGCCGCCTTGCCGCCCGTCGAACAACTTCAGCGTTTCGTTGATGAGCCCCTGGAGGCACCGGCGGCACTCCGGGAGTGAGACGTGCGGAACGCACTGAGCCAGCCCGTGTATCGTTGGAAAACCATTCGTGATACTCAGCTCGCCGGTCGCGAACAGCTTAACGGAGTTCGAACTCGACGCGGCCGCATCGGCGACGCCGCTCAGCAGAGTGTCCACCGCCTGGTTGATGAAGTTGTAGATGGTGGCGTCCTCGGCGTACTCCGGGAACGTCGCGTTGTTGACGTTCCACAGGAAGATCTGCTGCGAGTTTTCGAGGAAGGAGGTGACGTTCCGGTCGGTATACTTGAGCAGGCAGTAGTAGAACAAGATTTCGGCCGTTCTGTTGTGCGGGCAGGCCTGCAGGATGTCAGTGGAAGCTGTACCGAGGCAGGCGCGGCAGTGGGTTGCGTTGATGTCGCCGCGGCAGAGGGCGACGCCAAACGCTCGGTCGGAAGACTCGCCTGCAGCGGCGGTGGAGTAGCCGTCGGAGGCTGGGGCTGCTGAGGAGAGAGAAGGCAGAAGCCGGCGGAGGTTGGACTCGTAAGGGCTGCCGGCGGTGTAGTTATTGCCTGTGTTGTCGCAGATTTGGTAGAACGGCAGATCGGCGCCGCAGCGCAGCAAGAGGGGAAGGCAGAATAGTGAGATGAGGTGCAGAGAGAGGAAGAGTTTGGGGGATGGAGGGGTGTTCATGAGATTAATGACTGCAGGTTTGATAGCTGCGCTCATGAGGTTTTCATAAAACTTTGGTTGAGATCAGTATATATACCTTTTATGAGAATTTACCTGTGTACCGTCCTTTTTATATTAAAAGATGTAAAAGTGAACGGTAAATTACTTATAATTTTTTTTCATCCAAAATTTTTAATTGGCTAGCGGTGAACTTATTTCTACACCGTTTGGAGGGTGTACAATTAGCATTGCTCTAATCCAAATAAGTTCCGCACACTTCTACCTAATTTTTTCACTGCACTTCACTTAAAGGTGTCCGTGGATCGGATCGAGTCTGGATAAATAATATACTGTACCCGTACCCTAAAAAAAAAAAATTAGGAAAAAATATATATACCCTATCCATTTAACTTCAGAGCGGGTCCGAGTCTGGATACTTAAGTTATTAATATACCCATCGGGTCTATTTGAGGGGTCTGGATAGTGACTACCCGTATACTACCCGTTCAAGACTGGATACGGATCATGTCTAAATCGGATACGGGTATCCCTATACATATTTTTTTTATAGACTTTATTAAATAGTCTATGGACAAACCCTAAGGCGAAAATAAAATAAAAAAAAGAGTAAAAAATAAAGAGTAAAAAAATTAGAAAAAAGAAAGGAATAAAAGAGCGGCTAGAATTTCACTAGGATAAAAATACGTAGATACCCCTCATCTATTAAGTCCTATTAAAATTGATTCCTCAACTTCAAAAGTTCAAATTTTTTTTATTTACTAGCGGAGATTTCATCAGGTACGGGTACGAATCCAGGTACGGGTCTGGATTTGAAACTATTCCGGACCCTATCCATTTAAAAGTCGGGTTCAGTTCGGATCCAAGTCGGGTATGGATATAAAATTTTCAGACCCATATCCGAAATTTTAATGGGTAATTTTTTATACCCGTATACTATCTATTTTTTATCGAGTCCTGGTAGGGTCCGGATAGGATCCGGATCGGGTATGAAATATCGGATATTTTGAACAGCTTTAACTTCACTACTTGAAAGTCTATATCTTATATCAAAACTTTATTTAATTAATATAATTTTCAACATCAAAAGGGTCTTATATATAAAAATTATAAATTTTACAAAACTATCACAGTTAGAACCAATTAGTGGTTTGAAAATTAACAGCATGACTGTTCAATTTATAAGGAATTAAACAAATTAATCATTCAATAAATTAAACTATAATTAATTTGAAAAATCTCTAATATAATGCACCAGGTTCAGGCATGCAATAGTTTTACCAGCGGTGTTGAATGAGTGGGTAAGTGGAAGAGAAGACCCGGAGTCTTGTTGCTCGACTTCGTCAAAATGGAAAAATCGACAGCAGTCCCACGACTTCGAGTCTACTTCTCAAGTCTTATGCGTCAATGTAATGCCACAGTAATGCGACAATGACGAAATTCACACTATTAAAATATCAATCATATTAACAAATAAATGTGATTAATTTAAATCATCTACAATTAAAATTGTAAAAATTAGAGTAAATAAAATAAAAAGAAAAAAAAATCTAACTACAACCACAACAACACAGAAAATTTTACGTGGTTCACCCAAATCAGACTACATCCACAGGCACGAAAAGATTAAATTAACTATCAAATTGAGGAGATCACAATATTTGTTTAGAGATTACCGCTCTATAATAATAGGCATACAACCATCCAAACGGTAAAATCAAGGTTTAAAGTGCCGGGCGGCACGGGCCCGTGCCGCCCGTGCCGTACCGTGCCCCCAAGAAGGGGGCACGGTACAGGGGGGGTCTCGGACCCCCCCAAGTGCCGCGGCGTGCCGCGCGAGACAAAGCGGCACGCTGCTGCATGCCGCGGGTGCCGTGCCGCTCGTGCCGATTTTTTTTGTTTTTTTTTTTTTTTTTTTTGCCTTTTTATTTTTATTTTTTGGTTTTTTGGTTTTTTTTCTTCTTTTTATTTTGTTCTTTGGGGAACCAAGAAACATCCAGATACCCCACATCCTCCAAAATATTGCAAATTGAAGATCTACTTGTTAGGTAAGTCAAAAAAATTATAATTTAGTTTTTTCGTTTATCAATATACGGGCAAATTTTTAATTTACATATTCGATCCATACCTCGAGCCTATCAGCCCTCGCCCTCCGCTTCCACCACAGATATCCATTTTTTCTTCACAAATTATTTTTTCAAAATTTGTCGCACCGCGAAACTTTTGGCGAATTAGGGGAACAAAATCGAACTCGGTAAACAAATTTTGAGGCACATCAAACATAAAAATTTATTTTTGCGCTAGAAAATTAAAAGCTAAATTAAATCAATTGATACTTAAATTTATTTAATTTATTTAAAATAAAATTTATTTCTTAATTTTTTTTTGATAGATCTACTAATCTTTTGAAAAATTAATTTAAAATACTTTTTTCAAATACTTTTAAAAATAATTTTTTTATATTTTATAAAAGAAAGACTGTAATATGGTCAAAAGAAAGATATCTTTGTATTTTTAAAATTCTAACCTGTAAAAATTTCTATTCTGCATCAGGTATAGTTTTACTTTACATACAAAAAAACTTACAAGTATGTTAATTGATGAATATAGTAAGCTATAGATAGCAAATATTCATAATTATTTAATTAAATCTTTCAAAATAATATTATAAGAGCTTATTGGAACCAAAAAAACTGAAATAAGTCCGTGCCAAAGCGTGCCAGTAGGAGGTCATGCGTATCCATCGGCACGCAAGCGTACCACTTGTCGGCACGGAAGCGTGCCCGTACCGTACCGTGCCAGGGACAGAGCGGCACGCCCCCGTGCCACGGCACTTTAAACCTTGGGTAAAAAACCTTTTTACTGCACCTTTTTTGAAACACCTTTTGATCTCGCGAATCCTATTTATGAATGCTTTTTAGGATGCCTCCAATCAATCTTGAAGGTCTTGAATCAAGCAAGAAGAACAAGAGTGTTCTTTCTTCGATCCTCTATTCTTTGTACCAAGAAAAGGGAACCCCCTAGAGAGCAAAAATACGAATTATTTTTATATTATACCTAATGACCCTGTTTGGTTGGGGAACAAGTGGGGGAACAATCCCTTATTCCTCCACTTATACCCAAAACTATTTGGGTAGCTAGCCTGGGAACAACAATTCTTGATTTTAGAGAATAAGCTGGTATAAGCTGCTATAAGGCTGGAACAGCAGTTCCAGCCTTTTCGAAGAACAAGCTTGTTCCAACTTGAGAACAAGCTTAATTAAAGTTAATATAATTTTAATTATTGTATTAGATCTTTAATTAATCTAATATTTGACCAATCTAATTATTCTATTAACTAATTATCTAATTATTAATTAATTAATTAATTAATTAATTAAATTACTTACGATTAATTAATAATCTAATTAACAGCATACATTGTTAATTATTTTATTAATTAATATTTAGGTTTATTTTTCAGTATTCATAATTAATTAGTTAATTAAATAAATTAAATTATTATTTAATTAATATTTAAATATTAATTAATTAGATAAGTTCCTAACTAATTATCTAACTCAAAATAATTTACTAATTAATTAAAAATATAATTTATTTTTATAATTAATTAATGTATTAATTAACTAATTAATTAACTAATATTGTATTTATTAATTTATTACAATATTCATAGCTAATAAATTTATTAATTTATTAAATTATTTTTAATTAATATTTTATGTTACTTAATTAGATAAAATATTATTATTTTAAAATTATAATTATTCTTATTCTTACTATTCTACTCTAACTATCCAATCACTATTTTTTTTATTCCGACCGAGAACCATTCAATTTTTTCATCCAAACGTAAAATTGGTCTAGTTCCTATTTATACATGAACTTGTATCTATCTCTGGAATAAGCAGTTCTTACTTATCTCCGAACCATACGAAGCCAATAAGAATTCCTCTTATAACAACCAACTTGGGCCAAATATGCTAATGGGTTTGCTAGAGTAGAAACCAACTACCAACTAGACTACTAAATGAGTTATTGAACAAAATCCAAAATGAAACAAATAGGCGAAGAGGTGAATTTGATATCACCAAACCCAACAATCTTCGCATTGCTTCTCTCTTCGTGCCACCATATGCTTTCATCCTTCTATCTGAAACAAGAGAATTACGAATTTTTCTATACGTATTATTCATCTAAACCCATTCTTTTATATAGGAAGAGAGAAAAAAAATTTATATGGAAGAACAAGATTGTATCCTACAAAAAAATAATAAAAAGAAATAATAAATCAACTTACAAGTCAACGCTAAAATCGAAAAATTGTTGAGAAGGAAGTCGAAAAATAATTGATCCGAAAGCGTGCGTAGCACTGCCCTAAAGCGTATTCCCGTTCTTCGTGCGGGATTTAACCGAAAATACCGTCCCAAGATACGACCAAAACTCTTCCTCCTACGAGCACGAATGCGGAAGAGGTTGGCGGAGGCTCTTTCAACACCCGACGATAAAAAAATAAAAAAAGTAAAAAAAATAAAATTGATAAAAATCTCTCTAATAAAACTTTCTTTATCACTTGTCTTTTTCTCCAATATTGTTCATATCTCAATGTGAACAGTAGACAAAATATACATATGTAGAGGGGAAGGAGGAGTTGAACGTTAGAATTCCTAACATTCACTTCCCCTTAATTAGGCCCTTTAATTAGCGCCTATAGTAAATATCTGCTTGATTTACGGTCGTTCAACACATGGAACGTGTGCACTTAACACCGCCTCCCATTAATTAAAACAATAATAAATATAAAAGAATAAGAATAAAATATTATACAAAAATTATAATAAATAAATAATTAAATTTAAATATAAAATTTTATATTTTCACCGACATATATTAACAATTCATTTTAGTATACAAAGACACGTGAAATTTATAGGTAAGATAAAAAATAAAAATTAATTTATTATATAGTACGATAAATATTGAAGGTAGAGTTGAATCCACGATCTCACAGAATGATAATATGTTAAGAAATGTAAAACAATCACTAATCTCAGAAATTTAAACCACTAGAGAACCACATTTTTTTAAAAAATATTATTTTACATTCAACATATCCAAACAGAGACAATATGTCAAGATTTCCCGGTCTTCTCGTCGGCTCAAAGGTGCCAAAACTTTAGGATTGCCATCACGGTTGATCGGGAGAGCACAATGACAGCAGTGGACTTGGGTTCAAAATTTCTTCGGCTCCGCCAATTCCAATTAGCTGACCCGACCAGAGAAGAGCACTCCAGAAGCGCTCGAAAACTTTGACGTGTAGTTCGGGAGAGGGGCATCCTTGACTCGAGCCAACAATCCTTGAGAGAAATAAACGAAGTTCGAAGCAGCGCAAGTGGTAAAGAATTTGATGGTTGGTATCCGAAGTCCCAAGTTCGAAGCCTAATTGCTCCACATTTTCAGCTAAGTTTATTTCTAAAAGAAATAAACGAAGCGGATAACATGCTAGCTTTTTCTCCTAAAAAAAAAACAATCCTTGAGAGAGTGCATGTCGGAGTGATTAAAACAGATGGGAATCGAGGAGTGTGTGAAGCAGCGCCAATTTTGGTCAGTACTTTCTTTGAGTGGCTGCAATGCATGCACGAATATGTACTGAGATGCCGTTCCAGGAGCTGATTGACAAAGGAAGCACACCGCGTCCTCTCCTGACTAAGATTGTCCGCTGTCGGCAGTTTTCTATTATTGACCAGCCAGAGGAAAAAGACAATAAACACAAGATAATAAATGGATTCGAGAATTATTCCTAATCCGTCCCTCGGATTTTTGCTCCGAACTCGTTCTGGATAAATACTTAAATTATAGGCTAAAATGCACTTTACTCTCTTCAATATATTATGTGCTGCACTTAACTCTTTGAATGAAACAAACATCATGTACTTAACCTCCTAAAAACTTACTTGGTTAGTATACTTAACCTCTTAGATTGAAAAAAATAATAATAAACTTCACCCCCTTGAGGAGGGAGAAAAAAAAAGTAAAAAAAATGGAGGCATATTTGATCATTTCATTACTTTTTTAACATTAAAATCTGATAAGTTGCTTTTGATCTTTTGAGAGGGTATCGGTGCATATTTTTTTTATATCTAGAGGGTAAAATGTAACATAGAATATATTGAGGAGGATTTTCTATATTTAAGCGTAAATTATATATTCAGCTAAATTTTTTTCTAGAAGGTTATTTAAGTTCAAGTTCTCTAAATTATTTTTTTGGATGCTATTTGAAATGCCGTTGTTTTTGTGTTAAGGATATATGCATTCTTTTGTATAGGGTATAAAAGTATTTGTTTGACTCATATATTTAAGATTTTCAAATACAAAAGAGACATGAATATATATATATACACACACACAAACACACACTAGCAACTGGTTGTTGGTACCCGAGGTCCCTAGCGCAAGTGGCAAAAGGGCTTGGTGGTTGGTATCTGAGGTCCCGAGTTCGAATCCTAGTTGATTCACATTTCCAGCTAAATTTATTTTCAAAAGAAATAAACGAAGCGGGTAGCGTGCTACCTTTCTCTCAAAAAAAAAAGAAAAAGCAACTGGCTCGTGCAAAGCACGAAATTTTTAAATCTAATTTTTTAAAAAAATATAAGCTTATAGATTTCTTAGAAGATATAAAAAGAATTAACATTTGAATTCAATATCATAATATGTTTATTATTATAAAAAAATACTTTCAAAAATAAATTTAGACTAACTAAAATATGGCATTATAGTACGATTTTAAACTTTTTCAAATCTTTTAATTTATCAATGTATTTTCTTTCAAATCTTTAAACTTCTATTTTAAGTTTTATAACACTTTTTAGAACATGAAAGTTACAATATAATAATAATAATAATAATAATAATAATAATAGAACTTTTCAATTTCTAGCCATAATTAAACTTAAATTGAAACTGCATATAGAAGATAGAAAATATATTTATTGAAAAAGTTTATTTTAACAATTAATTTTAAACTGCAAAATAAAATTATAGTATATAATAAAAAATATAATAGACTAATCTTGATAGTTGACATTGTAGGCTAAAAACTTTTTGTCTGACACATTGTTTAGATGTAATTGAGTAGGACTTATGGGCAATTCTAATTATACGTACTATTACTACCTTATACCTAATTGTATAAAAATAACAAATTTCTACCTAAGCAATTTGAGAGTGGACCATTTGGAGATAAGCTTTTATTATGTAACGCCCCAAATAGTCCCACATCGGATGGGATACTGATTTCGATCGATTTATATGAGACTCGCACGCTAGTAATAATAACTGGGCTTAAGCATTTTGGGCCAGTGGTTTGGGCCCGACGAGTTATTGTTGCTAGCGGGTCGGATCGTTACAATTGGTATCAGAGCCGAATACCGGCCGAAAATGTGAGAGCTAAGTGCTATGCGTTGGTGGGAGCCACCTCTAGAATCTCACATCGCCCGGTAATTCTGGTCCTGGTCCGTCTGTCTGTGATCTGGTTTGGACCCGACGTCAGGGTCTAAACATGGGGAGTTTGTAAATAGTCCCACATCGGATGAGATACTGATTTGGATCGATTTATATGAGACTCGCACGCTAGTAATAATAACTGGGCTTAAATATTTTGGGCCAGTGGTTTGGGCCCGACGAGTTATTGTTGCTAGCGGGTCGGGACGTTACATATTATTAATTTAAAGACATTGAATGCTAGATTGAGGGTGGAATTTTAATAAAAGTATCGATTTCAAAAGAGAATGAGAAAATTTGATATTTTTTGTCCTTTAATTTGTATTACTGAAATAGCTATTGATAATGAAAAAGAAATAGTTATTAATAATAAATATTTGAATCCTATATAATGACTTTTAAATGAAAAAGAGATTGTCATGAAACTTGGAATCAAAATATGAAAGGTTTCTTAGAAAGTAACCAACATGTATTAGTGAATGTTATAACTTACATAATTATAAAGAAAAAAAAACATTAAAGGGTAGTAATGCTACCTAAATAAACCATAAAAATATGAAATTAATTACAAAATTTGAATAACTCATTATTCAAAATAATGGGAACTGCGTCACGTGTCACTTTGTGATGCATTTGGAATCTTGGCTTTCAAAATTGTATCATATATATATATATATATATAGAAGTCAGTTCACAGTACATTGGGTCTACGGTCTACCGAAATACTTCAAGTGTGAATAGGATAATCTAATTGGACGGTGAAGACATATATGTGTTTCCTGCATATGCATGCATGAAACTTGTGCATGCTGATTTTCTTTTTTCTTGAGCCTATGCATAGGCTAATTAATGCATATTGACTTGGCAAATTCAATTTGATATGTGTACGCGCGTGCACTTTAAAAGGAATGCCATATTCCATAAACAAAGAAAGCAATTGAAATATGAGTTGAAGTCCTACAGTTTAATTAGTAGTTTATTGAGTTTCTCTGTGATTAAAAAAATTCATTTGGGATAAAGATTGAATATTTTCTTATAACAAAAGAAGGGTGATAATAACCATAAGACTCTTATATTTAGATTGAAAGAAATATAAAAGTGTGAGCTTATATTTTGGTTTCTTTATATAAAGGATATATCTCTCTAGCTTTCTTCTTGTACGTACGAAAGTTGTCGAACTACGTAAATCATTGTCTTTTTTTTATATATATTTATATTCTATTATTTTTCGCTAGCTTTTTATTTGTGTATTTCTTTGATAGCACATGCAGGACGATTTTAAGCTCCAATAATTGGTATCAGAGGAACAAGCCCGTGCTACATAAAAAATGTCGAATATCTCGATGTCTAAATTCGAGGTGGAGAAATTAGATAGAAAAAAAGATTGTCCTTCGGCAAAGAAGAGTGAAGATCATCTCAGTACAACAAAATCTTCATAAGGCGTTGTTAGAAATGTCTCAAAAATTAGCAACAATAAATGATGGAGATTGGCAAGAGCTTGTTCTGAAGACATTGAATAGCATCATATTGTGTCAGACTGATGAGGTGATGTATAAAGTCATGAACGAAGATAAAATTGTCGGCATGTAGATCAAATCGAAGAAATTGTATATGACAAAAAGCCTCTCTAATGTATTGCAGCTAAAAGAAAAATTATATAAGCTACATATAAGGAAAGATACAGTAGTTGTTGAACACTTAAATATTTCTAATAAAATTATCAATGACCTGCTTAGTCTAGATATGAAGCTTGATGAGGACAATAAGGTGTTGATCTTTCTCACATCGCTTTCTCATTTCTATAATTATCTGGTTGCAACTATCTTTTATGAAGAGTAAACTATTTCAATGGAGGATGTTACTGTTAGATGTATACCCTAGAAGCCAACCAGGCCGATACATGTATTCTTTCTAGTACATAAATTTTTATTTTACCTCATATATTATGAATGATTTGGGTTTTTACTTCCATTCATGTTGTGTATGTGTTCATTAATCGTCCACGAAATTAATAAGATGATGATATATATTCTCAAGAGTTGAGAATTTAAGACATGTATCATTGATGACTAATTCCTAAATATTCGCGATCGATAGATTATCACGAAAATAGTGATTGATTCGGTGAGATTGGTGTACATGTCGCTTTCCTTTTAGGGTAGATGAGTCTCGAGTCAACAGTGTAGGGATACTAAAGTGAATGTGCAGCTGATCTAGGTGGTTGTTAGAAAACAAGGGTACCGAGTATGACCAACTCGAGAAGTTACTTGGATATTTATTCACTCCTCAGTGACTTACTCAATGTTGCAGTACTATGACTGATCCTTTGACCTGCGGTGCCTCAGCTATTCACAATGAAGTTACTGTAGTTTGACTGTACGTACACTTGCTCCCTAGC
The DNA here is from genome assembly GCA_016920855.1 of Puya raimondii. Taxonomy (NCBI): domain Eukaryota; kingdom Viridiplantae; phylum Streptophyta; class Magnoliopsida; order Poales; family Bromeliaceae; genus Puya; species Puya raimondii. Next base: position 1,765,346 of record JABWPP010000044.1, on the reverse strand, counting down.
CATTTGGGTTCTTGCGGTGCATGTTGGTTGCAATAGGTTCGTTGTAGTATAGAGTGTGCACCTACATAAAATCTATCTCTCTTGATAGATAAGGGTATTAGTTCTATGTGATTAATGAGAACGAGTATATAAGACCTTGATCAGGGCAAAGTAAATAACAAGAAAGATTTTTCGATATTGGGAACTCGAGTCGAATAAATTTGACATATGACAGACGATGGAGTTTGACGAGCTATTCTATAATCTTTGTCTGGTTGGGACTCATAATAAAAGGACTGTATTACACATGAACTGCACCTAGAGGTTCAGTATTATCTAGGTTCAATATTCTATTCTCATGGAATGCCATTACATACTGCTAGATATCACTGGTGGATTGTGGGGCACACGAAAGTTATTTAGATGATAGATAATTCTTATTGAGCTGAGTTGGAATTGTTCCGACCCACTGAAAGAAGTTTTAGTGATATTATTGATGGTGATCATAATATATCTCACTACTAGATTTACATATAGAGTCATACTCATAAGAGGTTGAATTATCGGATAACCGAATCGTGATTTTTGAATTATCGGAGGACCTAATTGTCAATATGTTGATAATTGAATTAATTTATAGTTATTACAAATTAGTGGTATTAAAGTACAAATATTGTAAGAGAGGACTTGCTAATAGTTAGTGAGTTGTCAGAGGAATTATGTGCAAATATTGTATTATTAATAATTAGTTTGATTTGATCAAATTAATATTGAGTTTGAGTTGAATTAACTTGGGATTTAATCAATCCAATCGATTAAGAATAAGATAAACTTAATCCTAAATTTGTTCTTATCCTTAATGATTATTAACAGTCATATATATATAGAGAGAGAGTCCGGCTACTATGCTATCAATAACACGAAGCACTTGGTGCTACTAAATTTTCTGCCGTTAGATCTACCCCTTTGACTATTTCCACCCGTTAGATCATACTTTTCAATCAACCACCCACTCAACCTTAGGGGGCCCACATCATCCTAACCGCATATCCCTTAATCCAATGGCCGAAAACCTAATAGCACCAATGACTTGGTGCTATTAATAGTATAGTAGCCTAGTTCTATATATATATATATATATAGAGTCCGGCTGGTATACTATCGGTAGCACGGAGGCCTCCGTGCTACCAAGTTGTTTTCGATGATGCGGCTTCCAAATCGACGATCGGCTCCGCTAGACTTGATCTACACTATTGAAAGTGTTTGGAAACTAAATTTCATAATTTTTCGATATCATTTACCTATCAAACGAGTAGTCAAAAAATGAATGGCTGAAAATAAAAATTTCATAAAAAATGATGATAAAAAGCTTAAATTTAAGATCAGAGATACTGATCTTACTCTAAATAGTTCAAAGAATTTTCTATAAAAATTTTATCAGATTTGGATTGTTTTACACCGTTAAACTTACAAACGCATCTCATCTACCATTGAAATTGTCAATTTTGAGACCCTTTGATCACTAGTCAAATAATGTCGAAAAATTATGAAATTTAGTTTCCAAGTACTTTCAATAGTGTAGATCAAGTCTAACGGAGCCGATCGTCGATTTGGAAGCCGCATGATCGAAAACAACTTGGTAGCACGGAGGCCTCCGTGCTACCGATAGTATAGTAGCCTTGCTATATATATATATATATAGCAAGGCTACTATACTATCGGTAGCACGGAGGCCTCCGTGCTACCAAGTTGTTTTCGATCATGCGGCTTCCAAATCGACGATCGGCTCCGTTAGACTTGATCTACACTATTGAAAGTACTTGGAAACTAAATTTCATAATTTTTCGACATTATTTGACTAGTGATCAAAGGGTCTCAAAATTGGCAATTTTAATGGCCGATATGATGTGTTTGTGAGTTTAACGGTGTAAAATGATCCAAAACCGATGAAATTTTTATAAATTTTTTTTTCACTATTTATAGTAAGATCAGTATTTCTGATCTTAAATTTAAATCTTTTATTATCATTTTTTATGAGATTTTTATTTTCAGCCGTTCAATTTTAGACTACTTGTTTGATAGGTAAATGATATCGAAAAATTATAAAATTTAGTTTTTAAATACTTTTAATAGTGTAGATCAAGTCTAACGGAGCCGATCGTCGATTTGGAAGCCGCATCACCGAAAGTAACTTGGTAGCACGAAGGCCTCCGTGCTACCGATAGCATAGCAGCCGGACTCTATATAGCAAGGCTGCTATATTATTATTATCTATATATATATCAATATATATATCTATATATATATATATATATATATATATATATATATCCCTCTTTATATGAAAAGTAAGTTTCTTAAAATAATAATAATAATAATCTAGCTGTCACTCATCTCCTTCTCTCCCTTGTTCTATCCTCAAGTAGAGATCCATTAGCAGAAATATTTTTTCTGCAAGAGAGCTAACACCCCTGTGAGAATATCGATCAGATCAGCAATCTCGTGTGGATACTTGTAGAGGCCGGATGCATGTGTGGTTTTAAGATAACCAAATTTTACAATTATCATATTGCGGTGTAAATCTACCCGCACAAAGGTGAAGACCAGATCTTCTTTTTCTCTCTTTCAATTTTAAATATGTGAGAGATTCTGTTTTGTGTGTTTTTAAGATTGGATTTCGAGTTTTCGAAATTAAGTTTTGTTTGATTTTCTTTTTTCGCTGTGTTTTTATCATACGCATAAGCTAACAATTACGTCAGCCCCCATATCAAAAGAGATAAAGATGTTAGAGATAATGCTAATGTATAATTAGACTAGGATTTGATTATTTGGTTTTATCTCGTTATTAGATTTAGTTATTTAGATTGTTTTTAAGATAAAATCTAATTAGAGTAGAATTACGTGTAATTAGTTATAAATAGAGAGGGCGGGATTATTGTGGCTAATGAAGCCGGCGTTAATGAAGTTGTAGCCGTAGTCGCTCTAATTAATTAGAGGAGCCGGAGGTGCCGTACGGACGCATGCAATGGTGTGCTCGGTAGCTTTTCTTCAATAAAGTTGATTTAGTTTACTTCCACGATAATGTCCCAGATTTTTTTGATTTCTCTTCTTCCTCTCTTGTCTTTTTTATTTTACCTTTTGTGAAAATCTCTATATACCATAATAAATATATAGAACGTATTTGTTGCAGGCCCACCGCCGTAAGAAAAGAAGCAATCCATCTCAGAGGAACTGAGTAAAGGTTTAGTTGTTAAAGTTTCAGGAAGAGGACGGCATAAGAAATGTGATTTGAATAAAGAAAATTTTCACTCTAAATCAAGGTCAAAAAAGGAAAATGGTCACATGAACCAAAACTGTGAGAGCAAATAGGTAGAGCTGTAAAAAAAAAAGAATTCCTCTGCAGGTACAGAAAGCATACCTAATGACACCAATCAAAATCATAATATTTTGATGACTTCTTCAGATATGGTATAGTCAAGAATGCACGTAGCTGAAGATGTGAGAATTACATATGCATCTAGCTTGTTTGAGCATATTTATGGATTTTGTTATTGGGTATATTGGATGCATATAATTATTCTCCTCAGGTGCTACATTTCCAGCTATATATATTCGGTTTCAAAGTAAGTCAAAAAATAGCAGTTAGACCTTCATCTCCAAGTCCAACTATAATATGTCGATACAAATACAGCAAATCAAATGGATCTTTTGAGTGTCTATAATTACACTTGTAATGTAGGTTCAATTGTAAGCAACTAAACAGCTCAGTAAATAGTTGCGATATATAGAGTGCATCAATCTGCACAATTGTTACTGCAAAATGAAATGAAATAGTTGAAAAATATATATATATTCCCCCAAATTCTCTATTTTAGGCTCTCTTTGGAATTGCGAGAAGACCGCGGTTTGCGTGATCAAAATGTACGATAAGAAAATAATCTACTTGTTTCCGTAAATAACATCATGTTGAGCATTTAGTAATGAACCAGTTAAAATATTTATTTTTTCGTCCCACTACAAAGCGGACAAGCATATCTATATATGCTTTCGCCCCAACTCTATTTCGTCTAATAACATTAGATAACGCTTAATGCCAAACAAGTCCTTACTCAGCTGCTGTATTTCCAACTATGCTCAATTTCAACGTAGGTCAAAATGCACTAGTTAGTCCTTCAATACTAAGTCCAACTATAGTATGTATAAAGCGGAGACACATATCTCTCCATATGCTTTCCTCCCAACTCCGTTTTGCCTAATAGCATTATTAATCTCCTTGGCTATCAGCATTTCCAACTATGCTCAATTTTGACATAGGTAGAAATGCAGTAGTTAGATATTCACCGCTAAGTCCAACTATATATATAGTATGTAGATAAAACTACAAAATTGTATTATTTTTGAAACTATAATCACAGAAAGGAATAAATAATATACTCTGATTTTATTTTCTAAGGTACAACATGGGAGTTCCCGCGCCTTTTCTGATTCTATAAAAGAAATTTCACTTCTATCGGACCGAAAAATCTTTGTTGAATTCTGCATCTTGATGCACAATCGACGCTTTTTCGCGCCGAGACTTCTCAATCTCCTTCTCGAGAAAATCCAGTATAGTATCAGTAACATGATTCGGAGAGCAACCCGCGGCGAGCATCTTTCTCAGAAACTTGTACGCCTCCCTGACTCTCCCAGCTTTCGCGTGAACCTCGATGAGCGTATTGAAAGTGATAACATCCGGATTAACGCCGCTTCCGATCATTTGCTTGAAAAGTTGGTTCGCCTCGTCGATCTTTCCGCCCTTTCCTAACGCATTGATCAATGTGTTGTACATGACGATATCAAGATACCCGCCTTTCTTCAATAATTGATCAAGAACCGAGCTCGCGAGCTCCGCTTTCCCTGTTTTCCCAAGCCCTTGGATGACTACATTGTACGTCGCGATATCGCTAGGGCATAGCTTGTCCCCCATTTCTTGAAGAACCGCCCACGCCTCTTTCAAGTAACCCTTCTTGACGAAAGAACTCATCAGCGAATTGTATGTGTAGCTCGTCGCGTCCTCTTGCGACGAAGCGAAGATCTCGAATAGCTTGCAAGCCACACTCAACTTCCCCTTGCCTAGAAAGATCGACAAGTACGTGTTAACCATGTCGACGTCGAAGCTCTTCGTCCCCATATTTTGCACCCTCCGCCCTCTAAGCGGAGTAAACGTAGGAGGGTCGTCGAAAGATTCAAACTTGCTAGCGAGACGGTCGAGGTACGGGGAAGAAGACCACTCGTCCCTCGTCTTCTCTTCATCCGATAAAGCTTCTTCGTCGATATCTTCACGTGATTTACGGCCGATCAAGCTCACGACATCGTTCAAGTTTCCTTCGAATTCCGGAAACATCGGCGTGTAGTCCTTGCTCCTGTCGTGGGGGCCTCTCATCGCCGCCTCCATGTTCGCCTTCCAATTGAGAACGCTCGGCAGCAGCGAGCTGTCCCTCACATACTTCATCAACTGCTCGGCGAGCTCCCACCGGCCGCTCCGATGCAGCCCGACGAGCAACGAAGTTATCGTGACCAAATCGACGACCAACCCCCTCTCCTCCATCTCCCGCGCCAAATCGAGCGCCTCCGCCGCCCGCTTCTCCCTGCAGAGCTGCGCGATCACGATGCCGTAGGTGACGGCGTCGACGAACTGGCCCCGCTTGTTCTTCAAGTCGCAGAAGAGCGCGAACGCGGCGGCGGGGCGGCCGTTGCGGAACAAGCCGTGGATGAGGATGTTGTGGGAGCAGCAGGAGGCGCGGACGCCGTCGGCGGCCATCTGCTCGAAGAGCCTGCAGGCGTCGTCGAGCCGCCGCGCCTTGAGGAGGCCGCCGAGGAGGGCGTTGTAGACGACGGTGTCGGGGCGGACGCCGCCAACGCCGCGGTCCATCTCGCGGAAGATGCGGAGCGCGTCGTCGACGCGGAAGGCGCGGCAGAGGCCGGAGACGAGGGCGCGGTAGGAGAAGGCGTCGGGGTCGGGGCCGGAGCGGCGCATTTCGTCGAACACCTCAGCGGCGTCGGCGACCCGGCCGTTGATGCAGAGGGCGCGGAGGAGGGAGTTGTAGGTGCAGAGGTCGGGGGGGAAGGGGGAGAGGGGGGTCATGCGGCGGAAGAGGCGGAGGGCGAGGGGGAGGCGGCGCCAGAGGGAGAAGGCGTGGATGGCGACGTTGAAGGAGCGGGTGTCGAGGAGGGGGGAGGGGCGGCGGCGGGAGAGGTGGTCGAAGAGGCGGCGGAAGTGGTCGGGGAGGGCGGCGTCGCGGAGGGCGGCGAGGAGGGCGTTGCAGGCGGGGAGGAGGAGGCGCGGGGGGAGGGAGGGGGCGGCGGAGTCGAGGAGGGAGAGGGCGGCGTCGAAGCGGGAGGAGCGGATGAGGGAGTTGATGTGGGAGAGGAAGGAGGAATTGGAGGAGGAGGAGTTGGAGGAGGAATGGGAGGGGGATTTGGAGAGGGCGGCGGAGCGGAGGAGGTCGCCGAGTGGGGAGGAAGATGAGGAGGAGGGGAGTTTGGGGGTGATGGCGGGAGGCATTCGGAGTGGAGAGAAGGCGGGGGGGGGGAAGGGGGTGAAGACGGGAGGATCGATCTCCAGGTACTTCAGTTTCGAATTGTTTTGTTTTTGTTTGCTGTTTTTTTTCCTTTTTTGGGAAATGCTACTTAAATACCCCAATCAGGTACAAGCTACATTCTATCCATCCAATAGATAAATTTGATGAAAATATTATGGTGTGATTAGTGAAAACACCCCATCTATTTGATGTGTAATTTAGAATATACACCCCAAATGGGGGATATATATATATAGTATTGCTCTTCTGTTTTTGTGTAAAAGAATTCAAGAATTTGAACCAGGCTGGAATACTATCAAGATTTCAAGAATTTAAAGAGTGCAGTTTACATCTCAAATAATGCAACTTACGTCCATAATAGTGCAACATTTTTTTTTAAATAGTGCAATTTTATCTTAACAGTACAACTTTATCTTCTTCTTCCTTCTTCTCTGGTTTTCTTCATTATTCTCTAGTTTTGACTTTTAGTTATTTTTTTTTGTTTTAAACAAATAAAAGTATTTATCCAGAGATGCTCCCGTCACCACTCGCCCTCCACGCCTCCGACACCGCCGAGACCGCGCTCGCCTGTCACGCCCCGCCGGGTCCTTAAACACCAACTAGGTGGAAAGGATAACCGCACGAGCGCATGCACCAGACCTGCCGAACGGATAGAGTCTTTCCTATCCGCCCAAGGCGTCACAACACAAGCTTATCCACAATGTTCCAACTAGGAACGGAGTACAAGAGTTGCACAAGAAAAGTATCAACATAAAGAAGTTCTACTTCTATAACATCACATGGCACAATATACATGTCCAAATTTTTCTTTTCATTCCATACAACATGTTCCAAAATTATGGAATATACAACATTCATACAAGAATGAAATCCCCTAAGCTATCATAGTCCAAAATAGGGGTACAACTCTATGCATCACCAAAATGGAAGGGCCGCTATCTAAAGAGCCAAACCCTTGCCTCGCTCCGCCGCCTCACTCGCGGAAGGACCTGGAAAATGTGGGGTGAGAACTATAAACATAGTTCCCAGTGGGTAAGGCCACCCAAGAGAGAAGCTCGACCCACCAGGTCCAAAGAAACACCATATGCATAAGTTAGATCATATATAACTATGCAACAATTATTTACATGCTTAGTAAATAAACATAAAGGATGCAACCAAATGAAAAATAATTTATCATTCTCTCCTAGGTTCATCCTATGTCTCACATTGACTAAGTTCTTTTACTTGTCATTTACTTATGGTTTCGGAATCGCCGTCTCACCATATTAGTTCCAACATTTAAGGAGTGAAATCGTCACCTCCAATTCGAGTAGCGAAATCGTCGCACACTCGGGATAGCAAAATCGTCGCACATCCCAATCATCACCGCCAACTCTTGGCATAGGTAGCGAAATCGTCGCATACCCGGGATAGCAAAATCGTCGCACATCCCAATCATCACCGCCAACTCATGGCATAGGTAGCGAAATCGTCGCATACCCGGGATAGCAAAATCGTCGCACATCCCAATCATCACCTCCAACTCATGGTATAAGTAGCGAAATCGTCGCATACCCGGGATAGCAAAATCGGTGCACATCCCAATCATTCACATTACTTGCCAACCTAATTCTTATGATCTTAGGTTCAAGTCACTATGCCTCACCTATGTTCAATAACACTAGGTTCAATACTCACATGTCCAACCTATGTTCAATGACACTAGGTTAAATACTCACATGTCCAACCTATGTTCAATGACACTAGGTTAAATTCTCATATGTCCAACCTATGTTCAATAACACTAGGTTTAATCATACATGCAACCATGCAACAAGTACCTATAATTGAGTTATACTTGAAATATACATCATGCAATAGGAGTTAATTATTCTACCTATCATGATTTTATCCCTTGCCAACATGCAACATTCTAGGGTTCTCAACACATACCATTTTATGTTTAAATGGATAATTACCCTAGACATGGAAGTGACCTAATCACTTCGGTAAACACAAACCCACCTCAAGAGCTTTCAAATCTTGGTATTCTTCAAGCTCCTAAGTGTCCAAGCCTAGAGTTCTTGCTTCAACCCAAGTTTCTACAAGAAAACGGTTCGTTACTCGTTACGAACCCTAAAATCAACTCAATATATGAAATCAAGTGCTCCAACATGATTTCCTAAGCCTCAATTGCAATTATCGAAGGTCCAAATATTTTTATAACCTCACATTGCAAAAGCCCTCATTCTACCTAGGGTTTGCATGCATGCAAGCCAAACCCTAGATTTCATGGCCAACCACCCACCATTTGTGGTTTAGATTGCCAAGGGTTCCCAAAAACCTCATTTCAAAGGATTAAATCCAAGGTTTGAACCCAAAACGTGAGGTACTAACCTTAATCACGAAATCTCCAAGCTCCTTCTTGCACCAAGAAGCTTCTTTTCTTCTTTGGAAGCTTTTTTCCAAGATCAATCCACCTTTTCTCCAAGTCTTGGAGAAATCTCTAGAGAGAGAAAGTGGGAGAGATGAAGAGGAGAAGTAGAGAAGATGATCTCTGAGAAAGGGGAGTGTTTCCAGCCTTTCTAATACCCCCACGCATGTGAAAGGACCAAAATGCCCCTCTCCACAAACAACACAACCTACCAGCCAAATCTGGACATTGTATACCGGTATGTGCATTTGCATACCGGTATACGGGTGCTGATTCCGGTATACCTCAGGGATTCCGCAGAACCCGAGAGATGCTTTCACTGTTTCGCACACAGTATACCGGTATGCCATTTTCACATACCGGTATACCCCGAAAAATTCTACAAACCCGAGAGCTAGGTTTCTCGGTTTCGACACGGCATTCCGGTATCCCATTTCACATACCGGTATACCAAGCTCCAATTCCGGTATTGGAGTTCACATACCGGAATCCAGTGCAGACTTTACCAATTCTGCAGTTTTAACTTGTCGAAGTCCGTTTCCACGCCTCTTTTGCGCCGAAAATACTTCGCGCATGTCCTAAACTTGGCCGAAGCCTCACACATAGCCTCTCTTGCCATTTTCTCACTAGAACTCTACAATTTGTAGAAGTTCAGTACGATGCACTGAAATTCAGTGTACTACATCGCCGCCGCCCTCTGGGGTAGGCGGGTGGGCCGCATGCCCCTTCCCTCGCCGGCGAGCTTCTCGGCGCCGAGAAGCGCTTCCTCTTCGTCGTCGGCGGCAGTGGTGGGGACGGCGAGTTTCCAGAAGTGGGTTTGATGGGTGCAAATCTGCTGCAGTAGAGGTGGAGGGCGAAGGCGGAGGAAGAGAACGCGTTGCCGTCTTCGTTACCATCGCGGAGGGCCGCGGAGGCGGTGGAGGAGGGTCGGAGAGAAAAAAAAAGAGAGAGTAGCGGTGCGGCCTCGGCAGGGTCGGAGGCGAGGAGGGCGGGGAGTATAGGCGCGGTCGAGGGCGGGGGTGGGCGGGGCAGAGGTGAGGCGGGCCGCCTCCGCCTCCGCCTTCGCCTCCGCTGCCTCTTCGGAGGGAAAAATAAAAAGAACGAGAGAAAACAAAAGGAGAAAGAAAAAGGAATAAGCGTATTTTGGTCAGTTTACTGAAAATTCAAACCGAATCTGCAAAATCAAAAAAGGCGGCCCAGTTTTACAAAAGCTCAAAACTTGTAAATTTTTTATGCAAATTGGCCATCTTTTTTCCATTTGAATTGGAGATTTTATTATAACTAACAGTCTAACAACCATATTTGATTATTTTATCTCTTTTATTTTATTTTTTGCTTCACTGTGGAACTTTGATTTTTCTAATTGACAATTTAGACCTAGCAAACGGGCAGGTTGGATAAACCGCAGATGGATAATTGTACCCGCGGGTCATATGTGTGAAAATTGATTAAGTGAAAAAGAATAAAAAAATTTAAATTGGAGTGATAGACATAAGTCCTAACTTTACTAAAATTTGATAATATATACAAGATTTAATGTACATCATGAATTAATGAAGAAAGAAAAAAATAATACAAAATATTATTGCCTTCAATGTGCGGTCATTAAATCCATTATTGCCTTCTATATGCTGTCATTAAATTCATTCAAAAATCCAGCTGAATTGGCAAGATTTTGGTCCAAAATAGCAGGTAAATTGTTAGCCAAATCTTCATCATTCCCTCCATCAAATCTCTATCAAATATTCATAAAATATAGATTATTTTCTAATAATATGGGCATGGTAAAATTTATCTATAAATTTTTAGATAGTCAATATATTTACCCATATCTGACCGCGGGCGGATGGGTGGGATGCGGGTTATCCGTAAAAAATTTTTTTTTTTTTTGGCTCATATACTTTTCAAATGCAAAATACATATAAATAATTTTTAAAAGATCATAACATAACTTATTATTTGAAATATCATAATATACGATAGACAATATAAAGTCTTAAAATGCATAAATTACATAATATAAAAATATTTTATCATCTCAAATTTTTGTGATACAAAATTAATAATAATAGAGTCAATGTTATAAAGATAAACCACCAAAGCTCTGAAACTGTCGCTTTAATAGTTGAATAAATATTTTTTAATTAAAACAATATATGTAGGTAGCCATAGTTACTTGCGGGTTGCCCAAAATACTCATAATTTAATGGGACAAGCAACTCGTATAGGAATTCCGGCGGGGAATGAAACAAATCTTTTATACCCACATTTTTTTACTCATAATTTTTTGAGTTAAGAAAAATTAATAACCACAATTTAACGGGTACCCATCTGTTGTATATATTTTTTCCTTACTTAATACATAAACAAAAAATTTATATTTATTATATATATATATATTTTTATTTATTTATTTATAGTACGTCTCCTGTGCTTTCGAAAGCACGGAGGCCACCGTGCTTATAAGTTGTTTTCGATGATGAGACATCTGATTCGACGTTCGGTTCCGTTAAGTATGATATACGCTATTAGAACTATTTAGAAACCAAATTTTATAAATTTTCGACATCATTTACCAAGTGATCAAAATGTCTTAAAAATGACTATTTTAACGGCTGATGTGGCATGTTTGTAAGTTCAACGGTGTAGAAGAATCCAAATTATATGAAACTTTAATAAAAAAAATTTACTTAACATCAAGAGAAAGAACAGTACTTTCGATTTGAAATTTGAGTCTTTTATCGCTCCTTTGTGCATAAAAAAAAAAAAAAAGGACCGCCGCGGGTCGGATTCGCACGTCGCGGGCTGGCGCAGGGCCCGGCGTGGCCTCGATGGCGGACGTGCCTGCACTGCGGGCGCGGGGCTCGCCCGGCCCTTTGGGCGCACCGCCGGGGCCCGCTGCGCTTCGGGTGCTCGGGCCAGGCCCGGCCTCGCTGCTGGCGTGCGGGCTCGGGCCACCCCGCAGTAGGCCCACCTCGCAGCGGGGCCGCGCCCCTTGCGGGCCCGGCCCGTTCCGCAGCGAGAGCGCTGGCCCGGCCTGCCCCACAGCGGGCGCACGCGCCCAGCCTGGCCTGCTGCGGTCTTGCGGGCCCGGCCTGCCCCGCAGCAGGAGCACTGACCCGGCTCGGCCCAGCCTGCAGTGGGGCTCGCGGGCCTGGCCCGGCCTTCTGCGGCAGTGCGGGCTCGGCCTGGCCTGCGCATTTGGCTTCTCTTTGTTTTTTTTTTGTTTATTTATTAAAAAAAAAATTATTCCTGTGTGGTAATATTTTTTTTTTTTTGTGGTATACACTCTAACAATTGGTATCAGAGCCGCTTTACTTGTTTTTGCCTTATGGTCTTGCCTGTGATGCTTGATTTTTGATCGCATGCTTCATTAATTAATTTTTCAATTTAGATTGGTTTTATAATTTTTTTATTTGTTTTCTATGTGAAATCGATTAAAAAATAATAATAATAAATTTATTTTAGTTTTCTTTTAAGTTGATCATGAGACATGCAAAAAAAAAATTACATTAGTTGTGTTGTTTGCATTAAAAAAAAATTACATCTGTTATACCTTTTTTTTATTTTTTTTGCTTTGTGCATCAACAAAAAAAAAAAAAAAAAGACCGCGCGGGGCAGACCCGCGCGCCGCCGGGCGGGCGGGCGCAGGGCCGGGACCGGCTGGGGAGAGGCCCGCCCGACCCTGTAGGCGCGTGGGCCAGCCTCGGCCCGGCTTGCTGCGGGGGCGCAGGCCCGGCCTATCCGCGCAGCTGGCGCGCCGGGGCCTGGCTTAGCACGCTGCAGGTGCGCAGGCGCGGACCCGGGCAGGAAATGGGCCTGGCCCGGCCCGCAGCTGAGGCCTTTTGTTTTGTTTTTTTTTCCTTTTTCACTTATTAAAAACAAAAGCTTGCAATTTTTTTCTTGTATGGCAAATTTTTTTTGTGGGTTACAAAAAAAAAATTCTGTATTTTTATGTTTGTGTGCGGTACATATCTTTTTTATGCTTGTGTAGCATGCATGTGTTGTTTGTTTCATTTATTCTTTGTGGGTGCAAAGGTTAATGCTTGTGTGGCATATTGTGATTGAATGATTATGTGTTTTTTTTTTTGGCGCATTAGTACTTGTGTTCTTTTGGTATTTTCAATAAAAATTTAATTTAAAAAAAACGGGTTCGATGTATGTAGCATTCATGTAGAACATTCTTTTTCAGATATACATCTTTGTAGCGATGTAATAGGTTTTATTCTGTCAAAGTTATGTAATAATTAAGGCCATCTAAAAGAATGTATTTTGCGCAGCGTCGATATTTTTCAAATTGAATTTTGATACAAGTACTTTTTTTTTCCTCTGTGTGATGATATTACAGAGATCAGTTCTCAGTATAATTTTTTTATAAAAAAAAGAGAGATGTGTTCTTTTAAAATGGATGAGTTTCATTTTTTCAGATAAGTTCTAAATTAATAAAAATGAGATTGTAATATTTTGAACCGATACTGGGTGATGATTACGAGCATAGCGAAGCTTTCGATCACATTGTGTTGAGAATAATGTTTCAATCTTATTAATTAGTCAATGCATAGCCTTTATAAAAAATCAACATGCATAGGTTTCATCCATGCATATGCATGAAAATACATGCATGTCTTCACCGTCCAATTAGATTATCTCATTCACACTTGAAGAATTTTGGCGGACCCAGTGCACTGTGAACTGACATCAATATATATTAATACTTTTTTTGTATTTCAAAATCTTATGGGTCTAATAAATATCTTTATGCCCTATAAAAAAAAAGGCATATTCCAATACAAACAATAGCATTTCGAATAACATCCATATTCAAAAGAAAAAGAACATTCAGCGAACTTGAACTTAAATAATCTTCCAAAAAAAATTTAGCCGAACATATAATTTACGCTCAAATATAGAAAATCCTCCTCAATATACCCCATGTTACACTTTACCCTCTAGATATAAAAAATATGCACCGAAATCCTCTCAAAAGATCAAAAATAACTTATTAGATAATAGTGTTAAAAAAAATAGTAAAATGATCAAATATGCTTTCATTTTTTACTTTTTTTTCTCCTAAAGGCGATGAAGTGCATATATTTTTTTTTATCCGAGAGGTTAAGTACTAACGAAGTAAGTTTTCAGAGGGTTAAATACATATTTTGTTGCATTCAAGGATTTAAATGCAACACGTAATATTTGAAGAGAGTAAAGTGTATTTTAGCCTATAATTTGAATATTTATATAGAACGAATTCGGAGCAAAAATTGGTAGGACAAATTAGGGATGAATCTCGAATCCATTTATTATCTTTTGTTTATTGTTTTGTCAAGATGAAAATTTTTCTCTGCTAGTCAATAATAGAAAACTGCTAACAGCAGACAATCTAGTTAGGAGGGGTTGGCGGTGAAAATGGATAGGATATTATTCAAAAATATTCATATACGTATTCGATAATATCCGGATTCGGATAGAGAATATTCGGATCCGGTCGGATACGGATACGGATATGGTTTTAGAAAGTTAAATTTTTTTTGATATCCGAAAAAAATGGATATGGATGTGGATATCCGGACTTTAGTATTATTATTTTTATATTTTTTATATTTTTGAATCCGCCCGGCCCAATTTCGCCCGCCCGCCCAGCCCAAATTTATTTCCTTTAGAGTCGATCTTTCTTGTCCACTTCTCTAATTCATTGCCAATCAAGATAGAGAGGGATGATTAATACATGTTATAGAAAAATAAGATAATTTTTTATACTATTCGATTATTTTATAATGAGTTATATATTAAAATTATATATTTTATATGTGAAGAAATATAGTTAGGAAATAAGATAGAAAAATAAAGTAATTTTTTATGGAGTCCGGCTACTATGCTATCAATATCACCAAGCACTTAGTGTTACCAAGTTTTTCGCCGTTAGATCTATCCCTTTGATCATTTTCATCCGTTAGATCATACTATTCAACCAACCACCCACTCAACCCTAGGGGGCCCACATCATCCTAACCGCACATCTCTTAATCCAATGGTCAAAAACTTGGTAGCACCAATAACTTGGTGCTATTAATAGTATTCTAGCCTAGTTCTTTTTTATGTATGTGCATATTAATATATATTATTATTTGAATACATATCTGATCTATATTCGAATCCGAAAAAAATTCGACCATATCCGAATCCGTTTATAACGGATATGATAATAAAAATTTAGCATCCGAAATATATCCGTATCCGAATCCGCATCCGAAAAAAAGAAATGAATGCGGATATAGTTTCACCAAATATATCCGACCATATCCGATCTGTTTTCACCCTTAGGTTGGCCTTACAATGACGAAGTGTGCTCCCTTTGTCTGTCAGCTCCTGAAACGGCACATCGCATACTCAAGCATGCATTGCAGCCACTCAAAGAAAGTGCTGACCAAAATTGGCGCTGCTCCACTCATCTCTGATCTGTTTGAATTACTCTGACTGGACTCTCTCATGAAGGAGTGGGGTTAACAAACCCCACCCCCTCTTTTTCTTGTTTGGGGTTAAGGGGGTTAACCCCCCCTTTAACCCCTCCCTTTAATCCCGAACCAAACGGTAGCTCAAGGATTAATTGTTGCGTCGAGTCGAGGATGTCAGTCTTGTTGGCTATTTATTATTGGGCTAAAAATAGGTCCAACTTTCTGTCCCGTGACAATAGGCTCAAGAGACTAATAAGTTGAGTTGGATGAGCCTAATAAGTTGAGTTGGATGAGCCTAATAAGTTGAGTGAAGGTGTGGTCCACAAAAGACCTAACGGCAAGAGGCCCAACAATAGACCCAACGTCCAGATGGGTTGAGTCAGGTCGAAACCCGCGAACGCTATGGAGCCCTTAAGTACGATGGGTGCGTCATTCCTATCAACACGTATTTTTAGAATAGTTGATTAGCGCTTACGATCCACACGAATAGTTGATTAGCGCTTACGATCCACACGTCTCCCCAACTGCACGTCAACTTTTTTCAGCTTTTCTGGAGTGCTCTTCTCTAGTCAGATCAACTAGGAATGAGCGCAACTGAAGAATTTTTTAACCCAAGTCCACTGCCGACTGCTGTCAATGCGCTCACCCAATCAACTGTGATGGGAATCCTAAAGTTTTGGCACCTAGGAGCTGAGGAGAAGACAAAGAAATCTTTATATATCGTGTTAGACCGAAATATGTTGAATGTAAAATATATATATATAAATGTCGTTTTCTAGTAGTTAAATTTTTTTTTAGAACAATAATTGTTTTGTATTTTTTAACATGATATAAGAGTTAATTCTAAACCCCTTATTCTGTAAGGTCGTGGGTCTAGCCCGACCTTCAATATTTACATGGCTTTAATATCTATTATACGCTAGAGTGAGGTGCTAATATATATTTTGATGCCTGTTTTTTACTAGATTAGTATTTTGGGTCACTTGATATCACAGTATGAGATTATGAGCTCGAGTTCTACCAGACTCCTAGCATTATTTAATTTTCTTTCATTTAATTAAGTTCATATTTTGGGCCTAATAAAAAAATTTTGAGTCTAAACATGAGAGAAGGTGTTGAATATAAAATATAAAAAAATAACGTTCTCTAGTGTTTATGTTTTTGAAGAACAGCGATTATTTCAAATTTTTTAACAGGCTAAAATGGACAATTTTTATTTTGGTTTGTGATGTAATTGTTTCGATTCAATAATTTCTTTCTGGACTGCTAATTTGTATTATTCTTTACTCAGTGAATTGCTTGGCCTTTGGCATATGCTGCTTCTACAGTAAAAAAAAAAGAGTAAAAACTTACCAAACTTATTTAAACTATGGACCATTAAATCGGCTATCTAAATCTTTCAAAATTTTGATTTTATTATTTAATATTTTAATTTATTTAATTTAAGTCAGTCAAAAATATTTTGACTTTAAAATTTAAATATATTATTTATCTTTACAGATTTAGTTAGTATATTTATAGAATTTTTGTAACTATATATTTATTAAAATAACTAATTATGTTCTATAGTTAAGGTAAGTCCTATACGTTTTACCGGAAAAAAAGGAAAAGAATGAGTTGATGCAGGACCAATCCAAATTCGTCTATATTACTAAGATGGAATTCATGTTCTCTGCTAGATCTGACTTTCAAACCAACTTTACTATGACTTTCAATTATAAAAATTAGCCCTGCATATTAGATAAACGATGTAATTAATTAATTAATTAATGTATAGAAAATTTAGTATAGTCATATGATGTACAGGATGACTCACTGTTGGGTTTATTGATATCAAATTCAATTATTAGCCTATTGGATTTGGTGATATCAAATTCATTTATTAGCCTATTTGATTCATTGGTTCGATTACTCATACAGTAGGTTAGTTGGTAATTGGTTTGTGCTTTAGATAACTCATTCACGTGTTGGGCTAAGTAGGTTGTTATGAAAGGAATTCTCACTGGATATTGGTGTAGCGAGGTTTCTCATTTTTGCTGAGTTTCTTTTTCTTAGCATAGAGAAGAGAAGTGTATAGAGGATTGGAAAAGGAACTCTCTTATTTTTCTAACTTGATTCAAAACCTTCAAGGTTAATTAGAGGCATTCTAGAGACATTTCGATACAGGATTCGCGGGATCGGAAGGTGCTTAAATTAAGATGTAGCAAGAAAGCTTTTTACTATTTGGATGGTTGTAAGCCCATTATTACAGAGTGGTAATATCTAATTAAATCTCGTAATCTCCTCAATTTGATAGTGAATTTGATCTCTTCATGCCTGTGGATGTGTATCCTGATTTGGGTGAACCAAATTTTCTTATGTTGCTGTGGCTGTGTTTAGATTCTCTCCTACTATTTTATTTACTTTAATTTTTATACTTATTAATTATGAATAATTTAGATACATTATAGTGTAGTTTATATTTTGACCTTGTGAGTTCCGTCATTGTCGCACTACATTGACGCCGGCAATGCTGACGCTTAAGACTTGAGAAGAAGACTACGAGTGTGGTGGCCGTACTGCTGTCGCTTTTCCATTTTGACAAAGTCGAGCAACAAGACTTCGAGTCTTCTCCTCCACTTACCTCATCCAACACCACTGGTAAAACTATTGCATGCCTGAACCTAGCGTATTGTATTACAGATGTTTCAAATTAATTATATTTTTAAATTTATTGAATGATTAATTTGTTTGATTCCTTATAAATTGAACAGCGTCATCTTCTATACCGTTAATTTTCAAACCACTAATTGGTACTAACTGTGATAGGTTTCCAAAATTTATAATTTGTATATATAAATCCTTTTGATGTTGTAACTTATTGTTATTGGATTGGATTTTGATTTAAGATATAGACCTTCAAGTAGTGAAGTGCTATGCAAAAATTAGGTAAAGGTGTACGGAATTTATCTGAACTATAGACCATTTTGCATTAACTATCCAATCTTTTAAGATTTTAATTTTACGCTGTAACTTTTTAATTTGTTTAATTTGAGTTAGTCAACGACAACTTGATATCAAAATTTAAATGTATTGTTCATCTTCACAGAGTTAGTATAATTTACACAATTTTCGCAACTATAAATTTATTAAAATAAGTAATAAGCATAAATTCTGAAGTCAAAATACTATTGACTTACTCAAATCAAAAAAAATTAAAATGTTGAAATTAAAATTTTGAAAGGTTAGATAGTGAATTCAAAATGGTCCAAAATTCATATCAGTTTAGTACGTATTTACCGAGACATTATCATTAAACTTAGTTAGTTAGTATTTGATTTTAAACTATCTTATAGTTATACAAAAAATTAGAAATGTGATGTATAATAATAATAAATTTTCCCATATATTTTATCGGTTGTTGTAATTGAATTATAAAAGAGCGATGTTAGCCTTACAATTATTTTTTGGATATAACTTTACAAATTTATCATCCAAGTGTCCTTATTTCTCTACTGGTTTTATTATCTCCTTTTATGTTAATAAAATCTAAAAATATTTTTTATAACTTTTTCTGGGTGTGTAGACTATCTTGTTTGGTATTGTTTTTCTTTTTTTTCACCTTTTTTAACAATAATTCTATATAATTTGATGTGTTGGAGAAAAAACTCTTTTTGTTGTTATTGTTGGTTAGCTTATATTGCATGGGACTAAGTAATAAATGATAATTTATTTCAAAAAAAATTGGAAGTAAAAAAAAGTCACTTTGAAGTTTTTATTTTTTTTTGAGAGAAAGGTAGCACGCTACCCGCTTCGTTTATTTCTTTTAGAAATAAACTTAGCTGAAAATGTGAATCAACTAGGATTCGAACTCGGGACCTCGGGTACCAACCACTAAGTTTTTATTTTTTGTAGTTTAATTTTGGATGAAAAAAGTACAAACAATCTACTGATCACTCTTATACCTATTAATATAACGGACTTTTGCTTATTTACTCTCCACTACTATTCAAATTTTTTAAATTTATTCTGAAATTATTAAAATACCGTTTTAAACCCCAAATTCTATTAGTAAATTCTAAAAATTTGAAAATATTTGAAGAAAATTTTAGAAATTTATAAAGATATTTTGATCAATTAAAATTTGAAAGATATATTAGATACTAGTGAAGGGGCCCGCGCTTCGCAGCGAGTAAAAACTGTATTAGTAATTAATAATAAAATAATATTAAATATTTTCTTATGACTGCGGCGCAGGGGGAGATGGGCGCGCATTAGCGAGAGAGAAAATGGAGGGAGGAAGGTGATGGTGTATAGAAAAAGATAAAAGAGAGACAATTGATTTATTAATTAGAAGTCTAGTAAAAAAAAAAGAAAGGATCGTAATGATTTAAATACATTAATTGAAGATTTATTAGTGGGACCGTTTAGATACATTATAATTGAAAGGTTGGTGAAGGGAAGAAAAAATAAAAGTTTGGTGGAGGAAATGGGGAAGGGTCACATGATTGTAAGGGTGAAGAAAAATTTACCACGTGGCAAAAATTATTAAGAATTCATATAGTTTAATTAATAGATTATCCCTTAATCCTTTAATATAAAAATACGGTACGGAACTGGCCCATTTCTCATTATAAAAATCTCGCTGAAAAGCATTTCAGAAGTAAATTCTCAGGAACCTGATGAGCCCAGCAACCAAACCTGCAGTCAATCTCATGAGCACCCCTCCCTCCTCCAAACTCTTCCTCTCTCTGCACCTCATCTCACTACTCTGCCTTCCCCTCTTGCGGCGCGGCGGCGCCGACGTGCCGTTCTACCAAATCTGCGGCGACACCGACGGCAACTACACCGCCGGCAGCCCCTACGAGTCCAACCTCCGCCGCCTCCTGCCCTCTCTCTCCTCCGCAGCCCCTGCCTCTAACGGCTTCTCCGCCGCCGCCGCAGGCGAGTCTTCCGACCGAGCGTTCGGCATCGCCCTCTGCCGCGGCGACATCAACGCCACCGACTGCCGTTCCTGCCTCGGTGCAGCTTCCGCCGACATCCTGCAGGCCTGCCCGCACAACAGAACGGCCGAAATCTTGTTCTACTACTGCCTGCTCAAGTACTCCGACCGGAACTTCACGTCCTTCCTCGAGAACTCGCAGCAGCTCTTCCTGTGGAACGTCAACAACGCGACGTTCCCGGAGTACTCCCAGGACGCCACCGTCTACAACTTCATCAACCAGGCGGTGGACACGCTGCTGAGCGGCGTCGCCGATGCGGCCGCGTCGAGCTCGAACTCCGTCAAGCTGTTCGCGACCGGCGACCTGAGCATCACGAAGGGTTTTCCGACGATACACGGGCTGGCGCAGTGCGTCCCGCACGTCGCGGGCTCGGAGTGCCGCCGGTGCCTCCAGGGGCTCATCAACGAGACGGTGAAGTTGTTCGACGGGCGGCAAGGCGGCCAAATTCTCGGCGGCTGGTGCTACTTGCGATACGAGGTGTTTTTGTTCTACTACGGGAAGCCGACGATAAGCCTCTTTTCTGTTGCACCGGTGAACCTGCCCAGCTCGCCGCCGCCTCCCGGCCCTCCGCAAATTCCAACTAAAAGTGAGTAACTGCACTCTTTATGTCGTTCTTATCTGAATATATGTCGTATAAATAAAGTGTACATCTTACAGCCATGCACTCTTTATGTCATTTTCATATGAATATATGCCGTATAAATAGAGTGTACATCTTACAGCCATTCATCTAAAAATTTTAAAATTTTTTTTGTGTTTTTATCATTGAAGGACAAAAAAGAAAAAAAATATATGATAAGACTGAAGAATATCACTTTTTGGAGGGCTTTTTTTGCATTTAGCCCCTCCACAATTTTTTTTTTACAAATAGCCTCACAAAAATTATAATTGCAAAACTGATCTTATTGCCGCCACGTAAGCGTCACGTGAGCAGCTAGGGTGGGGTGTTAAGTTGAACACGGTGAAACCGTGCCGTGTTTAAACACGGTGAATGATTCACCGCATCTATTTTTTAAAAAAATATTTAAGTAAAAAAAAAGTACGTATAAATTCCATTCTCTTTCTCTGTCCCAGCCGGTCCCACGGCCGCGGCCACCGCCGTCCCCGCACCTCTCTGTGGGGAGGGAGAGAGAGAGAGAGGGATATTTTTGGGGGGACGGCAGAGAAAGAGAGAGGGTTCGTGGGGGTCGCACGGGGGAGGAGGGGTGTGGGGTGAGGGGTTGGTGGTAGTCGCCGGCGGCTCGAGTTGGGGCAGAGAGAGGGAAGGGAAGGGAAGGGAGGGGAGAGGGGGGGAGAGAGAGAGAGAGTGGGGAGTTGAGAGAGCTGCTGAGAGAGGTGCGGCAGCGGCAGCGGCGGAGGCGGGGAAGTCCGCTTCCGGCAGAGAGAAGGAGAAAGAGAATAGATTTATACGTACCGTATTTTTTTTATTTTTTTTAATTAAATATTAAAAAATAAATTAGACACGGTGAACCATTCACCGTGTTCAACTTAACATGCCACTCCTGCTTGGGTGACGCTGATGTGACGCCTGCGTGGTAGGGATAGGGCCAAAATTGTAATTATAAATTTGACGGAACTATTTGTGAAAATATTTTTTTTGAGGGGGCCAAATGCAAAAAAAAACCCTTTTTTGGATGGATGAGGTGTTTGATTTATATGCTGCTATAAATTTTCCTCTTTTTATTTTTTAAAATATAAAATATTAAAATTAATTTTTAAGCGGTTTGTGTTTTTAGAGAAGTGTGATTTATTTCAGAGCGGGAGGGTTTAATAAGTACTAAATTAGCCAACCCTTTTTTGATACTCTAAAAACCTTTTTTTAAAAAAATGGGACAATCTCAAACCTACCACACATTTCTATCAAAACCCTCAGTTCAAAATTAATGACTACCAAATCTTCTTTAAAAATAGTTCAAAAACCAAAAACAATTAGTAGGAATTGAATTGGAAGTAGGCATGCATGGTTAAGCTTTGGCTGAAATATCATTTAAATATTATTATTAGGAAATATTAACAAGTATAATTGGTTTTCTACTTCTTCTCGGTACCTTTTTACTGCAGCTAGAAGCAGTTAAAGTTTCTATCCTTTTGGTCTTTGAAGTTGCTTCT
This sequence comes from Puya raimondii, assembly GCA_016920855.1. Taxonomy (NCBI): domain Eukaryota; kingdom Viridiplantae; phylum Streptophyta; class Magnoliopsida; order Poales; family Bromeliaceae; genus Puya; species Puya raimondii. The sequence continues at coordinate 1,742,827 of JABWPP010000044.1, read as the reverse complement.
CACTGCAGCAAAAAAAATTTATCTTTCAGAGACAGCAATGATATCATTAATATATTTTGTTGAGATGTCAGTTTAGAAGCTAGGAACAATAATACATATAACCATCCACTATCAATGTTTTGTTTTTGTTTTTTTTTTTTTTTTGAGAGAGAGAGACACTATGTTACCCGCTTTGTTTATCTTTTTTTAGAAATAAAATTAGCTGAAAATGTAAAACAATTAGACTTCAAACTTGAACCCTCGAGTATCAATTGTCAAGCTCTTTGCCGCTTGCGCTAGGGACAGTCGATACTATTAATATTTTGTTGATCACTTAATTATAGTATTTCATCAGGAACATTTATTTTCATGCACAGGGCCGGGGAAAAGTAAGCTTCGCATTATCGTTATAACTACATGTCTCACGGTACTCCTTTCTTGCTCGCTGTTGTGTCTTATGTGTATCAAAAGGCAAAGGCGCGCAGGTAAATTTAAATTAAGTACTGTAAAGTGCTTACAATTAATAGAAAGATTTATTAATCTAGAACTTTCTCTTTTCATTATCCAGGAAAGGCAAAGTTGCAAAGCACTCGACCAACTTCCACTTTTGATGCTGATGAAGTTATTAAGCTTTGGAAGAGCGAAGAAAGAAGCTCTGAATTTTCATTATTTGATTTCGATACCATAGCAAACTGCACGAACAGTTTTTCTGTCGAAAACAAACTTGGCGAGGGCGGATTTGGGACTGTCTACAAGGTAATTAAAGTGTAATCTTTTTTTAATCTCTTAAAAGAATGGAAATGGCACTTGCCAAAACCAATTTCTTGAAATTAATTGGCAAGTATTTATATACGTATACAATTTCTTTTTTAAAAAAAAATGTGTTGTACTGAGTAACACAACCAGACACACCAAATCAATTCATAATGATAACTAATAATTGAAGTACAACTTTTTGAGCCTGCTCTTCCAGTAGAAGTTTTAATTTTAAAATTTAGCTGCGCAAACCTAATATTTTTTTATTTCTATTATCTCCGGCTTTGGGGAGTATACGTTTACCTTTTCCTTAAATAGGATGACGAAAAAGAAAACCAGTTCATTTTTTTCATTTTGAAAATTTGGGCACGTACTATGGTATATAACAGGGCCAATTATCAGATGGGCTTGAGATAGCAGTAAAGAGACTCTCCACGCGTTCAGGCCAAGGTCTAGTGGAATTCAAGAATGAGATTCAACTTATAGCAAAACTCCAACATCGAAATCTCGTGAGGCTATTAGGTTGTTGCATTCAAGGAGAAGAGAAAATACTAATTTATGAATATATGCCGAACAAAAGCTTGGATTTCTTCCTCTTTGGTTCGTATCAATCATTCTGCTTCAGTTGCTATTTTCTTCTGTTTCCACGCTTTTTTTATTATGTTAGTTTGTCTGTCTCAGATCAAACAAGAGGAGCACTATTAGAATGGCAAAAGCGTTTTACTATTGTTGAAGGGATAGCTCAAGGACTTCTTTATCTTCACAAGCACTCTAGATTGCGAATTATCCATCGAGATCTAAAGGCGAGTAATATTCTCTTGGATTGCGAAATGAACCCTAAGATATCTGATTTTGGCTTAGCGCGAATTTTTGGTTCCAACGAAACTCAAGCAAATACAAATAGGGTCGTTGGCACATAGTAAGTATAGATCAGCCTATTTACATATCCGTCATTATAGATTATTGCTTGTGTTGATGTTTTTGAAATTAATTTGCTTCAGTGGTTACATGTCTCCTGAATATGCTTCTGAGGGTATTTTCTCAGTCAAATCTGATGTCTTTAGCTTCGGCGTATTACTTCTCGAGATTGTAAGCGGAAAGAGAAATGCTGGTTTCCACCAATATGGAAATCATCTTAACCTCCTCGGATATGTAAGTAAAAAAGATTTGAGCACTTCATTCTTATAATATTTTTCTATAGAAATTAAAAACGAGATTATTGATGTTGTCTTAAATTTTCTGAAGCATCATAAAATTTTATGTCATTGGTAACAAAATTGTCTCAGGCATGGGAGCTTTGGAAAGAGGGGAAATGGTTTGAGCTCATAGATCAAAAACTAGATGATAGTTTTGAAACATGTGAGATGTTGAGATGCATTCATGCGGCACTTATGTGTGTTCAAGAGAACGCCTCGGATCGACCGACCATGTCGAATGTGATTATGATGCTGAGCAGCGATAGTACGAGCCTACCGGATCCGAAACAACCAGCTTACTTCAATGTGAGAATCAAGGATGAAGCAAAGATGGCGTCTGATTTCATTGTACCTGACACCGTAAATGAGATTACTTTTAGTGATCTGGAAGGCCGATAATGCTACTTCAATTGTTTTTTTCCTTTGTTTGTTTTTTTTTTTATAGATAATATCCATACCGGTATTATCGATCGGTTGTCCTATTGTCATATAAAATACAGTTGAGTTGAAAATATGGAGAAAATATTAGTAAAAAAATATTGGCTGTACAATTACTCTGGAGAGAGTATTAATATGGTTGTAATTAATTAAGCATGAACATATCATGATGATCACGATAATTCAGGCTAGATTGGCCAATACTACGATCAAGGCCAGTAGCATAGCATCATGTAAGGTTGATATTGGTTTTTTTTTTTTTGTTGAGGAAAGGTAGCGAGCTACCCGCTTCATTCATTCAAAGAAGTGAATTTAGCATACAAAATGGAAGCAGCCAAGGCCTCCAAGAAACGAAAAGAGCTAACAAAAGAGTAAAGAAAGAAAGGAGAAAAAAGTAAACGGTGAAAAGAGCGGGCTTAGGGGATGGAAGGCACAGCGAGGCGAACGAGCGTCGTCATCATCGGCAGGTTTCATTCCAGTCCCTCTTGTATTGGTTGATCCTTTTTATCATCTGGTAAGGGCTGGGGTAATTTCCTCTAAAAATAATATTGTTTCGCTCCGTCCAGACTACCCACCAAGTGGCCGAAAGAATGCTCAGGCATTTTTTCCTCTTTGTGGCGTCCTTGAGTCTGATTGATTTTTTCCAGAGATCACGAGCCTCCTCCGAGGACTCGGTTTGTAGGTCGGTATCGTTCACACTTAGGATTAGGTATTTGACCATCACGCAGTTGCAAAAGAGATGATCGTTGCTTTCTATACTGGAGGAGCAGAAGACACAGGATTGCTCCCCAATCCAGCCCCTATTGTACAGTCTATCAGCGGTGCAAATTCTCTTTTTGAGAAGGAGCCAGGTAAAGACTTTGATTTTGATCGGAAATGTCGTTCTCCAAAGATATTTGCTCGTCAGGTCTCTCGCTCCAGAGTACGTAAGAAAGAGGTAGAGGGATTTGACTGTAAACAATTGGTTAGAAGTCCAGCGCCAGCTAGCCTGATCTGTCCTATTGGTAGGTCGGGTTGGTAAAAGTACCTCTTTTAGCTCCGCTAGTCTTCTTCTTCTATCGGGTGATTGGGGCGTGGTGAAGCCGTGACAGATGTACCGCCATCTCCAACCCTTTGAATTCCAGCACTGGAAAACTGTGGCGTCCTTATTCCGTGTAAGGTCAAAGATGTCCGAAAACTGCGTAGAAAGGGGGCTTTCTCCAATCCAGATATCAGTCCAGAGCCTGATCTCCCTGCCGTCCCCTAGCTTGTAGGCGGAACCGCAGATGAAGATGTCCCGACAGCGTAATACACCTCTCCACCATTGTGAAAAAAGGTGTAAAGGCTCTTCCTTCATGGAGCGGCTTGCGTCTCTTATAATAGAGCGTTCTGACTAGCTTGTTCCAATGCAAGTTCGGTTCGTTGAGAAGGCGCCACCACCATTTTGTTAGAAGCGCCAGGTTCATTGATTCCATGTCTTTAATTCCAAGCCCTCCTTCTTGCTTACTTTTGCATACTATTTTCCAGCTCACAGGACAGGCACCCCCATTGATTTTAGAGCAGCCTTTCCAGAAGAATGCTCTTCGCAGAGCTTCAATACGTTGTAGGACCCATTTTGGGGCTTTGAAAATGGAGAAATAGAAAAGTGGCAAGGTAGTAAGGACAGAGTTAACAAGGGTGAGTCTTCCCCCCTTTGAGAGGAGCTTCGCTTTCCAACCTTCAATTCTGGTGTTTATGCGGTTGATGATTGTGGACCAGTCCTCCTTTCGTAATTGTTTGGGGGAGAGGGGTAGCCCTAGATAGCGAACCGGGAGATTTCCCACTTTGCAACCCAGGATGTTGGCCAGCCTATCAGCTCTGTGGTGGTTGCTTCCTAAGTAGAAGAGTTCGGATTTGTCTCGGTTAATTTTGAGTCCGGAGGCCCACTCGAATAATTTCCAGATGAAATGTAAGGTTCTAATGTAACATTTTCTGGGCTTACAGAAGAAGATAGTGTCGTCGGCAAATTGAATGAGAGCTGTTTGGCAATTTTCAGACGGGCCTATTCCGCAAAGGAGATTATTTATTGTAGCGAATTCGTCATCCTTGAGAGGCAATCCGCCACTATTAGGAAGAGATAAGGGGAGAGAGGATCGCCTTGTCTTAGCCCTTTTCTAGTTTTCAACCAACTGGTCTGTGCCCCGTTTACCAAGATAGCAACCTTCGCATTACTGATGCACTGTTCGATCCAGCTCCACCATTTATTGCTGAATCCGAGCAACTCCATTATTTTCTTCAGGAAGGGCCATCGTACGTTGTCAAAAGCTTTTTCAACAAATATAATGAATAGTAAAAATATTCCTGCAAAGTTCAATTTTTGCAAAATGTCCTTTCAAAAGTTTTAACTCTTGCAGATATATTCCTATGGTCAGTTGCTGTTAGAGAACTGTTAATTTTTTAATAGTGAGTCTGTGAAATGACTTTTTTGCCCTCACAAAGAAGAAGAAGAAGAAGAAGAAGAAGGAGGCGGCGGCGGCAGCCGGCGGCGGCGGCAGCCGGCGGCGGCGGCGGCTCTCCCGCTCCCCCTTCCGCTTCGCCGCCGTCCACCCTCCCCCGGGCGGGTGGCGGAGCTTGACTTCGAGTCCCTCGGCCTCCGTGGTGACGGCGCCATCCTCGCCGCGATCCGGCGCCTCGAGCCGCGGATCTCCACCGTGGTCGAGGAGGAGGCCGACCTCGCGGCGGCAGCGGCGGAGAGGGCGGACGAGGGCGGCGAGGAGGCGGCGGAGGGGGCGGACGAGGGCGGTGGGGAGGGGGCGGACGAGGGTGGACGAGGGCGGCGGGGAGGCTGCGGAGGGGGCGGATGAGGGCGGCCGGGAGGCGGCGGAGGGGGCGGACGAGGGCGGTGGGGATGCGGCGGCGGCAGCGGAGGAGTTGGCGGAGCGGCAGGAGCGGCGGGAGCGGGCGGCGTATCAAGAAGAGGAAAAGGAAGAGGATGGGGGTAAAATGGTCATTTTACATTCTTAACTAATGAGTGTTAAGAATTTAACTATGGTTAATTAAAAAAATTCTAACAGAGTATAACAGCAGGAATATTTTTGCAGACGGTAGAACTTTTGCAGGGACATTTTACAAAAGTTAAACTTTGTAGGGATATTTTTGCTATTCACTATATTTGTGGGGACGTGTATGCAAATAACCCTAAAAAATATCGTCCCCTAGTAACTTAAGTTTATAGAAAAATATATTATTTGCATTATTTAGGGACCGTTTGGTTAGATGTAATTAAAAATACAGTGTAGTTGGAGATGCATGTAATTGAAAATGCAGCAGTTGCAACTTCATGCATCATGTTTGGTTGGATGCAGTAGAAAGAGCTGCAACTACAAATAATTTGTTTGGTTGTATGCAGTTGAGAAGTGATTTTTAAAATTTTATCATTTTATGTATATAATGGTGAGATTACCTCCAATGTAAAATAGAAAAAAATATTTTTTATTTAAAAAATAATTAAGGAGGTAAACTTATATTTTGCTTAAAGTTACTCTCTCTCCAACTGCTGCAGTTGGAACTGTGACCAATTTGGGCCTAGTTCCAAATGCTGCAGTTGGGCCTCCTCCTGCAGTTCCTACTGCAACAGTTGGAGTTAAATATATCAAACCAAACAACGAATTTGCGTTTGCATGCAGTTACAACTGCAGTGCAGTTGTAACTGCATGCAACCAAACGACCCCTTAATGTTGTATCCGAGCATAAAGTCCTATGTTCGGATTTCGTCAGACTCCTAACATTATTTAGTTTCTTTCTATTAATTAAGTTTACGCCTTTGATCTATCAAAATATTTCCAGGCCGAACGTGAGAGGGTACAAAATAACCGTTTTCTCCAAAACTTAGGCTACCAGATAATAGTATTTTTAATATTTATATTCAGTAAATATTGGGCCGCTTTGCTTTTATTATTCCTTGAATCTAGTTTAGAACTTAGTTGGCTATGCTGTATGGTGTAGCACAATTGAGCTTTTTCTTTTGCTTGACATCCTAGCAAATGAAAATCAAATAAAACTCAAATACCAAACTCATATCATTATTTTTCTGAATTGTTCTTTTTAATAATAGTTCATATCAATTTTATGGGATGCGTTCAATGGGACTTGAGACTTAATTTTTTATTTAATTTTTGATTATTTTGACTTGGGTTATTTCTTTTTCCATTTGAATTGGAGATTTTGTTATAACTAACAGCCTAACAACCATATGTGATTATTTTATCTCTTTCATTTTAGTTTTTGCTTCACTGTGGAACTTTAATTTTTCTAATTGGGATAACCTTAAGTCTTAATTATTTCACTTAGCTTAAATCATTCTAGTCAATCTGATGTGAATTTTATTAAATTTAACAATAATTTTTAATTTTTAGAGGCCTTACTCCTTTTATAGTTGATGAAAATGTTAATTTTGTTAACTATCAATGTTTGATAACTATCAACGGGTTAGTTAAGTTAAATTCTTAATTTACACCAAAAAGAGTAATTTAGATACAATCAACTTAGGTTTAGTTAGTGTAAAAATTGATTGGTCTATTTCAGAATGCAATATAATTGAGTCTTTGGACTACGATAAAATTTGACTAAAATTTCGTAATTGTTTTGCGATTTACCCTAGTCCGTCTCAATTTTCTATTCAACCCTTATAAGATCAAGGGTTGGAGATCAAGCTCTTTAGTCAGTTTCCAATAATCCATGGGGTATGGAAGCATTTCTCTTTTCTTCGATCAATCTTTTTCTGCATATTACGTATGATTTAATCGATCCCATATGATTCGCGAAATAGGAATCAAGAAGAACCCTTCTTAACACAAAGGGTGTAGTGTTCTGGAGCTCAGTAGCTGAGTCTGGATACAGCGTGGATAGCTGGTCGACATGTTGGCAGTGTTGGACCAAGTCGGAACCGTTTTAGTGCGAAATGAATGCGAAAACGGATTCGAAATATCGAAAAATGCTGGAACTAAAGTTTCTGGTCAGATTAGGTGGTTTAGCCCTATTATATCTTATATTCTGAGGTTGTCACATTCCTCTCCGCTTTAAGCTCCGACTTTCTCGTCAGGTTCAAGCATACTCATAAGTATCTATTAGGATTTGATTAGATTTGTAATTAATTCCTAATTGAATTAGGACAAATATTTAAATTCACTGGAGATAAATTAATATGAATTTAGATATTAATTAGAGTCGAAATCTTAATTATACTAGAATTAGGGTACGTTTTACGGATCTTTATATATAGCTCTATATATATAGAGAGAGAGTTGAGCTAGAATACTATCGATAGCAAACAAGTACTTTTGTCACCCATTTGTTTTCAATGATGAAGCTTCCAAATCGACGATCGGTATCGTTGAACATGATCTAGAGCATTTAAAGTATCTAGAAATCAAATTTCATGCTTTTTCGATATTATTTTCTTGTCCATCAAGTGGACACAAAAATGAATGGTTGAAAATAAATATCCTTTAAAAAGTGATGATAAGAGTTTTGTAATCAAGATCAAGAGTATAGATCTTGTTTTAACTAGTTGAAAAAATTTTCTAACAAAAATTTCAATTGATTTGGATATCTTTACACCGTTAAACAAGAAAACGTCTCATATCGACCATTAAAATTACAAAATTTGAAACCCTTTGATCATTAGGCCAATGATGTCGAAAAAATATGAAAATTGGTTTCTAGATACTTTAAATGCTCTAGATCATGTTCAACGGTACCGATCGTTGATTTGGAAACTCCATTATCGAAAACAAATGGGTGGCAAAAGTGCCCGTTTGCTATCGATAGTATTCTAGCTCAACTCTCTCTATATATATATGTAGAACTAGGCTACTATACTATTAATAGCACCAAGTCATTGGTGCTATTAGGTTTTTGGCCCTTAGATGAAATGATGTACGGTTAGGATGATAGTGGTCCCCTAGGGTTGAGTGGGTGGTTGGTTGAATAGTATGATCTAACGGGTGGAAATAATTAACGAGATAGATCTAACGGTGTAAAACTTAATAGCACTAAGTGTTTGGTAAATTAATAGTATAGTAGCCGGACTCTATAAATAGATATATATATAGATATATATATATATATATATATAGATATATATATAGATATATATATATATATATATATATATATATATATATATATATATATATATATATATATATATATATATATATATATATATATATATCTATATATATCTATATATATCTATATATATGCAAATTGCGGGAGAGCCTGTGAGGTGAGTACGGCAGAGGTGAGGTGAGGAGGGTGCCTTAGGGCATGTTTGTTTCAACTTAAGTAGACTTCGGATTGAAGTGGACTTTGAGTTGAACTAGAGTTCGGGTGAAAATTACTTCACCTCCATTGTTTGTTTCTAGCTGTGAAAGTGAAGTTCTGTCAATTCTAATGTTTGTTTGGCAAAAAGTAAATGACATAAATAGTGCAGTTCTCCACTTCTTATTTGTTTCATCAAAAATTATTCAATCCCCACACCCCTAGTAAACTTACCTCCTACATGACATTATTGCCTCTTTTATAACTTAATAAATAATAAATAATAAATAATAAATAATAAATAATATAATTATATGTCTATACAATTATAAAATAAAATTTAAAATAATTATATTAATTTTTTTGTATATAAATTATAATAATGCAACAAATAAAATTCTAAATTTAAAGAATTATTAATATTTAACAAATTAATTTTCATCGTTGTTTAAATGTGTAAATTAAATAAAAGATATATTGAAATTTAACTAATCAAACTTCATCATATTTTAAACATGCAATCTAAATAAAAAATTAATTACTACCACAATTAAATATATTTGGATGAAATATAACTAGCATTACTCAAAATATCACAACCAAAATAACAAAATATATTATGCATAGGGAGAGAGTAACTCTAAACAAGTACCATAATTAAGTTCTCATTCTCCTTCCCTTCACTTCACCGGAATTGACTTCGCCCCATGGAAGAGCGAAGTCAATTTCGGTGCTTTGGATGAACTAGACCTTCGATCGTATTAATATTACGGTGAACTAAACAGCGGAAGTGATTAATTTTTACCGAAAATTACTTCCTCCCTATTTACTTACGGTAAAACAAACATGCCCTTAATGTTCGTACTATGTGAAAGAGAGATAGAGGCAATCGCATGCACCTAGTGCACGGATGCGTCCATGAGTGTGTAGTCTTTTAAGTAAAAAAAGACAAGAGAAGAGCGGGATAGATTCAAAAAGAGGGCTCGGGTTGAAGCTACTTTATATAGAAGAGGAGTCAGATATAACCTTCTCTTATTTAATAAATATTATTTCACCCGCATATTTTCTGTTTGATTTTTTTCTCTCTTTTGTGATTGTATCAGCTTTTGCTAAGACGGGTTTATGATAAAAATCCTATTTGACGCTTTCGTTGCGAAATCCCAATAATTGATACCGAATCAACAACAGTCGGTATCAGAGCGGATTGCAGATTCTCAAAATCTAGTACCAGGGCGAGTACTGAATTCCCAACAGGATCAGGCGATGTGAGACTCGTCTCACTAGCCTTGTAATTTAGACCCTGGCTTAGCCGAGACTTATATCACACTTTGAGCTAATGATTGGCTTTGACACCAACCGTGACGCCCGCTTCCCAGGGAGTCACCCATTCTATAACTATTCTAGCCCTAAACTTGCTTAACCCTTTTAATCTTTTAGACCTAACTACTGCCCAAAATGCTATAGCCAGATTAAGAGATCTAACTCTATTATATTTTATATAGAACTATTTCAAATCCTGAAGGTGTTATAGTAGGTCTTCATAGCAATCATCTCAGTCTTTTCGATTATGTGAGTAGTAGAACAGATTAAATCTATGAATTCCAATCTATACCAATTTTTTTTGGGTCTATTAATTAGGTGGTCCGGTGAGAATCTTATTTGATTATCAGACCTTCCACTCAAATAGTAAAATTAATTTACTTTACAATTTCTTATGAATGAACTATGTATATATTGATTTGCTAATTAATATAATTATTCCTTTTCTTAGGCATATCAGCTATTGAAAAGAGGCAAATGGTCTAAAGCTTATAAATCCATCATTAGGCAACATTGAGGGTTAGAAAATGGGACATTAAGAAAGGCTGCAATAAATCCATCATTAGGCAACACTGAGGGTTAGAAAATGGGACATTAAGAAAGGCTGTAGCATTAATGTGTGTCCAAGAGAATGCTGCAGGTCGACCCACCATGTTGGGGGTTCGGGTATAAGTAAGAACCAGCTATTCCAGGAATAGATACAAGTGTGGGTATAAGAAAAATAACGTTTGGATGAAAATTAGGTTGTTCCCGAGGATAAGAAAAATAGCGTTTGGATAGATAATATGGAATAAGAAGAATAGTGGGTAGTTATATATAGAAAATGGAGGTATAGGTGGAAATAGTTATACCAGCTTATTTCAGATACCCGAGAACTACTATTCTCGAATAAAAAAATTACGTTTGGGTATAAAAGGGGGGATAAGGGGTTTTCCCTCCCAGGGGCGGAGCTATGTTGGGGCTGAGGGGGGCCATGGCCCCCCAGAATTTTTGCAATTTACATAATAGTCCCTTCAATATAAAAAATTTAAAAAATATATTTTTATTTAATTTCAAAGGTATATTGATTAATCTGCATGTCTTTTGAAATTTTTTTTGAAGCTAACATACAAGGACGGAGCCATTGAGGGGCCCACAGTGGCCATGGCCCCTCCTGAACTTTTAAAAATTGCATAAAAGTCCTTTATATTAAAAATTAAAATATTATAAATTTTTATTTTAGGGGGCCAAATTATTTTTTTTTTATAAAACTTGTGTCCCAATTTTTTTCCGAACTCCTTGGCCCTTTCCCTTTAGCTCTTACAATCTTACTCCTCCTTGAGCACATTGTCGTTACTGTTGCTAGCAATAGGTGATCAGTGAATTTGACAAACTTTTTTTTTATTATCCGAGGTCGAAATTTTTTTCTGTCAAATCTAAATTTTGGCCCCCCCGAACCTTAATTCCTGGCTTCGTCCTGATCCCTCCCTTATCCCCGAACCAAACGGTGGCGAGCTTAATCGATTCAAAGCAGCCAGCTTATTTCAATATAAAAATTAAAACTGAAGAAGAAATGTTATCAGTGTTAAGAGGTAACATATAAATTAGTCTGGACTGGGACCAGAACTTCTTTAACAATCAACATACACAGGAACAAGCATTGCAGATGAGTTTACTATTACAGTTCAAGAAGGTCGATAATGTAACTTGTTGTAATTTAATATTTTAATTACAAGATTGTAATACTTTTATGGCCATGGTCCCCGTGTTGGATGTAGTCTACGTAATTTATTTAAGGCGATTCCTAAGGATACAATCGATTCAGCAGTTGGTATGTATCTAGGCACGTTTATGATGGACGGACATAATTAATACATCCTTATATTAGGTTATATATAGAGAGAGTATACTAGAGGCCTTATGCTATAGTGTTTTATAAGTATTGGATCGCCTTTGAGATTTGTGCATCGTGATGGAGAGATTAAGTGGGATTCAAAAGTAACGTCGTTGCCGAAGTAAAAAAAATGAAAGAATTCCATGTTTCTTTTCATCTCTCTCTCTCTCTTTCCACCTTCGCCCTTTAACCCAAGATCAACCGACAAAATAACATATAAAATAGGGGCTTTCACTTATATATACATAAAATTAAAAAACAACTTTAGAGGGAAAAGAATAAATATAAAAATTGGTAACTATTCCTTAAAAAAAAGTAACAGCACCTGCCCAACTATAATTAGGGCCTAAATCTGTCACCCATCTATTGAAAGGCATATATTTTTTTATTAATCTTACTAACCTCTTTTTTAGTACAAAAATCTTAAAAAGTTTAATTTTAGATAAAATAGGTATCAAATTTACGTCTACTAATTGGGTGTATGTATAGTATTTTTCTAAAAAGATTAATATCATTCTCGAATAAAGACGTTTGTGGACTGGGTTGAGTCTAGGTAGTTAATTAATATATTATATTCATACTCTAAAAAGAAATAACTAAGAAACAAATATAAATTCTATCCATTCAAACTATTCTAAATCCTATCCACAAAAGGATCTGGTCCGGATCGGATTAGAGTTTAGCATCAGCATAAAGTATTTAGACTTATACCTGAAACCTTTCGTTTGGTTCGGATATAAGCAAGAACTAGCTATTTCAGGAATAGATACAAGTGTGGGGATAAGAAAAATAGCGTTTGGATGAAAATTGGGTTGTTTTCGGAGAAAAAAAAATAACGTTTGAATAGATAGTATGGAATAAGAAGAATAGTGAGTAACTATATATATAAAATGAAGGTATATGTGCGGATAGTTATACCAATTTATTTTAGATATCCAAAAATTACTATTCTCGAGTAAAAAATTTACATTTGGATATAAAGCAGGGGATAAGGGGTTATACCCCATTATCCCTGATCCAAACGCTACTAAGGTATCGTTTGGTTCGGGAATAAGCAAAAAGTGACTATTTCAGAGATAGATATAAATTGAGGTATAAGCGGGGATTAAATCAATTTTACCATTGGATGAAAATTGGATTATTTCTGGAAATAAGAAAAATAGCATTTGGTTAGATAAGATGGAATAAGAATTAAAGTGGGTAGTTATAAATAAAAAATAATGATATTATATCTAATTAATTAATACAAAATATTAATTAAGTAATAATTCAACTTATTTAATCTACTAATTAATTATGAATATTGCTAAAAATCCTTAATATTAATTAGTAATTAATAATTTAATTAATCACAAGTAATTTAATATATTAGTAAATTAATAAATAAATTAGTTAATAATAGTCAGATAATTAATCAAGAAATTAATTAAATTACTCAAAATATTAATTAATTAATCATTATAAGTGTTAGTTATTGACTAAAGTATACTAAATAATTAATTATTTAATCAGCAAATTAATTAAAATAATGAATTAATTACTCAAATAATTAATTAAATATTTATTAGAGTAAAAAATTAAGTAGTTAATTAGTCATCCAGTTAATTAGTAAATAAACTAATATATAAAACTTTAATTAAATAATATTTTATTATAAATCTAGCTTGGATATTTTATCATTTATTATTAATTAAATATATTATGTCTATATAATTTATGTTTAACTAAATTTAAAATCTTAATTAAGTTTGAAATTAAGCTGGGAATAGCGCTATTCCGCCAAAAGGGTGGAATATTTTATCCCAGCTATTCCGAAATAACCGAGAATAGTAAAATTTGACCGGGATAATATATTTCGGCCAAACTTCATCCCGTTTGGCGGAATAGCGGGGATAACTAAAGTTATCCCTGCTTAACCCCCAACCAAACGGGACCTTAGCTACCGTTTGGTTCGGGGTTAAAGGGGGGGTTAAGGGGGTTAACCCCCCCCCTTTAACCCCAAACAAGAAAAAGAGGGGGTGGGGTTTGTTAACCCCACCCATCATGGCCCCCCCCCCCCCCCCCCCCCCCCCCCCTAGAATTGGGGTGGGATTAAAGTTAATCCCACCCCAATTTAATTTTTAATATAAATTTAAAATTTTAATTTTAAATTTTAAAATTTTAAAATTTTAAAATTTGTAATCTTAAAATTAATATTTTAAAATTAATATTTTAAAATTAATATTTTAAAATTAATATTTTAAATTTTAAATTTTAAATTTAAATTTTAAATTTTAAATTTTAAATTATTATTTTAAATTATTTAATTTTAAATTTAATATTTTATATTTGAATTTAAAAATTTATAATTTGTAATCTTAGAATATATATTTATATTTTTAAATTTTAAATATTAAATATTAAATTATTATTTTTTAATATTTGAAATTTGAAATTTTATATTTAAAATTTTATACTTGAATTTTTTAATTTTATAAAAGTTAACTATTTAAATTTGAAATTTTAAATATAAAATAAAAAAATTAATTTCAAATATAATAATTATGGCCAAATTATTATTTTCTATTTATAATTACCCACTATTCTTCTTATTCCATCTAATCTATCGAAACGCTATTTTTCTTAATCTCGGAAACAACTCAATTTTCATCCAAACGCAAAATTGATCTATTCCAGGCTTAATCCTGAACTTAACTCTATCCCTGGAATAACCAATTCTTACTTAACCCCGAACCAAACGAAGCCTAATCAGAGTTTAGTATCAGCAAATAAAGTATTTAGACTGATAATATTTTTTTTACACATATCTATATTTGTCACGCCGAAAACTTTGTTCTTTAGTAGAAAATGAAAATATGAAACGCTCTTTGATCAGCATCATGCGCCTCCGCCGCTCCCTCTCCACATGTACCCAAACCCTTAAATCCCTCTCCGTCCCCTGCTCCCGCGCCCTCTCATGGATCCCGGTTAGTATAAAACCACACACACACACACACTCTCTCTCTCTCTCTCTCTCTCTCTCTCACATCACCACTCCAATTCCTTAGACGGGGAAGCTCCAACAAACCCTAGCCTCGTCGATCGCCGTGTCGGGGACGGGGCTCCACTCCGGCGCCGGAGCCACCGCGCGGATCCTCCCGGCGATGGCCGGAGAGGGGCGGTACTTCGTCGCCGGCGCCTCCGCGCGGGCGAGGATCCCCGCGGCGGTGGAGCACGCTGAGGACTCGCCGCTCTGCACCGCGCTGTGCCGCGGCGGCGCGCGGGTGCGCACCGTGGAGCACCTCCTCTCGGCGCTCGAGGCGATGGGCGTCGACAATTGCAGGATCGAGATCGAGGGCGGCGATGAGGTTCGTGTCTGTTTCTCGAAAGATTACTATCCCAATCTGAAAAATTTGCTATCAACATGTTGGTTATTGATGTTAATTTCATGTTTCCACATCTAATGGTATTGAGAATAAGACATTTTCCCATGCGACTATCCACTTCGCGATCCGAACATGTTCTATTTTTGTTTCATAACTAGTGGATATTCCATGATGGTTTACTGAGTTATGTATTGTGCATCCTATTCTAGCGAAAGGCATTGAGTAGCCTGTAAAAATGTATGGACCTTGTCTGAACAATGTTGCATTTTGAGAAAGGCGCGTGAATTTTAAAAAATTTGATTTTACTATGTAATTTTAGTAAAGTTTTTGATTTAGTATGTTCTGAGCAGAAGATAATGGTACTTTTGACTTTATATTTTTGTTGACAGGACGCTTTATATTTTGCTATTTCGTGGAATAATATATAAGTTTTTCAATGAAAAAATGTGAAATTCTACCAGAATTTGTCGAAAATTATCGGAGAATTTTGCAGAAATCAAATGAATAAAAGGTTAGTGAAGATCTATACATTTTTAGATGTACTTTAATGGCTCATCGATGTTGCAAATATCGACCCTGAATATTCAGTTATACTCTGATATGAAACTTTTGTCCTTGTTATATTTGGTGTTACATTTTCCTATTCTGATGAAATACTTCAAATCAGATAATCTCTTAGGCTCACTCTGTACTTTGAGGTTACAAATACAGGGGGGTAATCTCTTGTATACTTTGAGGATAATAGTATAGTTTGAGTGATTACTCCAATTTTTTGATTAATTAAGATTATTAAGCGAGACTCGAATAGCTTGAATGAAATTGGGTAATTAAGATCTCCTTTTTGATAAATATTGCAGAGTTGATTAGTCATTTGCTTATGATATTTATGATTTACTCTTGCCAAGTATGTAAATCCTCTTTTTATCTAGGTTTTTTCTAAAATACATTTCATATTTTAGAAAAAAGATCTACCTCATTGTTTCTTAACATTGCCTATAAATGGAATTGTATGAAAAATGTACAGATTTGGAACTATATCCTGTTTTGTTGATACTTAGTATGAATCGCTAGTCAATGTACAGGTTCCTTTATTAGATGGATCGGCAAAAGAATGGGTGGAGGCGATAGAGCATGTTGGCTTATGCGCTGCTGAGGATTCTAATGGTAATAATATGGATAAGCTAGTAGCTGAACTCCATGAGCCAGTATATTTATGGCGGGATGGTGCTTTCATTGTTGCCTTTCCTTCTTCAAAGATTCACATCACCTATGGAATTGATTTCCCTAAGGTACATTTTCACTTTTTTTCCAGGTGCAGAACCTTCTGGACATTGGTGATTGAAAATTCTGAGATTCCTCTATTCACTTGTGATATTTTATATTAGTAATTGATGGTTGACAATATCGTGTTATTTTTAGTTACTTAAGTATGAAATTGCAATTAGCATGCAAATTGATACACTTATTAGTGCTTTCTGTTTTCCTTCATCTCATTTGTTTATCATCACAAGTCAGATCAATTAAAATCATCAATGCATCATGTAAGAAATTGTGAATAAAAAATTCTTTCCAACAATCAATGGTATTAATTGTGAGATCCCTCATTTTATTAAAACTCTGTACATTAACCTTTCATTTTCATCTTTAATTTTATTCTCTTGAGCTTCCCTTTTATATATGCATGTTGAGCTTTGCAAATGTTAATTAATTTATATTTGGAACTTCTGAAAAGTTTTTAGGGTTCTGGCTTGATGTCCAAGTGTTTGCAACTCTCTTCAAAAGGAAAAAAATTTGTGAACTTGTTTAGGAATTTTCTCATTGTATGCTTATGATCTTTAGTTAGAGGGCATCGTCCTTTCTCTGAATATTCATCTTTCCCTATAGCACTTTGTAATGCGATATATTTTTTTACTTTTCCTAAATCCAAATAAATTAAGCCAAATGAGCATAATATGACAGGTTCCTGCGATTGGCTGCCAGTGGTTCTCTTCTTTCCTTGATAGTTGTATATATGCAAATGAAATAGCTTCTTCGAGAACTTTTTGTATTTATGAAGAGGTATGATCCAGTCCTACTCAGATTAACATTTAACTGACCGTTATTGGTACTTATACAATTGCTTCTGTTCGTTTCTTGTTGGATGTGAACGTCTCTTTTTTAAGCGAGCTTGGTATTCCTGAGACATTCCTTCCCGTGCTAGCTGAATCTTTCTTTTCTTTTTTCTTTGATGGTGGCGTATATCGATAGTTGCGCGCCAAAATAAATAACAATACTTGATGATGGGTTTTAGGTCCCTTAGCACAGGGCATGGCGATCATTGGTTGCCATGTAAGGCATGGTACTTTGCTATGCTGATGTGTCGCATGAAGGGGTCACCCACTGGCATGCATCGTAGGTTTTTTGTTGCTGTCTGGCGGTTGTTTCGTGATAAAATATGATTCTATCGTGTCATTTTTGAACAAAATAGTAAAAATTAAGGCTGAATTAAAATAAAGAATCTAGCATGTTAGTTTGCCAAAATCAGTAACAACACAGTGGGCCTGTTTGACCTAGCTGTGGGGAGTAGTGTTGTTGAAAAAGTGTTGTAGGAAATAGCGCGGTTCTGTAAAAAGAAACTGTAGAGCGTTTGACTATTTTTGTTAAAAATACTATCTATTATACAAAGCTGTTTGGTAAAAAACTTTGTTAAATTATTACAAACTAGTATAAAGTGTATTAAAAAAAAAGAATTTAATTTAGTGGTCCCATTAATTATTTTTTAATAACAATTTGAAATTTAAAATTAAAAATTAATTATAAATCTAAATTGAATTTAAAATTTCAATTCAAATTCACATTTTGTATTTGAAATTCAAATTTAAACTTGAATTTAAAATTTAAATTTGAATTTAAAATTAAGTCCAAAATTTAAATTGAATCTCAAAATTGAATTTAAATTTAAAATTCTAATCCAAAATAATAATTTAAATTTAAAATTTTAATCCAAAATCATTTTCAAAGTCAACTTCAAAATTTAAATTTAAATTTGAAATTGGAACCTATCAAATTTAAATTTGTTTGAATTAAAAAAATGTAACTGTGAATTTTAAAATTTAATGCAAAATATAATTTAACTTTAAAGTTTAAATTTAAATTTATAGATTTCAAATCAAACAAAATTAACTTCTAAAAATAAATGGGGACCAAAATAAAAAAAAAACTTGCAAACATTGAGAACCAACATTATAATAATCCCAAAGTTTCTACCTAAAGTTTTTTTATTTTGGTCCCCAATATTAACTTTAAAAAAAAAAACACCAAAGTTTCTACTGCAGAAGCTCCATTGTTGAATTTGTTTGAATTAAAAAAATGTAACTGTGAATTTTAAAATTTAATGCAAAATATAATTTAACTTTAAAGTTTAAATTTAAATTTATAGATTTCAAATCAAACAAAATTAACTTCTAAAAATAAATGGGGACCAAAATAAAAAAAAAACTTGCAAACATTGAGAACCAACATTATAATAATCCCAAAGTTTCTACCTAAAGTTTTTTTATTTTGGTCCCCAAAATTAACTTTTAAAAAAAAAACACCAAAGTTTCTACTGCAGAAGCTCCATTGTTGGAGCTTATACGATAGAAAGGGCAGAAGGGTGCGGAACGCAATTTTTTGCATTCCGCCCCCTCCGCCAAACGGCTCCAACCGGGGATGCCGGGCCAAACGGGCACGTGATCGGTTGCATTGTGACTTGATTCATGCAAAAATTGTTCTATGGTATTTAATGATGTTAGCAAGTTGGCATAAAGACACACAAATACGCACACATATGTGGATAGGTGTAAGTGCAGATACACGTATTGATATAAGCGATAAGCAGATAGATATAACATAGATAAACTGATTGTCTGTTGGATGCAGATAGAGAGATGTATGATAGATAGAAAGATGTATGGAATTCTTTAAGTTGTTCGAACAGTTTCATTTTAATTCAGGACTTCTGCTTGATACTTGCAATGCTTGTCTTGCTGAAGGTATCTGGACTTGTACCTTGTTTCATGTTCTGATCTTCTCATAGATGTTGAAAGATCCAAATCCAGTTATAGGTTATATAGGACACAGGAGAATTTCACTCTCTTGAAATCTCTAGAGGATAATATGCTAGCAACTACAATTTGCAAACCATTTCGTGAATATAAAATCAACAAGCAGAACCAACCACATAATTAAGAGCATAAGGGTATCGATTACCCTACTGCTCTTTAAACATGCCTATTTAGAGTCATCAGATCTTCTCAAAGCCGAGTCCAAGTCTGGCTTGTACTAAATATCACTTCTTTATCTTGTTATTTATTTCTCAGTTATCTTGCTAATATCTTTCTTGTTTTTGTTTTCATTTTAGTTTTTGCTCCTTGGTTTGTTTGGCAGTTCGCTGAAGATATAGCATGCTAATACTTGTTAATTGTTGTTTGCTTATTCTTTTATCACGTTTGTGTTGACCTGACGCCCTTGAGTTTTTTTCAGGTTGAAAAAATGCGCAGTGCTGGGCTCATTAAAGGAGGATCAGCTAGTAATGCTATTGTTTGCAGGTGAGATGCAGATTGTTGTTGGCTTTTTTATGCTCTTAATTATTAAATTCGTCACTTTTATTTGTTATGCTTCTTTTGATGCTCATTATGAATGGGATTTATGTCTAAATATCTGTAGGCTGTGATGTAAGCCAAGAATTGTCTGGTGCATAATATAGCTGATGGTCCATATGTTCCTACAAACTCCCCTTAACACAAAATCATATTGCCTTAGGCCTTATCTTTAGTATGTCAGATTGACAACTGACATACAAACAGCTTTCTTCTAATTTATGAGAATCAGAATAAGATGATTACTTCTGTACAGCAGAAAGAAAACAAACTGTACGCAGAGAAAATTCATGAGCTTGTACACCAATTCACTGTCGTCTCCTTTTTCCTTATTTTTCTTCTTTTTCTTCTTGAGAATGTTGTCATTTTTCATTATTCTTACAACTAAATCCTGTTTATGCTAAGTGATTTTGAAATATATTGGAACCTTTGTCAAGAGAATTCTTCTGAAACCATGCAATGTTCATCGCAAGGTTAAACATAGGGACCTACAGCAACTTCAACAGGAGGATTCATTCATAAACTATTTCTTTTCATGACATGATTCCATTTTCATGACCTGATTCCATTTTCTGTTCAACTCTTGCTGGCTATTTCTTTCTTCTTCTTTTTTTCTTTTTTACCAACCGTATTTGGCATAGTTAGCTAAGGGCTTGATGGTTGATACCCGAGGTCTTAAGTTCGAAACCTAGTTGTTTCACATTTCTAGTTGAGTTCATTTTTACAATAAATGAACAACGTGGGTAGCTTGCGCTCTCTCTCTCTCTCAAAAAACAAAAAAACAAAAACAAAAAAAAAAACAAAAAGAGAATCTTGCTGGAATTTTGTAGAACCAATGAGTTTTAGCATTGACAGAAAGCCTTGGTTTTTTTTGCCTATGGTATTTCGAAATGAATTAAAACACATTCTGTACTTGATCGCCTACAAAAGCGTTATTATGCTCTCTTAGTATTATAATTCGCTAAGTTATATGTACTTTGAACTGCTTCAGTGATAAGATTTGTTGAAGGCATCTAAGATTTGTTGAAGGCATCTAATTTACCTTTGTCTAAACCTGCAGTATAACTGGTGGTTGGTTAAATCCGCCTCTTCGCTTTCATGATGAACCTTGTCGGCATAAGCTTTTAGATCTTGTGGGTGACTTCTCTCTTTTTGCACAGAATGGTAATCAAGGGCTTCCACTCGCTCATATTATTGCATATAAGGTTTGTTCTCTGTTTCTATTCTATGTGAATTGATATCGACAAATTTTGTTTGTTAGGTGTCAATTTTTAGGACGAATGTTGAGAAATATGGGTACATGTTTGCGCATGGGATGGGGTTTTCTGCAGGGTAGGTTGTGGGAGGCATGAAATTCTTATGATTGTTGGTGTTTGTTCTTATCCCATCTTTACTGAAAAATATAGTGTGTGATTCATAGGCTGACATGGCAGAAGTAAGATAATCATGCCAATACGCAAAAGTTTTTGGTTAATACTCTACTATAGTAAAGACAAAAGCTTTTGATTTATACTCTACTAAAACTAGTATATTCACACGGAAGTTGCTTCTCACCTAATCCATTTACTTTTTCACTACTAAATTTTGTTAACTCGTTTTAAATGTTGGATTCACTGCTTGATATGTGGATACATGTCTTCTAAATTTTTACTCTCGACTACTAGTTCAGTTACTTTTGTTGACATTATTGTGAGAAATACTGTTTAGCTTTGACTATGCCGAGTGTTTTTTGCTACAAGAATTTTTCGATATCACGACCTATATTACTATATCCATCATCTTTACCTTTTTCTTTTAATGCGTGACAAAGATCATTTCGCTATCTGGTGGCTTATGGGTTTTGAATTGTGAAAAAGGCTGGCCATTCATTGCACACCGGATTTGTACGGCGGCTTCGAGAATATGCTGATGTAGAAAAGAGAGAGCTTGACTTGGAAAATCAAATTGCTAATTATGCTACTTGATTGGCATCCACCTTCAGGTACTACTACCCTCTTTCATCAGCGATACTGTAAAATTAGTGTGCTGTAAGCCTGTATCTTTCAGAGGTTTTGCGTCAGTCATACCTCGGGTACTAACCTTTTCCATGTAGCTCAACTGTAGAATTACTGACACCTCGGGTACTAACCTTTTCCATGTAGCTCAACTGTAGAATTAGTTTGTATTTTATTAAGATGATTTTGTTCAATTCAGCCTCTTTCCTCGGCTAAGCAATGCCATCTGTACACCTATATATAGGAATCTTACATCCTAGCCATCCAAAAGCTAATATTTACTCACTAATCTTATCAATCTCTTAGTTTTTTTAGTACTAAAATTCAAAAGAGGTTTTTAAACCATTAGATGGGTGCGTGTAAGTTTTAACTTACACGCTACATATAGAGTGTTAAGGTACCATTTTTCTTCTCGATTTAAACTTCTTTCTTTTTCGATCGGTAAAATGGTATAAATGAGTCTGATATTGGCAGTCTAATCATTGTTTTTATAGTTGAAGTTCATGACAATTTGAAGCATATTTTGCCAGAATTTCTTATGATAGTAGTCTCATCGTTTTAACATGTATCAAACAACCTCTGAACTTTAGAGCTCTGTCAAATATCCTCAGTTCACATTTGGCATTGTTGCTCTTTTTTGTCTTTTTCTAAAAATAATTTCTACATGAACTTGTGTTGGGAGGAATGGTGAATTATTTACAATTTCTACATCCATGATATTTGCTTCAACACAAAAATAAAAACTATGTAGCAACAATTTTTTTGTTTCCATTTTTTTTTGTTTAACATCATGTGGCTGAGATGTATTGCAAGCTAACTAATCATGATAATATAAGATAAATTTCTTCTTTTGATATATCGAATTAGATAAAATTAATGTTTAGAAACACAAAAAACTGATAATGATGTGAAAGAGCCTAAACTTTTAATTTTTGCAATCAGATTTGTCAAATTTTATTAAATAATTGGCAAACTGAGTTATTAATTGAGCAATTGGCTAGTGCCGTGTCTTGTAGATGATCCGTTACAATTATTCATCCATCTCTTATTTTTCTTAGGTTTTAGTAACAGCAAATAACATTATCACATGGTTTAATCTCTTATTTTTCTTAGTTTTTTTCCCCCTTAAAAAACATTATGAAAGCAAAACAAATCTATATACCATTAGATTGATTAATGTATTCAAAATAAAGGGGGTTGGATTTGACCTTTTATGTCACATGACTTATTGGATGTTGCAAAAATAAATGGAATGAAAAAAAAAATAGAGGTATCTGATTGCAATAAGCTAATTGATTGAATAGTTAACATTAGCTTTTTAAATTTGGGGTGGCCATCTCTAAATGCTAAAATGCTCGGATGAATTTGGAAGCAAAAAAAAAAAAATGCTGCGACGAAATATTGTAGATCACTTGCAATGATATTGATTTCGATGTTATGGTCTCTGTGGCAAAATTTCGTATGTATGTAACCCTTATTCGAAAGTAATAAATACTTGTTTAACTGGATCTTAATTCAACTTATCTTTGTAGAAAATTATTCAAAAACAAATATAGAAAAGGATAAAAATGTTGAGAAATGGCTACGTGTATGCATCATTACATGAAAGTGTTTACAAAACTACTCTGGGTTTTAGTTTAGAAAAAAAAAATTATAAGACAAGAAAATAAGTCTAGGTCATAGAAAGCTTAGAGTCTATTTCACCAATCACCAAAATTTAAAATTTAAGTCTAAAATTAAAATTAGATTTCAGGAAGTAGGTTTTAATTACTTCTGGTTTTGGACCTTGAAAATTAGAAAGCTGATTCTAAAATTCATAAATAAATTTTGAAAAAGACGTTACCAAACGCTTTGTTGAAAGAAAATCATTTTTGACCCTAAAATCAATTCTCAAAATCAAGGCCAAACACCCACATGCACCGTAGCCTCTCCATGGTTTGGATTAAGAAGCTTTTTTTTTTCTTTTTTTTTTTTTTTTTTTTTTTTTTTTTTTTTTTTTTTTTTTTTTTTTTTTTTTTTTTTTTTTAAATGTCTGAAAGGGGTTGGTTTTATCTTAAAAAAATTTTATAACAAATTATAACAAAACTTTGGCATATAAGATACAAGTTTTTTACGAAAAAATTTTACTTTGGCCCTTAAAATTTGTAATATTTTAATTTTGGGATAATATCAAATATGTCTTTCAAAATTTCAAAGATAAACTATCTATTCTTTGAGGACCAAAATATCCTTATTGATTTAAAATTTTTTTTTCAAATATCCTCACTTTTCCTAAGGTTTACTAATAGAATTAGATTTTAGAAAAGTATTTTGATAATCACGGGATAAATTTAAAAATTTTGAATAGTAATAAGAGGTAAATAAGCAAAAGCTTCTTTTAATTTTCACTATACCACAATTAGAAATCTTTATATAATTTCTAAAAAGTTGAGGGTCCTGGCAATTGTCGGCCTCTTAATAGCTCCCTCTCTGCAATAGGGCTGCTTTATCAAGAGTCTTCCAAAAAGCATGATGAATCTAGACTTCAGCAAAGAGGGAGAGGAAAAGTCTGCAGTCAATGATCAAGTTTCTAATTCTTCACAGGCATTGATAATGACTTTTGAGGATGTTAGCCAGCACTAAGGAATCACATTCAAACCCTATCCTTTTGGTCTACAACACTCTCAACAGGCTTCGCAGCCTATTGTCACGGACTTAGCAATTTTGCACGCAAAATTCGTGTGGCGTCCATCTTCCTCAGTAAAGATGAATAAGTTTTGTTCCCTGTTTGCTGGGCCGAACCTTCGCGTCTTATGACTAAGTGCAAAAAAAAAAAAAAAAGCGTGACTCTATTCCTCTGCTACTTCTGCATTATCTTATGGGCAAATTTTAATTTGTACATCTGTTGTTTAACTCATTTTATTTTGTTATTCTGTGGTTTAACAAGTCGTACTTGGCTATTCTATGATTTTATCTCTAATTTTATCTAAAAAAATTAGGCTAAATTACAGAAAATTTTTCTGTTAAAATTCGATTTTTCACTTCCTCCCTATCATTCAAAAACCTACATTTTGCCCCCTCGAAAAACGAAAAATATTCACAGGGGGGTACGGTGTGACAAAATGACGAAATTACCCTCATCTTCTTCGTCTTCTCCCCCAGCCTACAGAACCCGCACCTTTGTCGGCGCCTTTCTCGACCCCAGCTGTGGCACCATTTCCTCACATGCTCCTCCAGCATACTTGCGGCCCCTTTATTTCGGCGACTCTAGGGAGGAAATCGTGGTGGGTATGGGTGGAGAGGTGGGCGAGGGTGAGGGTAAGGCGGCAGAGGAAGCCAAGGACGTGAATCTGGGCACGGATAGCACGAAGGCGAGGCCGAGAGCGAGGCGGCGGAGTCGGGCGAGGCGGTGCGGCCGAAGATGTTGGTGAGGAAGGAGAAGGAAGGAGGAGGAAGATGAGAGTTTTCAGGGGCATTTTGGGTATAAAAAATATGAGATAAACGGAACCCTAACGGAATGATGACGGCGGGGGCCAAAGTGAACATTTTTATTTTTTGAGGGAGCAAAGTGTAGGTTTTTGAATGACATGAGAGAAAAGTGAAAAAACGGGTATTGATAGGAAGGTTTTCTGTAATTTAGCCAAAAAAATTAATGTCGAATATGGTAGCAAAGTAAATTTATTGGTAACCGTTAGATAATTAAGTGTAACTTTTGAACTACAGAATAACAAATTAAAAATGAGCTAAATCACATAATTGTTACATATAATTTTTTTGAACCGCAGGATAACAAAGTAAAAATGAGTAAAACCAAGGAGACAAATTGAAGTTTATCCTATCCTCTTTTAAATAAAAGAATTTTACTTGCACATTCCAAAAGGACGGTGTAGATCTTATACTTTCCATTCCAGAGTTCATAACAACTCAAATAGCTTATTGCAAAGAAAAAAAAATTTGATGTGATAAGTTAAAAGTAATAACTCTTAAATGAAGAGGGTGCAAGATGTACAGTAGCATTGCTCATTTTAAATATTCTTGTACTTGAGGGTGAAAACCGATCAAAAAAATTTGATGAAACCATATTTGTATCCTTTAATTTTTAGATATAAATTTGCATACTGATATGTACGGGATACTAAATTTTCGTTACCGTATGCCTTAAAAAAGGGATTCGGATAGGGTCGGATATTTTTTTCGGATTTGAATATGAAACGAATATATATTCAGATATTATTTGATAATAACATACATTAGCTAATGTGCACATATAAATATGAACTAGAATTAGCAACAATGTAACTAAAGTTTTCACATTAATGTTCAAATTTTTATATACCTATATTTGATTAAATAAAACTTAAGATTTAACAAATACAAATGCAATTTTTATATGAAACTAATAATAATGTAAACAAAAAAAAAAAACTATCTTATTTCTTCACAAGTATATATTATCTTTCCACAAAAAACAATCAGACTCTTACCTCCCCACAGCTAGTAATTAAGCCGCATTTATCTCCCAAAAAAAATAATTAAGTCCTTCTTATCTTCCCACACGTATTAACAATCAAACAATCTATTTTGTTTTTTTAACATATCTAAAAAGTTAAAAGAACAATACTGAAACAGTAGAATGAGATATTGGAATATTAGGATTAGGGGATTAGGAAAATAGAATATTTTGAATTTAAATTGTAACTTAATTTATTAATATAAAATATAATACTATTAAAATTTCGGTTATCCGTATCAATATTCATTCTTTTTTCAAATATTCTAATAATTTTGACTTTCTAAAACTATATCTGCATCCATATCTTAAAGGATCTGAATATTTTCTATTGGAATGTGAATCATGTCGCGATTATTTTCAGATGATATTCTATCTGCTTTCACCCCTGCTTGTTGGACAAGCAGTCACGGGGAAGCAAGTAGATTTTCCAGTTAGGAAAGCTACGTACCCCTGCTCGATCATTTGACCGTTGAAACGATCCATTTTACTACTAATTTTTCACGAGCGCGGGGACTGAACCGACGTTGTCCTCTCGACAACCGCATATATGAAAATGTCTTAAAACGTGACTGTGACGCCACATCATTTATATTTCCAACCAATCAAATTTATTTTTAAAGTTTATTTATTTTTACATAATTTTTTTAAAACAAAATTATTATATTTTTATTTTTGAAAAAAAATAATTTACTTTAGTTAAAGTAGTATTTCATTCACCCCGTGACTTCCAAATTTACAAAACAATATGCGCAACTAGGGGTGTCAATGAGCCGAATACGAGCGGGCTGGGGCCGGCTCGTGTTCGGCTCGTTCATAAACGAGCCGAACACGAGCTGGCTCGTTTAAGTATCGAGCCGAAAAATTCGGCTCGTGTTCGGCTCGTTTATTAACGAGCCGAACACGAGCTGGCTCAGGAACAATAAGTTAAGATGATTAGAAATGATATATATATATATATATATATATATATATATATATATATATATAAAAATAAATTTATGAGATCTTATCCATTAGACTTTGATCTAATGGTTAAAATTTTACATATAAATTGACTTTTTATAATTGAGTTGGGCTTTAATTTAGATTTGGATAAAAATTAAATAATAAAAATTTATATTTTATATATAATTATTTATATATATATATATATATATAAATTATATAAATATTAAATATATATATTCGAGCTGTTATCGAGCCGAACACGAGCGAGCTGACCCAGCTCGTGTTCGGCTCGTTTATTAAACGAGCTGAAAAATTCAGCTCGTGTTCGGCTCGTTTACTAAACGATA
The DNA here is from genome assembly GCA_016920855.1 of Puya raimondii. Lineage (NCBI taxonomy): Eukaryota > Viridiplantae > Streptophyta > Magnoliopsida > Poales > Bromeliaceae > Puya > Puya raimondii. Next base: position 1,715,218 of record JABWPP010000044.1, on the reverse strand, counting down.
AACGAGCCGAAAAATTCAGCTCGTGTTCGGCTCGTTTACTAAACGAGCGAGTCGATCTCGAGCTCATTTCGAGCTGAACACGAGCTGGCTCGTGAATAGCGAGCTGGATTGCCACCCCTATGCGCCACGGTGGAAGTCAACGTCTAGTTTCGAAGCATTAGATTTGCTTATATTTACGAAAACCATCCAAAATCTGGACAAATCATTTTAACCTCAAACCATTAATTAGCTTATATCCTCTGAAATTATAACAAATGTCCATTGAAACAACAGTTAGGGGCTGTTTGATTCGAGGTTTGTAATATTTCGAGAATACTGTATATTTTATATTTGAAATAATAAATTTGTTAGTAATTTATCAAGTCATTTGAATTGAAAGATTGTTAAGAACTAATATATTTTTTTAATGGACTAACTAATCATTCTCATCAAGCATTAAAATAAGACATATTCTAACCTACAACAATCTTTCATTCCTACCGCCTAGGAATCTATAATGATTCTACAGCTTCATTAAAGAATTGTTTGATTGCACGTAGTTGCGACTGTAATGTACTTGTAACTGCATGCAGATTCAAATATGATATTTATTTTGATGTATTTGAATTCAACTGCTACAGTTATAACTGCACGAGAAGGCTCAACTGCAGCAGTTGGAACTATACTCAAATTGGCTGCAGTTTCAACTGCGACATTTTATAGAGTGATTTTAAATAAAGATAACTGCCACATTTTATAGAGTAATTTTAAATAAAGATAAGCATACCTCTCTAATAACCTTTTAAATATTTTTTTTCCCTTTCCTATAAAAGAGTTAATTTTACCACCATATATATAAAATTATAAAAATTCTTAACTTTCAATTACATCCAACCAAATAAGATGCATATATAAAATTATGGGGCAATTGCTTATATACCCCTGAAAAGTTTTCGACTTTCTGATTTACCCCTCTTAGAAGGCTAATATTAAAAATATGCTTTTAACGTTCCAAGTTATTTCAAATATATTCATAGAATTAAATTCCGTCAGTGAACTATTAGCAACAACCGTTATCTCTATAAAATTATTATTTTACCCTTTCAAATATACCCTACTATTGTCAACAACTTTTCTTATTTGCCCTTAATACGGGGCAAAAGAAGTATTATGATTTTTTTATCTTTCAAATACACATTTCTATCTTCACCAACTTTTCTTATTTATCTTCAAGTTAAGGGCAAAAGAGGTATTTTACTTTTTTTAGATCTGGTAGAAATTTATCCCGGATTTAATCTGAAATAACTTAACGAATACTAGCAGCGGGAGTATTTTTGAATAATGGAGAACTATACGAGGGTAATATTTGAAACAAAAAAATAGTACGAGTATATTAGATATTTTAAAGATTTTCGGGGGAATATTAGATATTATTCCTAAAATTATAAAAGCCATATTTCTAACTCCATGCATTTTCAACTATATTGTATTTATAATTACGCCAAAGCAGATGGCTCCTAATAATTTTTTACAACTATGTAACATGAGTTGAATAATAATAATTGAAGATTTTCTACAAAATAATTGGAGAATTACTCAGAATACTAATATTTCTAAATTCTTAAATGCAGGTCATCCATGTAATGGTTACATATGCGCCCCTCTCAATGTCTTGCTAAATTACCGACCGTCTCTAGCGCAAGTGGCAAAAGGCTTGCTGGTTGGTACCCGAGGTCCCAAGTTCGAATCATAGTTGATTAATATTTCCAGCTAAGTTTACGAAGCGGATAGCATGCTACCTTTCTCTAAAAAAAAAAGTCTTGCTAAATTAAAGAGCAATGCTATTAGTATTCCTCAAACTGGGGGTGTACATTTTACATCTACTCCATTCAAGAGTCATTAATTTTTTACTATCACATCAATTTTTTTTATTTTTACTAAAAATTATTTAAATTTTTGTGAACTCTAAGATAGGGGTATAAAATTTACACCCATTTTTGGGAGTGTACAAGTAGAATTTCTCTAAATTAAAATGTATGGTGACCCCCTCAGCTGTAGGACAATTGTGCAATTGGTCCCTCAACTTGATCTATTTCAGACTCACTAAACTTTCATTTTTTAAAAAAATTGAACTAATATAGTTAGATCAGTTGAAAATTATAACATTAGACTTAATGACTTTTTAGCTTTAGCTATTAGCCATTAATTCTACCAATTTTTTTGCTAAAAAATAATTAAATTATTAAATTTGATAAAATTAGCAATAAATTTAGTGGCATTTTTAATTTTTTTAAATATGAAGTCTAAAAGGTTAAAAGCTTGTCAACGTTAAAAAACCAAAAGGAAACTAGAGAATAGAGTTTCCAAGAATTGAGGATGGGAGTTTGATCTCTGCACATGCTTTCACAAAAACAAATAAATAAATAAATAAATAAAGAAAACGACTCATACTGGTTATTTTTTAAATATTAAAATAATTAATGGACAAACTCAAAAAAAGGGAAAAGTTCACTGCAATATTGCATTTATAGAATGTTGATGTGTTAATAAATTCATGTAACACTTTTGATGTAGGATACTGAAATTTACAAATTACTAAAGTCTAGCATAAAATAGCCTTTGGTACCTTTTGTGAGGTTCTAAGTAAGTTTGGGTTGCATTGGAGCTGTTCTGGTGTGAAAACGGAGCGAAAACGTAGTTTCTGAACCAAAACTTGCAAACTGGCAGTTTCATTGCATGTACAGGTACTGAAATTTTGAGGCACGGTACTGAATAGAAATCCTAGCTGGGGGATGTTCAGGTCCTGTGGAACTTCTGAGAAATATCGATAAGTGCCGAGTACCTGTCTGTACCCGGAGTGGGGTACCAGAACTCCCCGAGCTGAATTGTTGTAGGAAATTCTCGAAATTTGCGTAACTTCTGTAGGGTATCCGTTCTAAGGGTGGAGTACCGATACTGGCCATGGGGTACCAATACTTAGTAGTGAATCTATGTGAGTTGAGGTTCTATTTCTGCGGAACTTCAGAGAGGTCCCAGTAATCAAAGTGGAGTATTTGTAACATATTAGACCCAAGCCACATGAGCGGACACCCGATGCGGGGTAATTGATAAAAACCATTTAGAGAAATGGGTTCAGAAGAGTCAAAGATGAGACGTTGAGAGAACCTGCTCAAAAAAAAAAAAAAAAAAAAAAAAAAAAAAAAAGTGAAATGGCAACTAAACATTGCATTTGAAGCTTCTGGGGGCAATATGATAGGATTAGTAAGTATTAGAGGTGATTTGGTGAGATTCGAGAGGTATCAGATAAGACAAAAGAGAGTTAGGAAAAATAAAAATTTCGTAGGAATGGTTGTGCTCCCACATTTAATTATTTTGATAAGAAAAAATTAGATTTATTGAATGTGGGAAGGTTTTGGTAGTGTTTAATATGTGTCGGAGGAGTTTCAGTTGTGTTTTATTTGATTTGAAGAGAAAACAAAACGTACATCAGAGTTTTAGGTAGGGATGTCAACGGGTTGGATTCGGGGCGGATTTTCAAAAACTTGAACCCGAACCCAACCCGAAACCCGAAACCCGAACCCGAATCCGACGGATTTTAAAAATCCATATCCAAACTCGAACCCGACCAAAAATCTAAAACCCGAACCCGAGCCCGAACCCGAAAATCCGAACCCGAAACAATTATTTCTCTTTTCAACATTTCAAAATATATTACATTAAATCTAAATTTTTAAAATACAAATTCAAATATAACATCAAACATTTATATATATATATATATATATATATTATATAATGTAAAATAAATTCGGGTTCGGGTCGGATTCGGGTTGGGTTTGGGTTCGAGTCGGGTACAATCAATATCTATACTCGAATTCAAATCCGTCGGATTTTTGTTCTTGATATCCATATCCGAAACTATATCCATTTAGTATCGGGTAAATCCCCTCTGTTCGGGTTCGGGTTCGGATAAAATTTCGAGTATCTGTATCCATTGACATCCCTAGTTTCAGAGCGAAAACGAAAAGAAAATGAAAATGCTGAAAACACCATTCACAGTGTCAAGATCCGAACCCTGAAAATAAGATCCGGACTTTCACTGTATGATGTAGAGAATGAGGTTTAGGGATCCAGATCTTGGAAGAAACGTCCGAACCTTAGCTGTGTAATGTGCAAAATGGCTTTTGGGATCCAGACTTTGATGGAAAGGTCTGGATCTCCATCAGTTTTTGGGCTAAAGTTGATTACAATGCAATTTTTAGTAGTTAGAGGGTTTTGGGAATATTGTAGCCAAGGTTTAAAGTGCCGGCCGGCACGGGTCCGTGCCGCCCGTACCGTACTGTGCCCCCAAGAAGGGGGCACGGTACAGGGGGGGTCTCGGACCCCCCCAAGTGCCGCGGCGTGCCGCGCGAGACAAAGCGGCACGCTGCTGCGTGCCGCGGGTGACGTGCCGCTTGTGCCGTTTTTTTTTTTTTTTTGACTTTTTGTTTTTTTTTTGGTTTTTTGGTTTTTTTTTTTCTTTTTATTTTGTTCTTTGGGAAACCAAGAAACATCCGAGTACCTCGCATCCCTAAAAAATATTACAAATCGAAAATCTACTTGCTAGGTAAGTCAAAAAAGTATAATTTAATTTATTTGTTTATCAATATACGGGCAAATTTTTAATTTACATATTCGATCCGCTTCGACCACAGACATCTATTTTTACTTCACAAATTATTTTATCAAAATTTGTCGCACCGCGAAAATTTTTGCGAATTAAGAGAACAAAATCGAACTCAATTAACAAATTTTGAGGCACATCAAGCATAAAAATTTTATTTTTATTTTACGTTAGAAGATTAAAAATACTGATAAATTAAAAACTAAATTAAATCAATTGATACTTAAATTTATTTTATTTATTTGTCATATAATTTATTGCTTAGGTTTTTTGATAGATCTAATATTTTTTTAAAAAAATAATTAAAAAATAATTTTTTAATTAAATTTTAAAATAATTTAAATTTTTTTTTGTATTTTATAAAATAAAGACTGTAATATGGTCAAAAGAAAGAAAGAAAGAAAGATATTTTTGCATTTTAAAAATTCTAACATGTAAAAATTTCTATTCTGCATCAGGTATAGTTGTACTTTACATACAAAAAAGCTTAGAAGTATGTTAATTGATGAGTATAGTAAGCTATACATAGCAAATATTCATAATTATTTGATTAAATCTTTCAAAATAATATTATAAGAGCTTATTGGAATAAAAAAAACTGAAATAAGTCCGTGCCAAAGCGTGCTAGTAGGAGGTCATGCATATCCATCGGCACGCAAGCGTACCACGTGTCGGCACGGAAGCGTGCCCGTGCCGTACCGTGCCAGGGACGGAGCGGCACGCCCCCGTGCCACGGCACTTTAAACCTTGATTGTAGCATCTATATATGCCCGTTTCCACTTATTTTCCTTCCCATTCTCTACCTCCCCAAGAGAAAGGTGAGTCTCTCCCTTTCTCTTCATCTTTTTCTTCATCTTTACTTTCTTCTCCCATTTTCCTCTATTGATTCTTCTTTATTTTTTCGACCAAAGCAATCGATGTGGCACCATGGGCCACAAGCAATCGACGGACGCCCGCAAGAGGCCATCCGAAAGATGTTTAGGGAGTCCGCAGGGAATTTTGGTTGCCCGATTTTCTAACACCTTATGCACCCAACCTCTCGGCTTGGAAGCCCGAAATTGGCCCGGACGCCCTCAAGTGAGATCTGAAAAAGATCCGGGCGCCCACAGGGTGATCCGGGCGCCCAAAAGCTAGCCTTTCGCCATTTTTGCTCTCTGGAAGAGCGTCCGATATCTTCGGGCATTCCATTTGGGTCGTCTGAAACCATTTCCAGCGTCCGAATCCCTGCTCTGGCGTCTGAAAAGTCTGGAAGTCCAGTTCCAACTCCTTTTAGAACTCCGTTCCGATCTGAATTGATTTAAATTCGATCCAAACTCAGCCTAGGCTTCTCTAAACCCATTTTAATCATATCTAACATGATTTAGGGGCCGTTTGGCCTAGATTCTAGGATAGTGATTTCTGCAGAATTGATTTTGGTTATGAAAAGTAATTTCTGTTAAAAGTTGTAGAGCGTTTGACTGAGTCTGATAGAAAAATGATTTTGCTAAAGTGATTTTAGAAAGCTGTTTGGTAAATTTTTTTGCTGAAGTGATTTTATAATGCTGTTTAACATTAGTTTATTAATTTATTTTGTAATGAAGTGATTTTCTAAGTTTAAACATCAAAGAAGGTTGCATACAAAATACTATATTAATTTGTTAATGTACATTAATAATTAAAATATTTAAAAATTATACTTTTTCTATATATAAAATATATTTTTAATAAAAATTTAATTTTATGTTCTGTTGAAATACAAATAAAAATTTTAATCGACCCAAATTAGTTGTATTTTAATTTTTTATAATCGCATTTCCATTTATCGCGCTGGCAGCACCTAATCTGGCCGGACAAGGCCTTGCCGAATCCCGCCGGCGAGGATCCGGCCGGATCCAGCAAGGACGGATCCCACCGGCGCGGATCCGGCAAGGACGGATCCCGCCTGCGCGGATCCGGCAGGATCCGTCCTTGCCGAATCCCGCCGGCGCGGATCCGGCAAGGATGGATTCCGTCGGCGCGGATCCGGCCGGATCCGCCGAGCCGTAGGGGAAGAGAGAGAGAGAGAAATCTGTTAAAAAAATGAAGGAGGGAGAGAGATGGAGGAGTTAGAGAAGAGAGGAAGGTGAAAAAATAAATTTGTTGGAGAGTAGTTGGAAGAGTGTTATTTATGGGAAGAGTGAATGGGAATAGTGAATATGAGAGAGAAGAGGGTAGTTGAAAATATTAATTGAATATAAAAGGATAGAGTAGAATTATATTATTTGTTTAGGGATCGTTTGGGTATTTTTATAAAAATTTTAAGTGGGGAAGCTGAATTTGCGGGAATCAGTTTTAGATTAGCAGCTTTTTTCTGCTTCTGATTCTGGGGCTTGAAAAATTAGTTTTCTGATTCTGTAAAGCAGAATCAAATTTTTTAACTCTTGTTACCAAACACTATACTGAGCCAAAAATCACTTTTAGGAAGCTGGGCCAAACACCCCCTTAATCCATATTTTGCCTATTTAACCAAAGTTCAATATGTTACAATCCAAGAAATGTAGCTTGTTGGACAGCAAGCAACACCAAAAGGAGTAGAGAAATTTGAAAAGCTCGCAAAACAAGAAGGGTTTGAAGGTAAAAAGTTAGCTCTTGATTGCAAAACTCGATGGAATTCTACTTATATTATGTCAGAGACAGCTTTGATATATAAAGATATCTTTCCTTAATTAAGGCTACGTGATTCTAATTATAATATTTGCCAACTGAGGAGGATTAATGTAGAGCCAAATATATTTGTGACAAATTGGAGGTCTTTTGTAATATTATATCTCCATTTTCGGAGATTAAGTATTTGACGATGAATCAATATTTTCATTACATTTGTAGAATTCGATCAAATTTGTAGGATTGACTCTCGATTTTCAAGTGATCTAAATTCAACAAGTCTTGGTTAGCGATTCATGAAATTATGTGAGTTGCGTGTATATTGGATATAATTAACAATGTTGGAGACTGCTTATAATAAAGTCAATGAAAATGCAAGTAATGAAGTTCAAAGAATTCATGAAATATGTTATTATTTAGGCTAAATTATAGAAAACCCCATTGTAAATACCCACTTTTTCACTTTCCCTTCCTGACTTTCAAAAACCTACATGTTGGCCCTTTAAAATTTCAGAAATATTAAAGGAGGGTACGGCATTAATGGAGAGGGCAAAATGACCAAATTGCCCTTACTTATTCTGTAAGAAAAAAATTTAATGTATTTCTATCATTCTGAAGGGCATTTTCGGTATAAGTTATAAAAAATGGACGGAATATTAATGGAACCCTGACGGAGGGGACTAAATTCAACAACTTGAATGTTGAGGGGGTAAAATATAGGTTTTTGAAAGTTAGGGAGGAAAAGTGAAAAAGTGGGTATTTATAATAGGATTTTCTATAATTTAGCATATTATTTACTTCGAAAGTATCAAAGTCGAAGCAGAAGTGAGATGAGTCGATCTGATCCATTTCAAACCTTATCTTCAGCTGTGACAAAAACTTCTGTATCTCATACATCTAGTGCTTCAATTTTTTTAAAATTTAGTACTCTTGCTGCCATTAAAAGAAAAACTAACCAGTTACTAAAGTCAGAGTTAGATATGTAATTACATGAGGATATATTGCGAAGGACAGAAGATTTTGATATTTTGGGATGGTAGAAGAATAATGAACTCAGTATCCTACATTACAAGTGATTGTAAGAGATATTCTTACCATTCCAGTATCCATAGTAGCTTTACAATTTACATTTAGTGTTGATGGCAAAATTATGAATCCATATAGGAGTAGGCTCTCTCCTAATTAAACTTTAGAGCATCTAATGCATGTAAGAAATTGGTTGTGGGTCGAACTAGCAAGTAAATCAATTGTTTATATTATTTTCAATTTTTTGTATGTTATGCTATATATTTTTTCTAACTATAAATCAAATTACTTGTTTTGTTTTTTAAGTATGAACTTCAAATAGGATAAGTTTTTCTAAGTTTGGCAAACTTGATTTCTTTATTCTTTATATTAAATTCATTTTTAATGTTAACTATATTATCATTTTTTAACTATTTTTTCGTTAGCTTGGTTTGTGCATTAGGAAAGTGCGGTAATGAGATGATGTATTTTTTAGGGTTAATTGCATACAGGTCCCTGCAAACTTGGTGAATATCAGATATATTCCTACAAAGTTTAACTTTGCAAAAATATCCCTGCAAAAGTCCTACCGTCTGCAAAAATGTCTCTACTGTTATACTCTGTTAAAAAAACTGAGTTAACCACAGTTAACATGCTTAACCATGATTAGTTAATAATATGAAATGACGATTTTACCCTCATCCTCATCCTCTTCCTCCTCTTCCTTCTCCTCTTCCTCCTTTTCCTCTTCCTTGATCGGAACGACGCCGCCCCCTCCCTCCTCCTCCTCCCTCCTCCGCCTCCGCCTCCGCCGCCGCCGCCACCGCCGCTGCTTCCTCTCCGCCGGCCGATCCCACCTCCTCCTCTCCTCTCCCGATCCCAAGCCGAAGCCCTCGAAGAAACCCTCGTCGTGTTCGTGTTCGTCCTCGTCGCGCGGGCGCGGCGATCCATACGTCGAGGGACGCCACCACGGGGGGAGGGGGGAAGCGGGGACACCGCCGCCGGCCGCCGCCACCGCCGGCCGCCGCTGCCAGCACCTACTTCTTCTTCTTCTTCTTCTTGGAGGGATATATCTATAAGGGCAAAAATATCATTTCACTCATCTGCTGTTAAAATTTTAACAGAGTTCTAACAGAAACAAACCAGAGGGATATATCTGCATAACTTAGGACTTTTGCAGGGATATTTTTGCAAAGTTAAACTTTGCAGGGATATATCTGATATTCACCAAGTTTGCAGGGACCTGTATGCAATTAACTCTATTTTTTATCGCATGAAAAGTGGCAAAAGTGGTAGAGTTCTTTATTTATTCTATTACCAGGAATTCTATTGTTGCAAACTTGTTTTTATTTATGAATCATTATCTACTATTTAGACTTTATAATCTTATTATTATGGACATGCTAGATTTAAACTTTGTAATGTTGTTGTAATACCTCTGGTAGAATTAGTTGTTGTGGTTGACATTCATAGGATACTTTTTAATGTTGTTGTTGTCGTGAATTTGTGGTTATAGAAAAATTTTGTTATTATTCGAATGATTTATTTTCTTTTTCATTAATGGTGTACTATATTTTTTAATGTTGTTGTTTTTGTTGTAGTTCTAGCATATTTTTGATCATATGCACTTTTTCATTGATGAGCGAGTGTTTTAAACTTTTGAATTTTTTTGTGAATTGTGATTGATATTTTTCACTTTTATAGTTGATGTTGTTAATTATATATAACTTTTATTTTTGTTGATACTATTATTCATTAATATTAAAAAATTTATATTTACAAAATGTTGATAATATTATAACTTGTAAAAAAATGAATTAGTTGGCGGGGCAGATTCAAGGCACCGACAGGAGGCGGCTTATGAGAGGGGCGGACTATGGGATATTTTTGACCCATCAGAAATTCAGTGTGAGAGACGGTGGGATTTCGGAAGAGTGGACGAGAGGCTAGTCATATGGATATGGAGATTTTGTGTTAGGCTGTCGACATGATTGGTTGAGTCGATGAATCTTTGTTTGTGGCATTAGGAGTGTCGATGTCATGCCCCGAGTCCTGCCAATTGGGCCCGCTCAGGCACATGCAACAGACTTGCCGAACAGGCAAGGTTCTCCCTATCTGCACGAAGCAGTCCCTATCTGCACGAAGCGGAATCATACACCAACTTGTACAATGAATACATGATATAGGTAAAATAGAGCATCAGAGTAAATAACTTCTAAAATTACAACTATTACAAATTTGAAACTTCTTAAAAGTTTACAACATTTTAATTCCCAAAATGATACAGTCTTTTGATTACACAAAATGGTACCCTCTAGACCGACTCGGTATGATCTAGCTAGCTCGTGACGCCCTTACCACGATCCCGTGCTTCGCTAGTGGTAGAAGACTCTGAAAATCAACAATATCAATAGGGTGGGAACTTGAAATAAATTATCAGTGGATGCAACCGCCAAAATTGACGCTCTATACTCACTCGGTCCAAAAAAGGCATTAGTAGAATAATAGCAATAATGAATCTATTACTACCACAATAATATTGCATAAAAGGAAAATAGAACTATTATGCCTCAAATATAAATAATATGCCACAATAATTTATTATGTCATTGGCCTACATGATTGTCTCAATTTTTTCTTATCAATGATCAACCATTTGGTTTGGTCTTATTTCTTACTATACACCTCATGGAGAGTCCAGGGCGATCGGCATCTCTCCAATTGATAGGTACTTGGAGTCGAGGGCGATCGACATTTCTAAGTACAATAAAGGGAGTCGAAGGTGATCGGCATATCCCGATGTGGAATAGGAAGTTGAGAGTGATCGACATATCCCGTTTTGACACTTCCCGAAGGTCATGATTAGTATTTTAATTACACCTTAATTTCTCATGACTTTTACGGTAAATCACAAAGCTTATCTACACATTCTCTTGTTCTGTAGCTCATTTTTGTCTAGAGTTCATATGTCTCTATATTTCACACCCTAGATTCCGTTTTAGGTTTGATGTCATTAAGATATCATGCATCTATGTGTCAAGGTTCACAAAATACTCTATTTGCATACAACATGTACCCTCACTATACGTGGCAAATGGGTAGAAAACCCTACTTTCTGGATCAAGCGCTCCTATTTCCAAAAGACCTCTCAAATCTCATTGTTTGCATATGAATCATGTTTTAGTCTATACTTTATAAAAATGCATGCTTATGAACTAAGAAATGTTTAGACAAAGGGGAATCAAATCCATTTCGGTAATATTTCCTACCTCTACTTGGATTCTTCCTTATAGATGGTTCTTGATCTCTCTATAACCTCAAGAAAATTCTAAAAAAAAGTTCTAACAAAGTTAGAAGTCTAAAATCTCTTATTTGGAAAACCCTCCAAAATAAACTCCAAAAACATCAACTCACCTCTACTCCTCCTAGCAAGAGAAAGATGGGTTGAGAGAGTTGCGTTCTCCCTCGTAGAGCTTCTCCTTGATGCTTTAAATATCCTCCAAGCTTCTAAAGAGATGGATCTCCAAGATCTCTCCAAAGAAAAACCTAGAACTATCTTTCTTTCAGAGAGAAAAAGAAGAGAGTGAAAGAGAAAATGAAAGTGAGGAGAGGGGCTGTGGCTGCAAGAGGGCATTTATAGAAGTACTACAAGTGCACTTAAACCTACCGTTCATTTGTATTTACAAATAAACGAATCACTATCTCTGCACTAGGTTTCAGCCACCCGCCTAAACTTTCGGACACTCGAAAGCTATGTAGCAGTGCCCGGCCAGTGACCCGGATGCCAGCCCAATCCGCCGGAAACACATTTCGGGCACCTACAGGGGGGACCAGATGTCCGATTGTTTTATGTGGTGCATGTCCAATCCTCTCGGGTTGAGCATCAGGAAGGTATTCGGATGCCCGCGGAACCGTTTGGAATGTGTTCCGGATGCCCGCAGGGACATTTGGTCGCTCGAATATTCATTCCTTCGTGCACATGAGCTCTCGGGTAGAGCATCCGAAAGGGGTTCGGACGCCCGCTGGGACCACTCGGAAGGGTTTCGGGCACCTAAAAGCCAAACCTCCTGCAAATCCAACTCTTGGGTAGAGCGTCCGCTTGATCCGGGCGCTCGGTCTGACCATCCAAAATAGTTTTGAGAGCCTGAAGTTTTGTTTTCGGCGTCCGAAAGGTCTGGAACTCAAGTTTCACTTCTTTTGGAAATCCGAATTGATTTCAATTTGATCCAACTTTAGCCTACAATTCTCCAAGCCCATTTTAATCATGTCTAACATGACTTTAATCCATGCTTTGTCAATTTGGCTAAATTTTGGTACATTACAGTCGAGTATTATGCATGGAGCATAGTTATAAGCATTCTAGTGTAGGTTGACTCACATGAGATGCTAGTTGGTAACTTCTTAGGATCATATCCTTACTCACCTGAAACTTACTTTTAGTGTTTTGCAAGTAGGGCTGGTTAATGTATCTAGAGCGGACTGTGGGTAAGTTAATATAGTTACATGTACTTTGCATTTAGTTATAGCTGTTCATATTGCACTGATTTATATTATTGTGCAAGCATAGCTGGATATTCTGTTGCGAAGCTCTAATTTACTCTCGAATATTGGTAGACATAGATGTAGGTTGCCTTAAAGCCTTACGACTTTATAGAATTCAAATTTGAATTTTGAATTTTAGTCATATGGAGATGCGGCGATCGTGGCTCGAATTGAGAGGTGGTTTGGGTTGTGACAGGTATTGCGAAGGAGACAAAGCAGGTCAAATTTCGTCATCGCCCTCTCGCTCGTGAGGAGCACCACGACGTGGACACTGCAGGGAAGTTGGTGCGGAGGTGGCGGGGGCCGGACGAGCCCGTGAGGCGGCCGCCGGCGGCGGCGGTGGAGACGTGGGCGTCATGAGGAGGGGCCAGAGGAGGGAGAGGTGGGGCCGCAACTTATTTTAGGGCAGAGACATTTCAGTTAAATTTTTGAATATTTAGATCCAAAGTGTAAAATCTTAAAAAAGAATTCAAATATGATAAAATCAATATATTTATATTTATGCAAAAAGATCTTTTTCTTTTTATCTTTAATATTTTATAATGGCATTTATTCCTCAAATTTACTTACGACTTTCCAACGAACTGTCAAAATCCCATCACGACCGTCCGTTTCACCAAACCCCGCACGTCCTTCTTACACAAATTCCTCTCCCCACCCTCAACTTTTCGTTCCTGGCTATTTCAGTCCTTACTTTTTTACACTTCATGACTGGAAGGACTATATTTCAAGTTTTAAACCTTACAGGGAGGTTTACGTAAAAATCCCCCCAAAGTCGATCCTTCCCTTTCCTCCTCTTCCCCCTCCCTTCTCTCTCTCTCTCTCTCTCTCTCTCTCTCCGTATCTCCTCCGAAGCTTTTTTGGGTTCCCATTAGGGTTAGGGTTAGGGTTTCTCCGATCCCTCTCACTTGCTCATCTTCTCCCTCTCCTCGATCTCTCCCCGCCGCCCAACGCGGCGGATGAGCCCCGGCGTTCCTTCGCGCTCGATCTAACGCGATTCGCTCCCGCGATGTTCCGATTCGAGGAGGAGAAGGTGCGGAAATGGCGCTCGGATCCGGTCGAGGGTAGGTAGCGGCGGCGGGATCTCCGTAATTTCTCTGCTGCGGCGGCGCCGCCGCCATGGCCGACGCGTTGTCCGTAATCCCGGCGTCGGTTCTCCGGAACCTCTCCGATAAGCTCTACGAGAAGCGGAAGAATGCGGCGCTCGAGGTACTCATCCTCCCTTCTTCTGATGATTAGGGCTCCGATTTGGGGGATATTTGTTGGGTTTTGATCTGAATTTGGGGGTAAAATTGGTTGTGGACAACAACAGATTGAGGGCATCGTGAAGCAGCTTGCGGTCGCGGGGGAGCATGAGAAGATATCGGCCGTGATTAATCTGTTGACGACGGAATTCACCAATTCCCCGCAGGCGAATCATAGGAAGGTTAGTTGTTGATGGTTTTTCTTTAGAATCTGAAGTGGCTATTAGAATGATATATATCATTTTCTTTGGTGTTTCTGATGATTTTTAGTGGATTGATTATATAAAAAGTTGTTAAATTTGTATATTGTATTATTATAGGGTGGATTAATTGGGTTAGCCGCAGCCACGGTTGGTTTGACAAAAGAAGCAGCCCAGTATCTTGAGGTTAGTGGACAAAATACGACTTATACAGGCTTACGGAGCTTCTTTGAAATGATTTGTGGAACAACTGATGACGTTAGACCACTTTTGGCAAAATTTGTTTACTAGCAAGTGTTTATATAGTTGTAAGTCCTAATTGTTCACATCAAGAACAAGAAACCTGTCATGATTTTATTAAAAGGCTAAGTCGAACAAATGTATGTATATTCAAATTAGATGCTGTCGGATATATACATCTAGGGAATGTTGGTGAAAACTGTGGAGCCTACTTAAACTATGAAGCCATGCTTTCTAAAAGTTTAATTGTAATATTCAAGTAATTAAAAGAACCTGTTGTGGGACTCGTATGGTTTTTAAAACTTTCTCAAATGGATAAAATGCAATTATTTTGAATCACAATTCTACCATATTATTATGAAGTGCACCCTACATTCCATTCAAATATTTGGATTCCTCTAATATTCCAATCTCCCTTAAAATTAAATCTAGTTTTTGAATACTAAACTCAGTAGCCATAAATTCTGAAGCAATACATAAATCTTCCATTAGTGAGCTAATCCTCTAAGAAAACAAACCTTGCCAGAACTGTACAACTCATTCAGAGTTTGACTAGAACCAAATAAAAACACAATGGAATAAATAAAAGTGAAATAAAAAATTCAAATCAAAGCGTCATCAAATTTTCTAGGCTGCATCATACTACTATATGATTTCTTTTTTTTTTTAAGCTGTGCTCTACAAGTGTGCTCATGTATTCTTTTCTTTTTCAACATTAAAGTGTGAGAGTAGTGCTAATAAGCTCTAAAAATTTAAAAGAAATATATTGATTTGCCCTACAACTGAAGGTTGCTTGATTCGCATCTTGGATATGAATTTTCTTGACGTTCAGAAGAAACTCTGTCTCTAGCTGGAAAGGTTATCCTCCTGTCAGAACGTATTAGAGTTTCCATATAGCAAGGAACTAGGTGCCTTATAAAGAAAATCTGGAATTTGACCGCAGTTAACTTTTTCAATTCCATTAGATCATTATGGACAAAATTGTTAAATTGTAAATCTGGTTGCAATGAGTACTCTGTGACTCTAATGTCTCTCAATTGCTTTCTATTTAGCACGGTTGTGCTTTGTCTACCATGCAGAAAGGAGGGTGCTTACGCATATTTCCAATCATAATTGATTTTTGTGGTGAATCATTTTGTTGGATTAATTTGTTCTTCCATCTTTTAAGGTTATTCAACTCGAGGATTACTTAATCTTCGTAATATGCCTAGCTTAACTTATTTGGTAGCTTAGGTGACTGCTTTTGATGTAATTGATGAAATAGTTTGCGCAGGATTAGACCTTCGTAAATAGCTATTTAAGAAGTACATAGTTACTCTTGGCCATTGAGTCTGCTTTTGACAAATTCTAGTGGAAGTTGTAATTTTGATCTATTATTTTATTGGTTCAGCATTGTTGAGCCTACTTTTGTTTAGGTATTAGTATAAGGTTATGCATATTGTGACTTGCTATATATCCTGCACCCAGAGGAGCCTCATTTTCCATTCTGGATTTCTTATAGTCTTTAATTAGAGGATCCTGTTCTTTTTTAATTTGAAATATCTTAAGTTGCTTTCAAAAATATTTTACTCAAGCAACAAAGTATGAACTGAAGCACTTTTAGCCTTTTGAGTATTATGTTAGCCATATTTTGTTTGTCTCTTTTCTGGAAGCTTGATTTTGCTAAGAAGTGTAAACATACATGAAGAGAATTCATTTTGCAGAAATGACAATTATTGAGGTGGTTTCCAATATATGAGAGTCAACTCCATTTTGAAATAAATTTTGAGCCAACATGACCCCATAATGAGGCAACACTGTGAGATAGTGACTGCTGAAGATTGTGTGTTGATTATATCCATGTTCAGTACCCTTTATGGGCAATGTGAAATTTTTGTCGATGACAAACTTCTAGAAAGCTTGGTTCAATAGGAAGCCAATGTTAGGGCCGGATAGTGAGATCATAGAGTGATAGATGAATAAATAAATAAGGTGAGATTTAAGTTAATTATAAACTTTCTCTGCGCATAGTCTTTAATGTTTAGGTTATAACCCATCTAGAAGAGGGACCTCAAAAACTCGCTGTTACTTCTAGGACCTCGAAAACTCGCTGTTATAGTCTTGATGTTTTGATTTTTTGTTATTACCTTCAGGTGCTACTTTTCTTTGGCCAGATTGGTTTACCTCAAATGGAACAATTACTAAATTGAGGTGTTCGATGCTACAGGCCTATTGAAGAGCCTTATTTTGAGCCAGCCCTTATTCATCTTCTAAAATTCACTTTATTCTTGAAACGCATAAAATTAACCATTATTCTTGGAGCCTTTAAGCCATAGTCCTAGTACTAATTGAATCTTTTATATGTTGATATGGCCTGTTCGGCCCTACAGTAGGGCACAGTGCTGGTGATGAAGTGCTGTCTGAGTACTACCTTTAGAAGAAGCATTATAGTAAAATCCCTTCAACTGATTCTCTTTACAGCAGAAGTGAAAATGCTAAATAGAGCTGGTACTTTAGAGCTGCACAATCTCATTTTTGACCCACTGTAGTAGAATCACTGGACTTCTCTGTTTGTCAAATGCTCTATTAGAAGTGACTGTTACTGGAAACAAAATAAAAAATGGCGAAAAACAGGCACATAGTTAACATCAGATGTTTCAAGATAAATATTTTTATGCATCTGAAAAATTAATATGATGGTTTGATATGGTTTATTAAGCTATCAAGCTTCTAAAAGCAGCATTGGGCTATTATCTCGCTTAAATTGACAATTCCAAACTTTATAGGTTTGGACTATTCCTCAGATCATTAAGAGGGAATGAAGAACTTAATACACGAGAAGAGAGGCTAGTGAACGAGTTATCAGACCTGATTTCATATGAAGTACTTATGTTATATAACCGCCAACTGGTCGATAACCTTTTTCCTGTGATTTATGGACAATTATATTTTGATATACAATAACTCTTTCTTTGTAAAACTACACTTGTCCATAAGGTTCTTCAACTATTTATATCTGTGATTTGAGTTTTGTCTAACGTCTGTAATTTGTGTGGTAATCCATTTTCTGTTTTTTTTTTCCTTCATTAAGTTAAGCTTTAAGCGGAATTTCTTTATCTGATTCATTTTGTAATCACCAAATGTCAGCAAATTGTACCGCCTGTGCTTAATTCCTTTCGCGACCAAGACAGCAGAGTTCGATATTATGCCTGTGAAGCACTTTATAACATAGCAAAGGTGAGTACAATTGATTTAATATCTTTAACTAGAGGTTATAACTCTAATATGGATAGGGGCCAAAATTGTGATACCAGTCTTTCCGTAAGAGGGAGAGGTTTTGTAGGTCTTGCCCTCAGTTTCTGCTTTTTTTGGGAGCTTGAGCACTTGAACCTTTTAGACATCTTTAATTTATTAAAGATGGTTTTGCTTGCATTCTCTGTATTTTAATAGATATTAATTATTTACTTTCATTTTTGCTAGGTTGTAAGAGGAGATTTCATCATTTACTTTAATAAGATATTTGACGCACTATGTAAGCTCTCAGCAGACTCTGATGGCAATGTACAAAGTGCTGCTCATCTTCTTGATAGGCTTGTAAAGGTAAAATTTTCATTGACTTGTTTTCTTGAGGGAGAGTATTTGAAATGGTATTTGCTTGTCTTATAACTTGACTTAAATGCGTTACCCAGGATATTGTAACCGAGAGTGATCAGTTCAGGTGTGTCGTCCTGTCCTTTAAATTATGGTTTTAAAATGTCTGTACTTGTTTGTATCAACATAGTTTGTTGGACTATATTCTCTTTTCACTCTCTTTCAGCATAGAGGAATTTATACCACTTCTAAGAGAACGTATGAATGTACTCAACCCATATGTGAGGCAATTTTTGGTGGGATGGATTACTGTATTGGATAGTGTTCCAGATATTGATATGCTCGGTTTTCTTCCTGATTTTCTTGATGGTAATATTCTCAAAATAAAGCTTAATAAACTATTTTCACTTCTACATTGAAAAATGGCTTTATCTTCCATGACTCGCAAATTCTACGCAGGTTTGTTTAATATGTTAAGTGATAACAGCCATGAGATACGGCAGCAAGCTGATTCCGCACTTTCTGAGTTTCTCCAAGAAATAAAAAGTTCTCCAGTAAGTTTTTCTTGAATTTTATGATGTTAACATACAGTAGTTGTTTCTTCAAATAACTTTCTTCTTTCATCTGCTTCTTAGAATGCATGGACATGCTATATCTTATTCTGAAAAGGATGTCTCTCTTACCGACGCTTAAATATTCTTGTTTACCTTGTGAGTACAAAATCACATTTTCTTGATTTCCGACTGAATTAGTCTTGTTGTGAAGACTGTAGATTATGGTCGTATGGCTGAAATATTGGTACAGAGGGCACGCTCTCTTGATGCATTCACTAGATTGACAGCCATAACTTGGGTAAGTTGTGACTTAAGCTTTGTTCAAACTGGTTTTCATAATATCTTGCTTTTTGAAGTTGAAATAAGCACGTGCTATCCTTTTTTCAATGATCTGGAATTTTGTTTAGATTATTCATTCCATATGCTCTGAAAATTGCAGATAAATGAATTTGTAAAACTTGGGGGAGACCAACTTGTACCTTACTACGCAGATATTTTAGGAGCTATATTACCATGTGTATCTGATAAAGAGGAGAAGATACGAGCGGTAAATCATATTTCTTTAGTTGCGTTAGCAGCAGCGACATTAGTTGCTATACCAGTTTGACACTATTTACGCTTATTTTTTAGGTTGCGCGTGAAACCAATGAAGAACTACGAGCCATTCGAACTGATCCTCCTGAGGGATTTGATATAGGAGCTATCCTCTCTATTGCAAGGAGGTGGGTATTTTTTTTTTTTTTTCTTTTCCTCTTCTAATCTTAACCTGGAAATAACTAGGTCAAACATTTCTTTTCTTCAGTAGTTAGGTTAATATAGTCTTTTTGCAGAAAGATAGATAGGACTCGTTGTTTTGTACTATGGCATATACTTCTGCAGTCCATCTAACATCTTGGATGATTTGTTGGCTAAATAACATTTTGATGATGCCATGATTCTTTGTTCAGGGAATTAACGAGTGAATGGGAGGCTACTCGAATAGAGTCGTTGCATTGGATTTCAACACTTTTGGCTAGATATCGAGCTGAGGTAACTTTTCTTCAGCTACTTTTTATTTGTTTACATGCTTGTAGTTTAATTCATTTATTTAGAATGTACCAGTCGTAGTTCTCTTTATGTAGCAAATACATTTCTTTTTTTGTGTTGAGAAGCTTCGTACAGTAAACCAAAAAAAATTGCTACTTAAATATCTTAATGTTTTAATTGCCTTTTGTTTTTATTACGATCCAGTTTGAATCATGAATTATGCACAAATATTATTTCAACATAAGGAAATTAAGAACATAAAATATGTTTTATTGCAGGAAGCAAAAGTGAATTCCTTGGTCAGGATAGATGAATATAGATTGACAATAGAAATTCTTGCTTATGCTTTTTAATTAATCTACAACTATCTGAAATAACATAGGCAAAATGTTATGAAAAGAAAATTAAACTTACTTGATTGGATAAGTTCTCTTTCCAATTATATTATTTTAGAAAGAATATGAAACTATAAGCATAAGTTGGACTTGTGCATATATTGTACTTGGTTTGTCTGCATTATTTAGTTTTGAGTTTCATTGACATGTTTGAAACAGGTTTTAGCATACTTGAATGAAATCTTTGGTTCACTTTTGAGTGCACTTTCAGACCCTTCAGATGAGGTAAATACTTCATTCACTATTATTATTGTGTTAATTATGCTTTTCTTTCTTGCTTTGTGTCTTGCCAGAAATCAGTGTGAATATAATGAACTGCTTGAAAGTCAGATTATGTAAAATCTTGATGCTTTTAGGACTTCATTATTGAGGTTTAAGCATAACCGAGGGTTGCATATATTTGCATGATTGCATACCTGACTATCAATTCGGAGTATGCTTGACCAATTACCGAATAATTTATTTTCAAGCAAATGTCAGTTGGTTACTTTTATGCTCATATATTAGATTAGATGTAGTGTTTAATGCGGTGAGACATGTGATGTAGAATATTTCAGCCTCATCATCATTGGTGCTTATGATTTATTGTATGATCCTGTTTTGTTAAAGTGGTCAGATGCTTCAATATATGTGAGGTGGCTGTTTCTGCCAAGCTAGCTGGTAGAGCTAATCATTTGACTGGGTCCATCTGACTGGGCCTATTGAGATAAAACTGTAGGAATATAACTTTTCAGTGATCATTTGTCACTTTATTGCTGTCATATTATGTACAATATTGTTCCCAATGTATTATTCGCTCTATGATATGATGTTGCGTCTGAACTTTTCATATGCAATGATTGGAGTCTGGTTGACTGGAGCAAGCTTGACTCATCCAGCTTGAGATACTGGGTTTAGGCAAGTTTATGTTTTGTTGTTGTAGAGAAAAAGAAACAATAGAGAGAAAGTTTCCAACTTAAAATATTCTCCTTATCCATTTATTTTCAGAAATAACTGTGGATATCTGTGTTGATTGTTTGCCGTTAAATGATGAGCATTTTTATGCCACATGTACTGTTAATCTTTAATTTGGCAGTTTGCTGTTCCTTATGGCGTCTTTAGTTCTTTACCCCCTTCTCCAATATTTGTGTTTATTTTGTATGGTTTTTGTTCCTTTCTATTTACCAAATTTAAAAATGCGATCAAATTGCTTCTTTACATCTCTGGTCTATCCTTTTATACGTTTTTACCTTTCCAAAATTATGTTCATTCTTTTTTTTCCTTTTTAAATGAGCACTTGTGTGAGCTAGTTGAGCTTAAATATACATGTAATGACTGTATATGCTTATAAAATTGCATTACCAATTTTATTAAGAACGTGCTGTATATATAGAACTGGATTTAAGCGGAACGAATTTTCTGTTCTACACTATATAACTGACAATCAACTTATTTAAATATGTTCTTAACTTTTCTTATGTCTTTTTATTGTTCTTATATCTTTTCACGCTGTTCAAACCTTAGAAATTTTACGTTGCAGCGTAGTTACTTATTTGGAATGAATACCAATTTTGGAATGAACGCCTTCACAGGCTTCATCAATTTAAAGGGACTCATTTTGGAATGAACACCTCAACTTTTAATTTTTTGTCATAAATTCCCTTTGACTTCTGGTCATTTTGTTTGAGTTGTTCAGTCAACTGAATTTAGGGTCCCATTAAGATAAATAGCTCAACCTCTCTTCTGTTTGTTAATATGTAATGGTGAACAACTAGAGGTGATGTTAGTTTTAACACGACCCCCAATTTAGCTAAAGGGGCTAATTCAAATTCAACGTGAAAAAAATAATTTAAGGGGGGTTTCAATTGAGAAGAAAAGTTTTGAGTGAAATGGGCTATAGTTCTGTGGTTCTTCCCTCATTTTATCCTTGTTTCTATACAACAGCTCCGAGCATCTTATGAAGTTTCTAATGTACAACAATTGGATAGTATTGCTCAGCAAATGTTTAATACGCTTCTTTAGTCTCCATTGCATTGTTGCTATTTTCGCTATTTCACTGGGTACACTAATGTTTGCAGGTGGTTTTGCTAGTTCTGGAAGTGCATGCCTGCATAGCTAAAGAATCTCATCACTTTCACGATCTCGTTTCATACTTAGTCCAGAACTTCCACAACGATCATGTGCTTCTTGAGAAGTAGGTGTTCTTTTGCATACACAGCAACTGTTTTGCCGTTGTTTGTCTTTCGGCCCTTCTTTTGGTTGTTTATATAGTTATTAAAGTAGAGCAGCTGAGTGTAAGGTGTATCTATCTATAAATTCTTCTGTTACCTTTCTAGGCGTGGTGCCTTGATAGTGCGTAGACTTTGTGTTCTTTTGGATGCTGTGAGAGTTTACAAAGAATTCTCGAAAATTCTTGGGAGCGAAGCTGACTTGGATTTTGCATCTACAATGGTTCAGGTTTATACCATTGCTTAGACTGTTCCATTATCATATTTACAGTAGAAATCTATTAATATTTCTTTTTTCATTCATATTTTAGGCTCTCAATTTAATTTTACTCACATCATCTGAATTGGCTGAGCTGCGTTCTCTACTCAAGCAATCTTTGGTGAACCCTTCTGGCAAAGATTTGTTTATATCTTTGTATGCTTCATGGTGCCATTCCCCAATGGCAACAATTAGTTTGTGTCTACTAGCTCAGGTGGGCATTTACTCGGTTGATACTTGTTTATCTTGCTCATACTTCATTACTTTAACTTATCGTTTTTTTTTGACATTTTGCTATTTCTTCTCAAAGGCATATCAACATGCGAGTTCCGTAATTCAGTCATTAGGGGAAGAAGACATAAATGTAAAATTTTTGGTACAGCTAGATAAGTTGATCCGCTTGCTGGAGACTCCGATCTTTGCTTACATACGACTGCAGGTAGATATTCTCTTTCTGATCTGTTCTCTGTTTTGTCTATTTTCATTGTATTCTGAAAATGAAAAGAGCATATAGTCGCATATGAAAAGATAAGGAGATAGGTGGCAGTGAAGTGACTATGAATTAATTAATGATCTATCACAGCTAAAGGTTGCAGTAATTTGGTTCACATTGTTTGATTAATTGATTTGAACCCCTTATGAGATATGTATTAACATGAAAAGGCCAATCTTCATACTCTTGTTCTCCATGATAATGATGCTGACAAAATGTGTATGTTAGGATCTAAACAAAATGACTGCTATGAGCATTAAAGATTGAAATATCGCGGGGAAGTAGATAACTCCTTGAGGTCTTTTCAGTTACACAGGAGTTAACCACCACATAACAATTGTTGTTTGGTGATTATAGATAACTGAAGAGTTATTTTTTGAGGAGAGTAGCAGGGATAAAAAAATAATGGACCATGGATAATGTACCAATTGAGACCTTTCAAAATTTTCTTTGAATGCAAAATAAATTAGATCTGTGGTGTGCTTGAAACTTGCCCACATGGCATATTTTCCCTATATGCTTTGGTTTCGACATTGTGAAAGCACAAACAGAAGATTTGCTATGTAGCTTTTCTTGTGGCCGGTTTACTGTAGCTATTTCTATCACAAAATATTAGTAGTGTAAGCACCATTTCTTCTTTTATTGATCTTTTGAAGTAAATTGAATTGAAAATATGTTTAGTTGCATTTTTTTGTTATAATTTTATTATGAAAATGCTTTCTTATTTTGATTTTGTCTCTTTTGTAAAGAAACATTAATGAACAAAACAATAAAACTTGTGCCCCTTGGGAGCATTCAATTTCCTCGTCCTTAAATGATATGAACTTCTGTATATAGTTGTTGGCTTTATCTGCCAAAATCTATTATCCACAGTTTTTTCTGGCTTTTCTTCTTACGTTACAGTGCAACCTGTATAACATGTTTCTGTATAACATGTTACCTTTGAAGTAATGAGTCCTGTTTAATTATTTGCCATCATCAGTTTTTTATCTTTATTTTCTTGTGATAAGCAAAAGTTTCTGGTGATCTCTTGCGGTCACTGCTTTTTTATATCAAAGTAATTTTCTTGCGCTTCTATATCTTTATCTTTAGTTGCAGTTTTCTCATTTTATTATTGTGGTTAATTTCTCAGAGGCTTCTTTTATGTTATGCTGTTTATTTTATTCCCTTCCTGCTGCTGCTTCTTCAGAACTGCTAGATACTCTCCCACTACTTTGTGTTTCAAATAGTCAACTTTCAGATAAAGGCGGCCTTGCCTAAGACAGCTGAATGAATGGAATAAACTCATGTATAACCAAATTAATTGAAGAATTAGTTTTCTTGTTGTTGATTTTGCTTTATCTACCTACTGATATCGTAAAACGTAACTTGCCTAGTATTAATCTAGATTGACAGGGAACCTTGACCCCTGTGGATGGGGAACCCTGTGGGGACACAGATGACGAGGACACCCCCAGTTGCTGTCACCACGCTTGTTCGTTGCATTGCCCTATAGATTTTACCGTCATCTAGTTGATTATGTAATTAGACTTTTAGTTTTCATGTGGCTGTTTTGGCTATCATGGATAATCAAACAACTTTCCATTAGCTCCACACCATAGCAATTTTATATAGATTTTCTGCGCTTTTCGGTCTCTTCTTTTTGGTTTTATATCCCACTTTAAAAATACAATGACTACCGGGTCTCAAACTTTCATTATCATATCTGATACTAAAGACTCCTAGTGGGAAGATGTGTTTAAGGATTATTCAATTTTAGAGGGCCATGAGAAGACTTAAGAAATTGCCGACTTATTGTCTTCTTTCATTGAAGTAACTGCTATCAATTTTGGTAGTTTTTTCTCCCCTATTAATAAAGCCGTCTTTTTCAATTTCTGCAGCTTCTTGAGCCTGGAAAACACACATGGCTGTTAAAATCTCTATATGGCCTTCTGATGTTGCTGCCTCAGGTAACAATTTCGTTGTTTTAGCCCACTTGGGTTTCTACTTTTGTTTGTGTTTTCATGTTAGCCTGTAAAAAAAGAAGTTTTTGAACATTATTATGAAAGGTGTTATGCAGGGTATAACAGTATTTATAAAATATGGGCCAACCATATTCATCATCATATGTATAAGATTGTTGCGTACGTGTTTAAAGGTCTTCCTCCTTTTAATCAAGTTTCTTTTATTTTTACTTGATTCACAAAATTTATAACCATTATAGACATACTATTTGTTGCCTATACATATCACAGATCATTCTTTGACCCATGGGAAGTAAGAGTTTAACTTGGAAACTTCAAAGCTAACTCCAATATTTAGAAATCTTTCTTTTTTGAGGGTCACTAGAGTTGGTAGCTTTATAGAAGGTCACCTGCTCCCGTCGAAGAGGAGTGGAGCGATAGCTATAGGCTGTAATTTCCCTCATTAGTTATTATATTAACATGGACCGGACCCTCTAGAAACACACGTATTGCTATTCTGAAGTTACGATGGCCAAGAGAGAGGACTCTGGGTATGTTGAGGGCACTGTAGTCTCCCATTTATTATGTATTGCTCTGGATTCTTCATGAAAATTATTACATATTAGAGAATACTGCTCTTAAAATGATCTTTGAATAATGGTTTCACTGTAAGAAGTGCAACATGTAATAAGACAAGAATTGTCTGATCAAGTTTTTCTCTTTAATTGGGTCAGTTCATTTAAGTCACCTAGCATGTATATAACTATCTGAAAAACAGAAATACTATGTTGTAAAGCCAATAACATGTTGATTCTAATTACTTTCTTCTTTGCATTCTGCGTTTTGATTGCTCTTATCCATTTTGCAGCAAAGTGCGGCCTTCAAGATCTTGCGGACCAGATTGAAGACTGTTCCTTCTTTTGCATTGAGTACTGAGAATCTTAAGCGGACTTCATCTGAAAATCCGTACTCTCAGATCTTACAAATAGCAGATGAAAGCAACCGAAACCAAGATGTTGCCAGTACTTCTCATGCCATTGACTTTCCAGCTCGGCTGCAGCAGTTTGTCCACATGCAGCAACTGCATCGAGCACATACGAAATTTCGGCAGCAATCCCGCAACGCAGCCTACTCAACACTATCACAGGTACAGAGGCTTGCTTAATGTTGTTAGCATAATATTGCTCTGCGGTTTTCTTGGCATCTATGATTGATGGAATTTTTGTTTTTAGTAAATTCATTTTATGTACAGGGGTTGGAAAAGTTAATTCATCCCTAACTGCCTACTTCTAATTGCTATACTACTCTTTGAGTGGATATTTCGGATTTGGTCTCTCTCTCTCTCTCTCTCTCTTTTATAAATCTTCTTGTGACAAACAACATGAATAACCTGCAATCGACCACTTATGTATTTGTATTATATATATAACTTTTTTATAAAGAACAACCATTAGTTATATGAAAGCCAAAATTGCCTCTAATGCCTGTAAACTCATTTAGGCATTCAAAAGAGAGGGGTAAGACTTTGTATTCTTAAGAAGGTCACTTAATTGGAAGGTCCTAACAGCTGTTGCAGAAAAAATAGGGAGGAGGTGGTAGAGTGGAACAGATCGATATTTAACTTTGTTATTTCCTTTTCACCATCTGTAAACACATAATAACGCACTTTATGTGGGAGCCTGTGCATTGTTTTTCTCTTTGTTATTGTTCTTTTCAGAGAATTAACAAGCTGATTTCTTCAGCTCTACCAAAATTCTTTTTTTTATTTCATCAAGTTATAACCTGTGACTTAACATTTTTCATCATCTTCTTAGCATACAAAAATTTAAAAGAAACGATACAGTAATGGCTTTTAATCGCAGGAAATACAAAGATCTGAGGAAACAAAGCAATCTTTGCCACTTCCTGAGATCAATCGGCCCCCTTCGTGATCATCGTGGGGCATACCTGGACAGTTGCAGCATTAATTGTTGTTGGTAATGGTCTTCTTCTTTTAGTCCATATAGCACAAACCTCAACGTCCGAAATTTTATCTACTATGGATTATCTTCGAAGGGGGGGTCGAGCGGTTGTTAGTTGTATATCTTATTGGCTGTTATTTTCCTTCAGATTTTGCTTTGTTGGTGGTAAGTATTCATCTGAATCCGATATGCTCGGCTCCTCGTTAGCTATTCTTTTTCTTTTTCTTTTTCTTTTTTCTTTTTTCTACTAGTAAAATTTCTGCTCCTGTGGTTCCTGTAATTTTTGGTTTAAAGGCCATGTGAGCAGAAGTGAACCGATACGGGTGATGAGATTCAGTTGTTTTATTTTGTTCAGCTGGTTCAACAATCCCCAATAAAAGCAGGCCATGAAATGTATTATTATCTTTCGTACTCTGTGTTTATGCTCTTTGTATGTTAGTGCAGTAGACCAAATAAGGTTCTCAAATAACTTAAGAAGGAGAAGCGGAGCCAGAAGCCGAAACGATCTTCTGGGTCTTAGGGAGCTTCTGTCGGGGACTTGTAGTTTGCCTCTTTAGAATCTCCCGACCGGGTCGGTAAGCTACTAGTACCCTACCCTGCTTACTGAAGCAAGATTTGAACCTGCATGGTTTGCATTGAATTGATAAGAATTGAGCTGCTAGTACTTCTAACAACATGTCAATGATAGTGTTTTGGGAGAAGTGCAATATGTTAGCATAGACTTATTTGATGGAAAACTCATTGAACTGTTTACATAGAAGAGGCATCTGCAACACGTTGTTGTAGCCCGTATGACTGCGGCGGGGCGCTACGGTCGTAAAAGTTTCGCTCTATTGCCCTGCAACTTCCTAATGATCATAACTGTTGACGACAAATGCAGAGATGTTATTGAAATGGTTCGTCGGCAGGTATGTTCCTGCCGGTGCCTCTTCTTTCGGTGGTGCTTCAATTCCATGTTTTTCATGTGAAATCTGCTGCTGGAGTTGCCATAAGAAAGTGTACCTCTACCCCTTGTGCACAGAATAAAGACCCCGCAAAATAACGTCGTATCAGTCCCCTCAGAAGAGTATAAGATTCACAGCTCATGTTCTCCTCCTAATCCGTCTCGCTAGCCAAACCGTTAGCTTAGCGGTCCTCCAAAACCAGGATTGGGCTAAAACATGGACCAGACAACTTGGCCAACTTCACCTAAAAGTCTTTCTAGAGGTGGTGATTGCAGATTTTCTAGTAGTTTAGGTTAGCAGAAAATTCTTGCATATTTTTGATTCGTTGATGCATACATAATAACTTTTAGAATAAATTATGTCGGCGGCTTCTCAAATATATCGGGTGGCTAACACTTTTACTCCTCAACTTTTATTACGTCATTTTAGAAGGTGCAAACTCGTATACCCATTGCAGTTAAATATTGTACCAGGTTACGTCCTGCGATGCTGATGAAATGTTTTTTTTTTTTTTTTTTTTGAGAGAGAAAGATAGCACGCTATCCGCTTCGTTTATTTCTTATAGAAATAAACTTAGCTAGAAATGTGAATCAACTAGAATTCGAACTCGAGACCTTGGGTATCAACCACCAAGCCCTTTGCCACTTGCGCTAGGATGTCGATGAAATGTTCAAGTTGCAGTAAGGTAGAACCACCAATCGTCATTGTGTCATCTCCATGCTATTGTCATGTCAGTGTTAAGACTACGAAAGAGATTATTATTGGCTACACCTATTTTACCATGTCAATTATGCATAGTAAGCTAATTTCAAGCACAGAGATATTCAAAATTAATGATACCTAATAGATAGATAATCCTTTTAGATGGATCACATTGAATAAATTAATTTTGACAAATAGTTTTGTGCCTGAATTTAGATTGTGATGCAAGGATGAAATGGAGCGCATGGTGTACGCAGTAATATTTTCTTTCTTTTATTAACTCAAATGAGACCATTAACTCGCTACGATAAGGTGGCATTTAAATATAACGCATACGGCACCCCAAATCCTAAATGAAAATGAAAATTTAAATTTAAATTTATAGATTAAATTCATAATAATGATTGATTAGATTTATATTTTAATTTAATTTCTAAATAAAGATCTAGAATTAAAAGTTTAATTTCTAATTTTAAATTTATATTTTAATTAAAAATTAAAGTAAAAAATTTAATTTAATTTAAATATAAAATATAAAATATAATTGAGATATTTTCGTGAAGTGCATTCATTTCGTCTGAATTCAACTTCCAATCCGGCCTCCTAGACCGGATTGAAAATAGGAGTGATTGAGAGATTCCCATTCATCCGGAAATTAAAATTGAAATGGAACTCCCGCATGCCAAACACCTACGAACGAATTTATTCATTCCGATTTCGATTACTGAGTAAAAAAATGGCGAACCAAACACGCCCTTTTAGTGTACGTTGGCAAAAAATTTCTGCTCACCAGTTTTAGTGTGGTAAACCTTAACCCAGAGGGGATGATGATGATGATAAAGGCATTCTGACCACCACAGAGCTTTGGAGAAAATGTGGTGCAACCCCACGCGGGTCCAAAGCATCATTTTGACATGTTCTTAGGTTAATGAATGAATGGACTCAATTTTTTTAAAAAAGGAAAGTTCTATAGATGAGGACATTGTTTTCCCCAAAGTGATCGATCTCCTGATGCATGATGGATTGATGGGAGAGACACTTCGGCCAGCAAAGTCTCGCATGATGGGTACCTGCAGAATCATTGGCTGGCACCAAACTGCAACTCAGGTCAGGTCCCACCCAATCCCATTTTTAACCACTAAATTTGCTATGTCCTTTTTTATATTAGTAGTATGTGATTTCATATCTTGTTTGAGTTTGTGGAATAGATTTTGGAATAAATTAAAGTACCATACACGTGCTTGCACGTGCTCACAGTTCACACGAACAAATGTGAGGAGTTTTGCTTGCGAGCACACCCTGAAAAAGTTACTAATTTACACCTAGCGTTCTCGACGAGCCGAACACGAACTGGCTGGTTCTACTTGTGTTCGCTCGTTTATTCAAACAAGCAGAATACAAATTATGAAAATTCAATTCAAAACCCGCCTTCTCTCTTGGTTTTTTTTTTTTTTTTTTTTTTCTTTTGGGATTTTGATTGTAAAAGAATAAAATACCATTCATGTTTGGTATGTATCCTTCAATCCGATATAACGTAACATATAATATCGATTTTATTAATAAAGGTATTATAGTAAACTTATTTGATTTAAGTAAATTATTGGAAAAAACACAAAAAGACCCCTGAAACTTTAGCACTTTTGCAAATGGGAGCCTGAAATTTTAACTTTGAAAATTATATTTTCCAAACTTCATCAAATTCATCGATAGACTCGTCTCCTCAACTCAACTTATTAATTACACAGCCATTTTGATTGGATGTCATGCATATTATAACGCCTCAAAATATAAAAATAAATATTTTTTTTTCAATTATCTATTAAACAATATGAATCCTCAATAATTTTGCCACATGGCACCCCCTCCTTCACCCTCACCTAATCCCCTCCCCTTCTTCCCATTGCTAACTGTCACCTCCACTAAATAAATAAATTTATTGACTCTTTTAATTAAAAGCAACACTCTTTAGAATTCTAATTTTTTTTTTCTTTTCTTTTATCTCTCTTTGTAATTCTCATATTCTTTCGTCTTTCTTTCTCCCTCCATCTCCCCCCCTCAATGTAACTCTCTATTTTTCTCTATATAACTCCCCCCTCTACGAATAGCTTAAGAATTTTTAGTAGATAATGTCCATCGTTCAAAATTACCTCAAATTGGTAGGATTTTGCATCATTTTATATTAATTTCATATTTGATCGATCTAATTTTTGATGCTATGGATCTCTATAGTATTTCACCTCAAGTTGTTAGGGCTTGGTTCCATTATTTTGTTAATTTTTCAATTTAATCAATGTAATTTTATATGATGTCTTTTTTCTTTGTTTGTTTCTAACGATCAATTGATCTCTATAACATTCCTACCATATTACTGATCGTCTTTCTTGCGGACTATTTAAATTAATATTTTTTATTTCATATCTAGAATACTATTTTCTATTTATTTGATTAATTATATATTTCAGATTATCATCGATGATTAATGATAATAGAAAAAATAATTATTTTAATAGTACCTACCCGTCGCATCGCACGGGTTACTACACTAGTGATGATTAAGTACGATGGTCGAAGAATATTTGAATCGAACTTCAATTTTATTACTTTTTTCATACGTCAGAATAAAAAAAATAATTTTTTTTATATTTTCAAGCTTCACAAAATCATATGCAATACATACAACCAAAACAGTTGATTAATTAATAACTTAATTAAAGATATGGGTCTCCTGTCTATTGAACTATTTGATAAAGTTTAAGTAGTCTAGTTATAAAAATTGGAAGTTTACTCAACCACTTACAAAATAGCTAAAGTTCGGCAGTTCGTTCTACATTTTTCCTATTATTATTTTGAGTGATGCTACACATACACCCTTTTTTGGTGTATATGATATACACCCACCCATTCTAGGGTGGAATGATATCATCCCAAGTATTCTAAGATGCCAACTAAACAAAATTATTTCTACAATATTGAAATTCCACTTTAGAATAATATTTTTAAATAATTAATTCTATGTGAAAAATATTAAATCCTAAGAAAAAAAATCTATTTCGTCCGAGAGAGAGAGAGAGAGAGAGAGAGAGAGAGAGAGAGGACAATTAATGAATCCTGTGGTTTGTAATAAACTAGTGTAGGCCCGCGCTTCGCTGCGGGTAGATAATATTTTTAAAAATTATTTCTCAACTGCATACAACCAAATAAATTATTTATAGTTGCAGCGCTTTCTACTACGTCCAACTAAACAGGATGAATGTAATTGCAACGGCTGCATTTTCAACTGCATACATTTTCAACTACACTGCATTTGTAATTATTTCAAACCAAATGGTCCCTTAATGCACACTAATATTCTATACACAGTACAATATATTAAATGATTCGTGCAATATCTGATGATTGGTACTGCAATATAATATATGATATAATTTTTATAATATAAAAATATCTAAATAAATTATTGTACTACAATAATTATCTTTTATACTTATTTTTAGAGCTGGTTTATCCGATGCGTCCACAAATTTTTTTGACACATGACGCTTCATCATTGGCTCTTGCGATAAGTAGTGAACTTGGCACTTTCAGAAACTCATTAGTTGATGTGATGGTATCGAGAAATAATATATTTATATAGAAGATTCTCTCATTGCTCCTCAAGTCTTGTATAGGTCAAGTCATACCAAGTCATCATGTCTTTTAGTTCAACAAAATCACAAGTACTTGAGGCTCTATTGAATATAAATATTAAATTATTATATTTTTGTATTTTAAAATTTTAGAAGTAGACAGTTATTTTTATATTATTGAACATAATATTAGAGTCAGTCTTAAATCTCATTCATTCGTTCCAAGTGGTCCTGAGATTGATTTCTGTATTTACTGTGCACATAAGCACAAATATTAAGATATATTCTAAAGCATCTCATTTAGATTAGTCTTTTTGGTAATATCTAAACGTCACGGACACTGTTACGGGACACGATACACGACACGATTTGAATAAGGCGACTCGATTTAGATTAGTCTTTTATATATATTTATTATATATAAAATATTAATTTTGATAAAATATTGTTAAACTTTTTGTACGAATGGAAGTTCATAAAATTTTTATTGATAGTTCATATATTTTAAGAAAAGAAATTTTTCGCTACAAATATTTATTTATATTGTCCAAAAATAATTGTATGCATTCATTCAAAAATTAAAATATTTATCATCTTACATTTATATATACATAAAAAAAGTAAAAAATATATAAATATATTTTTGATTATATGCGCTATGGATCGGCATTAAACGTGCGTTCAAGATGTGTCCACATCGGACACAAGTCCGACACGGACACGTGCGTGTGCGACACAGACACGTGAGGCTTATAAAAGTGCCCGTAATATATAGGTAATATGATACGAGAGCATGAGCTTTTGAATTCGAATTTTAATAGACCCTTAGTGTCATTAAATTTTTTCAATCTTAACACATTTACATTTTGGATCTATCAAAATGTCCCAAATTCAAATATGAGGTGGAGCATTGAATATAATCATTTAGTACCGGACCTTTATAATTTAACTAGCCACTTGTGTAAGGTGTGTAATTAGATTTTTTGTTTTTGATGTTCAAAGATTTAAATATTTAAGTTAAAAAAATATAGGGACCAAGTTATAATATAGGAATAGTATGGGTACTATCCCTTTATTTAACCAAAAAAACTGAGCATGGCTATTTGTACATTCCAAAAGGAAGTGTACATCGATACATTCTCGTATCCAAGGGTCAAAAATTGATTATTATCTTGTCAAGTGCTTTTTTAAAAAAAACATACTAAAATTCCAATGAATTTTTTAAATTCCGAATGAGAAGGTCTAAAATGTACACCCTTTTGAAAGGTACAGATAGCATTTCTTAAAAAAAAAAAATACATGCTGAGGTGTTAATTAACAAATAAAAATAAAATAATATTATTATCCTGCACCTACAGGAAGGTGTTACATTTACACCTCAGTCATCCAAAAGCCCATGTACTCTTTTTTTTTCAACTAAAACCTAAAAAGATTTTTTGAACCCTAAATGCAAATGGTGTAAGATTTATGCCTATAAGTAAGTGTACGTAGCATTTATTTTAAAAATAATACTAATTAAAAGGTCTATTTTGAAATGGTGTACAGTTTAGGGGTCTCCTCATATATAGGATTTAAAATCTTACACATATTAAATTTTTTTTTGAATTTTTAGTATGAAAAAATAAGAAAAACGTACAAAACTTATCCAAACTATGGAGTATTTGATTTGGCTACTTAATTTTTTAAAATTTTGATTTTACTATCTAACCTTTCAATTTGTATAATTTGAGTCAGTGAACAGTAATTTGACTTCAAAATTTAAGCCAATTACTTACTTTAATGTATTTATAGTTGCGAGAATTGTATGAGATATATTAACTAAACCTGTAAGGATAAACGACGCATTCACATTTTGAAGTCAATTGATTCAAATCAAATAAATTGAAAGTTTGGATAATAAAATTAAAATTTTGAAATGTTTGATAGCCAAATGTTAGGATTAGAGTAGTTCTAAATGGGTGAACCCCCTGGGAAGTAGGATGGCACAGTTCGTATCAGAGCTAATTGTCAGTCGGAATATGAGATAAGTTTTGGCTGAGCTAAAGGTCATATAGCTTGCAAAGCGCGGCTTCTCGACTGACGATCATTGTGGGTAGAGCGCGGCTCCCCACAAGGTCAACTAAGTCTAGCGAGACGACTCTCACATTGCTTAATACTTGTGAGTGTGCGTAAGCCCGACTAAACTTCAGGGCTAAACCTTTTAGCCCGGGTATAGCATTTCGGGCAGTAGCTAGGTCTAAAAGTTTAAGAGAGTTAAGCTTGTTAGAGTTAGAGTAATTCTAGAATGGGTGACCCTCCTAAAAAGTGGCGCGTCACACCGGTTGTTAGGATTCCGTAATGAAAACGTCAAATCGAATTTTATCATAAACCCATCTCCCATAAATCCGTCTTCTCAGTAAAAACTTAGACCTATACAATACCAAAAAAAAAAAAAACCAAGTAGAATAAAATTCAATAACTAAGAGAAGGATTACGCCTAACTCACTAACTAAGAGAAGAATTGCGCCTAACTCTTCTTTTACGCAGAGTAGTTTCAACTCGAGCCCTCTTTCTGAATCTTTGTCACCCCTCTCTCATCTTCGTAAATATCCCAGAAGACTTTTTTCTCTCTCAATGCGCCCGTGCACTAGGTGCATCCAAACATGGCCAACTCTCTCTCTCTCTCTCTCTCTCTCTCTCTCTCTCTTTGGTATGGAGATTTAGAATTGGCCCTACTTGACTGTGAAGCTTCACCAGAGAACTCCACTTCAAGTTGGAGTACATCCAAAATAATAGCACCAATATAGCTTACATCAAAAGCTGCCTCAATTAGATTTCTTCTCTAATTAATATTTAAATTTAATTAATTTATCTCTAGTAAACTTAAATATTTATTCTAATGCAACTAGGATTATAGCTACAAATCTAATCAAATTCTAACCGTTTCGAAAGTAGTTAACATGAAGGACATGCACGAAAGATATTTTATATTTACAGAAGTATTCTTAAACCTGCAAAAATTAAAAAGGTATTTACAATATTTTGTAACTTTGCAAGGGTGAATATGAAATTAAACTAAACAGTAGCAACCAAAAGATTAGTAACAATAATAGCAATCAATACTAACATGCTGATAAAGCGCGGTATATTTTTATTTAAAGAGAAAAATAGCAAGTTGCACCCTTCATTTCTTTTTTTTTATATAAAAAAAAGTAAACTGAGCTTGAAATGTAAAACAATTAGGTTTCGAGCTTGAAACCTCGTTTACCAACTATCAAACATATTAGCCATGAAATTCTTATTGTATTTTAGTACAAATGATAGCTATAAGATTCGGAAGTGGCGACGAGGAGAAGTATATTTTGAGGACTGCTTGTACTTTTAGAGTACAACGGTTGTTTCACACGGTATCAGAGCAGAAGGTCCTGAGTTCGAGTCATGCCAGGCTCCTAGCATTATTCTCTAGCCCTGTGAAAAAATGTGTTAAATATAAAAATATTTAAATAGAGTACAACTGTTGTTTCACAATAAATAAATAAATAAGCAATTATTCTCTAAGCAAACAACAAAAAGCAACTTGGATTGCTTTACTTGGTAATCAAATGAATTAGCACTGAAGTTGATTGATTAGTGTATGCGTGATTGAGAATCCCATAGGAAAAAATTGTCATGTTTAAAATCAGAATCGGAGAATACACATCCAATAAAACTTTTCAGTACGAGTTTTTTCAAAGAAGTTTTTTTTGTTCAGAGAAAAGTAGCAAGCTATCTGACTTATTCAGTTTTTAAAGTAATTAAGTTTTAAATTTAGAATCTCGAATATCAACTATCAAATTTTTAGTCAACTACAGTACTGTAACGCGAAGTAGGTGAGTTTTCTCAAAGAACGTATAAAGAAATAATTGGTGTAAAATTGTCAAAGTCAACATATATAGAAGATGCCTGCAAGGCAACATCTCTCTTGTTTTAAAGAGAAAGAAATTTAAGCCATTGGGTCCAAACCTTACCTCTTGTTTTAAAGAGAAAGAAATTTAAGCCATTGGGTCCAAACCTTACCTACCTGGTTGACCAGATGCACATCATACATGAGAGAGAGAGAGAGAGAGAGAGAGAGAGAGAGAGAGAGAGAGAGAGGGAGCAAAAAAAAAGGGGACTAAATTATACTTAATTATGGTTTGGTCCGCAAATTTTAATTTATTACAATTTTATGTTCAAATTTTTTAAAAAAATAATTACCTATTTATCTCTCAAAACTTCTAAAATATCTCATTTATTCCTTCTTTTTGTTTCAAATATACCTCTCATATATTTCTTCGTTATTCAAAAATACTCCTGGTGTTAGTACCCGTTAAGTCATATCGGGTTAAATTTGAGTTAAATTTTTATCATAATTAAAAAATAGTAAAAATATCTAGTTTGCCCCTAACTTAAGGGACAAATAAGAAAAGTTGATGACGGTAGGAGTGTATATTTGAAAAGATAAAAAATTAAAATACTTCTTTTGCCCTTAACTTAAGGGCAAATAAGAAAAGTTGGTGATGGTAAAAGAGTATATTTGAAAGGGCAAAATAATAATTTTACAGAGATAACAGCTGTTTCTAACCGTTCACTAACAAAATTTAACTCTAGGGGTATATTTGAAAAATTTTGAAACCTTAAAAGGGTATTTTCAATATTATTCTTATAAAAGCGGTAAATAAGAAAGTCGGAAATTTTTCAGGAATACATAAGCAATTATTTTTAAAAAATTATTGCAATCAATATCTACAGTTCAAATATGAAATTTTGGATATCAACTATCAAGCTCTGCACGACTTGCGTCGGGGACGATCGATATCACATATTAAATTTGTATAAGCCAACTAATACAAGGACAGGAAAATATTTGGAATATCTCCATCTTTGGACAACCTACAAATTCGAAAAGAAAGAAAAAAAAAACTTACTAATTTTATAATTTGGAGATACATATGTTTTTCGACATTCAGGTTTAGGTAATACCCGTTATTTTTAATGATACGACATCCAATTGAGAATCCACGTCGTTGAATTAGGTTAAAATGTATGAAAAACTCCTCAACTATAGGCCAATTAGAGAGTTTCCTCTAATTTTTTTTTTTCTATTCATTTTGGATTGAGACCTCTTCAGCTTCTAATTTTTTCTATTTGAGATTCACAGATAATTAAGCTAAAATTTTATCAAAATTACTTTATTAGCTATTAGTTATTGACCATTAATTGACATAGTTTTCTCTTCTTCTTTTTTTTTTGCTAGAAGAAATTAAAGTCATTAATTTGGTGCAATCACCAATAAATTTGGCAAAATTTTAATTTTTTTTGAATAAAATCATTTAACTCTAAAAAAAATTAGAAATTGAGGGTGTCGATCGAGACCAAAAATTAATAGTTGAGAGGGTTATTTCAAAATGGCCTATAGTTGAGGGCATCTATATACATTTTCTCCAATAAAAAGTAATAGATTTATATTATTTTTTACATTATTAAATTATTAATCACTTATATAAATGTCACGGTCTCGTTTGGTATCGTTGCTTTTTTTTTTATATTTTGTTTAACACTAATTTCACATAATTTGATGTGTTGGCAAAAAAATTTGCCTTTTGTTATTATAATTTGTTAGCTAACAACACATTCCACTAAGTTATAAATAATAATTTATTTGGAAAAAATTGAAAGCAACAAAAAATGATTTTTAAATCTTTTTTTCTTTTTGTTGTCAAGTAGAGACTTCGAATAAAAAAAATTACGAGCAATCCACTGTCCAGTTCTAATTTTTAATATAAATTTTATTTTAAAAAGTAAAAATTTGCACGATACCTAACGAGGCCTAAAATTGTCACTTTTGAGAAAATAATCACCAAGTAAAATTGTGTTGAAAATTAATGAACTCTGTTTTCTAGAAATCGATTTTTATAATTTTTCAATATCATTTTTCGGGAACAGTAGTGTCACATTCACCTTATATCAGCCATTAAAAATTATTAATTGTAAAACTACAAAATTACTAGGCAAATAATTTTAGAAAACTATGAAATTTAAAAGTTATAAGTTCAAATATCCTAATCATGTTTAACACGTTTGATAATTGATTCGATATCTCACGAGGGATTGTGTGGTTTCTCCAAAAAGCATGAAAAATTATTTTTTTTAGAAAAAAAATGTATAT
This sequence comes from Puya raimondii, assembly GCA_016920855.1. Lineage (NCBI taxonomy): Eukaryota > Viridiplantae > Streptophyta > Magnoliopsida > Poales > Bromeliaceae > Puya > Puya raimondii. The sequence goes on along the minus strand of JABWPP010000044.1, from coordinate 1,676,877 downwards.
GAAAAACACCATTCTTCGTAACTTTAATTTGGATAAATTGCACTATTGGTTCTCAAACGATGATGTAGATGATATTTTAGTTCTCAAGCTTTAATTTGTTATAATTTTTTACTCGAACTTTTAAAATTATTGTAATCAAGTTTTTCAATCCAATTTAATTAACTAAATATTGACGCATCGCTGATATAAAAATGATATAGCATTTTAATTATTTGCACATTATCAATCACAATACTATTTCATTATTTCTATATTATGTTGGATGTGGTCCACGTGATTTATTTAAGGTGATTTCTAAGAATACAGTCGATTCAGCAGTGGGGTGTATTTAGGCATGTTCTTGCTGGACGAACATGATTGAATATCCTTACTTTAGGTTATATATATATATATATATATATATATATATATATATATATATATATATAGAGCTTGACTGGGCTACTATCGGTAGTAAACCGCCCCGTTTACTACCGATTTGTTTTCGATGCTGGAGCTTCCAAATTGACGATCGGCACCGTTGAACATGATCTAGACCATTTAAACTATCTAGAAATCAAATTTCATGCTTTTTTGATATCATTAACCGAACGATCAAAGGGTTACAAAATCTGTAATTGTAATGGCCGATATGGTGTGTTTGCTCGTTTAACGGTATAGAAAAATCCAAATCAACTAAATTTTTGTTAGAAAATTCTTTGAACTATTTAAAATAAGATCTGTACTCTTGATCTTGATTACAAGACTTCTATCATCACTTTTTATAGGATATTCATTTTCAGCCATTCATTTTCTGTTCACTTGATGGATAAGAGAACAATATCGAAAAAGCGTGAAATTTGATTTCCATATAGTTTGAATGGTCTAGATCATGTTCAATGGTGCCGATCGTCGATTTGAAAACTCCAGCATCGAAAACAAATCGGTAGTAAACCGCTCGGTTTACTACCGATAGTATTCTAGCAAAACTCTATATATATATATAGAATGAGGCTACTACACTATATCTATAGTACCGGAGCTCCGGTACTATAGTCTCGTTTTCGATCTTAGGGTGTTCAAGTCAACGATCCACACCGTTAAATATGATCTAAGGTAATATGAAGTTCTAGAAATAAAATTTTAGCTTTTTTTGACATTGTTTACTCAGTAAGTAAATCATGTAAAAATGAACGGTGAAAATTGAACAATCATTAAAATTTGACTATAGGACTTTTGAATTCAAGATCAAGAATGCTGACCATGATCTAGATAGTTTAAAGTATTTTCTATCAAACTTCGAATAAATTTAGATTCTTTTACACCGTTAAACTACAAACTCGCCATAGTAGCCATTGAAACTTGATAATACGGTTTGATCATAAAGTAAACTATATCGAAAAAATATAAAATTTTATTCCTAAAAGCTTCAAATACCCTAGATCAGTTTTAACGGTGTGGATCGTTGATTTGAACATTCTAAGGTTGAAAACAAGATTATAATACTGGTGCCCTGGTACTATATATAGTATAGGAGCCTAGCTATATATATGTATAAAATGGGAGTCACCATTTGATCCGAATCTCAATCATTTACTATATACTAAAGTAGAACCCTTTGTGTAAAACTGACACGTGTTTTTCTATATGCTTGCCACGTGTCATTAAATATTTTGTCAATTACATATTTTGTTCATTTTTTTAAAGGTTACCATTTATGTTATTTTATTTTATTCAATTTATTGTATACTAAAGGTTACTATTTTTTAAATATTATTCTAAAGGTTACCATTCATGTCATTTTATTCTATTCAATTTATTGTATACTAAAGGTTACCATTTTTCAAATATTTTCTTTATTCTGAAGGTTATTATTTTATTCTATTCAATTTGTTATATACTAAAGGTTACCATTTTTTAAATATTATTCTATATTCTGAAGGTTACCATTCATGTCATTTTATTCCATTCAATTTGTTATTCAATAAAATCAAATTAAATGACGTGAATGGAAGACTTTATTATATTATAATTTACCAAATTATATCTTTTATTTTATGGTTCCAAATTTTATTCATTTTTCAGATAAAGCTAATTATTACTATAAATATTGTATGCCACTTTCCTATTATCACTCTTTTTATAATTTTCACTTCGTTCCCTAATATCACTCCTATAATTTTTACTTCGTTTTAAATTATTCAGCGCATTTCAGTTAAGTATCTATTGAGCAATTTTTCTTAATTTTTAGATGTTGATAAATTATAATATAACATATTATTTTCCTATATGCTTGCCACGTGTCATTAAATATTTTGCCAATTACATATTTTGCCCATTTTTCTAAAGGTTATCATTTATGTTATTTTATTCTATTCAATTTATTGTATACTAAAGGATACCATTTTTCAAATATTATTCTAAAGGTTACCATTCATGTCATTTTATTCTATTCAAATTATTGTATACTAAAGGTTACCATTTTTCAAATATTTTCTATATTCTGAAGGTTACCATTCATGTCATTTTATTCTATTCAATTTGTTATATTCTAAAGGTTACCATTTTTTAAATATTATTCTATATTCTGAAGGTTACCATTCATGTCATTTTATTCCATTCAATTTGTTATTCAATAAAATCAAATTAAATGACGTGAATGGAAGACTTTATTATATTATAATTTATCAAATTATATCTTTTATTTTATGGTTCCAAATTTTATTCATTTTTCAGATAAAGCTAATTATTACTATAAATATTGTATGCCACTTTCCTATTATCACTTTTTCTATAATTTTCACTTCGTTCCCTACTATCACTCCTATAATTTTCACTTCGTTTTAACATTATTCAGCGCATTTCAGTTAAGTATCTATTGAACAATTTTTCTTAATTTTTAGATGTTGATAAATTATAATATAACATATTGTTTTTATTTTATTACTTAAATACGAAGCAAGTACTAACTTTTTTTTCTTGATGTCTTATTGTTCTCAAGATATGACACCTAGGTTTGATTCTATAAGTGATATCACTCCTCTTGGAGATAAATGGAAGATCAAAGTCTGAGTGATTTGTCTGTATACTATGCCTGAATTTCAACGTCCAGAGGTGGTGAATAGTTTAGAGTTGGTTCTTTCTTATCAAAATGTAAGATATCATGACTGTCATTTTCAAATTATATGTAACATGAGTTCCTGCATGCATGTAAACTTGCTGTGCTATGATATTTGGTGAAATCCAATATTTTATATTTTTAATATATTTAGATTTTTTTCTGAAAAATTCTACTAATATTAAGATATTTTTCATTTAACTTATCTAACAAATTATCTACATTGTTATTGAAGCAGGTACTTTCCATCTTCATGCAACAAAGCTTGCAAGTTGGATGCTTTTAGTAAATTTGGTCATCCCAGAGAAGAGAAACTTTAGCTCTAAATTATCTTTTAGGTTTTATTAGTCTTTGGCTACACCGAGTGAAATATCCAAAAGTGGTGACATTTAGCGGGATATAAGTGTATAAACTTCTAAGATTTGAGTCTTTTTCTATAATTGTATTCTTTGTTGTCAATTGTGAATTTTAGTTACTTACACTGACTTGAAGATAATTAATTTTTAGTATTTATGTATGAATATTCTAGAATTGAAACTTGCATATTGCAAATGTGAACTTCAGTTGATTAAATGTGCATGGTTGAATTTTGCTCTTATTTGGTCCATAATTTTATTTATCCAGCTTTTATAATTCAGTATGTACCATAATTAATATTAATTATATATTTATTTATTTGTTAAAAAATATAATATTAGTTTGAATAATATTTTTTTATCATTACATAATAACTTTTGTTACCTTATATTATTACATTAGCCGTGCATCGCACGGGTCAAATACTAGTTTTGTTTCTATGATAGCTCCATTTTTGGAGATAAAAGAATAGATTGAAAACATCCTGCTCTTTTGCACATCGTGACAGAAAAAGAATCACAAGGAAGAATCGCCGTCAGTAATCCATCTTTAAAAATAAAAAATTATGACAAAAAATATTAATATAATTTAACATGCGGTATCGGAACCAGATCTTTTACTGTCATTTTTGTTTCTTTTGAATTTCGTTTGATTCTCCTTTTATTTAAAATAAAAAAAATCGTCAACTGAATTGCATTAGGGGCGGCGTCAAAGCGTTTCGCGGAAAAGCGCCGCCGCCCCGGCGGCACTAGGTGGTCCCCGCAAGGGACGCGTCCAGGCAAGGCAACCCCGTGGGGGGCCGCGGCCAAAGAGAAGGAAAGCAAAGGAAAAACGTTACGGCCACACACAAACAAAATAAAATAAAATAAAATAATCTTTTTTATTATTTATTTATTTTTTATATATATATTTTTTAATAAAAGAGAGAGAAAAAACTATGTTCATTTTCTGTTTTATTAAACTTTTCATAATATAATTTAATGTTTATGAAGTCTATATAAAAAAATTATGAATGGCGTTTAGTTTTGTTATATATATATAGTTTTTTTGTACTGCTCATTTGCTTAAAATAGTATGTTTAGTTTAATATTTTACAATTTGTATTACTTTTCTAAATATACATAGGGTGATCATGAAAACTTAAAATAGTATATATAGATTTTATGTAATTTATATTGAGTCATATAAGATTATTATGAAATTTTTCAGGACTCTTATTCTTTTTCCACTACATTTAGAAATAACATAAGATTTTGGATTACTCAATGTCATATAAAAATTTGTGAGATCCACTATATTTAGGAATAGCCACAGCATCCCAGACATGGTGTATGATTATTTATGGTATTTTTATAAAATTATATTGAACTAAGGTTAACTCAAAAATTCATACTGATTTCTAATTTAATCTTAATAGTCATTTAATGTCATACAATGTTATTTGTGTTTTCATTATGTTTAGGAGTAGACAGCATCCTACAGATAGTGAAGAACGCATAAGGATTTCTGACATTGAATTAAAGTTTAATATGTGTGGCGCTTTTAGCCACAAATAAATTTTATACATGTGGCGCATCTAGCCACAGGAAGGTAGAATTTATCTTATTTAAATATTATTCTCTCATAGTATGTGCGATAAAGTTCTATGTTTCCTTTATTGTTGTAACTTCTTGCTCTACTGCTTTTCTTCGTGATGCTTCTCATATCCCTATACTTAGTAGCAACAATTATTCTGATTGGAAAGAGAAAAATTATTTTTACTTTGAGTTATATGGATCTTGACCTGGTTTTGTGCGTTGAACAGCTATCTAAGATAGTGGGGTCAATGACTTCATAGCAGGAATCCGCGCAAGATAAATAGGAGCAACTTAACAGCTTAAGCTTGATGCTTATAAAGTCTAGAGTGTCAACAAGTATAAAGGGATCAATTCCGAAATGTGATTAAATCAAGCCTTACGTAGAGGCTATTAAGAAGCAGTTTGTCAGCTCCAATAAAATTTTGATGAGCATACTGATGAAACGACTTTCGGGCATCAAGTATAATCGAACCAAGGGTGTGCGCAAGCATATCATGGAGATGTGTAACATAGCGACGACTCAACTAAAGACATTAAAAATTGAAATCTCCGATGCCTTCTTAGTCTATCTGATTCTAAACTCATTAATGTTTGAGTTGGACCCCTTTATGATCTCCTATAATATGTATAAAAATGAGCGGTCGATAAATGAATTATTGACTATATCTATTTAAGAACATAAGAGATTTAAGTAGAAGACGCCGAAAATTATGATAGAATATATCAATTTGGTGACTCAACGTAGAAGGAAAAAGAGTATGAGTGCCTCCAATTACAAGAAGTCACCACAATTGCCAATAAAGATTCTGGCAAGAAAGATCAATGCTACTTTTGTAAGAAAAAAAAAGAACATAAAAAGAGACTGTTTGAAGTATAAAATTTGGCTCGAGAAGAAAGTCATTAAACTATCTATATTTGTTATGAATCACATTTAACTAATATTTCTCAAAACACATAGTGCGCGTTTGGTTCGCATTATGAAAGATTACTAGGAATAAAAAGATACCCAAGAATTTTATTCCTATCCATCTTATTACTAAGAATGTGATATTCCGATGTTTGGTTCGCACGATCATATTATTAAGTCATATTATTTATGATTACGAAAAATATATAATTAATGCATTTGTTTTCTTAATTAATTTTAAATATTATAAAAAATTGTAACATCTTTTTTAAAGAGAGAGAGAGAGAGAGAAAATAGGTTAGAGAGAGAGAGAATAATTAAAGAAATAGAGAGAGATAGAGTCGAGGTTAGATGGAGCGAGAGAGTTGATTAAGATTTTAGAAAAAGAAAGGGAGAGAGAAAGCCTAGCTTAGAGAGAGAGAAAAAAAATTAAAGTTTAGAGAGAGAAAGATAAGTTTAGAGAGAGATATGAGTTTAGAGAGTAAAAAAATTAATATCAACTAGCCGGCGGATGAAAAGAGAGAAAAAGATTAGACATATTATGATTATCCCATATATTAATATGAGGATACCCACCCTCCCTCAAGGGAATGAGATTAGTACTTTGGGGGGAATCTCATTCCCAAGTGAACCCAACATTACCAACTAGATTACTTAGTGCGTTTAGCCAAACACCGTCATATTTTTTTATTCCTATTAGATTACTAGGAATCTTAAAAAGATAGCGCGAACCAAACGCACCCATAGTGTATTAACTCTAACATTACTGTGCATGTCTTAAATACCATTCAGAGCTTTCACAACCTAAACACGCTGATTAAATAAGAAAATAAATAAGTTGAAGTTGTAGGAAACTTTGTTTTAAAACTTAGCTCTAATTTTGTACTTGAACTTGAGCGTACATTTATATTCCTATATTTTCTAGAAATTTAGTTTCTATTTTTAAACTGAGAAATAAAGATTTTAAGTTTTATTTGGTGATAAATTTTTTACTATCTTCTCTGTTAATATTATTGTTGTCAGGTTGTTAGAATTTTTTGAATTATTAAAATTGTATTTTAAAATTTTTATATAGAACAGTGAATTATTTACTGTTGTCTTTCATAATGAAAAGACGACAAATGATCCATCATCTTTCAAACTTTATTAAAGATAGTAATGTTGTAAATTTTATTCAAAACGAGATTCATCGTTTTCTAATTATTTTTTTATTCCGTTGCTGAGTTGAATAAAATAAAATTATTTAGTCAAATAAAATTTTAATAAAATTAATTGATAAATTATAATTAATTATTTTTTAAAAAAAAAGTTTCCCTTGCGTCGGAAACGAGGAAGTCTACAGTGTCCCGCTTACACCACGTCATCAATAACAAGCCAATCACATCTCTTCTTTTAAAAAAAAAGTACAATAAAAATATTTTTTTATAATTATGATGAGACATATATACCTAAAAGAAAATATTTGATTGATTTGAGACACCACGTCAGCATATGCACCCGTTGCATTTTAGAATTTTTCGTCGGAAACAGAGGCGAAAATAAACGAGACAAGCATCTTTGTTTACGTCTGGAAAATGTGTAGGATATAAAAATAAAAATAAAAAAATTCCGTAGAGGGCAGTCAGTCAGCGTGGGATAACTCGGAAAGCGTTTCGTACGGGCAGGAAACCGCCACGTCAGGGCACGCATCCCTAGATTGACGGTAGGTTCAGTTTCATTCGTGGGGATGTCAACGGGTCGGGTTTGGTCGGATTTTCAAAAACCCGAATCCGAACCCGACAATCAAATTGAAATTCGAATTCGGACCGAACCCGACGGGTTTTAAAAATCCATACCCATACCCGACCCGACCAAAAATTCGAAATCCGAATCCGAACCCGAACCCGAAAATCCAAACCCGAAATAATGATTTTTCTTTACCATATTTTAAAATATATTGTAGTAAAATCAAAACTTTTCAAAACACAATCAAATATAAGTAAATAAATAATATATATTATTTGACCGTTGGATGAAGATCCAATGGCTAAAATATTATTAGACATTTTATATATTATATAAGTAAATTAAATAATATATATATATATAATTTATTCGGGTTTGGGTTCGGATTGGTTACATACAAAATTCATACCCGTACTTATATTCGTCAGATTTTTATTTTCTATGCCCATACCCGAATCCATATCCATTTAGTTCGGATAAATCCGTCCCGTTCGGGTTCGGGTTCGGATAATATTTCGGGTATCCATACCCATTGACATCCCTGTTCATTCATCCTTCTTTGGCTAAATTACACTTTTGTTCTGAAATTATAATCTATTTACATTTTGGTCTCTAAACTCTAATTTATTTATTATAAAATTTTACTTAATTTTTTAAATTATTATAATTAAATTTTGCGACTTAATTTTGTTTACTCAATGTTAAGCTCTTATATTGATGTAAAAATAACATAACAGTATTGTAATTGATGACGCGATAATAATTAAAATATCATACTATTATCACATCAAGGGCATATTAATATTTAGTTAGCTAAATTAGATTATGAAACTTAATTATAAAATATATATTTTAGAAATTTTGAATCTGAAATCAGAAATTATAGTAAATAAATTAAAATTTAAGGACCACATTGCCATGGATCTCATAGTTTAAGGACCAAAAGCGTAATTTAGACATTCAGTTCTTTCCCATTCTACGCAATGGACACGTGTCGGTCGATGCACCGTACTCCCATTTGCCACTTACTTTGATTTGTCTGAAATTTTCTTTTAAAATTAACCCCTAAAATTATTATATTTTGATAAATAATTTTTAAAAAAATTTATTTGACAAAATAATCTTATTTTGTCCAACACAGTGCCAGATTGGAACAATAATCGGAAGATAGTGAACTGTTCATCATTTTTATTAAAAATTAAGGGGCTATTTGGTTCCTAGAAAAAGTTTTACAAAAAAGATTTTTAATGAAAAATCTTTTTCCCAGCTTTTCGGTCTTTTGATTCAAAATAAAACTACTTTAAAAAAAATAGATTTTATGAAAAATTAGTGTTTTATTTAAAAAAAAATCAAAATACTAGTTTTTCATAAAATAAGAAAACTATTCAAAAGAACTGTTTTTTTATAAACGAACCGAATGAAAAACTAGAAAAGAATTTTTCCTGAAATTTTTTTATAATTTTTCGCAAGAAAATGATTAACGATTCACCGTTTCTTTTTATTAATTCTATATATATAATTCTAACGATCACTAAAAAAAAATCTCAACAAATCAAATACAATTTCAACAACATAAAAAAAATCCTAACAGCCCACACATGTAATTCTAACAATCAAATAAAAATTTTAATAATTTACATACAGAAAATAAAAATCCACAAATAATGATAAGAACCTGAAAATAATGAATGATTAGTTGAATAAAATAGAATTAATTTGCCACTTAAAATTTTGATGGAATTATTTAACAAATTATAAATTTTTAAAAAGTCATTGTGAAAAAAACATGTTTGTCTCGACACCTTTATGTAATGAAAAACGGTACCTACACAACTCAATATGAGAAGTACATCTTATTATACCCTCGATCTGAGAGTTTACAAAACTCTTTTGAATTTTTAATTTACCAATACAAAATTCGATAAGACAAATAAGAAAATATGAGCTATAAAGAGGTTACAGTGTAAAATTTACACCGTTATTATCGATGTACAGATAGTATTGCTTGAAATGGAATATGTGTGAAAGCTAGAATACTTTTCAGAAATAAACAAAGATGTTTACATCCATATAATTTTCGGCTAAGAGACGTTTCAAATCGACAATTGAGATTGTTAAATATGATTTATATAGTTTTCTTATTTATTTATAAATATGGAATGTTAACTTTGATGTTTTAGTATATTTTTAATTTAATCAAATATTTTAAATATATTTACAATTTTATACAATATTAGTTAAATAATATTTGTTGCTATATATTTTTAGTAATTTGATGTGGCATATTTAATAATTTGGTAATAAATAAAAACTAAACTTAGTAATTGAATAAAATTCAAAATAACTTGAATTAAAATTAAATTAAATTTAATAAAAATTTTAAATAAAAATTAATTTAGTAGAGTAATTGTTAGATAGTTTTGTCTCCAATGTTTTAAAAATGAAGCCTAATCGGCTGGTCGAATTGGGCAGACCGTCATGATGTCCCTAGACCGATTCTGTTCGGCCTATAAAACAAATAAATTTAAAAGCCGCGTTGATCCGTTTTCGACCGATGTTTCAACCGACAAACTAGTAAACTAGCCCGATTTTAATTAGACCAGCCTGAACTATCACTTACTATAGATTATCGATAGGATGATTTAATCTGTTCGGTTTAAATTTGTTTTAAAAAAAATTATAAAATATATTTGTTTATTTTCTTTCTCTTATTATGTAATTAACACTATTATATTAAATTTTAGATATCCGGATCCGTATTCGGCTTTTTTTTGAATATGTGGGCAATTTGGATATCTAGACAACTTTTCACTTTTTAATATCTTTTAACCCTTTTTTAGTCTTGTCCCACAAGATAAAAGTTTACTCTACAAACATAATTGATAAAAAATAATATTTACGAAAATAATATTTTTACTCCTTTTTAACTAGGTAACAAACTTTTCTTATTAAATTAAAGGATAAATTACATGTTTAGTCCTCAAACGATGAGGCAGGCGGCACTAGGGGTGGCAATCCAGCTCGCTGTTCGCGAGCCAGCTCGTGTTCGGCTCGAAATGAGCTCGAGATCGAATCGCTCGTTTAGTAAACGAGCCGAACACGAGCTGAAATTTTCAGCTCGTTTAATAAACGAGCTGAAATTTTCAGCTCGTTTAATAAACGAGCCAAACACGAGTTGGGATCAGCTCGCTCGTGTTCGACTCGATAACAGCTCGAATATATTATATATATATATATATATATATAAATAAATAATTATATATTATATAATATAAATTTTTATTATTTAATTTTTCGCCCAACCTAAATATAAAGCTCAACTCAATTATAAAATGGTTCATTTATATTTAAAATTTCAGCCATTAGATCAAAAATCTTATAAATATATTTTTTCTATATATTCTTTCTAATTTTTTTAAAATCTTATTCATGAGCCAGCTCGTATTCGGCTCGTGTTTGGCTCGTTAATAGACGAGCCCGAACACGAGCCGAATTTTTCGACTCGATACTTAAACGAGCCAGTTCAAACACGAGCCGACTCCAGCTCGCTCGTGTTCCGCTCGTTGACACCCTAGGCGGCACTCTTGTCCTCAAACTTTTTTTCTTTTATAATTTTTAGCTCGAACTTTCGGAATTATACTATTACCTAATTTAGTTAACTAAATATTGACTTATTCCTAATATGAAAATGATGTAGCAGTGATATGATTGGTAATATTGCAATAATTAAGATGCCACATTAATTTTATATAAGTGATACATCAATATTTAGTCAACTGAATTGAGTCATTGAACTACATTATAATAATTTTAAAAATTTAAGTAAAAAATTACAGGGAATTAAAGTTTGAGGACCAAAGTATGGGACGCGTCATGGTTTGAGGACCAACTTGCAATTTACCGAAATTCAAAGCTTTGCACGCATTTTGACCGGCCGAGCCGGTGCAAGTGGGTTGGTACCGGCAGTTCCCGGGCTTGAAAGTTGAAATCCGAGCGCGGATTTTCAAGAAAACCGGCTCTCCACCAACTTCTCTCTTGACCGAATATCTTTTTATTTTTTAGTAGATAAATAAATAAATAAAATCTTTTTACAATAGAGTACAATGATTTAAACAGTGAAAATTAAATAATCAACTAACAATAGTTAATTTAAAAAAACATAAATTTATATAAAATAAAAACGTACAGAACTTACCGAAATTTTTAGTTTTTCTAATTTGGCTATTCAAATTGACTATTCAATTTATTTTGATTTTAGTCAGTTTTCGATGACTTTAAAATTTAAGTTAGTTACTAACTTCAAAATTAAAGATAAAACGATGCGTTTAAATTTTAAAGTAAAAAAATATCTTTAACTAACTCAAATTAAATAAGTTAAAAACTTAAATAGTAAAAATAAAATTTTAAAATACTGGATGTAGCTAAACTCAAAGTGGGTCCACAGTTCATATAAATTTTATGCCTTTTTATCATTTATATAATTTAGTGGGATATATTATTATTTAATAAGTATAATTTTATGCAAATAAGTTATAAAATCATCCTGTAAATGAAATACCAAAGTGACAGCATGTGAAACAGAGAGAATCTATCTATCTGATCTTTATTGTTATGTTGTATTATATAATATATAATATAATAATATAATATAAATATAAATATATACATAAATAAATATATTATATTATTCAGTTTTATTATTGTTATTTTATAATTATAATTATAATAACCAATCCATCACCACCTCCAACCTCTCCTATTAAAAGGCCATATTCTCTCCTCTATCATTACCATCACTCTCTCTATAGTTCTCTCTCCTAGATCTCATTCTCTTTCTCTCTCTACCACCATGGCTCTCCTCACAGATCTCCTCAACCTCAACCTCTCTGATCAAACTGATAAGATCATTGCTGAGTACATATGGTTAGCTCTCTCTCTCTCTCTCTCTCTCTCTCTGAACTAAATACTTTTCTTCATCTTTAATCCTCTGTTTTTTTTTTTGTGTGAAATTTTTTCTCTGTTTTGGTGGTCTTATTCTCTCTCTCTCTCTCTCTCTCTCTCTCTCTCTCTCTCTCTCTCTCTCTCTCTCTCTCTCTGTGTGTGTTTGCTATGGAACTTTAACACTTTTCTTCATGATTAATCCTCTGTTTTTTTTATAAAAAAAAAAGTTCTCTGTTTTGGTGGTCTTATTTTTGATTTTATTTGTTGGGTTTTATGTGTTGTAGAGTTTTAGCAAATGGGTATGTGGTATCTTACTTGGTTCTCCATCTTCTTCATGTTTGATCCTTATAAATATATATTTCTCTGTGTTGGTGGTGTTATTATTGATTTTTATTGGTGGGTTTTGTTTTTTTGTAGATTTTTAGCAAATGGGTATGTATGTGTATCTAACTTGGTTCTCCACCTCTTCTATGCTTTTCTCTTATACAAGATGTTCTTTTTTTTCTCTTCTATGCTTTGCTTTTGTTGGTTCACACACTGTTTCTTTTTCTTTCTTTTTTTTTTTCTTTCTTTCTTTTGGGGTGCTCAATATGTTCTTGTATTATTGGGTTTTTCCCATTTTTCCAGTTTCTTTTTGTGAGTTGGTTTGGTTTTATTGTTGTTTGTGGTATCTGTGCCTTTTTAGTTGCATTAAATTGCTCCCCTTTTTCATTGTAGTGTTCTCCAGTTTTTCTTTTGTTTTGTTTTAACCTCTTATGTTCTAAGGTTCCAAGATTATAGATTCATCACTGGGATGTGTTGTTAGATTAAGATGCTTACTCCCTCTCAATGAAAATTTCTTTAGATTATTCCTATGTGATCCCTTTTCAATTTATTTATTTTTTTTGTTAATTTTGATTCCTAAAGTTCCTTTTAGTGTTCTACTACTGCTCTTTCACTTTTTATTTTTTATTTTTTCCTTTTGAGGTTCCCTTTATCTTAAAAAGGGATTAACCTCTTAATTTCCTTTTTTATTGTGTCTCTTTTACTCTCTCTCTTTACTATAGTATTGTATTAAGCTCACAATTAAAAACAAAAAAAAACAAAAAACAAAAAACATAATAGGATTATCTCATAATACTTTATATAGGATTGGAGGATCTGGCATGGACATCAGGAGCAAAGCAAGGGTACATACTTTGATTTGTGTTCTCATTGATAATTAAAATCTCATAATTCGATACATTTAATCACAATTCTTTGTTATCAGACACTTCCGGGACCTGTTACCGATCCGAGCAAGCTCCCGAAGTGGAACTACGACGGCTCGAGCACGGGCCAAGCTCCCGGAGAGGATAGTGAAGTGATCCTATAGTATGTGTTCTTCTCTTAATTGCTTATATATATATATATATATATATATATATATATATATATATATATATATATATTTACTACAATTGATTGATTCATTGAGTTTTGTATCATTCATTTTTGCTATGTGAAGTCCCCAAGCCATTTTTAAGGATCCATTCAGGAAGGGGAACAACATTCTTGTGAGTACTCTTCTTCTTTTCTCTTCTATTCAAGTTTATTTATATCCGCATTGTTTCGAGTTACGAATTTAGTTTCTTTTGTTTTTGTTTCTTCATATAGGTGATGTGTGATTGTTACACACCGGCGGGCGACCCGATCCCGACGAACAAGAGATGCAATGCAGCTAAGATATTCAGCAACCCTGATGTAGCTGCTGAAGTACCTTGGTATTGCTTCTTTAAATGATTTATATGCCTTTAAAACATAACTTTTTCTTATTGATAATTTTCGGTAAATTTTACATTTCCTTTTATTAACTGGTTTAATCTGAAACAGGTATGGGATTGAGCAGGAGTACACTCTCCTTCAGAAAGATGTTAAGTGGCCTCTTGGATGGCCTCTTGGTGGGTTCCCTGGTCCTCAGGTATACATAAATATATATATATATATTTACACCACTTTTTGATCTTATTAATGCACTTCCATTGTTTTCCTTTTTTGTTCTTGTACATGCAAACTTTGAGTAGTAGTTATAATTTGTGTTAATACGCATAATATTATTCTGAAATATCCTAACGAAAACTTGATGTTTATTGCATTGTATGAATTGAAATAGTAATCACTCTATAGAATCTGATGAGGAGAGTGTTTCTTCGGCCTATTTGTTCTTATTCGCTTGCTCTAAAAATGTATGGATATGTAAAAATAGGGTCCTTATTACTGTTCCGCTGGTGCGGACAAATCTTTCGGGCGAGACATCGTAGATTCGCACTACAAGGCCTGTCTGTATGCCGGGATCAACATCAGCGGCATCAACGGAGAAGTCATGCCAGGACAGGTAAGAACTTAAGTTATGTTTCTCGGTTATTCTCCTCTCTCTGAGAAAATTAAATAGATAAATGTAATGTAAAAAGACTTGCTGATTAATTTTTTCTTTGTTTCTTCGTATAGTGGGAATTCCAAGTTGGCCCTGCTGTCGGAATCTCTGCCGGCGATGAACTGTGGGTTGCTCGTTACATCCTCGAGGTAAGCTACTTTATATGTGTGTATATATGTATTTTGCTTATATTTTAGAGTTGGTTTCTTACTGAAAATGTCATGTTTGCTACTCTCAGAGGATCACCGAAATCGCTGGGGTAGTGCTTTCCTTCGACCCGAAGCCAATTGAGGTTAATTTTTCTTTCTTTGTTCTCCGCATCTTATTTTAAACATAGCATATCTTTATATTTGATTGCTTTAAAGTTGCTATTCGGTTTCTTATGCTGATAGGGAGATTGGAATGGAGCTGGTGCTCACACAAATTACAGGTGTGATTGTCGAAACTAGGTGTTATATGGGACATTTAAACTTTGCAAGTACTACTGTTCGCTAATTTACTTTGTTTCTGCAATTTTAGCACCAAGTCTATGAGAGATGACGGAGGATACGAAGTGATTAAGAAGGCGATCGAGAAGCTCGGCCTGAGGCACAAGGAGCACATTGCTGCTTATGGTGAAGGGAACGAGCGTCGCCTCACCGGGCGTCATGAGACTGCCGACATTAACACCTTCCTTTGGGTATGCGCGCTTTCCCTCCGAAACTCTCTCTCCGTGCATTTGTTTGGTCACTCAGAGCTTCTGCTGAAGTGCTGTTTGAATAGAACTTTTCGAAGGCGCATCATTGTAATAGCTTTAGATAGAAGTTTCAAATTAGAGCTTTTGCTTTCCAACCCCAGAAGTTCAGTTTTCTTGACACTGCAAAAGTTCCTTCTTCTCATAGAGTTGTTCTAGAAGCCAGGGCGAAGAAGCCCTTAGTCCTACTATAATCTCTTTTTGATAACCTCGTAACCTCCCTCTCCCGTTTTCTCAGGGCGTTGCGAACCGTGGTGCATCCATTAGGGTCGGCCGAGACACCGAAAAGGCCGGAAAAGGTTCAAAATCGTCAAATTGATTCTTTCTTGTTTTACGATATTTGGCTTTACTTCTTGGGCTTACGTGGTTCGTTTCGATGTTTTCATTAGGTTATTTCGAAGACCGAAGGCCTGCTTCGAATATGGATCCCTATGTGGTCACTTCCATGATTGCTGAGACCACCATCCTCTGGAAACCAACTTAAATTGCAGGAGATTGGAAAACAACTTCTTTTACTATTCTTCTGTGGATTTTTCGATGAATCCATCTCAATGCGCACTATGTTGGCAAATCGCTCGTCTTAGTTGTCTTCGAATCGGGCATTGTTATAGTAGTTGTTTTCACGTGTCGTTGTCGTGAAATTTGAAAGAGTCGAAAGGCAGATACTTGCAGTTCTTTCTCTTGCCTTTTATTCTACTTGTATTCTGAATAATGGCCGCAATAAACATATCTTTCTCTCTCTTTTTATTATTATAAGCAGTGGACTAAATTTGTTCTTGGTTTTAGTTAGATTCTTAGTTTTTTACTAAATTTTTGGCAATCAACTAATCTTATATTATGATCATTTCTTTCATATAGGAGAAATGTTTCTGACATCTTTACAGCAACAGGGAAACTGAGGGAAAATAGATCAGTGCTGTAAATAATATGTTATAATCTTTCAGATGACAGTTTTATCTTTCAGATGACAGTTTTGCAAGTAACTGCAGAAATAAATGTTCAGTAATTATGAGATCATTACAGGATAAATCAAAGAGTGTTACTCATCACTATTTATAAACCAAGGCTGTGGATTAGTGGGTTGGCACAAGATGCTTTATCCATATTTTTGTTGTTATTCCCTAATCAAGGTTAGATAAGCATTACTCCTTATCCAAACCCAAATCGAAATTATAATGACAGTACAGTACTTATTCCCAACCTTATTTTCCAAAAATGCATCTATTTCTTCTGTCAGCCTGTATAATATGATTTACTTGATCTGTACCAAGCGCACGAGCAGGAGTGCTAAAATTATCTTTGATGTTTTGGGTAATAGAAATAAGGGGCCGTTTGGTTGAAGATCTATGATATTTTCAGAATGTTGTATATTTTATATTTTGAATGACAAGTTTGTTCCTAATCTGAGAAGACACTTGGTTTGGAAAGTTGTTAAGAAATAATATATTCTTATTAATGTAGGAATCTACAATAATTTTTACTAATTTACTAATATTTTTTATAACTATGAAATTTGAGTTGAAAATTAATAAATTTTTTTCAATTAAAAGCATAAAAAATTATTAGAATATTATAAAAGGTGAATCAAAAGTAATGGTTGTTGGAAATGGTAGCTAAAATCTATGCTTCTGACACCTCTTCCAATAACTCTGCTGAGATCATGAACACCCAATAGACAAAGCTGCTTTATTGCCACTTTACCAAGTGGAAGAATAAGATAGGGCCTATACAATAATATAATAATAATATCTATTTTTTTTTGTCAAATATAATAATAATATCTATGAATCCATTACTTTTTGTGCAGTAAAGGACAAGCCTTTGCTTGTTTTACTTGTCATTAGTGAGGGGTGTGTGTGTGGCACTTAAGGCATAAAAGGACAGGGTCCAGATTGTTGGATTTTATCCAATGATAAATTTTGATGATAACAAATAAATTTTGAATTTAATTTGTTACTTAGTAATTTCAGGTTTTAGTTGGATTTAAAGTGACTCAAGTCGAACCGAAATTGATCAAAGGTAACCATTCAATCAAATCGTTCAAATTGGCTCGGACAAGATCAATTTGTACCAAATTGGATGCAAATGCCACAACAATTATTCGGAGGACTTCTTTGCAATTTATCGGACTTGAGCCGGTCAACTTAGTCAAGTTGACCAATTCATCTTTGGTTGGATTTGAGCTTAACATCAAATTAGTCATTATTTTTAATATGGTATGAAAGGGATTTGATATATGGTATAAATTCAAAAAATGATTTATTATGACATGAATTTAAATAATATAAAATATGATATAAATGAGTTTTACAAGTATGGTATTAATTCAAAGGCTTTTTACAAATGTGGAATGAATTCAAAAGATTTTCTATTTGTAGTATTAATTTAAAAGGATTTTACAAATCTAGTATAATTTCAAATGAGCTTTTCAAATGTAGTAATATTTCAAATGTGCTTGCAAATGTGGTATGAATTCAAAATTATTTTGGAATTAATTCAAATGCATTTGCAAATATAGTTAAAATCCAAATTAAAATCAAATTATTTTAATCATGCCTTTGTTCCATTTTTGAAATGATGGCTAGTGTATTTAAAGGAGGGCTTGGATGTTGTTTGAGATACAACTTGAGAAAATTTCTCTAAGTCCTAAGTGTTCTTTTATATTTGAGCTTTGTTGAGAGAATTGTAAGAGAAGTGCTGTAAAGTGTGATTGTAAGCGGCTTTGGTCTTGCCCTGTTGAAAAGGCCAAGTGATAGTGGTTAAATCGGTACCTCAAGGAGAAGAAGGACCGGACTGGAGTAGGCAGAAGGCCGAACCAGGATAAATCATCTGTGTTATCTGAGTTTGCTTCTTGTTTCTTTTCTTTCTTTTATTTGGTTGTGCAACTTTTATCTTGATTTGATTTTACTTGAGTTTTTAGTTCTCAACTAATTCACCCCCCCTCTTAGTTGTCATTTGATCCTTCACAGATAAGCCCTAATTGATAACTTATGGCAATGAAATTTTCTATGTTCTTAATTACAAATGTTCAAAAAAAAAATTATTAGTGTATATTGTTGGATGTGACCTACGTGATTTATTTAAGGCGATTCATAAAGATACAGTCGATCTATAAAGATACGGTAGATCTTACGGTTAGGATGTATCTGGACACGTTCTTGATGAACGGACGTAATTTAACATCCTTACATTGAGTTGTGTATAAATATAATATACGGGAGTCCCGGTCTAACCCTAATCCTAATTTCTGTGACGGCTCCATCTCCGGAGATAAGAGAATTAGACTCGAAACGTCCAGCTCTCTTACAGATCGCGAACGAGAACAATCCGGATATTGAAATCGAAATCATGACAGAAGGTACGATCTTAATTTTTTATAAAGTTTAACATATATTCCTTTATTCTTGTCTACAAGCCCCTATATCTCATTATCCCTAAATCTATACTATCCCGTAACTTCATAAGCTTGAGATTCGAGTAGTAATTTTAAAGTAAATGCCTACTTAAGAAAGCAAATTTGTAATCTTTAAGCGGCCACTCGGATAACAACATTGGACTGAGTAGTGGTTGTTAAAAGATTGTATTGAATAGTAAAAACAGCAGTGTGCATGACAATTGTTTAGTCACTCAAAGTTAAAATTAAGTTAAGTTTACTTGCTTGAATGAGCTGTTTGGCATCCACTAACTGCAAGCTTCTCAGTGTAACTTTGGGTGTCTTCTTAACACCCAGTTTTAGAATCAAATTCCGCGATGGCCAAGGACAAGTCAAATCCTATTTTATTCTTATTTTTATTTTTTACTTTAGTTATTTTTGGCCAATTTGAATAAAAAATCTACCGATTTTGAAATTTTGCAAAAGCAAAAGTAGACCGCTATTTTAGATTTTGCAGATTCGGCCCGGATTTTCAAAAAACTGACTAAAATATCTTTATTCCCTTTTCTCTCTCATTTTTTTTTCTCTCGTTTTTTTTTTTTTTTTTTTTTTTTCTCTCTGACCATCCTCCACCGCCTCCGCGGCCCTTCGCGATGGTAATGAGGGCGGCGTCGCGTCCTCTTCCTCCGCCTTCGCCGGTGCAGGCACCGACGCCGGCGTCGGAGGAGGAGGACTCAGAGCGAGCGCGGTTGAGAGCGGAGCGGATGGAGGCGATGAGGTCGTGGCCGAGGCAATGCTCGTTGTCACCCGTGAGGGTGAGGACAAAGACACGCCCGCGCTAGAACGGTGGCTACAGTAGATGGCGAGGAAGAGATCGCGATAGCGAAAAAAGATACAGATGGTAGAAAAAAAATAAAAATTAAAAAAAAGAAATATATATTTTTCTTCAAAAAGGCCAAAAATCAAAAAAGAAGAAGATGAAGATGAAGTTACACTGTTTCAAAAGAACGTTGCATTATTTTAGATGAAAGTTACACTCTTTGAGACAAGAACTCTTTGAGATAATAAAAATTATATTCTTTGAGAGGAAAGTTGCACTATTTGGACGAAAGTTGCATTCTTTGGGCGAAAATTATACTGTTTCTCCTTCTCCTCCTTTCCCTCCGCTTCCTCGTGCTTCTTCTGCGCCCATCTCCTCTTTGCCCTCTACCTCTACCTTAGCAGATTTTTCACCCACCAAATCTACTACTGGAACCCGCCGCCGCCAACGACGAAGAGGAAGCGCTTCTCGGTGCAGTGAAGCTCGCTGGCGAGGGAGGGGGCACGCGGCCCACGGCGCCTACGCGGGGACGGCGATGTGCGCGGTGGAGACGGAGGAGAGCGCGACGACGCCAGAGAAGAGGGTGGCAGAAGCGGAGGCAACTCAGAACCCAGTTGTTTCGACTCGACTCTGCTTCTGCCGCCCTCTTCTCCGGCGTCGCCGTGCTCTCCTCCGTCTCCACCGCGCGCGTCGCCGTCCCCAGGTGGGCACTGTGGGCTGCGTGCCCCTTCCCTCGCCGGCGAGCTTCTCGGCGCCGAGAGGCGCTTCTTCTTCGTCGTCGGCGGCGGCGGGTTTCCATAATGGGTTTGATGGGTGGCAAATCTGCTGCGGTGGAGGTGAAGGGCGAAGAGGAGATGGGCGCAAAAAATGTACGAGGAAGGGGATGGAAAGGAGGAGAAACTGTGTAACTTTCGCCCAAAGAGTGCAATTTTCGTCCAAAGAGTATATTTTTTGTCTCAAAGAATATAATTTTTGTCTCAAAGAGTGTAACTTTCGTTTAAAACAGTGCAACGTTCTTCTGAAATAGTGCAACTTCATATTCTTCTTCTTTTTTCGCTGATTTTTGACCTTTTTTGTAGAAAAAATATTTTTCTTTACTCTTTTATTATTCTTTATTCTTTTTTTTTTCTACACACTGTATCTTTTTTCGCTATCGCGATTTCTCCCTCGCCATCTATCGCAGCCACTGCCTTCGCCGGAAGCGCTCCTTGGAGAAGCGCGGGTGCGTCTTCGTCCTCACCCTCACAGGCGACGACGTGCACTACCTCGGCCACGACCTCATCACCTCCGTTCGCTCCGCTCCGCTCCGGTTTCCCCCGCACTAGCTCGCTCCGAGTCCTCCTCCTCCGACGCCGACGTCGGTGCCTACGCCAGCGAAGGCGGAGGAAGAGGAGGCAGCGCCACCCTCATTACCGTTGCGGAGGGCCGCGAAGGCGGTGAGGAGGGACGGAGAGAAAAAAAAAAAGGAGAGAGAAAAAGAAATAAGAATATATTAATCAAAGGCTAAGGGCTTGGTGGTTGGTACCCGAGGTCCCGAGTTCGAATCCTAGTTGATTCACATTTCTAGCTAAGTTTATTTCTATAAGAAATAAACGAAGCGGATAGCGTGCTACCTTTCTCTCAAAAAAAAAAAAAAATTCTGAAAATCCGGATCGAATCTACAAAATACAAAACAGTGGCCTATTTTTACAAAATCTCAAAACCGATGAATTTTTTATGCAAATTGGCCATCTTTTTTTCCTTTGCACAATATTTACAAAATAGTTTTACTTTTGGTATTCGCTGGTCGATCAGAAATCATGTGGAAAATTCTGGCGAGCTAAACTGGATTAACTAAGCTCCCAACTGCCATGCATAAATGGTGCTGCCAAAGATTTTCTATAATGTTATTTTTATAAACTATTGATACACTGACATGCTATATATGAAGAATTTTAATTAATTCACTTGTACTGTCCAAAGTGCCTAATGAATTTACAAACTAACAAAGAATTACTATTCGAAGTCCAACCCCACCACCATCACAGCTAAAAGTGTTTCATTTTTTAAAATTTCTATTTATTTATTTATTTATTTATTTTTCTTTTTAATTGAGAGTTCACTCTTCAACAAACAATTCAAGCGAGCCAAGACTCGGCGCACATTTGGTATTCTCAAGTTGTTTTTCTTTCTCTATCTGAGATTTCTATTTCTTGTAACTTCTGTGCAAACGAATTGCAATAATTAAAAAGGAACTGCAGCTCTACTTTTTTTGAAAAAAAACTCCATTTTCCTCGACAAAAAGAAAAAAAATGAATCAACAAAAAACTTCTAACAAAATAATCTCAACCTACTTTGCTTTTGTTGATGGGCAATTGAGTAAAAGCAACTAAAGAACATGCGAACAGTAATTATGAAGGAGAACATATAAAAACGTATGATAAATTATTTAATAATAATCTCAAAACAAGCTTTCTATCAAGCCAAGCCTGAGTTGCTCATAAAAAGTTTGGGTCACTTCCAGCCCCATTGACAACCCTAATGTGTGTTCAACAAAACTGGACTGTTACATCTATCGATTACAACAAGAGAAATCCAGATCACCAGATCTCTTCTGGCATCAAAATTATTTCAAAAATTAATTCTCCGACTACTGAATTACGCAGCATAAAAGAAGAGAAATGTAACTGTATTTGATGCAGCGACGGATAAATTACGGCAAGTATAACATGCCCTATAACCTTACCACAAAACAAAAATCATTGGAGAGAAATCTCATCCAGAAACCTCAACTTTATTGCGACAGCAGCTTCTCGCTCGAGAATTTTAAGTGATGACGGTGGGAGCAGACCGGCCGGTGAACTCCTGCATCTTTGAGAGCTTCAATGCGACATCCACCTGCACCACGAGAAGCATTTAAGTGAATATTCTTGAGTAAAACAATAGCATAGTTATCTAGTTACTACAAGAGAGAGAACGAGGGAAAATGGAAAGAATGCCAAGGGAATGTATATAATCTTACAAGTGGACCGAGCGCATCTTGGGAATCCCTCCCAGTCTTAGCAGGATCCTTCTCGTACTGCTCAATGTAAACACGGATGGTCGCACCTTCTGAGCCAGTTCCAGAGAGCCGGAAAACCTAGGATGATATGAATTTCAAGGTTTAGTAGCGAGGACGAGTGAAATCATATAAGACTCATCCCACTTTTAGCAACAGGTAAATGGAAATCTAGAGTTCCTAATGAGGTCTAATCATTCTGCAGAAGTGCTTTCCGATTAAGTTATTCAAGGAAGCATTAGTAGCCTTTTCAATTTAAGATCCCCTTAAAAGCAGAACACAAGCTTCACACTGCAGATGCTGCTAGGGCGCTGCTTTTCAGAGTGGAGAAGCTACTCCGCTCAAGCAAGGCCAAACAGGGTTCCGTAGGTTCAAATAGTTTTCCACTTGTCACAGGGTTACCCACAGATTTGATGTGTATACGAAATACATTCATAATTACAAGTGTGCATACAAGAACACAAGCACATGAATACATGCACGGCTGACTCCATATGCACAGCAACTGCATACACAATGACTGCCGACAGTTATAGGTGATAAATTAATTTACTTACCAGACGCGACCCATCCTCGAAGAAATAACGGATACCCTGGTTCTTGGAAATAGAACCATCCACAGGATCCTTGTATTCAAACTCATCAGCGTTGACCACGGGTGACACATCAGGCTGTACCTCCTTTATAATCCTGAAGAAATGAACATGTCCAGTTAATAATTCTTCATCAGTTCTTAGTTGTTTCTGTCTTGCAACATATATTCAATTGATAGAAAGAATGTCTACTTCATTTTCATGAATATAAGAAAATACTTTATTCTTGTATATGCTAAATACCTCAAAAAAATTTACTCATGTAGATGCATGATAATATTAATTTTTGACTATGTTGGAGCGCTGTATTAAACAAAAAAAGGGTACGTAAAAAGGTCCAACAAGGAACATAAGTCGGGCTGTGTCCATATTATGCATCATAGCATCACACTAGTAGCCCATCAAAAGGACTAAATCATAAAATAGGCTTTAATTAATGTTTAAATGGTATTACACACTGGACAAATTCATTTGTTCGGGTTCACCAAATTGAAGTTAGCAGAGTTTTGACAGAAAGAAGGGATTAAACGGAAAAAAATTCTGAAAAAATTCTAGAACTTTTCATGTAAATTTCCATCATGTTTGGTACCAAAGAAATAAACAATTACAACGAAGCTAATTATTCTTCAAGCCGAATTTACCAGAACAACTTCACTAATTGGTTCGCTGAGAAGCCTCCCTCAATATACTTGTAATATTAACCTATTCCATTTCCTAGATTTGATTCCTAATGCTACTACACAAGAGTAGAATGCCAATGTAGCATCTACTCACAATGTACCAATGAAGTGAATAAACACGTTCTTGAAAAGTTGATCAGGATTCAGGATTCAGGAAGATGTTGAACATTTAATTGATAACATAGAAGGCAAAGTAGATGCTTAATAAACAAAGACCTACATGCGGACGCACTGACATTGTCATAATACATTGGACATCTACTATCACACAACAGCTAAATTTAAGGAGTCCGAACGAATGAGCTTATTTATAACAGGAAATGTTTCAGCATATGGTGACATTAGGTTGAGAAATGTAAAAGTGAACAAACACTAGGAAAGCTTGTAGAAATAGCTGCATATCAAATCATGGGATTATCGCTATCTATCTTGTAATACCAAATACTTGTGCATGTAGGGATGCTCAAGTTCTATGTGGTTTGACACACTGGTGGATGGGCTTATCTATCCTTGAGATTGCTGGTTAGTTGCCAAACTCATTTAAAATAAAAAAGATGTGAGAAATAGTTGCAACCAACATTTTTTTTCCCCTTTTTTCTGTTGCCAATATAAACCCATTGATTAGCCTATCTGTTTTACACTCAAAAAGAACACATACCCATTGATATAGAGTTTGCCAGAACTTCAGCCACCCATAACAGGCTTGAATCGAATAACGATAAAGAAAAAGAAAGTAAAAAAATGTCTATCTAACGTGATTAATTAAAGACAAAACGCATAGTAAGTTCAAGGTGAAATCGTGTAAAATTACATACTTGTTGACATCAGAAAGAGATGATTGTATTTTAACCAGATTGGCCATAAGGTCCTTAGCAGCACCTGCATCAACATTCTTCACAAACAGCACAAACCATAACACTTGATTTTCATGTACCAGTAATCATCAATCGTATGAGAATGAGATATGAACATGCATAAATACCTACCTCATAATCATATCGAGTATAATAATGGCGACCATACGTTGCCCAGTGTTGACGAACTATATCTTCAACTGTGACCAGCTTCTTACCCCCATCAAGACTGTTCTTGTTCTTGTAAGCAAGTATAGAAAGCCATGCGAGAACAGCCCAAATTCCATCTTTTTCACGAATGTGATCAGATCCTGGGACAGAAGCCAACAAACATATGTATAACCTCTTAAATATGCTCACTTATTCAGATATTGTTTTTCTTTGGGGTGAAAACCAATAGATAAGCGAAGTTCACGAATTGTTTCCCAAGCTAGAAGCCTAGATCAATTAACTGTAAGGTTTGCAAGATATATGGGGACAAATTTTACTTTGCCTCACACTGGTTCACACAATAACACAGTCCTACTAGAATCTTTGAAGAACGGGGAAAGAAGTGTAAAAAAAAAAAAAGACAAATTTTATCAGTACAGCCACATATTCAGACTGACATACCAGCAGGAAGATAGTGCTACACATATATATAAGTAGATGCGGACAAATATATCTAACAAATCTATCTCCTGACCTAACTTCGAGATACAAATCGGCGCTTTACATATGTGAAACTAAACTTTAATATTAATCAACCAAAGAAGGCTGTAGCTGCTACTTTAGGATTGCAAGTGAGGATTCCTTTAAACTATTAATAGTATCAAATTAATAAAATTTCAGATTATCCCTTTAAGTCCCGCATCACTTTAGTTGGGTAAATTTACGACTGACTCACAAGGATAGCAAGAATATTGAATTCATAACATGATTTAATATGTGCACCTCTGGCAATGGAACTGATGATACTTTCAATCATATTGAGAGGAAAAAAAATCTTCCATTGATATAACATCAGGAGTTTTGGGGGAAAAAATATTCATGTGCTACAAACATCCAGATAAGTTACACAGAGAAAAGTTGAGTTTAGAGAGTATGGTCCATGGTTTGCTATTCAAGGGACAAATGATGCGAATCCCGTGTATTTGTTTGTTAGTTATTTCGTATTACTAAAACAAGTCCTTTAGTTTTTACTTCCAAATTCAAATCTTTCATGTTGTATTTAAACATTACGAGATGCATGCCGATGAGTGATAAAACACCACGAACCTGTGTATCCTGTATATTTGTTTCTTAATTATTTGGCCTCATTCTACTGAAAGTCTGAAACAAGTTATATAGTTTAACTTCCAACTGTTAAACTCTTTCATGTTATGTTTAAACACCACTAACGTCATGATATCCATGGTGATGACTAATTAGACACCACATACCTGTGCCAAAGCTTTCTTCACCACAAACTGAGCATAGTCCAGCATCCATTAAGTTCCCAAAAAATTTCCAACCAGTAGGAACCTGAAAAAATCATCACTTTCATGCCTCTATATAGAAAAACCCAACAAAGCTTTTCACCTATATATACCTCAAAGAATTTAAGATTCAAATTCATTGCCACAACATCAAGGGCAGCTGATGTTGGCATGCTCCTGCAGTTTTAACAAGCATACCATCAGTATAAGTAACTCGATGAGATGCCAAACTGAACTAGAGGTTACCAAAGATTAACACGTGATGCAAACCGTACAGGAAAATCAGGACAACAATAGTGAATCAATTGTGCAATCTATACCACACGGCATAACAGAACAAATGTGAAACATAAACTCAAAACCAAGCACATGCATGCGATAGAATCAGGAAACTTCATTCTCTTGCTCGTTAATCTTCCAATTAAAGTAGATTTCTCACAGTAAAAAGCTCATGAAGTCAAAAAAGAAAGAAAAATAGCAACTACGCGATTTTAAGTAATTTACCATATTATAACATAAAGAACCCCTCATAAGTTCACCAATTCATACTCTTAATTAGACAACTTCTACACATAAAACCATCTAACAGATGAATGGCTATATAAAATTCACTTTTGTTAATCATTGTACCTTAGACAACTTCTACCTATGAAGTTAGACCACAGATTTCGCAACGTGACCTACCTAAAGATACCACAGAGTATTGGTTTGAGTAGACTAACAAACAATTACAGAAAAAAAAAAGAAAAAAAGCAAGAGATCATCTCACAGCACTTTGTATCACCATCAAAAAAAAAAAAGAAAAAAAAAAAGACCTTCAATAAGTACCTCGCAACTCCCTTGAGACCAGAGGTAAAATAAGGAATTGCTTGAACAGCATTGGCAGCAATGATGGCCACAGAATCTGATGGTGTGACAAAAAATCTAAAAACCAAAGAAAAAAGTGTAACTACATGCGTGAGATATTTTTTGGTCTTGTTTAGCAACGCTTCCCTTTTTTCTTTTCCTCAAATTCTATGTCAATGAATGTGTTGGCTGATGGACATCCAGATCTCGTGTTTGATGGTCGGCTTGTGACGTACCAGGCCAAATTTAGAATGGCATCTTCTTTTTTAAAAAAAATTATTTTTTAAACAAAATAACCTACTGCAAGCTTTTGTTTCTTTGTTGCT
This sequence comes from Puya raimondii, assembly GCA_016920855.1. NCBI lineage: Eukaryota > Viridiplantae > Streptophyta > Magnoliopsida > Poales > Bromeliaceae > Puya > Puya raimondii. Next base: position 1,649,162 of record JABWPP010000044.1, on the reverse strand, counting down.
GAGCAAAGATTATAGGTGTATAGTTGTTAAAAATATACCATCTGTCAGCACATTCAATCAACGTAGAATTTGAGATCTGAAAAAAGAAGTGTAACAAAATGAGGCTTTAATATATGTTTTTGCTATTTTCCAGGGAAAAAACAAATGGAAGTGTAATCAAATGAGGCTTTGATATATCTTCTTTTTCCCCAACTTCTACCTCACCTTTTACCGAGTATCATGTTGCGATCTGCATCACCATCAGCAGCGGCACCAAATTCAGGTGGTTCAACTTCAGAGGCAGACTTACCCAAACCCATTCGTGCAACCAATTCTTTCGCATATGTAAGATTAGGATCAGGATGACTACCTCCAAAATCTTCCTGCAAAAGGAATCAAGGAAATATAGCATATCCCATAACAAATATCAAATGATTTATTTAGGTAAGAAATACCTTAGGTACACAATTTAGCAGCGAGCTTTCATTAGCACCAAGCTCCTCAACAAATATGCGTTTGGCATAAATTCCAGCCACACCACTAAGAGCATCATAACTGAAAGTAGCAAAAGATAACTGCTGCATTCCCATTACTGTAGCAAGTACGATCTATAGATGGCAATTAGGCAGTAGGAACTAGGTATATACCAGAATGTGAACTTGGGAGATGCAAGCAGCTTTTGGATCGACTCAAAATCAAAAATAGTCCTGGCGTGGAATACAGAAATAAGTTAATTATGTTATATCTATGATATCATGTTCTTCCTAATGATGTCTTACCATCAGATGATTCTAGCAAATTTCCATAACTAACGAGTCAATATCCAGCATGTTCTCAACCACCTTATTTAGAAGAAGCGTGATTGACTATACATAGCCAAAATAAAAGAATCTACATAAGTATTTTTTTCTCTAACCGAATACTAACAGCCTTGTGGCCCAGCTGGAGCTTTCCAGACTTGCTTTCAGAGTACGGCAGCTCTAAGAAACACTAGCAGCTTTTTCTTAGAAATTACATGAACAAGTTCCTATTGCAAGGAAAGCAGAAATTTCAAGTTAGAACTTCTGTTTTTGGGGCTTATAAGCTCATTTTAGCTTCTTGTCACAGCAAAATATCTAGCTCTTCTATTTGCCAAACTCTCGGCTGCCTCTCAAAGAGCTGCTCTAGAATCTAGGCCAAACAGGCACTATGTCATCTTAGAAGCAAAAGCAAACTTAACAAAAGGACAGTTCAAACTGTTAGCTCTAGGACCTAGGCATGTTTAGTATTATCTGACGGAAGAGCTACATACTTCATCAACTTCACATAATCAGTGGTAGAATCAAAGACCTCCACGTCAAATGACCCTTCAGGCCCACCAAAGCTGCTAACACCTATAACGGAAATATCCACCTGCAGTATGAGAATGAAGTGAAAGGAGGTTCTCAATATGATGCATTACAAAACACAGACTTGGTTTTTAGCACAGATTCGTACATCTGGAAGATCTTCAGCAATCAGGTATTCATTTATTATCTTTGTATTGGCAAAGATCTTATCAGTAACAGCCTCAGGTGCAGGACCACCATTTTCCAAATTGTACTTGATTCCAAAATCCTGAGAAATGCAAAATGGCATAGTTTACGAGCCATCAAAATAATCAAAAACTAAGAAGTAATAGTAAATTTCTTCAAATAGCTCCCACAATGGTTTCTAAATTAGTGCAGTAGCAGAACATGAGGCATGATCCGATACCAGATAAGATCATAGGTTATCAGTACACATTAACATGAGTTTTGGTTAAATCTGGTAAAAGAGAATTTTCCTTTTCACAATGAGACAGTCATTATAACAATGGGTTAAGAACCAGCCCAACCTTACCTATTTCAGAATGATGAAGGCGGGCCAGAAACACTATCCTTTCACCCTATAGTAGTATCTCATTCTGTTTTCTTAAAACACAAAAAACTAAAAATAGAAAACAGTTACAATTATATGACTTCAAAAAGAGATGTTCAAAAGAAGAGATGGATTGAGGCATTGAGTGAATGGACCAATACTGGATAAAGATAAGTGGTGACCTGGCAATAACGACAACTACGGAGACACTACCCACTTTTAGACCTAATTATCTCTCCTGGATGGTTAATCTCTCACTTTCCTTCCGACAGTGAATTAAAAAAGCTATTTTTCTTAAAATTATATAGTTAACAGTAAGATTATACTTGTTAGGATCAAATGAAAAATTATATGAGGAATTTTAAAAATTATTAAAATTATATTTATAGAAGCAAGCAGGATCAAAAGGAGAGAGATTGTAAGGGGAAGACAAGGCCATAACCATCATTGAAGATTCTATCGTCAAATGGTAAAAAAATTTGTACATTATAAAATGGATATCTTCAATGCATCGTGTGCACAAAATTCCATACAATTGATGAAAAACTAAAAAACGAAGGATTAAAAAAATAATACCAAGTAATCAAGGTATCAAGAGTTTGAGGACAATTAAAGCAAAATTTAACCTAAAAGTAGATCCAAAATAATGGTGAAATTCATGTGGCTAGAGCCTAAACTACTATGACAAGAAATAAAATATTTAAGATATTCAGTCACTTGCCATAAAAAATTCTGAGTAATGCATTTTTTTTATTCTGTAACTTCGCTTCATAAGGCTAGTGAAAAATCAATTAGCGTGAGACAATGAGAAACAAGTAAATGGATTAAGGTGATAATCAAACAAGTAGCAATTCGAACTAGCAAAAAATGAGTGCCGTGCTGCAACACAGGAAAACAGCGATGTGCCACTCTTGTGCCAGTACAGCCAAGTATGCCGCCGGCATTTCGGAACAATGGCATTCTGACTCAACGCTTCCTTAAGTAACATCAGAATATGAGATTTTTGACTTACTCTGGGCAATAAACTTTATTTGTTAGTCCTCAATTACAATTATTTGCACTCTATAATAAGATTACCCACTTATCAGTTCTTTTTTTTTTCCCCCAACAGTAGTTCCTTTCATGTCGTTAAATATTGTGATGTCTTGATGCCTGTATTAAAGGTCCCAAAGTATAAATAGCTCATTCAATTTTTCGTAAAAGATTTATGCATCAAGGTAAACCAGCATGTATGTACACACATACATGTGCTGTAGCGAATATACATACTTGCATCTCGATCAACAAAATTCATTCAGTTTACCCATTGTAGAAGAATCTTCATTAGGTCATGCAATGAACTAAAAGCAATAGCTGAATGATAAGAGAAGGCAAAAGCTTTTTCTTTACTAAATAACTCCTAAATTCTTTAGATCATTATTAATTTGGGTCAATATACAAAAGCAAATGAAATATGTCACAGGATCTTAATTAATACAGAAGCTTACTTTTCAACAGGAAACTTGAACATGTTACAAATTTAATGATTCGCCAAGTGAAACGTGAGAAAAAGAGATACCTCATGCGGACCACCAGGGTTGTGGCTAGCAGTCAATATGAAAGCTCCTGTTGCCTTTGATCCCTGTGGTTAACAGAGTTAGAGAATCAGCTCATCCTGTTCAGTAACTCATTATTACGCTGACCTAGTCCACTTCTGCCAATGCCAAGGATCTATAGTTAAGATAGAAAAGCAAACTCACATCTGCACCAACTCTTTCACGTATAACACAAGAAACCGCAGGAGTTGACAGTAGACCATTTTGCCCAACCCAAATACGTCTTACTCCATTAGCAGCAGCCATCTTAGTTATAATCTGCAAAGCATTGGAAAAAGAAAAAGTTGAGAAATTCAGAATACATATTTACATAGAAATCTACAATTTCAGAGGCTAAACAAGATAATCTCACAGAGAAGAACCATTTGTCAGACAATAGGTTATAGATTGGCAAAGGCGTGTTCACATCAGACATGAAAGTTGTATGTTCATTTATCATCACCTCATGCATTATCATATTTCACAAGAGGTAGATTAGAGATTGATATCTTGCAAATAGAAGGGTTAGCTTATTGCTCGTATGTGTAATTGGGTCCTTATTATATTATTTATCTTTCAATATTTTTGAAGCATCATATAAACCATGTTGAAACAAAAAACTGGACTATTTTAAGACCCAAAATAACTATTCCTACAAACTAGCTCTCTTCCATATTATTTAAAGTGCGGTTAAGATGATATATCATGAAAAGTATGAAATATATCAAAGTACAATTGTCCAAGTGGTGCCTACAAAAGAATAAAGATATAAGCCTCTATCACACATCACATTACACTGTTCTCAAATTCAATCACCAAACTTATCTATTCAATTAAGAACAATTAAAATGACATGATGACCTGTCAGAAAACAATCAGTAGCCAAAAAGATAAAGATGTACCTGAATGTGCTCCAAAAGAAAAAAGTTAATACAACAACATACTTAAGTTAGTTTTCCAAATTGGACGAATTGCGTTACTAGCCCTAACATTTCAGTCAAGGATTCACTGTGGTCCTTAAATTGTAAGTTGGACATTTGACACTCCAAACCTTTAAAAGTGCTCCACTTAATTCCTTGGTCTAAGTAGAAGGAAAATTAGTGTATGTACCTGTACAACCATACATCAGTTGACCACAATCCAATGACCCTCTATCGATCTCAATGTAACCTACAAGTTTCTAATTAGAGAAAAGAGTGCAACTCAGCAGATGGAGGATATTGATATATGAGATGAGAATGAGGGTTGATGGATGTGTGACCCATGGACGTAAGGATGCGCTGCGTGGGGGAAATAATATTTCCTCTGTCTAGCAGCAGATAGGGACAAGAACTAGGTGAAACACTCCCAAAAGTTTGGGGTATCAAATGTTCAGCTTTTTGAGGACCAAAGTGAAGCCTAAGAGAACAGTTAACTCTTTTCAAAGTTATCTTGGTTTGTATGTAAGCATATATGAAGTCATTTCTTAATTCATGGATCTTGTGTATCAAGGTCATTATTCCCCTTGAGTTGAAAGGAAAATTCTTGAAAACCAGTCGTAAGATTGGACATTCTTACATCTTTTTCAGAAGAAGAAACAATTAAAATGGCCATTAAAAATCAATTAACAAATGAATTTCTTTGAGGTAATTTAAGCAGCAATGTAAAAATAAGATAATTGATGAGGAAAGTACCTGGATGGCATCCTTGGAGAAATAACGCCCATCACCAGAAACAACAATTGTAGCACCTGCATTTGATAAAGATATTCAAAAAATTGATAAAATCATGGGCTATAAGTAATGTGAATTAACAAAAGTAAATAATAATGATGTGGAATTCCACAGGAACAAGATAGGACGAGGACGTATTCACAAAGAGAGAAAAAATAGTTTACTTACCAATTAAACGAAATTGCTGGGAAAGGGTACTGGGCCAGGTATGGGTGCCACAAAGAAAAGAAGAAAAAAAAAAAAAAAAAAGCTTGTGTCATGCAGTCATGAGATTTTATTATTCTGATCAAGAAGATGGATCCGGAGACAAGTCATTATCGCATGCATGCCCAAGTCTACCACAAATAATACAACAAAGAAACCAAGTATTATTCAGGGGAAAAGATAATTCACTTGAACAATTCCCCAATGTAGCTGCCACGTAAGCAACTAAAGCAACTTTCAACATGTGGTGCAATATACTCTTTCGATATGTGGTGCAATATTCATTATGATAGAGTTGCTTTCCAAGTTGCTGGCTCTTCTATAACTTTCAAAATCTAGTAAATATCTGAAATCACTAAACTAATTCCACTGTTGCTGTCTTGTACCAGAACACTGAAATCTCACCATGAGATGTCAACAACATAAACTAAATGATACAACCATCACCATAAATCTCATCTTAATCCTGATAAAACTGGACCCCGTTGATTATCAAATTAACTCTGGAATTTGTTACAGCATTGATATTGACAAATCGTACTTAAGTGATGAAAGTGAACTTAATAAGCTTGATTGAGTGGCATAACTGAATTAACTGGATGGTCTCCGATTCTAAAATCAACTTGCTCTCCTTTTTTTCCCCATTGCATCTTTCAAATGATTGCACCTTAGATTGCATGATTTTAGGATCAAGCAGTCGGGGGAACATGTAACTTGCCAAATTGTGCTACAAAAATTCAAGCTAACCGATGTCGTTGTATATATATGGCGAACTATATATGCAATAATTACATGAATGATAGAGGAAGAGAAAAGAAGAGATGACATATAAATGGAGTGTCATGTTAGAATTTAATTGACGAGTTGATTATTTTCTCGATGTACTCTTAATTGTTTTTGAATTTCGCGTTACTTAGATAAACAAAAGTAGCAATGCATGAAGAGTGTGGAACAAAAAGTTGGTATGAACTATATAGCATGAATGATCCCATGGCCCCATTGTTACGATATACAATTCCCCACAATAGAATCCACAGCCAATGTACTTTTGCTAAAGTTAGGGCACCACTGATATACTTAATTTGCATTTCATCCTTCTATATGTGTATTATTATCCCAACTCGATTGTAAAGTGAATTCAGGATTAAAGAGGACTGAGTAACTTCAGATAAATAAGAAAAAGAACTTGGTCGGTCATAACACAACCCTGATATTATCAAAAAGATTGGACATTATCCAATCTTACCAAGTCCTTTAATCCCTTCTACCAGGTATAAAAGTCAACAGAGCACAAGCTTTGCGCCTTCCCCCTCTTAATGTACTCTTGCTGAATCACTAGATGGTAGCTGTCGGCTTATCAGAGTTAAATAGAAATTGGCATGGGAGTCGAGCATCTCTAAAGTGATTACCATAGTAAATGCCACTAATCCGGACGTTGCATATGGACAAACAAATATGAACAAATATATGACATAAAAATTAAGTATGCATGCCAAAAAAATTAACAACAATTAGTGAATCTGTCGAACATACAGATCAGACATCAACTAACTGTTCCATCATAACCGAACAGAACAAATTAAAAGGATCAATTACCAACCTTTAACTTTATCAGCAGAAAGCGCATTAAATGTCGCCTGAACGAAGTTCTGAAGATAATTAGGCTGCTTAAACACAGTCACCTGGCATGGATTCCAAAGTCAGTTTATCTTATTGACCAAGAAATAACAAAAATCAAGTGTATGTAACCAGAAGAATATGTGATTAACACCAATTATTTTAAATCAATGAATAAAAAATTCTTAAGAATTTTTCATAATTTTAGGCATTAGTATCCGAAATCCGCTACCCTCCTTCTCAACCATTTGACCTTCCTTTTAAATTCTTAAAAATCATAGTAAATCTACTTAATTTTCTCATGACCGATTATTTTAAATCAATGAATTAAGAATTTTTCATAATTTCAGGCATTAGTATCCGAAATCCGCTACCCTGCTTCTCAACCAATTTGACCTTACTTTTAAATTCTTAAAAATCATAGTAAATCTACTTAATTTTCTCATTACACACTTCTCTAAAATAACACCCAACTAGATCAAGAAGAAGAGTTATCCACTACTCTGCATCCAAAAGCAACATCCGCCATTTCAAACACTCGGTTCTCAGTCAAATCTTCCGAATCATCAAATTCCACACCGATTGAAGCATCTCGAATCCGGCGATCAGATCCAAAGCAACGAAATCCAATTCAAATTGACAAAACTGGATCGAGATCGACACCCCGAAACACAAAAGGTAACAAATCCGATCCCCAGATCCAAATCGAATTCCGGTGGACCTAGGGCGAGGAAAAGGAGAGGGACGAGGGGAGATCTCACCTTCTTCCTGAGCCCCGATGTTCCGGGCTTCTGGCCCTCGATGGGCTTCGTCTCCTTCCGCACCACCGAGAACACCACCATTGTTGGAGCCTCCGAGAGATCCGAAGAGAGAGAAAGAGAGAGATCTAGAGAGAGAGAGAGAGAGAGAGAGGTGGAGGAGAAACGTGGGAGGGGAGGGGGATAGGAGGAGAGTGGCGAGGGAGTGGTGGCATTCCGATTCTTATATTCTTGGGGGTGGAAAATTTACGGAGACCCCCCTCAACTATACCTGTCCTCAAACAAGTCCATAAACTTTGCATAGTTCACCCGTTGCTTTTTAAGTTTTTAATTAACATTCTAATTAGTAAAAAATTTATTAAATTTAATAACTGTGGCCTTGTCTATATCCTTGATTTTTATTTTTTATAATACTATATTTATGTAAAATACAGTGATGAATGGTAGATTACTTGTAATTTTTGCATTTATCATATTTATTTGACAATGAAAAATTTTCATTTATTATACGATCTAGATTCATTATAAGCTAATATTTATAAAAAATTTAAAAAGAGATAATAATGTCAGATAATTTCCACACCCATACAATCTATTAACTATTAATCATTTTAATTTATTTGGCTCAAATTACCAATTCATCCTTAAAAACTGTCCTATTTTTAAGATAAAAAAAAATCCAAAATCAAATGTACTTTGGCGATGGAGCTCTGACGGGCGATTCACGATCAAATCAACTTACGCAGCACTCAGTGATAGGGGTATGAGGGATCCTCGAGCTAGTAAAATTTGGAAGCTCCGACTGCCTCTTAAAGTAAAAGTCTTTTGCTGGCTTCTCCTTAAGAAGAGACTTCCCACAACGGATAACCTACTAAAGAGAGGTTGGACTGGTAATTTGGAGTGCGTGTTGTGTGGAGTTGAGGAGGAAACCATTGATCATCTGTTCGCACGGTGCGTTTTTACTAAATTCCTTTTGTTGATGACCTTGTTGAACATCCAAACCTCAGACCTGGGAGAAGACGTGAGCTTCGTCTGGGACAGATGGAAGGAAAGGTCAGGACCGCGATCCAGATACACCTGGCTGATCGGACTTGTCGTGTGCTTGTGGGTCATTTGGGAGGCCAGAAATAGTGCCATCTTTCGGAAGTCCCAACCAGATCCGCCCCTTACTGTTTCTAAATTCAATCACTTGTTTACCTTTTGGGATCTGCCTGTTTCTTTTACTGGGCATTAATCTTTTTTTTTTTTTTTCGGTTCGCGCCCTCCCTGAGGCCTCTGTTGCCTCACTCATGTTTGCTTAGTTCACACCTTCAATGAATGAAGCGGGTAGCATGTTACTTTTTTCTCAAAAAAAAAAATCCAAAATGTTAGAGGTGGAAAGAGGGCGTTTTGAAAATAGGCTATGGTTGAGGGGTCTTCGTGCATATTTTACCAGCTTTTGGGGTTATTCGCGCGGTGTTGGCAGTAGGTTCTGGAACGATGCCACGTATGGGGCCGCTCCCGAACCGCGCCGGGTCCCGCGGCCGGTTCGGCCGGGCCGGGTTGAGTGGAGATCAATTCCACGGTTCAAACCCCCCGAACCGTATATTCCTGTCCGAACACGAATCGGTTGGATTTTTGTTTTTATACCGATATCCAAAACCATATCTGATAAATCCGCTTCGTTCAAATTCAGATTTAAATAAAATTTCGAATATCTCTTACCATTGACATCCTCCGATCGAACGGCTGTAGTTCATCCCCTCCTATATATAACAAATAGTGGACCAGATACAACGTATCTACCAAATCAATGTTAGTGGCTTGCATGCATAAATTTAAAACTTGAGAATTAAAGGGGTAAATTTCGATTTGCTCCCTGTTGTTTGGCTTATTTTAATATAATTATTTTACAGTTTAAAAATTGTACTTATTATAACTTTATCTTTGTGTAACTGTAAAAACTTATTATTTAACAAAGTTAAATAAGACAGGATAGTATAGTTATGCTTTTTGAGAACCACATAGTGGTAAAATACAAATTATAGAATAATAATATACTATATTTGTAACGTCATGTAGTTTTCAAAAAATATTATTTTACTATTTTATTTAATTTTGTTTAACTATAGGTACTTATTAAGGTGAAATAAAAAAATTAAACCACATCAAGGGGTCGCAAAGTGAAATTAGATTAGAACTTTTAACTTAAATAACTCCTACAATCCATTAGATGCTAATTAATCTTTTTTGTTATGCTATAAAGTAATTAAAATAAGAAAAATTAAAAAAAAACACTAATAAATTAAGAATACATAAAATAATTTTATCTGAACTATAGCTCACTTTGAAATAGATTTCCGAACTTCAAAAGTTTCTTAAGTTGGATGGTTAAACAAAAACTTTTAAGGTTTAATTAAATACCTACTTTTAAAACATCAAAAGTTTAGATAATAAAATTAATATATATTTTTTTCCTATTCCGCTATTTACTTTATGATAAGGAGTAAAATGCGAAAGTGTCACCTAACTTATGCTCTTTTGCTCATTCAAGTTTTATAGATTTATATTTTACTACTTTAAAATGACTAATATAACTCAAATTGTCCAGAAACAATAAAGAATACATGTCGCATAATAAGAAAGGACAATTTTGACGTTAAATTTTAATATTTCAATATAAAAAGTACTAAATGGGATAATAATAATTAATTGTACCTATAAGAGTAATTTTTCACCTTAAAAAGACTCAACTATAATACTAGCATGTGTTTCTTATTATTTCTTAACTATATGGCTAATATAGTTCATTTAAAGTGATAAAATATAAATCTAGATGGTTAAGTATGAAAAAAAAAAAAAAGTTTTGATGCAATAAATAAAATTTTAAAGTTTTGGTGGCTATTTGTAAAAGAGTGAAACTACGGTTGACTCTGATGCAATTGACCCTAAAATATGGGCATAGTTCAAGGTAAGGCATGTACATGTGCACCTACTGATTTATATTTATTTTATGAGTTTTATATCCAAATTATAAAATATTTAATTGGTATATGATATATATTTTTAAAAAGGGTAAATACGAATATACGCTTGAAAATTTTCAAACTTTTTTATTTACCCTGCTTAGAAGGTTAATATAAAAAAATTTCTTTTAACGTTCTAAATTCTTTTAAATATATTTCTAAAGTGAATCTGTGAAATTACTATTCTGTCTTTTCAAATATGTCCTTTCTATGGTTATCTATTTTTCTTATTTGCCATTAAGTTAGGGACAAAAGAAGTATTTTAACTCTTATGCCCTTTTAAATATACCTTTTTATCGTCACTAACTTTCTTATTTACTCTTAAATTAGGAACAAAAGATGTATTTTAACTTTTTTTTTAATTTTGATAGAAATTTAATCCCAATTTAACTTGAAATGACTTAACAGGTACTACAAGTGTGGTTATTTTTGAATAACAGAAAAATATACAGAGAAAATAATTGAAACAAAAAAAATAAAAAAATATATGATATTTTAGAAGTTTTAAGGGATATATAGGTAATTATCCTCTTTTAAAAAGGAGAAACCATGAATTAGTAGTCCATCTACAAAGATTCCCAAAGGAATCACAATGGAATATTCTTATGTGATTTCCCTACAAATAATAGCACAATTTTTCTTTTTTTTGTAAACAATTGTTAGATTGAAATGGATCAGTAATTTTATCTGAAAGAATGTCATTCAAGAACATAGTTAGTTAATTCAGATTCGGCAAAAATTCGGCACGGGTATAATATGGATAAAATTCGTCTCCTAATTTTTAAATTCGTTGAAAATTCGGCTTAAAAAACGAATTCAATAATTATTATTCAATATAGCATATAAACAATCAAATAAGAAATAGATTAAAATAGCTCATAATTAATTATAAAATATATAAATATTTTTTTTGAGGACGAATGAACAAAAAAAACTCATATTTAAATATAAAATATAAAATAATCTATATTTAAACATAAAAATTATAAGTTTTTTATTCAAATTTTTAGTAATTCGGGAATAATTCGTGAATAGTTCGCGAATAATTCGGCAATAATTCGGCTGGCTCCAAAAATTCACGAATAATTTCGTATTTTTGCAAAAAATTCGTAAATGGACCGTTTAATTCGGATTTTTTAATAATTCATGATTAATTAGCGAATTATTAGTGAATTAACTAACTATATAATAGAATCAAGAATGATAATAATTAAGGAAAGAATAAAAAAAATAGGAAAATACACAAATTTGGAAGACAATTTGATTTTTTGCATGCTGTCCAAATATGAATGGAAAGGAATATTTCATTCTTAGATTAGATAACAAGCATACTTAATTGGGTTTCAATCTTCTTATACTATTTTACCACAAATAATTAAGTGCATGTAAGATTTTTATACCAAACTTTTTTATTTGTATTTATATTTGTATTTATATTTGATGGTAAAAAGTGTTACGCATTTACACTAAAGACTTGCTTGTTGAGTGAAAAATTGTTCTTGTTACCCTCTTTCTTTTTTCGCCCTTTCCCTTGTTTTATTATCTAAACTACAGAAAATCTCTTGTAAATATTTATTTTTTTATTTTTTCTTTTTGACTTTTAAAAATCTATATTTTGCCTCCTAAAATTTCAGAAATATATTTAGAGGGGTACTGCGTTAATAGAGAGGACAAAATGACCAAATTACCTTTACGTCTTTTATAAATAAAAAAAAATTTAATATATTTCGGTCATTTTGAAAGGTATTTTCGGTATAAATTATAAGAAAGCGATGGAATAGTGATGGAACCTGACGGAGGGGGGGCTAAGTACAACAACTTGAAATTTGAGGGGGTAAAATATAGGTTTTTGAAAGTAAGGAAGGAAAAGTAAAAAAACATGTATTTATAAGAAATTTTCTGTAACTTAGATTTTATTTTATTTTTTATGTTCTATTATGTTTTACTAAATATCAGCGGACCAGCATAGAATAAATTCATTATCTATTATTATTATTATTACTATTGCATTAAATGAGAGTTGGATCACATCAGAGAAAAAGAAAGTGACGCTTGTCCTCCCAACTCTCCTACCTTTACTTTCAGAAATATTGTGTGCATCTGATTTATCTATTATCTATTACTTCTTTTACTACGACATTAAAGAAGAGTTGAGTCATATTAAGGGACAAGGAAGTGTCCTGTTCTCGAGGAAGTCTACTGTGTCACGCTTGCACCACGTCATGAATAACAAGCCAATCACATCTCTTTTTTTCAAAAAAAAGTATAATAAAATTATTTTTTTATAATCATGATGGGACATATATTCCGAAAAGGAGGAATTTGATTGGTTTGGGACGCCACATCACCGATATACCCGGTGCATTCTAAAATTTTTCCCTGTTCTCCCAACTTTTGCACCTCCACTCCAAGAAATATTGCATGCACCTGGTCTATTAAAAAGCTTATGTATAAAAAATTATAGAATTTAAATTTCAACTATTAGGATGCTTTGAAATAGAACCCTCAAACTTATATTTTTAACAGATATCTTATAATTTTGATTTTTTTATTATTAAATATAGTTAATTAAATTAAAATGTTTATTAAATTTTATAGAAAATTTGACCAAATTCAATAATTATAATTATTTTTTTTTATGAAATAAAATTAAATAACTAGCAACTAACAGTTAATATAGATATTAGATTTACTAAACTTTTTAATTTCTACAAAAAAAATTAAAATTATTTAATAGTTCTTTCCTTAATTTTTTTCACATATGCCTTTATAAAATAATTTAATTACTAAAAAATTATTATAAAAAATTATGTTGCACATATATCAATTTAAATTACTTTTATTTAAATTAATTTAACCATTAAATTACCATTATTTATATTTATTTAATTAATAATTGTACTAATAAAATAATATAAAAGTACAAGAATATTAATGAAAATCTATTATTAAAGTATTTCATATCAGAAGAATCGCGTTGCCCTTCACTAGTATTAAATAATTGTGAGGTTGCTTTATCTAATCTCTTTTGTCTAGGTTTAATTGGTTTTGTTTTTAAGAGCAATTCCTCTATTTCAAAAAAATATTAGCCTTCTATTTGGGATAATGAGCAAAAAAGCATTGCGTGCAGCGAGGATTTTCGATAGAAAAAATCATCAGACGCTGGGATTACCAATAAAATGTGTTGAGTGGGACAAGGAAGGGCGTTATAAAATTATTTTATTAGTTTCTGTTTGACAATAGATTGTGCAGATTGTACTAATTCAATAGTAAATGAAAAAAACATATATCTTCATATTTTCGTCTCAACTCTTATTAGTTTGATAGCGTAAGATGGTCCTTAATATCAGATAAAGACTTAATCTATTATTTGAAGAGCAGAAATATAAATAATAATTTTTTGTTGGTGAAAAGGAACAAAAAAAATTCAAAAGTAGGCTTCAAAGAGGCAAATTTTAGATCACAAGGAGCAAATCCTCATAATAAAATGTAGATTAAATCTTGTAAAGATTGGGTTTAAAATCCAATTGGGTTGGGCTGGATTGGGCCAGATTCAATTTTATTAAACCTTGATTAAAGTAAGAGCTCTCATTTAGGAAGATTACATTCTCAAATTAGTTTCCGGCGAAAAATATTTCAAAAAATTGTTTTTTAGCTGTGAAAGTATTTTCTGTCCGTCCGGTTTCTCTAAAAAATAGCTTTTGAAGAATAGTTCTTTTTAAGATTTCATCGAAAAGTAGTTTCATTTTTCGAATATTTTTATTCGGAAAACAAAATCTGTGTTTCCCATGAATTCGTTTTTCTGAAAAATAACTTTTCACACTCTTCCGAGGAACCAAACACCCCTTCGTGAAAAACTATTTTCCGAAGAAAAAAAAATTTGTGGTAAACACTCTTTTCATAGTTTTCGTTTTTCGAATAAAACAACCAAAAAAATGTAGGAATACTTTTCTATAAAATATAGAAGAAACTTTTCTGGAAAAAAAAAAAGTTCTAGAAACCAAATAAACGACAAATGCTTTTTCATTTTAATATTGTTCCCAATTAGTATTCAAGCATTTTATGTGCGGATATTGCTTAAGATTTTTTTTTTTTTATAGAGAGAGAGAGATAGCTTGTTATTTGGAAATATAAAATAACTAAATTTTAAATTTGGGACATCGGGTACCAACCATCAAGCCCTGTCTCACTTGCTCTAGAAACGATTGGTATATTACTTAAGAATTTTGTTGTAAAAAGAAAAGAAAGAAAGAGCAAAAACATGATAAAGTAAGGTGATAAGGGATTGTGTACAGCAATGCAGACAGAATGAATTCGGAAGTAGGAGGGGTCTCTCATCTCCCGCCCTATTCCTTGGCGAGTCAAACCGAATTAAGGCGGATTATTTTTTACCCTATTTTTACCCCTACTTATTGCTCTATTCAGAGCTCGTCGAGACGTGAGCGACTTTTTCCTTGATTTTTTGCAGATCGAGGTAGATCAAAAGAAGGAAAGGGTCCTCCGCCTCTTGCTCCATTTGAGAAGCAAATGGGGATAGATTCAGAGTGGATTTTTTTTTTGGCCTCCACTTACCACCCCGTTCATGGCGGATTGGGGCGGGACCTCCACTAATCTGGATCCATTTGCATCCCTACTTAGGTCTCAATAACTACAAAAGAGAGAGAGAGAGAGAGAGAGAGAGAGAGAGAGAGAGAGAGAGAGAGAGAGAGAGAGGATTATAGGGCACATGAGAATAAACAACTAAATTTTAAAATAAGACCCCACTAAAGATCCAAATTACACAGTAGTTGACACTTAACACAAATGTTCCAAAGATACATAAAAGGGTACAAGGAAAAGGGATTGGTCATAAAAAGCTAACCATAAAGCAGCCACACAAACCAAGCCATGTAAGGCAACTTGATGTGATATGAAACTTTTAATAAGCATATAAGTGACTCATACCTTATCTATAAGCATCACAATTTGGCTCATATCCCAAATGGCTTCAAATTTGGACTTGATTGGGACTTTGTACTTCCAAATCTACTTTGAAAAGAGAAATTTCATAATCAAATGTCACATTTTGATCTACTTTATTCTTGAATAGTGATCTGATACAGAATAGTATATACTGTTAGACATTGTTATTGAGACTAATCGAAATAATTTTTTTATCATCGTTGATCATCGATGATAGTCCGAAATTATACATGTATAAAAATAATATGGCGAAGAGATGAAGAGAGGAAGAAAGAAGGGTGTAGAAAGAAATATGCAAATTAATTGAAGAATGATGACAAAATCAAATTAAAAAAATTATAGAAGGTATGTGAAATCTAAGTGTATCAAATATGATACAGGGGATTATTTTCTGCCTATATAAAAATATGCACTATATCATATATAGGTGATAATAAATTATCTATAGATGAACATATCAAATCTTTGTGACATAGTGTATTAAAAATTATATGGTCTTTGCTTCCTGAAGAAACAAAAAGGAAGAAATAAAGAAAAAAAAAACTAATTGGTTAACTTACACTAAGTCTTTAATTGGTTATCTTCTTCTCTAATCAAATGAATTGATCAGATTAATCTACTTTTTCGATGAAGGATGACGGTGCGAATTGGCTAAGAATAAAAATAAAAAACTGGGAGGCTATGAATGCATAATAAAGAAAAGAAGAATAAGATAATCTACTACGTTCGGAAAGCAAAAAATATATATATATTAATCTGACAAATTTTTCATTCTACTCTAGTCAATATTTATAGTGGACTTATAATTGAAAATTTTTGTAACTGTAATATATGCAAATAAAGAGACAATATAAAAAAGAGTAAATGGGGGATTTAATTCTCATACTTAAGCCAAATTAAAAAAGCATTGTTGAAAACTTTATTTAAAGATTCCACTCCTAGAAAGAAAAACGGTCAAATTAAATGTGCATTAATTTAGAAATTTACATTTGTTTAAAGATGAGTATGAAGCGTAATTACTTTCAGTTACTAATCATGGAAGTTGTTATATATATTAATTATATATTAAATTATAGTTATTATTAGCAATTACTAATCATTAAATTTGCGTTATAGATTATAGATAAGAATTAAAATAATTAGAACATATAAAAAAATTATTGAGCCTTCATATAGGTTGTTGGTTCAAAAAGAGTGAAGGATTGTTTGCCACGTGGCAAAACTTATTGTGCCTTCATATAGAGTTATATATATATATATATATATATACAGAGAGAGAGAGAGAGAGAGAGAGAGAGAGAGCTTGACTGGGCTACTATCGATAGTAAACGGCTCGATTTACTACTGATTTATTTTAGATGATAGAGCTTTCAAATCGACGATCGGCACCGTTGAACATGATTAAGACCATTTAAACTATCTAGAAATCAAATTTCATGCTTTTTTGACTTCACTAACTGAACGATCAAAGGGTCACAAAATCTATAATTTTATTGGCCGATATGGCGCGTTTGCTCGTTTAACGGTATAAAAGAGTACAAATCAGCTGAGCTCATGGTAGAAAATTCTTTAAACTATTTAAAATAAGATCTAGACTGTAGATCTTAAATACAAAAATTGTATCATCACTTTTTAAAGGATATTTATTTTCAACTATTCATTTTCATTCACTTGATGGACAAGAGAACAATATCGAAAAAGCGTGAAATTTAATTTTCAGATAGTTTAAATGGTTTAGATCATGTTTGACGGTATCGATCGTCGATTTGAAGCTCTATCATCGAAAACAAATCGGTAGTAAACAGAACTGTTTACTACCGATAGTATTCTAGTAAACTCATATATATACATATGTATACATACATATACATATGTATATATACATATGTATGTATATGCATACATACATATATATATATATATATATATATATATATATATATATATATATATATATATATATATATATATATATAGAGAGAGAGAGAGAGAGAGAGAGAGAGAGAGAGAGAGAGAGAGAGAGAGAGCTAGGCTAGGCTTCTACGCTTTCGAAAGCACGGAGGCCTCCCTGCTTGTCACGGAGGCCTCCCTGCTTGTAAGTTGTTTTTGATGATGGGATATCCGATTCGACGATCGGCTCAGTTAGGCATGATCTATGCTATTAGAACTATTTAGAAATCAAATTTCATAACTTTTAGATTGTGTTTGCCTAGTGAATGAGTAGCCTCAAAATGAACGGCTGAAAATAAAAATCTCATAAAAAACAGTGATAAAAGACTCAAATTTCAAATCAGAAGTATTAATCTTTCTATTGATGTTAAGTAGAATTTTCTGTTAAAGTTTCATGTAATTTGGATTGTTCTACACCGTTGAACTTAAAAACGTGCCACATCGACCGTTAAAATAGTCATTTTTGAGACCTTTTGATCACGTTGTAAATGATGTCGAAAAATTATAAAATTTGGTTTCTAGATAGTTCTAATAGCGTAGATTATGCTAACGAAGTCGATCGTCAAATCGGATGTCTTATCATCGAAAACAACTTACAAGTACGAGACCTCCGTACTTTCGAAAGCACCGGAGACGTACTCTATATCCGTGCTACTAAGTTGTTTTCAATGATGCAGCTTTCAAATCGACGATCGGCTCCGCTAGACTTGATCTACACTATTGAAAGTATTTGGAAACTAAATTTTATAATTTTTTTACATTATTTATCTATCAAACGAGTAGTCTAAAAATGAACGACTAAAAATAAAAATCTCATAAAAAATAATGATAAAAGACTTAAATTTAAGATCATAGGTACTGATCTTACTCTAAATAGTGAAAAAATATTATAAATTTTTTATCAGATTTGAATTGTTTTACACCGTTAAATTCACAAATACATCACATCGATCATTAAAATTATTAATTTTGAGACCTTTTGATCACTAACCAAATAATGTCGAAAATTTATGAAATTTAATTTTCAAATACTTTCAATAGTGTAGTTCAAATCTAACGGAACCGATCGTCGATTTGGAAGCTGCATCATTGAAAACAACTTGGTGACACGGAAGCCTCCGTGCTACCGATAGTACACAGCCTAGCTATATATATATATATATATATATATAGAGCTAGTCTCCTATACTATCTATAGTATCGGGGTTTCGATACTATAGTCGCTTTTTCGATCTTAGGGTGTTCAAATCAACGATCCACACCGTTGAAACTGATCTAGGATATTTGAAGTTCTTAGGAATGAAATTTTATAATTTTTCCACGTAGTTTACTTTGTGATCGAATCGTTTCAAAATTATCAAATTTCAATGGTTATTATGACGAGTTTGTAGTTTAACGGTGGAGAAGAATCTAAATTTATTCAAATTTTGATAGAAAATACTTTAAACTACATAGATGAAGGTCAACATCCTTGATCTTGAATTCGAAACTCCTATACTCAAATTTTAAGGATTATTCAATTTTCACCGTTCATTTTGACATGATTTATTTACTAAGTAAATGATATCGAAAAAAACTAAAATTTTATTCCTAAGAACTTCACATACCCTAGATCAGTTTCAACGGTGTGGATCGTTGATTTGAACACCCAAAGATCGAAAAAGCAACTATAGTACCGGAGCCCCGGTACTATAGATAGTATAGTAGCCTCATTCTATATATATATATATATATAGAGCTTGACTGGGCTACTATCGGTAGTAAACCGTCCCGTTTACTACCGATTTGTTTTCGATGCTGGAGCTTCCAAATTGACGATCGGCACCGTTGAACATGATCTAGACCATTTAAACTATCTAGAAATCAAATTTTATGCTTTTTTGATATCATTAACCGAACGATCAAAGGGTTACAAAATCTGTAATTTTAATGGCCGATATGGTGTGTTTGCTCGTTTAACGGTATAGAAGAATCCAAATCAACTAAATTTTTGTTAGAAAATTCTTTGAACTATTTAAAATAAGATCTGTACTCTTGATCTTGATTACAAGACTTCTATCATCACTTTTTATAGGATATTCATTTTCAGCAATTCATTTTCTGTTCACTTGATGGACAAGAGAACAATATCGAAAAAGCGTGAAATTTGATTTCCAGATAGTTTGAATGGTCTAGATCATGTTCAACGGTGCCGATCGTCGATTTGGAAGCTCCAACATCGAAAACAAATCGGTAGTAAACCGCTCGGTTTACTACCGATAGTATTCTAGCAAAACTCTCTCTATATATATATATATATATATATATATATTGTGTTTAGAAACATAGAGATTAAACACCATACAAACTAATATACTACATAAGTGGTAGTAAAAAGGTAAATAACATTTGACAGTATATAGTATCTAGGAAGGTCATCAAAACTAATCCACACATAGGTAGAATTGTTTAATTGATAGGATGAGAAATCTGAGTCTGAACCCAACCATCAGCTGGGCTAACTCTAGTTTCTCAGGTGCCCTATTTTTTTATTCTTTTTTTTTTTTAAGGTACTTGTAGGCTCAATAAACCCAAAAACCCAACTACTAACTATAGTATGTAGGGCCAAGCTCCCAAAAAAAAAAAAGGAAAATTATATATAGGCTCTATTCGAAATTGCATGCAGATGTGTTACATGTGGTAAGCAAATACGATAAGATAACTTTTTATTTTATTTTTTTGTAAGTATAATACATTGTGCATTTCACAATAAAATTGTTTAAATATAATTCTTGTGGTCTCACTAGTATTATAATATGCTTTCGCTCCAACTCTTTTCCGCTTTAATATTTGATGACCCTCAACACTAGAAAGGTCCGACCAGAATCGAATTCATGTCATGTTTGTGGATCGTAAGCACAATCAACTATCTCAAAAATATGTATTGCTAGAAAGGGCGCACCTATCGCACTTAAGGATTCAACCACAGCGCTTACGAACTTCGACCTTACTCAACCCACCTAGAAGTTAGGTCTATTGTTGAGCCTCTTGCCGTTAAGTCTATTGTCGACCACGGTCTCACTCAACTTATTGGGCTCACACAACTCAACATATTAGTTTTCCGAACCTATTATCATGGAGCAGAAAGTTGGACCTATTTTAGCCAATAAAAAAGAGCCAACAATACCCTCCACAATAAATAAAATCTTTGCCATCTAAACAAAGTTCTTTTGTTTACTTTTTCTCTTTCTAAAGTCTCTCTCATGCTTTTTTCTGAATTCAAAGGGAATAAAAATAAAAATAAAAGAAGTTATCTTTCTATTTGCTTTGCCTTCTTTAATTAATTTACATGCACCTGTCACATGAATTGGAATTTTGGCCACACTTTGTTGGCCTCTTCATCTCTTTTTTTTTTCTTTCTTTTTTTTAGCATTTAGCTTTCTCTTGCTTTTGCCAAAAGAGGAGAATGTTCTTTTCTTGTCCTACTAAAACACTCTTACCTTTCACTTTGTTTCCCCACTAAATACACTTGCTAACCACCTAATTCAACTTTACTTTCTCCTTAAGCTTTGCAATGTTTTTCTCCTAAAGTACTCAATAGTCATCTTATTGTTGGAGAGAGATTTGTTTTGGAGATCATTTTGGAAGAATTTAAAGTAGGTAAACCACAAAACCAAACCGAACCGACAGTTTTGGTTCGATTGGATTTGGTTCTGATCTAGATTGTAGATGGTTTGGCTTTGGTTTGCGAATGTCTCAAATCAAACGTTTAGATTTGATTTTCTGTTGAAAATTAAAAAACCAAAAGAAGAATACACATTTCTATATGTATATATGTATGTATCAATTTATAAGATAGATATGTATGTAGGTACATAAATGATTGTGGATATGTATGTACCAATATTCAAACCGAGCGGATCTGCAAAGATAATAGAATAAGTTAAACCGGTTAGACCTATATTCAAGTCGACAAATTTGAGAATTTCAATGTTCAAAATGACAAACCGAATCAAAACTACGCTCGCGCCTGATATTAACAAAGCAAATTTTACTATTGTGGGGCGCGCTCCACCCACAACAGTCAGTCAACACTTTCGACTGGTGATTGGCTCTGATACCAACTGTAACGATCTAGCCCGCTAGTAATAATAACTTGTTGGGCTCAAACCACCGGCCCAAAATACTTAAGCCCGGTTATTATTATTAGAGTCTATAGTCTCTTATATGCCTAATTATAATTTCATTTTCATCCGATGTAGGACTATTGGGGTATCACTATTGTCAAAGCTCGTGATTTGGACTTTTTGGCTCTAGCAATAGTATAATTTGTATTTGGAAAATTTACATATGACCCAAATCCAATAATTCTATAGGACTAATGATTCCTTAATTTTTGATCCAAACCTAAATAATTTGGGTGGATTTTGAAATAGGGTAGGTTGGTTGGGCCCCAAAAACACCCTACTATTTGTCATAGCTTGTACTTTTTCAACTCATTAAATGTCAATTTCATGGGAGCATAAAGCACCTAACAATAATATGTCATTTTTCCTTGACTCTCTACCTATCTTTGCCTTTTTTTTCTTTATTTTGAAAGAGCCAAAATCCCTTACTTAAAACCTACAAACTTATCATAGGAGAAAATGGTTACTTAAACTCCATGTGTTGGTCCCTCCTCCCTTCTACTTTTTCTTCTTCTTTTTTTCTACTCTTATATATATATATATATAGTCCGGCTACTATACTCTTATGAATATAGACATTTTTATACTCATAAATTTTCAGTCATTAGATCTACCCCTCTGATCATTTCTACCAGTTAGATCATACTATTCAACCAACCATCCACCAAACACTAGGAGACCATTATCATCCTAACCTACGATCACCATATATATATAGTATGCTACTATATTTCTATAAGTATAGACTCCTTTATACTCAAAAATTTTCGACCGTTGAATGAAGGGATGTGCAGTTAGGATGGTGGTGGTCCCCGGTTAGGATGATAGTGATCCCCTACGGTTGGGTGAGTGATTAGTTAAACAGTATGATCTAACGGATGGAAATGATCAAAGGAATAGATCTAACAGCCGAAAATTTATGAGTACAAAGAGAACTATGGTCATAAGACTATAGTAGCCAACTAGCCGGACTCTCTCTCTCTCTCTCTCTCTTTCTCTCTCTCTCTATATATATATAATTTAAATGCACCAGAACAATTTGAATGTTCATCATTCCCAGATAGCCACCTGAACGTTCAAATGTTTATAATTAATCATTTAAATTTATATTCTATTAACTTTAAGTAACAACTGACAAACATATGCCCGCCGCTAATATAGAAGAGTCTTTTTAATATCAAAATTCTGTCCTACAGCAAAAGATTAATATTTAACATTTAATGTTAAAAATTAAACATGTCAGTTGTGACCAATTTTTCTAGAAGAATTATCGCTGATCTGTGTTAAAGCATGTGAAACAATTATTATAACAGTACTATTTTTACTATTTATATTCAATGTTCCTTCTCATGGCAAATTAAATATGAAGCTTGACGAGATTCAAACTCAATACCTATAACTTTGGTACCATATTAAAGAATGTGAAATAATCATTTTTTTCTCCAAAAACTTAAGCTTCTAGAAAAAAAAAAAATCATAATATTTATGCTCAAAAATATTCTTTAATGGTTCGTGACCATTGAAGTCAAATTTATCACAAAAATTAATAGAATATAAATTTAGATGGCTAATTACAAATTTTTTGAAATTTGTGGCAAATAAGAAAATTTTAAAGTTTATCAGCTATCTACAAACATACGAAAGTTCAAATAATTTTAATGATTATTTTTTCTTTTTGGATTTTTTTAAAAGTTATTTTATTGTCAATTTTTAAAATTTTCTTTTACAGGATCACCTTGCTAATTAATATGATAAATTTATTCATCAATTTATAATATTATGAAAATGCTCTATATTTTGTATTCAAATGATAAGAAATAATCCCCATGCAACATGAGTTGAGTGTCACCATTATCCTAATAGATCTAGTAAGATCTCTAATAAAGCATAAAATACCTCAGAAGCTCTCCTGATTCAAGTTGCAAAGTAACAATGTCACCATTTCAAACCAAAAAATAATAATAATAATTGTAATAATAATAATAATAATAATAATACAAACTATTTCTAAAATATTACAAAAATGCCACTTAGAAGTTTGAATCTTAGTTGTTGTGGCTCCATGATAGTGAACTCTCCTCCAATGGAGAGTTTCTAATTAATTGCTTGGACCATCTAATAACATGCCATTGCATGTGGAAGCAACAATTAAATAATGCAAGCCACATCACTCTCTCAACAACTTTGCATTACAAATAAATCTTATGAGCTTAAAAGCATATATATATATATGAACCAACCTAAAAATTTAAAAAAAAAATGGTACAATGACACCCTATGATAGTGTGATCATCCAAACTTTATCAAATAGTTTAACAGGCCCTCGTCATTAATCGAAATTACTAATTATACAGTTATTTTAGTCATTTGTATTGCACATAATCTTATAAAACTGTAAAATAAAAAAAAATAAAAAACTTCTATTCTAACACATGAAAAAGGTAATGAAAATTGAAGATAGGTTCGTCCTATTCTTCAATTTGAACGCTTAATTATCACAACTAGAAAAAATAAATGCTTTTTTTTTTTTTTTTGCATTTTATGGTTTTACAAGAATATATACAATACAAGTAGCCACAAAACAATTGTTTAATTAGTAACTTCGCTTGAGAAAAAAGAGCCAAATGAATTGAACAAGGGTCTTGTTGCTAAAACTGAAAAGATAAAAATATTTGATTTGACTATCTAATTTTTTAAAATTTTAAATTTATCATCCAACATTTCAATTTATTTAATTTGAGTCGCAATCTTTTGACTTTAGAATTTGAATGGATTAATTATCTTTACAAGTTTAGTATTACATTATGTAATGCTCACAACTATAAATTTATAAAAATAATTAGCTTTAATTTTAAAGTTAAAATACCGTTAACCGGCTCAAATTAAATAAATAAAAAAATTAGATAATATAATTAAAATTTGAAAGGTCGGATAGTCGATTCAAAATGATTCATAGTTCAGATAAGTACTGTTCGTTTTTACCAAATAAAAGTTCAGACGTCTGTTTACAAAATGCAAAAAATTAGGGTCTTTATACATTTCTTCACACAAAAAAAGAAAACGCAGCAGGAGGTAGAAAATAACAGGAGGCTTACTTTGAAAAAGCTTATAAAAAATTCAACCACCATCAATAATGGCATCTTCCACCACACACACACAGTTCAAAGTGTCGGCTCACCAAACAAAGAATTTAAAGGATTGAATTAAAACCATCACACACAGTCACTGTCCAGATGATGAACATCTGAACAATCCCAACTCACATTTTGATTTTGCCCTTCCAAAAAAAAAAAAAAAGGGAAACATCCAGCAAAATGATAGAAGAAGAATATAATTACAAAACCATACCCAACAAAGTTTTCTTCTTCTTCTTCTTCTTCTTCTTCTTAAAAAAAATGTATTAAAAAAAAAGAAAATGAGAAAGCCCTAGGAAGTACCATAAAAATCAACAATTTGAACAGGTGGGTATTCATCCTAGATACATCACCAACCAATCCCCCCCTTAACAACAATCAGAAGAGAAAAACACCTGCTATGGAATTGCAGATCATAAAGAGAGAGATAGAGATAGAGATAGAGAGAGAGAGAGAGAGAGAGAGAGAGACATTCATAGTTTTGCTAAATGAAAATGGAACCAAGTAATAACAAGTGATTCACTAAACCATGAGTCCAATCCACCACCCTGGCTCAGTGACTGGCTCAAGATTCAGATTTTCATACTTGTCTGGGCCCTTCGATGGACTCGGTCCGTGCGGAGGACCGATCGTCGCCCGCGTCCTCGATGCTTTGAGATTCGTTCTTGTCCTCGGCCCGTACGCCCGACTTCTGGATCTCCTCGATCCGGCTCACCACCTCCGACATCGACGGCCGGTTGTCGGGGTACTGCGCGGCGCAGTCTATGGCGAGCTGAAGAAGCTGAACCATCTCCTCCTCTACGTTTTGGTATCTCAAGAGCTCGAGATCGAACACTTCTTGGGTCCACTCCTCTCGCACGACCGATTGGACCCACCGCGGCAGATCGACCCCTTCGTCGTTTAGTAGGGCTTGGGTCGGGGCCTTGCCCGTGAGGAGCTCGAGGAGGAGCACGCCGAAGCTGTAGATGTCGGCCTTTTGGGAGACTTTGTGCGGGTCGGTGACCTCCGGGGCCCGGTAGCCGGCCACGCGGGACGGGGAGGAGAGGGGGCCGACGAGGGGGGCGAGGCCGTGGTCGGAGACGCGGGCCGCGTACGATTTGGAGAGGAGGATGTTGGAGGACTTGATGTTGCCGTGGGAGCTGGCGGAGGGGGGGCCGGCGGAGTGGATGTAGGCAACGCCGCGGGCGGCGGAGAGGGCAATGTTCAGACGGGTCTCCCAGTTGAGCGGGGTCCGGCCGGAGCCTCGGTTGCCTGGAGTGAGGGGTTACAAAGTAAATGATGAGAAAAAGATTGAGAGATTGCCGGATGTGAAATGAGAACCAGAGAGCCAAGAAAATGACATGAATTAACTTCAAAGATCAGGTGGAATTGTTAGGAAAATAATAAGAAGGGCCTTCCAATTGTATTATGACTTTAGTTATCAAAATGGTAAAAGTTTGAATGGAGCTTTTCTTCAGTTGTTGAATGCTAAATATGCATTCACACAACCACCACAGAGACCAACAAATGCAAAAAATATCCAATGCTCAAGAACATGTAATTCGTCAAAAAATTCGTCAAAGTGTGGTTTCTTCAAAATTTATGCGCGCAATAATCATGTGAAGAATTAAAATCAAGAATGAAAAAATTAATATTTTTTGCACCCTGCTATTATCACAGAGCAATGTTTTTATTTAAATGTACTAACATATAGAAGAATGAAATAGGAGCAATGCACATAAAACAAGAATAAACATAGCATCATAAAAAATCCTAGATTTACTCATAAACAGTTGAATCAGGGTATGATGAAGATCTAGTGAGCTAAGTTTTGAGCCTAAAACCTCAATAAAAGAGCAAATTATTTAAAAGCAACATCAGATCCATTGAGCTGGATTTCGAGCCAAAAGCGAGCACGATAGACAACATCTTTACGATTAAATGTAACAAACTTGGACTGACAATGAAACTTGCATCGAAAAACTTGAAATACAAAAGGTGGTTCCAAATTGCCAATTGAAATGATTAGAGAGAATCACTGCTACATTGGTGTAATCGACACTATCCTACTGAGCTAAATTTGGTTAATAAAGATGAATTAGGTGTCATTTAGTTTTTAACATCAACCTCAGAATAATGCCCTAAAAAGTTATGCACTTGAGCACTTTCCCATTTCTCAAGATCCAAAACTACTAATATAACATGACCTTAACCGAAAAACAGTAATCCTATAAACCAAAGTTAAAACCAAGTTGACTTATCAACAAGTGTGGAAAAACACCAAATTTTCAAATATCGAAGCCCCAAGGAAATGAATCTAAACTACATTGTCCAAAAATTTTGAACTAATAAGCAACAAATTCAAGCAACCAACATATGGCATAATAGTGGGGGGGCATAATCAAATTTTCCAATCCAAAAGGCCAATTGAATTGTGTGATCCCAAAAGTCCAAACCACATTGTCCAAAAACTTTGAAATAGTCGACAAATGAACTAGTAAATTTCAGTTTGAATGGAACAGGGAATTGAGGCGACGATTGTGAGTAAATAGATAATAAAGGTATCAACTTTTGAGAAGAAGAAGAAGAAGAAGAAGAAGAGGGTTGGGTTTGGCTCACCATGCAAGAGCGCGGAGAGGCTCCCCATGGGCATGTAGTCGTAGACAAGGAGCTTCTCGTCCTTGCTGTAGTAGTAGGCCATGAGGGGCACCAAATTCTCGTGGCGCAGCGAGCCCACGGCCTCGACCTTCTCGCGGAAGTCCCGCTCCGGCAGGCTCACCTCCTTGAGCCGCTTCACCGCCACCGTCGTCCCGCTCTCCAGCACCGCCTTGTACGCCGTCCCGAACGTCCCCTTCCCCAGCACCTCCGCCGACGCCCGCAGCAAATCCTCCAAATCGAACACCGCCCCCGCCCCCGCCGATGCCAATGCCGGTCCCCCGAAGAACACCAGCTTCTTCGCCCCCGCCCCGCCCGAATCCCCCTTCGACGCCGCCGCCGCCGCCGCAGCTGCGGTAGCAGCAGCAGCAGCAGATGCGGCGCCTCCTCCCCCTGCTGAATGCCCATTCTCCCTCCCTTCCGCTGCCGCCGATTCCGGAAGCTTCCGCTCCGCCGCATCCGCCGATCGCGTCTTGCTCCTACCGGCGCCGCGGCGCTTGCATAGGAGGACGAGGAGGGCGAGGAGGAGGAGCACTCCAATGGCGCTCCCCACCGCGATCCCCGCGATCGCTCCCCCGGAGAGCTTCTTCTTCTTCCTCTTCTTGCTCCCCCCTCCTCCTCCTCCTGCTACTGCTCCGGGCCCCTCCGCCGGCGACGGAGCGATCTCCCCCGGGCACGGGCCCAGCGGGCCGCCGCAGAGCGCGGTGGCGAGGAACGAGCTCGCCGGCATTTTGCGGAGGCGCGAGGGGATCGATCCGCTGAGATTGTTGAAGGAAACGTTGAATTGGACGAGGCTCGGGAGATTTAGATCGGGGATCTCGCCCGAGAGCTGGTTCTCCTCGAGGTAGAGGGTGCCGAGGCGGGTGAGGTTGTTGAACGCCGGCGGGATCTCGCCGGAGAAGTTGTTCCCGGCGAGGTTGAGGCGCACGAGCTTGGGGAGGGCGAAGATCGCGGCGGGGATCTCGCCCGAGAGGCGGTTGCGCTGGAGGTAGAGGTTGCGGAGCTCAGAGAGCGAGGCGAGGTCGCCGGGGAGGGCGCCGGAGAGGGCGTTGAAGCGGAGGCTGAGCGTGCGGAGCGCGGTGAGGTTGCCTAGGGTTCCGGCGGGGACCTCGCCGATGAGCCCGACGCCGGGGAGGCGGAGGGAGACGACGCGCCCCGCCGCGTCGCACCCCACGCCCTGCCACGAGCACGCCGCCGCCGAGGGGCTCCACGGCAGCGCCGACCGCCCCACGGCGCCCCGGAGCGCCTGGAGCGCCGCCGCGTCGGAGGCGGCGTCGCCGGCAACTGCCGCGGCGGCGCCGGCGACGATGACGACGACGGCGACGGCGACGGCGAGTTGCTGCTGCAACTGCGGCGGTGGCCACATCGCGGCGCGGCGGTGAGCCGACTCCGCCGAGGAAGGAGAGAGAAACAGGAGAGAGAGAGAGAGAGAGAGAGAGAGAGAGATAAGGAGAGAGAAAGGGGAGGGGAGTGTGAGAGTGGCGTTGGGCGTTGCTATAAAACCCTAAAAAGTCTCCCTTGAATATATAATAGTGATAATAATATATAATAAAAGAATTACTATTTTTTTATATTCTTAATTAGTGTTTATTTTATTTTTTATTTTTTTTCTTACCTAAAAAATGCTTAGGACTGAGGAACAACAAAGATGTGATGTAGTATTATTGTCTTAAATTACACTCTACGATTTTAATGATGTGGAACCCTAAACCAATACCCCATTAGTGCTTAGATAATAATACACATGGAGTTAGAAAAAAAAAAAAAATTAAAAAAAAAAAAAATATATATATATATATATATATATAATTTAGCTGGAATACTATTAATAGTATGATGACAGAAATAAATCGAACGGCAGAAAATTCGGTAGCACAAAACGCTTGTTGCTATCGATAGTATCCCAACCGGACTCTATATATATATATATATATATATATATATATATATATATATATATATATATATATATATATACATTAAGAACTTTAAATTTTATTCTTTTGATATTTCACGAACGAATAGACGAATGATTTGAGTTATGATCAAATACTCTATAGATTTATGGTGAATGATAAAAAAAATAAAAATATACAGAGACTCCTCAATTATCGGTTATTCTGAAATGATCTCTTTACTATCTTTTTTTTTTATTGAGATATATTTAGTTAAGTTAAAAATTTATCAAATTTACATATTTCTAATTTTATTTTCTAAAATATATTACATTTGGTAAAGTTAACGATAAATTTGTAAAAAGTTTACTAAAATTTTATTTTAAATTATATAAAATTGAAAAAGAATATCAACCTTGCATTTATAAAACATAATTAAATAATTTTTTTCTTTTTTCAAAATATTTAATTTCTGACACTATCCGTATTAGCAGGCGCTCAGTTCAGTGTCCGCAGCTTTTGAGGCGCGCTTCGGTGTAACGCCCGCTTATGTCACGGTTCTCCCGCTGACACGTGGGGCCCACATATTAAAAACGTGGTCCCCTTTTGTGGTCCTTTTTTTGAGAGTGTCCTTTTAACCCTGGTGGCGGGAAATCGCTTCGGTGTAACGCCCAAATGTCAAGATTCTTCTACTGACATGTGGGGCCCACTAAAATATATTTGTGGTCCCATTTTGTGGTCCCACTAAAATAATTACATGCACCCGGTGCACCGTGCACCGTACTCCTATTTTGCGAGAATTTTTATTTTGCTTAATTACACTATACTACACTATACTTTACAAAAAAAAAAAAATCACTTTCTATAATATACTATTTTATTTGTTTTAAAGCATCACTCAACTATACTTTTTTTTAATTCCGCCACTATAAGCAAATAAACCTATAATTTTATACAAAAATTATTAGAAAATATAGATTAAAAATATCAGAGCATATATTCAACTTATTTTGACATAAAAATAATAAAACGGTAATTAAAAATAAGTAAATAGAAGCCTTCATGAGTGTATCATGGAGATTCATTTTACCTTTTAACTAATGTTAATAAAGTTATTAGATTTTGTCTAAAATAATAAATTTATTAACAGTAATATAGAGATTAACGAGAAAAAAATAGGTAAGTGATAGTTATAAGGAAAAGAATATATGAGTTTGAAAAACGAGAGTAATCTAAAATACAGTTTAGAAATTGATAAAATATAATAATACAATAGTGTCTTTGAAATAAAAAAATAATATAATGTAGGAAATAAAAATAATACTAAAGTATAGTACAATAGAGTGTAATTAAATTTTTTTTATTTTCACAGATATTTTGTGTAAGAATAATAACAACCAATCAAATGCTTATAGTTTAGTAAAATTGTAAAAAAAAATTTGTACTACTAGCTTCATTTATTTTAATTAGAAATTAACTCCGCAATAAATATAAAGTAATTAGCCTTCAATTTTGACATCTTGGACAGTAACTATCAAGTCCTTAGTCAACTGTACTAGATACGGTCAGTAAAAAATAAAAAAAATTAACATTATTTTCTTATTTAAATTGTATATTACTCTTGTTCAGATTATTACCATCTCACGTAGCTTAATGGGATTGGTTATATACAAAGTTTACCATAAAAATCTTAAAATTACATTGGTAAAATTGTATGAAATTTATTTGAATTTCAATTCATTTTAGTTCGGCTATCTATTCGGAATTTAGTTTTGTTGCCTAATTTTCAAATTTTAAAACATTTTATTATTTTTATGAATCTGAAAACTTTTTTTTTCCATGCTTAATTATTTGATGCTCGCGTAATAAGTTTACATTTTTATTATGGATGGATAAAAATATAAGTAACTTACCTAAATTATGAATTATTATGAATTTATAATTACAAAAATTATATAAAATATATTAACTAAATATGTAAAAATAATTTAATACATTCAAAATTTAAAATTAAAATATTACCGACCGACTCAAATTAATAAAATTGAAAAGCTGGATACTCAACTCAAAATGAATATGTAACTCGAAAATATTATATACATATTTATTTATTTTTTTATTTGAGAGAAAATATTGCACGCTATCCGCTTGGTTTATTTCGTATAGAAATACATTTTTACCTCATTGATGGTACTAACCGTCAAAATATTGGGCGTTGGCGTATGAGATTTTGACGTACGCCACGTGCAGGCAATAATTACATTGAAAAGCTGTCGTGCTACGTGTCGAGTTCCAATTGGTCGGAAAGATAGAGACTTTGGTTTCGAATTGGCGCGCGCCTCGCGGATAACGGCAGGTTGACGGAGGTCGGACGGAAGGCGTCGGCGCGCCTCCTCGGGCGTGGGAATCTCGGTTGACGGCGTTAATTCAGTTACTTTTGCAGTTGTGCTCCTTTTCCATAAATTATAAATGCATCGACCGTGCACTACGATAGACCGGGATCACGAAAACTGAAACCATTAAAAGGTCTCAAAATCAAAATATAAAAGGGTACAGTTTCAACTGGAAATCTTAATAACTGGTTCGTGTTCAGCTCGGTATACGTCGATGCTCTTGTCCAGCACGATATACCTCTGTTATATATTTATATATATATATATATATAGAGTTGAGCTAGAATACTTCTAAAAGTATTATGGGGGTGGTGCTTGTGGATTTATTGCCATTGGATGAAAATTTGGAGGGTTGAGATGATGGTGGTAGGTGGTGGCAGGTGGTGGTAGGTGGAATAGTGTTTGATCTAAAGACTATAAGTAATCAAGAAGTAGATCCAAATGCTAGAAATGTGGAAGCACCAAAAGGTTGGTGCTTCCAAAAGTATTCTAGCTCAACTCTATATATATATATATATATATATATATAGAGGGAGAGAGAGTCCGGCTGTGATACTATCGATAGCGCACCAAGGGTTTGGTGCTATCGAGTTTTCCACCGTTAGATTTAACCCTTTGATTATTTTTACCCGTTAGATTATACTATTCAACCAACCACCCACTCAACCCTAGGGGACCCACATCATCCTAACCGCACATTTCTCAATCCAAGGGCTAAAAAACTAATAGCACCAATAGCTTGGTGCTATTGATAGTATTCCAGCCTAATTCTATATATATATATATAGAGCTAGTCTCCTATACTATCTATAGTATCGGGGCTCTGGTACTATAGCTACTTTTTCGATCTTAGGGTGTTCAAATCAACGATCCACACCGTTGAAACTGATCTAGAATATTTGAAGTTCTTAGAAATAAAATTTTATAATTTTTCGACGTAGTTTACTTTGTGATCAAACCATTTCAAAATTGTCAAATTTCAATGGTTATTATGGCGAGTTTGTAGTTTAACGGTGGAGAAGAATCTAAATGTATTCAAATTTTGATAGAAAATACTTTAAACTACATAGATGAAGGTTAACATTCTTGATCTTGAATTCGAAACTCCTATACTCAAATTTTAAGAATTATTCAATTTTCACCGTTCATTTTGACATGATTTATTTACTAAGTAAACGATATCGAAAAAAACTAAAATTTTATTCCTAAGAACTTCACATACCCTAGATCAGTTTCAACGGTGTGGATCGTTGATTTGAACACCCTAAGATCGAAAAAGCAACTATAGTACCGGAGACCCGGTACTATAGATAGTATAGTAGCCTCATTCTATATATATATATATATATATATATATATATATATATATATATATATATATATATATATATATATATATATATATATATATATATATTAGGACTGGTATATTCTTATGAATATAGACCATTTTGTACTCATAAATTTTCGACCGTTCGATGAAGGAATGTGCGGTTAGTATAATAGTGGTCCACGGTTAGGATGATAGTGGTCACCTAAGGTTGAGTGGGTGGTTGATTGAATAGTATAATCTAACGAATAGAAATGATCAAAGGGGTAGATCTAACGGTCGAAAACTTATTAATACGAAGAGGTCCATACTCATAAGAGTATAGTAGCCGATCTCTTTCTCTCTCTATATATATATGAGTTGAGTTTCTGTACTTTTAGAAGTACAGAAGTATTTATACTTGTAATTTTTTAGCCGTCAGATCTTCTCAAGATTCGTACAGCACTATTAATGATGTGTCCTGTTAAGTTTCTTTACTAGTGCTGTACAGAACTTTAAACGATCCGACGACTAAAAAATTACAAGCACGTTAAGCTACTGTACTTTCTCAACTCTCTCTCTCTCTCTCTCTCTCTCTATATATTATTATTTGAAATTTAGGCCAACACAAATATAAAATGGCCTATATTTTGTGAATTTTAATTATTAGATTGAGATTCTAATTTTTTAATTTTATTTCAACTTTTTAACTAATAGTAAAGTAGACAATCTAACTAACTGTTTGCAAGCCAGCTTGTGTTCAGTTTGACTCGTTAATAAACAAGCTGAACACGAGCTGAATTTTTCAGCTCGATATTTTAACGAGCCAACTCATGTTCCGTTCGTTTAATAAATGAGCGAACACGAGTCGGCCGTAACTCGCTCGTGTTCAGCTCGTTGATAGTCCTAGTAGGTAAATGCTATTTTTACACCTCAATTAGGGTGTAACCCTACTCATCGAATGAGTGAGGTATTTTTACTAATCATATTAAGTGACTAGAAAGTAACTTTTATCTTTTTGATGGATGAAGCGTAAGATTTACTCCTATTTTTGAATGTATGAGTAACATTGCTATATTTTAAAATGCTAAAATACATAAAACTCTTCCGTAAATACTTTTTTATTCTTTACTCCCTCATTGTTAAAATTCTTCATTTTTTGTTGTCAAAATTTTAAAAATATTTTCAGAAGGTGACAACGTTAATTCAGAGAAAAAAATGACCAAACTGCTTTTACTTGTTTTAGAAAAAAATAATTTTTTAATATATTTTTTTATCATTTTTAAACATATTTTGGTATATTTAATTATTTATTATAAAAAATAGGTGAATAGTAAGAGCTCTGATGGAGGGAGGCTAAGTGCATTAATTTAAAATTTTGAAAGTTGGAGAGAAAAAAATAGAATGTATTTATATATATATATATATATATATATTTTGTATTTTAGCCTTTCCAAAATAAACATCATTTTTATATATATTCGATAATTTATTTACGTAATAACAGTACAAGCAATAAATGAGAGTTTTTATTTTAGGCGTTCGAGCTTAAATTTTAATTCTTTTTGCAAAGAAAATTTTAAATATTTTTTCGTAAAAACGTAAAGAATTTTATCTGAGTTAAGGATCATTTTGAATTAACTATCTAATCTTTAAAATTATAATTTTACTATCTGATCTTTCAATTTATTTAATTTGAGTCAATTAATGACATTTGATTTTAAAATTTAAATATATTATTTATCTTTACAGATTTAGTATATTTAATATAATTCTGGCAATCATAAATTAATTAAAGTAAATAATTAGCTTAATTTTTAAAGTTAAAATATCGTTGACTGACTTAAATCAATCAAGTTGAAAGATTGGGTCGTAAAATTAAAATTTCGAAAGATTATATAGCCGATTCAAAGTAGTCTATCGTTCAGATAAGTTTTATATGCTTTAATTTTTTTTAAAATAAAAAATTTGCTTCATGTTTTATTAGATCACTACCGCTGAAAACAGGAAAAGATAAAAACAAAACATAGCAAGGTCAAGCGAGCACTAAAACTTCTAAGTTGCAACTTTAAAAATCTTTTAAATTTTTAGTCCTAACACGCTTAACTCTCTTAACGTTTTGGGGCTAGTCACCGTCTAAAATACTATAGCCGATTTAAGAAGTTTATTTATTCTTTATATAGAACTATTTTAAATTTTAGGAGTATTACATTCCTCTCAGCCCTAAGTTCTGACGTCCTCGCTAAGTTCAGGCACACTCAAAAGCATCAGGCGATGTGAGACTTGTCTCGCTAGCATTAGTTGACCTTGTGAGGAGTCACTTTCCACCCACAACATTCATTAGCCAGATAGCCACGCTATGTCCACTGTATGACCATGGCTAGCCGAGACTAATCTCATACTTTCGGTTGGTGATTGACTCTGATACCAACTGTAGCGCCTCACTTCCCAGGGGATCACCCATTCCACGATTATTTTAGCCCTAGCACGCTTAACTCTCTTAACTTTTTGGATCTAACCACCGCTCAAAATAATATGACCGGATTAAGAAGTTTAGTTATTCTTTATATATCCTGAG
The DNA here is from genome assembly GCA_016920855.1 of Puya raimondii. Lineage (NCBI taxonomy): Eukaryota > Viridiplantae > Streptophyta > Magnoliopsida > Poales > Bromeliaceae > Puya > Puya raimondii. The sequence goes on along the minus strand of JABWPP010000044.1, from coordinate 1,613,414 downwards.
AGAGGGATAAGACACTTATTTGGATTCTCAATACTCCAAGCTGCAACAAAATATAAAAAAAAAAAAAAAAAAACTGTGTATACTATAGACCATGGTCCACGCAAAGAGCGCCGGGGTCAGCGGAAAAGATCGCCGATTTTTTAGCTCTCAAACGGCGCCGTATCGGATAATCCGGACCGTTCAATGCAGCGGATAAAGCGAGGGGCGTACGCCGTCGGATTGAGATCGGAGGGCGGTGAAGAGAAGACGAGTTTGGTGGGGGGAGGTGGGACAGGGGGGCGAGACAACCAGGAATGATGGGGACGTGCGCCGGTGGGGCCCACGCTACAGGGATGGCCCCACCACACGTGACAGCGAAGCAACAGTGTGTCTCACGTTTGGCCGGGTGGGGGCCCACCCGCCAAGTGGAGTGAGGCGGCGACAGCTGTCGCTGCTGATATAATTGGACGGCGAGGATTCGTTGGTTCAGCCGTAAAAAGGACGGCGTTGTTTGTAGGCTAGACCCGGTTCACCACATCATCCTGGACCGCACAACTAAACTATTACACCCTGTTTGGTTCAGGGTTAAGGGGGGGTTTATCCCGGGATAATCCTTTTGGGGCCCATGGAATCCCTAATTAATCTCACCCCAATTCAATTTTTTTATTTAAATTTATAACTTAAATTTAAAATTTAAAATTTAATTTTTAAATTTTTAAATTTAAATTTTAATTTTTTTAAAATTAAAAATTTATAATCTTAAAATTAATATTTTTAATTTTTAATTATTAATTTTAAATTCTCAATTATTATTTTAATTTTTTAAATTTAAAATTTGATATTTGATATTTTTAAATTAAAATTTAATTTTAAATTTTAAATTTAGAACTTTAAATTTTTGAATTTGAGATTTAAAATTTAAAATTTTATTTTGAATTTTTGAATTTTTAAAAATATATATTTAAATTAAAAATTTTAATTATAAAATTTAAAAATTTAAATTCAAATATAAGGGGCAATATTATTATTTTCTATTTATAACTACCCATTATTCTTCTTATTCCATCTTATCTATCCAAACGCTATTTTTCTTAATCCCGGGGACAACTCAATTATCATCCAAACGCAAAATTGGTCTATTCCAGGCTTAACCCTGAACTTAACCTTATCCCTGGAATAACTAGTTCTTACTTAATCCCGAACCAAACGAAGCCTTAAGACTGTTTGGTCTGTGTAAATTTTAATGCAATATAATTGAGAATGCATATAATTGAAAATATGACAATTATAATTATATATATATATTTATTTATTTATTTTTGATTGGATGCTGTAGTAAATGCGGCAACTATAAATATTTTCTTCGGCTATGTGTGGTTGATAAGTATATTTATAATTTTTTTTATTTTATATTTTAGATGATGAGATTAGATTATCATCTATATAGGAAAAAATAATTTTCTATTTGGAAGATTATTGGGGGATAAGCTTATCTTTGCTTAATATTAATCTCTTCAATTGCTGCAGTTAGAACAACAGCCAATTTCGGTATAATTCCGCCTGAAGCATTTGAGCCTTTCCATACCGTTTCAATTACAATAGTTGGATTCAAATACATGAAACCAAACTGCGAATTTGAATTTGCATGCAGCTACATGCAATCAAACAGTTTCTAAATATAAAAGCTACTGCACAATGTACATCCGTGAAAATATTTCAATTAACCCCTATGTAGTTTAGAGCATTTGTTCTTCGTAATCCTGAGGTTTGAGAATGGAGATGTGTAATTTTACTACTCCGTAATTTTATTTTTATTTTATCGTATGAATACACCGTTAAATAGTGTATAAAATAATACTATTTATGAATTGGAAGGTAATAAAATACTTTATTTTACAAATTACAAGATGGTAAAATACAACAGATAGTTAGTTAATAATTTTCACTTTGTTATCAAGTGGTTTGTAAATTAATATTGTTTTGCTACTTTATTAGCAACAAACACTTAAAATAAAAATAAAATCATATAGGGCGCATTTGGTTTGAGTTATCTTGTTAGAATTACAGGCTATCCTGTCAAGATTACTACGTTTGGTTCATCTACTCTGTAATCTGGTCGATAATGTAGCATTACAGATGGTGTAAGATTACTCTAAAAATATTACCGAGTGAAGGGGTGGGTATCTTATACTACTGATGGCGGGTAATCTTGCATCTTATGTAAAATTATAATTTTAACCCTCAAACCCCCTTCTCAAGTCCTTTCAATACGTTATTTTTATGTCTCTCTTTTTTTCTCTCCCTCTCTTCTCTATTCCTATTCGCAGGAACCCTTATAAATGAGTTTCTAAATTAAAATTTATTTGTTCTTGAATGATTACTGTATTTAACCAAACACGATAATATAATATCAGTAGTAATCTGAATCAGAAATCTCAGATGCCTGACTGTGTCGAAATAATCTGTAATATATATAACTTGAACCAAACACACCCCTGAGTTAATTAAAATTTTTTCTATGTTTTATAACATTGTCATCTAATGGCCCTACTTTCCATCTTTTTGAATGTTGACAAAGTTTATCCAATTGCTTATTTGGCAATAACGTAGAGAACTTATATGAACTATGGATCATTTTAAATTGACTGTCTAATTTTTTTTAAATTTTTATTCTAATATTTTAATTTATTTGATTTGAGTCGGTCAACGATACTTTAACTCTAAAATTTTAGTCAATTACTTACGTTAATAAATTTATAGTTATAAGAATTATATGAAATATGCTAATAAAATATGTAAAGATAAGCGACGTATTCACATTTTGAAATTAAAATCTGATTCAAATAAAGTAAATTAAAAGGTAAAATAGTAAAATTAAAAATTTAAAAGGTTTGGTTTACGTTTTTACCTACTAATTTTAACCATCCATCACATGTTGTGGCCTACGAGCTTTCCTTAAAAAGGAGGGCAAAAAAAATCACATGTTGTAGGATTTGTAGCCGACAAATTACACTGAGTGGGACTGGATGTTGGATTTTATTTTTTATCTATATATATATATATATATATTCGTGTAAAATAAGAATACTGTAAATATATTATGTAAATATAAAAAAAATTTGAAATATATTTTTGGACGAGTTAAAACTTCTCTTATTTTATAATATAACTATTTTGTCTTTTCTTGCTGATATATTACGATGTGGGTGACATCTGTTAGTTCATAAACACTGTTATGAATCAGATGTGTTTATCATCACAACAACATTCTATAAAGATAGCATCTTAGAAAATTCAAAGTAATTTTAATTTTATTTTTGCATATTTATGCAGGAAGAGATGTTTGGTCGGATGTTATCATTTTTATATTTAATGAATTTTATTTTTCAAAATTTAAAATTTATTATTATTATTATTATTATTATTATTATTGTGGTGGTGGTGCAATTTTGAGAAACAAAAAATAGAGGATAGATGTTTGTGGTCCACATCTAAGGTGTGGACCTGGTCCATGCAACAACTCCTTCCCCACAAGGCTGGCCCCAGAGTTATTATTATTATACAATTTAAAGTACAAATTTGGTATGAATTTAAAATTTCTATTTGGTTAAATGCATTTTAACCACTGACTTATAATCTAGCTTTAATAATTTCTATTATATTATACTTCCATAGTTTGGTTGATGGATTTATTACTTTTTTCTTAACAATTCAGTGGTAGCATTTACTGTTATCTGTCACATGCAATGTTTCTTTGCGTAACCAATGTCAAAATTAGCATCCAAATTCGAATCCAAAAATTAACGCGAATTACAGTACTATTATTTAGATCTAAATTCAACCAAAAAATATGCCTAAGAGTTAGAATTGTCAAATTAGGAGCAGTTATTAAGGAAAGGCTTTAACTTTGTTTGAATATCGAAACAAATTATTCGGTCAGAACCTGTTCGGATGTTATATAATTTTATAGTATTTGAGTATTTTTATTACTTTATAGAAAATAATGTTTATATTTATAAAGAGGTGTTTGGATACTTTTTTAGAGTATCGAAACATAATAATAACACCCCAAGAACACCGTAAATTTGTTGTAAAATTGTTACAATAAAATTACAATGTACCCAAATAGGCCCATAACTTATGCGCTATAAAGATTTTCTTGCACGATTAAAAGCTAGAACTTTGATTTAAACTTCTTAAGAAACCTTGGAATTTGTAATTTGATGAGATGATTTATTTTATTATGAAGAAAAAATTTAAAGGTCGAATATAATATCTCTTTTTAAACAGTTAATTAAACTTATTGTTATTAAATACTACAAACTGTTTGAGTAAATCAAAGAAGTAAAATACAAAGCAAAATATACAGATGCACAAAAAGAGCCTTAATTAATTGAAAATAGGACTTGACATATGATAAGTGATTAGGGTTTACAGGTTATAAGTTATAACCTCGATCCTAAGATATCGAGTTGGAGCGCAAATAATAAACATCGTACCTTTTAAAATTGCCTTAATTTTTTTTTTTTTAAAATTTAGCTAGAAATGTAAAATAATTGGGATTCGAATTTAGTACTTCTGATACTAATTATCAACTTCTTACCCAATTAAGCTAGTTACGGTCAGTGAGTATAGCGAAAACTTTACACTCACTCATATTAAATTTTAATTTTTTTAAACTTCTAATATTATAAAAAATTAATAAGACTAGTCAAAAATATTACCTTTTGGATGAGTAAAATATATTCTTTTTCTCCGTCCTTGGACTATATGGAACTTCGGCAATTTATTGTCAATTGCAAGAAAGGAAACTAACATAAAATTCTAAGTCCACTTTGTTCATTTTTTAGAAATAAACTTAATGAAAAATATGAAACAATTATGCTTCGAACTTGGATATCAGATACCAACTATTAAATTCTTACTCAACTGCATTACACACAATTTGTGAGTAAGGTGTAAATTTTATATCCACCTATCTAAGATTTGAAAATTATTTTTATTTTTTAATATTAGAAAAAAAAAGTTTGATATGATTAATAGAGAATATTATACTTTGAATTAGTAAAATATAAAATTAAACCTACTTATAGATATAAAGGTAGTCCTTTTCTTCTTTTTCTCCGTCCTTAAGGCTCCATCCAAGTTTGAGAATTTATTATGAAATATAAGAAAGGAAACTAACATTAAATTCTAAGTCTGAGTTAAAATCTAGGCACGATTTAACATCAACTATTTAAGTAACCATTTAAGTGTCCATCGCTACTAGCCATATCCCCTGTATTGTACCGGCACAATCCATAGCGTAATACATAGTAAAATATAAATTATGAGTAACTAAAATATATTTCTGCCAAAAAATAATTATTTTTATATTAAATTATGTCAGCAAACAGACATTATATCCACTAAAAAGATATCGACATAGCACAACACAGGTGCACTGTATCATACTGTACAGATAAGTGCTCAACATGATTTCGTACTCGGCATTCAAATTCTTGTTTGACGCACATCAGAATCCTCCTCTCTCAATCTAGAAACCTAAGTCATTAGGTTTAGACAAATCGGGTTACAATGAATCTTCTATTTTGTCAACTATTATTTTTTTTCCCTTATTTTAGACTACCATTTCCAACTCCCCTTTTGAATTCAAACTCTCACATTCATACACCTAAGCATTTATTGCGGCAACCCCCCCCCCCCGTTGAAAAGTTTCCCATACATTTTTGTCTCATTTTTCCAATTGTAGTCAATTTCATCACAATTTGAAAGTGATAGTGAGGCCAAAAGTGTCCACACAATCATATGTTCTAGATATAGATATGATATTACTTGTTAGGGTTAATTTCACTGGTGCCCTTCAAAAGGTTGATAATATCGTAAATATCCTCACAAAATCAGTAATATCATAATTATCCCTCTAAATATTTGCATTCTTTCAAATCTACCTTTATTTGTAAACTCCGTTAAATTTATATGGAATTAAAAATTACTTACAGATTTTGCCCTTGATGCTTAAAGGGTGTTGAAGGTTATTGTGAGAAAATATATATCCAACCCCCTCAACTATAGGCTATTTTGAAGAAGTTCCCTAGTTTTTTTTTTCTGTATAAAATCCCATTCAGTTTTTATTTATTTCGTTTAAAATAATTTCATTAATTAAATTAAATATTTTGTTCAAAATCAAGACACTCCATTAGTCCTAATTATTAAATCTAGAATTACACTATTTTTACTGGTTGAATAAAAATTTTAATTGTTTCATCAAATTTAACGGCTTTAATTATTTTTATTTAAAGACATTATAGATTTAATAGTTAGTTGCTAACAGAGTGTTTTAGTTTTGAACAACGTATGTAATTTAATTCATGGAGTTAATTTAAATCAAAAAATTGAAAATTGAATGGATTTTTTATACAGGAAAAAAAATTAGGGGCCTTCTTCAAAATTGCCTATAGTTGAGGGGGTTGAATATATATTTTCTCACTATAACCTCCAACACCTTTCAAGGATCAAGGGCAAAATCGGTAATTAATTTTTAATCCCATATAAATTTAACGGAGTTTGCAAATAAGAGTAGATTTGAAAGAATGTATATATTTAGAGGAGTAATTATGATATTACTGATTTTGTGAGGGTATTTACGATATTATCAACCTTTTGAAGGGCACCAGTGAAATTAACCCATATTACTTCATCATTTGGAGTAGCTAAATTAGGTGTCTCATCGTTACTTCATCAGAAAATTTAATTGAAATTTGAACGGCGACACAATTGAAGTAGAAGTTAGAGCTCGGTGCCTTGATTGAAAGAAATTAAAATTCGGTAATCCAAATGAAATTTAATTAAAAGCTTAGTGACTAATGGGGTAATTTAACCTAAATTATACCTCAAAATATTGTTGATAAATCATCTTTATACATTCGACAGTTTTGCCTTTGACGGCTGTCAAGTGGTCCTTCTGAGTTGATATCGATTTAAGTGTCGAAGTTTATAACTTTAAAAGCAAATCAATTACTAGCAGTCACGTATATAAAAAATGAGTCAACAATGGCTTTCTTAGGTACCCATAGCATTGCTGTGAGAGAGAAGAAATAAAAGGGAGGCTTAGAAAGCTGCTTTTACCTACTCAGCGTCAAAGGGGGTGCCGTTTGGATTGACGGATCTTTAAATCCAACGTAACTCAAATATAGTGGTATTGGAGTTTTTCTGAAGTGTAGTTATTTTTTTGTTGTTTGTTTTGATGTAACTCATACATTTTGAAAATTAAATTTAAGCACTTCTTTTATTTGTTTTAGTGTAACTCGATACTAATGTAACTAATTTTTTGAGTTCTATTGTTTGTTTTGATGTAAGTAAATAAATCCCATCACCTCCTAAATATAGTGGTAAACTTAATCCCACAAAATTCAATATATTAAATAATTAAATTCTCCATTATTATTTAAAGTTAATCTTAACCCACTGTAAATGAGGTAATTCTAACTCATTATAAAGGAAGTAGAGGTTTTAATATTTAATTATTTTTTAGAGAAGGTTGAGTGTGGTGGAACTTGAGTTCGGCACTCTAGAGGGGAAAGTCAAGAGTAGGTGAAGTGGAGGTCTAACGTAACTTGAGTTATATTATTATTTTGACTAACACCAAAATAAATACTGAAAGTGATGAAACTCGAGTTCCACCCCTCCACTTACTCCAAACCAAATGGCCTTAGTGGGACTCTTCTCTCAGTAGCTGCTTCTGCTGCAGTTGTTAAAAAGCAAATAATAATAATAATAATAATAATTGCTCAATTTGCTAAAAGAAGCATCATCATGTTCCTTTTTAATCAAGGCCTGTGCTTGAGCCAAAGCAAAATAGAAACTGAGATCAACTCCCCCCCAATCTATTACCAAATTGAAAGAAAAGTTATTAGTTTCCAACAAATATCATGTTCGACACAAACTCAGGGATAAAACTTGAGTGGGGCGCTCCCAAACGACGCTTTGCTGGAGAGTCCCTGATCCGTTGCCACGTATTAATTTTGCCTCCATCCAATAATTCATTCGGTAATTTTTAATACTAAAATTTTTTAAAAAAAATTAAACCACTAAAGAAAAAGATTATAACCTTTGGATAGAAATAAAAGTGACACGTGGCGAGGGATTGAGGCTCCCCAACCAGGAGCGTCGGTTAGTTGGAGAGCTTCCCACTGAAATTTCTTTTTCCAAAGTAAGTACAGTTTCACACATCTGCATTTATGAGGATGGGGGCTACCATGTGTTTCTGTTAGTGCCAGTGAGCTATCCACCAATTTATCCATTCATGCGTATGAGAATGGAAAGCATTGAATTTCTAAAACAGTAAAGTAGTCGACTACAAAGAGTTTAATTTACAAACCTAACTGAGATACGCTCGCGCGTGGCGTAAATATTAGAGAGACATCACACTGACAAAGATAAATTGCAGGAAATCCATTATAACTATCATGATTTTCACATTGCAACGCCAATGTGAATATCAGATCCCATGTAATGTTTCCTTTAAGCAACATTTATCACTTCGTTCATAGGTTAGGCATGCTCCTCCCTGGGGGCGGGGGCGGGGGCGGGGGCGAATGTCACAATCGTGAAACCATAGGCTTAAGTTAAAAATTGAAGGCCCCCTTCACACCGTCGAGGCTGTCGCCCATGGACAACCTGCAGCATATGAGCTTGTTTTAATGAGTTCAATGCACATTTGGAAAATGAATGAGATGCAGAGGCAAGTGCATGTAAGCAAAAATGCACCGATTCCACATCCCTGAAATTCTCTTTGCAGAAACAATTCAAGTACATAAATCTGTATGAATAAAGAAAACTAGTGCATAATTCTTTTCCCACCGTCCACTCTTCGATCTTCGAGTAGGACCAATGTCTAGCAGCAAATCACAAACCCTCCTGGTTTCACTAGACCTGATCGAGTCCCAGGCTAGGACGGGACTGTGGTAGGTCAACATCCCGGATCAAGAGAAATTCGCCCAGGCAATTTGTATAGCTATTTTAAACCCGAGTATAGTTACAAAATGACCACCACAGTTAATAGAGAAACATATAGATCATGAACTAGAACATACAACCCTCTCTATGTGATTAGTTTTGGGTCAGAGACAACTCTTGCTATTTCTCCACTCCTCTGAATCCTTCGCCCTCTCACTCCACCTTGCAATCCACTTCCCGTTCCTCACCCACACCCCTTTCCTAAACAAGTTACAGTCGAAACTTCCGCTATCCACTCACCTTGGACATGGCGGTGTAGTGAAGCATTTACCAAGGAAATTGACAAGCATCTATGAGATGTGATGTGTCTCTAGTTTATCATAGATTTTCTTGTTTGTGAAAACCTCAACTAGAGTTAAAATTTGATCACTTCTAGGAATATAGACCCAGTACCTTATGCTTTTAAGGCACTTAACTTGTCACAGGCTGCTCTGTCAACATCTGAGTCAATTTCCCAACTCCTCAACCTCTCTATACCATGCATTCAATTACACACCTTAACTAAGCCTAATTCACATTAAGCTTTGTCAACATCTAAATACATATATATATATATAGTGGACCATGAATAGATAGAAATTCTATAAGGTGGCCCTTATAGAGTTATTACATGGAGGAATTGGACGCCCTTCATCCAACCCCTCCTTTAAATCTTGACCACCCATCCAAGTTGTACTTTTCGAGAGTTGAAGGAGGGGTTGGATGAAGAGCATTCCACCTCTCTTTATACTTTTTTCTATATGGGACACCTTATAGAATTTTGTCCAGCATCAAGGGCAGATGCAGGGGCCAGAAGGAGGGCACATGCCTCAGCTTACTTGGCAATAAGTACTTACTCACATCTGTATATGTTGTACAATTTGTACCCTTCCTTGCCTTCTTAAAACCAACTATTTTCTATGATTGATTAATTACTTTGAGCATACTCCACTGCTCAACTAAAGCTATTTGTACATCTTACCTGCTGTTGTTGAAGAAAATCTTCTATGTGACAAAAAATTCATGTAGGAATAACAAACATCCAATAAAATTTTTTCATCTTGCATGTAAGTTAAAAAACAAAAGTTTTTGTGTGTGACATTATTATAACACAAAGTTACCAACTTACCATATTGCCCTCGATTAGAACTTCACCATTTCACATGACTCTATAAGATTCACATTAGGAACAGATCCTATGTATAGTACCTGTAATAGAAAAGACTTTCTCCTGCTGTTGGGCTTTGAAGTTTCAAAACCACTCTAAAAAGCTATTGAATGTATAATAGATAGGTTGCTAGCACCAGAGCACAGATTTGAAGGTATATTTGTTTGTCTTCAAATACTTTAAACATTTCTGGCAAATTTAACTCGAGCTTAAGGTAAGCTTGATTTAAGCTGATTAAGATAGTTCCTGTTTAAATTGAAGCTGATTGAAATATTTTTATTAGAAAGATTAAATAATATTAGAAGACCAATACACTCTATACTATTAATAGCCAGAAATAGATCTTAAACATTTTGCAATATTCATTGTCCCCCCTTTACATAAAACTTCTGTCTCCGCCCCTGCTCAGCCTCTATGAAGCTCGAAAGTATGAAATTTCATGTTTTTGTCATGTAAATATAACTTATATTTTCTGTAAACACAAAATAAAATAGATTCAACTCTACTTCCCCAACCGAATTGCTCACCAGGGGATACCCACTCGATGCAGCTTACAAGTTGCAACCTACATGGTGTTCCTAATACATCTAAAAAGAACTAAATTGCTCGGTCATATGTTTGTTATCTTCTCTTGGAATATCATAAAGGGACAGTTTGGCCCCGGTACTGCTTTAGCTTTCAGCATCAACAGGCTCTAATAGAGCATTTGGCAAAGAGAATAATCTGAAGCTGCTTCTATTGTGGACAGTAGAAATAATATTCTAGGACTCAAAAGAAGAAGATCCAACATAATGCATCTGATTCTGCTACATAAAGAAGTTGTTGGGGGTATTTTAGTATGGTACTTCTCCCTACTAATACTACTCAAAGCACACACTATCAAATATACAACATCCTACAGTAGGGCCAAACAAGCCCAATTCATTTTTGTAAGTGAAGGAAGTTCAGATAAACAGTCCATTACTAGTTGTTCTTTTTGGAGTTCACCATCTAGTTTGCTATATTAGGACCACTAAGCCAGGTGAATAACCCTTCCAACTATGTCCCTTATCCATTAAAGAATGGTGAAAATACCTACATAGTCCAAAGCATTTAGCGTCTCCCCAACCTGTGTTTTGAACTTATGTTTGATAATATGATGCACTAGTCTAGCTTGGAACTCCTTGAATTAATCAATTAAGAGAACTGCAACTTTTGCCAAGTTGAAGCTATTCACAAAAATGTACATAATTCTCTAGCTATTTTATCATTTATTTCCTACAATTATATCCTTACAATTTTGATAATTGTCATAATAGAGGCAGGACTTAGCACTGTGGTAAGGATTCTCCACTTCAATACATATGTCATGAATATAAATATTTTCAATATGCAGTAGGAGAAAAGGTTGTGCACATTTTACATTCCTACACTGTGTAATGGTAGGAGCCATATGAGTTAGTCTAGCATTTTCAAAAAATGTTAATCTCCATCACACGCAGATCAATTTGACAAACTCTACCACTTCTAAGAAAATGCCTGTCTTCATTGTACGCAAATCAATTTGACAAACTTAAGATATAATAGACATTAAAACCATAACTGAGGTCGAGGAGTCCTAGATCTTCTAGTCCTCAGGCGACAATAAACTAGCTAAGCTTTCAACAAAGATTTTGAAAAGGTTATTAACAACAACTGACCAACCTAAAAGGTAACTTTGCCTACATAGCAATTAGCATTTTTTTTACTGATGAGCTAAACTTCTAAAATTCCAATTTAACAGTTCAGGTCAACTCCTACTATTCTTATTTTATCTAAAATTGAATCGTGCAATCAATAACCATTGGACCACGTAAAATAAAGCACCGAAAAGGAAGGATGGAACGCACATAAGAGAAGAAACTAATCATGCTATCCAACATTAGCTAATGCAATCAATAACTGTTGGACCGCCTACATCTAAGCTCTGCAAAGAAAAGATGGAACCCAAAGAAGTATTATTCCCACATACTAGGCTCTTTCTATTGTTCTCTTCATTTTGTTCACATCTTCTTTTTACTAAAATCCTATTTTTTTTCCCTTTAATTAATTGATCACCTTCTCCTAGGATCACATTTAATATAACATGACCCACAAATTAGGAACTAATACCATTGAACTGTTAGATATAATCAATCCCATGAGCAAAAAGCAATTCTACAAACACAACAAAAACAGAACAAATTTAAAAATTATGCATCAAAATTATCCAATTTTGGCGAACTCTTCTTACTTGTGCATGCAGTATTTGTACTCTTGCGCTCGGACGAAGTCCTTCTCCCCTTCTTCCAACTGATCCAAAAAAAAAATCAACTTAGTAGAATTCAAAAGTAAAAGAAACTACGATTAAGGGAAAGAGATCTCCAATCTTACGGGATCGTCTTCGTAGATGAGCTCGTAACATCGCGGCGAAAGGCACCGCAGGGCGCAGTTCTCCGTCTCGATTACCGAAGATCGGCAGTTCCACCCCCACAATCCACTTCGATTCGGGTCCCGAAAGCACAGAGATCACATGTTAGGGTTTCATCAATTCACAGCAGGGGAGAGGAGAGGAGAGGAGAAAAGGAGCGGATTCAGGATCGGCACCTCTCGATGTCGGCGTAGCACGCGTTCTTCTTCTCCCGGATCTCGTCGTCCTGGGGATCGAATCCGCGAGGGAGATGAGAGGAAACCCTAGCGAGAGAGAGAGAGAGAGAGAGAGAGAGAGAGAGAGAGAGAGAGAGAGAGAGAGGGGCTTACCGTGATGGGGCGAGGAGAGGATTTGGAGAGAGCGAGGAGGGGGAGGAGGAGGAGGAGGAAGAAGGACACGTGGCGAGCGATGAGGCGTGGAGGAGACGTCGCCATGGCCTTCTCTTTTTTCTCCTCCGAGGAGCGGAGCAGCGAAGCGCGGCGGCGAGAAGCGCTTCGGCGCGTCGACGGCTATAGCGTAATAAATGTTTAATTTGTCGTAAATTTAATCTTAACCCTCTCTGCAAAGTTAATTATTGAATAAAATAATATAATAGATAATATAAAGCACAAAATCATTTGTGCTTGTGACTTTATAGTCGTCGGATTGTCTCAAAATTAATTCGTACAGTACAAATAATGATGTGTTACGTTTAAGTCTTCTTTATTAGTACTGCACAGATGTTCAAGCGATCCGATGGCTAAAAAATTATAAACACAGATACTCATGTGCTTCTAAAAGTACATAAGCTCAACTCTAATAAAATATTAATTATTGATGAGTCTCGATACAACGCTGTCAATAGCACCAAGCATTTGGTGCTATCAAATTTTCCGCCGTTACATCTACTCTTTTGACCATTTCCATCCCTTATATTATATTATTTAATCAATCACCCACTAAATTCTAGGAGACCACTATCATCCTAACCGCACATCTCTTCATCAAAGGGCCGAAAATCTAATAACAACAACGAGTTGATGCTATTAATAGTATTCTAACTTAGTTCATTATTTGATAGTGTGAATATTTTAGTAAAATAAATAAAAAAAACTAGGACATATTTTTTTAATGCTATTGATTTTCTATCGAATAAATAGCGGTAAAAAAATAATTTACATTTGAACTTACGAAAATTATTTTTCAATATGAAAATCAAGTGTGGATAAATAGATATACCGGTAATAGTATCATCACATAAAGTAGTATTCCAAACCACTCTTATTATATAATGTAGGATGATGAAGAATCTAATCAATAATAAGAGAATAAATTTATAATGAATTAATGTTTTACAAAAGTTTTTATTATTGTACTTGTTTGCAATGTAGTACTCTCTAATTATCCTTTATGCTAGATATAATAATGACTCACCCTACAAGTAATAAGATAATTATTTTTGGGCTCTAAACCAACAGCTCAAAATAATTAAACTCAACTATTATTATTTAAATTTTTGATCTCCTATATTTTCAATCATATATATATATATATATATATATATATATATATATATATATATATATATATATATATATATATATATATATTTTTTTTTTTTTTTTTCATCTGATGTAGGATTATTAAAACGTAACAAAAGCCCCTTTTATTTTGTTAGTGTTTCTCTAAAAGAATGCTTGTTGTTAGATCAGTTTGGATTTGTGTAAGTTCATCTTCAATCTTGGGAGCCACTCAAATCGAAATAGTATGAATTTTGCTTGTAAGAAAATAAAGGTATCATATGCAGAGTGTAAAGAGATAGTTTTGCAGTTTCTGACTCGGCCCCAATCCTTTAGGAGGTGTTTGCTTCGGCGTAAAACGAACCAAAAAATTATTTTCGGTATGAAAAATGCTTTTCCGCTTGTTTGGTTCGACGTAAAAATATTTTTTCGTAAAAATATTTTTACGTATTTGGGAAAAAGATTGAAGTTTACGTTTTTCTTGCTATTTTTCGGCGGAAAACGAAAACTCAAACTGCGTAAAGAAAATTTCATTCAATTTTTCCACCGAACCAAATAAATGTAGATTTTTTTTTTAACAAATATTGATGAAAAACTATTTTTTTTGCCTGCAAACCAAATACTACAAAACATAAAAAAAAATTTCCACCGAGAAATTTTTTCCATGAAAAATTATTTTTCCTGATTTTACATTCAACCAAACAGACCCTTAACGAAATTATTTGTCTGTGACCTCCTCAGCATCCTCAGACCAATTAATCCACTTGCTGAAGCCTCTTGGTTCAAGATTCTGGAATTGAGCATCCCAGTTTACTTTGTGGTAAGCTTTTTCAAGATCTAATTTTAAACACTGCATCTTCAGCAATAAAGATACCAATTCCTCTGCTGAAACAAAACAATCCAAGGTAGATCTTCCTTTGATCGGTGTAGTCGGTTTCTGTTTGGTTCGGTTTTTAGGCAAATCTCGTACCGAATCGAATTCTTCGGTTTGAAAAAATTTACAGCTGAACTGAATCAATTTATACTCAGAACCGATCCAAACCAAATCGAATATGGTTTTGCAATTAATTTTCAGATTTTTTAAAATTTTTCTTATGAATTAATTTATAATTTAAGATTCACAAATTAAATCATTATGAAATCACACACAAAAAATTTGATTATATACATAGAATTTTGAGAAATGTGTTGATATATGATTGAGATTTGATCGTACAGATAAATTTTTAATAAATACTTTAGATGAAAAGTTTTAAAAATATTATTATTCGATTTTCGGTTCAGTTAAGAAATGTGTTTAAACCGATACGACCAAAAACCAACTTGTAGTAAATTTAAAAACCGAACCAAATAGTCTTATTTGGTTTGGTTCGGTTTGGGATCAAATATGAATGATACTAAAGAGACTGACCGTATATTATTAATCATAAATAGAATAATTATAATAAAGAATACTTTCTTGCAACGTGGGAATTTTTAATTGGATGTTATTATTTGCATATAAAATAACTGTTACAGAGAAGATTTTTTCTGCCTTTAAGGGCGCGTTTGGTTCGCGTTATGTAGCATTACGAGTTATTTCAACATACCAAGATATTTGATATTTCTGAATCAGATTACTACCGATCCTGTATTACCGCGTTTGGTTTAATGCAGTAATATAATGCTGAATTAGTGTATATAGAATTATTATGTTTGGTTTATTTTATAAAATTCAGTAATTCTCATAATAAACTATAAGTTATTCAGAAATTGTTCTTGTGGTCATATTTAATATTATTTTTTTACTAAACTATAACTTAATATAAATTAATTCTATTAATAAGCAAATAATAATTTTTTTACTAAATTTTATTTTAAATAATTTAAAATTAAAATTAAAATTAAAATTTTAAAATTTAAAATCTGAATAGAAATACAAAATTTAATATTTTAATTTAAAATAAAAAGTTTGAAATTTAAAAATTTAAATTTTAAATTTAAATTTTTAAAAATTTAAATTTAAAATCTAAATTTTAAATTTTAAATCAAAATTAAAATTTGAAATTTAAAATTTAACATTTAAAAATTTATAATTTGACAATTTAAAATTTTAAATTAAAATTTTAAAAATAACGTATTGAAAGGGTTTGGGCGGTCGGAGGGGTAAACTTGTAATTCTATATAACATGCAAGATAATCCGCCTTCAGTAATCCGAAATACCCACCCCCGCTCGGTAATATTTTCGGTGTAATCTTGCACTATTTGTAATACTGCATTACCGACCAGATTACAAACTAGATGAATCAAATACAATAATCTTCACATGATTGCCTGTAATCCTGTCAGGATATCCCGAACCAAACGCACCCTAAGGAGAAAGTAATCTTCCATCCGACTCGGCACTGCACCAAATCATGTTTTAATAATTAATGTCTCAAAATCAAAAATTCAATATACGATCCCACAACATCTTACACAAGAACATCAAAAAAGAAAAGAACTTACAATCTCACACAAGAACATTGAAGAAGAAAAGAACTTACAAGCTTTGTTTGGCTACTCTCGCATTTTTGGTTTTTGCTTCCCTCCAAACTCTATGCAAAATTGAATGCATCAGCGAAAAAAGAAAAGAAAAAGAAAAAAAACTTCTCCACTTTCATATTTGTTGGTTAGCTTGTGAACAATTTTTCTTTAAAAAGCTACTAGTAATTTGCAAGATAATAGAGTTTCCATACATTGCTGAAACTGTATTCAACTGTATATTACTTTGACGTACAATGCATAACACTGTTAAAAAAGACTCAAACAACAAAACAATTTTGTTACAACAATTTATTGGGAGTCCAAAGATGAATTTGAAAAAATAAGAGCTGGACCTTGTCACATAACATAACATGATAATAAAACAAGGTTTATACACCTATAACCTGAGGTACTGTTATTCACAACAACTAGCTCATAACTTGATTGTGAGAAAGCCCTTAGATCTCCAGTTCAAGCACGCTGCTTCGCCAAACAGTGCCGGATAAGCTTTAGCTTCTTCGCTAATGCCGCGCATCTCAATTAGTATGTACATTAGCCGAATCATCTCTTGCTAAAGGATAGAACACCTCAGCACTAACCCTTTCGCCTCCATCCTTTGCTCCTCGTTGCCTGCGGATCAATAGAAAGATTTGGAATCTCGCAAGACATCCAAAACAGGAAAGAAAAGAGATGCCGAATTCGAAAAGGCAAAGGGATAATTCCAAACAAGTGTCCTCGATTTCTCTAGTGGGGTTTCTCAGTTT
This sequence comes from Puya raimondii, assembly GCA_016920855.1. Classification (NCBI taxonomy): domain Eukaryota; kingdom Viridiplantae; phylum Streptophyta; class Magnoliopsida; order Poales; family Bromeliaceae; genus Puya; species Puya raimondii. The sequence continues at coordinate 1,596,073 of JABWPP010000044.1, read as the reverse complement.
GTTGCCCAACCTTTCAATTGTTACAATTGGATCATTTACTTTTGAATTTCTTAGCAATCCTACCCTCTCAATCAAGTTCCTACACCAAAATTCGACAGACCATGCAATTGTCATCTTACTGCCTCGTAAAACACAATTTTGTTTGTTTTTTTTTGGGGGGTAAAAGCCATGCAGGCAACTTCTAGACTTACACAGTGAAATATGTGCATATCAATGAGAATAGTAAGATTGTAATGAAGGCCCCGCATAGCTGCATAGACATCTTATTCAGTATATCTCTTTGATTTACTCAAGAAGCATGCAGTATTTAGTAGATGAAGAGTGTGATTAAATATCTAAAATAGATACCATACTCGGCCTTTAAGTTATATTTTTCGGATAAAATAAATCACTTTGTAAGTGAAATATGCTATCCTATCAAATTATATATGTCAACCTTTCAGAGAGCAAAAACCAAACTCCTAGTTTCAATCATAAAAAAAAATTTCACACCGAATAACTTATCACTGGATATCTTATTTCGACATTCAAATTGGGCCGACATGAAAAGGCTAGGAACCTTGTAACTGAAACATTAGCCCATTACTGAAAAACATAGTAGAAGGCTTTTTATGCAATTTATGCCCCGAAAAAGATACCTTCCAGAGGTTGGCTAAGCCCACGGTTTTGCAGAGCAGACATCTCTTTCTTCAAGCTGATTAAAACGTCCTCCATTGTGTACTCCCTCCGCCAGTTAGCGAGCATAGGAAATAGGCTTGGTTCAACCTAGAATGTTGTTGTCACGATACTATCAGTAGATTTACAAAACAGACTGTAGTTTTTAGAAAGTGCTGTCTGAACAGAGCTGTTCAAGAAAGCACTAATAGCTTTTTTTTATCATAATCCCGTCGATAGTTGTCTTGTGCAGCAATAGAAAAACTTCAGTCGATCTTTTGCTTTTAGGGTTTGGAAACTCCTTTTAGCTTCTGCTAAAGCAAAAGTAGTTCCAGAAACCAGACCAAATAGACACAAAGAGGTGTCAAGATTTAAAATAGCTAGTACATACCATGCCGGTTTCTTGGTTTACACAGCTCATGTTTATGCGAGTCTGAAATCTCACGATCGGCGGCTTATCTGGATAGTCGGTGTCACAGAACAGCTTCAACTGATATATTCGTCCCTCATGAACAGTCTGTAATTGAAAATACATGACATTTAGAGCGTCTAGAAGTTTAACTTAAACCTAGTGGTTTTTCAGGGTTAGTCACAAATATAGTCCTTGACGTTTGATTCCACAGACATCCTCAAAGTTGTAACATAACAATTTAGTCCCTGAAATATTTTACAGATGACAGTTAAGTCCTCCTTTAGTCCGTCGTCTGAACAAGACATCATTTCAGCATCCTGTTAAAGTTTGCTCGCGCAGAAACTAGAGTGAATGATAATGATGTGGAATTTTTTTAAAATGGTAGACTAACAGAAGAACTTAAAAATATACTGAGCAAACTTCAAGGACTGAATTGCTAAATTATAACTCTCAGTATGTAAATGAAATCGTGATCGATCTTCAGGGACCAAAATTTGCACTCAACTTCTTTATTTTTTTTCTTTTTTTTGAGCATGTAAACTTAGAAGCCTACATTTTGAGGACCAATGATAGTTCCAGTCCACGAACGCATGTATACATCATCAGCATCAGCATCATCCATTCCATAGCTAACAGTTCCATCACCGATACCCTTCTCGCCTCTCTCGAGCTCTTCAAGCAATCTGAAGTTTCTAGGAACTGGGGGACATACAAGTTACATGGTTACTAATATAAAATCGACTCTCTAAACAGCATGAACTTGGACGCAAACTTGTGTTACATTTATATTATAAACATACTCATCCATATCTAGATATGTTGAACTAAAGAATTCAACTATATGTGGAAGACACAGCCTGCTTTTTTCAAAATTATCAAGGAAATGATTACTTAATTAATGCCCTAACACTTAATAGCAAGAAAAGAAGCGTAGAGAGAGAGAGAGAGAGAGAGGGAGGTGGCTTCTGAGGGAAAGTAATAACCTAGGTTCCACGTATATGAACAGGGGATACGGCGTGACACAAACAAGGCAACTAGTCAACTGTAAAATATTTGGAGATGGACATGGCAGTGACATGGCCAATGAATATGATCATTTTTGACAGAACAGCATCTATTTAAATACATTCTCATTTTATTTTTAAGGAAAAATAGCATTTTCATAAAATATTGCTTACTTACAGAAAAGCAATTGATTACCCCTAAATAGACAGATAAGTAAGCACATATTATATTATGGGCCCATTCGGCACCTCATTGTGTGCTGTGCGGGTGGAACAGGATTCAGTGAATAGATTGTTTGTTATGGCAAAAAGAGATGACGAGCCCCTTGCCGCAACCGAGATTTTATGAGTAAATTACACGCCGCGACTAGAGAATGAAAAAGCATTCCATAGGACACTTTCCACACCCTGACATTGTCGATAAGCACAATGTGCAATACGTGCAAACGGAGTCTAAGATTGGTAAATAATAATTGAAGAATTATTTATGTAGCATTTAAAACATATATTCAATTCAAAGAGTTAGCATGCATTATAAGGTCTAGAATATTTATGTCAACGATTAGTTGGAACAGTATATATGATTGTTGTTTATTACAATATTATGATATGAAATAATGAAATATAAAGTTCCGAAAAAATTCAGAGTTATTATGAAACCATTCCAATTGAACAAAAATCGAATATCTACGAGCAAACTCACTCATTCCAGAGTTTGATTACCTATGTTATCTTACATACTTTTAGATATGTAATCGACATAGCTCATACATAGGACTGGATGTGTATGGTCATGACGGACATGCAATGGACGCATGATTAATACGTTACAACTAGGAAAGATAGTGGGCATGCAAAGGACACATAAAGGGCGTACATCCGTGGAGTGTCTGGCTAGTAAACATGTTCGACACAAGATGACATGAATACGACATACCATAGTATTCACAAGCACACCAAAGATTTTCACTTAGTTCGACCTTGTCATAGGTATCTAACTCTGTTATCAAATCAAAAAGCCCAAAAGAAATAAGGAAAACACATTCTCACATAAAGAGAATCACTAATCAAAGATACCCCCATACGACACCCTCAAACGATTTAATGATGTTCAATTACGTCCCACATTTACTTCAGAACAGTGAATTGATACAAACTGCTGTGCCCTAACCTACTGGTGGTTGCATCAGCTTCCAACTGCTGCTACATTTTAGGAGAAATGTCTTTTTCAGCTTTCAACATCAGCAACATACAGCAAATTCTTCCATTGCAAACTAATCCAAGACATCCATGAGAATGTTGATCAAAAGCTAATTATAAATCGATAAAAATAAACACAATATTTAGTTAATTTCTGTCTTCCACGCCATTTGGTGCCAAAACAAGACATAAACTAAAGAACTAAATTGCAATTTAACGAATTCAAATGAAATCGGCTTGCAGTTGAAATCTGTTGTTTGTAATGAAATGTAACTTCATTTAAACTCCCTTGCTTACTTTCCTGGTTTATCCTCAGTTACGTATAGACTGCCACCTTGTTTGGTTGCTCCAAACCTTATAATTTTAAAGAATTGGAAATCTAGTTTTTGTCAATCCATTATTTCGTATCATACATTAATGAGAGTTCAATTGATTTGGAAGGATTTGGCGGGATTTCTCGTAATACAAATGAATCTCATCCAACTCTCATGATTTGAGGTTGGATTTGCTGAGAATTTATTTTCTATTAGTTACACTTTATCAACGACCGCAAAATACCCCTCCTTAAATTAGTTAACACATTTTTTTTCTCACTATATTACTAAGCATAAAATGGGAAAAATTATTCACATTGAAATAAATTCTCATATTTCACCAAACAACGAAACAAAATAGAAAAGTCTGATTTACTCTAAACAAAGAATTTTCATTTCTAAATGTACTTAATTGAATTCTTCGCGTCTGAATTCCTTTAAAATTCTCTATTGGTTTGGTGCCAAACGGAGTGCCGTATCGCAATCAAAAGAGACATTTTTGGATCGATAAGTTTCTAATATCTAAGAAACGCAAATCCAGCAAATCGGACCTCAAATGATCCAATTTGCTTATCTTTCCCAAAATCCATTTGTTGACACCCGATTTTAACACTAAGACGTGGACGAACGCGAGGGAGATGCATGTACTTAGAGGATAGCGCCGAAGGGGGCTTAGACGTAAAATTCGAGCTTCAGTAGATGGACTATTTCGTGATAAGAATCCGAAAACAGGCGTGATATCAGAGTGCGTTTTCCAAGGACTCGAACTCAGAACCTCCTGCTGTTTGTACAAATTCGAGCTTCAGCAGATGGACTATACCAAAAACCATTCGTGACAAGAATCCGAAAACATGCGCGACATCAGAGTGCGTTATGCAGGACTCAAACTCAGGACTCCTGCTGTTCGTACCATACTCGATACTATAGAATGTGAAATAATCATTATTCTCTCTTACTAAAGATTAAGCTTTAACCACCTGAGAACGGTGTTTCTAATATCTAATAAATGTATTTTCAACAACTGATCAGTTTGCAAACGACAAAAATTAAGCAAATTTTTTTTTAAAAAAAAAACCCATCCGAATTACTAAACAGGGCATGCATGAGAATTCGAACTAAAAAACCATAATCACTCAAAAAAAAAAAAAAAAAGTGGTTAAGAAGAAGATACCGACGACGCGCGATGCTTCTTCGGAGCCCATTTCTCGGTCTCCACCCCCCCTTTTCTTTTTTTTTCTTTTTTTTTTTCTTTTCCCTCTCCTCCTCGTGGATTGGAATTGGTAGTAGTAGTAGAGAGGGAAAGGAATCGGAGGCGAAAGGGAAAAGGGCGGAAATCCGATTCCGGGGGTAAGAAAGGAGGAAGGAAAGAAGCAGGCGAGCACCGCCGCTTTGGGGGCGACAGTCGGCTCGGCTCCTCCCTCCTGTTTATTACTATTACGGAAAGCGAAGAATCACACGGATGAGGAGGCCGCTAAAGTAGTAAAGGGACTTTTTTACAAAAATAACCTTATAAAATTTTATAATTTGTGAAATAACCTTTCCAAATTTATATTTTGCAAACTAACTCTCTCTTCGCCACGTAGGAGCCACGTGAGATTTTTTCTAAACGCGGTGAATCGTTCATCGTATTTTCTCATATCTTTTAAAGGCGGTGAATTGTTCACCGCATTTTCTCATTTTCTCATATTTTTTAAATGTGGTGAATCGTTCACCATATTACTGCATTCTCTCATATTTCTCCCCATTCATTAGTTACAATTGTGCATGGATTATTATATGTGGATTATTAGAATTTTTATTTGATTGTTAGGATTGTATAGATAGATTATTAGGATTTTCAGGTTGTTAAGATTATATGAAATTATATGGATAGATTATTAGGATTTTCAGGTTGTTAAGATTATATGAAATTATATGGATAGATTATTAGGATTTTCAGGTTGTTAAGATTATATGAAATTGTATGGATAGATTATTAGGATTTTCAGGTTGTTAAGATTATATGTGATTTATTAAATTTTTATATGATTGTTAGGATTATATATGGGATATAGAAAAAAACAGTAAATAAGCGAAAAACGGTGAATAATTGACCGTTATTGTGAAAAATTAGGAAGGCGGTGAATCGTTCACTGCCTTACTAAAGGCGGTGAACGATTCACCGTCTTCAAAGAAAAACTCCACCCTGACGCCTACGTGGCGAAATGAGGGTTAATTTTCCAAATATAATTTGGACAGAATTATTTTGCAAATTACCAAATTTTAAAAAGTTATTTTGTAAAAAAATCCGTAGTTAAAGAGCAAGAGCAGAAAATTTCACACCCCTTTTACATTTCTTTTAAATTTTTAATGTAGAAAAATGGTAAAATTAGTAAAAAAAAGAAAAATTATTAGTCTTTGGATAAACTCCGCCCATTCTGTGGAAAAATTTTAGAATATACCAACTATATTATTGATGTAGTGTTTCCAACCAATCAGATTGTCTATTGGATTCATCTATTCCATCAGGGTTATTAGAAAAATATTTTTATTATATTTTTCTTTCAGAAAGAGAGATGCGATTGGCTGGTTATTAATGATGTGGTGTAAGTGTTACATTGTAGACTTCCTCCATCCTATGAGTAGGGTATTTTCAGCGGTCACATCAAAATAATTGATAAAGAAACTTCATCTATTGGATAGATAGGGTTTGAGTGTGCGAGTATCATTGTTCAAAGCAATAAAAAAAAATACTACTACTGCATTCTATTTGGAGTGTATATCAAACGCCCCACTCATTTTATGAGTAGTGTATTTTTACTGATCATATCGAATCAACCAATGAAGAAACTCTTAGATGGATAGACCGTAAGATATACATCCTTTTTTAATGTATGACTAGTATTGCTTAAAAGCAATACTATCTTTACACTACAAAAGCAGGTATAAATCTTACACCATTCTTATCTTGGATGGAGAAGGTGTAAGATTTACACTTATTAAGTGTACAAGTAGCATTTTTCAATAGAAAAAAAAGACTTACTATAATAAATAAATAAATAAAAGCATTTATGAATTTAAATAATATTTTTTAATCATTATCTTGTCATTGAATGTGTAGAGTGTAAGATATACATCTTTTTTTATGTATGGAAAGCATTGCTTAAAAGAAATATTGCCTATACACCAAAAAAGTAGGTGTAAATCTTACACCATCCTCATCTTGGATAGAAAGAATGTAAGATTTATACTCAAAATATAAGTGTACAAGTAGTTTTTTTCAATAGAAAAAATAAAAGTGACTTACTAAAATAAATAAATAAATAAATAAAGAAGGGTATTTCTGAATTTTAGTTTTTTTTTTAATCATTGCCCGTAGGCTTGCTAACCCATTTCATCCTTAGCAATGCTATTGGCACACATCAAAGTGTGGCGTACATCTTGCATCTTCTTTATCTAATGACCATAATTCTCTACTTGTTATATCAAATTTTTTTATACTAAAACTAATTTAGATTTGTGAATCTTAGAATACCTTGGTGTGATATATACAACCTATTACTAGTAAATAATCAAACATCATAAATATGTACGTGCAGGATTCGAACTCCCGCAGTTAAGAAATCTTCTGAATAAGAGCCACAGTACTTGGCAGTAAATAATCTCTTTTTGGAAACGAGATAATTACACCAGCTTTACTCAATTTTTTATTTTGAATAGTATATATTATAGACTTTTTAACCATTAAATGTCTAGAGTTTACAATTTGGTTATGATTCATCAAAAGATTAAAAAGCTAGCAAGTAGTATTCACCTACTAATGATAGTATTTTAGGAGGACTTCCCGATTTTTTTTTTTTTTTTTTCTTTCAACGGTCGAATTCTTAACTTTTAGCGTTAACAATTGGTCCCTAATCTTTTCCTGTTTTTCACTTTTAGGGTTAATTATAATCAAACTCTTAACACTTAGGATTAATTATACCATTGGTCCCCATTTTTTTTCTCTTTTTTCTTTTTTCTTTTTATCATGAGCAATGCTAGCCATACAATCCTTAGAGGGTTGTAAACTTGCAATTCACCTATCCAAGGGGCACTTTTTTTCAACTTGTCTTGTCCTTTTTTTATCTAAAAATAAAAAAAAGGTGAGATAAACCGTGCGCACTTTGATTGGGGATTGTAAAGATTAGAACCCTAAAAAGTTGTAGACTTGGCATTTCAATTTTTTCTTAACTTTTAGCTCCCAGCTTTTGGATCCCTCACTTTATATTTTGAGGCAATTTCGTCCCAACATTCTAAAATCTCGCTAATTTATTATTACAGACCATGTCAATTCTAATAAAATTTTATTGGTACAGACCACGTTAATTCTAATAAAATCTTCTCTGCTCACATGGACGTGATCATGGTCCAGTAGTCCTCGAATCAATCTTAGCACCTACTTTTTCAAAATTTGGAAAACGTTTGATGACACGTCCGAATCAAAACCAAAACGCCAAATGATCCAAAAGAATTAGCCGGCGTCATCAGTGAGGTTGAAATGGCCATATGCCGATGGCGTCAACCCCACTCTCCCTTAATGCCGTCCTCTGCACCGACGATCATCTCAACCTTGGTTTATTAGACCAATTTTCTTTCTTAAGATTTGGTTACCCGAAAGTGATAGCATTGCAGTTGCTTCTCGTGTTAGTTAACCACCAACCCAAAACCTAAAAGTTTATTTGCCAACAACTCGAGACTTTACCGACCGTCCCTAGCGCAAGTGGCAAAGGGCTTGGTGGTTGGTACCCGAGGTTCCGAGTTCGAATTCTAGTTGATTCATATTTTCAGCTAAGTTTATTTCTAAAAAAAATAAACGAAGCGGGTAGCGTGCTATCTTTCTCTCAAAAAAAAAAAAGAAAAAAAGAAGAAACAACTCGAGACTTTGACCTCCATCTTGTTTCACTCTATCATCCTCAACAATCTCAAGTGTCTTTTTTTTTTTTTTTTCCTCTTTTTTTCCTCTGGATAAGATTTGAGTAATGAGATGGAATAAAAGACAGATCATGCACAAGATTTGAGTAATGAGATGGAATAAAAGACAGATCATGCACAACTGATGTAATTCTCTAACATTCATATTACAACGCTCTCATCTTTTAGGTACTATCATATTTGACTCCACAAGCAATCTGCTTTGGAATATAAGCTTTATTAGTGGCCACAAAGAAAGATTTAGGATTCAAATATTGAATGAGGGAGAGAGAAAGGATAAGGCATAATAAGAATCAGAATAAAGTTTGCTTAAAACTCCTACTAGTTTCCTTTCTCCGCTCACTAATTCCTGAGGACTTTTTTATAAATTAATCCTTTAAAATTTTATAATTTAGAAAATAACCCTATCAAATTTATTTTTGGCAAACTAACCTTCTAAAAGCGGTGAATCATTCACCGCATTCAAAAAAAAATTTAAGACTTCTAAAGACGGTAAACGATTCACCGCCTTTAAAAGAAGGAGAGAGAAAGGGAATATGGTTGTTAAATGGATAAGTATAAATAAGACGGTAAATAGTTTACCGTCTTTAATAGCCGTACGATATATTCTGAAAACGGTGAATGATTCACCGCTTTTAGAAGGTTAGTTTGCCAAATAAAAATTTGGCACGATTATTTCGCTAATTATTAAATTTTATAAAGTTATTTTATAAAAAAGTCCAATTCCTTTCTTTCGGAATACCAGACGATAGGCTAAATTACACTTTTGGTCCTCCAACTATGAGGCGTGGCCTTTTAGTTCTTCAAATTTTAATTTATTGTAATTTCAATTCGGATTTCTTAAATTATTACAATCAAATTGCACAATTTTGATATGTCGTCAAATGTTTTATTTTAATTATTGTCATATCTGTTGGCTTAAATAGACCAGCATCCTGTCCTGTGGCGAGAGGCCATGTTGAGCCGAGTCATGTTCGAAATGGCGTGAGACTGGGTGGGCCGAGTCATGTTCGAAGTGGCGTGAGGCTGGTGGGGCCAAGTCACAATCGAGACCCGTGGGCGCTGTATCTATACGCTTTAAGTGAATTGGTTGCGTATTTCTAACAGCTCGAGCTTTTGGAATTAATGGTTAGCGCTGCTACATCACTTTTATATTGGTGATTGTGGGACTTAATTATAATAATAATTTAATATATTCAAATAAAAAATTATAATAAATTAAAGTTTAAGGACCAAAGTGTCACCCTCCTCATAGTTGGAGGACCAAAAGTGTAAGTTAGCCGAGATTATAAAAAACAACCATGAAGAGAAACGGTTAATTATAGAGCAAGGCCAAAAAAGAGGTCAAAACACATCACATAACTATTTTCCTATTTAGCTGAACAACCACACCAACCACCGGGAAAGTCTCATATCAAATCATCTTAACTATTACATATGACCAAATATGGAATGATATGGACATGTGAAAAAGAAAATGCTAGCTGTACATTCCGTATAGCATCCAAGAATTTTAAAAACTCTTTTGGGTTCTTAGTCAAAAAATAATAATAATAAGACGAATGAATGCATCTAGGCGATAGATCGCTTACACCTATATTATAGGTGTACAAATAGCATTGTTCTTCGTGAAAATTGTGGAACAGCTATGCTTCTAGAAGTACAAGTCCCATTATGCTTCTGGTTTTTCCGTTGTTGTATCTGCTTTGAGATCGCGAATACGACAGCCGCACGTGATTCTGTTAAGTTAATCTGAGAAACAATAACAGAAATAAACATATACACACAAACCTTTCTCTCGTTTTCTATACCTTCTCGTTCGACATGTCCAAGCCCAACTAGGGTTTTTCAGGTGCCCCCTCTTTCAGACAGCCAGGCTTCTGAAGCAGACCAAAAAAAAAAAAAAAGGCGGAAACATCAAACTGCATATAACTCCAACGCTATTGCAAATGTGGTTCGCCACAGCTCTGAATTTGGAGCTTTTGCAACCTTTCTCTGTCCCTGCATCGCACTGTAAAAAGCGATCCCCTGAGAGGCCGCTTGCGCACTGCACCCTAGAGAAAGGAACTAAGAATACAAGGCGACAAAGGAAGTGAGAATGAGGGACAGATAAAGGAAACAAAAATTAAACAAAGGCAAAATGCAGATGCAACATTAAAGCAGAATATGTCTTACTTAAGCTATTATACAACAGTTTCAACTCATTCAAGTGATAGTCAGAAATATCATTCTTTAAACTTAGCTCGTGCTTTTGTTTCCATAAAACTGATAGAATACGCAAGAGCCCTCAAATTAAAACTATACATCAATAACTAAAGAGCAGCAAATACCATTACTTTTCAGCAGATGAAAAGCGGTTATTCCCTTAGTCCAACTCGAGTTTTCTAAATCTCATATCCCACTTGGGATTTCTGCTTGAGCAGAGAGGAATATGGGCACGAGAGTACAGTCTGATCAAGATGGTTTTCCTGATCACCTTGGGAGGAGAGACAGACAGCAATCCAATTTCTTGATCCCATCATACGGGTTCGAGGTGACGGAAGATTGACCACATGCTATCACTAATGGATGCACATCCTCCTGTTGAATTCCGCATTTCTTATCCATCGCCTGGCCAATCTTAAGCACATCAGGCGGTGAGAAAGAAGCACAGAAGGCCCTATGTTTTAAGAAGCACAGTAGCTGGAGCATGAAATAAGAAACCAAATCAGGACAATTTCTCCAACTTTGTACTTTCTTGTCCACTAGCAAACCACGAAGCAATATCATCATCGTCATCATCACTAGTTTCATCCAAATCTAAGCTACTTGGACGAGAACCATAACCCAAAACCCCATTAATTACTTTTGATTCCCTCTCGGAGAGCCCTTTGCTCCTCTTGTACACATCTTCCTTCCACTTCTGTCTTGCTTTAGGGTCTTGAGAAACAGCACTGTTACCTCCTATTATCGGAAAATTATCAATATCCATGGTACGTTTCCATGAATCAGTATCATTGCCATCATCTTCGTCATCATCATCCATGGAGCTCCATGAGTCTGAGTCACTCTCCAGTGATTGACTCTTCTTTGGAGAAATATGCTGCCTATCGGATCCAGTGCTCTCTCTAACAAATGAGATAGGAGAATGCTCACTATGTGCTTGGCCATCACGGTGGGTTCCAGAAATCTCTTGATTGTTTAATGCTTTTGGCCGCTTCCAGTTACATCTCAAACATAGCGCATTCCTTCGGAAGTTAACATAATTGCACCTGAAAAATAGAATTATACAGATTTCGCTTTCAATGATTACTTATGAAAAGTGCCCTTCTTTAGGAAAACATTTAGTAATACCATACCAGGTTCCCCCTGCGAAAAGGATCCGCAACTTAAGGGTATTTTTGCAAGAAGGTGCATTTTCAAGGGTTCTACATGAAATTCACATCATACAGGGGTACACAATAGAAAATTTTGCAGGGAAATATATTTAATAGCGCCAAAGTAAATAAATACATTTGACGTTTGTTCGAAGGGAAAAATATTTATACTGTGATTCTAATGGAATTCGATCTTATCTATAATAAAAACCAATTAGATTTAAATACATACGATTCTGATTTTAACATATCTCAACTGGGCCTTAGAATTTTTGTACCCAAAGTCAAGCCCATCCATTATGCTTTAAGCCTATTTAATAATTCTGGCCTTATTCTAGCCCAATGAACATTACCTATGCCAAAAAGAAAAAAAAACTGCAAAAAGGTGGGCCCAATCAATTTGGATTGAGCCCAATCCACTGGATGAAGGCCCACCTCCACACCCATATTCGAAAATTCAATTTTGAATTTTAAATAATACACCCGCGTGCAAAAATTTAATTTTGAATTTCGAATATTTGACAATTTCAATTTTTTGAATTCCCAAATATCCCTCAACCTCATGCACACCCTTTTTCATTTAAATTCAACTTCGAATTTTAAATTCCCAACCAATCCCTAAAATATTTCTCAACCCATTTCTCAATCAATCATTCGAAATTCAAAAACTCGATTTTTTAAACCCCCAACCAATTCTCAACAACCGGATTCAAAATTCGAATTCGAATTTCAAATCCGTAACTAGCTCCACGAATCTCTAAACCATTCTGATTATAAATAGGTGAGAAAAATAAATTCAAAGAGAGAGCAATAAAAAAAAGATAGAGAGAGAGGAGAGCAAAAAAAAAGAGAGAGAGAGAGAGGAGAGCAAAAAAAAAAAAAAAAAAGAGAGAGAGGAGAGCAAAAAAAAAAAGAGAGAGAGAGGGGGAGAGGATAGCAAAAAGAGAGAGAGAGAGAGAGAGAGAGAGAGAGAGAGAGAGAGAGAGCCACACCCTTCTACGTACAAAAAAAATCGAAGAAGAAGAAAAATTTCCACCGTCCCACTTCGTCCAATCCGTTACTCGGCTTCCCCGTCCAATCATCAGGTAAAAAAAAATATAAAAAAATATAAAAAATAAAAAAAGGGCCCCCCTTTGCCGTACGGCTCAAAGGGGGGGATTCTTTTTTTTTCCCTTTTTCTTTTTCTTTCCCTCCTTCTCTTTTCTAAAAAAAAAAAGAAAAGAAATATCTCTCCCCTCCCTCTCCCCTTGACCGTACGGCCAAGAAGAGAGGAGGGAGGTGTACTCCTAAAAAAAAGAAAGAAAAAAAAAAAAAATAAATAAATAAATCTCCCTTCACTCCTTTTTTTTCTTCTTCTTTTCCTTCTTTCGTGCCATCGACGTCGTCGCCACCGAATTCCGTTTTAACATCTTCAATGAGCGAGGGGAGGAGGATCAATGATCCTCCGTTTCTTCGGACCCCTCCACCCCGTTCGAAGTTGTTAATTAATGGGACGAGTGGTTTACTGTAACGTCGCCGCAACCGCTTTCAACCTTGGTTTGATTTTTTCTCGAAGGAAGAGGGGAGGGGAATCAGTGGTTCCCCGTTTCTTCGGACCCTTCAACTCCTTTCGAGAACGTCGAACCGAGTCCGCTAAAAAAAAAAAATACAAAATCGCATAAATCCGTTTCGGATGATTTCTTCGGACGTCCGAGCCCCGGCTCCTTCGTTTTGACCCAAAATGATTCAGATGATTTCTTCGGACATCTGAATTTCGGTTCAATCAAAATCGCAATTTTTAAAAAGGAAATTTCTTCGGACCCCGAATCAAAATTGCAAAGAATTTTCAAAGGGAATTTCTTCGGACCCCGAATCAAAATTGCAAATAATTTTCAAAGGAAATTTCTTCGGACCCCGAATCAAAATCAAAAATAATTTTCAAAGAAAATTTCTTCGGAACCCGAATCAAAATTACAAATAATTTTCAAAGGGGATTTCTTCGGACCCCGAATCAAAATTGCAAATAATTTTCAAAGGGGATTTCTTCGGACCCTGAATCAAAAATTGCAAATAATTTTCAAAGGGAATTTCTTCGGACCCCAAAATCAAAATCGCAATTTTAAAAGAAAATTTATTCGGACCCCAAATTGAAATTACAAATAATTTGAAAAGAAAATTTTTTCGGATGCCAAATTCAAATTTAAAATTGCAGGCTTCTTTGGACCTCAATTTCGAGCAAAAATAAATGTGCAAAATAGCCCGCAAGTACACTAAACTTAGGGCATGTTTGGTTCGCGATTGGAATAGGAATGGGAAATGGAATTGGATTGCTTTGGAATGGGAAATGGAATGACGAATCATCCCAAGACGTTTGGTTCATTAATGGAATGGGTATCGGAATGAAAATCTAGAATTTTTTAGAGGGTGTTTTGATTAAGAGAGAGAAAAATGATGAAGGGAGAGGAGGGGAGGCGTTGGTGGAAGAGAATTTTTAGTAGTTTACTTGGGAATGGGCCAATCCGGTATTCAAGGCCGGATTGGACCATCAATAGATTTAGTCATTCCGATTCCAAAGTGGAATGGGAGTTGGAATCCGATTCCTTTAAAACAAACAACAATCATTGGAATCAATGAATCCCATTCCGATTCCATAGTCTAAAATAGGTGAACCAAACATGCCCTTAATGCAGAATGACCCAGTCAACATGCAGGTCTAGAATCCAGGCCCAGTCAACATTCGTGTTCTAATCCAGGCCCATTCAACATGCAGGCCCAAAATGGCTCAGTTCACATACGGGCTCCAATCCAAACACAATCCACAAATAAAAATCCAAACCCATTATAGCTCCACATGAAAATCCAAACCCAAATCAAGTCCACTATAAAACCTAAACCCAAACCCAACCTACAAATGACAACCCAAACCAATTTTAGCTACTCATAAAAAAACCCAAATCCAAACCAAATCCACAAATGACAATCCAAACCCATTATAGCTCCGCATAAAACAAAAACCCAAATTAAGTCCACCATAAAATCCAAAACCAAACCCACCATAAAACCCAAACCCAAATCCAAACCCAAACCCCCCCCCCCCACACAAAGCCATATATTCCATACACCAAATCATATGGACCAAATTGTATGGATCACGAACCCATATGCAATTGAACTCTGTCAATTGCTCTAGCCCATATACCTAGAGTAAAAATCAAATACAAAATCGACTAACCCTGATACATATACTTAGGGCTCAGTCAATTCCACCGCCTTAGCACATATAACTAAGGCAAAATCGTCTCCAAACCGACAGAGTTTTAAACTATATACTTGGAACTCCGTCAAATCCATATGCAATCGAGCTCTACTACATATACTTACAGTTCATTCAAATTCGACTAACCTTAACACATACACTTAGGTATCGTTTGGTTCGGGGATAAGCAAAAAGTGACTATTCCAGGGATAGGTATAAATTGAGGTATAAGCGGGGATTAAATCAATTTTGCGTTTGGATGAAAAGTAGGTTTTTTTCGGGAATAAGGAAAATAGTGTTTGGATGGTTTGATTGGAATTGCGAGGATAAGAATAATTATAATTTTAAATAATAATATTTTATCTAATTAATTAAGACAAAATATTAATTAAGTAATAATTTAACTTATTTAATCTACTAATTAATTATGAATATTGCTAAAAACCCTTAATATTAATAAATAAATTAATTGGTAATTAATAATTTAATTAATTACAAATAATTTAATAAAATAATAAGTTAATAAATAAATTAGTTAATAATAGTCAGATGATTAATTAAGAAAATAACTAAATTACTCAAAATATTAATTAATTAAACAATATAATTAATTATTTAATTAGTAAATTAATTACTCAAAAAATTAATTAAATATTTATTAAAGTAATAAATTAAATAGTTAATTAATTATCTAGTTAATTAGTAAATAAATTAATATATAAATTATTAATTAAATAATATTTTATTATAAATCTAGCTTGGATATTTTATTGTTTTATTATTAATTAAATATATTATGTTTATATAATTTATGTTTAACTAAATTTAGAATCTTAATTAAATTTAAAATTAAGCTTGGAATAGCGCTATTCCGTCAAAACGATGGAATAGTTTATCCCAGCTATTCCGGAATAACCGAGAATAACGAAGTTTGACCGGGATAAAATATCCCGGCCAAAATTCGTTTTGTTTGGCAGAATAGCGGGGATAACTAAAGTTATCCCCGCTTATCCCACCAACCAAACATGGCCTTAGGGTCTAGTCAACCTTTTGCTCTAGCATATATACCTAAAGTGAAAGTCAAATCAAGCTCGACTAGTCCTAACACATATACTTAGGGTCTAGTCAACCTTTTGCTCTAGCATATCTATCTAGAGTGAAATCCATATCCAATTGAGCTCTAATACATATACTTAGAGTTCATTTGAATCAAATCCGACGAACCCTAACGCAATACCTTAGGGCTTAGTCAGATCCTCACTCTAGCACATATAACTAGAGTGAAAAATATATTAAACTCGGTTAATCCTGATACATACACTCAGGAATTAGCCACTCTTTACCTTCGGGTAACATCAAATCCGACCTACCTCAATACATATACTTGGGGTTTGGTCACATCTTCACCTTAGAACATTCAACCAATGTGAAATCAAATATAATTGGACTCTAAAACATATACGTAGAGCCAATTAGACTCTAATACATATACTTAGAGTCTAATATCGATTATATCCTAATACATGTACTTAGGAGCTAGTCAATTTCAAATCCGAATGAATCCTAACACATATACTTAGGATTCGGTCAATCATCAAGATAGATTCGTTCTATCCTCCTTATGAAGGTCTCTTAATCGAAGGTGCCCCAATCTCC
Source organism: Puya raimondii (assembly GCA_016920855.1). Lineage (NCBI taxonomy): Eukaryota > Viridiplantae > Streptophyta > Magnoliopsida > Poales > Bromeliaceae > Puya > Puya raimondii. Next base: position 1,579,292 of record JABWPP010000044.1, on the reverse strand, counting down.
AGGGGGTAATTAACAATAGATGCTTGCATCTATTGGAAGCCATGGATCCGCAATACCTGATATCCATACACATATAAATAATAATCTGAATCATGAATACTACCCCACGGAAAATCAATCAACCGTGCGAGGTGCGTCATTCGTGGTGGCAGACAACGTTCTATTGAACTATTATGTTGACTAGCTGGCTTTTGTAAACTACCATACTTAGAGGTTATGCTATATTATATTGCATATTGCCAGTAATACTTCTACCATGACACAAAACATACTTAAAATGAGGTCTCAGGAAACTGATGAAGAAAAGAAACAGGGAAATGATTTGGGTTACCCACAAAGGGTCCCCTGTAGGCTGCTAGTGCGTTGGCAAACCATGTGGTGCCTTGAAATGCATCCCTGAACCAGTCAAAACCCCCAACATAATGTATGCCAACACAACAACAGCCCATAAGTGCAACATTCTAGGGGACATGCACAGAATTTAAAGAATAATGAGTAACTTACGAAGGACATTCCCACTCCCCCAGATTTAGTAGACGATTGGTTGGTTTCTCATGGCATTGCAAGCATTTTGTGTTCTTCGCAAAGTTGAAGAAATTGCACCTGTGGAGGGAGCTAATATTATTAAAGAAGATAGTGGGTCGATAAGATATGTGAGGAATTCAAGATACCAGTAACCTCACTTTTTACATATCCAATCTCCTTTCTTGAGAGGCAGATGTTCTTGATCCTCGTGCAGCCTCTTATACCTCTCTTGGAATTCCCCGTTGCAGTGCAAGCATTTGATGTTCTTTGCAAAGTTCATAAAGTTACACCTAACAACCAAGCCATCAATAAGAAAAGATATAACGGAGGGAAAAAAATATTACAAGAAATAAAAAATGTTCAACAAATATACTTGGGACAAATCCAGTCACCCTGCTTCATCGGGATAGCCGATTGCCCCGAGACCAGAGTCTTTTCAGTACTGGAGCCAAATTCCTTGAAACCGAGTTCGACCATTTCTTTTAAAAGTTTCTTAATGGAGTCCTTCACAGTTTTGTTTAGGCAAGATTGGTTTATCACCGAGCCTGTGATACTATCAAGTCCATAAGTCAATAAGATACGCATAACATCAATAGTTCTTCCAACTTCCTTTTTTTGAGCTTTTACATAAGCTCGCTCACAGTTTCCTCGTAAACTGCATCGGCTGCAAACCTGTGAGGCAAATACTAAATTGTGAAGATAAACAAATAGATTGCTTTTTTCCTGAGGGCTTTTACATATATGTCCCTCCAAAATCACATAGTCACATATATTGCTGTATAAACTCTGATTTTTCATATACCTTCACAAAAGTATAATTCTTGTAAAAATCCCTCAAGTTGGGGACTCATCCCATACGCTAGGAGTCCAGAACTGGGGGAATTTCGTATGTATAAGAAAGAGGTTTTCGAAGAGAGGCAATTTTGTAAGTACAAGGGCATTTACGCAAGAAATTAAATCTTTGATGCACATATAAAATTTCAGATTATATGTCGAAATAATTTTGTGGGAGTGTGCACATAAAACTGTCGAATATGTCAAATACATTATATATTATAGGAACATAGCAGAGACAATGTCTGCCATAACTTACATCTCCTTCATCAATGCCCACATGTGCCCTTAAACGCTTCCCTGAATTGACAACTTTTCTGTCTATGCTGGGGCATCCACATCGCACAACGATGTAAATATCCTTTCTCGATAAATACCTGCATGAATACAATATACGGGGGCAGATACTGAAATTTTCTACAAAGCATGATATAATAGAATACAAGGGATAAAGCATAACCATGTTAAAATTTATACGAGCAATCCGCAAATTATGCACAGCTTGGAATAGAAGAATTTGAGGAAAACAAAGGAACCAAGGAAAACATTCTGTTTCCTTCGCTTGGCACCTATAAAGAACTTCCTTCAGACAATGTCAAAGTCTGTTGTTACAGATTCAGAAATAACTTTGCTAATACATCTAGCTCGAAAGTAGTGTAACGATAGAAACATGGAGACAAAAAGATACTAACCGCTACAGGACTCGAGAGCATGGAGTTATTTAATGTAATAGACACTGATTGAACTCAAACATCTAGATTATATTTACTATTTAATAAACCCTAAACAACTTCCTATTATTTTTCACTGTCAAGTTCCTAAATGTTAATCTGAATCTAGCATGACAATCTTGAAGAGTGTCTGGAGCTTTTGCTGCGAAAGGAAGTTAAAAGGATTTTAAACCCCAAAAGCAGAAGGTCAAATTTGGATCTTCTAATTCAACTGCAGAGAAGTTGTCAAGGGAATTAAGGGCTTGTTTGGCCCTCCTGTATGGTGTAGTGTTTCTTTATGAAGTGTTGGTTGAACAGTGCTATTAGAAGAAGCACTAAATTAAAACACCCATAAACAACTCATGCCTATAACATTAGTAGAAGCGCCAAATTAGAGCTTCTCCTAATAGCACTTCTCAAGTAGCACTCCATGAAGAGCACTGCACACTATATAGCAGGGTCAAACGCTCTCAAGACTATTAAATGTAGCATTTACAATAAACAAAATCATGCAAGTTCTTCTAGTACTTCTTACTTTCTGAAGCATGCTTGATTCTTGAACAATATTACCATCACTAACTACAATTTCAATATAATAATTCATTACACTCAAAGTGGAGCCATATTATTTTGTCTCATTTAAGAATTTCCAAAATCTATCTAACACTCTTGCATCATAGAACTTAGTGCATTAATTCCCTGTGAACTTTAGCATTTCTGCCAGTGGCCCCCTAAACTTTCAATTTGGTAATAAGCAACCCTAAACATTGTCAAACAGCTCAATATGCCCTTCCCTTGAGTAAAATTACTAATTGAACAGCCGTTTTAGTCGCATATCTTGCACGTGATCTTGTAAAGTTTCAAAACACAAAAAAAACATACTTCTTCTCTTCTAGCGAATGAAAATAAAAGCATCTTATAATGAAGAATACTTTTTCCGAGTTTTAAAACTTTACAAGCTCGCATGCAAACTTGTGACAAGCACAGCAATCTAATTAACAACTTCACTTGATGAGAGAAACTATGGAACTACCAGATAAAGTTTAGGAAGCAAATAGCAAATATTAAAAGCTTAGGGGTTTATAAGTGCTGAAGTTTGGAAAACCTACATAGCTATCAAGTTAACTTAATTCCTAAATGGTTGTTCAATATATGCACTCCATGTGATGTGGAGAAACAAGCGATTACACATGCAGCCCAAAATGCAACTGAGCTCTTTGGGACAATTCAACAAACACATTATACGCTCAGCAATTAACAACACCCATATACTATGTTATCATCAATCCAAGTACTAGAGAGAGATCAACATATGATTGCTGTTAACTCCAAAATTACGTTTTTTTCATGCATCAAAGGCGAGATCAAACAAAACAAAATCCATCTCATTCACCTGATGAGATCAGCGCGATCCCTAGCGAAATCGAGGCAAGCGGTGCGGATAAGGTTCGAATCCTTCGCCCCATCGGGAGAAACAGGAGACAAAGCGGCGCGATCCAAGTGCCCCTTCTTGAGGAGGAGCTCCATGAGCTCCACCCACTCCGGCCATGGATGGGACACCACCACCTCCCTCTCTCCTTCTACTCTTCCTCTTCCTCCTCCTCCTCCTCCTCCTCCACAACTACCACCTACTACTCTTTCTCGACGCCCTTCTAGGGTTTGATCGGGTTCGAATGGAGGGAAGTGGAGGTGCTCGAGCTCTTGGCGAACGGAGCGGAGACGGGGAGAGGGGAGGGGGGAATGGGAGAGGAGGCGGCGGCGGCGGAGGAGGGCATGGGGTGGGATTAGGGTTACCGCGGCGGTGACCCGACGATACATTCACCGGGCAGTGATGGGAACCTTCAGAGGATTGTTTGTTTGGGAAACAAAATAAGCAGCGAGCGAGAATGGCGAAAATGGGAAGCGGGTGGATTGCAAGTTTGGACCGCCCGGTCCGGTTCAAAAATTAATCGAACCGGTCAACCAAACCGGACGTTGGGAGGGTGTTTTGTATTCCGAAAAGTATTTCTAAAAATAATTTTTTTGATGTGAAAAATATATTTCGTTAATTTGATTTCTAAAATAGTAACTGTTCTGATTTTATTATATCATGAAAAAGTCATGTTTTCATTTTTGCGGGTATTTTATCATAAAAACAAAAACTATGAAAACAGCATTTTTTGTATTTTTTTTTTCGAAAACAATTTTTTCTGATTTTTTTTAGAACAAAACAGTCCCAAAGAGCCTATTTGTTTCAACTTAAGTAGACTTTAGATTGAAGTGGATTTTGGGTTGAACTAGAGTTCACGTGATAATTAATTCATCTCCACTATTTATTTTTATAGCTGTGGAAGTGAAGTTCTGCTAAGTCTGTGATTTGTTTGACAAGAAGTGAATAATGTAAAAAGTGCAGTTCCCCACTTCCTCTGTTTGTTTCATTGAAAATTATTCAATCCCCACCCCTCGTAAACTTACATCCTACGTGACATTATTACCTCTTATGTAATTTAATAAAAATTAATAAAAATAATATAATTATATTTCTATATAAGTATAAAATAAAATTTAAACTAATTAGATTAATTTTTTTGTATATATATTATAATAATGCAACAATAAAATTCTAAAGTTAAAGAAATATTAACATTCAACAAATTAATTTTTATCGTATTTTAAATGTACAAATTAAATTAATGAGATATGATCGTAAGTTTTTGGAATGGAAAAGCTCTTCCCAGATCCTTGCCGCGTAGAACCCTACCTTCAACAAACAGGCTGGAGCTCCGAGATCCACCCATTTTTCCTTCCCACTCACCATTTTCAATTGATTATATATATTAGATAATACAAATGAAAATCTAAATATACATGTATTCACGAAACCAGATATAAATCTCAATATTTTAAAAATCGGGTCAAATCAGCTAGTCGAACCGATTAGACCGTGACCCAGTCCCTATGTCACAACCCAAATCACCCCTTAGTTTGAGTCGCGACCGTCGCATCTCCATATGATTCAACTCCGAAATTCAAATTAAAATTCTATCAAGCTGCAAGGCTTTAAGCGAGAAGTACCTATAGCAACAGAATAACTAACTATACATGCAACATTAAGCAACATGGAAAACCAAACCAAGTGCAAGCTATCTATAACTGTGTCACCTCACTACGCAGTCCGCACGGGTATACTATCCAATCCTACCTACAAAACAATAGGTACAAAAGCCAGATAATTAGGACACGATCAAAAAAAAGTTAACCACCCACACAGAAATTAATAAACAAGAGAAAGAGGAAGAGTACTACAATTGGAAATCCAATAAATCAATAGATCGGTACTGAGAAAATTATGCCATGTGCTATGCATCAAAGGCTATGTTACAGTGCCTTCGGCGCCCAGATAATAGACTCACCCAATCTGCTGACTCATCCTAACAGTCCAAGTCGAAAACCAAAGGATCATCTCCCTATCCATACCACCCACTTCCAAACACCAACACATCATTTCAGAATAACTCGTCATAGCATATCCGCTATGGACCATTATGTGTACATTATTCATCCTCGACACTACAAAAATTTAGGTCTTTTGCAATCCATAACAGTTGTTGTTATAGGATAGAAATTCGTCACTAAAGTTATTTAGTGACAAAAACACCTTCGTCGTTGCTTCATTGCTACAGCCCCATTGCAAAAAAAATTTAGCGACGAAATAAAGCAATTGGTCATTGTTGACTGCTACATTTAGCGACAAAAAAGATTTATCATTATAAATATATTTATAGCGACAAAAATAAATGGGCGCTGATTGCCCGATAATTTATTACTAAATATATATTTGGATATTGTATTTTACTGCTAAATTTAACTTGATAGCAACAAATTCTTTTCAACGCTAAAAGCCTTTATTTTAAAATAATTTTGTTTTATTCTTTACAATAGTATAGCAATGACAATAGTTTGTTGTTAATTCATTGACAGGTTAATTAATTCGACTAATATTTTGCGACCAATAATATGGTCGCAGATTTATCTGTCAAACATACACCGAATTATATATTAGAAACGGACAATTTAGTTGCAGTTTCATTGATCAATTAAGTAGCAATATCTATCAGCTATTTTTATAATAATTTCTTAAATTTCACAATTCAAATTATCACCAAACATCATACATAAATTAACAAACAAGTCAAAATATATTTCCAATTTAAATTATCTATACAAATCTAAATAAATAAAATATAACCAAGCAAATATCTTTCTCAAACAGTTAAAATATTTAAATCTCAATTAACCATTCTAGTACATGTTCACCAATATTTTACAACCAAGATACAAAATCTCATCTGAAGAAATTTTTATACTTGGCTTGCTCCATGTATAGTCCATTCTCATTTTTGCACAAAAGTAGAGACTATTACTGTAAATTAGTTAATAAAATTTATTTAATTAATTATTTTTTAAAAATTATTTAATTAATTATTAATTCTATAAATAATACATTATACAACTTCACAAAAGACTAAGATGATGATACAAGATGGATAAATAAGTTAAAACTTATTGATTTAGTTATTTTAGTGCAAACAAAAATAAAACAAGTCCTTTCGATGTATAAAAAAATATTTTATTTAAAAATAGTTAATATTTATACTTTACTTTTATAAGTATATAAGATTTGGCCAACAAATGATATATGAAAAATTAAATTTTAAAAATTACTCAAAATTTTTTTACTTATCATATAGTAGATGGTCCAGAATCATCATTTTTTGGTGGTATCTGAACACTGTATTGCACTATAGTTTTTAACCACTCAATCTCTTTTCGTTGAGTTTCAATTTGTTTGTGAATAATTTGTTTGTCAATTCTTTTTGCAATTGTGAGGATTGAATTTTTTAAGCTTTACGTCGTGACTTAGGTTTTGAACCTAGTTCAAAGTATCTTATCATAAATTTCTTGCTCATTCATAAGAGCTTCAATCTTATTAGAATAGAATTGTGATCGCATCTCCACCATACTTTCATACAATTAAAAGACATAATATTAACAATTAATCTTATATGTATGAATATAGAAACATTAATTATCTATATTTTTAACATAATAATTTATTAATATATATTCAGAATTAGCAATAACTAACATATTGTCTCCCAGCCTCGTCGTTGGTTCGTCCTTTTCCAGTATGATAACATTCCTCAATAAAACAATCTCACTACATTTCTGCGTTTTATAACATATTAGTATAATATATAAAAATTAAATTTTGTTAGATTAAAAATCTTAATATATACCAATTTATGTTAAGTGGCCATAAATATCCTAATATCTTTTTAATGAACCTATGGTAATTTTCTCGCTTACTAGAGTTGGCCGTTGACTGCTTCTGTACAGAAAAAAATAAAAAATATATAATATCCATATGTTAAGAAGTTAAATTAATTATCTTTTTTTTACCAAAATATATAATTTTTTATATATTAATCTGCTCATAATGATCAAAATAGTATGCTTATTGTTCATGAAATTAAAGTAATAATAAACTTTATTACCAGGAAGGCCTCTGATCAAAATGATCGCATAACCAAAGCCAATTATTAGGTCTATTAATAAAATTCTAGGAGATTGTCTAACAATTTCGCCCTCTCCTAATTTCTTATAATATAAGTAGCTAAAATTTTTGTATCGAAATCTCATCATTTTCTTTACATATTTTCTAATATTATCTTCATGTGTCGATATTTATGAAATATTCATGAAATACTCATCATTGAAATACAGATACATCATTTCAAGAAAATATCTAAGTCCATTCTATAAAAAAGTAGGGGTTGGATAATAATGCAATCCTAAATAAAGAGATTGAATATAGCAGAAGAATGCAAAATCAAAATTAGACGCACACTGCAAATTGGACAAATAATTTGGATGCAATTTTGTTGAGTGTAATGACGGAGGAACATATGTTAGAAAACTACGTAAATGGTGCTAACTTAGCATGGATTAGGATAATTAGCGATTTCATCTCTAAGACCAACCTGAACCTCACGAAAGATTAAATTAAGAATCGACTCAAGATTCTCAAAAGAACCTTCATGACCTACCAAAGTCTTGTAAATAAAAGCAGGTGGGGCTGGGATTATGTGAATAATATAGCCACACCAGGTGACCCTAGTGATTAGAAGGCAATAATAGCGGTATAATTTATTTACATTACTTTCAATTCCTTTTGATAGCATATTATTCTACTATTATAATATTAATATCTTTGTTTAGGAGAATCCGGACTATGCGAAGTGTAGAGATAGACCATTTTCGATTTATAAAGACATTGAGTTCCTTTTTGAAAAGACTACTGTCACAAGCCGATATGGATTTACCTCTGGAATAGCGGCAGCTCCTACAATTGACAGCTCTTCCTCATCTTCGCCTGGTGAGGATGATACAGTCATTGGAGTTCGAATGTCAGCATTTAATCTCTTACTCAGTCCCTTTGAATCAGAGTCATCAAGCTCACCTATGAATGCCAACGTCGCGGCCAATAAAACTTCACGTTCTCCTAACCCTCCCCTCATGCAACCAAATGCTGGAGTGAGTGCTAGTGGATCTGGACATAGCTCTGCTGGGAAAAGAGCTCGATCCCCACAGGCCTCGAATCCTCCATACAAACATGCATCTCCACCAAGTGGTCAAAGGTAAAAAGTGACATAGCCTCCAAAGCTGTAGCAGAAATGGTTGAAATAGGAAAACAAAAGCTTGATCTTGTACGCCAAATGTATCAACATGAGATTACCAATCAACCAAATATTTCTTCGATTGATGTGTACTTGAGCAGAATTTATAATCTGCCGGGGATCACCAATAAATGAGTCTTGGCTACAGGTGATGTACTAAAAGACGACAAGAATATACAACTTTTCATGACCATGGATGACGAGCTTGCATTCATGTGGGTAGATCGCCAAGTGGCCATGCAAAACATATTATACAAGTAATATTTTTCTGACCTAGAACGATGTCTTTATGTTGTTGATGTTCGTTTGTCTTAGATTTATAGTCGTTGTATTCATGCATGTGGGGTATATAATAGTACTCGTTTCCTATATGTCGAGTGTAGACTTTTAATTTTTCTAAATGTTATGATTATCTATATGTTTGGCTTAGACATGTGGTTTATCTATTTGTAGATGTTATGTATTTTATCGTAATATGTTTCGTGATATTTTCTATGACATGTTCAATGCTTGTGTTATATTTCGTGAAGTATTATCTCGTATTATGTTAGTATTGTAAAAAATTACCATATCTATGTGAGTGTAATTGTTTGTCTTATAGTTTGCAATATTTATTTGATTAATTTGTTTTTCTTACAGCATACATGGGTGAGTTATTATATCGTTTTGCTTTTTCTTCGATAATATTAGTCAATCTTATGATTACATTAGATGAGGATGATGACTATCAAGATCAAGTATTCATATTGCTCATTGACCAAGATTACATGACATTTTGTAATATATTGAACAAACAATAATGTTGTGCTCGACTTTTAACTGGCCATCAGATGATTTCTGGTATTTTGAATGGTCATCCAGAAAGAGGCTACTATCACTTTCGAGACAACTAACTTCATTCTCCTCTGCGTTGTGCTAGTTGGCCGGGGGTTAATAAGAGGCACTAGGAATATGACTGATGATGAGCAGTTAGCAATTTTTTTTATTTTGTATAGGGCATGGTGTGGCTAATAGGATGATCACGAAAATATTCTAACATTCGGGGAAAATAATTAGTAGACATTTCAACAATGTGCTACGGGGTATTGTGATGTTAAAAGATAAATACCTAACTCTGCCTCCAAGTAATGCTTCAGTGCATCCAAAAATAAGGAATAATCCTAATTTTCATCCTTTCAAGATTGATTCTCAAAAATATATATAATATTTGCTTCTTATACAATTTTTTTTAATTTTAATTAGTAAATTTGATGCATATTGCCTTGTAGAATGTAATTGGAGCGGTTGACGGAATACATATTCTTGTGGTTGTCCGAAAGAGCAAACAACCACGATTTCAATGTCGCAAAGGGTTTACATCTCAAACTATGATGGTTATAGTCTCATTTGATCATCACTTTTTATTTGTATGCACTGATTGGAAGGTTCTGCAGCAGATATACGCGTACTTCGATGGACTTGCGAAGGTGGTGGTTTTACAGTTCCAGAAGGTAATAGACTAGTACATTTTTTTTTTATGAATATTAAATTTTTTGATAATAATTTTTACGATAACATTATTTGTCAATATTTGCAGGTAAATATTACCTGATAAATTCAGGATACGCAAATACAGAGGATACGCAAATACAGATAGATTCCTTGCGCCCTACAGAGGAGAGCGTTATCATCTTAGTCAATTTAATGTACCACTTATGTCCGCACTCATCGAAATTCATGAGATCTGTATAATCATCATCATGCTCGGGTAAGAAATGTCGTAGAGGAAAGTTTTGGCATCTTAAAGAAGCGTTTCAAGATTCTAAATCACGCAACACTATTTTTGTATAAAGTGCAATGTCTGATTGCTATGGCATATTGCATGGCACATAACTTTATTCGACGACAATAAGAAAATGATAGATATTTTAATGAAGAGATAGACCTTGTGCCTCCAGACGATGAAGACGGAAACCCAACAAGTTTTGTAGAAGCAAATGACCCAAGACGCGGCGAGAGCCTTTGCAGTACTATCACTGAGCAATTATGAATAGTAAAAATTAATTTTTTTGAACTTCGGATTGTAGAATATTATATTTAAACGCAATGTTAATATTGTATAGAACATTTGTTATTGAACCTAATAACTATGCACTATTTAGTTTCTTTGTAAAAAATATTCTTGTTTCTTACTGTTGTTGTGTACAAGTGATTTTATGTTTTTAATCGACTGGTTTCATGTCTAAATCTATATTTGTATTTGAAGACAACATGTTTAGCTGTGCGTACATGTATAGGAATATTGTTGATTTACAAATATTTTAGTTGCATAAAATTAATGATATGTTTTGGTTGTATAAGCATGATGGTATACTTACATATTTTTCTATAAAATGTATCAAAGCTTTGGAACTTGCTGGATGTGCTTAGTAATTTATTCTGTTTTAGGTTCTTGATTATTTAGTATCTTGTCACATGAAAATATTTTTTCAAGCAATTCTAATATAGATAATATGGTTTCAAAATTTTTGGTCCAATTTATTATTTAAATAGAATATTATTTTTTTAATTCCTTCAGTTCAGTACATATATTTTATTAAATGATAGTGAAAACTTTAAATTACATAGGTTTAAAGCGAGGGGTATATTTGGCATTTTGAAATTATAACTATTTAATATTCCTTTTATTCCTCTTACCCAAACACTATTTTCTTATTAGTTCCTGCTTAAACCCTAATTTTCGTCCAAACAAAAAATTTACTCTAGTTCCTGCTCATACTTGTACTTGTACCTATTTACTTATGCCCGAACCAAACGAAGCCTTAGAGTCCAAGCCTTTACGGTCGGTGTGATGCATAGGGTACGGATGAGCATTGTACACAGCTAGGATGCATCCGATCCACGCAATAATTACTACAGCCTAGCCTACACAGTACCTTTCGACTTTCGTTGCGGTGTTATCTCCCGCGTCAAGAGAACGGGGGTTTGTGACAGCAGCCTACAAGGAGAAATTGTGACAGCGACCTCTAAAATTCAAAAATTGTATGAATAAATAATAATACTTATGAATAAGAAATTAATAAAAATAGATCCATCTTATGAATTTATTCTAAGAATATTTTTAAAAATAATATTTTAAGTTTTCTGACTAGAAAAGCATTTTGAGGTATTTGGTTTTCTAGAAAGTATACCATAAAATAGTTTTCTGATTGAAAAAAATATTTTTCTTTAATTTCGTATATATAAAAAATAAATGTTTTCAAAAAAAAAATCAAATTTTATGAAAAAATAGTGATTGTGTTTTCTAAATTTTTCATCTGAAAAATAAAAATTATAAACTTGTACCTATCTCTGGAATAAGTAGTTTTTGTCGGATCGTTGGCGCTAGCCATTAATCCCAAAAGCTCGAGCTGTTAGAAATACGCAACCAATTCACTTAAAGCGTACAGATACAGCGCCCACGGGTCTCGATTGTGACTCGGCCCCACCAGCCTCACGCCACTTCGAACATGACTCGGCCCACCCAGCCTCACGCCATTTCGAACACGACTCGGCCCAACATGGCCTCTCGCCACAGGGCAGGATGCTGGCCCATTTAAGCCAACAGTTTTTACTTATAGCCGAACCAAACGAGGCCTAAGGCTACTAAAATACTTTTCGATTAGGTACATCCATCTACATTGCACAGGTCCTCCAAGTCGAGCCTCATGTGGCAAGTGAACTGCCAAGTGGATTATAACATCGAAAAAAGCCGACGGTAAGATCATTTCTAACTTACAAAGTACTATAACAATTTTCTTTTCTAGCTGCTCTAGGATATCTAACTTTAAAGTTCTTGAACACAATTCTTGAAAAAAATTGCCACCTCATTTAAGGCACTAAATATATCTTTATTTAGAAAACTGTGCATGTTGATGGGAAGCAGTAGTCGCAAAAGAACATGACAATCGTGGCATTTTAGGCCCCATATTTAATCTTCCTTGGTGCTCACACATCTCGAAATACTTGGTGCATAGCCATCGAAAAATCTTAATATTTTCAAAAATTCACAAAACTCTTGTCTTTCTTTCTGTGACAATGTATAACAAGCATGAGGCTTCACATACTTATCACCCTTCTACTGCAAGTGTTTTTTTTTCATATTTTTAAATCTTGCAAATCTAAACGAGTTTTCTCTATATCCTTTATTTTTTCATCAATGTTTAGTAAGGTTCTCAAGAAATTATTATTTGGGTTCTTTTTGCATAACATCGAGATTGTGACACAATTTGAGTTTTTGCCAATATGGCAACTGAAAAAATATACTTTTTTTGGTCCAATTGCGTTCTTCTGGAGAGCGCTTTTTCTTTCTATAGTTCGGATGCTTTCCAAACTTAAAATTTTTCAAGGCCACCAATTGTAGCAAGATTTTTTCTCTTGATATTTCTTTAGACTTGGATTAACGTTCGTGCTTACCATTAAACTTGTAACTTTTTCTCCAAGCGTGATTGGAGGGTAGATAACTGTAGTGACCGATGTAACAAATCTTACCTCGTAGTCATTGTAAATAGATGTCTTGATTACGAACTGGGCATGCTCTATATTCTTTTGTACTCCACCCAAATAGATCATCATATGCTGAAAAGTCATTTATTATAGTCCACAAAACTATCGCATGCATGCGAAAGCTTTGTTGGCCAGCTTACTGATATTACCAGAACGTACCTCGCTGGTCCTACATGTACCTTGGCATTTATCATCAGGCGTATACCGGCCAACTGATATGAATAGAGTGTCGCCCAGCATAGTATCTCCACACGATGTACGCTAGCCCCTTGGCATGCATCTTCTCTGTATGAGGTATGCGTCATAAGGCATACAGACATTAGGATCCGATCTAACCCTGTACACTGCCAGGGCAAAGTCATTACGCTCCAGCCTACTGAACTCGGCACACATTGACTCACCGTAATTCTATTCTACATCTCCACTCCATAGGCCAAACATTTGTAATATACCCATGCCATCTTTGTCGCTAGTAAATAGTGGATTGTTCCTCTAGCTCATATATGCTGGGACTTCTCCTCTATACTCTTAATATTCTCATGCCTCTCACCTACTATAAATATAATCGTTAGGCCTCTTGCCAGTATCCACCACACGTATAAATCATATCTACTGTCTAAAGGGTTACAATCGACTATTTACAGTATCTATCTCAATAACACATCCACTCAATAGCACACCCAACTGGAGTAGCTCACACTATACCAGTCAACTAGATCATGTATGTCTAACACAACATACTCTGCGTGTGCACTCAATCTGATATAAAATTCAATCAAACTCATACCGCACCAAGATTAAACTCAATACAGTCACTGGTGTCAACTCTATCACTCTTACATATCACCATGCAATATGTTGAAATGCCCAATCAACATTATAACAACAGTTCTATTATGTCACATGCAGCTAGATCTATGACAATAGTTATTTTAAGCATAATTAACTGATATAATAGTGGAAAACATAAAATATGCCAAACAATGAGATCAATAGTATGCACTCCGTAGATAGAAAGGAGCAGTCTATAGCTTTTGGTCATCCCTTGGTCGATTTAAGGTCCAAACTCAGTCGACTACCCTATAGTGTTGATTGCGCCTGAACTGGTTGACTTCTAGAACTCGAAGTTAGGCACTGTTACCTATGCCGATCAACTTCAGTGGTGCAGTCGGTCAACCGGATCACATCCAAAACCACAGAAATAACAAAACGCATCAAACCAAGATCGAAATAATGCCAAAATACTCAAAATGATCAAATAAAGGGAGGAAGTCACATGCACAACAAGTTACTAGTGTTTCGAGCCTCGAAGTCGAAGAATGAGTGAAATCGGCCGTCTCAATCTCCGCCTTCATGATTGTTAGTCCACAGACTTCATCGAAGCTCGGGACATGGGTGAGGAGCTCCATTTAAAAGAATGGTGGTGGTGGAAGGAGAAGAAACAAGGAAGAAGAAGAGGGCGAGATGTTGAAGGAAAATTGAAAAGGAAAAGAGAAGGAAAAGGAGAGGGAGAGAGAAGATATATAAAGGGGGAGGGAGAGAGAGTGACAGATAGAGGGGAGGGAGAGGCACCCTCTCCTCAGACAATATAGGTGTGAAAGAGGAGAAAGAATGAATGGAGGAAGGTAGGGAAAACTGCTAATTTAGCTTGGCCGGTTGACTGGTCTTACTCTCGGTCGGCCGCCCAACTATTCCGAGCTGGGTTCAAACACAGTAATTGATTTTGACCGTGCTCGCAGTTCGATCGACATGGTTTTCTAGCTCCAAACACAAAATATCATATGAAAAATCTTACATCAAAAGGCGAAACATTTAAATTAAATAACTGACAGGTTAGGGGTAACACCCTAGGCCAGTTCAGTTTGACCCATGAAACCAAAAAGCTTCAACTCCGTTTGACCCGGCGGTTCGACTGGTAAACCAGTGAACCAGCTAGATTTTAATTGGACCAGTCCGGACTATCACTTACTATAGATCATCGTTCGGACTATTCGTGTCACGCCACGCCGGCCCTTTAACACCAACTAGGTGGAAAGGATAACCGCACGGGCGCATGCACCAGACCCGCCGAACGGATAGAGTCCTTTCTATCCGCCCAAGGCGTCACAACACAAGCTTATCCACAATGTTCCAACTAGGAACGGAGTACAAGAGTTGCACAAGAAAAGCATCAACATAAAAAAGTTCTACTTCTATTACATCACATGGCACAATATACATGTCCAAAATTTTCTTTTCTTTCACTTTCATTCCATACATCATGTTCCAAAACTATGGAATACACAATATTCATACAAGAATGAAAATCTCCTATGCTATCATAGTCCAAAAATAGAGGTACAACTCTATGTATCACCAAAATAGAAGGGCTGCTATCTAAAGAGCCAAACCCTTGCCTCGCTCCGCCGCCTCACTCGCGGAAGGACCTGGAAAATGTGGGGTGAGAACTATAAACATAGTTCCCAGTGGGTAAGGCCACCCAAGAGAGAAGCTCGACCCACCAGGTCCAAAGAAACACCATATGCATAAGTTAGATCACATATAACTATGCAACAATTATTTACATGCTTGTAAATAAACATAAAGGATGCAACCAAATGAAATATAATTTATCATTCTCTCCTAGGTTCATCCTATGTCTCACAATGACTAAGTTCATTTACTTGTCATTTACTTATGGTTTCGGAATCGCCGTCTCACCATAATTATTCCAACATTCGAGGAGTGAACTCGTCACCTCCTAGTTCGAGTAGCGAACTCGTCGCATACTCGGGATAGCAAAATCGTCGCCTACCCCGTCTCAACACCGCCATTACATGGCATGGATAGCGAACTCGTCGCATATCCGGGATAGCAACCTCGTCGCACATCCCCTCTCGACACCGCCAACTCAAGGCGAGGTAGCGAAATCGTCGCCTACCCGGGATTGCAAACTCGTCGCACATCCCGTGTCGGTACGGCCAACTCATGGCATGGTAGCGAAATCGTCGCCTACCCGAGATAGCAAAATCGTCGCACATCCCGTCTCAATACGGCCAACTCATAACATGGTAGCGAAATCGTCGCCTACCCGGGATAGCAAAATCGTCGCACATCCCGTTTCAATACGGCCAACTCATGGCATGGTAGCGAAATCGTCGCCTACCCGGGATAGCAAAATCGTCGCACATCCCGTTGTTCACGTTTTTCACTTGCCAACCTAAGTCTCATGACCTTAGGTTCAAGTCACTAAGTCTCGCCTATGTTCAATAACACTAGGCTTACTTTCTCATTATCAACCTAGGTTCCATGACTCTAGGTTCCAATCTCATGTCAAACCTATGTTCAATGACACTAGGTTTCAATCTCACATGTTCCAACCTATGTTCAATAACACTAAGTTTAATCCTCATGTCCAACCTATGTTCAATAACACTAGGTTTAGCCTCATGTTCAACCTATGTTCAATAACACTAGGTTTAACCACACATGCAACCATGCAACAAGTATTAATATTTGAATTATACTTGAGATATACATCATGCAATAGGATCTCATTGTTCATCCTATCATGATTTTTACCTTTGCCAACATGCAAATTTTAGGGTTCACAACACATACCATTTTATCTTTAAATGGATATTTATCCTAGACATGGAAGTGACCTAATCACTTCGGTAAACACAAACCCACCTCAAGAGCTTTCAAATTCTTGTATTCTTCAAGCTCCTAAGTGTCCAAGCTTTGAGTTCTTGCTTCAACCCAAGCTTCTACAAGAAAACGGTTCGTTACTCATTACGAACCCTAAATTCAACTCAACATGTGAAATCAAATGTTCTAACATGATTTCCTATGCCTCAATTGCAATTCCCGAAGGTCCGAATATTTTTAGAACCTCTCATTGCAAAAGCCTCAAATCTACCTAGGGTTTGCATGCATGCAAGCCAAACCCTAGATTTCATGGCCAATCTTCCACCATTTGTGGTTTAGATTGCTTAGGGTTTCCAAAAATCTCATCTCAAAGGATTAAATCCTAGGTTCAAACCCTAAGTCACAAGAACTCACCTCAAAGCCCTAGCTCCCAAGCTTCTTCTTGCACCAAGAAGCTCCAAATCCACCTTAGAAGCTTTTCTCAAGGTCAAATCCTTCACTTCTCCAAGCCTTGGAGAGATCTCTAGAGAGAGAAAGTGAGGGAGAGGGAGAGGGAATGAGGGGAAAATAGAGAAGGAATGAGGGGAGAAGTCTCAGCCCTCATATATATAGCCCACTCACTGCGAAACTACCAAAATGCCCCTCACTGGGCATTCTGCCTCAGCCGGGTTCTGACCTTGCAGATGGGGTCCGGACCCCGCACTGATAACCGACCAGCGCGCAGGCCGGGTCCGGACCTTGGCATCAGGGTCCGGAACCCGTACGCACCCCAACCTAGCACGCGGCTCGGGTCCGGACCTCAAGTCCCGGGTCCGGAACCCGTACGTTTCCCATCTCGGACATCGGCTCGGGTCCGGACCGTGGCACCCGGGTCCGGACCGCAGCCGGCCACGAACTTCATTGTCCGGACCCCAGTTTCCAGGGTCTGGACCCCGTGAGCAGTTTTGCTCCAGTAGGTCATTTTCTTCGAAATCTTCGATTTCTGGGTTCCCACTCGCACCCAAAATGTTCCGAAACCTTCGGAACCCAATTCCACACCAGCCATTACCGGCTCTTTCCGAACTTCATCAAATTTTAGTAAAGTTCGGAACAACGCACCGAAATTCAAAGTGCTACATTCCTCCCCCCTTAAAGAGAGTTTCGACCGTGAAACTAAATCATACCTCAGCTGGACTCAGCGAAGAGGTAAGGAAACTGCTCTCTCATCGAGCTTTCTAATTCCCACGTAGCTTCGCGCTCACCGTGATTCGTCCATTGTACCTTTACATAAGGAATCTCACGGTTCCTTAAACTTTTCATCTCGCGATCCATGATACACAAGGGAAATTCCTCATAAGTCATATCCTCATGAAGCTCCATAGGCACATACTCGAGGACGTGCGCCGGATCATACATATACTTGCGGAGCGTCGATACATGGAACACATTGTGTATCCCCGCAAGTTTTGGCGGCAAAGCTAGCCGGTACGCCACGGATCCCACACGCTCCAAGACTTCATAAGGTCCAATGTAACGGGGACTCAACTTACCCCGAACACCAAATCGCTTCACCCCTCTCATGGGTGATACTTTCAAGAAGACGCGGTCTACTACCGCGAATTTCAAATCTCGTCGACGTCGATCCGCATAACTCTTTTGTCGAGATTGCGCCGTCGATAAGCGTTCGCGTGCCAAGCGGACCTTTTCCTCCGCTTCACGCAACACGTCCGGTCCTAAGACCCTTCTCTCGCCGATTTCGCTCCAATGAATAGGAGAGCGGCATTTCCTCCCGTACAAGACCTCAAAAGGTGCCATACCGATGCTAGCCTGATAGCTATTATTGTAAGCAAATTCAGCCATCGGCAAATGAGTAGGCCATGCACCTTTGAAGTCCAACACACATGCTCGTAGCATATCCTCCAAAATCTGAATTGTCCTTTCCGATTGACCGTCAGTTTGAGGATGGAATGCTGAACTGAAATCGAGCCGTGTACCCAAAGCTTCTTGCAAGCTTTTCCAAAAATGCGATGTGAAACGGGGATCTCGATCTGAAACTATCGAGGTCGGGACCCCGTGCAACCGCACAATCTCGTCCAGGTAGACTTGCGCTAACTTGTCTCCCGACCAAGTGGTGTGGATTGGCAAAAAGTGTGCCGACTTTGACAAACGATCCACCACCACCCAAATCGCGTCGTGGCCACCTAATGATCGAGATAAGCCCACAACAAAATCCATCGCGATATTTTCCCACTTCCAAACCGGAATGGGCAATCCTTGCAATTTTCCTGCCGGAAAGCGACGCTCGGCCTTCACTTGTTGGCACACTAAGCATTGTGCCACAAAGCGTCCCACATCAAGTTTCATTCCCGGCCACCAATAATGTAGTTTGAGGTCCTTGTACATTTTGGTGCCGCCCGGGTGAATCGCATAGGGAGAAACGTGAGCTTCTTTCAAGATCTCCCCACGAATATCCTCGACTTTTGGCACGCACAATCGATTTCGAAATCGAATTGCGCCCTTCGAGTCTACATGAAAATCACCGGCGCGCCCGCTCTCGATAGCACCACGCACCTTTTGGAGTTCCGGATCATCGGATTGCTTTTCTTTTATTTGCTCCAACAAGGTCGGCCATACCTCGAGATTCATAAGTCTAGCGGGGACGCCCGGGGCCACGATCTCCAAGTCGAATCGGCCCATTTCCTTGATTAACGGCATTTGTCCCGTCATCTCAATTGCGAAGTTCTCCACGGATTTTCTACTGAGCGCATCGGCCACCACATTGGCTCTACCGGGGTGGTACAAGATGGTCAAGTCGTAATCTTTTATCAACTCCAACCACCTCCGCTGCCTCAAGTTCAACTCCTTTTGAGTGAATAAATATTTTAAACTTTTATGATCCGTGTAAACCTCACAATGCTCCCCGTACAAGTAGTGTCTCCACAACTTGAGTGCGAAAACCACCGCCGCAAGCTCTAGGTTGTGGGTGGGGTAATTCTGCTCATAGCTCTTCAGCTGTCGAGAGGCATATGCTATTACTTGTCCTCGTTGCATAAGCACACACCCAAGACCACGTCGTGATGCATCATTATACTCCACAAAGCCCTCCCCCGCAATCGGCAAGGCGAGAACCGGAGCCGAAGTCAACCTTTCCTTTAGCTCCTTAAAGCTTTGGTCGCATTCCTCGCTCCAAATATATTTGGCTCCCTTGCGGGTAAGACGCGTTAGTGGACCGGAGATTTTTGAAAATCCCTCCACGAACCGCCGATAGTATCCCGCAAGACCCAAAAAGCTTCGCACCTCCGTGACATTGGTCGGGCGAGGCCAATCCTTGATTGCCTCAACTTTCGTAGGGTCCACCGATATTCCTTCCGCGGAAATTACGTGACCCAAGAAAGCGACCTCACGGATCCAAAATTCGCACTTTTTCAACTTGGCGAATAACTCGTTCTCTCAAAGAACTTGAAGCACAATCCTCAGGTGCTCTTTATGTTCCTCTTCACTCCGAGAGTAGACAAGAATGTCATCAATGAACACCACCACAAATCGATCTAGTAGTAGTTTGAACACACGGTTCATTAAATCCATGAACGCTGCCGGGGCATTAGTAAGCCCGAAAGGCATAACCGTGAATTCGTAGTGTCCATACCGCGTCCTAAACGCGGTCTTATGCACATCCTCCGGTTTGATCTTCAATTGGTGATAACCGGATTGCAAATCAATCTTTGAATACACCTGAGACCCTTGCAATTGATCGAATAAGTCATCAATTCGGGGTAACGGGTACTTATTCTTGACGGTCACTTTATTCAACTCGCGGTAATCTACACATAACCGCAGCGAACCGTCCTTTTTCCGCACAAATAGAATAGGGGCTCCCCAAGGCGACACACTTGGCTTTACGAAACCCTTGTCCACTAAATCTTGCAATTGTGCTTTCAATTCCTTCAGTTCCGCGGGTGCCATCCTGTACGGGGCCTTAGAAATCGGCGCCGTACCCGGGAGCAAATCAATCACAAATTCTATTTCCCGGTCCGGTGGCATTCCGGGCAACTCCGTCGAAAATACATCCGGGAACTCTTGGACTATAGGAACGTCCTCAAGTCCCAGCACTTCCTTCCGGTCATCCACTACCGTCGCCAAGTAGGCAATGCATCCTCTAGCAATAAGCTTCCTTGCTTGCGACGTGGACACCATCGAAACAAAGAGCGAACTCTTACACCCACGGTACACAAATTCCTTGTGCCCGTGTTCTCTAAACCTCACTATCCGGCTCTCACAATCAATAGTGGCGTGATACTTCGAGAGCCAATCCATTCCTAGGATCAAATCATATTCATTCATTCGATTTAATACCAGCAAATCAGCTGGCATGATCCAGTTCTCAACCCTCACGGGGCAATCTACACACGCGTGATGCACGCAAAAGGTGTGTTCAGGTACTTGCACAGTTCTTACATGTGTGGCATCTATAATTTCTATTCCATGTGCACTAGCAAATGATCGAGCTATGAATGAATGCGATGCACCAGTATCAAATAAAGCTCTACATCGAATGCCTTTAATTAACACAATACCTGCCACAACGTCATCCTGGGCAGAAGGCTCCTCCACCTGAGAGGCGAATACCCGTCCACTGGGTGCTGGCCGCTGGCTCTCAGCTGGTCTCGGCGGCTGTGCACGGCCTGCCGACATCGCCGCGGGTGGGATGCCCGCAAGCTGCCGCGGTGGTGCAAACGCCGACGCCGACGACAGTGCTCGGCTATCCTCCATCGGGCAGTTGTACCTCATATGCCCTTGCTGTCCGCACTTGTAGCACCGGCCCTCACGATAGTCACACTGCTGAGGGTGGTGGGGGCCGCTACAAATCAGGCACTGGGTTGCGGGTTGATTCCGTCGGAACCCCCGCGATTGGTTTTGCGACTGCGAGTGCTTCGGGGGTCGCTTTGAGCTAGATTGCCCACCCGAGCCACCCGCCGGTCGCTTCTTCCCCTTTTCTTTTTCTTTTTCTTTTTCCCAAGACTCGCGCTCCTTGCGCGCACATGCATTCCCGTGCTCCACCCAAAGAGCACGGTCCAAGACCTCCGCAAAGGTCCTAAGCTTGAGGGCGTGCACCGCCCGAAAGATTTCCGGTCGAAGTCCGCGCACGAAACAGTCGACCTTGTCCAATTCTCCGCGGATAACGTGCGGCATGCATTTTATAATATACGAGAACTCCCTCTCGTACTCGCGCACCGTACGGTTCCCTTGTTTTAACTTGCGGAACCTTTCTTGAAGCTTCCTTTTCTCGCTATCGGGGAAATAGGTGGCGAACACCATACCCCGAAACTCTTCCCACGACGGTGGCGGAAGGCTAGGGAGTCGATCACGCCGAACTCCCTTCCACCACACCTTCGCCGATCGCTCCAAGCAATGAACGGCGAGATGTACTTTATCCCTCTCCAAGGTATAGAGGTCCTCGAAGAGCGTCTCCATCGCGTCGATCCAGGTTTCCACATCCCATGGATCCACGTTCTCCCCGCAGAAGATAGGCGGGTTGAACTTCTTGAACCTCATGAGAGCCGCAAGTGCGCGCTCTCGCTCCGCATCCTCCATCTCGGAGTCGGGCATAGGAGTACCCGACCCACCGGCTACAATCGGTGATGCCGGTGGCGCCACAGCCGGCGCTGGTGTCACCTTCTCGGCCGGTGCCGAAGCAGAGGCCGGAGGTACTCCCGTTCTCTCCTCCCTAACCGCAGCCGCTTGCTGCGCCATCTCGTCTTGGAGCTTTTTAATTTGCTCCTCCTGTTGTTGCATGGCTTCGGCCTGTCGCCGAACCACGCCCATCAACTCGGTCAACTCATTCCGAAGACCCGAGTTCTCGCCCTCCCCGAGTTGTTCGGGAGCCGCGCTCGCTCTCCCGAGCCCAGCCCTCAAAGGAGGCCGTCCACGTACCATTTTCCTGAAAACACAACGACTTTGGTCATTTCATGACCTTCAAAGTCATTCACAACACTATACTTCACGAAAATAAACGTGAACCCAATCTAGGCGAAAGTCACACAAGGGTCCTTATTCCCCTCACTTGGTTTTTATGTTGTCGGCCGCCAACATGAACACACTTGGTGAAGAATAAGACACGCCTCGAATCTACCTCTATTTCCAACTAGAGGCATAAGGACATAACCCAATCTCTTATCTTTCGCCACATCAAAGATCTCGTCACTCACGAGCCTACACTCCTAAGGTCTTTTCCATCCTAGGGTTCTTAGGTCAACCTAGACCGTTTCTACGCTCTGATACCACCTCAGTCTGTCACGCCCCGCCGGCCCTTTAACACCAACTAGGTGAAAAGGATAACTGCACGGGCGCATGCACCAGACCCGCCGAACGGATAGAGTCCTTTCTATCCGCCCAAGGCGTCACAACACAAGCTTATCCACAATGTTCCAACTAGGAACGGAGTACAAGAGTTGCACAAGAAAAGCATCAACATAAAGAAGTTCTACTTCTATTACATCACATGGCACAATATACATGTCCAAATTTTTCTTTTCTTTCACTTTCATTCCATACATCATGTTCCAAAACTATGAAATACACAACATTCATACAAGAATGAAAATCCCCTATGCTATCATAGTCCAAAAATAGGGGTACAACTCTATGTATCACCAAAATGGAAGGGCCGCTATCTAAAGAGCCAAACCCTTGCCTCGCTCCGCCGCCTCACTCGCGGAAGGACCTGAAAAATATGGGGTGAGAACTATAAACATAGTTCCCAGTGGGTAAGGCCACCCAAGAGAGAAGCTCGACCCACCAGGTCCAAAGAAACACCATATGCATAAGTTAGATCACATATAACTATGCAACAATTATTTACATGCTTGTAAATAAACATAAAGGATGCAACCAAATAAAATATAATTTATCATTCTCTCCTAGGTTCATCCTATGTCTCACAATGACTAAGTTCATTTACTTGTCATTTACTTATGGTTTCGGAATCGCCGTCTCACCATAATTATTCCAACATTCGAGGAGTGAACTCGTCACCTCCTAGTTCGAGTAGCGAACTCGTCGCATACTCGGGATAGCAAAATCGTCGCCTACCCCGTCTCAACACCGCCATTACATGGCATGGATAGCGAACTCGTCGCATATCCGGGATAGCAACCTCGTCGCACATCCCCTCTCGACACCGCCAACTCAAGGCGAGGTAGCGAAATCGTCGCCTACCCGGGATTGCAAACTCGTCGCACATCCCGTGTCGGTACGGCCAACTCATGGCATGGTAGCGAAATCGTCGCCTACCCGGGATAGCAAAATCGTCGCACATCCCGTCTCAATACGGCCAACTCATGGCATGGTAGCGAAATCGTCGTCTACCCGGGATAGCAAAATCGTCGCACATCCCGTTTCAATACGGCCAACTCATGGCATGGTAGCGAAATCGTCGCCTACCCGGGATAGCAAAATCGTCGCACATCCCGTTGTTCACGTTTTTCACTTGCCAACCTAAGTCTCATGACCTTAGGTTCAAGTCACTAAGTCTCGCCTATGTTCAATAACACTAGGCTTACTTTCTCATTATCAACCTAGGTTCCATGACTCTAGGTTCCAATCTCATGTCAAACCTATGTTCAATGACACTAGGTTTCAATCTCACATGTTCTAACCTATGTTCAATAACACTAGGTTTAATCCTCATGTCCAACCTATGTTCAATAACACTAGGTTTAGCCTCATGTTCAACCTATGTTCAATAACACTAGGTTTAACCACACATGCAACCATGCAACAAGTATTAATATTTGAATTATACTTGAGATATACATCATGCAATAGGATCTCATTGTTCATCCTATCATGATTTTTACCTTTGCCAACATGCAAATTTTAGGGTTCACAACACATACCATTTTATCTTTAAATAGATATTTACCCTAGACATGGAAGTGACCTAATCATTTCGGTAAACACAAACCCACCTCAAGAGCTTTCAAATCCTTGTATTCTTCAAGCTCCTAAGTGTCCAAGCTTTGAGTTCTTGCTTCAACCCAAGCTTCTACAAGAAAACGGTTCGTTACTCATTACGAACCCTAAATTCAACTCAACATGTGAAATCAAATGTTCTAACATGATTTCCTATGCCTCAATTGCAATTCCCGAAGGTCCGAATATTTTTAGAACCTCTCATTGCAAAAGTCCCAAATCTACCTAGGGTTTGCATGCATGCAAGCCAAACCCTAGATTTCATGGTCAATCTTCTACCATTTGTGGTTTAGATTGCTTAGGGTTTCCAAAAACCTCATCTCAAAGGATTAAATCCTAGGTTCAAACCCTAAGTCACAAGAACTCACCTCAAAGCCCTAGCTCCCAAGCTTCTTCTTGCACCAAGAAGCTCCAAATCCACCTTAGAAGCTTTTCCCAAGGTCAAATCCTTCACTTCTCCAAGCCTTGGAGAGATCTCTAGAGAGAGAAAGTGAGGGAGAGGGAGAGGGAATGAGAGGAAAATGGAGAAGGAATGAGGGGAGAAGTCTCAGCCCTCATATATATAGCCCACTCACTGCGAAACTACCAAAATGCCCCTCACTGGGCATTCTGCCTCAGCCGGGTCCGGACCTTACAGATGGGGTCCGGACCCCGCACTGATAACCGACCAGCGCGCAGGCCGGGTCCGGACCTTGGCATCAGGGTCCGGAACCCGTACGCACCCCAACCTAGCACGCGGCTCGGGTCCGGACCTCAAGTCCCGGGTCTGGAACCCGTACGTTCCCTATCTCGGACATCGGCTCGGGTCCGGACCGTGGCACCCGGGTCCGGACCGCAGCCGGCCACGAACTTCATTGTCCGGACCCCAGTTTCCAGGGTCCGGACCCCGTGAGCAGTTTTGCTCCAGTAGGTCATTTTCTTCGAAATCTTCGATTTCTGGATTCCCACTCGCACCCAAAATATTCCGAAACCTTCGGAACCCAATTCCACACCAGCCATTACCGGCTCTTTCCGAATTTCATCAAATTTTAGTAAAGTTCGGAACAACGCACCGAAATTCAAAGTGCTACAATTCGATTGGTTTCGATTTGGATTATTTATTTAAAAACTGTATAAAATATATTTATTTATCTTTTCTATCTTTATTTTTTGTACTTAAAAATTAATATTTTATTAATGATATCATGCTGATGTCATTGGTTTGACCGGTCGAACCACTGGTTGAACAAGTTGAATCGTGACCCAGCATCTTTTCCGGCTCGTAACCGATTCCGAGTTTTAATACATTGATGTAATAATTTGGTTTAAATTTGTAGTTATCTAAATTAGAGTTAAATCCTAATTTAATTGGGATTAGATATAATTTAGATTTAATTTGGCCCGTATGGATTATGAGTCGGAATCTAATTTCTAATTGAATTAGATTAGACTTGTGTTTAGAAATCCAATTAGACAATGAGTCTAATTAGACTTCAATTTGGAGGCATACACTATATATATACGGCCACGTTAATGAATTGGTTGCGGCTAATTAAGAAGCCATGCATAATTAAGCTCTCCAAAATTAAGTCCAATCCGTTCTTGCTCTTTGGTGCGGGTGGTCACGTTGCAGCGGCGGCGCCGTCCGCATTGCAGAGGGAGAAAGAGCCGTATATATTAATTTGAGGCATGCTCTAATTACTTAAGTGTGCAAGCAGGAGGAGCCGTACGTTGCTTGACGGATGAGGCGAGCCACAAGATTTTGTACGGACGTGCTATGCGGTAGTGTGCGTCGAATATATTTTGGTCTTGTGGTCCTTTGAGAGATCTTCTTTGTATTCCGCCTTCGATATTAATAAAATATTTGCTCCGTCTTTATCCGTGGACGTAAACCGGTGGCCGAACCACGTTAATTTCGGTGTGCTCTTCCTTCTTTTTTTTATTTTCCTGCATTAAGTATATTTCTAGATCTATTTTTCGCCATTCCGAATTCTAACAATTGATTAATCTTATACTCCTCTCATCTAAGGGGTGAGTTTGTGCACTAGTCTTATCAAATCTTTTTTTAATATAAAAATTTCTAAAAAGAGTGTTTAAACTCTTAGAAGAAGAGATGTAAGATTTACACTAACGTTTTGGATGTAAAAGTAACATTTCTTTCCACCAAACAATATGAAACAAGATTAAATGGCTAGAGAATAGTACTTTCATATTTTATATTTAACACTCCTCACGTATAGGCTCGAAACTTTTCTAATAGGTCCAATGCAAAACTTGAATTAAGAACGGTATTTTTATATTTTGCTCCTTGATGGGATTCGAACTCCTTGATGGGATTGGTACTCAGATTTTTTTTGCTCTGATTTTATGTGAAATAATATGAAAAAACTATTTATCTCCAAAACTTTAATTGCCAGAGAATGATATTTTTACATTCTATATTTGGCACTATTAGTTGATTCAGTAAATATCAAATTATTGGCAACAATTCTTATCCAAAGGAAAGAAAAAATAATGGCAATTCGAACACTGTTCACAAAATGTAACATTCATTCATGCAGTATTAGCTTGACACTGTATCTCATTCAACATATCAGTTTTCTTTCTTCAAAAACTTAAAAAAAACAAAACAAAAAAGAAATTCTTTCTACGTGTTAAGAGTCTAATTAAGATCTATTGAGATCCTATTAAGAACAAAAATAAGCCACAAACACTCAAAACGATTGATCGAATCTTTTCGATGTGTTCGAATGCTTAAGCTCCATTAGCATGATGATCATTGAACTGCTTTTTCTTTGAGCTTGGCCATAAGTAGATGTGCAACTGATTTGAAACCTTGCTCGCGAGCTGTAATTAATTTGGAGACAAATTAAGCAACAATTTAGGATCAAATAACACAAAATGAAATATCTGATAAAATTGTTTGTGTAGGAATTGATGGGGCATGAATTTATTACCTTGGTAAATGGCAATCCCAGTAGGAGCCATCTTTCTCTTCTTCAAGCAAAAAGAGCTATGTACAGAAGAAAAAAAAAATCAGTACTAATGCAATTTCATAAGCCTCTACTGCAATAATTACAAATTAGAATATGCTAAAAAAAGAAAACAAAATATGGATTCCTCTCATGTGACTGAGGAGAAAGTTGATGATCAACTCTATCTCCTCACAAAGATTAATTTTTAGTGCATTATCCTCGAAAAGTGATTCAACCAACGCAGTGTCTATAGTTCTATACTATTGATGGTTGAAATAAGCCCTATCGAAAGAATGACTACAAAATGGGACCTCAAGAATACGTAGAGTCTAAACGAGAGAAGTCCTGTGACACCCTAATAATTCCACATATTATGAAAAAAAAAGGCTTTCAAAGTTTTCAAATTAATCTTGAAATTACAAAAATACCTTTCTATATCCAATCCCATTGATTATCAAAGTACCATTCTAAAACCAATCATATTAGTAAACTCTAGGAAAAATAAAGATATTTAAAGGATTTTTTTTAAAAATCAACAAGAGTATTTTGATCCTCCAGGAATAAATAAGATATTTCTGAAGTTTTGAAGGGCATATTAGATATTATCCCCCAAAAAAATTGAGAATATAAGAAATTAGGGACCTTAGTAATAATAACCGGATTTAAGCATTTTCGGGTGATGGTTTGGCGGCCCCAACGAATTATTAATGCTAGTGGGTTGGAATATTACAGCACTTTCGTTTAAGTTTAGAAGGTAAAAAAAGGGTTTTGTAACTAAGTTGATGATGATGTTTACCTGTTACATATCCAAAAATTATTTAATCCTCTCTCTTCAATGCAGTGAGGACACATCCAATCCTTCTTCATCCGAACTTCCTCCATTTCTAAAAATTTAATTAGGATCTCAATATCAGCATCTATTAATACCAACATAATGTTTTGAAACAAAGCAAATACGAACATATATAAAGAAAGAAGCTAACTTATTTTGATCCTTTTTTTTATAAAAAAAAAACATGCCTTCTCCATATCTAACTTTGAGACAAGCGCGACACAATACGCCGTTCGCAGAATGGCAGGAGGAGCATTCTGTTTTCCCTGCCAGTAACATATTTCAAGATTGGTTCTTGCGTAAGTAATCTGAAACGTAAATTGACATCTGAATAATAATAACTATTAACAAGTAGTGATCAAGGTGATGTTTACCAACGCATGGCTGATTTAAATTTCTGTCGCCGCAGCGCCTGCAACCTTCTTCTCCACACAGCTTCTTCTGCCTGAATTTGTAATTTTATAATAAAAAAGTTGAAAAAAATGCTAAATTATAGAAACCTCTCTTATAAATACCTATTTTTTTACTTTTTCTCTCTAACTTTCAAAAACCTATATTTTACTCCCTCAACATTTCAAATTGTTGCATTTAACCCCCCTCCATTAGGGTTCCATTACTATTCCGTTCATTTCTTATAATTTATACCGAAAATACCCTTTAAAATGATAAAAATGTATCAAAAAAATATTTTTTTATAGAAGAAGTAAGGATAATTTGGTCATTTTGCCCTCTCCATTAACGCCGTACACTCCTAAAAATATTTGTAAAATTTTAAGAGGGCAAAATGTAGGTTTTTAAAAGTCGGGGAGGAAAAGTGAAAAAGCAGGTATTTATAAGGGAGCTTTCTGTATTTTCAAAACTAGTTCTTTTTCAGATATAAAAATGTAAAATGTACAAATCAATATAATTTTCTAATCTGAAAAAAAACAAACCTACAAAAATGGCAGCAAATACCCAGAACAGGATCATAAACACTTCCTCTTCCTTTGCTCTCGCATCGCCGCGAGAGAAGCCGCCTCCTTTCTACATCCAAAACAACTGCTTCTCTTCCTCCTGAAGAACCCAAAGAAAAAAAATAACATAAAGTAGAATAGCTCTCCGATTCGCGCGACTAAAATGGCGGATCGATAAAGCGACAAAACAACAACCTTGTGGGGTTAACTCAACTGGGTCCGGAGATTTTCCCTTCAAACGGTCCGATCGCCGAAGGGGAGGCGCAGAGTTCGCCTCTACATCCGACAGTTTCTTCACCCGGTCGGATCGTCGGAGCGGAGTGGCCTCGATTTTTCTCGCTCTTTTAGTCCTTTCGGGTGTATTTGTATAATCTTTTCTCGACCGCGAAGGAGAAGTTATGAGATTAAGCTCTCCGGCACGGCGATGGATGCCGAGGGACTCCATCAGGGCCTTGAAAAAAAAAAATTTAATGGTGAAAGTAGCCGTTAGAAAAGAAAGTTTTTGAAATTTTCACAAGTTTTGGGAGGGAAAAAGAAAAAAAAAAAAAGGGAAAAGAAAACCTTGTTCTTGGAGATTCGGGCGTTTCGGAGGCTCTCGTAGTCGCATTTTGCATCTAATTTTCCCATGGATTCTTTTGATCTTTCTCAGCTTGAGGGTTTTTGTGGGTTTCTGTTTCTAGTTTGAGAAGAGAAGAGGAGAGGGAAGGGAGAAGGGAGAAGGGAGAAGGGCGAATTGTCTCTAACGGCTATATGTTTTTGAATTTGTATCAATGGAAATATATATGGAAACCCCTTTAGTATAGACTATTTTAAAATAGGTACCTGAACTTTATTATTGTTTTTTTTACGGGTAAATAAATATAGAACTTATCTAAACTAATAGACCATATTGATTCGACTATCTAATTTTTCAAAATTTTAATTTTAATAGTCAATAGTTTAGTTTGTTTCGTTTAATTTTACTTTATTTTGATTAAATCATTGGAAGTCTTTTGAATTCAAAAATTAAACTCAAGTTTGAATTTATGAGTTAAGCATACCATTGGAACTCAATGTTTGAGCTCAAAATTTAAATTTAAGTTCAATTTTTTATTTAAGTTTTTTTTGTTTTAATTAAATCACCGAAAAGTTGATTTATGATTGGAATAGACATCTACCACGTTTGGTTCTGAGAAACGAAATATTTTTTTGTCGGAATAAAATATTCTAGTCAAACCTAACTATATATGTTCGATTATTCTGAAATAGCTTGGGATAAACTATTTCATCCTTTTCTTCTTTCATTTTTTAACCAACTTGATTTAAAATATTTAAAATATTTTTTTACCTATATATTATTGTTATAAATTATTAAATTTTTAATAAATTTCTATAAAAAATTTTCTTTCATATATATAGTGATAAAGTTACATCATTAAATATTTCTAGAATTTTTTTTTTATACATGTATCCATAAAGAATTTTGACTTATATTGCAATTAGTTTAATAACTTAGTACCTATGTATGATTATTTATTTACTTGTATGTATATAATTATTAATTAGTTAATTACTAATAAAATATCATAAAAAACTTGCGTCACTTATACACCCATTTAAATTAGTTAAATTAAAAATTGGCTCAATAAAATTCTAGAAAAGCATAAAAAAAATCAACTGAATTTTATTGCTATAGAACTTTTATATCCGTGGGATCTATATTACTTGGTGCTATTAAGTTTTCGGCCATTTGATTAAGGGATATGCGGTTAGGATGATATGGGTAGGGCTGGCAAATGAGCGAGCCGGCTCGTGTTCGACTCGCGTTCGGCTCGATATTTGGCTCGCTCGAGCTCGACTCGAAATTAAATGAGTCGAGCTTGAACAGAAAAAAAAGCTCGAAATTTATTTCAAGCCAAGCTTGAGCATTACTGGGCTCGCTCGAATTAGGCTCGAAAAGCTCGAATATATATATAGTCCGGCTACTATATTATTGATAGTATCAAACGCTTGGTGTTATCGAGTATTCCGCCGTTAGATCTACCTCTTTGACCATTTCCACCTGTTAGATCATACTATTCAACCAATCACTCACTCAACCCTAGAAAATCACTATCATCCTAACCGGAGACCACTATCATCCTAACCGCACATCACTTCACCAAGTGCTTGGTACTATTATCTAATAGCCTAATTAGGCTATTATACTCTACTATGCTATTAATAGTATAATAGTTTAATTAGGCTATTAGATAATAGTACCAAGCACTTAGTACTATTAGATTTTCGGCTCTTGGATGAAGGGATGTGCTGTTAGGATAATAGTGGTCCCCTAGGATTGAGTAGGCGGTTGATTGAATAGTATGATCTAATGGATAGAAATGATCAAAATGGTAGATCTAACGGTGAAAAATTCGATAGCACAAAGTGCTTGGTACTATCGATAGTATAGTAGCCGGACTCCATATTAATTATATATAATAATATATCTTATATTATTTAATCATATGTGTATAGAGTTTAGATTTATTGGGTATATTTGCTGCCTGCAAAATCAAACCAACAAAATTCTATTCTAATTGCTCTCTCCCTCTCTCTTTCACTTGCTCGCAGAGTCGCTTCCTATTTTTTTTAATATTATAATACCGTATTTCATGCATTCATTTTGTATGTTGAACTATTAGATATTTTTTGTATTAAATTTTAGATAATATTTTATAAAAATTAAACTATAGATTACATGATGTTAAGAATTTTAAGCGGCTCGTTTAGGGCTCGAGCTCGCTCGACTCGAAGTTAGGCTCGCTCGATCTCGGCTCGAATTAATTTCAAGCCGAGCTTGAGCCTAAATTTAGGCTCGAAATTAATTTCAAGCCGAGCTTGAGCTGAGGTAAGCTCGCTCGAGCTCGGCTCGTTTCCACCCCTAGATATGGGCCTCCTAGGGTTGAGTGGGTGGTTGGTTGAATAGTATAATCTAACGGGTGAAAATAGTCAAAGGATAGATCTAACGACAGAAAATTTGATAGCACCAAGTGCTTGGTGCTATTGATAGCATAGTAGCCGGACTCTCTCTCTCTCTCTCTCTCTCTCTCTCTCTATATATATATATATATAGGATTCGAACTCGGGACCTCGGATACCAACCAACAAGCCCTTTGCCACTTGCACTAGGGACGGTCGGTATATATATATATATATAGAGTTGAGCTAGAATACTTTTGGAAGTATCATGGGGGTGGTGCTTGTGGGTTTATAGTCATTGGATGGAGATTTGGAGGGTTGAGATGATGGTGGTAGGTGGTGGTACGTGGTGGTAGGTGGTGGTAGGTGGAATAGTGTTTGATCTAAAGGCTATAAGTAATCAAAAAGTAGATCCAAAGGCTAGAAATGTGGAAGCACCAAGGGCCTTGGTGCTTCCAAAAGTATTCTAGCTCAACTCTATATATATATATATATATATATATATATATATATATATATATATATACTAGTTGAATATACTTACAAATGCACGTAACAATTATTTTAATAGTTATTTTAAATTAATATAAATTTTTGGATCATATTTATCCAAAAGTTTACAATTAACAATAAAAGGTTAAAATTTTAAAAAGTAATTTTATCTGTTATATTTTAGTACAAAATAATTGCTATATTCTAACTTAAATTTAAATAGTTATTGCGACAATAATTATATAGTTCTATAAAATTTGAGTTTAATTTGTGAATTAAATTTAATTTTGGATATCAAATTTGAATTAATAATTAGCAAATTTTAATTAAAGTGGATCAAATTAAATTTTAAAATTTGAATTAAATGTGAATTAAAATTTTGATACTTCTAGTTTAAGACACGTGTGAAGAATATTTTATAATAGATATTTTTTTATTGGTAGAAATTTGAATAAGTATGACTTTTTTTTTATTTACTCAAATGGATTGCAATATTTTTTTTCGCTAAATAATAATTATGTCAATAAATATTATACTAGTTATCTCAAAAATCAACATAAATTTATGCATCATTTTATCCAATAATTTATAATAAAACTTTAATTTTTTTAAAAATAAATTCATCCATTATATTTTATTTGAAAATATCTGTTATATCCTAATTCAAATTCAAATAGCTAGTTGTTGCCAGCTATAATTATATAGTTATATATATATATATATATATATATATA
The DNA here is from genome assembly GCA_016920855.1 of Puya raimondii. NCBI lineage: Eukaryota > Viridiplantae > Streptophyta > Magnoliopsida > Poales > Bromeliaceae > Puya > Puya raimondii. The sequence continues at coordinate 1,545,495 of JABWPP010000044.1, read as the reverse complement.
TATAGAATGAGGCTACTATACTATCTATAGTACCGGGGCTCCGGTACTATAGTTGCTTTTTCGATCTTAGGGTGTTCAAATCAACTATCCACACCGTTGTAACTGATCTAGGGTATGTGAAGTTCTTAGGAATAAAATTTTAGTTTTTTTCGATATCGTTTACTTAGTAAATAAATCATGTCAAAATGAACGGTGGAAATTGAATAATCCTTAAAATTTGAGTATAGGAGTTTCGAATTCAAGATCAAGGATGTTGACCTTCATCTATATAGTTTAAAGTATTTTCTATCAAAATTTGAATAAATTTTAGATTCTTCTTCTTCTCACACGTTAAACTACAAACTCGCCATAATAACCATTGAAATTTGACAATTTTGAAACGGTTTGATCACAAAGTAAACTACGTCAAAAAATTATAAAATTTTATTCCTAAGAACTTCAAATATCCTAGATCAGTTTCAACGGTGTGGATCGTTGATTTGAACAACCTAAGATCGAAAAAGCGACTATAGTACCGGAGCCCCCGGTACTATAGATAGTATAGGAGACTAGCTCTATATATATATATATATATATATATATATATTGAATATTATCTATATTTTTGAATTTTAACAAATACAAAATTTAAGTATAAATTTTAAACTAAAAGTATAGAAATTTTAATTCACGTTTAGCTCAAAATACAAAATTTAATCTTGGTCCACTTTAATTAAATTTTTTTAATTGTTAATTCAATTTAATATCCAAAATTATATTTAATTCAGGATTTAAACTCAAATTTTAATTTTAATTTAAAAAAATCATAAATTTAATTTAAAAAATATAATTAAATTTAAACTCTAAATTTCAGATGAAATAAATATTTAAAATTAAATAATAATAAAAAATTAGATATAATATATATATATATATACTTGAAATTATATTTTAATTTAATTATTGTTGTAATCAATAAAAAGTTAATATAATAACTAAATATTAGTAGATAGAATTGAGACAATCTCAAATATTTCACTCTAAAAGAAAAAGATATTGAATGATATAAAAATATTTAATTAAAAAATATTATTCGTTAGAGAAAAAAAAAATTAAAAGTTTGTTTCATTATGCATCTATTCCCACCGATTCCTATTCTTATTCTTATATTTCTATTATTATCTTTATATTTTTTAAAATAGATCTATCGACAGACCCAAATTTGAAATACGTGTTTTTATATATAGTATAGATATATATATGGAGATCTCCTCAACTATAGGCCATTTTGAAATTGACCTCTCCACATGTAATATTTTTTGTTGAGGTTGCACTATTATGTGGTCCGCACTGCACTGTTTGAAGCGCTGTTGCATCGTTCCCTTTCGCGTTGCACCATTATTTTCTTTGCCGGCCGCGTATCCTTCCAAGTTCACCTTCAAAATATTTAATTTCGAAAACCCGAATAGCAAACACCGCGGCTGGCGAATAGCGGGACCGCTTTGGTTCACGTCCCGATGAATGGGAGGTTGCGTAACCCGGCGCGGAGCGCATTTATCGCCCTGTCAGGCGCCGTACAATACAGTAGACGTATCTGAGGCATACGGGGATACGGGTGAGGCGGAGGGGAACGAGCGGCATTTTCATCAGATTCTCGAAAATCGGGACCGAATCTGCAAAATCGAAAAAGGCGGCACGGTTTTGCAAAAGCTCAAAACTAGTGGATTTTTTATGCAAATTGGCCAACTTCTAAACTTTTGGAATTAAATTATTTTAGTTAAAAAAAATATTTTGTCAAATTCAACGGTAATTTTTTCAAATTTAATAATTTATACTGCCTTTTAGCAAAATAAAACTATATCAATAAACAATTAATCGCTGATAGGATTATTAAATTTGATAAAACTTTTAGCATAATAAAATTAAAAATTTAAATAAACATAATTAGAAGTTTCAAAAATAGTAAATGTAACGTCCCAAACAATCTCATATTCGTAGCGCTCCAATAGTCCCACATCAGTTAGAAAAGAGATAATAATTGAGTATATAAGAATCAGAGATTCTAATAATAATAACTGGACTTAAATTTTTTGGGTCGACGGTTTGAGCCGACCGAGCTATTATTGCTAGTAGATCTGAGTATAGTTCAGATAAGTTTTATAGAATGGCCAATGGTTGATGTTGATGTGTCTTCATGTAGTTTTACCTATATGCTTACTCTTTTCTCCCCCCCCCCCCAAAAAAAAACAACATTAATTTTGTACAATATAACACGCTGATGCTAAATTTTTATTTATTATCATGATTATTTTGTTTGTAAAATACTTTGATCAAGTAATGTATGTATTTTCGTGGAGCCCAGTTTTTTAGGCAAACAGTTGATCTAGTCAAAATATTTTCGATTGACGAATTGGCTTGTTGGGTGATTCTTTATTGCATCAAAATCAAGCGATTCGGTTGAGAAGAAATTCACTCAATCTGGTTCTCTCTCAATGCGTAAAATTTTTTGTAGATGAGTCGAGAATTGATTCGGTTGAAATTAGAGCCAAACTAATTGCTTTTCATTAACTGGAGCTTTGCATATTACAAAGAAAAGAGCGCTAGGTTTCGAATTATAGGAAAGACTAAAGGCAAAAAACTTAATTTCAAGAAGACTAAAGGCTAAAAACTTAGATTTAAAGCTACGTCTAGAATAATTGTAGAAACAGAAAATGAAAAAAAAAAAAAATTAAATCAGCGGTCTTTGGTCTAGAAAAAAAATATCTTTATTGCATGTAACTTCTCACTATTTATAGATCGATCTTCTGTTAATCTTCAATTAGCTTGCTGTTATAGAATGGTTTGCTTCGCGAGGAGTGCTCCGGCTACTTTCTTGTTATAGTTACGAAACTGCTATCTCACTTTTTCAACCGTTCCCGTTCAAAACCTATTTGTTTTTTTAACGTTTTTTTTCAGGCTCTTGATGCACCACGTGAACCGACTACTAGCTGGCACCTCTTTTTCTTGCGCCAACAGTATGAAGTCTTGTTTAAAATGATCTTTTAAACGTAAAAAAAAATGCTACTTTCAATTTTTTTTTCTTAACTTTATATTTTTTTGATGTAAAATTTATAAGTAATCTACAGTGACTTTCTATACGTTTTATATAAATTTACATAACTATAAATTTGTTAAAGCAAGTAAATTAGCTTGAATTTTGTATCCAAAGAATCATCAAATCACTTTATCAAACAAATTAAAAGATTATGTACTAAAATTAAAATTCTGAAAGAATAGATAGTCGTATCAAAATGGTCTATAATTCAAGTTAAATTTACACATTTTTATTTTAAAAAACAAAACATAATAATAAATATCAAATTAGACCTTAGTCTATCGATTTCTAGATTTTGACTCAAGTAAAGCCGGCAATCCAGCTGGTTGGTTATTCGCGAGCCAACTCGTATTCGGCTCGTTATTAAACAAATCAAATACGAGCTGAATTTTTCAGCTTGATATTTTAACGAGTCAGCTTATGTTCGGATCCTTTAAAAAATGATCAAACACGAGACGGGCACAACTCGCTCGTGTACGGCTCGTTGACAACCGTAGACGTACTCGACCGACCATCGTCAAACTTTCATTCTCAGACGTATTTGCCGGACGTTTCTGGATTACTAAATCAAAGTCTTCAAAGAAAATTTCGTGTGCGACTGTCAGACTTTGGTCCGTGTCTCTCTTTCTCTACAATTCAAAGAGTCCAACTCCCCCACGAAATGTAAGAAAAGATTTTTTTTTTTTTTTTTTTTTTTTTTTTTTTTGGGTACGTCAGATCGTGGTGTGCTATATATTGTTTATGTTGGTTTAAATGGACCAGCATCCTGTCATGTGGCGGGAGGTCATGTTAGGTCGAGTCATGTTCGAAATGGTGTGAGGCTAGGTGGGCCGAGTCAAGTTCGAAGTGGCGTGAGGCTGGTGGGGCCGAGTCACAATCGAGACCCGTGAGCGCTGTATCTGTACGCTTTAAGTGAATTTGTTGTATATTTCTAACAGCTTGAGCTTTTGAGATTAATGGTTAGTGCCAACGATCCTACAATTTAGACTACTAATCGTATTTAGCACAGTTTGCTAAAAACTTGATAATTGATATCTGAGATCCTAAGTTCGAGCTCAAATTATTTTATATGTATTATTTTTTTAAAAAAAGATTAAAGCTGATAACTCTTAAAAAATATTTCGTTGAGATTTAATTACCAAATCAAATTGACTAATTTTGATTGGTTCAGTTTATTTTACACATAACTCTGTTTGGTTTGATGTAATAAGTTGGAAATCGAGAAAAGCAGAACTAACAAATTTTTTAATAATTTAACAACATTAATTTAGAGTATAATTAAATAATTGGAGAGTTTAATCATACTTTTTTTAGTAGTTTAACATATTTAAATTCAAAAAATTTAAAATCGAATAAACCAAATCAAACCAAACTGATCGCATTGTTCCGATTCAGTTTTTGTTTCTAATTTGATTCAGTTTGTGTAGTACACTGAACTTCAGTGCACCGTACCGAACTTCTATAAATGGTAGAGTTCCGGTGGAAAAATAGGATGAGAGGCTATATGTGAGGCTTTGGCCAAGTCGGGACCTGTGCGAAGTGTTTTCGGCGCGAGTGAGGCGCGAAAATGGACTTCGAAAAGTCAAAACTGCTGAACTTGGGAAGTCTGCACTGGATTCCGGTATGTGAACTCCAATACCGGAATTGGAGTGAATAGTACCGGTACGTGCATAGGGAATACCGGAATGCCGTGGTTGAACCGAAAACCCAGCTCTCGGGTTTTGCGGAATTCTCCGGGAAATACCGGAATGTCACTGTATACCGGTATGTGAAATAGGATACCGGTACGCGATGGCCGAAACAGTAAATCCAGCTCTCGGGATTCTGCGGGATTTCTGAGGTATACCGGTATGCATATGCGCATACCGGTATACAATACCCAGTTTTGGCTGGTTGAGAGTGTTAAGTGTGGAGAGGGGCATTTTGGTCTTTTCACACTCGTGGAGGTGTTTGAAAGGCAGGGAACACCCCCATTTCTCAGTCATCTTCTTCTCCACTTCTCCTCTTCATCTTCTCCACTTTCTCTCTCTAGAGATTTCTCCAAAACTTGGAGAAAATGGTGGATTGATCTTGAAAAAAGCTTCCAAAGGAGAAAAGAAGCTTCTTGGTGCAAGAAGGAGCTTGGGGATTTCGTGATTAAGGTTAGTACCTCACGTTTGGGGTTCAAACCTTGGATTTAATCCTTTGAAATGAGGTTTTTGGGAACCCTTGGCAATCTAAAGCACAAAATGTGAGAGATTGGCTATGAAATCTAGGGTTTGGCTTGCATGCATGCAAACCCTAGATAGATTTGGGGCTTTTGCAATGAGAGGTTCTAAAAATATTTGGACCTTCGGGAATTGCAATTGAGGCATAGGAAATCATGTTAGAACACTTGATTTCACATGTTGAGTTGAATTTAGGGTTCGTAATGAGTAACGAACCGTTTTCTTGTAGAAGCTTGGGTTGAAGCAAGAACTCAAAGCTTGGACACTTAGGAGCTTGAAGAATACAAGAATTTGGAAGCTCTTGAGGTGGGTTTGTGTTCACCGAAGTGATTAGGTCACTTCCATGTCTAGGGTAAATATCTATTTAAAGATAAAATGGTATGTGTTGTGAACCCTAGAATTGCATGTTGGCAAAAGTAAAAATCATGATAGGTTGAACAATGAGATTCTATTGCATGATGTATATTTCAAGTATAATTCAAATATTAATACTTGTTGCATGGGTGCATGTATAGTCAAACCTAGTGTTATTGAACATAGGTTGGACATGAGAATTAAACCTAGTGTTATTGAACATAGGTTGGAACATGTGAGGTTGAAACTTAGTGTTATTGAACATAGGTTGGAACATGTGAGATTGAAACCTAGTGTCATTGAACATAGGTTTGACATGAGTTTGGAACCTAGAGTCATGGAACCTAGGTTGAGAATGAGAAAGTAAGCCTAGTGTTATTGAACATAGGCGAGACTTAGTGACTTGAACCTAAGGTCATGAGACTTAGGTTGGCAAGTGAAAAATGTGAACAACGGGATGTGCGACGATTTTGCTATCCCGGATAGGCGACGATTTCGCTACCACGCCATGAGTTGGCGGTATTGAGCGGGATGTGCGACGATTTTGCTATCCTGGGTAGGCGACGATTTCGCTACCATGCCATGAGTTGGCGGTATCGACACGGGATGTGCGACGAGTTTGCTATCCCGGGTAGGCGGCGATTTCGCTACCACGCCTTGAGTTGGCGGTGTCGAGAGGGGATGTGCGACGAGGTTGCTATTCCGGATATGCGACGAGTTCGCTATCCATGCCATGTAATGGCGGTGTTGAGACGGGGTAGGCGACGATTTTGCTATCCCGAGTATGCGACGAGTTCGTTACTCGAACTAGGAGGTGACGAGTTCACTCCTTGGATGTTGGAACAATTATGGTGAGACGGCGATTCCGAAACCATAAGTAAATGACAAGTAAATGAACTTAGTCAATGTGAGACATAGGATGAACCTAGGAGAGAATGATAAATTATATTTCATTTGGTTGCATCATTTATGTTTATTTACAAGCATGTAAATAATTGTTGTATAGTTATATGTGATCTAACTTATGCATATGGTGTTTCTTTGGACCTGGTGGGTCGAGCTTCTCTCTTGGGTGGCCTTACCCACTGGGAACTATGTTTATAGTTCTCACCCCACGTTTTTCAGGTCCTTCCGCGAGTGAGGCGGCGGAGCGAGGCAAGGGTTTAGCTCTCTAGATAGCGGCCCTTCCATTTTGGTGATATTTAGAGTGTACCCCTAGTTTTGGATTATGATAACATAGGGAATTTTCATTCTCGTATGAATATTGTATATTCCATAGTTTTGAAACATGATGTATGGAATGAAAAGAAAATTTTGGACATGTATATTGTGCCATGTGATGTAATAGAAGTAGAACTTCTTTATGTTGATGCATTCCTTGTGCAACTCTTGTGCTCCGTTCCTAGTTGGAACATTGTGGATAAGCTTGTGTTGTAACGCCTTGGGCGGGTAGAAAAGACTCTATCCGTTCGGCGGGTCTGGGGCATGTGCCCGTGCGGTTATCCTTTCCACCTAGTTGGTGTTAAAGGGCCGGCGGGGCGTGACAATTTGGTTTTGAAAACAATCTCCCAAATGACTACCCGAAGCAATCGAAGCTCGCCCTTAAATTATTAGTAAATATATATACATATTAGTAAATACATATTTTTTCAAAAAATTATTAGTAAATATGCATGTGATAAAACAATACTACCTGTACACTCTAAACTAAGTACACATCTTACATTTGCACTTTTGTAAATCCTAAAATGCAAAGAGTGCAAGATTTATAACTATACAGTTAACACTTTTCTTTTTAAGTAATGTTGTCTGTATATTTCTAGACTAAGTTTACATCTTATATCATATCCATTCAAAGGCTCATTTTTTTTCTATAGTCTTATCAAAAAAAAAAAATTATTAAATTTTCTTTGAATTTTAATAAATTCTAGAATGAAAAGAGTGTAAAATTTACAGTCATATATATAAATACGTAATTAACATTTTTATTTTTTTAAGTAATACTATCTGTATATTTTCAGACTAAATATATATCTTATTCTATTGCATGAAGTCCAATTCTGAATACCAAACGTGGAGCCTGGGCGAAAATTTTCCTCTTTCAAGCCCACGCCAACAATGCCTCATTCATGACATATATTAATTTCATGCCTATGCATCGCAGACACCTCCAAAAGGACACGTGCATGTCGGTCGAACAAGCGCACGTCCGATGTGGACACTTTTTGAACGCGCGTTCAATACCGATTTATAGCGCATTCAACTAAAAAAATATATACATATTTTTATTTTATTTTTTCTATGTATATATATAATGTAAGATGATAAATATTTTATTTTTTTGATGAATGCATATAATTTTTTTAACAATATAAATAAATTATGTATGATAGAGAATTTTTTTTCTTAAAATATATGAACTATCAATGAAAATTTTACTAACTTTCATTCGTATGAGAAATATAACAAAATTTACGAAAATTAATACTTTACGTATAATAAAAATATATTATTATATTAATTATATTATATTTTATTAGCGGTGTCTATGTGTGTCTAATTTTTTTTAAAGCTGCAGAGTCGCGGTGTTCTAGTCGTGTCATGTCCCTTGTTTCGTGTCAGTGTCCGTAATGCCTAGCTACATACATTGACCATGTACATAGTAGATAAGTACCCTTTGACGCATTCAAATTTTCCACTTCCTTTTATTTGTGTGTGCATATATATCTATAGAGAGAGAGGAGCCGTATCAAACTCATCAACCTTCGTTTGAAAAGGAGTCAACGCCCCCCCCCCCCCCCCCCCCCCCCCCCCCCCCTCTCTCTCTCTCATCTCCACTATTTAAGAAGAGACCTCCTTATCTCAACATAAACAAGGAGATCCTAAGCAGTTCAATCTCTTGAGCCTGTGGAGATATATATATCATGGAGAAGAAGATCACTGAAGCCGGAGAGACGTCGAAGAGGCCGACGGCGTCGCGGCCGGTCCACGGCCAAGTGAGGAAGATCAGGCAGGAAGAAGACGAGAGGACAAAGGAAGAGCTGCTGTCGCTGTCGCTGCCGCCGCCGCCGCCCGACAGAAGGCCCGTCTCGCGGTCTCCTCTCGGCCGGGCGGGCCGCGCGATCTCGGTCGGCGATTGACGGACAATTGAGTTGAACTGCGCATGCTTTTCTGTTCGGTTGTAAGATGGAATCTGCAGAGAGGCTTCTTGATTAATTCTTATCTTTTAGTTTACCTTTCTTCTTGTAAATATATAGGTTTAAGCAATTTGATATGTATACAACTTTACCTTGTTTTCTATTCTCTGTGATGTAGGAAGAAAATTAGATTTTTTTTTTTTTTTGAGAGATAACATTAAAGCGCCAGAATCCCACTTAAAGTGGAATCGAATCAGAGGTGCATCCATCGTGTTAAAGAATGTGAAATAACAGTTTTTCTTTTCTTTTTTTCTTTTTTTTTTCTTTTTTTTTATTTTTTTTTTTTTTTTTTTTTTTTTTTTTTTTTTGAGAAAAGGTAGCATGCTACCGCTTCATTCATAAAGAAGATGAACTAGGCTACAAACTGAAGCATCGGGGCTTCGGGAACATCGCGAAGAAAGAAATAAGATAAAGACAGGAAAAAATAAAAATAAAATAAAATACAAGTAAAAGATAAAAAAACCAGCGGATAAATCTATCTAAGGAGGCTCCAGGTACTACGTAGCGAACGAATCTCAAAAAGTAAGGAGCTCGCCGGCCGTTTGCATTTCTGAAAAATTCTCCTGTTACGTTCCAGCCATACTACCCACCACATAGTGGCAATGGTCGCCAATTCCATTCTTCCTAGCGTACCTCTTTTATTTGTGCTCCCTTCCCAGAGCAACGTAACGGAGTTACACGCGCGGATAGTTGTCTTATCTGTTAATAAAACCTGCAATAGGTCTCGGCTGAATTGGCAACCGATGAAGAGGTGGTCGACCGTCTCCCCTTCCGTCGAGCAGAAAACACAACGGTCATCGTCATTCCACCCACGTTTTCGGAGGTTTTCTGCAGTGAGGGGCTTTCTTTGTAGAACTAACCAAACGAAAATCTTGACTTTTAAAGGAATTTTAAGCTTCCATATTTGGACAAATCTACTATCTTTGATTCCCCCCTTTTTTCAGAAAATTGTAGAGCGATTTAACTGTGAACATTCCCGACCCGGTCCATCTCCACCTAGCTTCGTCCGATCTAGTGGTCAAGGTTATCGCCGGGATCGCCTGTTTTAGATGCGAGAGAAGATCGCACTCGCGCTGTGAGCTTGGGTTGAACCCAGAGAGAATCTTATTCCACCTCCAACCGGACATTCCCCAACTTTTACTTATCGTGATATTTTTGCTTGCGACTTGATCGTAGATACTGTGGTACGAGGATCGTAAGGAAGTTTGATCCCACCATATGTCATTCCAAAAGCTGGTGATCTGTCCGTTTCCAACTTTGAATTCCACCCAGCATTTAAAAATATCCTTAGTTGCTAAAACTCCCCGCCACCAAACTGAGAACGGTCTAAACGATGCCCCCTCTCGAAGAGGCTTCCTTCGTGTGTAGTAAATGCCGTCTAGTATTGGGCCCCACTGGTGTTCTTTGTTAGTGAAAAATCTCCACCACCACTTAGCCAGTAAAGCTAGGTTCATGTTCTCTAGATCAAGTACCCCTAGCCCTCCGTCCGCTTTGCTCCTACAGACTCTCTTCCAGTTGACAAGACAGTGTCCCCCAACGATCGCTGCCTGTCCTCTCCAGAAGAAAGCCCTTCGAACCGCTTCAATTCGCCGGATTACCCATTTGGGCGCTTTGAAGAACGAAAAAAAAATAAAGTGGCAGATTTGTGAGCACAGAATTAACAAGGACCAAACGCCCTCCTTGCGACAGGAGCTTCGCTTGCCATCCTTCTACTCGCTTTTTTTTCGACCTTACCTATGACGCTCCACCAATCTTCCTTCCTTATTCGCCCTATAGAAAGAGGTAAGCCCAGGTATCGTAGTGGAAAGGACCCTACTTTGCACCCAAGTACCGCCGCAAGTCTAGCCCCCTGATGTTCTCGGTGACCCAAATACAATAGTTCTGATTTATTTCTATTTATCTTCAGCCCAGACGCCCACTCAAAAAGTTGCCAAACAAACAACAAGTTGCGAACTTGTTTTCTCTTCGCGTCACAGAAGAAGATGGTGTCGTCAGCATATTGTATTAACACTACCTTGTCAACTTCGTTAGGCCCGACTCCTGTGAAAAGACTATTTCCTGTAGCTTCTTCTGTCATTCTCGCCAACCCTTCCGCCACCATCAGGAAGAGGTATGGAGAGAGCGGATCGCCTTGTCGTAGACCTCGTCTCGTTTTTATCCATTTTGACGGGACCCCATTGACCAAAATTGCGACTTTAGCATTGGAAATGCATTGCTCAATCCACCCGCATCATTTTTGATTCGCCCCGAGCCACCTTAAGATTTTTCGCAAAAAATCCCACCTCACATTGTCGTACACTTTTTCAAAGTCGGCTTTAACTCCCACACACTCTTTCCCAGATTTCGAGCACCAGTTGACAATTTCGCTCGCTGTCGCGAAGGAATCTAAAATCGATCGCCCTTTAAGGAACGCAGCTTGTGAGGGTGAAATGATATGATTCATAGTCCTGTCCAATCTATTCGCGAGTACTTTAGACATAATCTTTTGTACACCATTAAGAAGGCTAATGGGCCGAAAATCGCCAGCAGTTTTCGCCCCTTCCTTTTTGGGAATTAGGCAAATGTACGAATAATCCATCGGCCCGGAATCCAAATTTTCATCGTACAGTTCTTGGAAAATATTTGCGATGTCTTTCTTAACCACCTCCCAAAACGTCTGGTAAAAACGAATGTTGAAACCATCCGGTCCAGGAGCCTTGTCACTGCCTAACTGGAAGGTGGCCTTTCTAATCTCTTCCATCGAGAAAGGAGAAGTAAGACGATCCGGCTCTAAAATTTTTTGATTCCTGAATAACCTACTCCAATCGCCACATGGCTTAATATCTGTACCCTCTGGGGCGAAAGCCTCTTTAAATTTAGTATAGAAGTATTCCCTTTTCTCCTCTTCCCTGGTCAGCTTCCTATTATCATCTTCTACCATGCATATGTTATTTTCCCGTCGCCTCCCGTTGGCCACGGCGTGGAAAAATTTTGTGTTCCTATCTCCTTCCTCTACCCACTGTTGTCTGGAACGGGTTTTCCAAAGGATCTCCTCCTCCGCCACAACTTTCATAAGTTGCGCCTTGAGATGATTACGTTTCTCAACCTGTTGCGGTGTCAGGCTTTGATGCTCCTCCAGGCAGTCCAACTGTTGAATCTCCTCCGACATAATCTTCTTGGTCTTAGTGATGCAATAAAAATTGTTAGAACACCATTCCTTGATTCGCTTACGACAGTGTCGTAATTTTGCCACCACTGTGAGGACACTCGAACGTTTGTTTGGCACCTCGTTCCACCATTTCGGCACGAGGTTGCAGAACTCTTTACGTGTAAGCCAAACCTCCTCCAATTTAAATAACCGTTTTCGCAGATACTCGCTGGTGGACAATAAGATCGGTGCATGATCGGACGTGATCCTAGGTAGGGCCACCACTTTCGAGAGGGGGAATGTGTGGTCCCATTCAGTTGAGACCAGAAACCGATCTAATTTTGCTAAAGTAGGGGAACGTTGCATGTTAGACCACGTGTACATTTGATTTCCCAATGGCAAGTCGATCATCTCCAATGAGTTTATGAGATCAGAAAACATTGTCATCAAACGACCACACCACCTTTTACCCTTTCTCTCCGTAGTACATTTTGTTAAGTTGAAGTCCCCGCACATCACCCAAAGTCCACTGCTGCAAGTGGATTTCAACATTGCTAGTTCCTCACAAAACTCCTCTTTTCCGTCCCACGTCGGTGGCCCGTAGACGTTCGTAATATAGAAAGAAAGGTTACCGGAAAGATAGGTTAGCCGAAGAGTGAGGGAGTAATTGCGTACTATCACCTCACTGCAGCTAAAAGCTTTCGAGCTCCAACACGTGATCACTCCCCCCGAAGCCCCCTCCGATTTGATCAACTGACATTTATCGAAAAAAGTACCAGCGAATGATCTAAGAAAAGAGCGAGACACACAGTCCACTTTTGACTCTTGCAAGCAAACAATAGACATCTTAAGCTTCGATACTACAGACTTCACTAGACATCTCTTACTTTGGTCGTTAAGACCCCTCACATTCCAACTGCATATTTGAAACATAGAAAGAAGATAACTCCTACATCACCCAAGACACGCATCTAACTATACTACTAAGACTAAGCACGCAGGAAATCGTTGAAGCATCGGGCTTCGTCATCGCTTAGATTGATCCCGCACAAGGAGCTTTTGTATTGGATCCTGCTACAGCCGCTGTTAGGAGGCCCGTTCGGCTCGGTCTCGATCCCCCCGTTCGCTGTTCGTGCTGCCTTGCTGAGCCTGGCAGGAGAATCCTTGAAAGCACCCTCCCTTAGAACGGCTTTACGAGCTCTCGCTCGATTGAAGATTGAGTCGTTGGAGAACCCTGCCAAACGGGCACTCTTTCTCGGAGAGAGATGTTTGTCGGTCGTCTCAACCATAATCGCCTCGTCCAGGGGCGAACCATTGAAATCCAATGTCTTAAATCCATACATTTGCGCCGCAGGTAGAATCTCCCCTCTATCCTCGGTTCTCAAGCTGCGCCCGTCGTCCTCGTTGTCCATTGGATCTTCCCCTTGCACAAACATCTCAGGACTATGCGGCCCACCAGGGTGTTCCTTGCCATCAACAACTGAATTGGGCTCGGAACGCAACGCAGCTAAGGATAGCAAGTCCTGAGCAGGTAAAACTCTAGCTGGATAGTTAGAGGGGAGCTGGATCAGCAACTCCCAGGATTTCGAGTGGGGTACAGTCCAGCTCCTTAAGTGTTTCGCCTGGACGAGTTGGGCCCGGAACGCCGCGGCCCGGATCACCAGCCCAACTGCTCCCGCTTCATGGGCTAAAACAGTCCATCTCCAAATCAAGTGGTTGGGATCTGGACGAGCCCAACCAGAGTGGACCCACTTGAGCCGCGCCCCCTCCTCGACTTCCTCCAGAGGCGACTTTTGCAGCACGGAGCCATCCGCTCGGTTACCAACGCCAGCTATCAGATCTCGAAACCCCAGACACCTACCCGAGTCCTCGCAGGCACCTTTCTCCACGCCGTCCACCTTTCGCTTCACCGACTCCTCTCCACCAGGTTTGCTAAGTTGAGCTACCTTTGGAAACCCCACCAATGGCTCCCGGTTTGAAAAATTGCCAACCCCGTCTTCCCCTCTGCTCCCGATGCCTCCGGCGTACCGCAGGATACCGTCATCTACCTCCTGGTCCAAAACCTTCGCAGGGGCAGGTTTCTTCGAAGAAAGACCCCTCGGATAATAGGAGTTCTCCTTCATTGCAGTGGTCTTCGTCTCGGCCTCCGGGAAGTTACGCCGGTCGTCCGTACTGTTCCGCCATCTATCTCTGAGCTCCGACGAGTTCCACGTATCACTACGTCCTGTGTCATCTCCATTAGTTGAGTTGTTGTTCGCTGCATCTCTATCCTGATGGTTCACCCTTCTGGCGATGTGGCGACGAAGAGGGTCGGTTTGGTCTCCTCCTTCATTGGGGTCACCTCCGGCGAACGGGATGCCACGGTCATCGCCTCCGAAAGGTGCAGTTCTCTCCACCTGGACCAAGACAGGAACCACAAGATCACCCAGCGTGATCGCCAGATTTTCCGGGACGTCGGAGATGTCCTCGACTGCGATCTCACACCTGTAGCCAGTGAGATCCAGCATATTGCGGCTATTATCGTCGCAGCGAAGGTACCTCCCGAAGGCATTCACGACGGCGGCAACTTTGTACTCAGACCAGCACTCGAAGGGTAAACTGACCAACTTAATCCAAGCTTTATACCGAATCCCGGAGCGCGTCGCATGTCGGTATGGATTCCACTCGTAGAACCTTAGCTGACAGTGGGGGTATCTAATTACTTCTCTGCTAACCAAATCCGCAAGGCGAACCCATTGAGGGAGGAAGATCACGAAGTCCCTCTCTCGGTGACGCGCGACATGGAAATCATCAGATAATCCGCCGTACCGAGCAGCGAAGTCGTTCGCGCTATCATCTCCTGTGGGCAGTGGCCCAAGTTTGCGGGCCCGATGACATTGGCGAGAACTGCATTCCGGCAGGTGGCTTGGCGAGCATGGAATCCCTCCGTCAGTGGAACAAAGATCTTCATCGATTGAGGACGGAAACGCAGGGCTCTGTCCATTCTCCCCCTATTCGAAGCAGCACGTTCGCGACAATAGCGAGCAGGGTGTCCGATCCTGAAGCACACAGAGCACCTTAGCGGGTCCCTGCAGTCTCGGACCTTGTGATCTCTCGCAAGGCACCTGAAGCACCTGCCTTCAAAAGATGACAAGCAGGGAGATGAGGGTTGGAACTTTGGATGGTTCCGCTTGAACAGGGGAGCCAGGCGAGGTTGATAAGAAGCTGATCTGAGTAGTGCATCTTTATAAGTATATCTCGTCGGCGCTTCTGTCCTCGATGACGCGGACCCATCGCTCCGCTGGTTAAAAGTGTCCACCCTGCTTCTCCCTATTAAAGGCTTTCCTTGATCCAGTGATGTAGTCACTGCTCCTCGGTGTAAAGTATGGAGTTCGTCCTTGTCTGGGGGATACGAGGTTAGTGCATCTCCTTTTTGATCCGCCCATGAAACCCTGCGAATCGTCTTCTTGTGCTTGCCCTCCTCTGCTTCGAATCTGTCTTTTAGATTCCTGCTTTGCGTGGAGGCAACCTCGTACGTCTTCACAATGGTCTTATCCTTCAGTCTCTGAAACCTTAACTCAAGCTCAGGTTCTAGATTCCCCCTAGTTTGTCCATGTTGGAGGGGAGGTGGAGCACAACGTATGTCCCTCCTGCTAGAATGTCGGGGAATATCTCCTTGCCGGGACCCAGCTTCCCTACCATCAAGCGTGCCATCGCTCCTTCTGCTCCTCAGTGCCGTCGATGAACCTGGTTCCCTTAACTGTGCGGCGACATTTCTCCATCTCCTCAGAGTCGGCAAGCTCATACTTCTCAGTCGGCAAGCTCACATTGGATTAGAGCTTGGAAGAGAGAAGCTTCAATTTGAAGCTTGTTATTTATTTGTCATCTTGGTTGATAACAGTTTTTCTTCAAAAGCTTGAGCTGTGAAAAAACGAAATTTCTATATCAAACACTCTCCTTCATATTTGAGACCGAGATATTTTCATACACACATGATGTAGACTTCAATTAAATTGGAGGAATAATTAATAATCCTAGGAGCTTGGTATAATTAGTATTGAGAATCTCGAGTTCTGATACCATGTTAAAAAAATTTAATACTATTTTCTAATAGCTTAAGCTTTCCTAAATCACAAAAAATAGAAATTTAAGATTAGAGAATCTATAGAACTTATGAATTGTGAACCCTGAGAGGATTTGAAGTGTGCTCTGACAAAAATTCTTTTTGACTTGCTTTCCTAGCGCAAGTGGCAAAGGACTTGATGGTTGGTACCCGAGGTTCCGAGTTCGAATCCTAGTTGATTTACATTTTCAGCTAAGTTTATTTCTAAAAAAAATAAACGAAGCGGGTAGCGTGCTACCTTTCTATAAAATAAAAAAGAAAAAAAAAAGACTTAGCTTTGGTTGCTACGCTCTATTTTGTTGGCTCGGATCTTCCGTCAGCATTATTCTCTCTCCTCATTAATTCGTATTCTTAGAAACTTAGAAACCTAGAAAGATTGAGAGAGATAGAGAGAGAAAGAGAATATTCTTGTAGACATTTTGGTTTATGCTTTGTGACAGGGGAGTAGAAGAATTGCATTTTTCCACCTCCACATCCTCACTTTCTACCTGGGCTATCAGCTAGCCAGAAACAGAAAAGGAAGATGATCCTTTTTCCTTTCCTCTTCTCTCTAATTGACTACCCATCTCAACTTTAAAACTTTTTATTTTTAGATGCCTTAATTTGAACTTCTAAACATGCTGATCATAGAACAAATGAATAGGGCATAGATATTTTGTGTAATCAACTAGAAAATTTTTGCGCTCCTCAGCAGCAAAACAATTCCTTATTATTTGCATTGTTAGCATTTAAGCCCTTCATCCCTCACTAGGGATGTCAATGGGTCGGGTTTGGGTCGGATTTTCAAAAATCCGAACCCGAACCCGACAACCAAATTGAAATCCGAACCCGGACCCGAACCCGGCGGGTTTTAAAAATCCGTACCCATATCCGATCCGATCAAAAACCCGAAACCCGAACCCAAACTCGAATCCGAAAATTCAAACCCGAAGTAATGATTTTTTTTTACTATATTTCAAAATATACCGTTGGATGAAGATCCAACGGATAAAATTATTAGGCATTTTATATATTATATAAATAAATAAATAATATGTATATAATTTATTCGGGTTTGGGTTCGGGTTCGGGTTCGGGTTCGGATTTGGGTCGGGTACATACGAAATCTATACCCGTACCCATACCCGTCGGATTTTTATTTTCTATACCCATACCCGAATCCATATCCATTTAGTTCGGATAAACTCGTCCCGTTCGGGTTCTGGTTCGGGTAATATTTCGGGTATCCATACCCATTGACATCCCTATCCCTCACCATCTATTGTAAGACATCTTTAAGTAGGACACACCTATACTGACAAGTGAAATTGCTTTACACTATTGAACGTCTCTAGCGCAAGTGACAAAAGGTTTGGTGGTTGATACCCGAGGTCCCGAGTTCGAATCCTAGTTGATTCACATTTCCAGCTAAGTTTATTTCTAAAAGAAATAAACGAAGCGGCTAGTTAAAAATTAGTGCTAAACTTATTTTTTTGTTTATAGGAGCCTAATGATCTATTATTTAAATGGTCTTTTTTTGTTGTTCTTTTTTAGTCATGTTGATTTGTGGCTTATTTTTTAGTTAAATGAGCGAAGTTGGGCCACGTGGGTGTAGTTAGGGGTCAAAAGAAAATAGGTTAAGAGAGAAAACGAGCTTCTCCTCTTTTTCTCCATTATTTTCTTGTCTGGTGTTTCTCTCAAGAGCAGGAGAAGTGTGAAAAAGGGTCCAAAGGTTAGGATTTTGCTAGGTTTGAGGTGGGTAACCTCTAAGGATTTTTTTATAAAATAACCCTTCAAAATTTTGTAATTTGCGAAATAACTCTATCAAATTTGTATTTGGCAAACTAATCCTCTAAAGGCGGTAAATCATTCACCGCATTCAGAATATCTCGTACGGTTATTAAAGGCGGTGAATCATTCACCGTCTTATCTATACATATCTATTCAACAACCACTTTTCCTTTCCCTCCCCTCATCTATGATCTCCTTCTAAAGGCGGTGAATCGTTCACCGTCTTTAAAAAGCTTAAATTTTTTTTGAATGCGGTGAATGATTCACCGCGTTTAAAGGATTAGTTTGCCAAATAAAAATTTGACACGATTATTTTGTAAATTATAAAATTTTACAAAATTATTTTATAAAAAAGTCCGACCTCTAATCTACCTCTTTCCCTCTATTGTGAACATCCATTATAAGATATTTTTGATTAAAGGGTTATTTAGTATTTTTCGCTTTTCCATTATATGCTGTTTTTGGATACTCTTAGAGAAGTTGATTATATTCATAAGCGGAGTTGTTTGAGACTATTATTGTGAGCTTTTTATTTTTCTGTTCTTGTCTTCTACGGTGATTGTACGATCTTAG
The DNA here is from genome assembly GCA_016920855.1 of Puya raimondii. Lineage (NCBI taxonomy): Eukaryota > Viridiplantae > Streptophyta > Magnoliopsida > Poales > Bromeliaceae > Puya > Puya raimondii. The sequence goes on along the minus strand of JABWPP010000044.1, from coordinate 1,527,092 downwards.
ACGTGTAGGAAACTTGATTTTTCGATTTCTACACATCGGAGGAAAGAATATGCTTGGATTGGAGCCGGTTATACTTTTCTCTTCATTAACTTCATTCTTCGTCGTGATCTAAGTATTCTGTATTCGAATGCCATTCACTCACCCCAAAAGCTTAATTAGGAAAAGATTCGATCACATATCGACACAACAAGAATGATTCACACACTTAGATTAAACCTAAATTTCTATAATAATACAACACCTTATTCATGTCATCAAAAAAATGATGTGATTTCATATATATACAACAAAGAACAACCTCAGATGAACCTAACTTCAAGAATAGTCCCTGTTATAACAACAACTGATATCAATATTTTGTACACAAGTAAGATCGTCGGATTCGTCGGCGTTGATTAGAAGTTTCTCCACCATCTCATCCCAATCAGATCTCCCACTAGATGAGGAATCACTGCATGATGAGGCTCCACTAATAATATCCCGAGTGGATTCTTCTTCGGAAGGTCTCATTTGCTGTTCCGGGTTCAACCTCGTCGCTATTTCTACCGCATCATTGTGTTCTTTCGCGAGAAATTGTGTTCTCTCCATGCTTTGATGTGAAGGAGGAGTTGTTGCTTCTTCTCTTTGCTCCATTAACTGGAAATGAGTAATTTGAGAACATTTAGACAAGATCCAAAGTTTAAACCATGAGAATTTCGTGACGAAAACAGTTGAGATTAATTTAGCTTTAACGTGTAGTGATTGAGTGACAATTATAAAGTACAGTAGGAAGATGCAGCGAGGACGTTTGTGGAAGAAGTTGAGATAAAATTTGAAATAGTCTCACTAGTTATACAGCAATCGAATCAGATGAGAAATTGCTTCTTCTTTTCCTCGGTGCCACCACATCAGCCGCGTACTGCTTAGTGATCTGTACTTCGTTGTCTCTCGCACTTCAATCCCCATCGTCCAGTGAGTTGCAGGCTTTTCTTGATTTCAAGTACTATGTTCTTTTGGAGGTTTGGATTGAAAGTATAAGATGAAACCAAGATCAGATCACTAGGCAGTGCACTGGCTGTAGGGGTGTCAACGAGCCGAACACGAGCGAGCTGGGGTCAGCTCGTGTTCGGCTCCTTTCATAAACGAGCCGAACACGAGCTGGCTCGTTTAAATATCGAGCCAAAAAATTTGGCTCGTGTTCGGCTCTCGTTTATTAACGAGCCGAACACGAGCCAAATACGAGCTGGCTCAGGAACAATAAGTTAAAATGATTAGAAAGGATATATATATAGAAAATAAATTTATGAGATCTTATCCATTAGACTTTGATCTAATGGTTAATGGTTGAAACTTTACATATAAATTGACTTTTTATAATTGAGTTGGGCTTTAATTTAGATTGGACTAAAAATCAAATAATAAAAAATTATATATATATATATATATAAATTAATATAAATATTAAATATATATATTCGAGCTGTTATCGAGCCGAACACGAGCGAGCTGACCCCAGCTCGTGTTCGGCTCATTAATTAAACGAGCTGAAAAATTCAGCTCATGTTCGGCTCGTTTACTAAACGAGCAAGTCGATCTCGAGCTCATTTCGAGCCGAACACGAGCTGGCTCGCGAACAGCGAGCTGGATTGCCACCCCTAACTGGCTGGCTTGATGCACCGTTGGCAGGCAACAATTTCTCCAATCAGTAATAGTTGACACATAGCTGACACAAAGACTATAAACATACTAAGAGATATATTTGTGTGCCTATGTGTACACACCTGTTTTGGGGCATGAGGTGGGGTGATTGAAATGAGAAAGGAAGAGTTTTTGGTACTTACTTCCAAAGCCTTCTGTGCTTCGCGCTCTGTCCAAATAATCCCATGATCAAATATAGCATTGCATGACAGCACAATATGCTCAAACCTGCCTTCGACTGGAATCGCTGTTCTCACCTCCGGTGGGAATCTACCGCATCTGCATAAGTAATGAACCACCACCAAAGTATTATGTCATCTAAAGAAGGGTTTTACGAATGTACTATAGCAATAAATTGCGTATAGCAAGCATCCTTATAATCGTAATTAACATTGAAATTGATTCATTCAGGAAAAATCAGCAAAGTCAGAGAATTTATTTGAGAAAGGAAAATGCCGGGTTAAGCTGACGCAAGTATTAAGGAAAGATTTGAACTAGAGTAAGTTGATTGACTGTCCAGTAAATGTATATTCAGTTCAAAGTTGATGTAATAAATCAAGTTAACAGCATATCATGACGATTGTATATTTAGTTCGAAGTAAATGTAACAAATCATGTAATTATGAGCAAGGTAAGCTGCGAAGAGAACTAATAGGATCCGACAGATAAATAAGAGATATATAAAGAGAATTTACAATCTTTGGCAGACGAATGGAACTAGAATACTTTTGATAGTAAAGGAATAGTATTTACTGGTGGTAGGTAGAATAGTATTGATCCAAGGGCTGGAAAGTTGATAGTAAACACTATTCATCTACTATCAATAATTTTCTAGGTGAACTCCTGGTAGATAATTATATAAATATATAATTTATATAAAAGTTCTGCAGTCCCAGATGTCTTGCATTTTACTCTTTAAACCAACAAGCTAATACTATCCAAATATTTAAGCATAGTACTGCTAAAAGCCTGAAGTATACCTGCAAAATTTTCGCTCGACAATATGAAACATTCTACCAGGAGCATAAAGCCTAGTCGGGTCTTTAAGCTTTCTTTCTTCTGATGTAAATGTGTCTCTCATGCAAACAAAGAACAGTAAGCAGGGCAAGCTGCGAAAAGCAATAGAAGATGGATTACCATGATGTTATTTTACATGGAATAACATATTTGAACAGATAAACGCAAACCAAAGGAAAATGATAAAATAGAGGCCCTTCGCATAGCGGTAAAAGATCTTAAGATGTAGTGATTACCAGAAGATAGATCCAAAAATATACTGCAAGGGAGTCAGAGTTCTTGGCAAGAAATCGTCCTGGAATTCCAAAATTGTGTGTTAACACATATAATGATTGAGTGGCGACGTCATAAGCATGGAGACAACAAAGTCACACAATCACAACGATACAAAGAAAAGTCAAATATTCAAAACACATTTAAACATCAGGTACATGTACTTCAAAAGGGCAGTAAATTTATAGTAAATATGATGAAAAAGAGCAAGATGAGAAGAACTGACAACTATTAGATCCCCTGCAGAACTGATCCGAGTAATAGAAAAGTTAGAAGCCTAAAATACTTTAGATGCCTAAATTGAAGAGCTACATGTGAATACAAAAGACTCAACTCAAACATTATCTGATCACTTCAGATATAAAAGTTTTGCATGCCAAATATGCTGAGCACGTAAAAGTCAAGATTGCTATGTGAGAAAGCTAGGGAAACTTCAAACTATGCTTTGTTTCGAATATAAAAATGCACTCCAACTAAAGAACAGAGGCACCAGAATATTCAAGGATTCTAATTTTACTCTGCAGTAGATCATAACAGCTAACATCAATTGTACAGGGAGATTAAGCTAACATCAATTATTCCCCCTGTGCTTTTCAAGGGAGCACATTATGCAAGGAACATAATTGATCTTACTGAAAAATGAATGTTTTACTCCATAATTCGAGAGAACAAGGAAATATTATTCTTTACTTTTCTTCAGAATAGCCATGCCATTGTCAATTTGTGCTTTTAGATAAGCTTTTAGGCCCATTTTGGCACTCTTCTGCTTCTGCTTTAACCGACAGTAATCTTAGCATAACTTTTGACAAATAACATACTTTGAAGCTCATGCTGTAATAGAAAGAAAAAGTAAAAACTCTAATTTGTTTCTTATGATTCTACAAGTGAGAAAAACTGGAGGCATATATTAATATAATGCTTCACCAAATAGCAATAGTCAGACCATATTTTCGCAAATAGTACAATCGATGAAAAAATCGAGGTATCGGACTTGCCTGCAAAACAACAGAATGTATAACATCCGCATACTTCACAGCGAGGTCCAACGACATGCACCGCGGCGGTGCCACTGCGTAGCACCGGACCCGATTCCTCGGGATTCCCCCGAACCGGTCCGGGTGGTTCACAACCAGTGCCGCTGCGAGTGCTGCCACGCCCGCCCCAAGTGAGTGCCCCACCAGCACAAGCGAGTAATCCTCCCCTCCTTCCCGGACCAGCCGGCTCAATGTTTCACCCTCTCTGTCGAGCAACCAAATTGCCGCCCGGAACAGACCCCGATGTACGAACCCCCCGTCAAATGGGTGGGACCCCGGTGGATTGTCAAGGAGAAGCCTGCAATCATAGTCACAAATCCGGCATTCAGATTAAATACAGACAAATATTCCGTAAAAGCTCAGAAAAGTATCAGCAATAGTTGGGATAAAATGAGTTATGAATATAGAATACTATAAATGCATGAAAGTATAAAATTATTATGTAATCATTCATCTTTCATCATTTTTAAGTACAAAACACTCAAGTTTTGTTGTCAGTTAATAGGTTATCCATGGTTTTCACTTGTTATTTACAGATCAGCAAAATACTCGGAGAAATATTCAAAAAGGTCAGTTAATAGGTTACCCATAAGTTATCCGATGATAACTTATTTAGTATGAAGATTTTTCTATGTAATTGAAAAGCAGAATTTGATTTTTACTCTTTAAAAAGTTTTGGCATCTATGATTTTGTAAGATAGCATATCTCTCCTACGAGGTGATTTAATTTATTTCGAAGAATGACTTGCAAGGTTGGATACTATTTCATTCTAGACATTTGACCGTACTCTTAACTTTCAATCACAATAGAAAATTCTCATATCGAATGAAATGTCGCTGAACAACATATTCTAACATCGAAACACGTCTGTAGTATTTGGAAGATGAGGGCATGATCAGATGTCTAGAATTGAATATCATTTTCGATTTCAAATTATTTTTTCAAAATAACATAAATCAGCTCATAAATGAAATACAGACCTTCTAAACTGGAAATGCGTAAGTAGTAATTTTTGAACAACAAAAAAAAAAGAAAACAATGAATCCAGACTTAGGTCATAATAGCGGAGAGAGCTGTTATATCTTTATGAAACGAACGTTATTCTCTGAAAGCTTAAACTGATAGAGAGCGTTGCTCTTTCGTTCGAGACTTTTCGTTATGCTCATAATGTGGATTTGAATTAAATAGAAAAAAATTAATAATGCTAGAAGTCTGGCTCGAACTTAGAAATTTTCTGTTCTGATACCATGTTAAATACTTTTATAAAACGACCGTGCCTGTAGTCGGCGTTGCGGACGAGATCGAGGCCGCGGACGGCGAGGACGAGCTCGCGGCGGGGGCGGTCGGCGAAAACGAGGTAGGGGGGGCAGCGGCGGGGGGCGGCGACGCGCTTGGCGACGGCGGCGGGGTCGATGCCGTAGGCGGCGGGGGGCGGGGCCCAGCGGGGGCGGGCGAGGTCGGGCTCGTAGGCGGCGAGCGCGGCGCGGCAGGCGCGGGGGACGGCGGCGAACTCGGCGCGCGCGCGGCGGGCGGCCACGCGGCGCTGTCGGTCGCCCCCGCGCGGGCGCAGCGCCGCCACGCCCAGCGCGCGCAGCCGACGCACACCGCGCACTCCACCCCGCACGACACCGACATATATATATATATCCGATCTCGTTCGCCGCGGAGAATAACAACAACGACGGTAATGAGAATAGGAATCGGGTATAATAATGAGGATGGGGTTTACGTACGAGGGGGTTGAATGGGAGAATCGTCATGGAATTTGAATTCAAAGACGAGAACTACGGATTCTGGAAGGAGGAGAGAAGGAATTGGAGTTCCAGGGAGGCGGGTAAAAGGTATTCGGAAGAAAAGAAGCTTCCGCGTGGCGGCGGCGAATTTGGGTCCGGGGCAGTGAGGATGTCGGGGAGAATATCTGGCGATCGAAGCTTCGGATGATTTGGGAGACACGTATCAGTTAGAAACTTAGACTTAAAAATTAGAGTGCTCCTAGTGTAATAATCCATACGATGCGACGGATAAATTATTAAAAAAAAAAAAATAGTGACAAAAAAATAAAAAACAGTGATAAAAGAATAACAATAAGGGATGAAAGTCATCTTGCAGATGAAGGAAGGTAACAACTGAAGAAAATGAAAAATGAACAGTTCAGCTCAATGCAGATGTGTGACTCAGTTCGGTTCAAGCAAAAAAATAGGAAAACCTTATTTGACTCAAGTAAAGAAAAAAATATGTGGAGGACTTGAGCCGGTTCGGGATAGCCCACACTCAACAATGATTGGTTCGGTTCAAGCAAAGAAAGAGAAAAACACGATTCGGTTCAAGTAAAGAAAGAAAAAAATATGTAGAGTATTTGAGGCGGTTCGGGGTGGAACTCATATCCAACAATGAAGGAAACGTTGCCATGTGGCAAATTTAGGAAGAATAGTATAGAGATATAGATAGATTATTAATAATATAATAATAATATTATTATTCTCTAAAATTAATTACTAAATTTTAGATATTATTATTAAACACTAAGCACCATTATTATATTTTAAATTCTAAATCTCGCTCTATTCATATGTGTATATCAATACATCAATAACATAATGGGTATACAAAAATATGGTACCCCAAACGTTTCTCTTAAATTAGAGTAAATAAACTTCAATTTGGCCCCATGTGGTATACCGTATTTTTACTTTACCATTTTATAGTTTAAGAAACTGTACTTAATTGTTCTATAGTTTTATTTTTATCTCAATAAAAGTTTCTATCGTCAAATAGGATAGTAAAATAAAATATTTTTGAATATTACATAACGGTATCCTGTTTAACAATTAATCCTTATAGTGGGACAAAAATAAAATTATAGATAATTAAGTGTAACTTTTGTGCGGCTCTCAAAGGGGTTTGCAGGGGCCGATGGGTGATTTGCGGAGACTTCAATTTTACTAAGAACCAAGATGAACGGAATGGTAAATTGTGGAGCGCTAAGGCGACGGCCTTGTTCACTGATCTAATTAATGAGCTTGAAATGATCAACTTACCGTTGGCCAATCAAGCTTTCACGCGGTCTAACATGCAGAACCCCCCGACCTTGGCCAAATTGGACCGTTTTTTAGTCTCCACAGAGTGGAATCAAACTTTTCCCCTCTCAAAAGTTGTGGCGCCGCCAAGAATTACTTCTGATCATTCGCCTTTACTGCTCTCTACCACCACCTGTGGAAAGAACTTTAATCGTTTGTTCAGATTCGAGAATGTCTGGTTTACTCGGAATGACTTCAAAACTTTAGTACCTGAGTGGTGGAACGAGGTTAAGTGTGACAGATCTAGTATCCTTAACTTTGCTGCGAAAATCAGACACTGTCGTACGAGGATCAAGGAATGGTGTAAGTCAAATTTTTACAGTATCTCGAAAGCTAAGAGGGAGTGCGAAGAGCAAATTCAAAACTTGGACCTTATCGAGGAACAACAGCAACTGACAAAGCAACAAATCGAGACAAGGAAGCACTTCAAGGATAAGCTAGCAACTATAATTAGGGACGAGGAGATATTGTGGAAGGCGCGGGCTCGACAACAGTGGTTACAAGAAGGGGACAGGAATACAAAATTCTTCCACGCGATTGCCAATGGGAGACGACGGGAAAACTCTATTGAAGTGATCGAAGATGACGATAGGGTTATCTAACAGAGGTAGATAAAAGAGAATATTTCTTCGCTAAATTCAAAGAAGTGTTCGCCCCAGTCACCCCTGGTGGCTTGACTACTGGGGACTGGAGCAACCTATTCGGGGAAAGAGCTATCCTTGATTCTGAGCAGCTTACTGCATCCTTTTCCTTGGAGGAGATTAGAACAGCAACTTTCCAACTAGGTGAAGACAAGGCCTTGGGTCCGGACGGTTTCAATTTGAAGTTTTACCAAATCTTTTGGGATGTGGTGAAGGAAGACCTCTGTTGGATTTTTCGGGTACTTTTTGATGGTACTGCGGATACTGGGCCAATTGACTACTCGTATATTTGCTTAGTACCAAAGAAAGAGGGGGCTAAGAAGGCCAACGACTTCCGACCAATTAGCCTTATTAATGGGGTGCAGAAGATTATATCTAAGGTCCTTGCTAACAGACTTCGAGACGCCTTACAAGAGATCATCTCCCCCTCCCAATCTGCCTTCCTAAAGGGACGGTTCATCCTGGACTCCTTCGTGACAGCCAGTGAGCTTGTACGGTGGGAGACGAAATTAGGTGTGGAAGGAGTTGGCGTTAAGGTTGATTTTGAGAAGGCATATGATAGAGTGAACTGGGGGTATCTGCAGAAGGTTATGGGGTGATTAGGTGCGAATCACACGTGGTGCAGGTGGGTGGAACAATGCACAGCTAATGCGAAAATTGAGATTCTGGTCAACGGCCAACCCACAAGGTGGATCAGATCTAGAAGAGGCTTGCGACAAGGAGACCCTCTACCGCCGTATCTTTTCCTCTTAGTAGCCGAGGGCCTAGCAAGAATGACGCAAAGAGCTCTCGAAAACAATCTTATTAAAGGTGTGGGACCTAATAGGGATAGTACGATTGCTATTATCCAGTATGCGGATGATACTTTTTTTTTGTGAGGCGAAGCATAGGCAGATGAAGAACCTCCTATTCATGTAGCAAATCTTTGAGTGGGCTTCTGGTCTTAAGATTAATAAGAGTAAGTCCGAGCTCTTCTACCTAGGAATGACTGAAGGGAAAGGGAAAAGGTTGGCTGACATCCTCGGCTGTAATCTGGGGACCTTCCCGACCCGTTATCTTGGTTTGCCCCTTTCGAATAAACGACTCCACCGGGAAGACTGGCGGCTCATCATAAGTAAGGTCGAGAAACGAATCGAAGGGTGGCAAGCCAAACTACTATCCCAAGGCGGAAGACTGGTCTTGGTGAATTCAGTGCTCTCGAACCTACCGCTGTACTTTCTCTCAGTATTTTGAGCGCCTAGCTGGGCTTTACGGCGTTTTGAGGCTTTACAGAGGGCTTTCTTCTGGAAGGGAGGGACAGTAGTAGTGGGCGGTCTTTGCCTGGTGCAGTGGAAGTCTGTGTCTTGGAGCAAAAAGGATGGTGGCTTAGGAATTAAGGATTTGAACTTCATGAATATTTCTCTATTGGCGAAATGGTGGTGGAGGTTCCTCTCGGACTCACGGCACCAGTGGGGCTCCCTGCTCAAGGCTCTTTACTATTCTCGGAGGAGAGTGTTGAGAGAAGGCTCGACCTTTAGACCTCACTCTCAGTGGTGGCAAGGTGTCCTATGGACTAGAGAGGTTTTTAAACGGGGTGTCACCTACTCAACTGGAGACGGACGTAGCGTGAATTTTTGGAGTGATATTTGGTGCGGGGAAGCTCCCTTGAGTACTATGCACCCCCAGATCTTTTGGAACGTTGCTAGCATTCGCCGCAACGTGAGCGAATGCTTCGGTGGGAACGGTTGGAAGTGGGACGTTATATTGGCAGAGTTCATCCCTGCGACGGCTCTTGAGAGAGAGTCAATACAGGAACTGCAAGATCGCCTGTCCATTGTCAGACTGAACAACAGAAAGGACGTGGTTATGTGGCGATGGGCACAGACGGGAACGTTTTCTGTAAGGTCGTTCTACAATTTCTTACAGGATGGGGGAGTCAAAGTTAGTGGATACACTCAGTTATGGAAAATCCGTACTCCACTGAAGTTAAAATTTTCGCCTGGCTGGTACTTAAGTGTAAGGCACTTACGCTGGACAACCTACGGAAAAGAGGCTGGTCTGGAGACCAAAAATGTGTACTTTGCTTAGACGAGGAGGAGTCGATTGATCATTTGTTCGCTACTTGTGAAGTGACTAGAAACCTACTGGGGTGTTTGATGAGCAATAGGAAGGGAATCACCTGTTGCATGTCAGCCTACGTTCTTTGGGAGAATAGTCGAATTAGAAGCTGCACATTACGGATGAAGGAGCTTGCGACTATTGCTTGCACCTGGTGGGTGATTTGGCTTGAACGAAATAGGCATATCTTCCAGAAGCTAAAACACTCTCAACATCAGATGGTAATAGATATCCGGAATGTTCGCGACTTATCTTTTTTGGTGTAGGACTACGGGCGGAGGGCCCTTTTTAGTCGCCTTTCAGATTTCTCCCTAAGGTAGTTTTTTTTTTTTTCCCTCCATTTGTCACGTTTCTTTTCTTCTTTTCGGTTTTGGTTTCGTTTCTCTGAGGCCCAGCTGCCTCACTATGTAGCCTAGTTCACCTTCTATATGAATGAAGCGGTAGCATGCTACTTATTTCTCAAAAAAAAAAACTTGGGTGGCAAAGTGAATATGCGCTATACCATAGAAGGACAAATTGAAGTTTACCCTTAAATTATTCAAATTACTTATTAATCCAAACTACAATAGTTGAAAAAAAAAAGTTAATTTTAAACTGATAAGTTTTTTAAAATATAACTCTAAACTATATGCAACCAAATAAACAATATAGTGTCACAAAACTTTCTATTATAATTAGTCAAATATGATATATATAGTTGAAGTTATTGTAATCTCGATTCTACACTTATAGCTAACACTATTTCAAAAACATTCCAACAAACGGGCCGACAGCAACATCTCTGAGTTAATTAGATAAAACTTTTATAAAATGGGATGCACTCCATACGGATGCTGTGTGCCTAATTATTACTGCAATATTCGTTTGCCACGGAAAATACAAATTTAATATTAAAGACGTATAAATATTGTTGACATCGAAAATAAGCACCCAAGGGATGAGATGCCAAAACAGGTTAAGGGCTGGGTCGGATCTTCCAAGCCTCCAGCCCAGCACGGACCTTCGGATCAGAAGGCACGGGCTCGGCCCGGCTATGGGCCGGCCCCTTAACTTTTTTAAATTTTTTTTAAAATATATAAAATTTTAAAATATGAAAGATCAAATATTTCTTTCTGAACTGATATTTTGATTAAAAAAATTTAAATTTATAAAAATAATTATAAAATAATCAATATTATTTTATTTTATTTTATTTTTTTTTTCCCAAACAGAGGCGAATTGGGAGGTGTTTCGATCCGTTGGACCAAAACCCACTCCTCCCAAGGTCCGCAAGGAGAGCTCCTTGGGAGAAGGGCTTGGCAACTCGCCTTAGGCCTCGTGGCCCAGGCCGTACTACTCCTTTTGTCCGCACGATCCAGGCCCGATTTGGGTTGGGCCGACGGGTCCAAGCGCACGGCCCAAAGTAAAAGGCTAGGTTGGGCAGGCACGGGTACGCTTGACCTATTTTACATCCCTAGATATATGGCATTAGTTGCAAAATCGTTTCAGTTTATCTACAAATTTAGTAATATTTGTTCCCAATAGTAGCAGTCGCGAGTGCAAAACCCTCCGAAGCGTGAATTTCTGGCTACAACCCATCATAGAAAACCTCCCATACTTCTCTTCAACATACTCCATCACCTCCCTCTCTCCCACCACACCAAACACAAAATTGTACAAATTTTGCATATGAGAATATATACTCGTACGAAATGATAGCTAGAGGAGTAAAGGATTACTATACATATACACACCATTGGGTCCAAACTTAATTGCAAGCTTGATAAACTTTTGGTTGGATGGATTTTTAAGAAACATATGACATTCATAGGCTAAAGTGGCTCTGTGGTTGGGTCAGAACTCATTACCAGTTGGCATCAAAATGCACCTTGCTACTAGGCCTAAACCCATCCACTATCTTGTGGGTTGGGTTTCGGGTTTCGGGTTTCGTCTTTAATAAATATGTTAGATGTCTCTCGAAATTTAGTTATCGAATTTGATTTTGTGCCATTGATTCACTGACAACTTCGCGGTGCGACAATTTTAAAAAATGGTTTGTGAAGAAAAAAAAGAATACAGAAACTCGTTAAGAAATTTCTTTCTCTTTTTGCCCTAGAGGCGGTACAGAATATTGTAATCTCCACAATATTATAATCCTATTTCGTATAATGAAGTACTCTCTTTCTTCATCCTGGTGTTTTTTCTGTAAAAATTTTTTCACGTAAATCCTTGTGTTATATCTTCTTTTACTACTTTGTGGTTTGTCTATTTTGCGATTGCCGTTTTTCATTTCAATTTGTGCGCTCGTTGTAACAAAATATGTCACATTTTTTGATCATGTGGACTTGAACTCGATTAAAAATCAAAGCCAATGGTTTAAGACTTTTGATCTACTCTTCTAAGAAATAAGATGCGTACTTAGAAGGGCATACTTATCTGCATACAATCAAACAAGTAAGCTTTTGCTAGCTTATTGAAAGTTCGGAGGAGCATGTATTTGAAGTGGCAAGAATTATTTGTGATGACTCATTGAGAGATTAAAGAAATATGTGTTGGAGAAGAGTCGAGAATGATTTGACAACGACTCACAGTGCTTAAAGGTTGTGTGTTCAAAACGAGCCGAAATTGGTTTGGTGCAATACTTGCTTAGAGAGTTATTAGTTATCTAAAAGAGTACGAAGTCATGCTTAGAGAGGTAACTAGTACTATCTTATAGAAGTAAAGACCCAAGGGCTCCTCCCTCAAGAAACCTCCAAAACTAAAATATATAATTTGAGAACTCGGATACTGAAAATTATCTTTTAAAACAACACATAAGCAGGAGTTTAAACCCCCTGACTTTTAGAATAAGTTTCCTAATAACATCAGCCGAGTGTTCGACCTTTACGTTAACCTCTCTACTAATAACCAGCTACTCTAGATAACATGTATTAAGTAGAAGTATATAAAGAGAAAGTGGTTGATTGTGGGCGTCTTTTATCAGGTGAATGTGAGCGAATTATCTGCAGACTGGATCAATTTGTAGAATTTTAAAAGGCTCAAATCTAAGCGAAGAACTTAAACTAACGAGTGAAAGTACTCTCCACATTACACATTGGTCAAATTTTGTGCACCAATTGATTTTATCGTCCATTTAAAGACAGAATATATGTCAGCTACTGACTGCGCCAGTTATTGATTAGTGGAAGCGCACCCAATATTTTGAATGACCGAAACAATCAGCAATGTGCAGGGCTTTCTTTGCACCTAATTTGCTGAAAATTTGCGTCGACTTCGATTCACCACTACACTAATCAATGTTTCCTTGACACTTTCCATGGATAGTAAGACCTAATTAGTTCTTCCTTTATTTTTCTATTAAATAAGAATTAATTGCAAACCTTTCCAATCTAAGCACTGTTTATAAAGTATAAATACCCATACTTTGTCTATTTTAAAAAAGAAATGGTACTTTCACTTGTAAAAGGACTACTACAATGATGTGTTCCAAACAAAGGATCATGCTTTCACCCTAACTTTCTCTTTTGTTAAAACTTGTCTCCATAAAAACGAGGCAAACCCTACTTTTGCTTTCACATCTTTGGGAGTTTTGTTTGAATAAAAGCAATACATCCAAAGTGGCATAAGTACTCCACCCCAAAGGTGGGGATGAGGCAAACTTGACCTAATTGTCCAGCTAGGGTTTGGACCAACTAATTAAAGCCCTTTAAGTTAAAATATATAAAACAAATGTTTTTCTATAAAATAATATTTTTCTTTAAAAGCTTAAGCAAAATGCTTAAGGTACCAGAGAACAGTATTATTAATATTTATATTCAATGCTACTCTTCACATTTAGGCTCGAGATGTTTTGTTAGACCTAAGACGTGAACTTAAATTAGATGGTCAACACTTTGCCTCACATGTAGACACGAGATAGGCCCAAGACATGGACTTTGATTAAATTGGAGAAAATTAATTAAAATTAGGAGTCTAATGGAATTCGAATTCAGAATCTCCTACTCTGATATCATATTAAATTTATATACAATAATTATTTTTTTCAAAAACTTAAACTATTAGATAACAGTGGTTTTAATATTTATATTTACTTTATTTGTAGTGACACTTTCGACCTCTTTGGTGTGCTTGAGTTTCTATAAAAGTATTATTTTAATTTTTTGGTTTTAAAAAAGGAAAAACTGAAGTATACTTTATAGTCATCAAACTATTAGGTGGGTATAACTACAGTTCTGAAATTATAATTCGTTATAATTTATAGCAAGAACTTTTTAATAAGTTATAATTAAGTCACACAGTCCAATTTAGTTGATTGTCCTGGAGGCTAATATGTCATTCATGCGGTATGTTATTCGTAGCTACATCACTGCCGCATAGCATCATTTTATAATTTAGTCAACTTAATTGGATTATAAGATTAATTACGACTATATAGAAAGTTTGAGCAAAAATTATATCAAATTAAATTTTGGGGACCAAAGTGTGATGCATCTTAGTTTGTATAAAAATTTAAGTTTCTAAAATTTTTAAATTTAAATTTAAAATTTAAAATTAAAAAAATAAATTTAAAAACTAAAATTTTAATTTTAAAATTTAAAAACTAAAATTTAAATTTTAAAATTTAAAAACTAAAATTTCAAATTTCAAATTTTAAAACTAAAATTTCAAATTTGGAATTTGAAGAATGAAAATTAAATTTCGAAATTCGAAATTAGAAATTGAAAATTCAAAAATTAAACTTTAAACCTTAAAATTTAAATTTGAAATATGAAATTTAAACTATAAAATTTAAAATTTGAAACTTAAAATTAAAATTTAGAATTAAATTTGAAATTTAAAATTTAAAAGTTAAAATTAAAATTTAAAAATTAGAAAAAATTTGAAATTTAAAATTTAAAATTAAAGTTTAAAATTTAGAATTTAAACTTTGAAATTTAAATTTTAACTTTGAAATTCAAAATTTAATATTTTAATTTGAAAATCAAATATCCGAAATCTGAAATTTAAAATTTTAAACTTAATTTTTAATATTTAAAGTTGAAAATTTTCAATTTAAAATTTTTGAAATTTAAATTTTATAATTTAAGATTTAAATTTTTAAATTTTGAAAAATATGTAAAATTTTGAAATCTAAAATTTAAAAAATATAAAATATAAAATATAAATATTTAATATTTAAAATTGAAAAATAAAAATCTTTATATTAAATTTAAAATTTTACGTGCAGGGGCGATGTGGAGCTCAAGAATGGTGGTTTTTTTTCACTAGGTTGGAGTGGATTATTTTTTTACTCAAATTTTAGGGTACAGTGTAATTATGCTCTAAAATTTTGGTACTTTTTTTAACCTCCCAAACACCCCATAATTTTTTTATAGGTATAGCATATAGATTAAATATACTACATTTTATAGGGTATCAAAATGGGCCTAAATATAAAAAAGATTTATTTATGGCTCTTCACATTAATTAAACATCTCTCTTTAAACAACATTTCTTTATAGCATATGGCTTAGCCAACTTTAACACTGAGGCCAATTTAATTTGGATTATTTAACATGTATATTTAAAATTACTGATAGTTTCTGCATGAAATAATTTTTAAAGAAAACTTTTATCTTTATCAAATTATCCAAATCGAAGGCAAGCAAATAAATCATGATAACTCGAATAGGATCACAAGATCAAACCCTAAAGAGGTTAAAAAAAAAAAAAAAAAAAAAAATTGAGTCAAAAATTTACATTTTAAAAAAAAAATTAATTTCATACAGCTTCCTGTAAATGTACCGAATAGCAAATATACTCTTAGAAAGTTCAACTTTTTATATTTATTTATGCAAAAAGTCCAGTGATATTTATATTTGTCTCTCTAGTTTATTACCATTAGAGTACTGTTTATTTTTTAATAAAAAATAAATAAAATAACATTTTTACTATCACAAATATATCCTTCCAAAAGCCCCAACTATTAAACTATACAGAAATATCCTCCCAAAAATTTTAAACGATCATCATCTTCCTTTCTACAATCACAAATAATATAAGAGGGGTAAAAAGATCAATTTACCTAAGTCACTAACCAAGGTTAAGTATTTTATCTTTGGTTAACTATATTTTTCTAACGAATTCTAACAGCATGGATATATTTGAAAACGTTAGGACTTTTATAGGAATAAATATAAAAAAATTAAACTTTGTACGAATATATCTGCTATTCAATATATTTACAGAAAATTGTATGTAATTAACCCTTAAAAAAAATAGCACGCTAACCGCTTTATTCAACAGCTAAATAAATTCAGCTAAATTCTGTGACAGTGTCTAATTTTATTTGGTTGGATGGCCTAAACCTGACTGTAGAATAAATTATTGAGTGTGCGTAGTCTACAGTATTAGCGGTGGACCACCAGGCGACCTATCTATGATCTAAAATTAAAAAGTTGTGCTTTTCAAATATAGATAAATTTGGTTAATTACATATGCGTCCCTATAAAGTAGGGGTGGCAATCCAGCTCGCTGTTCGCAAGCCAGCTCGTGTTCGGCTCGAAATGAGCTCGAGATCGACTCGCTCGTTTTGTAAACGAGCCGAAAACGAACTGAATTTTTCAGCTCGTTTAATAAACGAGCCGAACACGAGCTGGGGTCAGCTCGCTCGTGTTCGGCTCGATAACAGCTCGAATATATATATATATATATATATATATATATATATATATATATATATATATATATATATATAAATATATTATATATAAATAAATTTTTAATTTTTATTTAATTTTTAGTCCAACCTAAATTAAAGTCCAACTCAATTATAAAAAATCAATTCATATGTAAAGTGTCAACCATTAGATCAAAGTCTAATAGATAAAATTTCATAAATTTATTTTTATATATGTATCTTTTCTAATCATTTTAACTTATTGTTCCTAAGCCAGCTCGCGTTCGGCTCGTTAATAAACGAGTCGAACACGAGCCGAATTTTTCGGCTCGATACTTAAACGAGCCAGCTCGTGTTCTTCGTTGACACACCCCTACTACAAAGTGATAAAATTATATATTTATCCCTGTAAAGTTTTGGCCTTTTTGTACAAAATATTCACTGATTTTGTAATTTTACAAAGTTGGACTATCTTTTTAAAATTTACAGATTTGGTCCATTAATTATTTTAGGACTGTGAAATTGCCTCACGTTCAAAATAATATAAAGTGTATGTGTTAAATGTCTCCGAGAGTATATCCGCCGTGCAATAATTGCATGTATCTTTTTCTGAAAAGATGAGAACTTTTATCTAACACAAAAATAAAAATTTAAAAATAATAAGCAAAAATAAATTAGAATTTTTTTTCAAAATAGTACAATATAAATATAAATTGTGTAATACAAGTGCAACCTTGTACAAAAAGTACAGCACAAATAGTTTATACTTTTAGCGTTTGAAATTTTTAATGTTTGAAATTTTTATTAAAAAAAAGTAAAATATTGCACTATTAGAGAGTATGTCCCACAATTTCAGTGTATGTTGCATAATTTGAAAATAGTGTTATACAATTTTAGAATTTAAAATATCAATAGAATCTAGTATTAAATAGATGTTATCTTTCTTCAAAAGCACAACTGATAAGTTATAATTATTTTTTTTATATAGACCAAAATCTTCATCTAACACAAAATATATATATATATATAATAAATAAAGAAGAATAGTGTAACATAGTTTAAATTGTGCAATATACTCATCTTACAATATTCTGTTAAATAGAGCAACGCTCTTTCAAATGTTGCAATATTTTTATTTTCTCTAATAAATTTTTTTAATTCTCACTAAATAGTGTAGTATTTTTTCAAATGGTGCAGTATAGTTTAACAATTTAAAAAAATTGTTAAAAAAGATCAAATGTTGCATTTTTGATATAATATTGCATTCTTAAAGAGTATTTTGCACAATTTGAAAATAATATTGTAAATTTTGAGGATTTAAAATCTCAACTAAGTCTAATATTAAATAGATGTTATTTTTCTTAAAAAGCACAACATACAAGTTATTATTGCACGTACTTTTTCTCGAGAGACAAGAATCCTCACCTAACATGACATGCCACGAGTTACGGTGGAAGCCTCGAATATGCTAACAGGCCGCCATATGCAAGAGTACGCTCCACGTATACATGAAACGTCTACAATCAAAATGTCTGCATACACACGCAATAGGAGTGTATACATAAAACAAGTATCAGAGTCTAAGTACATTTACACAAGTATAGCTACCACTGTATATAGATCTATATATACAACCCAAAATATATAAATACAACATTGTTGGCCTCTCCAGCCTAGCATATACAGTCTGCTATAAAATTATATGCATCTGGTGGTTCTCCTCTACACACATATCTGGATAGGAGACGCTATCTAGCTAGCAATCCCCTTATCTCGATTAGTCGCCAGCACCAAGAGATCTAAAAGAAAAAAATAACAATAAGAAGGCGTAAGAATTATTGAACACCAGTCCCCACTAGGTAGAATTGACGATAACAACGACCTACACCACTAGATCTATTAGAGACAAAAATAGTAAATGAATTGAATAAAAAAAGGGAATATACTGAGCTAACAATAAACAGTAACTATCATGCCTCTACAATACTGACTGGAAAATGATATATTATGTATCATATGCATCAACTAGGATAACTAAAAATAATATTGTGTTACCCCAATCGTACTGACCGACTCACAGGCCAGTCAAGCTTGCGCCGCCTCATGTCCAGTCCCTACCTATAGTGGTTCGCTACATGCAGACTACTATTTCATCTGTATCATTAGGTCAGCCTTCGGAGGGACGCTTGTGGGGCGCGACCCCAACCGAATATCATATCATATAGTGTGTGCCTCCTGACATCTTTCCATATATCGAAATCAAACTCATTTTGGCATTTGCAAGCTGTCGTCAAATGCAGCGATCAAAAGATCATAATCATACTGCCCAGGTGTCCTCTGACACTATCATATTATGTCTATTACTATCTATCTGCCCTTAATTGGCCATTTTTTCAAATTCTATATTTGGTGTGCCTTCTGGCATTTTTTATATTTTCCACATTTTTTGTGCCTCCTGATATCTATTACGTGTTTTTCACGATTTTCTGGCCAACCAAACACCCTCTTAGGTGTTATTTTTTTAAGAATTGATTATTCTTTCGCATATTTATTATTATTTCTACTCAATTATTTATCTAAAAATATTACTATATTAAAATAAATACTGTGATTTAATATTTATATATTTATATATATTACGTCTACCCGCTGCGAAGCGAGGGCTAGCTCTTTCACTAGTTTATATAATAAATTTTAAGTTTCATCTTAAATCAAGCTGGATTGCGGGCCAATTCGAATATAAATCGTTCAACATATAGATTAAGAAGATCAATCCATTTCTGATCCAAATCTGTTTAAGCTAGATCCAAACTTAGTAATTTCGCGTCAAATCATGGACCTTGTTGTCAAGAATTACTATTCCTATGGAAAAAAATCACAGCCTCGATCTATGTAGGATTCTGAAGAGTGAAGTCTGCTGGCCATTCCACAATTTGTGAATGAGAAGAAATGGGGGAAATAATTTCCTGCACCTAGTGCATCCTTAAAACCTTGCAATACTCATATTTTATGGGTCCATCCTACCGAAAAATCAAATTTTTTATAGTCCGCTAAGTTGCAGTCTTTTCTATGTTCGAGAATTGGAAGAGTGATATACGGCCTGCTCATGACATTGCCAGAAAACAAAGTACATTTTTTAGATAAAAATCGGAAAATCCCAAATGATACAAATCTATCTAAGTTGAAAAATAGCACGGCATGCTTCGATTATTTATTATTATTATTATTGAGCAAGTAATATAGTCAATTTACAAACATATCGATCTAAATCCAACATTCACTCAAGAAATGATAGTCAAATATGAATTCCAGCAACCCCCAACGGAGAATTGCCGTGCCAGTTAGCACGGTTTGGCATAGTCGATAAGCCCGCGTTACTTGTTATCTTTCATCCTGATAAACTCGTGTCCTCTATACCTAATGTACAAGGTATGTCGAATGACATTTTGACGCATCTCATGCCAATGATACAACAATCCTTGTTCTCAACTTAAATTGAAAGTTCAACTAGCATTCATAGAAATGTTAGTTGCAGTGTATAAGAGTAGTTAAAACGAAAGTGGTCATCGGTCTTTCCACTAATTCACCGCATTTCGGATTCTGCGTTTGTTACAGCCAACTATTGTCGCTCATGCCAATCAGCCTGTGCTGCTCATCTCTCTCGTATCCAATATAAGATCATACCATTCCTATCCAATGCCGAGTGTGCCGAATAATACGCCGGCACATTCCATGCCAATAGTACGACAATTCTCTCCTACAACTTAAATTTTTTTTGAGAGAAATGTAGCACGCTATCCGCTTCGTTTATTTCGTATAGAAATAAACTTGGCTGAAAATGTGAATCAACTAGGATTCGAACTCGGGACCTCGGGTATCAACCACCAAGCCCTTTACCACTTGCGCTAGGGACGGTCGGTCTCCTACAACTTAAATTGAAACGCCGAATAACATACAGAGCAGTGCACAGATATACAGATAATATAATTTAAATTGAAACACCGAATAACATACAGAGCGGTGCACAAATATACAGATGCACAGAGTGCATGTAAAAAATATATCTGAACAGTTGAAAGGGAAAGAGGTCGACCGTTTTTTCTTGTCTTCCCACTCAACCGCCGCGTTTTGCGCGATAGCATTCCCAGTCAGCCACCCAATCCCCTGCCGTCATTTCCTCCCACGCCTTCCCCCGCACGAGGTCATCCTCCGTGTAACGGTTACATATCACGGCTCCAATACATGTGGGCTCCACTTGTCAGTCTCAACAAGTTGTGATATGCAACCGTTACACCGAAGGATAGTCGCACTCTCCGTCTCCGGTTGAGTTGCGTTCCCATTAATTTTTTTGCTTTTTTTAATTATTTAAATATATATAATTAAAGCAATTGTTACGCCGTGGCCTGCTGAGTGGACGAATCCACCACCGTCAAAATCACTTTTTCCTTTTTTTTCTTTTTTTTTACCCCTGCTTTTTATTGTGCGAGATTACCTGAAGCAATTTTTGAAATACACCCCTTAGTTATTTTTTTTATCTCTTCAAATTCCTTTTTTTTAAAAAATATTTAGAATAACTATGCTTATCTCAGTTTAAAAATTAACCATTAATCAATTCAGTATTATTTGGTAAAAAGTAAAAAAATAAAGTTGAAGGGGCTATTTAAAAATGCTGTGTAGTTGAGGGGGTTTATCATACAATGTTTTTTCATCTTTCTTTTCAACTACCGGAGTCGGGTTCGGATCAGATGCTCCAAAACGATCCACGTTGAGAGGGTCAATTCCGACCGTCCGATTCGTGCCTCGTGACGGGTCGATCCAAATCTCCGGGGCCCACCCCTGTCGACCCGTAAATCCCACGTGTCGGATCGCCATAAGATGATAAGAGAGCACAAAAGGCTAGAACCATTTCCCCGATGGCATTTTCGCAATTAGAGTCGAAATTTTGGGCATTTCGTAAATTTCGTGCTCAGTAACGGAACCCACCACCCACGCTCTCGCTATTTAAACGACCCCCGTATTCCAATTCCCCAAATTCCAAGGAAAAAAAACATGGCTTCGAGAACCCTCTTCTTCTCCTTCTTCGTCTTCGTCTTCGTCTTCGTCCTCCTCCTCCTCCCCGCGTTCGAAGCCTCGATGACGTCAGCCCTAGGCGGGGGGAGGAGGAGATCGCCGTCGTCGTCGTCGTCTCCGGCGCCGGGGCGGCGGAACTCGACGGCGTTCATCCGCGCGAGCTGCGGGGCGACGCTGTACCCGCGGCTCTGCTACGCGTCGCTCTCGGCCTACGCGGACTCGGTCGCGGAGAGCCCCGTCGCGCTCGCGCGCCTCGCCGCGAACGTCACCGCCGCGCGCCTCCGCGCCGTCTCCGCGCGCGTCGCCGCCCTCCGTTGCCGCCGCGCCGCGCCGCCGCCGCGGGAGGCCGCGGCGCTGCGCGACTGCTGCGAGTCGGCGGGCGACGCCGCCGACCTCGCGCGCCGCGCCGGGGCGGAGCTCGCGTGGCTCGACTCCGGCGCCGGCGCGGCGGCGGCGTGGAGGGTGGCGAACGCGCAGACGTGGCTGAGCGCGGCGCTCACGGACGAGGACACGTGCGCCGACGGGTTCGACGCGGTGGCCCCGGGCCCCGGCTCGGCGAAGGGCGAGGTGCTCGCGCGCGTGCGCAGCGTCAAGCAGTACACCAGCAACGCCCTCGCCCTCGTCAACACCCTCGTCACCTCCACCCACGGCCCCTGAGATCGCATCACATCCATCCATCCATCCATCCATCTCCGCCGTCCGATCTCATCTCAACGTACGGTACGCGCCCTTATACATACCGTAAAAAGTTATGTTAAGGTAGTGTTGATTCGACTCGATAGTGAGTGTACGGATGGGTTGGTGTGCGAAGTGGAGTGGGCCACAGTGAAGTTTGAGGTTAGGGGAAATGTTTATTTTATCCCATGTTATCTGATGTACGAGCTCTTTAAACTTGTCTTGTGGCTTTTTTCTTTTTTTTTCCTCTCATATATATGAAAATAGAAGTTTTTTTTTTTATTATAGAAAAATAAAAGGAAAAAAAAAATGCTAACATTTTATGCATCTTAAAAACTTGTACATGAGCTCACAATTATAAAAAATTTGTACGGAAAAAATTTCTCAATAAAATACATTACACACTTGGAATCCCGCAATTACCGCCGATGAGTTCGGACGAAACTAACTTGTCCTTCATAACTCATCCTTGCAATCACTTATTACAAATTTTAGTTCTTTGATTGTTAATGTTAGATTTGTTATGCGTTTGTTTCCACATAATGTGTAGATATATATATAAAGTTCGGTTACTATGCTATCTATAGCACCAAGCGCTTGGTGCTATCAAATTTTTTACCGTTAGATCTAATCCTTTGACGATTTTCACCCATTATATCATACTTTTCAACCAACCACCCACTAATCCTCGAAGAGCATTATCATTCTCACCGTACATCCCTTCATCTAAGGGTCGAAAATCTAATAGCACTAATGACTTGGTGCAATTAATTCTATTCTAGCATAATTTATATATATATATATATGGGGTTCGGCTGGTATACTATCGATAGCACGGAGGCCTCTGTGCTACCAAGTTGTTTTCAATAATGCGGCTTCTAAATCGACGATCGGCTCCGTTAGACTTGATCTGCACTACTGAAAGTATTTGAAAATTAAATTTCATAATTTTTCGACATCATTTACCTATCAAATGAGTAGTTTAAAAATGAACGGCTGAAAATAAAAATCTCATAAAAAATGATGATAAAAGACTTGAATTTAAGATCAGAGATACTGATCTTACTCTAAATAGTGAAAACAATTTTTTATAAAATTTTTATCATATTTGGATTGTTTTACATCGTTAAATATACAAACGCATCACATCGATTATTAAAATTGTCAATTTTGAGACCTTTTGATCACTAACGAAATAATGTCGAAAAATTATGAAATTTAGTTTCTAAATACTTACAATAGTGTAGATTAAGTCTAACAGAACCGATCGTTGATTTGAAGGCCGCATCATTGAAAACAACTTGGTAGCACGGAGGCCTCCGTGCTACCGATAATATACCAGGCTAGCTCTATATATATATACACACACGACATTGAATTTATTGAGAGAGAGGTTTATTATCATAGTTTTTATTATAGGGTTTTATGGATAATTGGTGACAACTTCTAGAATAACACTTTTTTTTATATTCCAAATAAATAATATTATAAATAAGTTTATTTTTTGATACATTTAATTATAAAAAATTCGCAACAAATACTAGGTAGTTATTTTTGAGAAACTATTACTTGGAACCTGTCCAACGTGTATAATTAAGCTGTCTGGTTAATTAAACTCAAAAAGTCTCTTAATTAGGGTGCTTGCATGGCATTAATTTGGGGTTAATTACACCATTTTGCACCCAGCCTCTGTTCATTTTTTAAATATTTTGCCATGATTTTTCATACAGTGGTCCAGTGAAAGTCAATCTTAAATTTAGGCTCAATTATACTTTTGGTCCTCAAACTTTTAGGAGTTTGATATTTTAGTCCTCACTTTAAATTATTTAAATTTTTAATACAAACTTTCTATATTGTTGTAGTCAAGCACATAATCTAATTTGGTTGACTATTAATGTATCGCAAATGCGATAGTAATGTGATAGTATTATGTTTAATAATATGACAATGATTATATCATTATCATATTAGCTGTACATCAGCATTTTGTCAATTAATTTAGACTATAAAACTTAATCATAATAATTCAAAATTTCAAGTAAAAAATTTTAATGAAGTTTGAGAACTGAAATATCACTTGCGTCATAATTTGAGAAGCGAAAGTATGATTTGTCCTTAAATTTACAGCGAAAGAAATAATTCTTGGCTTGCATTTTCATGACAATGTAAACACCTTTTTAGCGCGCAAATTCTAGTACAAACTTTGAAGGTCTCTCTTCTCATGATCCAAGAAGATTGAGTTTTATGTTGTTGAGACAGTTTCCACTGTTTTTATTTTTTATTTTTTTATTTCCTTCATTTGATGATGTGAAAAGTATTATGTGTGGCCTACTAGCGTCAAAGATGTAAGTTATGTTAGGCAAATTTGTTTTGTTCAAAAAATTTGTTTATTTTGCAGTAATTGCAATAAAATATTAAACTTGTTGACAAAGACTCGACTGCGATATTTCGATCTGTATCCAAATTGAATAATGTTGAAAATTTTGGAGAGAGTAATCTCACCTGCCCACTCATCTGCTAAACAAAAAAATAAAAAAAATAAAAAAAGAGCTTTTTTCTCTTGAAGATAATGTCATCATTCCTTACGGCAGTGTTTGGTTCGGAAACAAGGGAAGAAATAAGTCCTTGTTCCCCCATTGTTCCCAAACCCTTTTGTTTCCAAACGAGAATTTTCGTATCCGACAATAATAGTTCTCGGGTTCTTAGAATAAGCTGGTATAACCCGGTATAAAGCTGAAACTGTTGTTCTACCATTTTTCCTGAAACAAGCGTATTCCTAAGTGAGAACAACGTTAATTAAATTATAATTTTAATTTTAATTATGGTATTAAATTATTAATTAATCTAATTAATATATTTAAATCATTATCCATTGCTTAATAATAAAGTAATTAATTAATTTATTACTTATAATTAATTAGCTAATTAATTATTAATAATTTAATATGTTTATCCATAAACTAATATTTATATTGATCAACCATTAATATTTTTATTAATCTAATTAATTTTTTTTACTAGTTATCTAATTAAAATAATTTACTAACTAATTAAAAAATTAAGTTATTTTTTTATATTTAATTAATTAATTAATATATTTTCATTATCTTATACAATATTCATAGCTAATAAATTTATTAATTTATTAATTTATTTTTAATTAATATTTTGATGTTAATTAATTAGATAAAATAATTTTAATTTAAAATTATAACTCTTATTCCTCTTGTTCCAATCTAACCATCCAAACACTATTTATCTTATTCCAAGAAACAATCTAATTCTTTTACAAACGCAAAATTGGTCTAGTTTCTGCTTATACCTGAACTTGTACCTATTCCTGAAATGAGCAGTTATTACTTCTTACTTATACCGGAACCAAATGCAGCCTACATGAATAGCATGAACAATAAATGCAGCATTCAATTACAACCAGTCAAGTAAATTTTATTTTTTTATTATAGCACTCTAAATTACATACTATCAAACAAATTAAATGTGACAAATAAAAAATTAATGGCTCTTGAATAATATAGGTGTAAGATATACACCTCACTTTGGGGTGTACCAATAGCATTGTTCTAACGGCCTCTAAAATGGTAAATTAGAAACAACCAGCAACCCTTATGATTAACGGTAATCATGAGTACATTTTGGTTCTCAAATATTAATTTATTATAATTCTTTACTTGAATTTTCTAAATTATCGCAATCATGTTTCATAACCAGTTTAATTGACTAAATATTGGTATATTGCTAATATAGAAGTGGTATAATAGTATTGTGATTGATAACATGATAATGATTAAAATGTCATACCACTTTGTGACGCCCCAACTTCCCAGGGGGTCACCCATCCTAGGACTACTCCCTTCCTAGCACGCTTAACTCTCTCAACCTCTTCGGCCTATCCACCACCGAAAATGCTTAAGCCGGGTTGAGAGTTTAGCCCTATTATATCTCATATATAGGACTAATCTGGGGTCTCACAATCTTCCCCCCTTTAAGCCCTGACGTCCTCGTCATGCTCAGACTCACAAGTACCAGGCGATGTGAGACGTCTCGCTAGCCTGTCATTCAGACCCGGCTCAGCCGAGACCCACCTCACACTTCCGGCTGGTAATTGGCTCTGATACCAACTGTGACGCCCCAACTTCCCAGGGGGTCACCCATCCTAGGACTACTCCCGTCCTAGCACGCTTAACTCTCTCAACCTCTTCGGCCTATCCACCACCGAAAATGCTTAAGCCGGGTTGAGAGTTTAGCCCTATTATATCTCATATATAGGACTAATCTGGGGTCTCACACACTTGCACATCAGCGACACATCAAAATTTTATCAACTAAATTAAGTTGTGGGATTTAATTATAGTATGTTATAAAATTTGAGCTAAAATTTACAATAAATTAAAGTTTGAGAACTAAAGAGCTATGAACCTCATAGTTTGAGGACCAAAAGTGTAATTTAGCCTAGTATGAGTTCTTATGGAGCCTTAGCGCGAGGGGCTAAGTTCCCGTTTAGTATTGTTGGCTACGTTTCATTATGTTCCCAAAAAGAGTTATGGCAAAGGTATATAATATTGATGGTTGTGTGACTTTTACTGTGCCAAAAAAGATTTATGGCCCAAGTATATATATAAACATATTTTATTTGTTTTTATTGGCTATTTATTATTGGGCTAAAAATAGGCCCAACTTTCTGCCCCGTGACAATAGGCTCAGGAGACTAATAAGTTGAGTTGGATGAGCCTAATAAGTTGAGTGGGTGTGTAATCCACAAGAGACCTAACGACAAGAGGCCCAACAATAGACCCAAGGTCCATGTGGGTTGAGTCAGGTCGAAGCCCGCGAGCGCTGTGGCTGAGCCCTTAAGTGTGATGGGTGCGCCCTTCCTATCAGTACGTGCTTTTTGGATAGTTGGTTAGCGCTTACGATCCACAAGTGGTATCAGAGCCAGTGGCGCGGGTTCGATTTCCACATGCTGCATTAACGGTGCAGGTATTGGGGGGGGGGATTGTTGGCTATTTATTATTGGGCTAAGAATAGGTCCAACTTCCTGCCCCGTGACAATAGGCTCAGGAGACTAATAAATTGAGTTGGGTGAGCCTAATAAGTTGAGTGGGGGTGTAATCCACAAGAGACCTAACGGCAAGAGACCCAATAATAGACCCAACGTCTAGGTGGGTTGAGTCAGGTCGAAGCCCGCGAGCGCTGTGGCTGAGCCCTTAAGTGTGATGGGTGCGCCCTTCCTATCAGCACGTGCTTTTGAGATAGTTGGTTAGCACTTACGATCCACAATTTTATCTAACACTACAGAAATTATATTACTATCAGATATTTGTGATCTATACAGCTTGATATTTTATATGAAAAGAGAAAATCAAGACTCTTTTTGGATACAGGAATAAGCAAACCGGTGATATTCTAATTTGTATGAATTTTTTTTATTATGATTAGAAGCTAAAAGTATGATTAGTGTCTACAATGGAATAACATATTATCTTCCAAATCATACTTTTATGATAAGGCAAATTATTCTGCAGGTGATATGCACAATTTTATCATATTATGAATACCAATTTTTTTTTTTAAGAAATAAAAATTAAACTTCTATATTTTAATTACACAAAAAAAATTTCATACTGAATAGATTATCATCGATAGCTTATATCGATATCCAAACAAGATCTAAATATTCTTATCACTGTATTTTTTTTTATCATACGTAAAGTATTATCCTTATAATTTCAAATGGACGAAACAATAGTGTAGATGTACTAAATGGTTCCCAATTGAACCTAGAAGCAAACTCAAAAAACAAATAAATTAATTAATTAATAAAAATTAAGGTTTAGTGGTGAACAAGAGACAAAAGACACTTTTTTTTTCTTTTCATTTTAGTAATTTAATTAATACACTAGAGAACAGAGTGAAAACTTGTCAGTTTAATTCGGGTATAAGCGAGAACTAACTACACTAAGGATAGGTACAAGTGTGGGGATAAAAGAAATAGTGTTTGGATGAAAATTGAATTATATCCGGGGATAAGAAAAATAGCGTTTGGATAGATAATATGGAATAAGAGGGATGGTGGGTAGTTTATATATAGAAAATGAAGGTATAAATTTATTTCAGATACCGAAAATTACTATTCTCGGATAAAAAAATTGTGTTTAGGTATAAAGGGGGGATAAGGCCTTATACCCGGCCTTAGCCCCAACCAAACGATGCCGAGGTTCAGGTGATGGGCTCTAGAACCCTACCTGGATTGGTCCTCATTGACAGAATCAAAATTAAGTAAAATTAATCTAGTAGCACACCCAAGAAAAAAGAAAAAAGTAAAATAATTTATAAACATCTTTCTCTCCCATGGACTTTTGCATGAGTGTAAAATTCAAACGAAAATATCAATAGACTAAAATGTGTTTGATAAAGTTTATGGTTCTCTTTTCTTTTTTCACCGAACTCAAATTCATATACAATTGCGAACTTTAGGAAAAATAAAAAGAATTTATGTAATTAAATAGATCGTCCGAAAGGTCATTGCGTGCATTATTCTTTACATTAAAGATGCTTGTTTGGTTATTAAAAAACAAAAAAAGAAAAAGCACATTTTATAAATTTATTATTTCTTTCGAGAAATTTTCTAAGTTAACTAGCAGTAATAGAATAGAGAAATGCGCGCACTCGTAGAGTAATTTTTTTTTTTTTTGAGAGAGAAAAGTAGAACGCTACCCGCTTCGTTTATTTTTTTTAGAAATAAACTTAGCTGGAAATGTGAATCGACTAGAATTCGAACTCGGAACCTCGGATATCAACCACCAAACCCTTTGCCACTTGCGCTAGGAACAGTCAATAACATTTCAAATACATCAAATTGTCCAAAACCAGTGATTTGCGTTTCCGAAACAAAACCATAATTTGGTTAACAAGACATTGGATTTTAGATGTACTTTTGATGCTGGTACTTCGCACTCATTTTTTGGATATCCAACCCCTCATGCTTTACCGCAAAGAATCCATGATCTCAAATTCAACTTCAGCATTTGGAAATTATAATCCAATTAAAAATTCGGCTTAGATTGAGTCGTCAATAGAGGGCTTTGGAGTTGTTTTTTTTTTATTAATATTGTTCGTCAGATATTTCGATTATCTCTAGGGATGCAAACGGGACTGATCTGGGGCAGTAATGCCCCCACCTCTCGCCCTATTTTTTTTGTGGATCGGAGCGGATTTGGAGCGGGTTAAATTTTATCCTATTTTTCGCCCCCATTCGGAGCAGGTGACAGAAGCAATTTTTTGACGAATATTTAGCGGATCGAAACGAATCAAAAGAAGAAAGAGATTCTGCAGATTCCACTCCATTTCTTAGTAGATCGGAATGAATTCAAATCGATTTTTTTTATTCGGGATATATCGAGAAGGAATCTCCAACAACCCGGATCCATTTGCATCCCTAATTATCTCCTTGAACCTCGAGTTTCTTGTTGAATTAGGGCGCGAGATGCTCCACGTACAGTCCTCTAATACTTTTTATCTATCTTATTCTATTATGCTACTTTAAATTTTAGGTTATATATAATTAGTATCAATAATGCAAGTGCTTGTTCCTACTATTATTAGCATCAGAGTAAATATCGCTTTCAATGTAGCAGCTCTATCATATTCTTTAATTTCATATAAACAACGCACGTAGTTTAGTATTTTTAAAAGGAGTGGTGCTATGATTCGTTAGCTCGCCGAATTGGCAAATAAAATTTTTTCCTTACTAATGTTAAATATAAAAATATTTAAACACCTTTCTCTATAAGATTAAGATTTTAGAGTACAACGGTTATTTCATATAATTTAATATGATATCAGAGCCTATTTAAATTCAAGTCTACGTTCTCCAGTCCAGACGTGAGGGGGTGTTAAATATAAAAATATTTAAACACCGCTATTTACAATTTTAAATTTTTAGAGTACAACGGTTATTTCGTATTATTTAACATGGTAACATCTTAGCTAAAATTGTGGATGAGAAAAGCTACATCTTACTTCTATAAAGCCCGCTCCTTTTCATGTCCATTTTTAGGATCCGGTAACGCGAATGGGCAAGAAATAGTTTCATTAAAAATATGTACAAATATATTTTTTTATATTTTTCTACAAAAATTATATAATAATTGTATTAGATAAAACAAAGCTGGACTAAAATGTATAGATATATTTCTCTATCTTTCTTAATAATTTATATAATAACTAATATATTATGATATAAAATAGCATGATATTATTTATGAAAGTAAATAAAGTTATTTAGTAAGCATCTCACATGGTTACAGCATGGAGCCATTAGCATCTTCCTAAATGTATATAATTTTCATTTCTTTATTTATTTTTATATATGTTTGATCAATAATATTACGTACGGGCGTTTAATAATTTTCTCAACAACAAATATTTGATTCGCCTGATTTTTAAGTGGATACCCATATACCAATAAATGCACCTGATTCCCTTGGCATATTATTCTATATAAATATATATAAAAAAATTCTAAATATATTAAATAGTCCAAATTTGGCTTATAATCATCAGCAAAGTGAGGTACAGATATAATATCCTCTCAGATGATATATTAAAAATCAGACTTATCAACTATATTTAAAAAATTCTGTACATTAAATATTTATTAGGTAAAAATGTATATAATTTATTTGCACTATGGACCATTTTGAATCCGCTATCCAACATTTCCAAATTTTAGTTTTACTACCAAACCTTTCAATTTATTTGATTTGAGTGAGTCGGGAGTACATTGACTTTAAAATAAAGTGTAACGCATAATCAAAGTGCTGTTAACTGACTCAAATTCAATAAACTGAAAGGATTGATAATAAAATTAAAATTTTAAAAAGTTGAATAGCCAATTCAAAATCGTCCATAGTTCAGATAAATACTGCATGTTTTTATTTATTTATTAAATGTCCTTTTATTAGGAACAAAAAATGGAATATTATGATTGGGCACTTCAAGATTTGTGGAGGGACATAATCAAGTGGTGACAACCTAGCAATGTGATCCCTGCCTCAATAGCTGGGATATTAGCATTTAAAAATTCTTAGCTACATCAGTGTGAATTGCATGCCAAACAAAACTATAATGTAATAAACCAAAAAAAAAGAAAAAAAAGAGAGTAATTAAAAAAAGTAAGGCCCCAATTGGTATTGTTGCCTTTATTTTATTATTATTTAAATAAAAAATTTTACAGAAAAATAGGGTAAGAGGAAATGATGGATTGCTTAGAAAAATAAAAAAATTGGAAGTAATTTATTTTGCTTTCAAAATACTTTAGAGGAGCTGTAATTTATTATCTAATCAGATCGATGCAATAAGAAGGAAAAAAGTCTTTCTGTCGATATATTAAATTATATAAATTAATATTTTAAAAGATAAATATAGATGCCAAACGAGGCCTAATTTTTTTTTTTTAATCTTTAAGATCATTACTTTTGTAAACTTCACTTGCATATAATTTTTGTGATGGTCCTATCAGGCGACAATCCCGCAATTTTATATTGGAAGTGAAAAAGATTATTTGTAGCTGTACAAGGATTAACCTTTCTAGTTTTGATAACTTGGGTTTAAGGTTCACTGTGAAATCAACCTATTCGACCTTGAACGATGGGGGTACAAGAGACGCTCGCGCAAGCAAGATTTGAAGACTCGGAATAACCCTGAAAGTGCAGGTATTTATCTAGCTCGTCCTTAAGAAGAGAACACCTACAACGGACAACCTTTTGAAGAGAGAGTGGACGGGAAACACAAAATGTGTGATCTGTGGGGTCGAAGAGGAGACAGTGGACTATCTATTCACACAATGTGTCGTTAATAAATTCTTGATTGCAATGGCCCTAGAGGGAGTTCAGTCTAGAAATTTGGGGGACGACGTGAGATGCATGTGGGATAGGTGGATGTTAAGGAACAGATCGCAGCCTATTCGAACAAGATTGACCAGTCTGATAGCCTGCTGGTGGATCATCTGGGATTCAAGGAATAGTGCTATTTTTAAAAATGCTTACGCAGACCCTCTGATGTTGGTATCTAAGATCAGGAGTTTGGCAACCCAGTGAGAGAATATCCTGTCGTCTAAAAGCCAACTTTCTCAGTGTCTCAGTGTGTGTGTGTGTGTGTGTGTGTGTTTTTGTTTTTGTTTTTTTTGCTTTGCTTGCTTCTGCCGAGAGTTTCTTTACCTCATCCATGTTGCTTAATTCATACTTTTAATGAATGAAACAGGTAGCGTGCTACTTTTCCCTAAAAAAAAAATAACTCGGGTTTAAGGTTTAAAGTTAGAATATAAATAATTTGAGCTTTTGCTCATCAGAAATTCTAATGGAAGATAAAATTAAAACTACAAACTAATGTAAAAAAGATGACAGGTCAAAAACTTTCTTTAAATTATCTAAATGGTTAGGAACATTGTTTCAAGTTTCCCTGATTCGGAGAAGACAGAAATATAATTATGCGAGGTTTATTCTGCAAAATGGCATAATCATGTGCATATATACTCTTGAAAACCAGAGTGTCCAATGTGTCACCAAATCAAGAAAATAATAATTTCTCCATTATATCTCCAAATCAAAAAATTAATAAGTTCTCCTTATACTGTTAAAAATAAGAGTCTTATATCGAATACAAATTTAAATTTTAATCTGTATATAATGATTGTATCTTTAATTAACAGCGTAAATTTGTGGATAGGACAGAGTTTTTGGGTCAGGCTTGGGCCTTCTCTAAATTCACAATATATTTATTTGAGACCCTAAAATCAAAAAATAAAATGAATAATTTTCATAAATTAAGAGTTAAAAAGAATAAATAAATAAATAAATAAAAAGATGTAGTACATTTATTCAAGATCAGATCAGAGGTCCATCACCATGATTTGCTGAGAACAATTTTAGAAGGTTTTACTCTAGCTTGTTCTAATGCGAAAAAAAATGTACCAAAACATCTCAAATATCTATAAGTAAGAATTTTGATAAACTCAATGGTGTTTATTTTAAATTCAACTCTTCTATACGCTTTTTCAGCTGATGAAGTGCAGATACAGATACTGACACTGAATGGAGTCATTAATTTTAACTAATGAACAGAGTCACTAATTTTAACAAAATCTTTATTTGAGTAAGAAAATAGTTGAAACCAAAATAACTAAAAGTTGACAAGGGGCCGTCAAGCAGAAGAAAAATAGTTGAGGGGTCTAATTCAAAATACCCCATATTCCCATATATCACCTTATTCTAGTTTCAAAGGGGCTGAGGTTGGGCTAAGATTGGACTTAAATTGGCCCTGTTGTTGGATTCAAGTAACCAAACTTGGCCTAATGGCTAAATTACGTTAATGGCCCTCAAACTATTGGGTGATGACATTTCAGTCACCTTTAATCTGTTAAATGTTGCGGATTGAATTTTCTAAATTATTACAATTAAGTTCAGCAACCCAATCAAATTGGCTAGATGTTGAAAATGCCGTTGATGTGGCAATGACGTGGTATCCTAGTTATTATCACATCATTGATTATAGCACAGTCATATCACTGCCACATCAGCAGCAAGTCGCTATTTAGTTTACAAAATTATATTACAGGACTTGATTGCAGCAATCTAGAAAGTTTGAGTTAAAACTAATATAAATTAAAGTTTAAGGACCATAGTGTCACTTATCATATGTTTGAGGACCAAATGTGAGAATCCGAATTTTTGGAAATTTGAAATTCTGTGTTCCACTCCCCTTTTACTGTGTTTTTTAATCAGTATACGTATATATATATATATAGGTATTTATATATATATATGTAAGTGAGTTTTTGAGGATTTTAGAGTTTCGGATTTTCGTCGCGGAGAGTGAACGGCTTAACAGTGCGATCCGGAGTCCGATTTGGGCGATCCAAAATGGTGAATTCGATGTCTCGGCAGTGCTGAACGCAATGGCGCAAATCCGTGTCGGCGTGCGACGCACGGTTTGAAAGTTATTGCATCTTTATCGCAGATCGCTCGAAGGTTACGTTTTATGTTTTCGCGATCGAGTCCTCGTTTTCGCACCTTTTCACGCGATTTCGAATCGCAGGGGCCTGGGAGGATATTGTTACTTTGGGAGGGAGATTGTGGCTGAGAGGGAGGGATAGGTGGGGGGTTGGTGGAGGCATTAATGGGACTAGACCCATCACCCCCTATCTTTACTTCTTTTTCACTCCACCCCTCTCACTCCCACACTCTCTCACTCTCTCTTCTCCTCAGCCTGGGCCAGAGCACCAGCACCCCTCTGCCCCTTAGCCCTTCTCCTGTGCATCTCCGGCCGCCGCCGACCACCCAGCTGCCGGAGCTCCCCGGAACCCTCTCTCTCCCTCTTTTCTCCTTTTTCTTCTTCTTCTTCTTCTCCTTCTCCTCCCCGAGGGTGTGCACCCTGGGGTTACCCACGCCGGAGCCCCATGAGGTGGCACGACCCCCTGCCGCCGCCGCCGTGTCGCCGGAGGGCCGCCGGGAGCTGCCTGAGCTGCTGCAGCACTGCTGGAGCAGTCACTGAGGGCGAGGCTGGTGAGCCCGAGGCAGCGCCGCCTCCCGCAGCTCAGGAGGGTGAGCATCGTCACCCCCGTGAGTTCCGGCGCCGCCCCCTCCTTCCCCGGCCGTCGCCGTGCCGCCGGAGCGCCGCCGCAGCCGCCGCCAGCTCCTGAGGAGCCGCTAGGGCATCCTCTGCCGCACCTGCTCCACCGCCGCAACCCGTCGCCGTTCTTATCGCGGTCACCGGCCAGACGACGACCGGCGACCTCCTCTTGACGGTGCTCGCCTGCCGCCGGCCGCCGTCGCCGCCCGTTGCCACGCCGCCGTGCCCTAGCTTTACCCGAGAGCCGGGAGCTTCGCCGCGCCGCCGCCGCCGCCTCCCGCCGTCGACTAGGGTGAGCTCCCCCTTCCTTGCAACCCTCTCGGCCGACCCTGCCCGCCGCCGGCCTTGGTTGCCCGCCGGCAGCCGGCCGGAGCTAGTTGCTCCGGCCGGGGGGCTATTTTTGTGTTTCTTTGGCCGCGCCGAGGTACCCGGAGCCCCTGTTGCACCCTGAGGTCCGGAGAGGTGAGCACGATGATCACGGCATCATGCTGATCATCATGCTCACCTCTGTTGGAACTTTGCTCAAGCCGTTTTGTCGTTCGGCTTTGTCGAGCTTCGTACCCTTAATTGCTCGCTGTTTTTATGCAACTTTCCGGTCTGTGACTTGCCCTGTCGCAGTGAGGCTGTGAGCACGGCCTCCGTTGCGTCGTTGCCTATCCGCTGGTGCTTGCGGGAGGTTGAGCGGACGAGCGGAGCGCTCGAACGGCCTTAACTTTGATTGTTTAGCTTGTATGTCTTGCTGTTTTTATGCAATTTCCCGGCCCGCGACTTGTCCTGTCGCAGCGGGGCTGTGAGCACGGTCTCCGTGACGTCGATACCTATCCGCTGGTACTTGCGGAAGGTTGAGCGGACGAACGGTTTGCTCGATCGGCTCATTTTAGTGCTTGTATGTATGTTTATGTTGCTTGTTTTGGACTTGTGGCGTTTGCGACAGCGTAGCGACGCTGTGGGCAGCAAGGGTATGGTCTTTGGGACCCTGTGGACTGGTTGTCCAACCCCCTCGCCCTTCGTGGAGTTTCGGATTTGTTTCCGATGCGTTTTTCGACGAAATAATCGGCGAAACGCACGTTTCTAGTTGTGTGACTCGCTCGCTATTTTCGCGAGCGACTTGGCTTCATTGTTTAGCCTTGTTGGCTGTTCCTCATCGCTGTCCCGAAGTTTCGAGGACAGCGGATGAGTGATGTGGGGTTCCGGTGCCAAATCGGCACTTTTCGGGAACCCGGGAAGCCTTTACGGGTGCGTTTGATGTTTGTGGCACCCCGAGCTTGTGCTCGCTGTCCCGTCACTTGGTTTAGTGTGTTCGGGGACAGCGAGGGACCTTGTTGGCTGTTTGGTACCCCTCTGGGGCTTTGTGTGGTTTCGGGATCGTCCCGGTGGGTTTCCCGGGCGATCCGTCGGTTTCGGGATGTGAGAGCTTTGTGTTTAGCGTCGACTTGGTGACCTTGACCCTGTGAGTCTTTCGTAGGTCCTGTCGCGGTTCCCGAGAGCCGTCGGTGTTAGATTGGATCTTACCTACAGGTGGGTACTTCGACCCGGAGTCGGTTCAGTGGACTACGGTGATACCTTTCTATCCCTTCCTTTGCTTTTCTGTTAGTAGTTCACTTGACTCCCGTAGACTCTACTCATATGCGTGCTTGGATAGTAGAGTAGTGTGGGTTGCATGTTCTTTGAGACGACCCAGTCGGTCGGTGGGGATCGCTTGTCATTCTGAGCGATCCTAGTGTGGTTTGCATGTTCTTGAGACGACCCAGTCGGTCGGTGGGGATCGCTTGTCAGTCTGAGCGATCCTAGTGTGGCTTGCATATTCCTTGAGACGACCCAGTTGGTCGGAGGTGATCGCCTGTTGTTCCGAGCGATCCTAGTTGTGGTTTATTGGTTGCTTCTCGGCTTGTTGCCGTTCTGTGGTTTGAGCATATGCATCGATCGTCACAGCTCTTCCCGCACTTCACGTACACCGCGGTCTGATCCACCGTTTAGAGGTGTTCTTTTTCGGAAAAGGGTCGTGAATTTCTACCGACCCGTGGCCCCGAGCATTGCGTCGGGATGGATGGTGCCGTTGGATTGAGCAGGGTGACAGTGCCAGGGCCACCCCCCCTGGTGGCTATAGATTGGGTTCACTTTGTGGTTATCCCCTTTGATGCATACTAGTTGTTTACAGTAGCATTGTTATTTCTGTTATAGGTTCAGCCTCATATTTACTTTTGCTACTGTTTACCATATCTATCTTTTGTTGACCCTCGTGCCGGTGTGTACACCTCGCCTTCGTCGGCTTGCGGTACCCACTGGGAGGGGAGACATGCGTGCATGTTCTCACCCCCCCCCCCCCCCCCCCCCTTTACAGGTTTCAGGTGAGCAGGGTGGTGAGTGTCGGGACGCTGCGAGGCACGCCTAGATAGTAGCTCTAGAGGTTCCGACTCGTGAGGCTACATCCCCAGATTTGGTTATTCCCCTACCTCTATTTGATAGATGTAATGTGTGGTTCAGTTACCCCGTTGTAAATTCTAGCATGCTTATGTTGTGGATTCATTCTATATGCTTGTGTGATGACTGCATGCTTGGACTAGTTGATTGTATCCTTGCTTTTCAATCGTTTCGTTATCTAGCATTTCGGTTTTCTACCCCTCGTGGTAGCGTCGTAAAACAAGGTTTCCGTGTGGGAAACGGTTTTCAAATGGATTTCTGATTGCTCGGTTTTGTGATTTCAAAAAAGGAGTTCTCGTGTGGAGAACAGTTTTCAAAGGCTTCTTCAATGATTGAGATTAGGGTTTCAAACTAAAGCTTCTGGGTAAGGAGCAGCTTTCTAGAATGATTGTTGCTTGTGCATTGCATCATCCTTCGCTTAAGGATTTGCTTAGATTCATACAGGTTAAGGACTGTTAGCTGTATGAATCTCTCGTTGTATTGATGTGCTGTTGGGATGAATGAATGGTGGTTGTGATCCTGTTGTTTGTTGTTGTTGGACGCCGTGCAAATACAGGGGAGGCTCTGTCCGTGTGTACAGTGGACCCTGTATTTGTGGCGGGTCTGTACGTGGCGCGGGCTAGGCTTTTCAAAAAAAAAAAAAAATTAGCACGTTTTTTCCGCATCTTGAACTAGCCCGGGGCGTACAGGGGATGGTATCAGAGCTTACTGTCCGGAAGTGTGTACAGTGGCTGAGCCGGGTCTGTATTTGTAGCGGGTCTGTGGTACTTGTGAGTCTGAGCCTGACGGGGACTAGGCTTTTCAAAAAAAAAAAAAAAAATTAGTCCTATATATGAGATAAATAGGGCTAAAAAAAGCACGGCTTTTTTTTTTCGCATCTTGAACTAGCCCGGGGTGCGTGACAGTGATCCTAGGATGGGTGACCCCCTGGGAAGTTGGGGCGTCACAGTTGGTATCAGAGCGTGAAGGGAACAAACACTCATTCATTCATCAACTTGTAACTGAACCACTGGTTAGGCTGACCCATAGGAAGACCTAGGATGTATAGGCGCGCGAGCTCGAGGGGTTTGTTTTCGGCTTGTGTTTTGTGGGAGTTGCCGACCCCTTTTCTCTTGCGCTGGTTTCTGCTTTTTGCCGTTGGCTTGTGGTCTTGGTAGACCTCCTCGTCGGGTCGGGTGTGGTGGTGGGCGTGCGCCTGAGGAGCCGTCTGCTGCTGTGTTCTGTATCGGGCTGTTGTGGCTGGTTCGAGTGAGGAGCTGGCAGGAGGCGGACAGCCTGGTGTGGACCGTACCCTGTGTGCTTGAGGCCGAGGCGAGGGGTCTGTTGGCGACCCTCTCCGGCATGTTCCGGCTTGTTCCGGTGGTTTTTTTTTTTTTTTGCAACAACAGGCTACGGCAGCTGCCGCTCCAGCCCCTCCTACTCCTTCGCCGTGTGCCCCGATGACTGCAGACCCTCCTGTGGCACCCACACCGTTGTGCGACGACCGTGACGACAACAGCGACTTCGTCGGCTGTTTCGCGCGTGGACGCCGACCCCGTGTTTGGGGGTGGTGGCCACATCCGAGCGTGTTTGGGCGGATCTCCTGAGTTTTGATCTGCCCTTGTTCGCAGGCTCGTACTCCTTCTAGTAGTGGTGGTGGTGGAGTACCTTACAGATCCCAAGTGGCAGGGTGCCTTTTCCCTTTGTGTAACCACTCGTTGGTAGGTGGTAGCCCTTGTGGGCTTGGGAACGTCACTCAGTGGATCTGTGTTGTTGTTTGGGCTGTTCTTGCCCTGTCCCCACTTTTCGTGTTGAGCACGAGGGCCTCTGCGAGCGTCTCTACGGAGACGGTGCTTTGAGCGGTTTCGACCGCAGTTTGGGTGTTATCCCCTCTGTTTTGTTGGGTAGGGCGGTGAAGCCTACCCCTCTGACGTCTTGCTGGTGGCATCGTCAGTGTTGGTCTGTTGACCATTGGCTAGTTCTGGCGTCGAACTGACGCGTACTAGACTGAGTGGACACTATTGGGTGTCGGGTTTGTTGGTGCCTACGTGGCTTGCGGCTATCCTAACGCCTAAATTGGTGTGTTTATGGGATTCCTGGTGGTACTTGTAGGTTTCCGTGTTGCCGCGCGAGATCTTCCAGGTTTTTGTTGGAGATCTCACCGCGTTCGACGCTGGTTTTGTTCTGCCTCCGGTTTGGTTCGTGTGGTTGACGACCCTTTGTCGCCTGTAGCCGTCGGTTCATTGTTGGAAGCCGATGACTCCTAGGGAGTTGGCTCAGGGTAGACTTTGTTTTGTGGGTCGGTTTGCTGTTCCCGTTAATTCGGTGACTCGTCTGTGACCTTGGTCCAGCTGTTGAGTGGTTGACCTGGTACCTTTGTGGTGTTGCCAACTGGTTGTTGGCCTTGACCTTGGGATATTTCGTTTTCTTTTGATAAGTACGTTGGCTGCAGACAACGTAGTGTCGAAAGTTAGGACGAAATACCCTATCCCTTCTTGGGGACTTTCTGGATTGGGTCGGTGCTTTCCCCTTGCAAGACATTTCTCGCCCTTGTCGTCTTGCGGAAAGCTGTGTGTTGGTCATCCCCGATCTAGTGGTGAGCCTTGAGCTAATCCTGGCGTGGTTTTGCGCAGTTGATTTGCCATCACTGCCGTTGGTTTGACTCCGGTTGAGTCAGGGTGCCCTCTTAGCTCGGTTTCGGGATGACGGGAGCCTGGTTGTGGGCTCCGAGCTGTGTTTGCGTGCAGAGTTTTCGCCGTGTCTTTCGTATAGTTTCGCTTTGGAGCGCGTGTCCGATCTTTGGATCTGAGGTTCGGAATCGTTGGTGCTTGTATCGCTTGTTGCGATTGGCAGCCCTGTACGCCTGAGTGTTGGACTCGCAAGGTTTCCGTTGGTTGGATTGTGAGTCGAGCTACCTGTTGGTCGGTGTTGTTTTTGTACCCTCTACCGCAGACCTTCGATCTCTTCGACCGGCTCCAGGGAGCCTCGGTTTTCTCGAAGTGTGTTCTGCAGCCAGGTTATCTTGGTTGAGGATCAGGCTGGGGACGTTGCGTTAACGGCCTTCCGGACTCGTCACGGGCTTTACGAGGTCACGGTTTTGCCGTTCGGTTAAGCGATCGTCCCGGCAGCTTTTTGGACTTGTTGAACTGGTTTCGGCAGTTCTTGGATCAATTTGT
Source organism: Puya raimondii (assembly GCA_016920855.1). NCBI lineage: Eukaryota > Viridiplantae > Streptophyta > Magnoliopsida > Poales > Bromeliaceae > Puya > Puya raimondii. The sequence goes on along the minus strand of JABWPP010000044.1, from coordinate 1,486,669 downwards.
CGTGGTTCCCTTTGACGACATACTGATCTCTTCGTAGAGTTTCCTTCTTGGTTCGCATCGTGACGTGGGTTAGTTTTGTGGAGGAGCCAAGGAAGGAGGACTCTGTAGTGGTTTGACCTGTTCCGATTTCTGTGGCAGAGTTTAGGAACTCCCTCGGCTTGGGCGTTGTTGTCGGCGATTTGTTGAGGGTTCTCCTCAAGATCGCCGCCCCTTTGAGCAAGCTGTCGAGGAAGGGCGCGTCGTTTCTCTAGACTCCCGCTTGCCTGATGAGCGCCTAGGAGCCGTTGGACTGTTTGACTCGTGCCCCTATCTTGGCATTGTCGCAGCCTGGTGAGGTTGTTATGGTCTTCTGCGATGCATCTTGGATGGGATTGGGGTGCGTGCTCATGCAGCAAGAGAGGATTATCGTTTGTGCTCCGCGCTAGTTGATGGACCGTAAGAAGATCTATCTAGCGCTCGATCTGGAGTTAGCAGCAGTGGTGTACGCTCTCGAGCTTTTGAGACTGTACCTTGTGGAGCTACCGCGTAGTTGTTGCCTTTGGAGGTACACCCACCTTGACGGATCAGTTTTTCGGTGAGCAACCGATGGATCCGCACTGGTAGAGAGTGCGAGCTGGACAGAGAAGGTGACTTCGTGCTACATGCTGTTGGTCTTCCTTCGAGGATGGAGTTGTGTGCCCAGCGTTCAGGATTTGAGGTGAGAGTTTTGGCTGAGGCACACCAGTCGCCGTACACCGTTCATCCTGGAGAGACGAAGATGTACCGCGACTTGGGGTTGAGTTTCTGGTTGTAGCTCAGCATGTGGCACTGTGCCAGGTTTGTCAGCAGAGAAGCTTTGACCGTTGCCTGTACCGTAGGGAAGTGGAAGCTGATCACCTTGGTTTTTTTTTTTTCGTCACCGGGTTGCCTCGTTCTCGGCGAGGTCAAGTTGCGTTCTGGGTTTTGTGGACTGTCTGACGAAAACAGCTCACTTCCTATCGGTACGTCTGTTTTAGTCTTGGGGATCGACTGGCGCAGCTCTTTTTGGATGAGTTCGTCGGGCTGTTTGGAGGGCCAGTGTCGATCGTTTTGGATTGGAGTTCTCGCTTCGTTTCCCAGTTCTGGAGGAGCTTGCAATAGGCACTGGGGACGAGGCTCGACTTTAGCTCAGTTCAACCCTCTGAGTGTTGGGCAGTCGGAGCGAGTCTTCAAGACTCTCGAAGTTATGCTCCGGGCATGCGTTTTTGGCTTTTGTGGAGGGTCGGTTCAGATATCTTCCCCTGGTGGAGTTTGCCTTCTGCGACAGCTTCCTAGCGAGCGTTGGATTGGCACCGTGCGAGGCTTCGTGTGGAAGTCGTTGTCGATCACTTTTCTGTTTGGTTGACGTGGGTGAGCGCCGTGTGATCGGCCCGACAACAGTTCAGCTGAGGGAGGATCTCAGCTGCGGTGAGGTGCCTGTGAGGTTTTTAGCTCGCAAGGTGAAGCAGTTGAGGAATCGGAGCTTCCTGTTTGTGTGACTGCGTAGACGAGTCACTTGGAGTGCGAGACTTCTTGGGTGCTGGAGTCTGCTTCGTGTGTGAGGTATCCGCTGTTGTTCGCGGATGGTGTGTGAGTAAGTTTCGGGGACGAAACTTCTTGTTAGGTGGGAGTGATGTGAGAATCCGAATTTTTGGAAATTTGAAATTCTGTGTTCCACTCCCCTTTTACTGTGTTTTTTATCAGTATACGTATATATATATATATAGGTATTTATATATATATATATATGTAAGTGAGTTTTTGAGGATTTTAGAGTTTCGGATTTTCGTCGCGGAGAGTGAACGGCTTAACAGTGCGATCCGGAGTCCGATTTGGGCGATCCAAAATGGTGAATTCGATGTCTCGGCAGTGCTGAACGCAATGGCGCAAATCCGTGTCGGCGTGCGACGCACGGTTTGAAAGTTATTGCATCTTTATCGCAGATCGCTCGAAGGTTACGTTTTATGTTTTCGCGATCGAGTCCTCGTTTTCGCACCTTTTCACGCGATTTCGAATCGCAGGGGCCTGGGAGGATATTGTTACTTTGGGAGGGAGATTGTGGCTGAGAGGGAGGGGTAGGTGGGGGGGTTGGTGGAGGCATTAATGGGACTAGACCCATCACCCCCTCTCTTTACTTCTTTTTCACTCCACCCCTCTCACTCCCACACTCTCTCACTCTCTCTTCTCCTCAGCCTGGGCCAGAGCACCAGCACCCCTCTGCCCCTTAGCCCTTCTCCTGTGCATCTCCGGCCGCCGCCGACCACCCAGCTGCCGGAGCTCCCCGGAACCCTCTCTCTCCCTCTTTTCTCCTTTTTCTTCTTCTTCTTCTTCTCCTTCTCCTCCCCCCGAGGGTGTGCACCCTGGGGTTACCCACGCCGGAGCCCCATGAGGTGGCACGACCCCCTGCCGCCGCCGCCGTGTCGCCGGAGGGCCGCCGGGAGCTGCCTGAGCTGCTGCTGCACTGCTGGAGCAGTCACTGAGGGCGAGGCTGGTGAGCCCGAGGCAGCGCCGCCTCCCGCAGCTCAGGAGGGTGAGCATCGTCACCCCCGTGAGCTCCGGCGCCGCCCCCTCCTTCCCCGGCCGTCGCCGTGCCGCCGGAGCGCCGCCGCCGCAGCCGCCGCCAGCTCCTGAGGAGCCGCTAGGGCATCCTCTGCCGCACCTGCTCCACCGCCGCAACCCGTCGCCGTTCTTATCGCGGTCACCGGCCAGACGACGACCGGCGACCTCCTCTTGACGGTGCTCGCCTGCCGCCGGCCGCCGTCGCCGCCCGTTGCCACGCCGCCGTGCCCTAGCTTTACCCGAGAGCCGGGAGCTTCGCCGCGCCGCCGCCGCCGCCCCTCCCCCGCCGTCGACTAGGGTGAGCTCCCCCTTCTTTGCGACCCTCTCGGCCGACCCTGCCCGCCGCCGGCCTTGGTTGCCCGCCGGCAGCCGGCCGGAGCTAGTTGCTCCGGCCGGGGGGCTATTTTTGTGTTTCTTTGGCCGCGCCGAGGTACCCGGAGCCCCTGTTGCCCCTTGAGGTCCGGAGAGGTGAGCACGATGATCACGGCATCATGCTGATCATCATGCTCACCTCTGTTGGAACTTTGCTCAAGCCGTTTTGTCGTTCGGCTTTGTCGAGCTTCGTACCCTTAATTGCTCGCTGTTTTTATGCAACTTTCCGGTCTGTGACTTGCCCTGTCGCAGTGAGGCTATGAGCACGGCCTCCGTTGCGTCGTTGCCTATCCGCTGATGCTTGCGGGAGGTTGAGCGGACGAGCGGAGCGCTCGAACGGCCTTAACTTTGATTGTTTAGCTTGTATGTCTTGCTGTTTTTATGCAATTTCCCGGCCCGCGACTTGTCCTGTCGCAGCGGGGCTGTGAGCACGGTCTCCGTGACGTCGATACCTATCCGCTGGTACTTGCGGAAGGTTGAGCGGACGAACGGTTTGCTCGATCGGCTCATTTTAGTGCTTGTATGTATGTTTATGTTGCTTGTTTTGGACTTGTGGCGTTTGCGACAGCGTAGCGACGCTGTGGGCAGCAAGGGTATGGTCTTTGGGACCCTGTGGACTGGTTGTCCAACCCCCTCGCCCTTCGTGGAGTTTCGGATTTGTTTCCGATGCGTTTTTCGACGAAATAATCGGCGAAACGCACGTTTCTAGTTGTGTGACTCGCTCGCTATTTTCGCGAGCGACTTGGCTTCATTGTTTAGCCTTGTTGGCTGTTCCTCATCGCTGTCCCGAAGTTTCGAGGACAGCGGATGAGTGATGTGGGGTTCCGGTGCCAAATCGGCACTTTTCGGGAACCCGGGAAGCCTTTACGGGTGCGTTTGATGTTTGTGGCACCCCGAGCTTGTGCTCGCTGTCCCGTCACTTGGTTTAGTGTGTTCGGGGACAGCGAGGGACCTTGTTGACTGTTTGGTACCCCTCTGGGGCTTTGTGTGGTTTCGGGATCGTCCCGGTGGGTTTCCCGGGCGATCCGTCGGTTTCGGGATGTGAGAGCTTTGTGTTTAGCGTCGACTTGGTGGACCTTGACCCTGTGAGTCTTTCGTAGGTCCTGTCGCGGTTCCCGAGAGCCGTCGGTGTTAGATTGGATCTTACCTACAGGTGGGTACTTCGACCCGGAGTCGGTTCAGTGGACTACGGTGATACCTTTCTATCCCTTCCTTTGCTTTTCTGTTAGTAGTTCACTTGACTCCCGTAGACTCTACTCATATGCGTGCTTGGATAGTAGAGTAGTGTGGGTTGCATGTTCTTTGAGACGACCCAGTCGGTCGGTGGGGATCGCTTGTCATTCTGAGCGATCTTTCTTGAGACGACCCAGTCGGTCGGTGGGGATCGCTTGTCATTCTGAGCGATCCTAGTGTGGTTTGCATGTTCTTGAGACGACCCAGTTGGTCGGAGGTGATCGCCTGTTGTTCCGAGCGATCCTAGTTGTGGTTTATTGGTTGCTTCTCGGCTTGTTGCCGTTCTGTGGTTTGAGCATATGCATCGATCGTCACAGCTCTTCCCGCACTTCACGTACACCGCGGTCTGATCCACCGTTTAGAGGTGTTCTTTTCCGGAAAAGGGTCGTGAATTTCTACCGACCCGTGGCCCCGAGCATTGCGTCGGGATGGATGGTGCCGTTGGATTGAGCAGGGTGACAGTGCCAGGGCCACCCCCTGGTGGCTATAGATTGGGTTCACTTTGTGGTTATCCCCTTTGATGCATACTAGTTGTTTACAGTAGCATTGTTATTTCTGTTATAGGTTCAGCCTCATATTTACTTTTGCTACTGTTTACCATATCTATCTTTTGTTGACCCTCGTGCCGGTGTGTACACCTCGCCTTCGTCGGCTTGCGGTACCCACTGGGAGGGGAGACATGCGTGCATGTTCTCACCCCCCACCCACTTTACAGGTTTCAGGTGAGCAGGGTGGTGAGTGTCGGGACGCTGCGAGGCACGCCTAGATAGTAGCTCTAGAGGTTCCGACTCGTGAGGCTACCTCCCCAGATTTGGTTATTCCCCTACCTCTATTTGATAGATGTAATGTGTGGTTCAGTTACCCCGTTGTAAATTCTAGCATGCTTATGTTGTGGATTCATTCTATATGCTTGTGTGATGACTGCATGCTTGGACTAGTTGATTGTATCCTTGCTTTTCAATCGTTTCGTTATCTAGCATTTCGGTTTTCTACCCCTCGTGGTAGCGTCGTAAAACAAGGTTTCCGTGTGGGAAACGGTTTTCAAATGGATTTCTGATTGCTCGGTTTTGTGATTTCAAAAAGAGAGTTCTCGTGTGGAGAACAGTTTTCAAAGGCTTCTTCAATGATTGAGATTAGGGTTTCAAACTAAAGCTTCTGGGTAAGGAGCAGCTTTCTAGAATGATTGTTGCTTGTGCATTGCATCATCCTTCGCTTAAGGATTTGCTTAGATTCATACAGGTTAAGGACTGTTAGCTGTATGAATCTCTCGTTGTATTGATGTGCTGTTGGGATGAATGAATGGTGGTTGTGATCCTGTTGTTTGTTGTTGTTGGACGCCGTGCAAATACAGGGGAGGCTCTGTCCGTGTGTACAGTGGACCCTGTATTTGTGGCGGGTCTGTACGTGGCGCGGGCTAGGCTTTTCAAAAAAAAAAAAAATTAGCACGTTTTTCCGCATCTTGAACTAGCCCGGGGCGTGACACCAAAAGTGTAAGATAGTCAATGCCTAATTCCCAAACTATTATATGCTTTGGCCTTGAGGTGTAATCTTTAAAAAAGGATTAAGTGAAATTTGATATGAAACCTCCTCAGCCATAGTTAGGGGTTAAAAACAGGCCGGGCAACCCTCGCGTCGGCCCAGTCCAGCCCGGCGCGGCCTGAATCCATGGGCTGCAACTTGTTTGTCCATAGCTCGGCACGTAAGGGTGTCAATGGGTCGGATTTAAGGCGGATATTTGAAAACCCGAACCAGAATCTGACATCCAAAATCGAAATCCAAATTCGACCCTGAACCTGTCAGATTTTGAAGATTCATATCCAAATCCAAACCCGACCAAAAACCCGAAATCGGAATCCAAACCCGAAAACCCTAACTCGAAAACAATCTTTACCAAATTTCAAAACGTATTACACTAAAATCTAAATTTTCAAAGATAAAATATTCAAATACAATATTAAACACTCATGACATATAATAGTAATATCCAAATAAGAAAAGTACAAACTCAAATAGTAAAAAACAACATTACAATCTTCAAATGTCTAGTATAAATGTACAATCTCCAAATAACACACAATATGATATTAAGATTTAAAGCAGTCTTCCAAATGCAACACGAGCCAAGTCTTCTCATCATTAGTTAATTCTCCGAGTCCAAAATACATTGACAAACAATATATTATTCCCATATGAACAAATATAAAAAAGTTCTTAAAAGTATCTTTTTTAAACAATAAATTTTTATAATATTTTTCCATAAAACAATTGATCAGAAGTGACCTCATCAACATCAATGATGCCATCTTCATCATCATCATCATCATCTAATAAAGGTCGATAATACAATGTAGCTTTAGAAAAATTTATAAATGAAATATAAATAATAAGTGTATTAGATAGATTTTCAAAACTAACTTATATTTTGTTACATATAAAAATATTATCTTCTTGTGAAATTTTACCCAAAACTAATCACAAGTGTACATCAATACTTCACCGCAGTAGATCCGGTATAATCTTGGAACATCAGTTGGAGGCGGAGAAGGAAGAGGAGTTGGGCGTAGAAAAAGCACGACGAAGCGGAGAGGAAGGAGGAGGAGAAGAAATAGTATAACTATCTCTCAAAGAGTACAATTTTTGTTTAAAGAGTGTAACTTTCATCTTAAAGGGTACAGTTTACATCTCAAAAAGTGCAACTTACGTCTATAACAGTGCAACGTTCTTCTAAAATAGTGCAACTTCATCTTAACACTTCAACTTCATCTTCTTCTTCCTTCTTCTCTAGTTATTGTTCCTTATTCTCTAATTTTTTTGCCTTTGGTTAAATTTTTTTTTTTAAGCAAACAAAAATGCTTGACCAGAGATGCTCCCGTGCACCCCCCGCCCTTCCCGCCTCCGACCCCGCCGAGGCCGTGCTCACCGCCGCCCTCTGGGATGCCGCCTCCGCTTCCGCTGCCTCTTCTCCAGCGTCGTCTCGCTCTCCTCCGTCTCCACCTCGCTCGTCGCCGGCCCCAGGTGGGCGCAGTGGGCCGCGTGCCCCCTCCTTCGCCAGCGAGCTTCTCAGTGTCGGGAAGTGCTTCCTCTTCGTCGTCGGTGGCGATGGTGAGGACGGCGGGTTCCCATAAGTGGAGATGGAGGGTGAAGGCAGAGAAAGAGGACGCGGTGTCGTCCTCGTTACCATCGCGGAGGACCGCGGAGGTTTTGGAGGAGGGTCAGAGAGAAAAAGAAAAGAGGGTCGCGGCACGGCCTCGGCGGGGTTGGAGGTGAGGAAGGCAAGGGGTGCGCGGGCGCGGGCGAGAGCACGTGGGGTAAAGGCGAGGCGGGCCGCCTCCGCCTCTGCCGCCCTCTTCGGAGAGAATAAAAAAAGAACGAGAGAAAAAGAGAGAGAGAGAGAGGAGAGAGAGAGAGAGAGAGAGAGAGAGAGAGAGAGAGAGAGAGAGAGAGAGAGAGAAAGAAATAAGAGTATTTTTGTTAGTTTTCTGAAAAATCCGGACCAAATCTGCAAAATTCAAAATAATAGCCTATTTTTACAAAATCTCAAAACTAATAAATTTTTTATGCAAATTGGCCATATTTTTAAAATAAGTTATCATCTATTACTTAACCGGATACATTATAAACTAATCAATAAAAAGAAAAATTTCCTCCAACATATCAAATTATATAGAATAAATACTTAAAATAATTAAAAAATAAGTATGATACCAAATGAAGCCTTAGTGTACTAATTATATTTTATGCATTATAACGACTCAAAATGACCACTATTTACAAACGAAAAAGATAAATTTATAATTAATAATTGATAATTAATAATAATGTCAGTAAAAGAAATGGTAAAAAGAGATAGGTTGAAAAGAAGTAAAATTTTTTTTTTTCTAAAGGATGCTGTTGTTATTGCATAACTAAGTAAAAAATAAATTTGCAGTCGGATAAAATATTCAAACCGTAACAATTTTTTATTTGTATTTGTATTTATTTATTTATTACTTTTTAACCCCCTAAGTCTTGTTGTTGGCCCACTATTATGTGGGCCCCACAAGTATTACGTATTTATTTTCTGTTTTACCCTACTTTGAGGTCAACTGTCCCAAAGTGGAGTCAAAAACTCCATAAAAGGCCTCTAATTGGTTTAGTTCAGTGGGTTCTCCCCACTGAACTTAGGGCATGTTTGGTTCACCTATTTTAGACCATGGAATCGAAATGGGATTCATTGATTCTAATTGTTGTTGTTTGTTTTAAAGGAATCGGATTCCAACTCCCATTCCACTAGGGAATGGGAATGGCTAAATCCATTTATGCCCAAATCCGGCTTTGAATACCGGATTGGCCCATTCCCAAGTAAACTACTAAAAATTTTCTTCCACCAACACCTCCCCTCCTCTCCCTTCATCACTTCCGTCTCTTTTAGTCAAAACACCCTTTAAAAAATTCTAGATTTTCATTCCGATACCCATTCCATTAATGAACCAAACGTCTTGGGATGATTCGTCATTCCATTTTCCATTCCAAAGCAATCCAATTTCGTTTCCCATTTCTATTCCAATCGCGAACCAAACATGCCCTTAATGTGGATCCGCTGCTGCCTTGCAAAGTTGTTTGCGTTTGGTTAGGGTATAAGTAAGAACTGTTTATTCCAGGATTAGATACAAATTCAGAAATAAGCAGAAACTAGATCAATTTTGCATTTGGAAGAAATTTGGTTGTTTCTAGGAATAAGATAAATAGTGTTTGGATGGTTACATTAGAACATGATGAATAACAGTTGTAATTTTAAATTAAAATATTTTATCTAATTAATGAACATCAAAATATTAATTAAAAATAATTTAATAAATTAATAAATTTATTAGCTATGAATATTGTATAAGATTATATTAATTAATTAATTAAACATAAAAATAATTTAACTTTTTAATTAGTTAGTAAATTATTTTAATTTGATAACTAGTAAAAAAAAATAATTAGATTAATAAAAATATTAATGGTTGATCAATATAAATATTAGTTTATGGATAAATACATTAAATTATTAATAATTAATTAGCTAATTAATAATAAGTAATAAATTAATTAATTACTTTATTATTTAAGCAATGGATAATGATTTAGATATATTAATTAGATTAATTAATGATTTAATACCATAATTAAAATTAAATTTAGACCTAATTAATCTTGTTACCACTTGGAACAAGCTTGTTCCAAAAAAAATAGTGGAATAGCAGTTCAGACTTATACCGAATTACACCAGTTTATTCTAGGGACCCGAGAACTACTGTTCTCGGGTACAAAAATTTATTGTTTGGGAACAAAGAGGGGAACAAGGGCTTATTCCCCCCTTGTTCCCGAACCAAACGCTGGAAATCTATGTCCAACTAACAGTAAAGTCGTGCTAGCACTGGGATTAGGAATCGTATGGCTCCGAATTACCATATCTAATCTTTTAATTTATTTGATTTCGAGTCATTTAATGGCTCTTCTAGTATAAAATCTAAGACCGTTTTACTTACTTGATTGGAGTTTTACTCATACAAACTATTTAAAAATATGGTAATCAAGTCTGTAAAAATAAATGACACACATTTAAATTATAAAGTGTAACAGTCACTAAATGACTTAAACTAACTAAAATGCAAGATCAGATAGTTAGATCAATATAGGTTATAATCTAGATAAGTTTCTACTGGATACGTGATAACAAAATGTTGGTCTTAGTTTTTTCATTTAATTTTACATGGTATTAAAGCAGAAAGTCCTAATTAAGTACAATTTAATTTAAGCTTACTTGTTGAGCATATATAAAATATCTTGAGCTGGCTTATACTATCCAGATGTGAGGGAGAGCGAAATATATAAATAATAAAATACCAGTTTCTGATAACATTTAATGCTTTGTTCTTCTTTTTTTTAAAGAAAGGTGGTATACTATCCGATTTGTTTCTTTTTAGAAAAATGATTTCAATTAAAAATATAAAACAACTAAACTTCGAACTTGAAATCTTGGATATCAACTAAAATTCGAATCCTAATTGATTCACATTTATAGCTAAGTTTATTTTTAAAAAGAAATAAATGAAGCGGATAGCATACTATCTTTCTCTCAAAAAAAAAAAAAAAAACTACGAAGCCCTCTAATGACTGTTACATATAATTTCATACTTTTCTTTTTTAAAAAGATTGAAATTTGAAAATTAAAAATACAAACTAAAATTTTTAAAATTTAAAAATTTAAATTTTAAATTTTAAATTTAAAAGTTCAAATTTTAAATTAAAAAATTTAATTAAAATTTTTAAATTTAAAATTTTAAATTTGAATTTAAATTAAAAATTTAAATCTAAATTTATATTTAAATTAAAAATTTGAGTTCGAAATTAGAATTAAATTTTTAGAAGCAGATTTTAACTATTTTTAATTTTAAACTTTTAAAATCAGACACTAATTCTAAAAGGCCAATAAAAAAATGAAGGTTGTTTCTGTACAAATTAAATAATGACTCCTCCACAGTTGATTTTTTATACAACATGATGCGTAAGTAGCATACCTTTGAAATTCATGATTTTTTTTTGTTTTAACATAGGTCTTCTTTGAGATAATACCATATTGGAGATCAAATATAATATTATATTAAAATTTGAATTTAGAGCCCAAATCATCAAACATAAGGTGCAGTCCATAGGATGTAAGTATACACCCGGTGCAGCCAATAGTCTTCTTCAATTGAAGGGAAACCCATATGGCGCCTCGTGGCAACGCCTGAGAAACCGCCTGGGTTTTCTTTCGTATAATGTTATAAATAATAAATAATAATATGAGTAGGGCTATTATGCTATTAGGAGTACAGCAGTTCTTGTGCTCCTAACTTTCTAACCATCCATCAATTTTGATGGGTGGTTAGGAAGAGAAAGAGAGATGAGAAATTAGGAAGAAATTTAAAGAGAAGATAAATTGAGATACTCAATTTTTTTTAATTTTTTTCTCTCTCTCTTTCTCTCACCTTAACCACCCATCAAAATTGATGTATGGTTAGGAAGTTAGGAGCACAAGAACAGCTGTGTTCCTAATAGCACAATAGCCTTACTCAAATAATATGATCATCAAGTGTTCCCAAATTATAAATTATTTTACTTTTTAGTTGTCCGTTTATTCGATACCTTCATTATACCATTAGATGATGCCTGTGTTGGAATTTTGCCAAAAACCTTCTATGTGCTTAATCTTATTAGCAACTTAATTAGCAGTAAACTTGTTATATTGATTGTCTCTTTTTATGTCAGTACTTGCGGATTTATCAATTGGGATTAGCTGCTTATAGACTGTGTGTTCCTTGCTAGTCCAATTCATATTTTGTTTTTGTGATGATTTCTCTTATGGTTGACCTTAATTCTACTTTATGTAAAAGGAAATTAAGAAAGAACACATGTTTGATGAGGAGAATAATTACTCTTCCTAAGTCAATTAGCACTTGGGAGCTGTGCTACTCCTTACGAATTAGTTGACACTAGTAGGATATTCCTTCTCCAGGTTTTCCTGGCTATTTTACTTGCGTTTAATTTCTCTACATACTTATGTTTATTAGCGTTAGAACAAAAGCGAAAAAGATCTAATTCATTGGGCGCGAATATAATACAAGAGAATCGAGAAAGAGAGAAGAAAAATAAAACATACAATATTTACGTGGTTCGACCACTGGCCTACATCCACGGGCGAAGACGGAGCCGAGACTTCCGTTATAATAAAAGTGGTGTACAAAATATGTCTCTTTCACAAAATCTTAGTCACGAAAAATACACCCATACTCCTTCTCATCTGCCGCACCAAAATCAATAAAATAAAAAATATATTTAATAATAGTGGTTAAATCCTAATACAACTAGAAAAACAAACCCACTAGGATTAGGAATATCTTAATTAGATTAGGTATAATCTAAACTTAACTTAATGGGATAACCAAAACATAATAGGATTAGGAAACCTCACAATTTTAAAATTCGAGACATATCTAACAATCATAGGTAATAGAGATTAACTTGTCTCGGAGAAGGAAGAGTTCTGACCATATATTTCTGTTTCATGGGAGGAAGCCTCTCAAACTCCACTTGCCCGTACATAAACAATGGCGAGTAGAGGAAACTAAAGACATTAGAGAGGCCTTTTGTTCTCTGCTATTGTATTGTATGCATGATATATTCTTATATATCAAGACCGAGATGAATGTAGGCCAGAGGTCTGAAGTTGAAATGCACGTACGTATAAGTTGAATGAAGAATTGTACAAGTGCTAGGAGGAAATTCAGAGGACAAAAATAATTTAAATGAGGCATATTTTGTTGTTGAATGCTGAATACTGATCTAATACTTCCATTTGATGACTCCTCCCATAGTTGAGCAAATGACTAAATTATATCAAATCCATCACTCTCTAGATCAAAATAAAGATTTACACCCGTTACTGTATTGTATTAATGCTGTGAGCCTGAATTCTTGATAAATATATATTAATGTGACTAAAAAAGTTATTGACAAATCAGTAGGCCACATCTTGTAGTCCTGAAACTCAATTAAGTTGAGATTCCTTTTGATTAATTCAGTTATTTTTTGTGGTCAATTTATAGGTAATGTGCATGAGTATATATATATGTTGTGAAAATGCGTCGTATCAATGTGAACCAAGTTTCTCATATGGAAGGAAGTGGTACTATGTGGAAAAGTTGACGTCACAACGAATATAGAGGATTATGTGATGTACTTCTTTGGGAAAATTATTTAACAGAAGTAAAATAACCATATTTGAATCCAAATCAGTGGTTGCTTGCTCATTTCTAATTGACCTCTTCTTTGTACTGCTGTGGTTCCACAGTAGTTCGGTCTTCATACAAGCAGGTAAGATTGTTTGTGTTAGGATCTCGCACTCCTAGCAATCGCTTTGATACCAAATTTTCAGGGTTTGGTCTCTTCCTAGCACACATTGTGATTCTTTGAGGGATTACAGTGCCTTCGTTACAAAACTATTCTACTCTATTAATCTCTTCAATCATACATTCAATGAAAGACCAGTTTCTAATTTATAGGCCTCATATCATGACACAATAAAAGTAGGACTCTACTCCTAATTATGGAAAATAAAGAGGAACTTAACTGGGAACTCAAACTAAATCAAATAAGACTCCACTAAGACTAAACTCATACTGGAACTCAAATTGATCTTGACCCAGCCCAACTTGACTAGGTGGAAATGGATAGTTCGTAACAGTTTCTCCTCTTATTTTTGTGAACTTGGTAAAGTTTGTTATGTTTCTCCGGTGGCTCCAAGCTATAATTCAACGGTTCTATAACCTGGAGCAACGAAAACTCATGCGTCACACCTATGTAGTTAATTTTGTTTTATAATTTGAAAGTGATAGTTCAATTGTTCAATGTGGTGTTCACGTGGATATTTAACACTTTGTCTCTTATAAACTACAATAGATCATAAACATAATTCAGCTGAAAATAGCCCGACGACCAACAACTTACTGAATGATTGAATGCACTTCTATTTTACTTTAACTAATGTTGCAGGTGGTTAAGACGATTTGGGCTTAAATTCTTCCACTCTCAAAAAAGATCTTTAGAGCAATTGAATTGATGATCCATATTGTTGAAGATGATCCCGAGTATTTGAAGTTACTAGAATTAAAATTCATCTTTCGTTTACACTTTTACCTATGCATCAAGTGCGACAATTTTGACAGTTGATATTTTTCTAGTTTGATGGTTAAACATGATTCGAATAGTTGAAAAAGCTATTAGAAAATATTATTCAATTCAATTTAAATAAGATTTTTATTACTTTAATGGCTAGGATTTTTAACAGATGAATCATATTCTATGTTTAGAAAGATTTTTCAATTCACATAGCTCATTTTTGTCTCCACTTGATGCATCGATAATTTTTTTTTTAGAAATCTGCTCTTAAATTTTCAAATTCTTTACATCATTTTCATTGTCGAGGTGCATTTCTGTTCTCTTCTTTTGGATGATTTTATGCTTCCTTCTCCACCTCCACCTCCTCTTTACCCCTCAACTGATTCATCACTTTCTCTTCCACCTGCCAATCAGGCTTCTATGCTACTTGCATCGGAACCTTTGGACCCTTTTCCTCCTCTTCTTGGCCGCTCTTCCCTACTCTCCTTTCTGATTCTCTGCCCTCTGCTCCGCGTACTTGCTTCCGTCTAGTCCCCTTGAGACGTAGTGCTCGTATCTCTTTAAAATTCGCTAGCTTAGATCGTAGTATCTTAGATTGAAAGAAGGAGACTAAGCATGCGAAGTACCTATCTGCTCCATCTAGTTCTACTATACCCTCTTCTTTTCTGCCCTACATGGTAACGCCCATAAGATTTACGAGCCCTACGGCCTCGAGTCAGAGTCTGGAGTGTCCCCTGACGGTCGAAGATCTTTGACAGATCGAGAAGTGGTGCCCCGTGACGGTTGAAGATGTTTGACAGATTGAGGAGTGAGAAATTTTTCTTCCTCAGGCTCTTCTCGTAGAAGTGACGTTGTTTATTTTTTATGTTGATTGCTTTGTATGTAGAGGGCCATTTGTTTTATTGTTTCCTTCCTTTTAGTGGGTGGCGGAGCATACGTTTTTTTTCTTTTTTTGCTTCTTGCATTGAGTGCTCTTTATGTGGCTTTTTCTTTCTTGTTCTTTCTTTCATGTAGTTTGGCTAGTTTATACCTTTTTTTTCCTCCCTTCCTTGTTCTATTTCTTCGATTAATCTGAGTTCACCATTAACCTTTTAGGTAGTGGTTGTGTGGAGTTAAAATTATGTTTTTTTTTAATCCTTTTAAAGGAATTACACAAGGAATCACCTTGTGTCTTACATTCAGAAAAAAAAAAAAAAAAATTCTAAAATCAATTTTGAATAGAATTTGAGCCCAAATCTTCTAGCCTCCGTTTGGTTCGGGGTTAAAGGGGGGGTTAGTTTAACCCCAAACAAGAAAAAGTGGGGGTGGGGTTTGTTAACCCCACCCTTAGGGTTATCCCAGGATAACCCCATTAGGGGTGGGGTTAGGGCCCCCCCCCCTAGAATTGGGGTGGGATTAAAGTTAATCCCACCCCAATTTAATTTTTAATATAAATTTAAAATTTTAATTTTAATTTTTAAATTTTTGTAATTTATAATTTGTAATCTTAAAATTAATATTTTTAAATTAATATTTTAAATTTTAAATTTTAAATTTTAAATTATTATTTTTTAAATTATTTTATATTTTATATTTGAAATTTCAAAATTTATAATTTGTAATCTTAGAATATATATTTATATTTTAAACTTTTAAATTTTAAATATTAAATTTTAAATTGTTATTTTTAATTATTTAAATTTTAAATTTTATATTTTATATTTAAAATTTTATACTTGAATTTTTTAATTTTATAAAAGTTATCTATTTAAATTTGAAATTTTAAATATAAAATAAAAAATTTAAATTCAAATATAATAATTAGGGCCAAATTATTATTTTCTATTTATAATTACCCACTATTTTTCTTATTCCATCTAATCTATTCAAACGCTATTTTTCTTAATCCCGGGAACAACTCAATTTTCATCCAAACTCAAATTGGTCTATTCCAGGCTTAATCCTGAACTTAATCCTATCCCTCAAATAATCAATTCTTATTTAACCCCGAACCAAACGAAGCCCTAGAGTTTAGCTCTCTCTCTCTCTCCACAAGTACATATATATGTACATACGTACATACATACCGTGTATGCATGCATAATGTATAAATTTCATGGTGACCACACGGTATTAGGGGTGGAAACAAGCCGAGCTCGAGCGTGCTTACCTCAACTCAAGCTTGACTTGAAATTAATTTCGAGCCTAAATTTAGGCTCAAGCTTGGCTTGAAATCAATTCGAGCCGAGCTCGAGCGAGCCTAACTTCGAGTCGAGCGAGCTCGAGCCCTAAACGAGCCGCTTGAAATTCTTAACATCGTGCAATCTATAGTTTAATTTTTATAAAACATTATCTAAAACTTGATGTAAAAAATGTCTAATAATTCAACATACAAAATGAATGCATGAAATACGATATTATAATATTTAAAAAAATTAGAAAAAGTAATTCTGCGAGCAAGTGAAAAAGAGAGAGAGAACAATTAGACTAGAATTTTGCTGGTTTAATTTTGTGGGCCCAATAATCCAAACTCTATATACATATGATTAAAATACAAAATATATATTATATATAATTATATATATATAGTTCAACTACTATACTTTTATAAGTATAGACCCCTTTATATTTATATTTTTTCGATCGTTAGATCTACTTTTTGACAATTTTTATCCGTTAAATCATGCACTATTCAACCAACCACCCACTCAATCATAGAGGATCATTATCATCCTAATCGCACATTCCTTCATCCAACGATCGAAAATTTATAAGTATAAAATGGTCTATACTTGTAAGAGTATAATAGCCCTAGCATATACATACATACATATATATATATATATATATATATATATATATATATATCGAGCTTTTCGAGCTTAATTCGAGCGAGCCCAGTAATACTCAAGCTTGGCTTGAAATTAATTTCGAGCCTAAATTTAGGTTTAAATTTGTTTGAAATTAATTCGAGCCGAGCTCAAGCGAGCCGAATATCGAGCCGAACGCGAGTCGAACACGAGCCAGCTCGCTCATTTGCCAGCCCTACAGGGTATACTCTGTTTATTTAAAGGAGCTCTTTCACATGCATACATGCCCCATAGCGAAAGGCAATCTGCCCTTTTTTGTTGTTGCCATATTTTATTAATTATTATTCTAATCTAATTTCATTATTTAGTCAAGCAGGCCATGCTCTTAGCTCTGATGGGGCCATGTTGGGTCCTGATAGTTGTGTTCTAACTGTGATGATTGCACCCCTCATGCACTGGTCTGTTTGTTTGGGTGGGAGTGGGATGGAAGTGGAGAGGGAGAAGTTGTTTTCGCCGTAAACGATTACTTTCGTTGTTTGGTTCGCCGTAAAAAAGTTACGGTCGAAACTCGAGTTATCTAAAACGGCGTAATTGACTTCGGCCCACTATGGGCCGAAGTCAATTACGGTGAAGAGATGTGAAGAAAAATTAATAAAATAATATATTAGGTAAAGATAGTTATACTTAAATATATTTAATTATAGTACTAATTACTCTTTTATTCAATTTGCATGTTTAAAATATGATAAAAATTGATTAGTTAAGTTTTAATATTTTCTTCATTTAGTTTGTACAATAAAAATATGATAAAAATTGATTAATTAAGTATTAATATTTTTTTTACTTTATAATTTTATTGTTGTATTACTGTAATTTATGTATAAAAAAATAATTTAGTTATTTTAAATTAAATTTTAATTATATAAAAATATAATTATATTATTTTTATTTATTAAATTATTTATTATTTATACATAAATTATAGTTTTACATAATACACTTCCTACCAAACAAATAGCAGAACTAATGAAACTTTACTTCCATAACTACGAAACAACCAGCCGGGAAGAAATAGTTTTCACCAAACTCTATTTTAACCCAAAATTCACTTCAACCCTGTTGCGTGCCGAATTCGTGGACCGATGACCCGGCCCGAAATCTTTCTCGAAAAGCGTGCAAGGAGATGAAGCGGCTTTTGAAAATGACCTTCGAAGTTTGCGCCCACTGATCAAGCGATTCGGTTGATGAGAGATCGGATCAACCGAGTTCAGAAGCACATAGGATATCGGGTCGGCTGATGAGCCGAGCGTGCAAACACCCAAATCAATTTGGTCGGCTGATGAGCCGAATGAAAATTTGTATATAGAATCAGACTGTTTACAAAAGAAAATCTACCTCTGATCTACTCCTAGAAAAAATAATAAGTGCAGGAAAGAAGAAAAAAATACAAGTTTGGCTACTCCTAGAAAAGCAAAAATGCGTGGAAATAAAAAATTGGTCTTCTCGTTCGCAAAGAAAAAAAGACCTTTCGTCAGACATTCTCTTGCTTATTTATATCCCGTCGCGGGCTTTCAGTTATTCCCATGATGGGCCACATCGCTATTTTTTTAGGCCACATCTAGTCGATCTTAACCGCAAGTAGTTTTGATAAACTGCTTTGCGGTTTCTGGTGTATACCTCCAACACCCGGTGCATCATCTATTTTCAGCTCTTCACGTGCACCGGTTCCATGACACAATTTTCGAGACGTCAACAAATTCAAAATCTAATTTCGATGAAATAACCATGCTCTAAGAAAAGCTTTTCTCTCTCCCCTGCAGGGATAAGGCTTACTTTGTGGATCTCTTCGTGAGGGCATCGAATATGCCGGCCATCAAAATGTATGAAAAGGTAATGCTTTTTTCTATCCTTTATAGGTTAACCCAATTCTTTTTTCATCTTTCTTCCCTTTTGTACTACTTTTAATGATGTGATTCTCCGTAGTCGGTAATACTAGCTGAATCGGACCGAGGCATTATCAGTATGCCTCGGGATTTCTCTTAAAAAAGAGTGGACGATTTTTTGTGGTCTTCTGCGGACGGTTGTGATTAGTTGATAGGTTAAAGAGGGCATCTGACCATCCGATTACTTGAGAATGGTGAGTTGGACGCGCGGTCCTGATTATTCGGAAAATGCATGCTGGTTTTGGAGGGTAGCCATGTTAGTTCTTTGGTAACATTATGGCAGAAACAATTAATATAATAATGGGGCAATTGCTTATATATTTTTGAAAAATTTCTGACTTTCTGATTTATTTCTCTTAGAAGGCTAATATTAAAAATACTCTTTTTACATTCCAACCTATTTCAAATATATCCCTAAAGTTAAATTTTGTTAATGAACGGTTAGCAATACTTGTTATCTCTGTAAAATTACTATTTTGTCCTTTCAAATATACTCTTCTACCATCACCGACTTTTCTTATTTGCCCTTAAGTTAGGGGCACAAGAAATATCTTGATTGTTGGTCTTTTCAAGTATACCCTTCTACCATCACCAACATTTCTTATTTATCCTTAAGTTAAGGACAAAAGAGGTATTTTAATTTTTTTTATTCTGGTAGATATTTAACTCACGTTTAACCCAAATTAACTTAACTAGTGATAACTACAGAGGTATTTTTGAATAACGGAGGAACATATGAGGGATATATTGGAAAGAAAAAAAAAGTATAAGTAAATAAGATATTTTCGAAATTTTAAGAGGTATATAGACAATTATCCTTATAATATATGTACTTCAAAGAATCTATCTTTTATAATATATGTACTTTAAAGAATCCATCTGACCATGCTGTTCTTTTTGTTACATGGGTCATGAGCTGAATAGATTTGTTTATGGGAGTTTAAATTATTCTTATCATTATTAATAATTTTCCCTCTGTCCCCACCACAGCTTGGCTATGTGATTTATGGAAGGGTGCTGCGATATTACTCTGGAGAAGAAGATGGGTTAGGTAAGTGATCAAACTCGTGCCACATTTAATAGACGTTGCGATTGCATCCTTTTTAGTATGGATTTTATTCTGCTTGTGATGTTACTATTTTGCCATTTATTCCAGATATGAGGAAGGCATTGTCGCGAGATGTCGAAAAGAAATCCATTATCCCACTCAAAAGAGCCATCACGCCCGACGAACTCGAGTACGACTGATTTAAACCTCCACTATTTCTTGTTAACTTTTATTTGGTATTTGAGAGTTTGCTAAAAATAGTTGCTTTTGAACTCATGGGTGACACTTATATATATATATATATATATATATATATGCAATAAATACACTGAAAATATGATGCTTGTATGGTATCGAATCTGGTTTAAACCACTCTGTCGAAGATCACTTTGGAGATATGGGTGTTGAGAGTGGCGTGTGGGCAATGGGCAAGATAATAAAAGCTCTTCACTACACTCAGGAATGTTTGCTTGGTCTTGCTGTTGAGGTTATTACAACTTTGGAGAACACACTGAACTAGCTCTTGCATCCCGGAATCAACTTCCTCGTCGATTTTGTTTACGATCGTGTCGTTCTCTGCCACACCCTGGTCAGATGGAATGAATGAGATTAAAACTCAGCAGATAAAAGAAAATGGAGATTACTAATTACTAACAGAGAATTTCTCTAAGCCATGGAACAAACTGAACTTTGCTCATGCACTGTTGAACATGGTTCTGACAGCCAATTAGTATTAAGATTAGACGACAAAAATAGAATGTTAATGACATAATTATTTGACTTTTCGTTTCGCTAAACCTTCAGGTCGGCCAATCAAACCGCTTAGTGTCTGATTTTGCTTCTGCTTTCATCTTCAGTTTGCGATAAGCATTGGGCAAAGGCGAAAAGCTTTAGTTATAGAGAGAGCTAAAATGGGATCTGACTGAAAAGCCAGTGGCTTCAATTTATTGCTTCTTCTTTTGTGCTACAGAAATTATCTATTGGAAAACTTTTGATACAGTGCTTCTGCTAAAAGTAGGAACCTCTAAGAAAGTAGTTTAGCACACGCACTTCGCCCTGCAGCAGGGATAAATAACCTCTTAAGATTATACTTTTCCTCTGTTTACTACTAGAATACTTATTAGTGGCAGTTTTGTCACTCAACTGGGTGTGTATATTATATTTTACGTTGGTGAATCCTCTTTTGTAAGGATCTTGTAGTTCTTTTTGGTTTGGCTTTTTGAAAATTCAGGTTAACTTTGCCAAAGTGTACAGTACCAGTGGCTTATGACTCGGACATTCGAAAATTTCAACTAAGTACGGTACTAGAATAATAATATATTTATATTTTTTTGAAAAAACTTTAAATATCACCTGGTTTCACATTTTCTCACTTTAGTAACATGTGGTTTAAAGTGTATCATTTTAGTATCCTGTAGTTTTGTTTTTCTCTTTTTCTTTTTTTTTGTTAATTTTTTTGTTAAATCAGTGAGAAAGTTAAAAGCACAGCGTACTAAAATGAATATTCGATAAATTAGAGATGGGTTATCTGAAGTTTTTTCTATATGATTTAACGAAAAAATTAATGAAAGGAACAAGAAAAAGAAAAAAAATAAAATCACAGAGTACTAAAGTGATACACTTTAAACCACAGGGCACTAAAGTAAAAAAGTACGAAACCACAGGGATGGTATTTAAAGTTTTTTCTTTTTTTTATACAATAAAATTGAAAAGTAATAATATATTTATACTGCTATGCTGCTGATGTCACTGGCTCAATCGATGGTTGAGCTACTGGTTTAACTAGTAATCTTTGATCCAGTAATATTTCGGAATAGTAGTTTGTGAAAAGTAATTAGAGGAAAGAAAAGGCATGTTAATATAATGTTACCTGCGGGGAGAGGGTCGTCCTCATGGTCGTCGTGGTCGTCCTCGTCCTCCTCCTCCTAAGGGAGAGGAGGTGGGAGAGGGAGGAGGCGAGTCGGGTGAGGCGGGCGTACTCCGGCTGGTCGGCCGCCCGATCCGTCAGCCCGAACCGGCCCGCGCAGATCTCCACCGTCCGCGCCAGCAGCAGCCCCGTCTCCTCCCTCCCTCCCGCGTGGGCCCCGCCATTCATCCCTTCCTCCCTCCACGTCACCACCCACTCATGCCACTGCGCCAACAAAAAACAGCAAAAAAAAAAAAAACAAAAAACAAATCAACAACAAACGAACAAACCGAGCCCAAGTGGTAAAGGTCTTGATGATTGGTATCCGAAGATTCAAGTTCGAATTCGAATTAATTCAGCTAAATTTATTTTTAAAAAAATAAACGAAACGAATAGCATACTACATTTTTCTCAAAACAACAACAAACGAACAATAATTATTATGTGGGATAGATGGTTGATAAGGAACAGATCACAGCCTATCCGAACAAGAATGATTAGTCTGGCAGCCTGCTGGTGGACTATCTGGGATTCAATGAACAGTACTATTTTTAGAAACGTTTACGTAGACCCCCTAGGACGGAAGCCAAGATCAGGAGGACGACGACCCTGTGAGAGATTATTCTCTCGTCTAAAAATCAACTTCCTTAATTATTATTATTATTACTATATTTTTTTTTTGTTTCTGCTTCTAATGAGATTTTTACTGCCTCACTGATGTTGCTAAATTTAAATTTTTAATGAATAAAACGGGTAGCGTGCTACTTTTTTTCAAAAAAAAATAACAAACGAACAATGAATCTATCTATATACAAATAAAGAGAGATTTTTTTTTTGGTCTTTTATCTTGTCTCTTTTTTTTGGCAGAATTAAACTGACAAGACAAATGGGTAGGTAGTTTTATTTTAGAATAATACCTAATATACCGTCGATAACTTCTGAAATATCTAATATGTCTTTACTTTTTTTTTTTCAAATAATAACCATCGCATATTTCTCTGTTATTCAAAAATGTTCCGTTGTTAGTACCGTTAAGTTATCTCGAATTAAACACGAATTAAATTTCTACTAGATGTTAAAAAAATGGTTAATTACATCATTGGTCCCCAACCTTTGCATCATTTTTCACTTGAGTCCCCAACTTTTTTTTTTTTTCTAATCATGTCTGTAATCTCTTGAGTTTATAGCAATTACGTTCCAGCCGTTAAAAAAGGTGTTAAAATTAACGGAATAGCCACGTCAGCCTACTTGGACTTCTTTTTGCTTGTCAATTTTGGTCCCTAAACTTTGCACGTTTTTCACTTTAGTCGCCAAAAATAAAAATTCAAAATTTTAAATTTAAATTCGAAATTAATATTAAAATTAAAATTTTAAACTAACTAGAAAATAGAATTTTGAATTTGAATTTAAAGCTACAATTTTGATTTAAAGCTAAATTAAAATTTTGAATTGAAATTTGAATTTTAAATTGAATCTAAATTTTGAATTCAAACTTTAAATTTTGATTTCAAACTTTAAATTTTGATTTTCATTTTGATATAATTTGCATTTAAAATCAAAATTTTGAAACTAAAATTTAAATTTAAAATCTGAATTTGAATTTAAAATCAAATTCAAAATTTTGATTATAAATTTTAAATTTGAATTCAAATTCTAAATTTGAATTTGAGATTTGATTTCAATTCTAAATTTGAATTTAAACTTTGAATTCAATTTTACATTTTGAATTTGAAATTCCAAATCAAAGTTTGAAATTAAATTAGAATTAGAATTCAAAATGTGAATTTGAATTTAAATTAAATACAAAATCGAAATTTGAATTCGAATTTAAATTTGAATCCAAAATCAAATTTTAAATTTTTAAATTTAAATCTTAAATAATCTTGCTTTGAATTTATAATTTAATTCAAAATATAATTTAAATTTAAAATTAAAATTTATAATATAAAATTTAAATTTAAATTGTATAATTAGCTGGCGCTGACACGACGCCTCCATGGCTTTGACGTGCATTTTTTATTAATTTTAACACTTTTCTGACGGCTGGAATTTGATTGTAATGAAATCAAAAGGTTGGAGACTTGATTGCGAAAAAAAATAAAGGTTGGGGACCAAAGTGATAAAAGTGCAAAGGTGGGAGACCAAAGGTGTAATTAACTAAAAAAAAATTAAAATACCTCTTCTGCTCCTAACTTAAGGGCAAAACACATGCATGGTCAACAAACGTGGTCCTAAGCAAAAGCTTAGTCCAAAAAAAATTGGTGACGGTAGAAACGTATATTTGAAAAGACAAAAAATTAAAATACTTATTTTGCTCCTAACTTAAGGACAAATGAGAAAAGTTGGTGACGGTAGAAGGGTATATTTGAAATGATATAATAGTAATTTTATAGAGATAACGGCTGTTGCTAACCGTTCACTAACATAATTTAATTTTAGGAATATATTTGAAATAATTTGGAACATTATAAAGTGTATTTTTAATATTAGCTTTTTAAGAGGGATAAATAAGAAATTAGAAAACTTTTCGGGTTATAAGTAATTGCCCTTTTTATTTTGGATGGGAAAGTGATTGCGCACGAAAATATAAAAACTGTGATTGGATTGTATCTAAAATTGAACAAAATTTGTCTCTCGGATAGTCCCATATCAGACGGAAAATTGACTGCTTCAAAAAATATAAGAAGCAAGAGATTTAATACTGATGACTAAGTTTAAATATTTTTTATTAGTGATTTGAACCCAACCCTCTAATTATTGTAATTTGGCCTTTAATTGTTTTACTCTATTTTTTTTTTCTTTGAAAGAATGATAGCATACTACCGCTTCAATTATTTTAAAAAAAATAAACTTAGTTGAAAATATAATTAGACTTCGAATTGAAAATCTCGAATATCAATCGCCAAACATTTTACCAACTACGTTAGGGACGGTCGGTTTTGTTAAGGGATCCGATTGTTTTTATCAAACAACACCAACTTTTGAAAGTTTCACCATAATGACTGGGTCTGGAAATTAATTTTTAATTCTATACTTTTTTTCTTCTGTTTAAATATATATATATATATACTTCATGCACCGCTCTTAAAATTTGGTGACTAATGTGTTAAAATCAAATTATGGTGTATAATATTTGAAGAACTTAAAAGTATAAAAAAATTATGTATTTTGAAAATCTATTATCCAAGCATAATTACTTTCAAAAATCAACAAAGGTTCAATATTCTTTAATTTGTAAAAAAATTAGTATTCGAAGTTCATCTGTTGTTGTCGAGGCAATAAGTTTCATACAACTTAACAACAGAGAATATATACGACAGAAATTAGGACCCAATTGTAACAATTAGAAGGTTTGGTACTCAATTGAAATTTGGGAAAAGGACCTAATTGCAACAATTAGAAAGAAGGTTGGATAAAATGTTAAGGTCCTGTTAAGGTCCTGATTGCAACAATTAAAAAGTTAGAGACTACATTGGGACTCGAGTAAAAGCCTAATGTTTTAACTTTATCTAACTCTTCGCTTTAATTTTCAATTTAATATTCACTAGTTATTTCAATTAAGTTTCTGCCGTCAAAAACAAATAATAAAGTTTCTGCCGTCAAAAACAAATAATAATTTAAGAAAACATGTAGACTACTCTCCTATTGGACGACATTTTGAGTTAGCTACTCAATTTTTTAACAATTTTATTTTACTATCCGACTATTTAATTTGTTTAATTTGAATCAGTTAATGACACTTTAATTTTAAAATTTGAATGTGTTACTTATCTTTACAGGTTGAGTTGGTATATTTCATAATAAAATAAATAATTAGCTTAAATTTTAAAGTCAAAATACCATTGACAGGTTCAAATCAAATAAATTGAAAGGTTAAGTAGTAAAATAAAAATTTTAAAAAATTGAATAACCAACTTAAAATGATTCATAGTTTAAATATGTTCTGTACGTTTTTTTTTAATTAAAAGAATCAAAAGATTGAGAGACGCATAGTGAAAATTCAAGTTCAATGGTGCTTTTTTTCTCTTTTTTTTTTTGGCACACATACTCTTGCAAATATGTAAAATTATTTAAATATTTTTACAAAGTTAGCATTTGTGTATGTATCCTAAAAATGTTGCTTCTTTAATTATATCTGTGCTAAGAAAGGGGGAAAAAAACAAAAACAAAAAGTTTACGCACACATGCATATACGTAAGTTTTCAGATGCACGTACAAAAATTGTAGCTTTGTATAAGTGATTGTATAATTATTATACTCGTTAGCTAGTAGAGAGATGCATGCGTTTTTTTTTTAATCGTTAATTATCTACTTATTTAATTTGGTGTTTAGGATGAAAATTAAGCATAAATCTTCAATTATTTTATACATTAGTAGGAAATATTAAATTTTAATTTGGGTTATGTTAAGCTCACCGCTTGTCGCAGGTGGTGTCGGGTGGCGTGGTGTCCAAGCGGCGGCGGCAGCGGGACGGCCTCGGAGGCGAGGCCATCGATCAGCCGGCGGAGGAGCCCCAGCAGGCCTTCCTCCGTCGTCTCCCGTCCCGACCTGCATCGCACACGTCACTGCAGTCATCAATCATTTTTATAATAACATATATAGTGACACCGCGATATAAAGGACATAAACTTTTTTTAAATAAGTTTTTTGTTTTATTTTTCGAAAAAAAAAAGTACCCAGAAGCATAACAGACGCAACAACGCGAGTGGCCCGCACAAAGTTAGTTGATTGTGTAATTTATTTAAATGCATGTTTCTTCTTTTGGCTGTAACACAGTGGGGGCCTGTGGATCAGAATCTAAGTACATCGTAGCATATATAAAATTATGTAGTTTTTCGATATCATTTACCTAGTGATCGAAATAGCTCAAAATCAATAGCTGAAAATAAAAATTTTAAAAAATGTGATGATCGATGTGACATTAAAATTTTAGATCAAAGATATTGATCTTATTTTATATAGTATAAAAAATTTTCTATCAAACTTTCACGTGATTTGAATATTTCTACACCGTTAAACTTACAAACGGCTCGCCATGACCACTAAAATTATTGATTTTTGAGCTCCTTTGATCGGTTGGCAAATGATATCGAAAAATCATGAAATTTATTTTCTAGGTATTTCAAATACTCTAGATCAAGTCTAACGGAGCCGATCGTCAATTCGAAAGTCCCAACATCGAAAACGAGTTGGAAGCACGGAGGGCTCCGTGCTTCCGATAGCATAGTAGCTCTACTATATATATATATATATATATATATATATATATATATCCTCCTAAATTTATTGCTATATTATTATATTTTGTCATGTATACTTTTTAAAAAAATAAACTTAGTTAAAAATGTGAAGTAATTAAGCTTCGAACTTAGAATTTCGAATACCAATCATCAAATTCTTAGTCAAGTGTGTTAAATATAAAAATATATAAACACCGTTCTCTAATAGTTTAAGCTTTTAGAGTACAACGGTTGTTTCACATAATATCAGAGCGGCAGGTCCTGCGTTCGAGTCATACCAGGCTCCAGCATTACTAATTTTCTCTTATTTAATTCAAGTCCACGTCGTGGGCCTCGCAAAAAGTCTCGCGCCCAGACGTGAGGGGGAGTGTTAAATATAAAAACACCGTTCTCTAATAGCGTAAGCTTTTATATTACAACGGTTGTTTCACAAAGTGCATATACATGTAGTATGTCGATGCATGTGTTTGAGATAAAAAAAATTCAAAATTTCAAATCGAAACTATAGAAGGCAATAGAATAAATAGGGAATGGTCAAACTTACCTTGGATGACCAACCATAAAGAGGAAAGATATTAAAATTATATTGTTGCCATCTTTTCAAAAAATTTGAATTATTTTTCAAAATGAAAAGATCCTAAAATCGCTATAAATTGGACCGTAGGATTCAATGTAAAAGAGGTTGGAAAATTTGAAGAAAAAGAAAAAGAAAAGAAAGAAAGCAAAAAAGAAAAAAAAGAAAAGAGAAAGAGAGAGAGCCCGCAGGAGGAGGGCCCCCTCCTCTCTCTCTCTCTCTGATTCGTACAGAGAGAGGGGGATTGGGTCCTCTCTCTCAGGTCAAAAAAAAAGAAAAAAAAGAAAAAAAGAAAAGAGAGAAAAAAAAAGAGGAAGAAGTTGAAGGCCACAACAACAACGACGACGACGACTTCGACGACGACAACGGCGCATGAGGAGGCCTCATGGCCTCATTCTTTCTTCTTCTCCAATGGACAAAGGGTGACGCATGCATACAAACAGTGCAAGTCCGATTATTTTGTTGGTTTGATCAATCCGACCATCTTCGTGATAGGCTCGAACCGATCAAATTTAACATCAAATCGTCACTTTCGCCGTGCGCATGTATCGCTAATCCCTATACCGAGCGGCCATCTTCGCGATAGGCTCGACACGGTCAAAGGGTTGATCGAGCGGCCATCTTCGTGATAGGCTCGACACGATCAAACCCGCGTATGCATCGCCAATCCCTATACCGAGCGGCCATCTTCGCGATAAGCTCGACACGGTCAAAGGGTTGATCGAGCGGCCATCTTCGTGATAGGCTCGACACGATCAATCCCGCATATTCAAAAAATAAAATAAAAAAAAAATAAATGAATGAGCATAATTTTTTTATTTGCCATCTTCGTGATAGGCATTGTTCGAATCACTCGCCATCTTCGTGATAGGCACGATTCGACTGTATCAGCTCGCCATCTTTGTGATAGGCAATTTTTTCAGAACCATAATGAACCATATGCCATCTTCGTGATAGGCACGGTTCGCTTTGATAGCATCGCCATCTTCGTGATAGGCACATATTTGATCTAATCGTCATCTTCGTGATAGGCGTAACTTGGCTACATCGAACTTCGTGTTTGGGACGGGTTGTCATAGCAACATCTCATGAGTGCAAAAAATTTTGATGATTCATGAACTTAGTATTGATTTTTAAATCAGACCAAATTAACTCAAATCGAATCCAATAAAAAAAAAGGAAAGATTTGGAGTTAATTAATTTATATAATGGTGGACTTGGTTATAACCTGGCCTGCAAATAATTAGCTCTAAAGCTAAATTCAGCCCACATGCTGAAATGGCTCAGAATTAGATCCTGAATCTAGCCCTTATACAATGCAGGCCCAGTCTACTCGCGGGCCCTGAATCTAGCCCATATGCAGATGCAGCCCAGTCTACTCGCGGGCCCTGAATCTAGCCCGTATGCAGATGCAGCGCAGTCTACTCGTGGACCCTAAATCCAGCCCGTATATAATGCAGCCCACTCTACTCAAAGGGCCCTGAATCCAGCCCACATACTAATGCAGTCCACATACAAATAAATCTCCCAATCCAATCCATACACAAATTCGGCCCAAAACTCATAAGACCCAAAGTCCACAAATAAAACCCATAAAATTCAAAGTCCACAAATAAAGCCCATGAAACCCAAAATCCACAAATAAAACCCATGAGACCTAAAGTCCATAAATAAAATCCAAAACCCAAAGTCCACAAAGAAAACCCAATACCAAAAGTTCATAAATAAAATCCCAAAATCCAAAGTCCACAAATAAAACCCAAAACCCAAAGTCCACAAATAAAACCCAACTCAATCTATTTCATAAATAAACCCAACAAAGCCCAAGAGCATAAAGCCCCAAAACTATCAAACCTATATCATACAAATGTTCCAACCCAAACCAAATTTAGCCAAATGATTTCATGGACCTCTCATGAACCAATTTCATGAAGTAAAATGGGCTTCTCATGAACCAACTTCATGAAATAAAAATGGACTTCTCATGAACCAATTTCATGGGCCTCACATGAACCAATTTCATGAACCTCACATGAACCAATTTCATGGACTTCTCATGAATCAACTCCATGAAATAAAAATAAGCTTTTTCATGGACCAAAATGGGCTTTCCAAATGAGGCTTCATTCATGAACCACAAAGATGGACATCTATCATAAATTAATTTCATGAGTCAAAATGGGCTTTCCAAATGGGCT
Organism: Puya raimondii; assembly: GCA_016920855.1. Taxonomy (NCBI): domain Eukaryota; kingdom Viridiplantae; phylum Streptophyta; class Magnoliopsida; order Poales; family Bromeliaceae; genus Puya; species Puya raimondii. The sequence goes on along the minus strand of JABWPP010000044.1, from coordinate 1,457,123 downwards.
CACATAATGAATTAATTTCATGAACCAAAATGAGCTTTCCAAATGGGCTTCTATCATGAATTAATTTCATAAACCAATTTCACGGGCTTCAAACACAAACGACCGTCAAGTCGTTAAACTGAACAACACGACCGTCAAGTCGTTAAACTGAACAACTGACCGCCAAGTCGTTAAACTGTGCAAACCAAGTTCAAAACTCAAATGGACCGCCAAGTCGTTAAACTGAGCAAGCCAAATTCAAATTCAAACGACCGTCAAGTCGTTAAACTGAACAACTGACCGCCAAGTCGTTAAACTGTGCAAACCAAGTTCAAAACTCAAATGGACCGCCAAGTCTTTAAACTGAGCAAACTAAATTCAAATTCAAATGACCGTCAAGTCGTTAAACTGAACAAGTGACCGTCAAGTCGTTAAACAGAACAATTGACCGTCAAGTCGTTAAACTGAACAATGACCGTCAAGTCGTTAAACTGAACAATGACCGTCAAGTCGTTAAACTGAACAATTGACCGTCAAGTCGTTAAACTGTGCAAATCATTTGACCGTCAAGTCGTTAAACTGTGCAAACCATTTGACCGCCAAGTCGTTAAACTGCGCAAACCAAATTGACCGCCAAGTCGTTAAACTGAGCACACAAATGACCGCCAAATGACCGCCAAGTCGTTAAACTGAGCTATTCAAATTGACCGTCAAGTCGTTAAACTGAACAGTTGACCGTCAAGTCGTTAAACTGCGTAAACCAAATTGACCGCCAAGTCGTTAAACTGAGCACACAAATGACCGCCAAGTCGTTAAACTGAGCTATTCAAATTGACCGTCAAGTCGTTAAACTGAACAGTTGACCGTCAAGTCATTAAACTGTGCAAATCAATTTGACCGCCAAGTCGTTAAACTGAGCACACAAATGACCGCCAAGTCGTTAAACTGAGCAAATCAAATTTCAATCAATATTGACCGCCAAGTCGTTAAACTGAGCAAACTAAATTCCATCCAACTTCAAATCGACCGTCATGTCATTAAACTGAGCATCTCAAAATCAACCGACCTCCATGTCGTTAAACTGAGCACGCCAACTTCAAACTGACCGCCAAGTCGTTAAACTGAACAATTGACCGTCAAGTCGTTAAACTGAACAGGTGACCGTCAAGTCGTTAAATTGAACAAATGACCGCCAAGTCGTTAAACTGAGCACGCCAACTTCAAATCGACCGCCATGTCATTAAACTGAGCATCTCAAAATCAACCGACCGCCAAATCTGTAAACTGAGCATTTCACTAATGTACAGTGGGGGTATGCCCCTGCTTAAGCCATGTACTTGAAAATTATATGAATCAAAGTTCATATTTATACTATGGTCTTTTTTTTATTATCAGCATTAAATTTGGTCTCTTAATCGAGGGTTCCTTAACACTGTTAGTGTGGGGTAATTAACAGTAGATGCTTGCGTCTATTGGAAGCCATGAACCTATAAACCTAATTTCAAAACAAAACTTAAACAAATTTAATCTGTACCATGAATGACCACTCGTCTTGCGGCGGGGCCGGGTTCGTTCGCGGCAGACAAAATGGCACGCCCGGTGGGACATGGCTTCACCCTCCATCTTTGAGACCAAATCCAATAATGCTGATAAGAGACTTATGTATAAATGTTCCGCTGAAGCTATTGGTTCATCCAAGAGGAGTTGTGGCATCCAACAACACCACCTCTTCTACTTCGGTGGAGATCAAGGCAAAGCATGTCGATCCTTTTTCAATTTGGCACCACCACAAAGGGTATTTTGGTTACCGTCATGCCCTTACCTGCCGATGAAGCTGTCAGGGGGCAGGACGATTCCTGCTGACAGTTGTGGTCTTCTCCCTCCCAACGTCACATCTTGGCTATTCGTCGAGGGCAATCAATCCTCCATCTTTCTGGAGAAATTAAGTCATTGGCAACATCACGGAAATTTTTTTTGATCACTGGCTTGCCACTCAAGCCGTCAGGGGGCAAAACAACTTTCACGAGCAATTGTGGTCCTTTATATCCTGATTCGACAAAGGAACCACAATATTATCAATTCCAAAACCTCTGCACCCCACAATTGCATCCCAGCTATTCGTCATATGGGGAACAAACGGAATGGGGACAATCAACCCTCCTTTATCTTGGAGGCATATGTCCATTCTCGCTCCGAGGGACATAACTTTGCTCTCATTAGATGAAGTTGATCCCTTGAGAAGAATCAAAGTGGATGAAATCATAAATTTCAGTTCAGAATTAGCACATTCGCTTCATATTTTCAATCCATGACCATGAGGCTCATAGACTAGTCATTAAAAAAAAAGAGCAAAAAAAAAGAAAAAAAAAGAAAAAAAAATAAAGCAAAAAAAAAGGAAGAAAAAAAAAAGGGAAAAGAAAAAAGAGCAAAAAAAAAAAAGAAAAGCAAAAAGAAAAAGAAGAAGAAGAAGAAGAAGAAGAAGAAGAAGAAAAAATCTCCCAGCTGCGATGAAAATACCGCATGCAAAAATGGGATCCCCGCTGTGAAGAAAATCTATTTGAGGCTCACAGGCAAAAGTTAGGGGAATGCTTCTTGCGAAAGCCTTCACGGGCGCCAGTGACCATAGTATTGATGATAGAGTGTTAATTCATCCCTTGGGTTATGCAATAACTCGCTCCTATGTCAATTATGCACGACAACGATGACACATCAGGTTGCTTCATGATGCAAAAATAAAAAATTACTTATGAAGGGATGTAAAAAAAAAATCAGTATGTCATCTTAGAGGGCCCTGCTTAATTGCATGAAGATACCCCTCTCCCTCCCATCCAGTTTCGAGGACGTGCATATATGTCACACTGAAAAGTTTTGGAGGACTCTGCCTGACTACATGTGAAGATTGCCCATTTCCCTCCCATCCCGTTTCGAGGACATGCATATATATCATACCGAAAAGTTTTGGAGGACTTTGCCTAGCGGCACTTGAAGATTATCCATTTCCCTCCCATCCCATTTTGAATAGGGAGCTCTTACAGGAATTTGCCTAACCGCATATAAAGATGCTCGTATCCCAACAATCTCATGTTGAAGATCTATAGATGAAAGTCCAGAAGAAGTTGTTCTATAAATTATAGAGCTTGTTATTCTCTTGATTCAACTCATATTTCATCAAAAGAATAATCCTAAATGAAGAAATAAAGCTCTAGGGTGCTCTTTCATCAAAAGGTATACAAGTATGTCAACTCGCCAACATGATCCAAGCCCAAAAGAAAGAACTTAAAGAAATGTTGGACTATTGTCAAGTGCAATTTGATACCCCACCCCTCTAGGGTGTCATGACGAAGGCCTATGGGCAAATCATGTGCATCTGAATTGGCCCCACAACTAATCGACAAGTTGTGATATCAAGGCTTACATTCGTTGTGCCCAATCAATGAACCAGTGTAACGCTCACCACATTGGTCAAACATGCCACTCATATACGACGAGCAACAAGACGGAGACTGTTATTACACTCATCAAGATCGTGGTTCGTCGGAGTGCATATCTCATACGAGAGAATAAGAATGTCTCCAGAAGTTTTGACATGCAAAAAAATACCAATCATATCATATGGGAGTGAACAATATTGGTCCCAAAACGTTGAGCCTCTACTAAACTCTCGAGCATCCTCGACTCAAACTTGTGTTTGCTACTGAAAACAATGCATTTTTCTAGGATATCAGTTGAGCAGAAATGATTCCTAAATCTCCAGGCCATATCATACTTTACAAGAAAAAGATAAATTCTTGAGACTACACCTTTTCCCCGCTCGCATGGCGCTCGCAGAAAAAAGGTGGGGGGCATTTGTTTGAGATAAAAAAAATTCAAAATTTCAAATCGAAACTATAGAAGGCAATAGAATAAATAGGGAATGGTCAAACTTACCTTGGATGACCAACCATAAAGAGGAAAGATATTAAAATTATATTGTTGCCATCTTTTCAAAAAATTTGAATTATTTTCCAAAATGAAAAGATCCTAAAATCGCTATAAATTGGACCGTAGGATTCAATGTAAAAGAGGTTGGAAAATTTGAAGAAAAAGAAAAAGAAAAGAAAGAAAGCAAAAAAGAAAAAAAAGAAAAGAGAAAGAGAGAGAGCCCGCAGGAGGAGGGCCCCCTCCTCTCTCTCTCTCTCTCTGATTCGTACAGAGAGAGGGGGATTGGGTCCTCTCTCTCAGGTCAAAAAAAAAGAAAAAAAAGAAAAAAAGAAAAGAGAGAAAAAAAAAGAGGAAGAAGTTGAAGGCCACAACAACGACGACGACGACTTCGACGACGACAACGGCGCATGAGGAGGCCTCATGGCCTCATTCTTTCTTCTTCTCCAATGGACAAAGGGTGACGCATGCATACAAACAGTGCAAGTCCGATTATTTTGTTGGTTTGATCAATCCGACCATCTTCGTGATAGGCTCGAACCGATCAAATTTAACATCAAATCGTCACTTTCGCCGTGCGCATGTATCGCTAATCCCTATACCGAGCGGCCATCTTCGCGATAGGCTCGACACGGTCAAAGGGTTGATCGAGCGGCCATCTTCGTGATAGGCTCGACACGATCAAACCCGCGTATGCATCGCCAATCCCTATACCGAGCGGCCATCTTCGCGATAAGCTCGACACGGTCAAAGGGTTGATCGAGCGGCCATCTTCGTGATAGGCTCGACACGATCAATCCCGCATATTCAAAAAATAAAATAAAATAAAATAAATGAATGAGCATAATTTTTTTATTTGCCATCTTCGTGATAGGCATTGTTCGAATCACTCGCCATCTTCGTGATAGGCACGATTCGACTGTATCAGCTCGCCATCTTTGTGATAGGCAATTTTCGAACCATATGCCATCTTCGTGATAGGCACGGTTCGCTTTGATAGCATCGCCATCTTCGTGATAGGCACATATTTGATCTAATCGTCATCTTCGTGATAGGCGTAACTTGGCTACATCGAACTTCGTGTTTGGGACGGGTTGTCATAGCAACATCTCATGAGTGCAAAAAATTTTGATGATTCATGAACTTAGTATTGATTTTTAAATCAGACCAAATTAACTCAAATCGAATCCAATAAAAAAAAAGGAAATATTTGGAGTTAATTAATTTATATAATGGTGGACTTGGTTATAACCTGGCCTGCAAATAATTAGCTCTAAAGCTAAATTCAGCCCACATGCTGAAATGGCTCAGAATTAGATCCTGAATCTAGCCCTTATACAATGCAGGCCCAGTCTACTCGCGGGCCCTGAATCTAGCCCATATGCAGATGCAGCCCAGTCTACTCGCGGGCCCTGAATCTAGCCCGTATGCAGATGCAGCGCAGTCTACTCGTGGACCCTAAATCCAGCCCGTATATAATGCAGCCCACTCTACTCAAAGGGCCCTGAATCCAGCCCACATACTAATGCAGTCCACATACAAATAAATCTCCCAATCCAATCCATACACAAATTCGGCCCAAAACTCATAAGACCCAAAGTCCACAAATAAAACCCATAAAATTCAAAGTCCACAAATAAAGCCCATGAAACCCAAAATCCACAAATAAAACCCATGAGACCTAAAGTCCATAAATAAAATCCAAAACCCAAAGTCCACAAAGAAAACCCAATGCCAAAAGTTCATAAATAAAATCCCAAAATCCAAAGTCCACAAATAAAACCCAAAACCCAAAGTCCACAAATAAAACCCAACTCAATCTATTTCATAAATAAACCCAACAAAGCCCAAGAGCATAAAGCCCCAAAACTATCAAACCTATATCATACAAATGTTCCAACCCAAACCAAATTTAGCCAAATGATTTCATGGACCTCTCATGAACCAATTTCATGAAGTAAAATGGGCTTCTCATGAACCAACTTCATGAAATAAAAATGGACTTCTCATGAACCAATTTCATGGGCCTCACATGAACCAATTTCATGAACCTCACATGAACCAATTTCATGGACTTCTCATGAATCAACTCCATGAAATAAAAATAAGCTTTTTCATGGACCAAAATGGGCTTTCCAAATGAGGCTTCATTCATGAACCACAAAGATGGACATCTATCATAAATTAATTTCATGAGTCAAAATGGGCTTTCCAAATGGGCTCACATAATGAATTAATTTCATGAACCAAAATGAGCTTTCCAAATGGGCTTCTATCATGAATTAATTTCATAAACCAATTTCACGGGCTTCAAACACAAACGACCGTCAAGTCGTTAAACTGAACAACACGACCGTCAAGTCGTTAAACTGAACAACTGACCGCCAAGTCGTTAAACTGTGCAAACCAAGTTCAAAACTCAAATGGACCGCCAAGTCGTTAAACTGAGCAAGCCAAATTCAAATTCAAACGACCGTCAAGTCGTTAAATTGAACAACTGACCGCCAAGTCGTTAAACTGTGCAAACCAAGTTCAAAACTCAAATGGACCGCCAAGTCTTTAAACTGAGCAAACTAAATTCAAATTCAAATGACCGTCAAGTCGTTAAACTGAACAAGTGACCGTCAAGTCGTTAAACAGAACAATTGACCGTCAAGTCGTTAAACTGAACAATGACCGTCAAGTCGTTAAACTGAACAATGACCGTCAAGTCGTTAAACTGAACAATTGACCGTCAAGTCGTTAAACTGTGCAAATCATTTGACCGTCAAGTCGTTAAACTGTGCAAACCATTTGACCGCCAAGTCGTTAAACTACGCAAACCAAATTGACCGCCAAGTCGTTAAACTGAGCACACAAATGACCGCCAAGTCGTTAAACTGAGCTATTCAAATTGACCGTCAAGTCGTTAAACTGAACAGTTGACCGTCAAGTCGTTAAACTGCGTAAACCAAATTGACCGCCAAGTCGTTAAACTGAGCACACAAATGACCGCCAAGTCGTTAAACTGAGCTATTCAAATTGACCGTCAAGTCGTTAAACTGAACAGTTGACCGTCAAGTCATTAAACTGTGCAAATCAATTTGACCGCCAAGTCGTTAAACTGAGCACACAAATGACCGCCAAGTCGTTAAACTGAGCAAATCAAATTTCAATCAATATTGACCGCCAAGTCGTTAAACTGAGCAAACTAAATTCCATCCAACTTCAAATCGACCGTCGTGTCATTAAACTGAGCATCTCAAAATCAACCGACCTCCATGTCGTTAAACTGAGCACGCCAACTTCAAACTGACCGCCAAGTCGTTAAACTGAACAATTGACCGTCAAGTCGTTAAACTGAACAGGTGACCGTCAAGTCGTTAAATTGAACAAATGACCGCCAAGTCGTTAAACTGAGCACGCCAACTTCAAATCGACCGCCATGTCATTAAACTGAGCATCTCAAAATCAACCGACCGCCAAATCTGTAAACTGAGCATTTCACTAATGTACAGTGGGGGTATGCCCCTGCTTAAGCCATGTACTTGAAAATTATATGAATCAAAGTTCATATTTATACTATGGTCTTTTTTTTATTATCAGCATTAAATTTGGTCTCTTAATCGAGGGTTCCTTAACACTGTTAGTGTGGGGTAATTAACAGTAGATGCTTGCGTCTATTGGAAGCCATGAACCTATAAACCTGATTTCAAAATAAAACTTAAACAAATTTAATCTGTACCATGAATGACCACTCGTCTTGCGGCGGGGCCGGGTTCGTTCGCGGCAGACAGCATGCTGCAGCGCTTGCAGCATTGTTAGCTATACACCAACGTTATAGGTGTAAATTTTATACCCTAACCTCTTAAAGGTTAGGATTTATATACTCACTTGTCTTGTCAATTTTTGATTTTTTTTTTTAAAATCCTAAAATTCTAGGGTGTAAAATTTAGAGTCCAGCTACTATACTATCGATAGTACCAAGCGTTTGGTGCTATCGAGTTTTTCGCCGTTAGATCTATCTTTTTGACAATTTTCACCCGTTAGATCATACTATTCAACCAACCACCCACTCAACCCTAGGGGACCACTATCATTCTAACCGGGGACCACTATCATTCAAACCGCACATCCCTTCATCATACAGCCGAAAACTCGATAGTACCAAACGCTTGATACTATCGATAGTATAGTAGCATAATACGTAAAATTTATACTTTATAATGAGTACAGGTAGCAGTTTTCTAGTCTGATGTGGCATCTAAGCATGCACATATATGCAAAGCAGGGCAAAAAATATATATATTGTAGGAACAAGAACCTTGTTCTTATCAAATTGAGATTGTTCATATGTATGTTTTGTGCAGTAGAAAAATGTTTTGGATCCTTCACATATTCAGTATTTTACATGGGTTCTTAATGTGGAGCGTGATTTTTTGCGCATATATAGGATTGCACCCAATTAGCTAGTAATTTTTGATATGTTGGTAATGCACGCGCTATTTAAAGTACTCTAAATTATGTATATATACTAATACATCAACAGTACATAAAGGCAACAACCTATAAGACCCGTACGCATCTTGAAGCGCCAGTGTAAACTACGATTGTGTTAAAAATCGTGCTAACTGGATGCATTTGAAGGTGGAAGAAAAAAAAGTACTATTAATGTATTCATCTTTCATCGGATCAAATTAGATATATTGAATCTGATCAAATTTAATTAGTGAATAGTGCCTGTCAATATTAAAATTAGCTCTGTTAGTGACAGTTCTGGAAGCACCTGGCCTTTCCTTCTCGCACTGTTTATGTTTCTATTTTCTGCTTGGCTGGAATGTTTTCGGAAACATTCATTTACGAATTCTTTCGTATTTTTCATGCGTTTGATTTTCTTCGAGATTTGCACATGACATGCATTGGTATAAAGAGTTGATTTGCCTACTGGAACAGATATTAGAAAACCGATCGGAACACGCGAAAAAGATGGATGCGAACACCAACCTGGTCCGGTTGCTATCACCGCTTTCATCGACATCGTCCTCGAGGAAGTTGCGGATGAAATGCCGCCTCGTCTCCTCCGTGCATGACTTATTGCGGAAGTACGCGGAGACAGCGTCGGCGAGCACGGCCGTCCGAGCCCACCCGAGTCGCTCGGCCGCCCGGTCCGGTTCGAATATGGATGACACAGCTAAGAAGTAGGCCCTCAACATGCTCTTCTTGTTCACTCCATACTTTGCTAGATCATTCTCCTGATACCACCTGAGCAACATGAAACCCCATGCAGGGTCAATTTGTTCTCATGATCATCCTTTAATAATAGGTAAAAGTATAGAACTAGGCTAGAATACTATTAATAGTACTAAGTCATTGGTGCCATTAAGTTTTCAACCCTTGGATGAAAGGATGTGCTGTTAGGATGATAGTGGTTCCCTAGGGTTTAGTAAGTGGTTGGTCGAATAATATGATCTAAGGGTTGGAAATGGTCAAAGGAGTAGATTTAACAGCGAAAAACTTGGTAGCACCAAGTTTTTTATGCTATTGATATCATTATAGCCGGACTTACAAGTGTATGTGAGTTATTTGAACTTTACGCCATTTTACAAACTTGTATTTGAATTTCAAAAGTCTGCATTTCAGTGTATCAAACTTTCTGAAATTCGCATTTTGCGTATTTTGCATAGCCATCCGCACCACAGTTACCTCCAATCAAACCATAACTGGATTTTAAAAGTGGAATTTTCTAATAAGGTTAACAGCAGAAATTGATATGCGAGATGACACAGAGAACATATGGTAATTAAAAGTGGCGCATGGATGTACAGATGCACTAGGCGAACAACAATTTCTCAAAGCTACTGACGATTGCGGGAGGTATCAAAATGACAAGATATCAGCAAGTTTAGGTACTAACAGGTAACCTCGACAGATTTAGCATTACTTATAAAACAATGTATAGTTGTGGATATGATATTGCAAAGGAAAAAAAATATGGGAAAGAAGAGAGAACTAACATTTGGAGGCCAAGCCACTCAAGCTGATGCAGAGCCTGGCACTGGTTGAAGTCCGCTTTGGCGAGCTCAAGGTACAGGTCATTGTTCACAAGTGGCATCCTGCAATATTTGATAGCCACATTACTACTAAACTATACTGGCATAGCAAATTCATTGAACCTGATTATAAGTATTTAAATATAGAATTAATCATATTCAATGAAACTACTTTGTAATATTGCCAAATGAATTACCTGTAGAGGGTCTTTCCGATCCAGACGTCGTCGGCGCCCCCGTATTGGTCCAGGTACAGTCTAGTCTCTATACGTGGTAAGCTGGCGTACCAGGGGAAGTCCAGCGCGTACTCCACCTGCTCGTTATTAATGAGTTGTTCTAATTAGTTGCAGCGAAAAGAGTAATAACTCGATAAAAAATTCAATAGAAAATTGTTGATAAATCATGAGTTCTTCAAAATTTAGTTAATTTATAGAATCTAGTATTCGTTGCCTTTGTCATCCTGTCAAGCGCTTTCCATGAGTTCAAAGTTTTTAAAATGATAACAGTATGGATCAGATTCAATGAAACTACTCTGTTGCAAAAACTTTCAACTCTGAAAGTAAAGTTACCTCGCCTGGCAAGTCCTTGGCGATGATCCACTTATCCTTGAGCTCGTTGCAAGCTTTCTTTTCGCGAAGGAACGCGTGGGAGAAGCTCCTAGCGCGCTCCAATATCTTCTCTCCTGGGAATAATAACTGTGCTGCCCTGTTCAGGTCGTACATCCCCGTGACCACCTGGCTCGACTGCCCCGCGAAGCAAATAAACTCTCCATCCTTCTCAAATTTCCTAAATACATCTGACCCCAACCATTGTATTGAGTGATGTTATTAGCATCAATCAGTTTAAGCTACTTCATTTGGGGCTAAAATTGAGATTTTGTCGAATAGTTACTCACTCGAGGAGACATCATATCCTTGTAATCTTAACAGGCGGAATCCCATCGCCGTGTCGTCCATGTCGTACACCGCAGAATTCCTGGCCCAACAAATCCCTTCTTCAGTCCAGTATCTGTAATGCACAAGTAACTAAAACAGCACGAATTGGAGGAACATATCGAGAGAGAATTTGAATTGTTTCAGCGAACAATTTACAATTATGAATTTACTATTGAGACAAGAGTACCTGGACACATAATCTAGGCAACTTTTAATCTCATGCTCAAAATACCGAGAGACACCAAGACGAGCCAATCGATCGACAGCCCAAAGGTGCTCGAATAGGTCAACCGGATAAACATTGGGCACTAAATTGCCACACACAAAAAAAAAAAAAAAAAAAAGAAGAAGAAGAAAAATCATGTGAAAATCCTTAAAACAAAAGGCGATTTGAAGATGCATATACATCGATGGTAAGAACATAATCAGTCGGTTTGGTGGGTTTTACCCCCTCCGTCGAATCTTTCGACGGTTCGTCGAAGGTAGTCGAAGCACTTCTCGTCTCGCGTTTGCATGAGAGCGTACGCCGTCGAGGAAGGAGAGAATAGGAAGGAGCCATCCATGCACTGGAGCTTAAGAAGACTAGCCCAATCCAAACCAGGCATTCCCTCCAGGCTATAGAGAATTGATGTTGGCACTTTATGCATCACTTCCTTCGGTATCCTGCTCCGCAACCAGAGATGAGCATACAATTCACATAGGATAAATATAAGGATGTTACCCGACTTCAATTTATGTTTCAATCAAATCATTGCGTCAAACTCTATTTGATTCCATTAGACGATTCTTTTGGTAACTAATTCAGCTGCCGTGTCACATCATTACGAGATGATGTGACGATGGTGCGGGAGGAGCTAAATGAAGTGCAATGACATCTCAGGACATAATATTTCGACTGCCACATTATCTTTAAGAAGTTACATGACAGTTGAATCAGCAGCCACATTATCCTTGAACTAGTTGATACAAAACTTAAAAAAGTTCATAGACTCGATTACAATACTATACATTAGGAGAAATGGAAAGTGATACCTCTTGAGCTTTAGACTTCTCCTAGCATATATATCCTTCAAGGCAGGATCATCAAAAGGAACATCCAGGCCTAGGTCTTTGGCCATCTCTATTAGGGAAGGGAAAGCAATCTCAAACCCAATAGGCATGAGTTCCGCCTCCTCCTCCGCCAACCTCCACATGTTCTCGCGGAGAAATGATAATCCTAACAAAATAACCAAGACCCAAATTTCCATATAAGATTCAAACTCGCAACCTCCAGCTCTGGTATCATGTGAAAGAACTGTTCTTAATTCTCTAGTGAGTAAAGCCGACAAATAGTCTTTCGATCATTTATACCCGACAAAATTGAACGTACCTCTCTCGCACTTTTCGGGGTGAACATCCCACAACTTCAATGCGACAACGCAAGCCAGAGTGTTGATCATCCTATCGTGGGCGGAGAATGTGGCGGCGTCGCCCCACGAGCCGTCGGGAAGTCGGTTATTGACGATCCATCGGATGCTAGACGGGAACTGCGGGCCGCCGTCTCCGTCTTGCTTCTCTATTAGTGCGACCCATGCAGTGTCGTACGCCGAAATGCTTATCTCTCCATCATCGATCGCGCCCAACATCGCCTTTACTTCATTTATCATCTTCCATAAATCTAATCCGGGGACCTTAAACAACAATGTATCTAAAATCAACAGCACAGTTACCATATTCTAACATGCAAATTAAGACAGAGGATCCTCAGTTTCTAAATTATGCTTTTTGGAGTTTACCTCAAGTAGGTTGTGCTCATCATCCAATTTACTACTCTCATCCAACCTATTAGAATATGAAACTCCATCACCACCAATAAGATCAACACCATACTCTGCATGATCCCATGTTACACCTAATTAATGCTTCAACAACACAAGAATCTCTCTATCCAAGCATCAAATCACAACAAACATATTCCACTTTTGGTGCAGATTATGAAACTCTCATGAAGAGGAATAAAGGGTGGGAGATTTGATATACCCTGGGTATTGGATTTGGACAAAGCACAACACTTCCACTGCACATCATGGCAAGCACCCTTGTGACCAGGGACAAGTACTCTGAACCCTGTTGAGAGAGACACAGGGAATAGTTATTCATTTGCACCATACCCCTTTTAGAATAGTTATCCTCTTTGGTGGGACTTATTCCCTTAATTCCCACCACTTCCCCCACTCCCTTCCCCAACAAGCATAAGAAACATAATCGGGAAAGAAAAAAAAATTAGTACGGCGCATTCTATAGGACAATAAATGTCATTATCTGATTATTCATATTCCAGTTGTCCTATAAAACATAATCAGAAAAAATAATAGAAATTTCTAGTAAAAAGTATTTTATAGAATAACACGCGCCATATCACATAGCATTACGTATATTATCAAACGAGTCATATCCCAGTTGTCCTATAAAACGTGTCCTTCGAAATGAACCATAAACTATAGCAGGTATATCATTTATTTGGAAGAATCAAAACTACTAAAAAGGAGGGGAAAAAAAAACTTTTAGATACCAAAAGAAAATTATATTATGGATAAACTAAAAAACCCATAATAATAATAATAATAATAATAATAATTGTGACGTGCCTGAGGAGAGATGGAGAGGAGGGAGGCGAGGAAAAGGGAGGAGAGGAAGCGTTGGGAGCTTCACGCGGGGTGTGATAACCGAGGGATGCATTCTTTTTCTTTTTTTTTTATTTATATCTATATTTTTATTTTTATTTTTTTTGGTTTGGTTTTTTGCTACGTGTTGGGGAAGGGAGTGGAGTGAGGTGGAGTATGGAGTGTGAAGCGCATTAATATAAAGAAGTAGAGAGAGGGCCATATATATAGAGAGAGGGGAAAATGTACAATAACCCCCTTGAACTTTAGCATTTTTGTAAAACGGTTATCTATACCTACACTTTTAATACTGGCAGAAAGATGCTCTAAACTATTTTGTTCGCGTGTCTTGCACATAATCTTATTAGATTTCGAAGGACAAAGAGAATTTTTTTTTTCTTTTAGTTCTGATAATTAGGTACGAGAACTGAAGAATAAGATGAATGTATCTTCGATTTTTGTAGTTTTTTTCACGCATTAGGATAAAAGCTTTAATTAGGGGAACTAAGATGGTTGTGTATTTGTTAACTTCTATTGAATTATTGGATAAAGGAGAGAAAATTTAGTTACGGGAAATAAAAGTTAAAAAATCTATTTACTCCATGAACTAAAGTTTGAAAAGTCTCAGCACAATCGACCGTCTCTAGCGCAAGTGGCAAAGAGCTTGGTGGTTGGTACCCGAGGTCTCGAGTTCGAATCCTAGTTGATTTATATTTCCAGCTAAATTTATTTCTAAACGAAGCGGGTAGCGTGTTACCTTTCTCTCAAAAAAAAAGTCTCAGCACATATTTTTCCTACGCACACACATGTATGGGGGGGGAGAATGTGTGTAATGTATAAGAAGACAAAACGGGGAAGGGGTGAGATTCCCCTGAGCATGCGCTTGGGAAGATCCGTATACACGGCACCGATTTCTTAATTGGAAATGAGAGCACAAACCTTTGTCGGTGCCGACTCCTTGTGGCCTATATTTGACTCGTGTCTTATATTACAAGTTTGAATTGGTATTCAACGCTCTCCTAATTCGATACTGTAATAGATTGAAGTCTAAAGCTGTCCGAATACCCGATATCCTATACCCGGTCCGGACCCTATTCGGACCATACCCAGACCCGAACCGGATCCGATAAAAAAAGAATGATATACGGGTAAAAAAAATTATCCATTAAAGTTTCGGGTATGGATCCGAATACTTTATACCCATATCCGACATGGACCCGACCCGAATCCGACCTTTTAATAGGTAGGGTCCAGAAGAGTTTCCAAATCCGGACTCGAATCCGGACCCGGTTAAATACCCGATAGTAAATAAGACAAAGTTGAAATTGAGGGATCAATTTCAATAGGACTTATAGATGAAGGGTCTCTGTATATTTTTCATCTTAGTGAAAACCCTAGTCTCCATGTTTACTCCTTTTTTATTTTTTTATTTTACTTCTTATTTTTTTAATCCTAGTTGTTTACTGCTTGAGTCTTTCTTTTGAACGAATTTTATTGGATTGGATGCAACTAATTAGAACGCGAGTTTTTTTATAGTGAGAGATTTATAGTTTGTCCATAGACTGTTTAATAAAGTTTATAAAAAATATATGCATATAGGTATCCGTACCCGATCTAGATCCGACCCGTACCCAATCCATACCCAGTCTTAAACGGATAGTATACGGATCATCACTATCCAGACCCGCTCAAATATACCCGATGGGTATATTATTAACTTAAGTATTCAGATTCGGACCCGATCCGAAATTAAATGGGTAGGGTATAATTTTTTTCTATCCAATTTTTTTTAGGGTACGGGTACAGTATATCAACTACCCTGACCCGATCCGGTTCACGGACACTTTTAAGTAGAACGTGGCTTCTTCTTTTCTTTTTCTTTTCTTTTTTTTTTTTGCTTGCCTTAGAGTAGGGACAAGAAATGTTGTGAATAGCCTTAATATATGGATAGTTCTTATTATTATTATTATCAATTTGGTAGTTTGTACTGTTTAAGTTAATATATTTGTAATAAATAACGTAGCGGTAATAAAACTCGAACACTGCTCGACGACATGGCATCTAAGCTGACCTTCGACACCGTCAAATAGGGTCTACTCCGATGTATATATTTGAACCTCCTAAATATCAAATTTTAGGATTTTTCTTGATATTCACCAAATATTAGCCGTTAAAGATTATCGATTTTAAGACCACAAAAATATTAGACAAAAAATATCGAAAAAATTTGAAATTTAATTTTTAGAACGTAATAGTATGAATCTTATTTAACTGTGTAGATGATCGATTTGAAATGTGGTGCCATTAAAGATGAGGCAAAAGTAAATAATCTAGTTGGGATTAGGGGCATCTTTTGCTTTAGGCACAAAGAAGGTGCTTCCTAAGGTGGATTTTGGCCTATTAGAGACCATTTAGGACAAGGCTCTATGAGGACAAGAAGGTGAGCAGAGGATGTGGAGTCTCACATCATCATCATCATTTTCTTTTTCTTTTTTTGTGGGGGAGAGATAATATTTCAGTATAACTAGCTAAGGGTCCGCGTGATGCCGCGAGAGATAATATTTCAGTTATTCTTCAAAATGTTTATTTTTGTAGACACATACAATTTTATAAGTATATAAAAATATATAGTAATATACGAAGTAGAAAATACACTCTCATAAATCGGATACAATATTTGACACTAACTCTATATGAAGCATATTCATTTCAGAAACTTTATAATAGTAAATAAATTAAAATTATATAAAGTATTATCTAATTAAAATAATAAGAGAATACAAAATAGCGCACTACCAAAAAATAAAAGGTCCACAATAACTGTATGTTTATAAAAAGTAAGTCAACCAGATGTATAACTTTTTTTTGCACCGTATTTATAAAATTTTATTATAAAAATAGAAATTCAATAATTTTTGTATCTATACTTTTTATATATTATAAATTACAGTTATGAGGTTAGATTTTAATTTTATTATATTAATTATTAAATAATAAATTTTGTTCATGCAAGAATTTTTAGACATGGTGCAGACAAAAAAAAAAAAGAAAGAAAACGTAATGAGAGAGAGAAAGGGGAGTGGAGAAAGTGGGTAGGCCCCACCGATGCTCCAAGTAAGGAGTAAGGACAGCTGGTCGTATCGTTTATGGGTTCCGGATTCATGTATTGTATATATAAGATAATTTTATTATAAAAGTAGAAATTATGTAATTTTTATATCTAGGCTTTTTATATATTATAGATTATATTTATCAAATTAGATTTAATTTTGTTACATTAATTATTAAAAAATAGGTTAGGTTCGCGCAACTAATTTTTAGATTAGGTGTAAGGAAAAAAATTAAAAAAGGTGTGTGTATATATATATAGCAATAAGTTGTAAAAGAGAAATTGTCTTATACACTGGTTGCATAATTATGTTTTTGCACTGTATTTATAAAATTTTATCATAAAAGAAAAAAATAACTAATTTTTGTATCTAGACTTTTTATATATTATAGCTAGACTTTTTATATATTATAGATTGCATTAATTAAATTATATTTTTTATTTTGTATTTGGTTCATGTCGATGACTTATATTAGATAGTTTTATTTTGTTAAAGCTAAACTTTATCTTATACAATATATGGGCATGTCTTATACATCAGGTGTACAATTTTTTTTACAATGTATTTATAAATTTTATTATAAAGATAAAAATCTATTAATTTTTGTATATGTATTTTTTATTAATTATAGATTGTATTTATTAGATGAAATTTTAATTTTGTTATATTAATTATTAAAAAATAAGCTTGATGACGTATTTGTAGACTTGGTGTTGGCAAAAAAGAAAAAAAGAAAAGAAAAAAAGAAAAGGTGCTGGGTGAGAGAGAGAGAGATGATATTATACCAAGATCTAAATTTCAAAACATATTATACTAAGATCTAAATTTCCAAATACAAATTCAAATACAATACTAAACATTCATGCCATATAATAGCAATATCCAAAAAAGAAAGGCACAAACTCAAATAGTGAAAAACAACAGTATAATATCCAAATGTCTTAATATAAATGCACAATCTACAAATAACACACAATATGACATAAGATTTAAAGCAGCTTTCCAATGCAACATGAGCCAAATCTCCTCATCATTAATCATTAGTTAATTTTCCGAGTTCAAGATGCATTGGCAAACAATATATTATTCCTACATGAGCCAATATAGAAATACTCTTAAAAATATTTTTTAAAAATTTAAAAATTCTCACAATATTTTCAATAAAACAATTGATTAGAAGTTGCCTCATCAACATCAATGATGCCACCTTCGTCGTCATCATCAGCTAATGAAGGTCGATACTACAATGTAGATGTAGAGAAATCTATAAATAAAATATAAATAATAAGTATATTAGATAGATTTCAAAAATCTAACTTATATTTTGTTACATTTAAAAATATTATCTTCTTTTGAAATTTTGTCGAAAACCAATCACAAGTGTACATCAGTGCTTCTAAACACCGGGATGAAGCCTATTTCGATGTGGGCTTAGAAATCTTCCACTAGTGCTAAATACCGACTCGAAGGCAACAGCAGAAACGGGAATCATAAGAATATTTGTTGTTGGATTATGTAAAGCCATGTTCCGAGTCGATATTTAGAGTTTGACTCTAATTGGATCTAATCTTGTTCTAAAAGATTAAGGATTGTCTAGGATCACTTTAAAGAGAATTCCTAGTAGGATTTCTAAAAGGATTCCTAAGATGATATATGGTGACTAGAGATGAATCGGACTTGGATGGAAGGCGAAAATTATTTCCTACTAGAATTAGGATTTTAGGGCTATATAAATCCTTGTAATTAATATTTTAGATTATGAGCTTCATTGAAAAATACCCTAATTGAGAGGAAAACGTAGAGAGCTCCTGAGAGAGAGTTTCTTGTAATCCAATCTTACTCCTTTGTACTTTTGTGCCGTGGATTAATCGAAGAGCGCATTGAGGTGGTCTTGCCCGTAGACGTAGGTCGACTCATGGTTGGCCGAACCACGTAAATCTTGTGTTCTTATATTCTCTTATTTTCTTTATTGCTTTGTTATCCTCGTGCTTATTTTTCTACGATCGTTCTCGTCTCTTACGTCTACAAAAGATCATGTTTCCGCTGCGCTCGTGTGCTGTGCGGGTTTGAGGTGTGCTTGGTAACCCCACGGTGTGCAAGCTGAGCAAGCACAGGAGGACGACGAGGTGGTTGATAATGAACCGGACTTGGAGTCTCCGCAATCATCCGAAAATACAAATTCACCGGTGGAGCCACCAGCGGATTTCGGGCGTCCTAGGAGAGTCATTAGACCTCCTGCGAGGTGTGATGACTATATTACTTCATTTACTCCTTCTGCTAACCATGTTAGTGCATATGTTGCTTTGGCGGAGGAAGATGAGCCGACTTCGTATAAGGAGGCTTGTGAGTCGACCAATGCCGGAAAGTGGCAATGTGCGATGGAGGAGGAGATGGAGTCACTTCGGAAGAACAGGACCTGGGAACTTGTTGATTTGCCGAAGGAAAGGAACGCGATCGGATGCCGGTGGGTGTTTAAGGTGAAAAAGGATACGGATGGGAATGTGGAGAGGTTCAAGGCGAGGTTGGTGGTGAAGGGTTATGCTCAGAAGCCGGGGATCGACTTCGATGAGATCTTCTCACCGGTGGTTCGTCTTACCACTATTCGAGTTGTTTTGGCGATTGCGGCGATTATGGATTTAGAGCTCGAGCAGATGGATGTAAAAACGGCATTCTTGCATGGTGACCTGGAGGAGGAGATATATATGTCGCAACCGGAAGGCTTTGTCGAAAGAGGCATGGAGCATTTGGTTTGTCGGTTGAACAAATCATTGTACGGCTTGAAACAAGCGCCGAGGTGTTGGTACAAGCGATTTGATTCCTTCATTGTGAGTTTGGGCTTTGATAGGTTTGAGGCGGATCATTGTGCATATTTCTGTGGATACGATGACGGGAGCTTCTGTATTTTGCTATTATATGTCGACGATATGGTGGTCGCAGGAAATAGCAAAGGCCGGATATCTACCCTGAAGACTCAGTTAGCCTGTGAGTTCGATATGAAGGACTTAGGAGCTGTGAACCAAATACTCGGGATGAAGGTACTACGGGAGAGAAAGAATAGGAAGGTTTGGCTTTCACAAAAGGGTTATGTGGAGAAGGTTCTGCGGTGCTTCAATATGCAGAACTCAAAGCCAGTTTCTACCCCGTTTCCTATTCATTTAAAATTGTCGGCCGAGCAATCACCGGGTACGGAAGCAGAAAAGGCCGACATGGCTCGGGTACCATATTCATCGGCAGTAGGGAGCCTTATGTTTGCCATGGTGTGTACGAGACCCGACATTGCTCAAGCAGTGGGAGTAGTAAGTCGGTATATGGCGAATCCAGGTTGTGAACATTGGAATGCAGTGAAGTGGATCCTCAGGTATTTGAGGGGCACTGTGGATTTCTCACTCTGTTATGGTTCTGCGGGTTTGGAGTGCGTCGGATATGTGGATTCATATTTTGCAAGAGATAGAGACATGAGAAAGTCTACTACGGGCTATATTTTCTCTATGGGCGGTGGTGCTATTAGCTGGGAGTCGAAGCTTCAGTCGGTAATCGCTTTGTCGATGACAGAGGCGGAGTACATAGCGGTGGCATATGTTTATAAGGAGGCTATTTGGTTGAAAAGGCTTTTAGGAGAATTGAAGGTGAAGCAAGATGTGGTGGAAGTGAATTGTGATAGTCAAAGTGCAATACACTTGGCGAAGAATCCGGCGTTTCACTCTCGGACGAAGCACATTGATATTCGCTATCATTTTATAAGAGACGTGGTGGATGAGGGTCTTATCTCACTGTTAAAAGTTCATACCGATGCAAATCCAGCAGATATTTTGACGAAGCCGGTGACTCGAGAGAAGTTCAATTGGAGCATTATTTCTCTCGGTCTTGGAGCTACGTGAGGAAAGTAGGAGTTTGACAAGACTTCCAATTTATTGTTTCATGGTGTTCGGCACATGTCTTTAAGTGGGAGAATTGTTGGATTATGTAAAGCCATGTTCCGAGTCGATATTTAGAGTTTGACTCTAATTGGATCTAATCTTGTTCTAAAAGATTAAGGATTGTCTAGGATCACTTTAAAGAGGATTCCTAGTAGGATTCCTAAAAGGATTCCTAGTAGGATTCCTAAAAGGATTCCTAAGAGGATATATGGTGACTAGAGATGAATCGGACTTGGATGGAAGGCGAAAATTATTTCCTACTAGAATTAAGATTTTAGGGCTATATAAATTCTTGTAATTAATATTTTAGATTATGATCTTCATTGAAAAATACCCTAATTGAGAGGAAAACGTAGAGAGCTCCTGAGAGAGAGTTTCTTGTAATCCAATCTTACTCCTTTGTACTTTTGTGCCGTGGATTAATCGAAGAGCGCATTGAGGTGGTCTTGCCCGTGGACGTAGGTCGACTCATGGTTGGCCGAACCACGTAAATCTTGTGTTCTTATATTCTCTTATTTTTTTTATTGCTTTGTTATCCTCGTGCTTATTTTTCTACGATCGTTCTCGTCTCTTACGTCTACGAAAGATCCTGTTTCCGCTGCGCTCGTGTGCTGTGTGGGTTTGAGGTGTGCTTGGTAACCCCACGGCCGGTTCCCCTTAATTTGTAACTATTATCACAAGGTAGGATACTTGAGACCATTACTTTTTCACTAAACCAATACATCAAAATCATCTGTTCTTAGTAAAGCATCCTCAGTAAAGTATCCTCTTTCAAATAATGATTCAACAATTCAATATTTGAAAAGATAAATAAAAGTACTTAAAAATATTAGGAATAAATAAATAAATACAAGGGCTAGCCCGGTGCTTAGGCCCGGCCCAAAATGGATAGGGCACCAGGCCCTGTAGCCTGGCACGACTCGAATTTGTATTCACGCCGGGCTGTGCCGGGTCGGGCTGCTGGACGGCTTAGTATGCTGGCTTGGCCATGCCGTTAGGGATGTCCATAGGTACGAGTACCTAAATTTTGTCCGAACCCGAACCCAAGCGAAGCAGATTTAACCTAATATAATAAATGGATATAGTGTCGGATATGGATATTAAAAAATTAAAATCTGATGGCTTTGGGTTCGGGTATTGATTTTGTCTTATACTCGACCAGAACCCAAACCCGTACCAGAATCCGAACAAATTTTATATGATATATATATATAATTTCAAACCATTAAAGACTCAGCAAAGCCAATACATCAAAATCAACGCAGTTAAGTGTAGTACACTGAATTTCAGTGCATCGTACCGAACTTCTACAAATTGTGGAGTTTCGATGGAAAAATAGCAAGAGAGGCTATATGTGAGGCTTCAGCCAAGTTTGCGACTTGTGAGAAGTATTTTCGGCGCAAATGAGGCGCAAAAACGGACTTCGAAAAGTTAAAACTGCTAAACTTGTGAAATCTGCACTGGATTCCGGTATGTGGACCTCCATACCGGTACTGAAGTGATTAGTACCGGTATGTGATGATAGTATACCGGAATGCCATGGTTGAAACCGAAAACCCAGCTCTCGGATTCTACGGAATCCTCCGGGGTATACCGGAATAGCACCCGTATACCGGTATGCAATGCACATACCGGTATACAGTGTTACGAAATTTCAGTTTTGGCTGGTTGTTTGTGTTGTTTGTGGAGAGGGGCAAAACAGTCTTTTCACATGTATTGGGGTGTATGAAGGGCTGAGACCTTCTCCCCTTCTCATTTTCTTTCTCTCTACTTCTCCTCTCCATCTCCTTCACTTTCTCTCTCTAGAGATCTCTCCAAAACTTGGAGAAAATGGTGGATTGATCTTGAAAAAGACTTCCAAAGGTGTAGTACACTGAAGTTTAGCAAATTGCGGAGTTCTAGTGAGAGAATAGTGCCTTAAACTATTCTGGAGTTTTGGGTTGAGTTTGGTGAGCTTCGGAGTGTTTTCGGGACTAGGAAAGTGCGAAAACGGACTCCGGAAGTCGAAATCTGCAAAAGTGCAGATTTTGCAATTGTATACCGGTATATGGTTTAGGGATACCGGAATCCAGTGAGAACTGGTTGTGCGCAGCCCTCGGGTTCTGCGGGATCCGGCAGCTGATACCGGAATAGGCTGGCATACCGGTACTGATGTTGGCATACCTGTATTGAAGTGTTTTGTACCGGTACTGTGAGTTGCATACCGGTATTCTGTCTCGTGGCCTTTTTGGCCGAGGCTCAGGTTTTGCAATTTTTGTGCAGTATACCGGTATGCCTATGCGTATACCGGTACACAGTGCTGCAGAGTTTATTTTGTGCAGTTTTGTAATTTTGGCTTTTTGAGGGGTCTAAGTGGATTTTGTTGCTTTGGGTTAAGTAACCCTTCACCCCTCTCATGTTGCCTTTGCTGCTGAGGACTTGGAGGAGATGAGGTAGGTTCCTTCCCTCTCTCTCTCTAGATTTCTTGCTCCTAACCCCCTAGATCATGGATTTGATCTCTTCTTTCTCCATTTTCTTCATGGAGGTTGACTCCTAGGCTTGGAGGGAGCTCGTGGCTGAAGAGGAGAGCTTGTTGGTGGATGAATCTCCAACCCTAGTCTCTTTTTGCTTGGTTTGGAGCTCTTATGAGGTGAGTGATTATCCTACAACTCCTCTATTGGTGATTACTACTTGGATTTGGGATGAAAACCTAGAAAATTGGAAAACTAGGATTTCATTTGGGGTTTCTTGGTTGAGAGCTCTTGGGGTTGAATTGATGAGTGTAGAACACTCTTGTAGGTTGGAATTGAAGCTCCAATGTGTTGATTTGGAGTTTGCACAAGCTTTTCTTGGATTAAGGTAAAATTCACCTATTTTCTTCATGATTTTTGGTGAATTTCGTGGTGAGCTTGTTCGATGCCCCTAACCCCTTGGAAAATTATCTTTGGGTATGTGAAGCTCGGGGGACAACTTCGTTTTGAAGTACTGCGAGGTTTCGACGGTTATCCGGTGGGTCTGACCTCACCGAAATGGGTGAACTCCCCCTATGTCTCCTATCTTGTTATAGGATTGATTAGATGCATAATTATGATAATTATGACATGATGGAAGTTGTGATTGCATGGGGTATATATGTTGTATATGAAAAGTGCATTTTCCATATTGTATGGCATTATGAGAATAACATGCATTCTAGAGTATTTGCACTAGTAGTGTAATGATGCATTTATGAAATACTAATTAAGTTATGCATGTTAGAAAGGAGTGTCATATGAGACACTACTTGGTTGTTGGATTAGTGAATCCTCTTCGCATACTAAAGTATGCTTGTATGGAGATAAGAGAGGATATGTTATGACAAGTGTATGTTGCACCCCAACTAGGTAAGCAACTGTGACGGGCATTGTTGGCCTTGGGCTCGACTTTTTGGTCGTGGATTGACTCCATGTTTAAGACATGAGGAAAGGGATTCTAATTTTATGTGATAATTATAATGGACTAAATAAATACTTGCATGATAGCTTTTATACATCTATGTAGTAGAGGTTAGTGTAGCTCATGCATGGCATGGTTTATGGATTTGTTGGCATTTATAGAATGCATGATATATGGCATTAGAATAATGCATGGTTTATGAACTTAGTAAACTGAGAGATGAGCATTTACATGTTAGAGACATGGACATATTGGTAGGGACATACCAACGGACAATTTGAGAACAACATGACATTGTTGACATTTAGCATATTGGCTATTGAATGTAGTAAACATGATATGACATGTTTTGACATAGTGTGAGGTTAAACATATTATATTTCACTTAGGTGAATAACTAGGTTGACATTATGACATAATGTTAGATC
The DNA here is from genome assembly GCA_016920855.1 of Puya raimondii. NCBI lineage: Eukaryota > Viridiplantae > Streptophyta > Magnoliopsida > Poales > Bromeliaceae > Puya > Puya raimondii. The sequence continues at coordinate 1,432,751 of JABWPP010000044.1, read as the reverse complement.
CTTGGACATTGGTTCGCTATTCCATGTTTTAGACATGATGAGCGTATTGTCCTATGCTATTGACTATGCTTGTTGCCATTGTGCTCTTGCGCACATGCTTGTGAGGGTCGCTCCCTACAAGCCGGCACTCCGGAGTTAGCCTATGCGACAGTTATTTCGCTTGCGACAGTTATTTCGCCGCGCAGTTTTGAGACGCCGAAATGGAACCGCCGTGGGCGAGGCTCATCCTTAGCGTGAGGGTGGTGACTACCACGGAGCCATTAGGCATGGCACAAGCCGGGACGTTACCTTGTGTAAGTCCCTTGTGGATTGGGTAAAAGCTAAGTAAACTGGTCCTAGCACATCACAGTTAGTTGATGCATCTACATGTAGTGTAGGGACATAGTAGTGAGTTATTATTTGGTGGTACTACTTAGCTTGGCACCTTTTGGATGCATGCATCATAGTTGGGCATTCGTTTTAGTCATTATTTGCATGGGCATCCATAGTGGCATTATCCTATACTTATGATGATTAGTATAGAGGCATGGTATTATGATGATAACAAAGAAAATCTTTTAACTAGTATCCATGGCATTAATTTTGACATGCATGTAACCCGGTGTGAATAAATGTTGAACATATGACAGTAGGATCATATTCATGTTCATTTAGATGTTTTAGTCATTTGGAGGCATGATAGTAGTAGAATTATCTGTTTAGCATTTAATGTGATATGCTTTATGTTCAGCTTATACTATCCTGCCTCACTTGACCTAGCGGTGTAATTCGCCACTCTCGGCGGCTTACCCACGGGGAACTATTGTTTAATAGTTCTCACCCCGATTGTTGTTGGATTTTTTATTTCAGAGCCTTCCGCAGCAGGAGAGGCTTGGGACCGTGGCGAGGGGTTAGCAGCTAGCTAGAGCCTCTACGATGTTGTTATAGATATACCCTGGATATCTTTCATTGTATTTTGTATGAAAGGTGTATAGTTATTTTCTAGAGAGTGATCTCCTAGTATTGTTAAGATGTATAATTTTATTGTATATCTTGAGATTTTAGTTGTGATAATCTTGTATTAGTTGTAGAATTATGTTCTCGCTCTGATCACCTTGTTTAGGATGTACTTCTCATTCTACTTGATTGTTGTTGTTATAGACGCCTTGTGTACATTGTGTGTTGTTTGGGGTACACGGCGGGTCTGTGCACGTGCCTGGTAGGCTTTTACAAGGGCCCGGGGCGTGACAGATTATTGTGGTATCAGAGCCTAGGGTTGAGTCGTAGTGGACCTAGTAAACCTTAGGCAGGTTGGACGATAAGGAATAGGAACGTGAGAGACGGGATCTCTTATGACTTATTGGCAAAAGTATTATGATTGGGTCATTTCTAAGACTCCAAAGGAGTTGGAGTTAGATCGGAGTGAACCACTTCTATACCCTTGGAGGGTCACGTTGGCGGCCGACAACGTGACATCGGGAAATAGTGGGAGTCCACTTCATTACTTTCGCATGATTGGGGTTATAGTTTTGTGTGGGGATGCGTTGGCGTGGGGTGTTTTACCTGCGCATGTTTTGCTTGTTGCAGCTTGAGTGGTGAACGACGCGCTCGATGACGGCCGAGGCAGCCGAGGCGGGAACCCTGCATCCTCCGGATTTGGTGAGATATTAAGTTGGGAGAACAACTGGCAAATTCAGCGAGTACGGTGGAATGGCGATCATTTATGATGCTACTCCAAGTTGAGGCTTTGCGCCGGCAGACGAGAGGATTAAGCAACTAGAGGATTTGTCGATCCAGTTGGCAGTCGACCTTGAGAAATTCTATGAGAATACGGATCGCACCTTGGTAAGGGCAAGAGATGTGGAGACCGTTGGGACGGCAAAAGAAGCTACTAAAAGTGGCAAGTCTATCGTAAGAGGAATTGATATTGAGAACATGGATCTTTGGCAGAATGGAAGAGAGACGTTGAATTGTCATCAACTATAGGGATGTGTGAACGGTGGAGTCCGCATGTACCCGATGATGCTCTTGGAGTAGAGGCATGTACACTCTTCGTGGCCAGGTGGGCCATCCTCAGTTGGAGTGTTTGAGGAGAACAATGTCGACGGTGTTGGGATCGACTTCGCGCTGCTAGCACCGGTTGAATGTGTGTCTGTTTGACAGGCAGTGGATGATGCAGCGAAGACGAAGGTTGTTCGCAGCTCGTGGTTTTGGAGCTAGCTGGTTGTTTGTTATGATTGTGGTTTTGGCTCGGCTGTTTGCCGAATGCAAGGCAGGGGAATTATTCCTTGGTGCTTGCTGTTTGAGTTGGTCCTGACTGTTTGGACTTGGAAGTACTGTTCTTGTACTTCGTTAGTTTTGGATGTTTCTGTGCGCCAACGAAGCGATTGGCTTTATTTGGCTGAAAGCGTATAGTTCTAATTTGAACTTGGGCTGGCTCTTCGGCTATCTGATTGCCGATGAGTGTGTGAACCGAGCTGTAGTGCTTTGGGAGCTTGAACACGAAATAGTGTTTTCAGAGGGCTTGGAAGTTCGCTAATTGCGATGATTGTTTCACCTGCCCAAGCCTGGTGGTTGGCTGAGGGGGCGCGTGGCCTTTAGGCCAGCACCTTTGGTGAGAGTTGAGAATCCTCAAAAGCGAGGATGTCTCTTGTGAGGGAGTTGCTTGTGCAATCCCGGTTGTGTTGTGAGAATTGAAGGCTTGGTCTGGAGACCTATTTTGCCTAGTGTTTTCTTTTATGGAGCATCGATCTCGTTTGTTTTGAGTGGACGGGTCATTTCGACTGTGGGTCGACTATCGTGAACTCGGTAGGGTCACGATCAGGAATATGTACCCGTAGCAGAGATCGATTGATCTGTTTGATCAAGCTCCATGAATTCTGATTTTGCTCGAGGGTAGTTGCAATCTGAGTACTACTCTCGTTGGATCGAGTTTGAGTTTGGACCGAGGGTGACTTGTTCACTCGGTGTAGACATTACGAAATTGTCGTGGTGTTGTTTGAGCTGGCTGATGCTCTTGTATGTTGTGATGTTTGGCCCTTCTGGGTGTCCTTGTCCCCGTGCGCATCGACGACATATTGGAAGTCGAGAGGCGGTGAAGACCTTGAAGATTCCTTTGAATGAGGATTGCAAGTGCTTCAAGTTGAAGACGTGCTGATTCGGTCGTGAGGACTAGCGTCCCTTGGCAGTTAATGCCAAAATGGATATGAGTGGAGATCTCAAGGAAATCAACCATCCATAGTGGATTGGGACAAGCGGATGTGATCGAAGTTCAAACTTCCTAGTTTGATTGGCTGTTATGGATTTGTGAGGAGATTATTGAGTTGTCTACTCCTTTCATTTGACTCACACATAAAGGGATTAAACCTTTTAGAAAGATATGTGTGAGAGAAGTTCTTGGAACCGTTGGGGTGGTTGAGTACCGCCGGCTTTGGTCACCCCGAAGGCGGGTTATGTGTTTTGTAGTTATGTTTCTCTCCACGGATTGAGTTGCACTCTGGTGTGGAATAGAAAGATAGTATTGACCTTTCGGCAATTGAGAGAATGCAAGAGGAATCGCCAAATTGTGATTTGGAATTGATTGCCATGGCATTTGCTTGGAAAATGTGGCAATTGTATGCATTGTTAGTGGTGTGAAGTGCGCCGATCTTATTGTTGGAGATATCTCTACACTCAAGAAAATGAGTTGAAGCTGTGAGAACAGGTTAAAGGCTAGTGTTCTAGAGATATCGATGAGATGAGTATTATGGATTGATATCTATCCTTTGGATCGGATCACAGGAGTTAGCTTTGATTCCGACTGGTAAATGGTGCAATTGAAATCAAGAGTGCTGCGGCGGACGAATTCCTAGTGGACTGCCAGAAAGTGCCTTGACGGTGGAACCGACAAGTTGTACCTGTAATAGCAGAATTTATGAGATATGCTAAGTAAAGGCTATCTACCTGGTATGGATAGAGGATGATTACCGGAGGCTCCGGAATTGGATTGTCTCGCTTCTAAGCTAGACGTGATGATTGTTGAGAGGTTGTGAATAGGAGTAACTATTCACCTGGGTTGGATTGAGAGAATTTTGCACAAGTATACTTGGGCAATTTGTTCGATTGCATAGGGCGTCTAGCTCTATCATTTTAGAATTTGAGTCCAATGGATGATTCTCGGTGAGAGATAGAATTTTGGCACCTGAATCAGATGATCTGATTATGATACTTGATTAAGGGAATCCAAGAGCTTTATGTATGAGGAATCTAAGTTTCAGATTCTTAGGATTATTGGAGACCCTGAGGCAAATGGGCCTAGTGGCATGTCGAGCTGTTTTTACTTCAAATCTGTTGAAGGTATATGAAGTGTGTGGACGCTCCGAGCGAGTATTTGAATTCTACCACGACGGTGGATGTCGTTTCTTTAGAGCTACATGAAGATCTAAACTTCAAGGAGCATGTTATGGATTAGACTTGTGGATTGTAGGAATCTGGGATTATCACTATTCCTACTACAAGATGCTTCGGAGCAACATCTTGGACGCGATGCATGGTGTAAGGGCTGGAGGCTTCACTGAGAGGGCAATTTTCTTATCCCCTTTGGTTTTGCTGTTTGTTGTTGGTTGTTGATCCGTAGTTTCGCGGACGAAACTCCTTTTTAGGAGGGGAGTATGTAGTACACTGAACTTTAGCAAATTGCGGAGTTCTAGTGAGAGAATAGTGCCTTAAACTATTCTGGAGTTTTGGGTTGAGTTTGGTGAGCTTCGGAGTGTTTTCGGGACTTGGAAAGTGCGAAACCGGACTCCGAAAGTCGAAATCTGTAAAAGTGCAGATTTTGCAATTGTATACCGGTATATGGTTTAGGGATACCGGAATCCAGTGAGAACTGGTTGTGCGCAGCCCTCGGGTTCTGCGGGATCCGGCAGCTGATACCGGAATAGGCTGGCATACCGGTACTGATGTTGGCATACCGGTACTGAAGTGTTTTGTACCGGTACTGTGAGTTGCATACCGGTATTATGTCTCGTGGCCTTTTTGGCCGAGGCTCAGGTTTTGCAATTTTTGTGCAGTATACCGGTATGCCTATGCGTATACCGGTACACAGTGCTGCAGATTGCATTTTGTGCAGTTTTGTAATTTTGGCTTTTTGAGGGGTCTAAGTGGATTTTGTTGCTTTGGGTTAAGTAACCCTTCACCCCTCTCATGTTGCCTTTGCTGCTGAGGACTTGGAGGAGATGAGGTAGGTTCCTTCCCTCTCTCTCTCTAGATTTCTTACTCCCAACCCCCTAGATCATGGATTTGATCTCTTCTTTCTCCATTTTCTTCATGGAGGTTGACTCCTAGGCTTGGAGGGAGCTCGTGGCTGAAGAGGAGAGCTTGTTGGTGGATGAATCTCCAACCCTAGTCTCTTTTTGCTTGGTTTGGAGCTCTTATGAGGTGAGTGATTATCCTACAACTCCTCTATTGGTGATTACTACTTGGATTTGGGATGAAAACCTAGAAAATTAGAAAACTAGGGTTTCATTTGGGGTTTCTTGGTTGAGAGCTCTTGGGGTTGAATTGATGAGTGTAGAACACTCTTGTAGGTTGGAATTGAAGCTCCAATGTGTTGATTTGGAGTTTGCACAAGCTTTTCTTGGATTAAGGTAAAATTCACCTATTTTCTTCATGATTTTTGGTGAATTTCGTGGTGAGCTTGTTCGATGCCCCTAACCCCTTGGAAAATTATCTTAGGGTATGTGAAGCTCGGGGGAAAACTTCGTTTTGAAGTACTGCGAGGTTTCGACGGTTATCCGGTGGGTCTGACCTCACCGAAATGGGTGAACTCCCCCTATGTCTCCTATCTTGTTATAGGATTGATTAGATGTATAATTATGATAATTATGACATGATGGAAGTTGTGATTGCATGGGGTATATATGTTGTATATGAAAAGTGCATTTTCCATATTGTATGGCATTATGAGAATAACATGCATGCTAGAGTATTTGCACTAGTAGTGTAATGATGCATTTATGAAATACTAATTAAGTTATGCATGTTAGAAAGGAGTGTCATATGAGACACTACTTGGTTGTTGGATTAGTGAATCCTCTTCGCATACTAAAGTATGCTTGTATGGAGATAAGAGGGGATATGTTATGACAAGTGTATGTTGCACCCCAACTAGGTGAGCAACTGTGACGGGCATTGTTGGCCTTGGGCTCGACCTTTTGGTCGTGGATTGACTCTATGTTTAAGACATGAGGAAAAGGGATTCTAATTTTATGTGATAATTGTAATGGACTAAATAAATACTTGCATGATAGCTTTTATACATCTATGTAGTAGAGGTTAGTGTAGCTCATGCATGGCATGGTTTATGGACTTGTTGGCATTTGTAGAATGCATGATATATGGCATTAGAATAATGCATGGTTTATGAACTTAGTAAACTGAGAGATGAGCATTTACATGTTAGAGACATGGACATATTGGTAGGGACATACCAACGGACAATTTGAGAACAACATGACATTGTTGACATTTAGAGCATATTGGCTATTGAATGTAGTAAACATGATATGACATGTTTTGACATAGTGTGAGGTTAAACATATTATATTTCACTTAGGTGAATAACTAGGTTGACATTATGACATAATGTTAGATCCTTGGACATTGGTTGGCTATTCCATGTTTTAGACATGATGAGCGTATTGTCCTATGCTATTGACTATGCTTGTTGCCATTGTGCTCTTGCGCACATGCTTGTGAGGGTCGCTCCCTACAAGACGGCACTCCGGAGTTAGCCTATGCGATAGTTATTTCGCTTGCGACAGTTATTTCGCCGCGCAGTTTTGAGACGCCGAAATGGAACCGCCGTGGGCGAGGCTCATCCTTAGCGTGAGGGTGGTGACTACCACGGAGCCATTAGGCATGGCACAAGTCGGGACGTTACCTTGTGTATGTCTCTTGTGGATTGGGTAAAAGCTAAGTAAACTGGTCCTAGCACATCACAGTTAGTTGATGCATCTACATGTAGTGTAGGGACATAGTAGTGAGCTATTATTTGGTGGTACTACTTAGCTTGGCACCTTTTGGATGCATGCATCATAGTTGGGCATTCGTTTTAGTCATTATTTGCATGGGCATCCATAGTGGCATTATCCTATACTTATGATGATTAGTATAGAGGCATGGTATTATGATGATAACAAAGAAAATCTTTTAACTAGTATCCATGGCATTAATTTTGACATGCATGTAACCCGGTGTGAATAAATGTTGAACATATAACAGTAGGATCATATTCATGTTCATGTAGATGTTTTAGTCATTTGGAGGCATGATAGTAGTAGAATTATCTGTTTAGCATTTAATGTGATATGCTTTATGTTCAGCTTATACTATCCTGCCTCAGTTGACCTAGCGGTGTAATTCGCCACTCTCGGCGGCTTACCCACTGGGAACTATTGTTTAATAGTTCTCACCCCCATTGTTGTTGGGTTTTCTATTTCAGAGCCTTCCGCAGCAGGAGAGGCTTGGGACCGTGGCGAGGGGTTAGCAGCTAGCTAGAGCCTCTACGATGTTGTTATAGATATACCCTGGATACCTTTCATTGTATTTTGTATGAAATGTGTATAGTTATTTTCTAGAGAGTGATCTCCTAGTATTGTTAAGATGTATAATTTTATTGTATATCTTGAGATTTTAGTTGTGATGATCTTGTATTAGTTGTAGAATTATGTTCTCGCTCTGATCACCTTGTTTAGGATGTACTTCTCATTCTATTTGATTGTTGTTGTTATAGACGCCTTGTGTATATTGTGTGTTGTTTGGGGTACACGACGGGTCTGTGCACGTGCCTGGTAGGCTTTTACAAGGGCTCGGGGCGTGACAAAAGGAGAAAAGAAGCTTCTTGGTGCAAGAAGAAGCTTGGGGAACTCGTGGTTAAGGTTAGTTCCTCATGTTTTGGGTTCAAACCTTGAATTTAATCCTTTGAAATAAGGTTTTTGGGAACCCTAGGCAATCTAAAACACAAAATATGGAGATTGGCCAAGAAAATTTGAGGTTCTACATGCATGCATGTGAAATCTAGGTTAAATGAGGGTTTTTGCTCCGGGAGGTTCTAAAAATATTTGGACCTTCGGGAATTGCAATTGAGGCATAGGAAATCATGTTAGAACACTTGATTTTAAGTATTGAGTTGAATTATGGGTTCGTAACGAGTAACGAACCGTTTTCTTGTAGAAGCTTGGGTTGAAGCAAGAACTCAAGGCTAGGACACTTAGGGGCTTGAAGAATACAAGAATTTGGAAGCTCTTAAGGTTGGTTTGTGTTTACCGAAGTGATTAGGTCACTTCCATGTCTAGGATAAATATCAATTTAAAGATAAAATGATATGTGTTGTGAACCCTAGAATTTGCATGTTGCCAAAGGTAAAATCATGATAGGTAGAGCAATGAGCTCCTATTGCATGATATAGAATTCAAGTATAATTCAATTATCTATACTTGTTGCATGGTTGCATGTATGATTGAACCTAGTGTCATTGAACATAGGTTGGAATATGTGAGAATAGAACCTAGTGTTATTGAACATAGGTTGGAACATGTGAGAATAGAACCTAGTGTTATTGAACATAGGTTGGAACATGTGAGAATAGAACCTAGTATTATTGAACATAGGTTGGAACATGTGAGAATGGAACTAAGTGTCATTGAACATAGGTTGGACATGAGATTGGAACCTAGAGTCATGGAACCTAGGTTGAGAATGAGAAAGTAAACCTGGTGTTATTGAACATAGGTGAGATTTAGTGACTTGAACCTAAGGTCATGAGACTTAGGTTGGCAAGTGAAGAAAATGTGAAAAACGGGATGTGCGACGATTTTGCTATCCCGGGTAGTCGACGATTTCGCTACCATGTCATGAGTTGGCGGTGTTGAAACGGGATGTGCGACGATTTTGCTATCCCGGGTAGGCGACGATTTCGCTACCATGCCATGAGTTGGCGGTGTTGACACGGGATGTGCGACGATTTTGCTATCCCGGGTATGCGACGATTTTGCTACCACGCCATCAGTTGGCGGTGTCGAGATGGGATGTGCGACGAGGTTGCTATCCCGGGTATGCGACGAGTTCGCTACCCATGCCATGTGATGGCGGTGTTGAGATGGGGTATGCGATGATTTTGCTATCCCGAGTATGCGACGAGTTCGCTACTCGAACTAGGAGGTGACGAGTTCACTCCTTGAATGTTGGAACCCTTATGGTGAGACGGCGATTCCGAAACCATAAGTAAATGACAAGTAATTGAACTTAGTCAATGTGAAATATAGGATGAACCTAGGAGAGAATGATAAGTTACATTTCATTTGGTTGCATCCTTTATGTTTATTTACAAGCATGTAAATAATTGTTGCATAGTTATTTGTGATCTAACTTATGCATATGGTGTTTCTTTGGACCTGGTGGGTCGAGCTTCTCTCTTGGGTGGCCTTACCCACTGGGAACTATGTTTATAGTTCTCACCCCACGTTTTTCAGGTCCTTCCGCGAGTGAGGCGGCGGAGCGAGGCAAGGGTTTAGCTCTCTAGATAGCGGCCCTTCCATTTTAGTGATACATAGAGTTGTACCCCTAGTCTTGGACTTTGATAGTATAGGGAATTTTCATTACATGTATTAAACTTATGTATTCCATAATTTTGGAACATGGTGTATGGAATGAAAAGAAAGAATTTGGGCATGTATAAATGTGCAATGTGATGTAATAGAAGTAGAACTTCTTTATGTTGATACTTTCCTTGTGCAACTCTTGTACTCCGTTTCTAGTTGGAACCTCGTGGATAAGCTTGTGTTGTGACGCCTTGGGCGGGTAGAAGAGGTTCTATCCGTTCGGCGGGTCTGAGGCATGCGCCCGTGCGGTTATCCTTTCCACCTAGTTGGTGTTAAAGGCCCGACGGGGCGTGACATTAAGGGCTCAGCCACAACGCTCATGGACTTCGATCTGACTCAATCCATTTGTATGTTAGGTCTATTATTGGATCTCTTGCCGTTATGTCTATTGTGGACCGTAGCCGTACTTAACTTAAGGGCTCAACCCAACTCAATTTATTAGTCTCCTGAGCACATTATCAAGGGACAGAATGTTGAACCTATTTTAGTCAATAATAAATAACCAAAGAGAGAGCGAGGAGGAGAGAAAGAAGAAGAGAGGTTCAAACAGCTCACATTTTCCCAATTAGCTGCTCAGATTCCGAAATTTATACTTGGGTTCTAGAATCTGACATTTCCAGGCTGATTCCATTTCTCTCATTTTCTTTTCTTCTTCTATTATTTTCTCTTTTCAAAACTCAGGTTATTAAAATTTTATAGTAGATACAATGTGGTTTCGATTACTAAACAGATATTAAAACTCAACCCATGTTCGGCAAAAATAGATGCCATTATGAATCAAATAGAAACCTGATATTAAAGATTTCTCCATATTGTTAATATATTTCCGGGTTCGTTTCCTACTAGATCAGCATTTAAGTATCATAATATCATAGCCAATTATAAACCCTTTTATTTTATGATTTAATGGATTAAATTCTTGCATTAATATAATGGGCTAAATCCTATCTACTATCTCCCCTACCAATTCCATATATATATTTATGGATCCATTTCATATTAGATCGAATTTTTAGGTAACTATGAACTTCCTGAAATTTATAGAAATAAAGCAAATATAAAAGAATAGTCAATATATGAAAATGTAATGTTGAATTTAGACTTAGCTACCGACTGTCTTTAGCATAAGGGCATGTTTGGTTCACCTATTTTAGACCATGGAATCGGAATGAGATTCATTGATTCCAATAGTTGTTGTTTGTTTTAAAGGAATCGGATTCCGACTCCCATTCCACTATGGAATGGGAATGGCTAATTCCATATATGGCCCAATCCGGCCTTGAATACCGGATTGGCTCATTCCAAAGTAAATTACTCAAAAGTTTTTTTTACCAACACCTCCCCTCCTCTCCCATCATTACTTTTCTCTCTTTTAATCAAAACACTCTATTCAAAATTCTATATTTTCATTTCATTACTCATTCCAATAATGAACCAAACGTCTTTGGATGATTCGTCATTCCATTTTTCATTCCAAAGCAATCCAATTCCATTTTTCATTTCAATTCCAATCGCGAACCAAATATGTCCTAAGTGGCAAAGAATTTGATGGTTGGAGTCCAAAGTCGCAAGCTCGAAGCGTAGTTACTTCATATTTTCAGCTAAATTCAGTTCGAAAGAAAAGAACAAAACAGGTAGCTTACTATCTTCCTCTGCGCGGTGCCTTGGCCGGGATCACAAAGTGGTGGACTGCCGTGATCCTATCAGATGTCTACGGTGCTTCAAGATCGGGCATAGAGCATACCAGTGCAAGGAAGGAAAAGTCGGAGATATGAACAACATGTTTAAAGCCCACCACACGCGCGGCCGTGCTCCTGTTATGCGGACCTTCGTTCCATACACGAAGGAGTACTTCACTCGTCGGGAGCTCCGACAAAATGCTTTGTTAGCAAACGTCCTTGATGGGGTGATAGTTGGACATTCAGCGCAGCAGACAATCGCCAACGCATTGGCGGATAGATTTGGTGGGTACCCGACGGATTTTCTAGTGGCGAGTCGACATAGGGATCGCGACTTTGCTATCTTTCTGCCAGAGTGGGTATCGGCTGATACTCTCGTTAGAAGAGGAATCCTCACCTTGGAGAGTTTCGGGCTCCAATTCTTTCCTTGGGGCCAGTATAGGGATACAGGTCCGTTCAGGCTGCATATTAAGGCTTGGATTAAACTTGTCAATCTGCCTTTTGAGTGTTGGACGATCCCGAGGGTTGCAGCTATGGTTAACGGGTTCGGGCGATTCTTACGGGCAGATGATGCTTCGAGACGGATGACCGATTTACGTGCATTCAGGTGCCGTATCGCTGTCAATAATCTCAGGGACATCCCACAAAATTTGTATGTAATTTTGGGGGAGGATCAGCTGCCCGTTACTATTCATATTGATGAATGGGTCAATAACAAAGACAGGGACAACGACGGTAATCAACTGCCTCCGCCACCTCCAGGGGGACGGGGGGAGCGGGAGATGCCCCACAGAGAAAACGTGGGGTATGAGAATGGCAGAGGTCGGAACGGAGGAGGCGACGCGAGGATGGGTGAGGTAGAAGCTGAACTGAAAGCGGATCACGCGAAAAATTGTATCAATGGACGACGGCAATGGAGGGTTTTGGAGCCTTCGCCGGCGACTAGCGGCGGAGAGTTTCAGGCGAATTCAAAAAGCCCAACGTCCAAGAAGCTTGCACCTGTAGCCAAGCCTCGGGTTTGGAGCAAGACGAGTGTCGAAGTAAAAGGAGCGGATATCATCGACGTTTTCGCTGATTTGGAAGTTCGTCGTCCGACGCAGGAGAAAAATGTAGAAATATTTTCCAATCTCTCGCTTGCAAATGGGAGCGCTGCAACCGAGAGATGCAGAGAGGCAGTGAGGGGCTCACATTGGGTTGCGTGCGGCATGGGCGATGCGGTGGAGGTGGCAGGTTCGAGGCTGAGGGGATATGAGCTCACAGCTAATAAAGTCAAAGCTTTGCTTGCTAATTATATTAGTGGATCCCAGCTTGGTGTTAGGTGGATAGATTGGATGGATGTGCTCAAAAGCCTTACTATCCAGGTGGCAATTGATGGTGACCTTTTTAGTTGGATTGGACTTTCCCAAATTTACTTGGTCTTTTGTGTGGCATGGGTTTGACTTGTGAGGACTTGCTCACGAGCAGCATAAGAAAAGATTGCAATACTTCATTTTTTCCACCTCATTTGGGCCTTTTAGGCTTCGTTTGGTTCGGGTATAAGCAAGAACAAGTAGTTCCAGGAATAGGTACAAGTTCGGGTATAAGCGAGAACTAAACTAATTTTGCGTTTGGATGAAAATTAGGTTGTTTCTGGGAATAAGAAAAATAGCGTTTAGATAGATAAGATGGAATAAGAAAAATAATGGGTAGTTATTATTTAAAAATAATAATATTATTCCTATCATTATATTTGAATATTAAATTCTTAAATTTTGCATTTATAATTTTAAATTTTAAAATTTAAAATTTAAATTTAAATTTAACTTTTAAAATTTAAAAGTTAAAATTTAAATTCAAATTTTAAAATTTTAAAGTTAAAATTTAAATATAAAATTTTAAAATTTTAAATTATTAATTTTTAAAAATCATAATTTTAAATTTAAGACCTAATTTAAATTTAAAAGCTATGAAATATTAAATTTAAATTTTAAAATTAAATATTTAAAATATTAATTTTAAAATTTAAATTTAAAATTTAGAATAGAAAATTATAAATTTTAATTTTAAAATTACAAAATTTAAAAATTTAAATTCTAATTTAAAAAAAATCTCTCTCTCTCTCTCTCTCTCTCTCTCTCTCTCTACCCGGGTGGGATGGGAACACTTGTTCCCACCCTACCGGGATAACCCGGTTGGGTGGGAACAAGTGTTCCCACCCACCCCCAATGGTGTTTGGGTACAAGATGGGGGATAAGAGCCTTATCCCCCATCTTGTACCCCATCCAAACGCAGTATTAGGATATGAAAATAATGTAGATGATGGGATGGGATAGAAAAGGAAGGGGTGTTGGGTGTGGAGCTTGCTACAAGAACGAGTATGGGTCAACTAATGGCATCAAGAAAGGGTTCAAATCAGATACGCCAGAGTGCTCGTCTAGCCAACTTTTCCTCAGGATCGATTGCGTCAAAAGCAATAGAAAGAAAAGCCCGGCTTACAGAGGGTGATGGGACGAGTTGGGAGCGCAATGTTTGCAAGAACGGAAAAAAGAAAATTAAGAAGATAAGGAAGAAAAGCGCCAAGTGTGGCGTGGTTCTTGGGGAGGATGACGCAAAATTATTCAGAGGGTACACGCTCGACAGAGCGTGAGGTCGTGCACGCTGGCTATGAGTTGTTGGGGGGGAAGTGTTTCTCGTTTTGCTATGTTTCGCACCTATAGTTGGAATGTTAGAGGACTGAATGATCGCTCAAAAAGAAATGCTATCAAATGCGTAGTGTCTAAATTTAAACATGCAGTTTTGTGTCTACAGGAAACAAAAGTAGCCTCTATTTCTCTTTCCTTTTTACGTAGTTTTGGAGGGTCTTGGTTTGATAAGTGCCAGTTTATTGGAGCTAACGGTGCGTCCGGGGGCCTGCTTACTTGTTGGAGCTCGCGAATCTTCTCTTGTAGGGAGGTTATTTTGAGAACATACTCTCTCACCCTTTGTCTTTCTCACCTCCAGAGTGGAGCTTGTTTTTACGCTACTAATGTGTATGGGCCCCCAAGCTGGGAAGGAAAAGATGATTTCTGCTCTGAACTTGTTCTTCTTAAGGAATTGTGTAGTGGAAACTGGGTCGTTTGTGGTGACTTTAACTTCACTCGATGCCAGGAGGAGCGTAGAGGCCGGACGTGGAGTAATAGAGCATCGGTCATGTTCAATAGACTTATTAGTGATCTTAGGCTTATGGACCTGCCTATGACTAATCAACTTTTCACTTGGTCAAATATGCAAAACAATCCTACTTTGGCGAAATTGGATCGCTTTCTTATTTCGACCGAGTGGGATCAGAACTTCCCTTTTACGAAAGTTGAGAGGATCCCAAGAATCACCTCCGACCATTGCCCTATTTTACTCTCCACAGGTGACAGGGTTACAAGTAAATTATTCAGATGTGAGGAAGTATGGCTGAGTAGAGAGGACTTCCTTACTAATGTTCCAATTTGGTGGAAAGAAATTAAGAATTGTGGATCAGCAGTACTTTCGTTTACAGCTAAAATGCGACACTGCCGGAAAAGGATTAAAAGATGGTGTGCAACAAGTTTCTACAATATCACCCAAGCTAAAAAGGATTTAATGCATGAAATACAATATATTGATTGTCTAGAAGAGCATCAGATATTGGAAAAAGAACAAATAGATAGAAGGGATGAACTGAAAGGTAAACTATTGAGAGTATTCAATGACGAAAAAATTATGTGGAAAACGCGTGCCAAACAACGGTGGCTACAAGAAGGAGATGGAAACACGAAATACTTTCATGCGATGGCCAACAGCAGAAGACGGGGTAATTTTATTGGGGAAGTCAACGATAATAGAAGAAGATTTAATAATGAGGAAGATAAAAGACAGTATTTTTGGAAGGAATTTAAAGAACTCTATGCACCTGAGTCTTACGAATCGATGGTGTATAGAGACTGGAGTAGCCTGTTTGGGACTAACCGAGTAGCTAATCCAGAACTATTAACTATCCCCTTTAGTTTGGAGGAGATTAAAAAAGCTACCTTTCAACTTGGAAGGGATAAAGCTCCCGAACCTGATGGCTTTCCTATGAGTTTTTATCAGACATTCTGGGAGGTTCTCAAAGAAGATGTGTTCAACATTTTTCAGGAACTATACGATGAACGGATAACTACGCGTCCCATTGATTTCTCTTACATATGTCTAATTCCCAAAAAAGAAGGAGCAGTTCGAGCGAAGGACTTCAGACCCATCAGCCTGCTCAATGGAATTCAAAAGATAATCTCGAAAGTCTTGGCCAATCGATTGGAAGAAGTGTTACCGGGCATCATATCTCCTTCTCAATCAGCTTTCCTGAAAGGCAGACTTCTTTCCGATGCTTTTGTTACAGCTAGCGAACTCGTTGCATGGGGCTTCAAAAAAAAGGTGGAGGGTGTCGGAATTAAGGTAGACTTTGAGAAAGCCTACGATAAGATTAATTGGGCTTTCATGAGGAAGATTCTGGAACTTCTGGGATTCAATGAAAAATGGTGTCGATGGGTTGATGAGTGTACTCGTAACTCTAAGGTAGCGGTCCTCGTTAACAGTGTGGCAACGAATTGGATCAAAACGAAAAGGGGTGTACGACAAGGCGATCCCCTTTCACCTTATCTTTTTCTATTGGTTGCAGAATGCCTTGCTAGGATGACCAATATAGCAATTTCACATAAGTTATTTAAAGGTGTTGGGCCTACAGAAGATAGTCTGGTTACGTTGATCCAATATGCGGATGACACATTCTTCTTCTGTGAGGCTAAGAAGAGGTACTTGAAGAATATCAAATTTATGTGGAGCCTATTTGAGTGGGCCTCTGGAGTCAAGATAAATAGAGATAAAACTGAACTCTTGTATTTGGGAAGTACAGTAGGGAAGGATGATAGACTAGCTTCTTGTCTGGGGTGCAAGGTTGGGGTGCTACCGACCAGATATTTGGGTTTACCATTGTCCAATAAAACACTGCGTAAGGAGGATTGGAGAGTTTTAATCGAGAAGACCCAAAGAAGGATCGATGATTGGCAAGCTAAATTACTTTCAAGAGGTGGCAGGCTTACGCTAGTAAACTCAGTCCTTGCTAATTTGCCACTTCACTTTTTTTCCATCTACAAAGCACCGAAATGGGTAATTAAGCGTTTAGAGGCATTACGAAGAAACTTTTTCTGGAAAGGATGTGCAGACAACAAGGGTGGCATCTGTATGGTTGCCTGGAGTACTGTCTGTAGGAGTATAAAGAAAGGAGGGCTAGGGGTTAAGGACTTGGCAACTATGAACGATGCTCTACTTACTAAGTGGTGGTGGCGCCTATTTACGGAAAGGAAGCTGCAATGGAACATTTTAATTAGAATGTTATATTATTCAAAACGGAGACCATTGAGCGAAGGAAGAACTTTCAGACCTGTTTCCCAATGGTGGAAGAGTGTGTTAGCCACAAAAGAGATTTTCAAATGCGGACTGTACTATAAGCTAGGGGATGGATAGCTCATCGAGTTTTGGTCAGACAGATGGTGTGGCGTAGTTTCTTTGAAGACACTTTTTTCAGACCTATACGATAAGGTTGTTACAAAGCAAGTTTATATTAAGGAGTGTTACTCGTCTAATGGATGGAGATGGCGAAAAATTTTGAGAGGAGTTGGAACAAGGACTCGAGATGGCCGAGTAAGACTAAAGGAATTTAAGGATATGCTTGCTTCCTTCCGAATGTTAAACAAACCTGATGAATTTCGGTAGAGATGGGATGCAGAAAATAGATTCTCCGTTAAATCGGTCTATATGGTGACTCGAAGGGGAGGTATCCAAGATACCATACTGATTCACATTTGGAAACTGAAAATACCTATCAAAGTAAAAATTTTCTTATGGCTAGCCCTTAAGAAGAAAATCCCCACGGCTGATAATCTATTGAAAAGGGGATGGTTGGGTAATCCCCTCTGTGTCTTTTGTGGTGATGTTACGGAGACAGTGGACCACCTCCTTATAGGATGTGTGTACGCTAGGTTCATACTTTTCTGAACCTTAGAGGACATTCAGTGTTTACGGAGAGTGGATGACGTACTGACAATCTGGAGTAGACTGACCAGAAATATTAGATCAGGGGAGACTCTGCAGGATCTGATTACTGTAGCAGCATGTTGGTGGTCAATCTGGAAGGAAATAAATAATACGATTTTTAGAAATCTCTTTGCTGACCCTCTCTTCGTAGTTAGGCATATCAAGGAGCAGGAAAAAGAGTGGAGGGACTTTTGTTGAGCTGGTTAATAAGCTGATCACTTTTGTTGTTTTTTCTCTTTCCTTCTTTCTTTGAGCTTTATCTTATTATTTTCCTTTTCGAGGTCTCGTTGCCTCACTTTTTGTAGCCAAGTTTATTTTCCAAATGAATGAAGCGGGTAGCGTGCTACCTTTTTCTCAAAAAAAAAAAAAAAATTAAACATATCTAATGTTGTTGAATATAAAATATGAAAACACCATATTATGGTAGTTTAATTTTTTAAATAACAACAGTTATTTTTCATTATATGGTATTAGTTTTGTTCTTCTAACAAAGCGAAAGATCCTTAGTTCGCAGCTCATCACACTTCTAATATTATTTAATTTTTTGTCATTTAATTTAAGTCTACTTATTTTTCTCCCATTTAACACGCAATTTTCTCCCACTTCGTACTGAAGAAGCTTAACTTTTTGGAAAATAGTAAACTTTGATTTTCCAAATCCAAGTCAGAAAATGAAATTACCGACCGTCCCTAGCGCAAGTGGCAAAGGGCTTGGTAGTTGGTACCCGAGGTCCCGAGTTCGAATCCTAGTTGATTCACATTTCTAGCTAAGTTTATTTTTAAAAAGAAATAAACGAAGCGGGTAGCGTGCTACCTTTCTCTCAAAAAAAAAAAAAAGTCAGGAAATGAAATTTCAACTAACGTCCCCTCCATTTTGGATCCGTTTTTTCAGCCCTAGACTCCGCTATCCAGGTCGGGGATTTGGATTTGAACCTTGCAATAAGAAACTTTTTTTGTATTCGGATTCATTTCAAATATGTTATTTCCTTTTGGATTTGGACTTAGATTTAGGATTATCCAAATCCGAAGCGTGATTTTTATGTAGAATAGAAGTTATGAGTGCAAATTCGCCCGTCCTTCTAGAAATTTTTCAAAATTTTCTATATTGCTTGATTTTCTTATGTCTGGCCATAAATCTTTTCTATTTTTAAAATTTTATATATTTATTTACTATCTGATTCATAATAGATATATATATAGAGAGAGAGTTGAGCTGGAATGCTATTAGTAAACGAGCTCTGTTGTCACCCATTTATTTTCGATGATGGAGCCTCCAAATCGACGATCAGTACTATTGAACATAATTTATACCACTTGAAATATCTAGAAATCAAATTTTATATTTTTTCGATATTGTTCTCTTGTCCATCAAGTGCACACAAAAATAAACGGCTGAAAATGAATATCCTTTAAAGAGTGATAATAAGAATCTTATAATCAAGATCAAGAGTATAGATCTTATTTTAAATAGTTTAAATAATTTTCTAACCAAAATTTAATAAATTTGGATATCTTTACGCCGTTAAACGAGAAAATGTCTCATATTAACCATTAAAATTACAAATTTTAAAACCCTTTGATCATTAGGTCCATGATGTTAAAAAGATTTGAAATTTGGTTTCTAGATGCTTCAAGTAGTAAAAATCATGTTCAACGGTGCCGATCATCGATCTAGAGGCTCTATTATCGAAAACAAATAGGTGGCAACGAAGCCCGTTTGCTATCAATAGAAATTCTTATAATGACAGACGGAATCAAAAAGTGAATAAAAAATATTTCATACGAACGGTTATAATCAATTTGTTAAAAATATCTCAAATAGGAACGAATTATTATGATCAATTTGTTAAAAAATAACATTCATATATATATATATATATATATATATATATTGAGCTTGACTGGGCTACTATCGGTAGTAAACCGCCCCGTTTACTACCGATTTGTTTTCGATGCTGGAGCTTCCAAATTGACGATCGGCACCGTTGAACATGATCTAGACCATTTAAACTATCTAGAAATCAAATTTCATACTTTTTTGATATCATTAACCGAACGATCAAAGGGTTACAAAATCTGTAATTTTAATGGCCGATATGGTGTGTTTGCTCGTTTAACGGTATAGAAGAATCCAAATCAACTAAATTTTTGTTAGAAAATTCTTTGAACTATTTAAAATAAGATCTGTACTCTTGATCTTGATTACAAGACTTCTATCATCACTTTTGATAGGATATTCATTTTCAGCCATTCATTTTCTGTTCACTTGATGGACAAGAGAACAATATCGAAAAAGCGTGAAATTTGATTTTCAGATAGTTTGAATGGTCTAGATCATGTTCAACGGTGCCTTTGGAAGCTCCAGCATCGAAAACAAATCGGTAGTAAACCGCTCGGTTTACTACCGATAGTATTCTAGCAAAACTCTATATATATATATATATATATATATATATATATGAGGGAGAGAGAGAGTTGAACTAGAATACTACCGATAGCAAACGGGCACTTTTGCCACCCATTTGTTTTCGATGATGGAGCTTTCAAATCGACGATCGGCACCGTTGAATATGATCTAGAGCATTTAAAATATTTAGAAATCAAATTTCATACTTTTTCGACATCATTGGCCTAATGATCAAAGGGTTTCAAATTTTGTAATTTTAATGGTCGATATGAGACGTTTTCTTGTTTAACGGTGTAAAGATATCCAAATCAATTGAATTTTTATTAGAAAATTCTTTAAACTATTTAAAACAAGATCTATACTCTTGATCTTGATTACAAAACTCCTATCATCACTTTTTAAAAGATATTTATTTTCAACCATTCATTTTTGTGTCCACTTGATGGACAAGAAAATAATATCGAAAAAGCATGAAATTTAGTTTCTAAATACTTTAAATGCTCTAGATCATGTTCAACGGTACCGATCGTTGATTTGGAAGCTCCATCATCGAAAACAAATGGGTGGCAAAAGTGCCCGTTTGCTATCGATAGTATTCTAGCTCAACTATATATATATATATATATATATATATATAGACTCCTATGCTTTCGGAAGTATGGAGGCCTCCGTGCTTGTAAGTTATTTTCAATGATAAGACATCCAATTCGACGATCGGTTTCGTTAAACATGATCTACGCTATTATAACTATTTAGAAACCAAATTTCATAATTTTTTGACTTCGTTTGTCTAGTAAACGAATAGTCTCAAAATATATATATATATATATATATATATATATATATATATATATATATATATATATATATATATATATATATATATATATATATATATATATATATATATATATATATATATATATATGTATGTATATAAAGAAAGAGAGTAGGGCTAGACTACCACCAGTAGTAAATGACTTGGTTTATTATCGATTTCTTTTTCGATGATAGAGCTTCCAAATCGATGGTCGGCACTGTAGAACATGATTTACACCATTTACACTATTGGAAAATTAAATTTCATACTTTTTCGATATTGTTCCCTTATCCATCAAGTGGATATAAAATAAATGGCTGAAAATGTATATCCTTCAAAAAGTGATGATACAATTTTTATATTCAAGATCTAAAGTCTAGATCTTGTTTTAAATAGTTTAAAATATTTTAACAAAAGCTCACTAATTTGGACTCTTCTATATTGTTAAACGAGCATACACAACATATCGACGTGATGTCGAAAAGATATGAAATTTAATTTCTATATGGTTTAAATAGTCTAGATCATGTTTAATGGTGCCGGTCGTCTATTTGGAAGTTATATCGTCAAAAATAAATAGATACTATAAGTCCTACTTTATATGAAATATAACTTTAAATTTTTTTAATATATATTTATTATTATGATACGTTGGGGACTTTTTTATAAAATGACCCTCCAAAAATTTGTATTTTACGAAATGACCCTCTCAAAATTTTATTTGGAAAACTAACCATCTTCTCGCCACGCGGGCGCCAGGGTGGATATTTCACATAAAGACGGTGAATCGTTCACCGCCTTCAGTAAGGCGGTGAACGATTCACCGCCTTTCTTATATACAAACTGAAGGCGGTGAATGGTTCACCGCATTCACTAAGACGGTGAACTATTCACCGCCTTCAGTGTTAATCCCCACAACTAACCAAATTCCCTCAAGTCCTGAAGGAATACTGATAAGACGGTGAATCGTTCACCGCCTTCACTAAGACGATGAATGATTCACCGTCTTATCAGTGTTACATCTCCAGGACTTGGAGAAAATTTAGACTTGGAGAAAATCTGGTTGGTGCGGGGATTTACACTAAATGGGGTGAATGGTTCACCGTCTTAGTGAAGGCGGTGAACCATCCACCGCCTTCACTGTTTATATATTAAATACGGTGAATGATTCATCATCTTTAGTGCAAACAGTACATACCCCATTTTTTAAGTAATTTTTAGCAATAATTTCTACTAGTTTGAAACAAGAAATTTTACGAGAATAAATTTTTCAACAAAAAACACAACAAGACAAGTATCCATTATCTATAATATATAATCTATATTAAAGGGAGAGCTCCAACGCCTTCCCTTAATTTGGGGGGTGGTTGGGGGGGGGGTATATTAAAGGGAGAGCTCCAACGCCTTCCCTTAATTTGGGGGGGGACTATATTAAAGGGAGAGGGAGGCCATGTGCCGGCCAAAAGAAAAAAGAAAAGAAAATTAGTTATAAAAAAAATTAATAAATTAATAAAAATAAATTAATAATATGTAAAAAAAATCAACAAAAAATAATGCATAAAAAAATAAAATATAGTATATATAGCATTTAATATGTATATAAATAATATATATGCCTCATAGAAAATAATATATAATATTTATATATGTATTGAAAATTATATTTAAGAAAAAATAAAATATAGTAACTATATATATATATATATATTCATATCTTCTATACAATATATGAAATGAGAGTCTAAAGGAGTCTTCTCCTTAATTTTAATTGCACCATTGGCCCCAAATATTATTTTTATAATTTTTTATTTTGGTCCCTAATTTTTTTTTTGGTAATCAAAATTTCAACATCTTAATTTTATTGCGATTACATTTCGGCAATTAATAGATGTAATATCCCGGTATTACAATTAATGAAATTAAATTTATCTATACATATATTAAAGGGAGAGCTCCAACGGAGCTCTTTTTTAAATTTTTATTTTTATTTTTATTTTTATTTTTTCTATTTATTTGGATTGGATAACCGTATTTTTTTTATTATTAAAAGTTAATTGCACCATTGGCCCTAACAATTTTTCTAACTTTTTACTTTGATCCGTTATGGAAATATATTTCTATATATTTTTATCTCAAATCCATTTTAGCTTCGATATATACAAAACTATATATTTTTTATTGTTATTAAAAATATATTATTTCATATTCTTTTTTTTCTATTAATACTATTTTGCTTACTATTCTTACTGATATAGTAAACAAAGCTAGATAATCTATTCAAAATAATTTAAAAAATTTATTCAAACTAATTTAAAATTAAAATAAATTTTTTATGTCTTTAATTTAAAAAATTTAAAAAAAATTTCGCAGCGAAGCGAGGGCCTAAACTAGTAAAAAATGAAGGCAGGGTGCTGTGTAATTCACACCTGCCATTTTCATCTCTAACCTCAACCAAGCTTGACAGGGACTAGAAAGCAATTTAACACCAAATAATGAAATATATATTAATATTAATTTAACATGTGTATCCATTAATGGGATGCTTTTTGCATTTAATGCATTTAATAAAACAGTTGGAGCAATTACGCTAACACTACTTTAAATTTGTCCACCTACGCCGAAGCTGCAGAATTTACTATTATTAGTTGTTACTTCTCAATAGTCCCGTGTTATAATTTGGGCTAGCTTAAGCATATCAGATTAATAGTTTGAACCTAATAAGTTGTTTGTATTAGTAGATTAGATCGTTATATTTTGTACCAAAGCAAGATTGTCGACCGAATGTGTGACATGGTCTAACATTATCGAGTGATTTTTGGTTAATAGTGTGATTGGAGCTGATGACGAGGACGTGAAGACTTAAATGAAAAAAAATTCCGAATCTCCAGTAGCCCTACATTATAACTTGGGTTTAAATATTTGGGATCAGTTGTGTTAGCTAACAAGTTATTAGCATTAATGGATTGGATCGTTGCATCAGTTAAATAGTATAAACTAATTATTTATACTTATATATTATTTCTCGTAAGCTTTTGCCACGTGGCAGCACTATAGTCTCTTCTTCTCAAAAATTTTACTCTCCAATCATTGCGACCGCTCGCCTTTCCCGTAACATCTGCCTCTTCGGCTTTCCATCTTATTAATTCCTTCCCCGTAACGTCTGCCTCTTCGGCTTCCCGTCTCATTAATTCCTTCACCGTAACGTATGCCTCCTCGGCTTCCCGTCTTATTAATTTCTTCTATGTAAGTCGCTGCTTCGACTTCCCGCCTCATTAGTTTCTATTTTCTAAGAGGCGTTGCCCGAGGAGTCCATGGGCACCGCATACGACGTCCTCGACAACGACCTCGCCTACTACGTCCGCTCCAACCTCAAGCCCCGCAGGCGCGCCGCCCTCGCCCTCGCCGTCAACGTCGGGTGAGTCGAACTCTAACCCTAGCCTCCAACCCTCCTCCCTCGATCTCGACCACTTAAATTTGTAATGTATAATTATACAAAGGGTGTGTATCCCTCTCCTCTAATGGCCTCAGAGGACGAGAAGTATCGGCTAGGATATGGACTTGTCGAAAAGGGGTTGAAGGCACTGTGGTACTTCACGAAATCGTCGGTGTAAGTAGATAATCCCCTAAATGAGGGTAAAAAGTGGTCCGATTTCTATGTAACAAATTTTTTTCGTCTATAATTTTTTTTATCTTTCGTTGTTTTTCATTAAATTATAATTCTATTCTAAAAATTTTAAAATATTTTTTATATTATTAAATTTAATCAAATATGATTATATCCGTCGCATCGCGCGGGTTCCTACACTAGTACAAAATAAATCAGCAATATCTAACGCAATGGACTTTGCAACTCACGAACATGCATGCTTAGTGAAGCTTTAAAGCACTCAAAGCAGCTACTTGGATGAAGCATTTCCAAATCAAGCCCGAGGCTTCATATTAATTAGAAGCAAAGTAATTTGCTTCCACCATTGCTTTATAACTTAAAGCACCATTAAAGCACCATACATAGCTCATGTATAGGAATTACGTGGTGTGTTTCTTTTCGGTTTTTGAAAAACTTAAGACTCGAACAATATCGTCCACCAAAAATTCTTCTTCGTAAAATTAATAATACAGAATATGTTTCAAACCAGTCATATTGTACCAATTGAATGGAAAGAGTCCAATCAGGAATAATATCGCAATTACACATTAACGTGATGCTTAAAAAAAAAAAAAATATTATACTTCTATGTAATGTGGGGACATTTGACTGGATATTGTAAATCTTATGTGAAAAAAACTCTGGCGGAGATTCCTCGACCTCAAGAGCAACAGAAAATAATCAAATATCAATGAAACCTGTCACATCTTTAACTAATGCATATTTCTATGGAAAATTACATCTAACAAACTAATAAATATTTTGACGTGTCGGGGACGTTGAATCTTTTCTTTAACTTAATAGAAATATGCATTGAATCTTACATCTGTTAAACTTTTCTTACAGTTCGTCGACAGCGATTCCTCCTCCGCAAGAGCAACAGAAAATATCAATGAAACCAGAGTCAGATCTTCGATTAATGCATATTTCTATGTAAAATTACATCTAACAGACTCATAAATACTCAGACATGTTGGGAACATCGAATCTTTTCTTAAAGTTGGACTAGTAAACAGAAAGTAACTAGTTACTAGGAAAGATAATTTCACACGACATCTGCTTCTTTCAAAAGCACTTTAGAGAAATTGACCAAGTCTTCCTAGCAAGTGATGTTCTCTGCTTCTGCCTGCTGCTACTGCTGCTCTATAAATTAAGCCACATATATAATCTGCAAGTCATTACAACAACTCTTATGGCTACTACAAGCATGAAGCTGCTACATGATTTCATTTTCCTTCTAATTTTCTCTCTCCTTTCATTCTCCAAACTCAACATCTCTGCTGCAGCAGCTACTGACACACTTTTCAGAGGCCAAACTCTCTCTGGAGATCAAACCCTTGTCTCCAAAGATGGCAACTTTGAGCTGGGCTTCTTCTCCCCAGGTAATTCTCATAGATACTACTTAAGCATCTGGTACAAGAAAGTCTCTGTGAAAACTGCAGCTTGGGTAGCAAACAGAGATAAGCCCCTCTCCGACCCCTCATCGTCGCTTCTAAAACTGACCAAAACTGGCAAGCTTGTCCTTCTTCAAACCGCACCTAACACGACCGTAATCTGGTCCTCCGAGTCCGCTTCCTCCGCTGCGATTGCCGTGCTCGGCGACGACGGAAATCTTGTCGTAAAAGATGTTAATTCAAGCTCGCAAACAACATACTGGCAGAGCTTTGACCACCCTACAAACACCTATCTCCCTGGAGCCAAGCTTGGCTACGATAAGTTCGCAGGAATAAACCGGTTCCTGACTTCTTGGAGAAGCTCAGATGATCCCTCACCTGGGCTTTTCTCTTTTGAGATAAACCCGCGCGGCGTAAGCCAATTCTTCCTGTACTCAAACAGGACTCATCAGTACTTCACCACAGGTGTCTGGAATGGGAAAATCTTCAATGGAGTCCCCGAGATGCGATCGAATTACTTCTTCAACTTCAAATACGTCGCGAACGCCAACGTCAACTACTTCAGTTTTGCGGTTCGCGACAAGTCGGCGATAACCAACTTCATGTTGGATTATGATGGCCAAATGAAGAGGTCGCGGTGGGATGATCACACAAAGCAGTGGGTCCTTTACGGTGTTCTTCCTAGAAATCCATGTGATGTTTACGGCATATGTGGGTCTTTTAGTAGTTGCAGCAGCACCACCTCTCCTTTTTGCCAGTGTTTACGGGGCTTCAAGCCGCGGCTTCTCGAAGAGTGGAACTCCGGTAGCGCCTCTTCTGGATGTTCGCGAAGAACTTCTCTGAGTTGCGACAAGAACGACGAGTTCGATATGCTGTTTGATATGCAGATGCCTACTAATCCTTATGAGTTAGTCGCAGCTGTTCGTGGCGCGAAGCAGTGTGAACAAACCTGCTTAAAAAATTGTTCTTGCACTGCTTACTCTTTTAATAGTGGTTGTGTGCTGTGGTTTGGAGATCTTTTAAACTTAAAGAGAGTTTCCGCTACTGCGAAAAGCAATAGTGGAACTCTTTATCTTCGACTCGCTGCTTCCGAGCTGCGAAGGCCGAAAGTAGAAGGGAAGATATATAAGATAGTAGTTGTAGTTCTTACAATTGCTGCATTTGCTGTTATTGCTTGCATTTTGTTAGCATGGGCTTTCCACAAAAGGAAAGCAGTAGGAACTGAAAAGCAAATCAGTGGTTCCTTGCTGCTGTTCGATTACCGAACTATAAAGAGGGCGACTTCGAGCTTCTCGCAGAAGCTCGGGAGCGGAAGCTTCGGGACCGTCTTCAAAGGAGCACTGCAAGACGGAACTGTCGTGGCCGTGAAGAAGCTCGAGGGCTTCAGGCAAGGTGAAAAGCAGTTTAGAATGGAAGTGAGCACTCTCGGGATGATCCAACACGTCAACCTAGTCCGACTTCGCGGGTTTTGCTCAGAGTCAGATAAAAGACTTCTCATCTATGACTACATGCCGAACGGCTCTTTAGATTTGTATCTCTTCCGAAGAAATGATGGTTCGGAAACCTTAACTTGGAATCAGAGATTCAACATTGCTATCGGGATCGCGAGGGGATTAGCATATCTCCATGAGAAATGTAGGGAGTGCATAATACATTGCGACATAAAACCGGAGAACATACTTCTCGATACGGACCTTTGCCCTAAGGTCGCGGATTTTGGTATGGCAAAACTTATCGGTCGTGAATTCAGCCGTGTACTGACTTCCATGAGAGGGACTTTCGGGTACCTCGCTCCGGAGTGGATCGCGGGGTCGGCCATCACTCCGAAAGCCGATGTTTATAGCTTCGGATTGTTACTGCTTGAGATAGTATCCGGGAAACGGAACAGTAACATGAATGGAGATGGCGAATGCGTGTATTTTCCTCTACTGGTTGCGACTAAATTGTACGAAAGCGATGTGCTTTGCTTGCTAGATGAGAAGCTGAAGGGAGAAGCAAATTTGCAGGAGCTTGAAAGGGCTTGCAGAGTGGCCTGCTGGTGCATTCAGGACCAGGAGTTGTGGAGGCCAACGATGGGTCATGTAGTTCAGATGCTCGAAGGGGTCGTCGATGTCGCGGTCCCGCCGATCCCGAAGTTACTCCAAATACTTGCGACGGCGTAAGAATGTGTTGGTGATGAAATATTGCTGTAATTAGTATACATCACTTTAGTTGTGATTGTACATGCAAGAATGTGTGGGTGATGAATAGGCTAAATGTTATGTATTGCTGTAATTGGTGTATGCAGTGTAATTGTGCTTTTCTTAGCAAGAATTGTGAAGAGTTCATGTTTTAATTGTGAAGAGTTCATGTTTTAATTGTGAATGAGTTCAACTAAATGCTAAGATAGTTTCAACCATGCAGAGTTATCTTTACATCCTGAATACTTTAAATTAAACCAAAGATGTGAATAGTTTAACAAAACTTTATGTTCTGGATCACAATCAAGATTGAAAAAAAAAACAAACAAACAAACAAGTTGCATTAGACCGACCAAGAGACTTAATCCAAAAGTGCTTTTCCATTCTAAACTCTACTCAAACAACAGTGTGACCAAAAGAGGCCCCACTGACCACTGTTGTCTTTAAACCAAATAATACAAATTCTGTTAGCTTAAAAAGACCAGCATCCTGCTCTGTGACGGGAGGTCAGATTAGGCCGAGTGATATTCGAAATGACAAGAGGCCGAATGGGCTGAGTCATGTTCGAATTGACATGAGACTGATTGGACCGAATAACAATCAAGACCCATGGGCGCTGTGCCTGTACGCTTTAAGTGAATTGGTTGCGTATTTCTAACAGCTCAAATTTTTGGAATTAATGATTAGTGCTTCGACAAGTTCCAGCATTCAATTGAGCCATAGTAACTATCAATTCTTAAGAATCTACACAAAATGAGGCATTGAAGGGAAACTGAGAAAAAGACATAATGAGGCGGTAAATGAAATGAATGCATCTTCATTTTAGTACAACATACACTGGTTCTCGAAGCACCAAAGAAATAAAAAGAACCCCAGTTCCAATGAATTAAAGAGCCCTTCACCCACAGATACAGAGACCAAAATTGGGTGTGCATTGCAACAAAAGGCCCTCTGCTTCATTGAGAAATATTAAGCACATCCATCCTATCTCTAAGGCATGCCATTTCCAATTCAATTTCCTTCCAAAAGTAACACAACTTCTCAATAATACACTGGAAAGACAAAAGAGAGGCGCGCAAGAGAGAGAGAGAAAGATAGAGACACATCCTAACCTACAAGAAGATCATACTCAGAAGTAGCAGCCCCGTCGTTATAACAAGAGATAAGGGGTCGAACGTAGTATGAGGAGAGCCCGATTGAGCTGCCGTGGAATTGGAGGAAGGAGCCAACGATGTGCCGTTCAACATTGTGCCGTTCTTTCCGCCGCTGCACATTAAAACAGCAAAAGAACCAGAAATAGCTATGAGTTTAGTTAGTTAAGTTAATATGGTAGTGTTTATATCGGAAGGATTGCATCAACTAACAATTTCGATTGCATAACCTTAAAAGTAGTAAACTTAACAAAAGCTGCTTCTATGTAAAAAAATTCATGTGAAATTAGAATTTTCATATGTTAGAATTTCGACTGTATAGAACCAATGTGACTCATATGTCATTCAAGATTTATGATCAATCTTCATGCTGCCTATATATATTAAATTATTATGAATGCTTACACAAAGTTTCAGATCGATTTTTTTTTTTTATTGATCAGGCTTTTAACACATATTACTTAATAATCCATCGAGTAGAAGGATTTATACTCTAATGAGACGAAGCACATACCTTCCAGAAAATATGCAAGCACCATGACCTGCAAAAAGACAACCACCAACATTTGGTTTATTTGGATTCAACAAATTCAAGCAATTTGACAATGAGACTACAACAATATATTTCGAAATCATCTCATATAAGCCTTACTTGGGTCAGTGGTGGTTATGGCCGCAACCCCGTTGAAGTAGCAGGTGCCCGAACCCATACCCATCCCGTGATAGTATGCGTTGAACGCGTAGGTCGCATGGGCTTCAACTGTGTCAGGGTCGTAACACGGCTGCCCCTGCATCAGCGCAGAGCAGTCCACCTTCCCGGGTCCGCACGCCCAGTCGAGCGCGGCCTGCAGCATCTTGGCATCTGCACCGTCCTGCGCTATGCAGTACGTCTGGTTTGTCGTGTCGTTTGCCAGCAGCATGCCCGACCCATTTAGGTGCAGTGTGTACGCAGGCACGCCGCTCGCATCGAACAGCCCCCAATACCTCTCGGACGTGGCCCCAGGGCGCTGGTCCTCATCGTAAAGCTCATAGATGTAGGTGGGCACGGGCACGCCAGGGTGCTTCGGCGTGCCGGTGCTTTTGACCACGTGCCGGATGAGGTTGCTGTTGTAGGTGTCGGCGTTGTCGGGGGTAGCATCGGGCTCGGTGGATGGGTCGCCCTTGTGGGGCCACCCAGACTCGAGCACGACGACAGGCAAGTTTGTGACATTCAAATAGGCCATAGCGAAGTAGGCGGCGTCGACGACCGCATCAAACACGTTGGTGTAGTGGAGGAGGGTGTTGGCGTCGACGGCCTCCTTATTGGGGGGGAGGGGGCGGAAGAGGGCATAGTCGAGGGGGATGACGCCGTTTGACTGCATGTAGTCGTAGTAGGGGTAGACGTTAAGCATGAGATAGGAGTCGGTGGACCGTAGGAACTTGAGGAGGGGGACGAGGACGGGGTCGAGGGTGCGGTTGAAGAAGGCCTGGGAGGGCGGGAAGGAATCGAGGATGATGGACGAGGAGTGCGGGGTCGAGACCTTGATGTAGCGGTCAAGGTTGGCAGCGACGAGAGCGGAGTGGATGTAGCGGAGGGCGGGGACAAGAACCGGGGCGGCATTTGGGAGGGCGGAGAGGACCTCAGAGCCGACAGCGATGGCGGAGATGTTGACGGCAGGGAAGTGGGCGGCGACGTTGCGGGCTACCCAGTTGGCCGCGGTGGCATTGGACTGGCCCACGGCGAGGAGCTGCTCGTTGGGGACGGAGACGACGACGCGGATGCCGGAGTTGGCGAGGGCGGCCAGCATGGCGGGGTCGGCATCATAGAGGCGCATGTACTGGATCTGCTGCGACTTCAGCAGTGCCACCACCTGCGTCGGCGATGGCATTGACAACAGCGCCGTGCCAACATTCACGCCGATGTATGCACCTGCAGCAAGGCAGACAGAGCGCGTCAGCACCAGGAATATGTGAGGGTCAGTTATATTAGGTTTGGAGCCAAAATTCAAACTGAACCGGTTAAAAACCAGTTTGTCGTAAAATCTCAAACGAATACTGAACCGAACCACACCAATCAAAGCATTTATATAAAACGATTTAAGTTTTAGAATAAGAGATAAAACCATCTTTACACAGATAGATATATGCACCGATTTTCGGCTCAGCTTATTTCTCAGAAAACCAAATTCAAACCACACCAAATAAAAAATAAATAAATAACTAAATAAATAAAGGTAGAAATGTATAGAGAACACCTGAAAATTAAAATATAGGAGATTTTGAGACAGGTGCAACAACTTTATTTCATTTGATTGATACCCCCTTCAACTTATTGACTTTTTAAAATTAATAATTTAAATCAATTAAATTCAAAATTTTATTAAATTTATCCGGTGAGCAAACCTATTAGCAAATAAAACTAAAAGAGCTACCACTAATAGCAAATAGTGCTAAGAAAATTTTAAACTTAACTAAAAATAACCCAAATTTAAAAAATTAAAAATTAAGAAAATGTCAGTAAAGAGGGTTTAAGTTGAGGGGCCTATTTAATTATAGCCTCTAGTTGAGGGTGTCACAGCACATTTTTACCAATTTAAACTCCAAATTTAATAGGAAATGTGCAAAGACCCATGAACTTGGCTTCTGAACTTTTAATTTTGACAGTTTGACCCCCCATGCTTGATCAAATAGTCTAATAGTCCTTGTCCTAATTTGTAATAACCAATTACACAGCTGTTTTGATCGCATGTCTTGCACATAATCTTGTAAAACTTAAAAGGCAAAAAAATAATATATTTTTCTCTTCGAATTATGATAATCAAGCATTAAGATTGAAGAATATAGTGAATCAATCTTCATTTTTTTTGTTTTTTCATCTATTGGAATAGAAAAAATAGATTTCTTTGTATTTTTAAATCTTTACAAAAATTATATGCAAGACATGCGACCGAAACTACTGTGTAATAAATAACTTCGCTCAAGAGAGCGGCCTAGTAAACTATTTAATAAAATTTAGAAGGTCCACTCGCCAACAATCGAAATTTTAGGTGCAAGTTCGCAAACATGCAAGAGTTCAAGAAGTTTTCGCACTTTTTTCTAAATTTAATTTAATTTAAAAAGGAAAAAATATACAAAAACCTCCTAAACTTCAGCTCTTTCGCAAATAGATGCCTGAATTTTCAATTTTGGCAACTAGACCACCTAAAATTTATTAAATAGTTCAATAGGCCCCTCTCTTCAATTAGAATTATTAATTATACAACCGTTTTGGTCATATGTATATGTCTTGCATATAATCTTATTAAAATTCAAAATATTTAATAAATTATTTTTTTCTTTTCTAATATATAAAAGAAGCAACAAAAATTTTAAGGCAAGTTTATCCTATTTTTCAATTCTCATGCTTAATTATCAAATTTGGGAATAAAAAAAAAATTCCTTCACATCTTGGAGTCTTATAAGATTATCACATGCGACCAAAATGACTGCACAGCTAGTAACTTCAATTAAGCAGAGAGACTTATTGAACTATTTTATGAAGTGCGAAAAGGTCTAATCGCAAAAATTGAAAGTTCAAACGTCAATTTGCAAAAGAGCTAAAGTTCAGGAAGTCTTTGTACATTTTTTTTCTATTTAAAATTGAAAAATTCTACTTATACACCCCCAGAATGGGGTGTAGATCTTACACCCTCATTCTAAGATTCCCAAAAATCCATTAAAACAAAAAAAGTTGATATGATAAGTAAAAAATAATGATCCTTAGATGAAGAAGGTGTAAGATATACACTCTACTTTGGGGTGTATCAGTAGCATTGCGCTTTAAAATTCAAAGGCTAAATTACATTTTTTTTCTCGAAACTATGAGGTGCGTGGCACTTGGACACTTTTAGAAAGTGAAGCACCGAAAGTGACACTTTTAGAAAGTGACGTATTATCGGTTGTTTGGTTTGCGAAAGTGACCATAAAAATCACTTTACAAAAGTAGGGTGATAAAGTGAGTTATAACTAAATCTCACTTTTTTGACTTTGGCTTAAAAAATTCCAAAGTCACCGAAAGTGGAGAGGTTAGCTAAGAGGTTATATTTGGTCTTAACTTTAATTTTTGAATTTATTTTTAAACTTGAATTTCACTTTAAATTTGAATTATAATTATAATTTAACATAAAATTTTATTTGTAAATTTAAATTCAACATAAAATTTTTAAATTCAAATTTCTGAATTTATATTTAAATTTAAATTTTTTAATTTTATTTAAATTTGAATTACAGTATTTAAATTTAAATTTAAATTTAAATTTTAATCAAATTATTTTTACCTAAGAAATTCAATTTAAACTTTGAATTCAAATTGTTCAAACTATATTCAAATTATTGATTGAAACTTGAATTTAAAATTTAAATGTTTAAGTTGAAATTCAAATTCAAATTTAAGTTTACTATTTACATTTAATTTCAATAATGAGTTTCAGTTTGAACTTTGAATTCGAATTATGAGTTCAAATGTTCCGTTTGAGTTGTGGTTTAAACTCAAATTTTTTTTATTTAAATTTAAATGTTAATTTAAATTGTGAATTCATATTTAAATTCAAAATTTAAGAGATCAAAGAGTAAATTAAAATATGATTCAAATTATAAATTTAAATTATGAACTCAAATTTAAATAAATGTTCTAATTTTTATGTTGAACTTTTATTTTAGAATTTAATTTTAGTTATGAGTTATGACTTAAACTTTAAATTTCAAATTATAAATTTAATTTATATCTTAAATTTTAATTATAAGTTCAACTCACATTTAAATGTAAATTGAAAATTTTGAATTTAATTTTGAATTCTAAATATAAATTTAAATTGCTAGTATTAGTCGTTTGCTTATATCTTCTTTAGATATAATTAAAGAATAAAAAGTACAAAACTATAATTTTTCATGTTTCACTTCATAGCCAACCAAACAATCGAACTGAAAAGTCACTTTGGTAAAAGTCACGTTTGTAAAATGAACTTTTTTCACTTCAGCCACTTTCAAACAACCAAACATGCCCTAAAACAAAAAAAGTTGATATGATAAGTAAAAAAACAATGATCCTTAGATGAAGAAGGTGTAAGATATACACTATACTTTGGGGTGTATCAGTAGCATTGCTCTTTAAAATTCAAAGGCTAAATTACATTTTTGGTCCTGAAACTATGAGGTGCGTGGCACTTGGATCCTCAAACTTCAATTTGTTACAATTTTTTATTAAACTTTACAATTGTTCCTATAAAATCCCACAATCCAATTATTTTGAAAGTGATGTAACATCTTAATTATTATCGAGTCGTCAATCCCGATACTGCTATATCACTTTCACCTTTACGATCATAAACATTTAGGTAGCTAAATTAGATGTACAAAAAAAAGGTTAATTGCATACAGCTCCCTGTAAACATATCGAATAGCAAATATATCCCGACAAAGTTCAACTTTTTATTTTATCCCTACAAAGGTCCAGTGATATTCATATTTGTCCCTCTGGTTTGTTACCGTTAAAGTACTGTTTATTTTTTAACAGCAGATGAGTGAAATGATATTTTTACCCTTACAAATATATCCCTCCAAAAGTCTCAACTGTTAGAATTATACAGAAATGTCCTCTCAAAAAAGTTTTTTATCCAATAGTATAAGAGGGAGTAAAAAGGTCAATTTAACTCATTCACTAACCATGGTTAAGTATTTTACTTATGGTTAACTACATTCTTCTAGCGGATCCTACCAACACGAGTATATTTGAAAACGTTAGAACTTTTGCAGGAATAAAAATAAAAAGTTAAATTTTATAAAGATATATCTGATATTCAATATATTTACAAGGGGTTGTATGCAATTAACCCTAGAAAAAAATATCGAGCCACAAATTACAACCACTTAAATTTGGAGGACCAAAAGTCACACGAGTAATAGTGCGAGGACTAAATTAAATATTACGCAAAGTTGTCCCTGCGGAACACCGAAACAACGCCAGCTGTCGCGCAACAAGGCGACCGGAGACATGATCGTACGGTGCGCATGTTCCGACCCGGAGAGGGGGTCGCACGAAGATAACGTACCTATACATTTCCCTATGCGACCAACTGGGAATCGGCGGTACATTCAAATGATCTGCCGCTCATTATTACATACAAAAAGAAATCGACGGTCCGACGGGTCCCGCATATAAAGTAGTTTATGCGGTCATCATCACCAGGTGGGGCCCGTAACTTTATACTTAGATCTCGATCTCTATGACTCTATCCCAATCAATTTGATTCTATGGAGTTGGAGACATTATTGGCCGCACCTGGTGTACCCGTACACCACGTTTTATTTTTTAATTAATATTTTCAGATCTATTTTGTTTGATTAATAAGAAAGTATTTTAAAATTATATAAGTTTTTACGTAAATACTTTAAATTTTATAAAATACACCCATAGATTAATTTTTTTATTTAGCAAAATTATAAAATTTTTCCTTGCACTTTGCTCCGTCGCTTAATTATTCCTTTACATAAAATTTTACTTCAATTTAAACCCTATACTTTGGGGCCGTTTCAAATTGGTCCAATAAAGGCGAGATAATAATATTTTGAAAAGAGGTGGGACCCATTGTGGGACCGTTAGTCAAATACGAATCAGGTGAGTCAACTCGGACGAGTTACTAACCATCAATTGAAAGTACTTGCAATTTGGGTTCCACGTCATCATGCACGTGGTGTAGAGGAACCAAAAGCCACGCAAAAAAAAAAAAATTAAAAAAAAAATTAAGGTTGGAATACTAAATATTATTATACATAGATAACTACTTTAAATTAAAATATTATTACTATCTCTATCTAAATTAACTGCTTTAATAGAATCTTATGGGATAACTTCAAAAACCACCCATGTGGTTTCGTGCTTTCTCACTTTAGTACCCTGTGGTTTAAAGTGTATCACTTCAGTGTCCCGTGGTTTCGTTATTCTCTTTTTCATTATTTTTCGTTAATTTTTTCGTTAAATTATATAAAAAAAACTCCAAATACCCCACCTATGGTTTATCGAATATTCACTTTACTATCCTGTGGTTTTAACTTTCTCACTAACTTAACGAAAAAACTAACGAAAAGATAACAAAAAAAGACGAAACCACAGGACACTAAAATGATACACTTTAAACCACAGAGTACTAAAGTGAGAAAGTATAAAATCATAGGGGTGATTTTTGAAGTTATTCCAAATCTTATTCCAACATAAGCCATTATGAAATACGCCCTCAACTTTATTTTTAAGTACTAATTTTTTAAAAATTTTTGATATTTTTGTTTAGATTATTTTAATTAGTTAATCTTAAATTCTACTAAATTTAATATTTCAATATTACTTGCTACAAATTGATTAGAGCTTTTACATTCAATAAATCCAGCAATAAATTTTAAAAAGAATTAAGTTAACTAAGTAAATTACTTAATTTAGAAAAATTTAAAAGTCATGGGGCCGTTTCAGAACCGATTATAGTTGAGGGGTTCTCCAAACAGTTTCACCAAAATTTAAATAGGAAAATAACGGCTAGTAAAATCGACGTTAGTGATTAGTGAGTGCACACGCACAGGAAAAAGAGGTAAAACCCAAAAACCCTAACGCACCGTTTGCATATATTTTAAGTAATGACAAATATTGCGCACCTAATAACGTACCCAAAAGTCCTCCCTTAAGCAGGGAGCTTCCCAACGACGTTTCATTAGAGAGCTCTGATCAGCTGCCACGTGTTAAATTCATCTCCATCCAAACATTTATCAAATATTTTTAATTAATACTAGAACCCAAAAATAAATTAAATCTTAAAGAGAAGAATTATAAGTCTTTAGATAAACACAAAATTGATACATGATAGTAGATCGGAGATTCTTCGACGAAGCGTCGTTGGAGAGCTCTCCACTAAATTTTTTTTTTTAGCTAACTAGAAATAAAAAAAAGCCTTCAGTAAGGAGCTCTCCAACGACGCAACGGATCTCCAACGATGCAACGGATCGTTGAGGAACTACGATCCGTTGTCATGTGTCAATTTTACCTTTATTCAATAAGTATAATACTTATCTCGATAATTTAAAAAAATTTAAAACTTTAGTACTAAAATTAATTCATAATAATGGTGGATCGAGAATTGGACTTTTTTATAAAATAACTCTCTAAAATTTTACAATTTGTAAAATAATTATGTCAAATTTTTATTTGGCAAACTAACTCTCTAAATGCAGGAATCATTCACCGCATTTAAAAATATTTTAGGCCCTTCTAAAGACGGTCCTTTAAAAAAAAATCATAAAAGAGATGAGGAAAAAGAAAAGTAGATAAATATAAAAAACGGTGAATTATTTACCACCTTTAGTATATTATGAATGCGGTGAATAATTCACCGTCTTTAGAAAATTAGTTTGTCAAATACTAATTTAATAAAGTTATTTTGCAAATTATAAAATTGTGAAGGGTTAGTTTGTAAAAAAGTTCTCTGAGAACTCTCCAACGAGCCAACGTTGGTGCGTAGGACTACATAAATGCAAGTTCCAGAACACACGGAAATCACTAGAATAAACTCCACAATATTATTATAATAAGGAATAAAAGAAGGGCATTTTCGTAATTATGAACTAGCCAAAAATGTATGGAGACCCTCTCAACTTTAGGCTATTATGAAATAGGCCCCTACACTTTTTTTGAAATTTGACATCTCTTACACGTTTGCTTTTTTTAAAAAAAAATTAAGTAATTTAACCAAAACAATTAAAACTATTCTCAATTTTTTTTAATAGTTTTAACCACAATATAGCAAATGAAACTGAATTAATCAACTGATTGTAGCTAATTAGTTCTAAATAAATTTAATTATATTCTCCATACACTTTTCCTTTATAAATTATTATTAGAAACTAGTACGCAATAAATGTCTAGTGTAATAAATATAACCAAACTCACTCATCTACCCCTTACTCCATTAGCATATATATATATATATATATATATATATATATATATATATATATATATATATATATATATATATATATATAAATAGTCGATAAAAGAAAAGCATTTGGATCGAATCATACTTATATAGTAATTAAAAAGAAAAAGCCATACCCATACCCACCAAAATACTTAAAAAATATATTTTTTTTAAAAAGGAGTATGAAATATTTAAAAAATGGTTAAAACCCCCTCAACTATAGACTATTACGAAATAGACTCTTCAACTTTTATTTGTTTTATAATTGAGACCCTATCAATAATGATTATTGATTAATAACAAATAAAATTATTAAATTTAATAAAAAAATTTAACAGGTGATTGGTTCGGTGTAAAACGAAGCCGAAAATTATTATCGTTATAAAAAATATTTTTTCGCTTGTTTGGTTCGACATAAAGATATTTTTTCGTAAAAATATTTTTTCACCAAATTTTTTTTTACGAAAAATTTATTTTTCACGATTTTACATACAACCAAACACCCCATAAGTGTAAAAAACGCAAATAACAAAGTTGGGAGTTGAGGGGAAAAGAAAATTGATGAGGGGTTTATTTCGAAACGACCTATAGTTGAGGGGGTCTCCATGCATTTTTACCTAAAGAAAATGGAGTGATTCTTTCTTTCAAGAGAGTAAAGAAAGAGAGGGCTTTCACACTAGCCACTTAACCCAGTTGAGGTGAAAAAAAAAAAAAATAGTGAAAAAACATAATAATAATATTTTAGGTGCTAAATCATAAAAATAAAAATAAAAAAAAGGAGACATAGGGAGAAAAGAAAAAAAGAAAAGAAAAAAGCAACGCACCTTCATCGCCATTAACCACAGAAAGAATCCCCAGAACCAGCAGAAAAATCAGCTCCATGGATGGATCTTCCACTTCACATGCACTAAACAGATGTTTCTGGAGAAGGCCCAGAAGCTAAAAGCTTGACTAAATCAACTAAAAAGTGGAAACAGGGGAAGAGGAAGAAGAAGAAGAAAAAGGAAGCTTTTTTTTTTACTGGATTTAACCCCAAAAAAATGAACAAATTTGTGGGGGAATGGAGAGAGGAAGGGGATTTTTTGGGGTTTAAATGAGGGGGGAGAGAGAGTGAGAATAATGGTGGGGAGAAGAGTTAAAAAAGCAGAGTCTTTTATATAAAGAGAGAACCAGAAATGTGTAAGGGAGATTATTGCCTGGGTCGGGTCTACAAGTACATTTCATACACCACACTTTAAATAAAATCCTTTATTAGTGTTAAAAAAGAAAAAAGGTAAAAACATACCCAAAAAAAAAAAAAAACTTATGTGAATTAGATTCGACTATCCAACTTTTTAGTTTGTTTGATTTGACTTAGTCGATAGTATTTTAAATTTAAATAAAATCTTTTATTAGTGTATTTTATGTAATT
Source organism: Puya raimondii (assembly GCA_016920855.1). Lineage (NCBI taxonomy): Eukaryota > Viridiplantae > Streptophyta > Magnoliopsida > Poales > Bromeliaceae > Puya > Puya raimondii. Next base: position 1,393,412 of record JABWPP010000044.1, on the reverse strand, counting down.
TTTCGTAATTATAAATTTATTATAAAGTAAGTAATTAGCTTAAATTTTAAAGTCGAAGGACTGTTAACCGACTCAAATCAAATAAATTGAAAGGTTGAGTAGTAAATATTAAAATTTTAAAAGATTGGACAGTGGACTCAAAATGGTCTACAGTTCAGATAAATTTTGCACATTTTTACCAAAACAAAATATAAAACCATAATTGTCCTCTGAAAAATTAAGCTGCTAGAGAAAGTTATTTTAATATTATACATTCAACACTTCTCCCAACTGTCTCAATTTGAGGCATTTTGATAAGCCTAGAAAGTAAACTTTAAATGGAACTACGATTTGAAACTCCTCTCAGTTTAGACTATTTTTAAATTGTTACTACTAATCGATCGTTTGGATAATATGATATCAAAGTAGAATGTTTTAAATTCGATTCCTGACCAACGCCTCAAAATCAAAATTCAATATTTTAGATTTGTTCTATTAATCAACCTTATGTGTTAAAATTTATATATTTTGGACATGATTTCCAACAAACCAAGTATCCTATCTCCGCAATAATTTTTAGATCCTATTTGAATGCATAAATATTTTTGTTCGATTTATCTCATTAATTTATTCAAAAAACTTATATATTTGATTGATAAGGAGTGCGATTAAATATTTCAAATTGAATACTATATTCAGCCTTCAAGTTTTTTTTTAGATAGGATAAATCACATCCTAAGTGAAATATACTACGCTATCAAATTATGAACAGGATGATTTTTGAAATAGCAAAAATTAAGCTCCTAACTTACAATCATACTTGAAAATTTTTTACACGAAATAGATTATCAAAGATACATATTCCAACATCCAAACAAGATTTTTTAAAAAATTTAATGTCTAGATAATAAATATTACAGTATATAATTTTGGTATATCAAATCTATGGAATAAAATTTTGATTTAAGATAATGATCATAAATAAATATTATATAGTGTATAAAGAGTATTCATACATCCCAGTGAAGGTAAAGAGGGAAGAGAGAAGCAGGGGGAGTTTGTCCTCTTCCCTCCTCCGTGCGTCAGAGATCGGACGGTGGAGATGTGTTTATGATTGGATCGTTGGGGACGGGACGAGATGGGCGATTGAGTGCTTATATAGCCGTTTTCCGTGTCCCCCTTTCTCTCTCTTCTTTCTCTCTCCTCTCACCCTCTCTCCCCCCCTTATGAGATTTTCACATGCACCCGGTGTACTGTGGACCACAGCTTAAATCAAATCGTAAATGCTTCAAATCAAAATAAGATGAGCTATCCTAGTCTTGTTAATTTTTTTGATAATACTAAAAATTTTATAAAAAAAATTAAATTCTTAGATTGGTGGGTGTTTTTTATTGTATTTAAAAGGGTTGTGTGTTAACAAGAATAAACTTAATTAGATATCGTTTTACAAGATGCTGATAATTAGCCAATCAGATTTTATTATTGGCAAAGCAGGTTTTTTATCTTACTCCTAAAAAAATGATAAACGATATGTATCATTCATTTGTTCAAAAATAAAATTATGAATAACACAAGAACATGCACAACTCCAGTCAAAAAATTTATTTGCATATTGTGGTTTCTTATACTGATCGAATAAACTCGCTTTCTACTTTAATATTTTTGTAATTATTTTATACCAAATAATAGATTTTTTTTTTTAACCTTATGATATTTCTACATAGAGTCTTTAGAGGACTTAATTTTTTCCTTTTCTTAGAGAAAGTTTTTGTAGATCATTTTACTAAATTATATAGAGAAAGCTATAATACTTTTAGAATTAAGCATTCTGGTTTACTTTCGCATCGTTTCGACGATAGTATATCCAAATCGATAACCAATACTGTTAAACTTGATCTAGGCCAATTAACTCTATAGCTTGCAAATTTCACAATTTTTTTACATCTTTTGACTAGTATTTAAGTGGTCTCAAATTGACATATATTAGTGACTAAGATAAGGCAAATTTGAGACACCTTAATCACTTAGGTCCCGTTTGGTTCGGGGGTTAAAGCGGGGATAACGAAGTTATCCCCGCTATTCCGCCAAACGAAACGAAGTTTGGCCGGAATATTTTATCCCGGTCAAACTTCGTTATTCTCGGTTATTCCGGAATAGCTGGGATAAACTATTCCATCGTTTTGACGGAATAGCGCTATTCCAAGCTTAGTTCTAAATTTAATTAAGATTATAAATTTATTTAAACATAAATTATATAAACATAATATATTTAATTAATAATAAAAGAATAAAATATCCAAGCTAGATTTATAATAAATATTATTTAATTAATAATTTATATATTAATTTATTTACTAATTAACTAGATAATTAATTAATTAACTATTTAATTTATTACTTTAATAAATATTTAATTAATTTTTTGAGTAATTAATTCATTATTTTAATTAATTTACTAATTAAATAATTAATTATATTGTTTAATTAATTAATATTTTGAGTAATTTAATTATTTTCTTAATTAATCATCTGACTATTATTAACTAATTTATTTATTAATTTATTATTTTATTAAATTATTTGTAATTAATTAAATTATTAATTACCAATTAATTTATTTATTAATATTAAGGGTTTTTAGCAATATTCATAATTATTTAGTAGATTAAATAAGTTAAATTATTACTTAATTAATATTTCGTCTTAATTAATTAGATAAAATATTATTGTTTAAAATTATAATTATTCTTATCCTCGCAATTCCAATCGAACCATCCAAACACTATTTTCCTTATTCCCGAGAAAAATCTACTTTTCATCCAAACGCAAAATTGATTTAATCCCCGCTTATACCTCAATTTATACCTATCCCTAGAATAGTCACTTTTTACTTATCCCCGAACCAAACGATACCTTAGTGTTTGATGTCCTAAAATCATGAAATTTAAATCATAGAAAATTTAAGTAAATTATCTATGTTAAATTTAACTTTACTTATCATCACTTGGAATGTTCTATCATTAAAAATGATGCAAATATACTTTCAGAAGTACTAGAATTACTCTAACTTTACTCATTATATTTGGATATTAAGATATTTAAAATTAAGGAAAAATTTCATATGTACCTTAAATTTTAAAATTGCATATTTATTTCTATTAAATTTTGATTATCAAATATATTCCTCTAAAACTCCAAAGTATGCATATTTATTCTTACAAACCGACTATCGTTAGTTGTCTGTTAAAATTTTACCATTTGAATTGTTATGCGCAAATAAAAAATAGTTTTTAAATTTTATTTTAGGGTCTATAATGCGTGATTTATATAGAATAATGCAATAGTAAGAATAATAGTATTATAAGTGATTAATAATATTAAATATAATTAAACATATATATTTAAAGCTAGATTGACTATTTTGTTTTAAAAAAGTTAATTTTAATCGATCAACTGACAGAGAGATATATATTTACAAATTATATAGTTTTGAAAGAATATACCACTGCTTTGGGAAGAAGTCTCATCAATAATCGACCAATCACATCTCTCTTTTTAAAAGAAAAGTACAATAAAAATATTTTTTTAATAACCATGATGGGACAGGTGAACTCAAGAGGAAGCATCTGATTGGTTGGGGATGCCATCTCAGTAATATAATTGGTACATTCTAGATTTTTTCCTGCTTTGGAGGGAAATAAATGTAATTAATTATAAAAATTATTAAGTAAAGCTAGCGGTGCACAAGCATTTTGGTGGACCAGGTGCAGGGGGCAATCTCTTGTCAATTTGGGCCTGGGGAGGGCGTGGGCTTGGGGCAGTGGGAAATGCTCGCAACCCACCCCGGCGCGAGGTACGAGGAGGGGGAGGGGGAGGGGGGGGGGCAAAGATGACGTGGCGGATCAGAAGAGGAGCAACGGTCATATTTTCTTTTCATGATCCCAATCTAGGGCACTTCTTTTTCCGACTTTTCGAGCTTAAATTTTAAGCTACACATTTGTTTCGTACTTATTGTCTCGCTTTTTTTTTTTCTTTTTTTAAAAAATTTGTTTTTCACCGGGGATGAAAATGTGTCCGATATTGGGTCTGTTTCTATGAAAAGTAACATTGTTAGAAGAAATACTGTAAAACATAGCGCGTATAGAAAAAAATGATCAATTCGTATAAAAAATTTGCCGATTTTGATTTAAAATTTACAAATTCGATCCGAATTTTTAATAAACGGATCAAAACACCCTTATTTTTCTTTCTCTTTTTTTTTTTCACGCTCATCTTTTTCCGTACGGTTCGTCTTCTTTCTCAACGTCGTTTTTTTTCTTTCTTTCTCTTCCCACTTTCTCTCATTTTTCCTCCTCCTTCACCACCCCAATGTCAAGACCGCGCTCCTCTCTCTTACTTCGCCTGCACCTCCGTCGACGCTGGCTCGGATATGGCACAGATCGCGATACGACGGAATACATGGCTGTAGATGATGACGGCGACGGGGACGAGGGTGCCACATATTTTGAGGACGACAGAGAGGAAGACCGTGGGTACATTATTCAATCTAACCTAATTTTGAGGTCGAAAATTATCTGATTCAGATTCGGATTTTGAAGTAAAATTTTTTCAGATTCAAATTTACCTTTTTTTCAGATTTAGATTTAAATATCAAATTGTCTGAATCCAAAGCCGGTTTTGATATTTTTACAATATATAACATTTCTATTTAGTTCATATTCACTAATATTTTCTTAGAAGTCTTTTAGAGCCCGCTAGGAAGGAAACGCTATAAAAATAGTGTAATCGGAGAAAACATGATTTTTCACTATATTAGACAATTTACTTCTAATGGACCGCATGGGTACTTTTTGTACAAGTTTAAAATACAGAGTTTATGGTCCAAAACAAAATATGTTTGATAAAAAATAAAGAGGAGGGTGAGCTCTGTAAAAATGGGGGGAAAAAAAGAGCAAGCATTTTGAGATAGAGTAATGCGGTATTGAGATTTATCAAAGACCAATTTTTTTTAAAAAAAACTACATAAACATTTTAAGATATCCCAAAAAGGCTCTTAATATTTTCCGATGTTTCTCTAGTCTTGGATAAATTTAGAAAGCTTAAATATATATTGACAAATATTTTTTATTTAGTTTCCAAATATTCATTAAATACCTGCTTCGTATTCATTTTAGTTTAATATCCATATCATATCTGAAACTATTTTTTAAATCTGAATTTTAGTATGCAATCAATATCTAAATTAGTATTCAAATCTGTCAGAAAACTATAGATATGAATATGGATTGAGGGCTATCCAATCTATATTCGACCCATTTTCCTCCCTCATTTCTAAAGTAGGAACTTGGGTAAACATGTATGGAGATTCGCTCAACTAAAGGGCCTTTTGAAATAAACCCTTAACCTTGATTTTTTTTTTTTACTTCTAATTTTTTAGAATTAAATATTTTTTGTCAAAAAAAATTAGGAAATCTTGTCAAATTTATTACTAATTTCACTAAATTTAATAATTTTAATCACTTTTTAGCAAATAACTAGGCCAATCAACCATTTAATAAATAGCAGGCTCATTAAATTTAATAAAATTTATAACTTAATTAAGAATAGAATCTACAGTAGGCTATGGGTACGAAGTTGTTCGGCTTTCCACTCGTAGAGCGATGGCCAGTCAAAACATGTTATTCATATTCTGGAGGACATGCTCCGCGCCTGCGTGTTGGATTATAGTGATAGGTAGTTTTGGTAGTTGCTGTGGTGGAGTTCGCCTACAACAACATCTATGAGCGAGCATCAGGATGCCACCTTACGAGGCATTGTCTGGGCATAAGTGTCGGTCCCCAATCCATGTTGCTCGGTAACGACTCTTGACAACTCAGAGCCGGTAGAAAAGTTGCATCGATAAGCAACAGCACGACTTGGAGTCTTAAGTTGGCGAGCATGTGCTGCTCAAGGTCTTGCAGACTAAGGAAATCAAGCGCCTAGAGCTGCAAAACAAGCTGAGTCCGTGATCCATTGGACTTTTCGAGATTCTAGAGTGCATTGGTCTTGTGGCATACCAATTGGCACTCCCGCTGAGTCTTGCCGTCATGTACAATGTGTTTCATGTATCCATGCTGCTAAAGTCTGTGCTGGATCCTTCCTATGTTATTAGCCCAACTATAGTTCAACTTCGGAGGCACTACAGGAAATTAGTTGAAAGGCAACATTTATTTAGCGACTTTTTGAATTGGGTCGGCCCAAAATAGTAGCCCAAATTATATATACCTCCACTCTCTTCCTGCGCCTAGCCCATAATTACCTATCTCTTTCTCCTTCTCTTCGTCCCTCGCTCCCTCTCCCACTCACAGACCCAAAACCCTTGCTACCCACCCCACCACCTTATCTCCCACTGTCTCCTCCAACTCATCCTCTTCTAGGGTTTCCTCTCATCCTCCATTTTCTAGGGTTTCCGACTCATCTGCACCCTCTTAACTTCGCATGCAATCGCCGCATTTGTAGGATGGTTCGTCAACCTTCGTGATCCTCTTTGCCACTACTTCTGCAACGTTTTGGTAAGTTTTGATCTTTATTTTAATTTTTTTCATTTTTAATGAGTATTTTTGTGATTTGTGGTAGAAGTCAACAAACTCTCTATTGGACACCCAATAGAGAGGTTTTTGACTCTATATTATCATTTTTCTAAATAATTTCAGTTTTATAATTAGATAATTAATTTGTATTAATCCAATCTTATGCTATTTTAACTTATAGGAATCTGTTTAGATTGAAATCAAATGTTCACAATAAAGCTCATCCTGAAGGCTCAATCACCGAGGGATATTTGGTGGAGTGTCTAATATTTTGTTCAGGATATCTTGAAGGAGTTGAGACGAGATCTAATAGACCTAATAGAAATTATGACACCGTATGCAATGAGCATTATGTGCCATATTTATTTTTAACCGCCGGCCAACTAAGGCGAAATTGATGTCATAACGTTGGATAAAATGGCATGGGTACAAGCGAATCGATATGAGCTAATCCACCATAAGATGGTTGAACCATTTCAGAAGTAAGCATGTATCAATAATACTTTCTTCTTTTAGAATTTTTCGCTAGTTATTTATTAGCTGTATATTTAATTCTACACAATGAACATATAAGAATATTGAGAGCAAGATCTCGTCCTAGACAACTACAAAATCATGAAATCGATAGGTTATTTTGTCTGCCGCGAACGAACCGGCCCCGCCGCAAGGCGAGTGGTCATTCATGATACAGATTAGATTTGTTTAAGTTTTGATTTGAAATCAGGTTTATAGGTTCATGGCTTTCAATAGACGCAAGCATCTACTGTTAATTACCCCACACTAACAGTGTTAAGGAACCCTCGATTAAGAGACCAAATTTAATGCTGATAATAAAAAGAGTCCATAGTATAAATATGAACTTTGATTCATATAATTTTCAAGTACATGGCTTAAGCAGGGGCATACCCCCACTGTACATCAGTGAAATGCTCAGTTTATAGACTTGGCGTTCGTTCAAAACTGGGTTGCTCAGTTTAACGACTTGGCAATCAGATTTGAGTTGTGTTGCTCAGTTTAGTGACTTGACGGTCGATTTGAAGTTGAGGTGCTCAATTTAATGACATGGCAGTCGGCTTAAAGTTGGGGTGCTCAGTTTAACGACATAGCGGTCGGTTTGAGGTTGAGATGCTCAGTTTAGCGACATGGCGGTCGGTTGATTTTGATATGCTCAGTTTAATGACATGACGGTCGATTTGAAGTTAAGTTTGAACTTGGATAGAGCTTGATGTTGGCTTGCTCAGTTTAACGACTTGGCGGTCATTTGTTCAGTATAACGACTTGACGGTCATTTGTTCAGTTTAACGACTTGACGGTCATTTGAATTTGAATTTGAATTTGGTTTGCTCAGTTTAACGACTTGGCGGTCTATTTGAGTTTTGAATTTGGTTTACACAGTTTAACGACTTGGCGGTCAGTTGTTCAGTTTAACGACTTGACGGTCGTTTGTTCAGTTTAAAGACTTGACGGTCATTTGTTCAGTTTAACGACTTGACGGTCACTTGTTCAGTTTAACGACTTGACGGTCACTTGTTCAGTTTAACGACTATTTGTTCAGTTTAACGACTTGACGGTCATTTGTTCAGTTTAACGACTTGACGGTCATTTGAATTTGAATTTGGTTTGCTCAGTTTAACGTCTTGACGGTCGATTTGATTTGGATCTGATCTGCTCATTTTAACGACTTGGCGGTCAAGTTGAATTTGAGTTTGGTTTGCTCAGTTTAACGACTTGGCGGTCAACTTGAATTTGAATTTGATTCATGAAATTAATTCATGTGATTCATAAAATTAATTCATGAATAGAAGCCTATGAAATTAATTCATGAGAAGGGCCCATGATGAAATTTTATTTTTGTAATGAAATTAATTCATGAGTAGAGGCCTATTTGGAGAGCTCATTTTGACTCACAAATTAATTCACAAGAAGGGCCTATTTGAAAAGCCCATTTTGATTCATGAAAATAATTCATGAGAAGCTCATTGGAAAGAAATCCACTTTGGTTCATGAAAGAAGCCCACTTGAAAAAAATCCATTTTGCTTCATGAAATTAATCCATGGGAAGCCCATTTTTATTTGGGCTAAATTTGATTTGGGTTGGAGGCACCTAAACAATATAGGTTTGGTAGTTTTGGATTTCATACTTTTGGGCTTTGGTGGGTTTATAAATTGAATTGGGTTTTATTTATGGACTTTGAATTTTGGGTTTTATTTGTGGACTTTGGATTTTTGGTTTTGAATTTTATTTGTGGACTTTGAGTTTTGAGTTTTATTTGTGGACTTTGGGTTCTGGGTTTTATTTGTTTTGGACTTTGGATTTTTGGGTTTTATTTGTAGCAAAAATGGACTTTGGGTTAGGAGATTTGTTTGCATGTGGACTGTATTAGCATGTGGGCCGAATTCAGAGCCTTTTTTAGCAGACTGGGCTGCATTATATGCGGGCTGGATTCAGGGCCCGTATGTAGACTGGACCTGTATTTGTACATAGGCTGGATTCAGGCCATGGACTGGATTGGACTGCATATGAGGTTTTGTTCATTGAGCCCATAAATGAATTGTAGATTTGGCTCTTTTAAATTAATTAACTCCAAACCATTCTCTTTTATTCAATTTGAATTAATTTGGTCCGATTTAAAAATCAATACCAAATTTATAATTCATCAATTTTTCTTGCACTCATAAGGCGTTGCGACGACAACCCGTTCCAAGCATGAAGTCCGATTAAATCAAATTACGCCTATCACGAAGACGACGATTTGATTAAATATGTGCCTGCCTATCATGAAGATGGCAATGCGATCAAATCGAACCGTGCCTATTACGAAGATGGCATATGGTTCGAATATTGCCTATCACGAAGATGGCGAGTTGATCAAGTCGAATCGTGCCCATTACGAAGATGGCGAGTGATTCGAACGATGCCTATCACGAAGATGGCAAATAAAAACAAGTTCATTTTATTATTATTATTTTTTTTTTTGTTATCATATTTTGTCCAAATATGCGGATTCGACCATGTCGAGCCTATCGCGAAGATGGCCGCTCGGTATAGGAAATCACGAAATAAACGAGTTTAATCGTGTCGAGCCTATCACGAAGATGGCCGCTCGATCAACTATTCGACCGTGTCGAGCCTATCACGAAGATGGCCGCTCGGTATAGCAAATTGTGAAATAAGCGGATTTGATCGTGTCGAGCCTATCACGAAGATGGCCGCTCGATCAATCCTTCAACCGTGTCGAGCCTATCGCAAAGATGGCCGCTCGGTATAGGGAGTAGCGAAATACGCGGGTTTAATCGTGTCGAGCCTATCACGAAGATGGCCGCTCGATCAACCCTTCGACCATGTCGAGCCTATCGCGAAGATGGCCGCTCGGTATAGGGATTAGCGAAACACGCGGGTTTGATCGTGTCGAGCCTATCACGAAGATGGCCGCTCGATCAACCCTTCGACCGTGTCGAGCCTATCACGAAGATGGCCGCTCGGTATAGGGATTAGCGATATATAGGCACGGCGAAAGTAACGATTTGTTGTCAAGTTTGATCGGTTCGAGCCTATCACGAAGATGGTCGTGTTGATCAAACCGACAAACGAATCGCACTCATGCCGTTTGCATGCATGTGTCACCCTTCGCCGTTGGAGAAGAAGAAAGGAGAAAGAAGAGACCATAAGACCTCCTCGCATGTTGTTGTTGTTGTCGGAGTCGTTGTCGTCACCGTTGTTGCTACGCCTTCAATTTCTCTCTTTCTTTTTTTTTCACTTTTTTATTTCTTTTTTTTTTTGTGGTTGGGCTGTGAGAAGGGGACCCCAACTCCCTCTCTCCCTGTACGAATCAGAGAGAGAGAGGAGGGGCCCCTCCTCCTGCGGGCTCTCTCTCTTTCTTTTTTTTTTTATTTGCTTTCTTATTTTTTTTAGTATAATTTTCCAACCTCCGATTTTTTTGAATCCAATGGTCCTATTTGTAGTGATTTTAGGACCACCTCCTTTTGAAAAATAAATAAAAATAATTTGAAACTAAGGAAATAATATATTTTTATTTTCTTTTCTTTTTGATGGTTAGTCATCTAAGGCAAATGCTAACCCTTCCTCATTTTTTTATTACCTTTTATATTTTCAATTTGAAATTTGAATTTTTTTTATCTCAAACATATTGAATGAACAGTTTCATGAGTGGTTTGACGATCATGTAAGTGATACTATAACTTTAAATTTCAATATATTTTAACATTAAATACGTACTAATTTGATTGTTTATTAGTAGATTTCAAGTCAATTGGACGTTCTGATGAAGTTAGATAGCTAGCTCGGGGACTAAATAAAATTGCTAAAAGGTATATGGGTTTCATTATCAATCATACTATACTTAATTTGGCACTTTTACAAGTGCCACGTGTCCTCCTCTGAGGTCCCCTGCCCCCTCACGCTTCTTCACTCTCCCTCTTTTCTCTCTCTTCCTCCCTCCCCCCTCAAGTCCTCTCTCTCAAGATACGAGATCCCAGAAAATCTGGGATCTTAGATTTCTCAAGATCTCTTTAGATCTCAAGAAATCGTAATGCAATCATTACGATTTAGGGTTGGGTCTCTATAAATTCTCAAAGAAAATGGGCAGATGAGGAAACTGGGCGAGAGAAGAGCCTCCACATTAATTATACACACAAGTCTTTTGATTGCAAAACAAATAAAAAAATAAATAAAGAGTAAAGAGAAAGTAGAAGAAGGTAGAAGGAGTGGAGAGTACCAAAATAAAGGAGAATAAAAAAAGATTAAAAAAATGAATTAAAGAAAAAAGAACGGTGCTCCTCCTCTCTATTATGTCTGCTGCTATCGTGCCGCCGTCGACGTCGCCCAAAGCTGCCCGAGTTGACGCCGTCCACTGCTGTCATTGCCGCCTGAGCCGCCCGAGACTCCTAAGTAAGACGCCATCCCTACCAAGACTGCTGTTGACGCCGCCCGACGCTATCCCAAGACTGACGCCGTCCACTGTTGTGCCCGCCACCGCCGCCGTTGCCCGACGCCGCACGAAGCCGCCCCAAGTCGGCGCCGTCCGCTGCCATGTTCGCCGCCGACGTCGCCCATCGTCGTCCTAAGCCGATGCCATACGCTGCGTGTCCGGCATCGCCGCCCAAGCTAAGGCCAGAACGTAACCTCTCTGAATGCTTCGAAGCAAGAAAGAAGTAAAGAAGAAGAAAGGGGTGGAATTTCTTTAATTAGAGTGTACCCTATATAATATATTTTTAGTAACAACAACTATTATGTCCTGCCCTTCAAAACAAAAAAAAATCTCATTTACAGTTAAAAAAAAAGGAAAAAATAATGCTCACCAGTTTGTCTATAATTTGTCACTTTGCGTATTACTTTTTCTTTATTTCTTTTAAATAGTTGGTTAAAAATATTTACATAAATTATTCACAATCTATTTAGCCGCAGCGAAGCGCGTGTAGTTTCCTAGTAGTATTAGATTTCATACCAAAGATCGTGAGAGAAATAGACGTTCCCAAGATAGTGGCATTATTGTTACTTCTTAAAATCAGAAGTTACGCAACTGCTAGGGATACGAACCTTTCGGAAGGAAATGTTGACTATTAAGACATATTAACTTATGTAAGTAAATTAGATTATTATGGAAAGTTTAGAGTTGTATTATTTCGATGCATTGGGCTGATGTCACTAGTAGTAGGGGTGTTAAGAAAGATCAATTTAAATTTACAATGGTTAATTTCTCACGATTAATACATACTGGAGAGCAATTGAGGCATGAACTATTTATTTTCTCCTCTCAAGTAAAACACATATTTTACTCGCAAGATCCTAAAAATATGGATTGGTATGTCGTCCTTCACAAAGCACCTAGGGACTTATTTGATATAGGTGAGAAGTCGAATAATAAATATTTTGAGGTGCACAATGAGTCTATGCCTTTTACTAGCCAAACTTAGATGAGAACTTCTTGAATGATCATAGTATTCAAAATTGAGTAAGATTGGATGTTGCTAAAGACATCCATTTAAACTAAAAGATATTGTATTTATTGTATTTATTGTTTATCAATTTGGTTGTCATTATTTATAACTAATGATATCATGTTCCAACTTTCTTTTTTTTGACCTACATAATAATATTTTTAATTTTAAGGCCAAATTTTATTTTATTACGTTCTTGAAGTAGTTTTAAATTTGCTTTTAGAATGAACTTTGGATGGTGTCATAGCTAAAATTACTTCTATTCTTTTTAAGCTTTTTTAGGGCGTAAAATGTTGAGATCTAGAAAATTGAAGGATGTTATAATTATTGAGTTGACCCCACAAACAAATGAACAAGGTGGCGGTCAAGATGGCATATCAAATATTGAAGAAGATGGGAAAGCAAGTTTGGTAGGAGAGAGTTTTCAAAATGGTAATAATTTTCTAAATTCTTTTTTCTCCTTATTTTGGCATATTAGAGATGAAGTTAATTTTACTTGATTTTAACTTTAAAATTTAATTCTAAAAATTTAAAAGCTTATAGAACATGAAAATTACCTTTTGCATCAAATTCAAGTTAATTTTATGCTGAGAGTAGAGCTTGTTTATCTCAAGTTTGCTCTAGAATCATGCTTAATTCTGAAAAGCCTTTTTATATTAAAACTTTTCCAATAACATGGTATTAGTTTTGTTGTTATTGTTCTTCACATTAAAGTCTGTTGTATATATCCTATTAAGCTTTTTCATATGAAAGCTTAAACATAGGAGTTTGTTGATCTTATTAGCAATTACGCCTTTTTGTAAAAGCTTCAAATTTAGACTACAAATGTCATTATCCTTGTACTTTGTTATGTAGCATTGCCTTTTTGTATATATTCTTTGTACTTTATTTATAAACCGTAATTATAGCATTGCCTCTTTTGTAGTTCGTGACGATGGAAAAAGAGAAAGAAAGAGAGATTGTACAACATTAAAGGAGATATAGAAAATAGATGAAAGTTAGTGTATTCAAGTTCAATTTAACAAAAGAGGGCAACCCATAAATAAGAAGGCAAGGTTGCTAGCTAGATTTCGTGGAATAGTTGCACAAAATAGTCAATCCTGCCCTCTAAACTATATTAATTGGAGATGAGTGCCAAGTACACTGAAAAATGAAGCTTTGTCTTTTGTCATGGTATTTGATATATTTTACACTATTTACATGTATTTATATAACCATCTTATTAAGTATTTTTCTTTTAAATTTGTGTATATTATCTTTGAAGTTAAAATTTTATCTTTAATCAAGAAGGGATGAACCTTTGTCATGAGATCCTTAAACAAGAAATGGAAAGACTACAAAAAGCTAAATTGAAGGCCAAGCATTTTGACCTAACAAAATCAAAAGAAGAGATTAGTAAGAATGTGCAATCTGGTGTAATAAAGCAGCAGTGGTTGAGCTTGGTTGATTTTTTATACTCTAATGTTGGCAAGGTATAATTTATTCTTGTTATGAAATGGTGTCAATATTTTATAGGTGAATTGATAATTCTGAACTTGTTTAGAGCTTCTAATAATCTCTAGATTGGTTACTGATTAGGTACATCTTGAACAATTGCTTAACATAAGTTATAACTGTGAAAGCTATTTGTTTGAGTTAGGTGGGCAACTTTGATATTTTAATGTATATGTTATTGATGATTCATGTTGCCAAGGTGCAATTTATTTTACACTATCAATACATATTGTCTGAGTTAATTTTTTATTATCTTCTGAATAGTAAAAATAAGAGAAGTTAGCCAAAGAAAGTCGAGCTAAACAGAAGTACACACATATACCAGGATCCAAAAGCTTTGCACGAAAAGAAAAAAATATATAACTATATGTTTTATTGATTGTCATAAAGTTTATGTTATTGCAACATTCTTATACTTATCTACATGCATTTTGGTATTTGTAGGAAGATACAAATGGTAGAGTACCTGAACTTGTTAAGATGTTCGAATTAGCTCACATGAAGAAAAATAGATTATTTATAAGTGAAGAGGCAAAAAAATTAATAGTAATGTTAATGCTATATTTGTAAGCTTCCAACTCCATATTTATTGTATGTCTATACTCTAGATAGCATGTCTAAATTATTACTTTCTTTTAGTAAAATTTCATAAAACTTAATAGTAGTCTCCCGAAGCCCAGTTTCTGTCATTTGAGTAGAGAAGCGGTTACAGAGGCCAATCATAACATGCAATCTTGTGTTATTGATTTTATTACAAGAACTTTTTTTTATTGTGTGGGTTTGTTGGCTTTATATTTTTCTATTTTCAAGCATTACCACGGTACTTGTGTAGGAGTAGATTGATATCTGAATTAACAGAACAAATTTAGCTACCTTGTATTGTAATTTGCCTCAATGGTGTTGTTCAATCTTCTCATTTAACACCTCTTTTCCTTGGCCAATGACTATGAATTTCTGACTATGTTATGTTTTTTGGGTTAAATGATTTGTCAAACTTAATCATGCATCTTACTATTTTTTAAACTCTGTTTGGAGCCAAAATGAAACTATAATATATTTCTTTAAATTGTCCCAGTTCCAGAATAAATTTCAGTTCATGTAGAAATAGATTAATTTGTTTGGAACAAAAATGAAATGTTCATTTTATATTTTATTCAATACCTGATTTTCGTTATGAAAGCTAATTCATCAATATTGTTTTCTTGGAGCTTATTTTTAATTGTTTTGTTAATTATTGATTTATATAAATTTGCTAACAAAATTTATTGTATAGGTTAATGTTAAAGAGAAATTGGCTAGTTACTCTAGAACATCTGAATCTTTTTGAGAGGGTATGATTGCAATAAAAAATAAGATTTATATCAAAATCATAAGAAAAGAGTACGGTGGCCGAGTAGGAGGGCTGGGAATAATTCCATCCATGTGTTAATGTGTTATCATTCGAAATCAACTGAGGAAGTGCAAAGTTGAGAGAGGAAGCGCAAAAGAGTAAAAGAATGGATTCTCAATTGCAGTCTCAATTAGCCTTTGTTATGGAATTCATAAGACAAAAAATGCATGATTGTAACCATGGTGGCAGTCCTCAGTTAGAAAATAACTTTATCTAGATAGTTTATTGATATTATGATTATATTTTGATTGTTATTTATATTCTCATTTTATTGAAGAAATTCTCGTTTTGTCACAAAATCTTGACTCATCGGGCGTCCGCTATACATCAGCATCATCAAATCCCTCTAATAATACTTATCATTTTTTCTATATTTGGACTTACTATATCTTTTAGTATCATTTTATATTTTGAGCTACTATATCCTTTATAAAAAACTGTTTTGGAGATTATAGTTTCTTTATCATTTTATTGATGATGAGAAAGTTATGAAACCATTAGTATTTTGGTTTCGCTTGATACTCTTGTTTTATAAATAAATGAAATAACTTTTTTTGGATATGAATGTGTAATGTTTGTACTATATCTTACGTACAACTACTATCCATAGCTAATAGCGAAAAAGTACTGTCATATTGAAAACTTAGTAAATAGCAGCTTTGGAGTGTCGATATATTTCAATCAATAGTAGCTTTTTGAAAAGTTACAATACAAACTTATTATTAGCTTCCAAAAAGCCACATATAATTTTACTAACAACATCAAACAGTCACAACATAGTTTTACTAATAACATAAAAAGTTACAAAAACTATTGCATTGTGTCACAAGAGATGCCGCAATAGGTAATTAAAGGCGGCTTACCTATTGCCATAGCTCTAAAAAGCTGCAAAAATTATATCATTGTGGCATTATAAAAAGCTACTAAGATAATTAAAGGCGGCTAAATGAGTGCCACAGTTTTAAAAAGATGTAAAAACTACAACATTATGGATTACAAAAAGCCGCTAGCACTAAAATTGGCTTTCTGGGGTGCCGCAATATTGAAACATACATATACCGACTCAGCTTTCATCAGCTATTTTTTGTAAATTTTTTTGATTTGCTAGTGCTTATTTTTGCAGCTTTTCAAAAGCCGCTATAAGTATCCACAAAAGCCTGCTTTAATACAAAACTAGTGAAAGACCCGCGCGATGCTGCGGATATAAAAATATTTTAATAATAATTTTTAATATATATTTTAATATTTTGTATATAGTTTTATAAGTCTAATTAAATAAAAATTGTATAAACATAATTTAATAGCTAAATCTATTTAAATAAAAATGATTAAAATTGATATATGTGCAACATAAATTTATATAATAACTTATTTTATAAAAACTTATATGAAAAAGATTTGAGATAAATCTATCAAAATAATTTTAAAAAATGAACAAATAAAAGAGAAATAAAATAGTAGAAGAAATTGTTTAATTAATTGTATACACACACTATGTTTCAAAAAGTTTACTTTGAAATTTAAATTCTGTATTTTTTAATACGAAATCTCCCTCCTCTCTTGGACTTTGGGACTTTCCCAAGGAGGGGGAGAGAGGAGGGAGATTTTCAAAAGATTTGGGACTTTAATACAGTGAAATCTCCCTCCTCTCTTGGACTTTGGGACTTTCCCAAGGAGGGGGAGAGAGGAGGGAGATTTTCAAAAAATTTGGGACTTTTCCAAGGAGGGGAGAATGCCCTCCTTGGGAAAGTGCGAAATCTTCTGGAATCTCCCTCATCTCTTGAACTTTGGGACTTTCCCAATGAGGGGGAGAGAGGAGGGACCCCTCCTTGGGAAAGTCCCAAATCTTTTGAAAATCTCCCTCCTCTCTTGAACTTTGGGACTTTCCCAAGGAGGGGGAGAGAGGAGGGAGATTTTCAAAAGATGTGGGGCTTTCCCAAGAAGGGAAGAATAAAATTGTCTGAGAGATTGACACGTAAGTCATGGAGAACTGTCAATTCATATATTTATATGGATGTTGTAGTGAGGGTTTGAATTACGAAGTATATTGAAACAGATACTACCTCATGAGCAAAAGTGATTATGGAACAAGATGATCACAAAGAGTACGCGATGACTTGGGAGCTTAAGTCTTCTATGTGGGAGCAGTATCTTTATTTATTCTTAGAGGATCTATGTAGTACCCCTGGGGCCTAACTGACGGAATGACTATAGTATTCTTGACTGTTCGACACTTCTGGAGAAGGTCGAGACAAGTTGGAGTCGTTTCGGCGTCAAATAGACGCGGAAACGGACTCGGAGCGCCGAAGCAAGTCAAAACTGAAGTTTTGGGCTTTTGAACTTTAGGGCGCCCAGAAGTCTTGTTTTGGGTGTCCAGTTGTGCAGCGCTCATTTCTGAAAATTACTAAGTCATTTCGGATCCATGTTTCGGGCGCCCGGAAAGTGAGTCCGGAAATCCTACCTCGTGAGTATCGAACTGCTCGACACGTGTTGATCGGTTGGTGAGATCCGCCGGACCAGGTTTGGGCGCACCGGACCGCGGCGGAGAGTCCGATGGTCGAGTTGGTGCAGGCTGAAGAACCGGGCGCCCACTTCTTGGGTTTCGGGCGCCCGAATCTGGGAATTTCCTGCTGAGTACAGGTTAGATGTATTCTGTTCTTGAGGCTCACTGCACCTTTATCCCTTGTCTATAAAAGCAATGGACGACCTCCCCTGAGGCTCTTTTCTCCCCTCTTCAAGGTGAACTCGGATCTTACAAGGGAAACCCTCTCTTCTCTCCCAATTTCATCTTCCTCCATTGATGATCTTGGTTTCCTGCTGAAACTGCAACGTCGACCTGGAGTGTTCGTGCTCGTGTGCAGTGTAGGAGTATCCAAATCCAACAAAACCTGGTTTGTTGGATAGAGGACTCGCAGAGGAAGAAGTGGAATCCTTCCAATCGCGATTTGGACAGGTATGTAAGCTACAGTTGATGTTTTACTGGACCCCTTGTGTTCTTGAGCTGAAACTTGGGTTTTTCCTTTGATCTTTTGGATCCAATCTCTTGGGAGCTGGAATTACGAAGTGAAGATTGATCCTTCCACTTTCCTTGCTGGTTTGGAGGTCCTTCCCACCTGAATTGAGGATTCAAAGGTGAGTTCTAGCTCAGATTTTGAGTAATTGCTTAAGTGCTGAATTTTTGGGTCATTGATGAAATTTCTTGGATTTTTAGATCCAGATCTTTGTGAGGATCTTTGGAGAGGTTTTGGTTTATTCCATCACTGTATTTGAGAGGTTTGTGACCCTTTTCCATGAGCTAGATTCGTTGGAATTCCTGAATTCTTGCTGTTTTTGAGATTTGCTTAAGTGCTGGAACTTCTGGATCCATGTGCAGGAGGGTCCAGAAGTGAATCCGGTTCAGTGTGTGGACCTTTTGGACATCAAGTCAAACTCCGATTTGGCTGAAATTTGGAGGGTTTGTTCTTGAACCTCTGCTGGTGAGTTGAGCCAAATTTCACTGCATTTGGACTTAGGATTTGGATTTTATCGCATGTTGATTACATGTGGGTTGTGCTGCCAGGCTGCAGTTCTGGGCTGATGTTCTGGGCGCCCAGAACAGTGAGCAGGTGGGTCCGAATCTCGAGGTTGCAGATTTGAGCTCGATTTCGGCCGGCGTTGTTTGGAGGCCTTCCACTCGACTCCTAGCCGTTGTTGGATAGCTTTCGAGGTGGGTTGATGTTACCGAAATCGCCGGATTTCCTCCTAAGTTGTAGAGAGTGCAGCATGCTGTTTTATTATCTGTTTAATCATGTTAGTAGCTCGAATTCGTGAATTTGCATGTGTTTATATGAAATCTGAATTTGGAGCATAAATTGATAATTTATCGACATGACTTTACATGCTGAACTGGGAATTGACTTAGGAGAAAACTTGCGAACATACAACCGTCACTTTTCGAACTGTTATCAGATTTAGCTTTAGGAGCCGTTTCTGTTCCTGTATCACCGCTGTTAGTGCGAGGTGGATACTTAGTTCGTTATAGGACGAGTTTACGCTTGTGCTGGGATGCCGAGCTTGCATTTACAGCAGGGTTAGACTGTTCTGTATTACCGGGTGCCGTCGCGGTTGACGATGGACCCAGACTCTTGTTTTAGCTTCTGGTTGTGCTGAGGGCACGTGAGCTTAGAGTCTTTGACCCCTTTTGACCCCTTTGTTCTTTGACTATAGCCTGCCGGAGCCTGTTTGTGCTCGACAGAGATACGCATACTAACTCGGCTGGGTAGCTCCCCCGAGTGCCGCTCCGGAGTGAGGCCTCTTTTGCGTTGATGTCGCTACAGATTGTGGATCTGTTTTGGACCGGCTACCCTTTTTGGTAGTGTGCGGTGTGGCTAGGCAGTTGGCTGGACGAGCCCGTTTGGGCGGTTCCGATAGATTGGGTCAGGGATGATTTCTCACTTTGGTGATGCTTACTTGAGAGTTGATTTGGATAGTGGTAGGGTAGTGGCATGATAGCTGTAGAGTTTATTCCAGCTTACTTTGTTGTTCTTTACCTACCAGCTATATTGTTAGTCTCGTAGACTTAGTGGGTGGACCATTGAGGTCGGTATCGGTACCCACTGAGGACTACTTCTTTTGATAGTAGTTCTCACACCCTTTGTTGCCACCTTTTTGCAGAGCCTTCTTCTGTTGCGGCTGCTGCGCCTGTTTCCGCGGATCGAGGTAAGGGAGTCGCGAGCTAGATCCCTACCTGTCCCTGTTGTCCCTAGAGGAGGACCCTACTGGAGATAGTTTATTTTGAGTTGAGCCATGTACATATACTGTGGATTTGTACCTTTTTTGGTTGTGGTGGACCTGTTGTATTTTGGACTCTATATGTACAGGTGGCTTTTGTTATTAGTATGTTTTCTTGCAGCTCTATATATCTCTTGTAGTGGCTTGTATGTTTGTTTACAGGTTAGCTATCGCTTCGTATACATAGAAAAAATCTATGTATACGGCGGATCTGTTGGCGAGCCCGGGGAAACGAGTAATCCGGGGCGTGACAGATTAAGTGGTATCAGAGCTTAGGAATTGGTCGTTGGGACTTAGTAAACCCTAGGCTATGGCAGACCCTAGGAATGCAAGACGTGAGAGACGTGACTTGCCGCGAAAGTCATCGATTTGACTGTTGAACTCATCCTTAAGTGGAGGGAGTGATCGAAGGCGTGTGTCCTTTCCTGTCGCGAACTTGCGTTGGCTGCAGACGACGTCAAGCAGCGAGGGAAAAGAGACGACCTTCTGGACTTTCGCTTGATTGGGTCTTGAGTTGTTTTGTGGTTGTTGACTGATCTGTGTGTTGCGCAGGTGAGCATGGCGCCTCCCCGACACCGAGGTCGGCCCCCGACGCGGGCTACCCCCGCGCCTTCTGTGGTACCTGAGCAGGCGGGACCTAGTGCACCCCCTGATGTGTGTGAGCAGTTGACTGCGCTAGCCGAGTCAGCTAGGCAGCAGAGTGCACTTTTGCGGAGAATGTGTGATACCATTACTCATACGCGGAGTGCAACACCTAGAGCGACGGAGTCGCAGGAGCCACGTCCTGCTGTTCCAGTGGACGTTCCAGCTGCAGTCGTACCCCCAGCAGCGGCAGTTCCGGCCGCACCGGTTGGCGATACTTTCCGGTCAGGTGGACAGATGTCGGAGGCTGAGCAGGAGCGGATGACCGAGAGACTGGCTCGTTTTTGTCGGTTTGATCCACCCCGTTTCGATGGTAGCCACACCGAGCCATGGGTGGTGGAGGCCTGGGTAGGCGAGATGGAGAAGTTATTCGAGGATCTCTTCGTGCCAGAGCGGGAGCGGGTTCACTTGGCAGTTCACTGCCTGACAGGTGATGCACGCATCTGGTGGACGAGGACGAGATCGAGCAGGTCGCTGGATGCGCTGCATTTGAGTTGGACCGAGTTCTGCGGGATGCTGTATGGGTCTTATTTCCCTAACAGCGTGAAGCAGAAACTCGAGGAGGATTTGAAGAGTCTACTCCAGGGAGATCGCACAGTGCAGGAGTATACCCGGGAGTTTACCAGACTCCTGAACTGTGTTCCTTTTGCTGCGAGAGATGAGGCTCACAGAGTTTATTTGTTCGAGCGAGGATTGAGACATGAGATATTTATCTTAGTTCAGGCGCAGAGGTTGCAGACCTTGGATGCGTCGATCGAGCAGGCACTATGGGTAAAGCGAGGAGCCTTGACGGCGAGTGAGCGGGCGGCCACTCTGAGTCAGGGTTTGGAGAGGAAGCGCCCGACTCCGGAGGACGGAGGACAGACCAGCGGAAGACGCCCGCCGAGACCTCCACTATCACGTTCTCAGTGTCGTGGGTTTTCGGGGCGACAGAGGTCTGGTGGATCCCGTCAGCAGGGACGGCAGCAGAGGGGAGCACCGAGATGTGTCATCTGCGGAGGACCACATTGGCCTAGGCAGTGCGAGCAGCGAGAGGGCCGGTGTTTTGGGTGTGGTCAGTCCGGACATCTGCGGGCAGCTTGTCCCCGAGCAGCGTCGCCTGTACCATCGATCGCATCGGCACCCCCAGTTCATCAGCAGACCTATGGAGCTCCACCGAGTCATAGCCAGATGGATCGGGCTTCTGTACCACGCCTGGGTGAGCGGCGGCAACAGGCGCAGAGCGGCAGAGTCTTTGCGGCTCAACTGGAGGACTCCACGGCGGCGGATCATGTGGTGGCAGGTATCATTTTAATTTCTGGTATTAGAGCTCGTGCATTATTTGATACCGGTGCATCACATTCTTTTGTTAGTCGAGCATTTGCATCCTTGCATGGGCTAGTGATAGGGCCGTTACCTTGTGCACGAGAGGTGCAGATTCCCGAGCACGTTTTGCATGTGGAGGACTGTTGTCGAGCTTGCCCAGTGCAGCTTGGACCTTGGGTGATGCCCGCAGACCTGTTGGTCTTGGGGCGATTGCAGAATTTTGATGTAGTGCTCGGCATGGATTGGCTGACGCGCTACTTCGCGACGATCGACTGTGGCGAGAGGACCGTGACGTTTCGCGAGCCAGGCCAGGAGGAGTACGTGTATCGAGGCTGCAGGAGCACGTTGTTTGCGACGTGGATTTCGTCGGCACGAGCGAGACAGATGATGAGTCGAGGATGTACCGCGTTTCTGGCGACTGTTGTGGAGGTATCTGCAGTGGCACCGGAGCTCGAGGACATCTCTGTAGTCCGCGAGTTCCCGGACGTGTTTCCCCCGGAGTTGACTGAGATGCCACCAGACAGGGAGGTCGAGTTTGTGATTGACGTAGTCCAAGAACTGCGCCAATCTCAAAGACACCCTACCGAATGGCACCGGCTGAGCTGAGAGAGCTTAAGGCGCAGCTTCAGGATTTGATGGATAAAGGGTTTGTGAGACCCAGTGTATCGCCTTGGGGAGCGCCGGTGTTATTCGTGAAGAAGAAGGATGGTTCACTTAGACTTTGTGTGGATTATCGAGAGTTGAATAAAGTGACCATCAAGAACAGGTATCCTTTGCCGCGCATTGATGATCTGTTTGATCAGCTGCAAGGATCTTGTGTCTTCTCGAAGATTGACTTGCAGTCTGGTTACCACCAATTGAAGGTGAAGGCCGAGGATATTCCTAAGACAGCTTTTAGGACCCGGTACGGGCATTATGAGTTTACGGTGATGCCGTTTGGATTGACTAATGCCCCTGCCGTGTTTATGGATTTGATGAATCGAGTGTTTAAGCCGTTCTTGGACCGGTTTGTGGTGGTGTTTATTGATGACATCTTGATCTACTCTCGGAGCGATGCTGAGTATGAGGAGCACTTGAGGCTTGTGCTGCAACTTTTGAGAGAGAAGAAGTTGTATGCTAAGCTGAAGAAGTGCGAGTTCTGGCTTCGAGAGGTAGCTTTCTTGGGCCATGTGATTTCAGCCATTGGAGTGGCGGTGGACCCGCAGAAGATTGAGACTGTGCGGGATTGGCCCAGACCGACGACGGTTACCGAGGTGAGGAGTTTTCTCGGGTTAGCTGGATATTACCGTCGATTTGTGGATGGCTTTGCGAAGCTCTCCACACCCCTCACTCGTCTGACGAGGAAGGGGATTAGATTTGTTTGGAGTGCTGAGTGCCAGCGTAGCTTTGAGGAGCTGAAGGAGAGACTGATGTCTGCTCCCATCCTTACCCTTCCTGTGATGGGGGAAGGATTTGTGATTTATAGTGATGCATCACACAGTGGCTTGGGTTGTGTGTTGATGCAGCATGGTAGGGTAATTACCTATGCCTCCCGGCAATTGAAGGATTATGAGAAGAATTATCCTACGCATGATTTGGAGCTGGCAGCTGTAGTGTTTGCACTGAAGCTGTGGAGGCACTATCTGTATGGTGAGCACTGTGAGATTTTCACAGATCATAAAAGTCTCAAGTATCTGTTCACTCAGAAGGAATTGAACCTGAGGCAACGCCGGTGGTTGGAACTGTTGAAGGATTATGATATTACCATCCAGTATCATCCCGGCAAGGCGAATGTAGTGGCAGATGCGTTGAGCAGGAGATCAGTGCAGAGCCTTAGTATGATGATCACTCAGCAGGCGCCGTTACTGGAGGAGTTGAGGCGGCTTGAACTTGAGGTGGTATCCCCTGGGGTTACTGCAAAACTTATGTCTTTGGTTTTGCAACCCACTCTGTTGGATAGGATCCGAGAGAAACAGAGTGTAGACCCCTACTTGATGAGGATTGGAGATCAGATTGCCAGTGGGCAGACGGGGGATTTTGGTGTTGACAGTTCGGGAGTACTGCGGTACAGGGACCGACTGTGTGTGCCTATGGATTCTGAGATCCGAGAGGAGATTTTGAGAGAGGCACATTACTCGCCTTATACGGTTCACCCCGGTGGAACCAAGATGTATAAGGACTTGAAGGCACACTTCTGGTGGAATGGAATGAAGCGCCATATTGGGAGATTTGTGGCTCAGTGTTTGACTTGTCAACAGGTAAAGGCGGAGCACCGAGTACCTGCTGGCAAGCTTCAGAGTCTCCCAATACCCGAGTGGAAGTGGGACCAGATCGCCATGGACTTTGTCGTGGGATTACCGAGGGCGCAGGCTGGTTTTGATGCTATTTGGGTGATAGTGGACAGACTGACCAAGTCTGCCCACTTCTTACCAGTGCTGACTACTTGGTCCAGGGACAGACTCGCTCAGTTATACTTGGACGAGATAGTGAGACTGCATGGAGTGCCTACCTCGATTGTGTCTGATCGAGACACACGATTCGTCTCACAGTTTTGGAGGAGTCTACAGACAGCACTGGGTACTCAGCTGCGGTTCAGCACGACTTTTCATCCACAGACAGATGGTCAGTCTGAGCGGACCATTCAGACCCTGGAGGACATGTTGAGGGCATGTGTCCTAGACTTTGGTGGAGGGTGGCATCGACACTTAGGACTGGTTGAGTTTGCGTACAACAATAGCTATCAAGCGAGCATCCAGATGGCTCCGTTTGAGGCATTGTATGGGCGCAAGTGTCGTTCGCCCTTGCATTGGAGCGATGTGGGTGAGAGGAAGACTTTGGGTCCCGATATCCTGTTGGAAGCAGAAGAGAAGGTCAAGATGGTTCGACGACGTCTTGAGACCGCCCAGAGTCGACAGAGGAGCTATGCGGATACTAGGAGACGAGACTTGGAGTTCCAGATTGGAGATCATGTGTTTCTGAAAGTCTCGCCGTCCAGAGGAATTCGCCGTTTTGGAGTTCGTGGAAAGCTCAGTCCACGGTTTGTTGGCCCGTTCGAGGTGTTAGAGCGAGTGGGGCCGGTAGCGTACAGGATTGCCCTACCACCGCGACTTTCTGGAGTCCATGATGTGTTTCATGTCTCGGCCCTGAGGAGATATGTGTTCGACCCCTCCCACGTGATTGACTTCACTCCACTCGAGTTGGCTGAGGACCTGCAGTACGAGGAGCGACCGGTGCGGATTCTTGCTAGCGAGACGAAAGAATTGCGCAACCGAGTCATACCGTACGTGAAAGTGCAGTGGAGTAATCACGAGGAGCGTGAGGCGACTTGGGAGCCGGAGACGGTGATGCGGGAATCCTATCCCTACCTTTTCGAGCTGTCTTCTTGAGGTATGAGTTTGAGTTTGAGTTTCGAGGACGAAACTTTCCGTAGGGGGGAAGGATGTAGTACCCCTGGGGCCTAACTGACGGAATGACTGTAGTATTCTTGACTGTTCGACACTTCTGGAGAAGGTCGAGACAAGTCGGAGTCGTTTCGGCGTCAAATAGACGCGAAAACGGACTCGGAGCGCCGAAGCAAGCCAAAACTGAAGTTTTGGGCTTTTGAACTTTAGGGCGCCCAGAAGTCTTGTTTTGGGCGTCCAGTTGTGCAGCGCTCATTTCTGAAAATTACTAAGTCATTTCGGATCCATGTTTCGGGCGCCCGGAAAGTGAGTCCGGAAATCCTACCTCGTGAGTATCGAACTGCTCGACACGTGTTGATCGGTTGGTGAGATCCGCCGGACCAGGTTTGGGCGCTCCGGACCGCGGCGGAGAGTCCGATGGTCGAGTTGGTGCAGGCTGAAGAACCGGGCGCCCACTTCTTGGGTTTCGGGCGCCCGAATCTGGTAATTTCCTGCTGAGTACAGGTTAGATGTATTCTGTTCTTGAGGCTCACTGCACCTTTATCCCTTGTCTATAAAAGCAATGGACGACCTCCCCTGAGGCTCTTTTCTCCCCTCTTCAAGGTGAACTCGGATCTTACAAGGGAAACCCTCTCTTCTCTCCCAATTTCATCTTCCTCCATTGATGATCTTGGTTTCCTACTGAAACTGCAACGTCGACCTGGAGTGTTCGTGCTCGTGTGCAGTGTAGGAGTATCCAAATCCAACGAAACTTAGTTTTTTGGATAGAGGACTCGCAGAGGAAGAAGTGGAATCCTTCCAATCGCGATTTGGACAGGTATGTAAGCTACAGTTGATGTTTTACTGGACCCCTTGTGTTCTTGAGCTGAAACTTGGGTTTTTCCTTTGATCTTTTGGATCCAATCTCTTGGGAGCTGGAATTACGAAGTGAAGATTGATCCTTCCACTTTCCTTGCTGGTTTGGAGGTCCTTCCCACCTGAATTGAGGATTCAAAGGTGAGTTCTAGCTCAGATTTTGAGTAATTGCTTAAGTGCTGAATTTTTGGGTCATTGATGGAATTTCTTGGATTTTTAGATCCAGATCTTTGTGAGGATCTTTGGAGAGGTTTTGGTTTGTTCCATCACTGTATTTGAGAGGTTTGTGACCCTTTTCTATGAGCTAGATTCGTTGGAATCCCTGAATTCTTGCTGTTTTTGAGATTTGCTTAAGTGCTGGAACTTCTAGATCCATGTGCAGGAGGGTCCAGAAGTGAATCCGGTTCAGTGTGTGGACCTTTTGGACATCGAGTCGAACTCCGATTTGACTGAAATTTGGAGGGTTTGTTCTTGAACCTCTGCTGGTGAGTTGAGCCAAATTTCACTGCATTTGGACTTAGGATTTGGATTTTATTGCATGTTGATTACATGTGGGTTGTGCTGCCAGGCTGCAGTTCTGGGCTGATGTTCTGGGCGCCCAGAACAGTGAGCAGGTGGGTCCGAATCTCGAGGTTGCAGATTTGAGCTCGATTTCGGTCGGCGTTGTTTGGAGGCTTTCCACTCGACTCCTAGCCGTTGTTGGATAGCTTTCGAGGTGGGTTGATGTTACCGAAATCGCCGGATTTTCTCCTAAGTTGTAGAGAGTGCAGCATGCTGTTTTATTATCTGTTTAATCATGTTAGTAGCTCGAATTCGTGAATTTGCATGTGTTTATATGAAATCTGAATTTGGAGCATAAATTGATAATTTATCGACATGACTTTACATGCTGAACTGGGAATTGACTTAGGAGAAAACTTACGAACATACAACCGTCACTTTTCGAACTGTTAGCTCTAGGAGCCGTTTCTGTTCCTGTATCACCGCTGTTTGTGACGCCCCAACTTCCCAGGGGGTCACCCATCCTAGGACTACTCCCGTCCTAGCACGCTTAACTCTCTTAACCTCTTCGGCCTAGCCACCGCCGAAAATGCTTAAGCCGGGTTGAGAGTTTAGCCCTATTATATCTTATATATAGGACTAATCTGGGGTCTCACAATCTCCCCCCCTTTAAGCCATGACGTCCTCGTCAGGCTCAGACTCACAAGTACCAGGCGATGTGAGACGTCTCGCTAGCCTGTCATTCAGACCCGGCTCAGCCGAGACCCATCTCACACTTCCGGCTGGTAATTGGCTCTGATACCAACTGTGACGCCCCAACTTCCCAGGGGGTCACCCATCCTAGGACTACTCCCGTCCTAGCACGCTTAACTCTCTCAACCTCTTCGGCCTAGCCACCGCCGAAAATGCTTAAGCCGGGTTGAGAGTTTAGCCCTTTTATATCTTATATATAGGACTAATCTGGGGTCTCACACTTTTAGTGCGAGGTGGATACTTAGTTCGTTATAGGACGAGTTTACGCTTGTGCTGGGATGCCGAGCTTGTATTTACAGCAGGGTTAGACTGTTCTGTATTACCGAGTGCCGTCGGGGTTGACGGTGGACCCAGACTCTTGTTTTAGCTTCTGGTTGTGCTGAGGGCACGTGAGCTTAGAGTCTTTGACCCCTTTTGACCCCTTTGTTCTTTGACTATAGCCTGCCGGAGCCTGTTTGTGGTCGACAGAGATACGCGTACTAACTCGGCTGGGTAGCTCCCCCGAGTGCCGCTCCGGAGTGAGGCCTCTTTTGCGTTGATGTCGCTACAGATTGTGGATCTGTTTTGGACCGGCTACCCTTTTTGGTAGTGTGCGGTGTGGCTAGGCAGTTGGCTGGACGAGCCCGTTTGGGCGGTTCCGATAGATTGGGTCAGGGATGATTTCTCACTTTGGTGATGCTTACTTGAGAGTTGATTTGGATAGTGGTAGGGTAGTGGCATGATAGCTGTAGAGTTTATTCCAGCTTACTTTGTTGTTC
Organism: Puya raimondii; assembly: GCA_016920855.1. Lineage (NCBI taxonomy): Eukaryota > Viridiplantae > Streptophyta > Magnoliopsida > Poales > Bromeliaceae > Puya > Puya raimondii. The sequence goes on along the minus strand of JABWPP010000044.1, from coordinate 1,365,058 downwards.
TTTACCTACCAGCTATACTATTAGTCTCGTAGACTTAGTGGGTGGACCGTTGAGGTCGATATCGGTACCCACTGAGGACTACTTCTTTTGATAGTAGTTCTCACACCCTTTGTTGCCACCTTTTTGCAGAGCCTTCTTCTGTTGCGGCTGCTGCGCCTGTTTCCGCGGATCGAGGTAAGGGAGTCGCGAGCTAGATCCCTACCTGTCCCTGTTGTCCCTAGAGGAGGACCCTACTGGAGATAGTTTATTTTGAGTTGAGCCATGTACATATACTGTGGATTTGTACCTATTTTGGTTGTGGTGGACCTGTTGTATTTTGGACTCTATATGTACAGGTGGCTTTTGTTATTAGTATGTTTTCTTGCAGCTCTATATATCTCTTGTAGTGGCTTGTATGTTTGTTTACAGGTTAGCTATCGCTTCGTATACATAGAAAAAATCTATGTATACGGCGGATCTGTTGGCGAGCCCGGGGAAACGAGTAATCCGGGGCGTGACAGATTAAGTGGTATCAGAGCTTAGGAATAGGTCGTTGGGACTTAGTAAACCCTAGGCTATGGCAGACCCTAGGAATGCAAGACGTGAGAGACGTGACTTGCCGCGAAAGTCATCGATTTGACTGTTGAACTCATCCTTAAGTGGAGGGAGTGATCGAAGGCGTGTGTCCTTTCCTGTCGCGAACTTGCGTTGGCTGCAGACGACGTCAAGCAGCGAGGGAAAAGAGACGACCTTCTGGACTTTCGCTTGATTGGGTCTTGAGTTGTTTTATGGTTGTTGACTGATCTGTGTGTTACGCAGGTGAGCATGACGCCTCCCCGACACCGAGGTCGACCCCCGACGCGGGCTACCCCCGCGCCTTCTGTGGTACCTGAGCAGGCGGGACCTAGTGCACCCCCTGATGTGTGTGAGCAGTTGACTGCGCTAGCCGAGTCAGCTAGGCAGCAGAGTGCACTTTTGCGGAGAATGTGTGATACCATTACTAACACGTGGAGTGCAGCACCTAGAGCGACGGAGTCGCAGGAGCCATCTCCTGCTATTCCAGCTGACGTTCCAGCTGCAGCCGTACCCCCAGCAGCGGCAGTTCCGGCCGCACCGGTTGGCGACACTTCCCGGTCAGGTGGACAGATGTCGGAGGCTGAGCAGGAGATATGTGTTCGACCCCTCCCACGTGATTGACTTCACTCCACTCGAGTTGGCTGAGGACCTGCGGTACGAGGAGCGACCGGTGCGGATTCTTGCTCGCGAGACGAAAGAATTGCGCAACCGAGTCATACCGTACGTGAAAGTGCAGTGGAGTAATCACGAGGAGTGTGAGGCGACTTGGGAGCCGGAGACGGTGATGCGGGAATCCTATCCCTACCTTTTCGAGCGTCTTCTTGAGGTATGAGTTTGAGTTTGAGTTTCGAGGACGAAACTTTTCGTAGGGGGGAAGGATGTAGTACCCCTGGGGCCTAACTGACGGAATGACTGTAGTATTCTAGACTGTCCGACGCTTCTGGAGAAGGTCGAGACAAGTCGGAGTCGTTTCGGCGTCAAATAGACGTGAAAACGGACTCGGAGCGCCGAAGCAAGCCAAAACAGAAGTTTTGGGCTTTTGAACTTTAGGGCGCCCAGAAGTCTTGTTTTGGGCGTCCAGATGTGCAGCGCTCATTTCTGAAATTTACTAAGTCATTTCGGATCCATGTTTCGGGCGCCCGGAAAGTGAGTCCGGAAATCCTACCTCGTGAGTATCGAACTGCTCGACACGTGTAGATCGGTTGGTGAGATCCGCCGGACCAGGCTAGGGCACACCGGACCGCGGCGGAGAGTCCGATGCTCGAGTTGGTGCAGGCTGAAGAACCGGGCGCCCACTTCATGAGTTTCGGGCGCCCGAATGTGTGGATTTCTGCTGAGGACAGGTTAGTTGTAATTCTATTCTTGAGGCTCTTTGCACCGAAGCTAGTGGTCTATAAAAGAAGTGGACGACCCCCCTGAGGCTCTTTTCTCCCCTCTTCAAGGTGAACTCGGATCTTGCAAGGGAAACCCTCTCTTCTCTCCCAATTTCATCTTCCTCCATTGATGATCTTGGTTTCCTGCTGAAACTGCAATGTCGACCTGGAGTGTTCATGCTCGTGTGCAGTGTAGGAGTATCCAAATCCAACAAAACTTGGTTTGTTGGATAGAGGACTCGCAGAGGAAGAAGTGGAATCCTTTCAATCGCGATTTGGACAGGTATGTAAGCTACAGTTGATGTTTTACTGGACCCATTGTGTTCTTGAGCTGAAACTTGGGTTTTTCCTTTGATCTTTTGGATCCAATCTCTTGGGAGCTGGAATTACGAAGTGAAGATTGATCCTTCCACATTCCTTGCTGGTTTGGAGGTCCTTCCCACCTGAATTGAGGATTCAAAGGTGAGTTCTAGCTCAGATTTTGAGTAATTGCTTAAGTGCTGAATTTTTGGGTCATTGATGGAATTTCTTGGATTTTTAGATCCAGATCTTTGTGAGGATTTTTGGAGAGGTTTTGGATTGTTCCATCACTGTTTTTGTGAGGTTTGTGACCTCTTTCTATGAGCTAGAATCGTTGGAATCTCTGAATTCTTGCTGTTTTTGAGATTTGCTTAAGTGCTGGAACTTCTGGATCCATGTGCAGGAGGGTCCAGATGTTGATCTGATTCAGTGTTTAGGCTTTTTGGACATCGAGTCGAACTCCGATTTGGCTGAAATTTGGAGGGTTTGTTCTTGTACCTCTGCTGGTGAGTTGAGCCAAATTTCACTTCATTTGGACTTAGGATTTGGATTTTATCGTATGTTGATTACATGTGGGTTGTGCTGCCAGGCTGCAGTTCTGGGCTGATGTTCTGGGCGCCCAGAACAGTGAGCAGGTGGGTCCGAATCTCGAGGTTGCAGATTTGATCTCGATTTCGGCCGGCGTTGTTAGGAGGCCTTCCACTCGACTCCTAGCCGTTGTTGGATAGCTTTCGAGGTGGGTTGATGTTACCGAAATCGCCGAATTTTCTCCTAAGTTGTAGAGAGTGCAGCATGCTGTTTTATTATCTGTTTAATCATGTTAGTAGCTCGAATTCGTGAATTTGCATGTGTTTATATGAAATCTGAATTTGGAGCATAAATTGATAATTTATCGACATGACTTTACATGCTGAACTGGGAATTGACTTAGGAGAAAACTCGCGAACATACAACCGTCACTTTTCGAACTGTTATCAGATTTAGCTCTAGGAGCCGTTTCTATTCCTGTATCACCGCTGTTAGTGCGAGGTGGATACTTAGTTCGTTATAGGACGAGTTTACGCTTGTGCTGGGATGCCGAGCTTATATTTACAGCAGGGTTAGACTGTTCTGTATTACCGGGTGCCGTCGGGGTTGACGGTGGACCCAGACTCTTGTTTTAGCTTCTGGTTGTGCTGAGGGCACGTGAGCTTAGAGTCTTTCACCCCTTTTGACCCCTTTGTTCTTTGACTATAGCCTGCCGGAGCTGTTTGTGCTCGACAGAGATACGCGTACTAACTCGGCTGGGTAGCTCCCCCGAGTGCCGCTCCGGAGTGAGGCCTCTTTTGCGTTGATGTCGCTACAGATTGTGGATATGTTTTGGACCGGCTACCCTTTTTGGTAGTGTGCGGTGTGGCTAGGCAGTTGGCTGGACGAGCCCGTTTGGGCGGTTCCGATATATTGGGTCAGGGATGATTTCTCACTTTGGTGATGCTTACTTGAGAGTTGACTGAGATAGTGGTAGGGTAGTGGCATGATAGCTGTAGAGTTTATTCCAGCTTACTTTGTTGTTCTTTACCTACCAGCTATACTGTTAGTCTCGTAGACTTAGTGGGTGGACCGTTGAGGTCGATATCGGTACCCACTGAGGACTACTTCTTTTGATAGTAGTTCTCACACCCTTTGTTGCCACCTTTTTGCAGAGCCTTCTTCTGTTGCGGCTGCTGCGCCTGTTTCCGCGGATCGAGGTAAGGGAGTCGCGAGCTAGATCCCTACATGTCCCTGTTGTCCCTAGAGGAGGACCCTACTGGAGATAGTTTATTTTGAGTTGAGCCATGTACATATACTGTGGATTTGTACCTATTTTGGTTGTGGTGGACCTGTTGTATTTTGGACTCTATATGTACAGGTGGCTTTTGTTATTAGTATGTTTTCTTGCAGCTCTATATATCTCTTGTAGTGGCTTGTATGTTTGTTTACAGGTTAGCTATCGCTTCGTATACATAGAAAAATCTATGTATACGGCGGATCTGTTGGCGAGCCCGGGGAAACGAGTAATCCGGGGCGTGACAATCTATAAGTAAGTTTCAGGGACGAAACTTCTTACAAAGAGGGAGTGATGTAGAACTCAAGATTCTTTTAATATAATTTTGTAAATCAAGGGTCAACTATGTACAATTGACTTTTCGAAAGCAATAAAGTAATCTATATTCTGTGACTCGATTGTAGTCTTAGATTATAACGGGTTTACATGTGAATTTATATAAGTTCAGGACCGATATTAGTGTTCTGGGAGAAAAAAAAAAGAAATTTCGGCCGCACTAGGCGCATTCAGCGGAATATGTTATGTGACCTTTTGGCGAATTTTTGAAAATGGTTGCAAGAGCACTTGAAAGGAAAGGTGTGAAGCAAAGTATAGCGGATATCAGAATTTCCAGTGTGATTTCGCTACATCTTGAACGAAAATGCCAGATTTACGTAATTTCAAGTATCATTATTGGTCAACGATATTTTATGCATATTTTTTGAAAATTTTTGAATGTGGAAGAGCTCGTTTGCAAGTTTACCAAGAGAGGTACTTACAGAGCAAGATTTCATAAAAAATGAGGTCCCAGTGCAATTTTTAGGTAACTTGTATTTAAGGTGACGTTTTGGTGAAATATAATTTTTTTTTACTGAAATTCTAGTCGTGACAATCCCATCCTCCTCTCCATTTTTACCCATATCATGCCTCTCCTCACTATCGTTGCCCAGCCACGCCGCCGCTCCTAACTATCCCTCCGGCCAGTCTAAAGCCATCGCGCACATATTTTTCCTTTGAGCCGAACCCCATCAAGTGCATCCATCTCTCACTTCTCTCGGTTTTGCTCCAGGCGGAACCAACCTCGCCAGCCTTTCCTGGCCGATGGCGTCCCAAAGTAGAGCCAATTTTCCCGGCTGCTTCTCCCAGAGACTAAGCCTTACTTTGAAGTTCAATTGCGTGATCCGGGCCGAGCGCATATAGGCCGAGCCCTTTCTGGCTTCCTCTGTTGTAGTCGGTCTAGCATGCCATCCTCCGAATATGCCTCCTTCACTCCTTGCTGTCGCGGATGTAACAGCGAGATGCCAAATCAAACTAGTTACTGAGGTTTCTCTCGGTTTCGTTGGCTGCCGATTTTTGCCTTTGTCAATACTTTAATCCTCCTTCAGCAGTCGTGTAACCTTCTCGATGCCTCCCATGCACACCTCGGTTCAGATCTGATGATTGACCAAAGATAATGACCATCTAGCCTTCCCGATTTACATTCGTCGTTAAAATTGTCGTTATGTGTTAAATCGTGCGCGTGAATGTGGTCGTCAGGTGTAATCAAGGGGGTGATCCATGTAGGATATGGCTAGAACTCATGGTTCAACTATTTCCTTGCATGATGTGTGAATTATGATTATTTTAGTTGTCATTTGAATGGTCGATGCCCCGAGGCTAAACCATGCATACGTAATGTCCCGATATTGTTTTTAGTGCTTTTCGAGGCTTTGGATAGCCGATCCTTATCGGATCTGGCCAAAAGGGCTAAGCCTCTTGCTGGCAAAAGGTTGATGCCCAAGCCCTCATGGTAGCGATTTAAAAATGCCAAAGTTCGCCGGAATAGAGTATTGTGGGCATATTGTCCCATTGTTGAAACCGGTGCAGATCGGGAGTTCGGAAGCCTGTTTCTGTGTGCTGCTGGCCGTGAAGTGCACAAGCACTTGTTTGCTATCTCGACACTCAAAACAAAGTATTAGGGATGCTAGAGGGCTGAACGTGCATGATTTGTGCACATCCGATACTGAAATGTTACTCGGTAAATTAAAATCGGATCTTTTCGGTTGATTTATTATGTGTTCACGACCCAGCTTGTTCCTGGTTGGAACCCCATTGTAGTCATTTTGTGAGCGGATTTAATTCTCAAGGGTGATTGTGGAGTTATGTGCTAGTCCGGTGCCAAAAACATCACTTTTGGGACCTATCGAGGCGATAAACTATTGTTTCGACACATTGTTTGTGCGTATGAACTCCGGAAATTGTGCGTGATGTTCTGGAAGGCCCTCATTGATTGAAACCAGCAAAGAGGGCATGAGTGACCTTCCGTTGGCTCCTACGCTAAAGTGGCATATGCTGAAACTGTTACGACCTAATTTGGCGACTGCCAAACTCGTTATCACGCAACTAGTGTGTAGCTATCACGACACCGAAAGTGGTGGATCTCGGGATAGCGTAGAGGGTAAGGATGATGTTTCAGGGCAAGTTGGTTACCAAGAGGATGCCTTGCTGTTGGGGGGTTGGTTCTAAAAGTTGCTTGGCGGACATTGACTATCGAATATGTAGAGTTTGGTCAATAGTAGCTTAGGGGCTGATTATGGACACATTCATGTTTGGTATAGGTCCAAGTGACGTTTAATGCACGTTGTAAGTTACGGGGAGCCATAGGATCTATGTAGAGTATATCAATCACCTAGAGGGGGGTGAATAGGTGTATAAATAAAAATCACAATCTCAATGCGATAAAGTAATGCGAAAAATAAAATCAGCACACCGAGATTTACGTGGGAAACTCCACTTTGGAGAAAAACCCACGGGACCAATCATGCGAAAAATAATCCACTAAGAGTAAAGAATTACAAGGTGATTACCGACTCCACGGACTCAACCTCTCCCTTCTCTTCAGCGGATCACGCGCACCAACGGGTTGTCCACGCCCCACGTTCGAATCCACGAACGCCACGCCTCGAATCCACGAGACGCCTCACTTCGAATCCTCGAAGCCTTCATGATCCGAATCCATGAACCGCCTTGAACACGTCGAATCCACGATGCCGTTTGGAACAGGAACTCAGGGTTTATACTAGTGATTCCTTGCTTAGAATTTCATAAAGAACCAGAAGAAAGAGTTCCAAGCAAGAAGAAGATCAATTTGACATATGGAATAGAGATTAAACTATCTCGAATTGAACTATCTCGGAGGCTATTTTCATAGAAAAAAGTTTAGAACGAAAATCCTAGCCTCTAGGATTTCTCTCTCACGAATTCTGAGTTGTTCAATGTCAAAGAGAACTCTAACATGTTATTTATAGGCGTTGGAATCAAATAGAGGCGGATTAGATCGAAACATACGATATCTGTTCACTGCGTACCGGTATACGTAAGCAGATACCGGAATGGAAGGACGGAACAGAAACATTACGCAGTGGCATTCCGGTACTAATCACATCAGTACCGGAATACTTTGAATCAGTACCGGTACTAAAATGAGATACCGAAATACAGTTCAAAAATCAGAATTTTAACAATTGGCTTTTGAGGAACTTCAAGTATGATTCCGGAATACTAAAGAAAAAATCAGTTTTTTTAAAGCGGTTAAACTTTAGATACCGGAATTGAATAAAAAGAGTTCTAACTAAGAAACTAAAGTTTCAAAAAACTCGTCTAATCCAGTTTAAGCATATAACATGATTCCAATACCATAAATACCTATGAATCACCATATAAACAATAAATCATACCTTCACGTCATGATTCACCCTGCGAGTCGTCGATACATTATTCTTAAAATCTCAGATTCTTCAACTTGTTCAAGTAACACCTTGACCTTGAAGACTCCGACTCAACAGCTCACGAAATGTGCCAATACAAAATCCGTAACAATCTCCCCCTTTGGCAATTTCGTGACAAAACCTAAAATACAAGATTCTATCCGAACCAAAATAAATGAAATCGAATGTCATCACCAATACATTGAACTTCACGCGTGTATGACCCAAAAATAAAACCAAAATTACATATGATCAACTCATAAGACAAACTCTATGACTTAGGACCTGGAGTCTTGAAGTCTTAAAAAAAAATTTCCTACAAAACAACTTCAGACAAAGTCAAGTAGAACAAGCAAGTTAAGTTTAAATACTCACCCTTCGTGTATGATCAATACTCCCCCTTCATGTATGATCAAATCAATCATTTCTTCGCCTCGCGCCAGTTCATATTCTTCTCCCCCTTTGTAAGTTTCTCATGGTTCTCTCCCCCTTTGTATGGTTCTCTCTCCCTTTGTATGATACGTATAAGTTCAAAAACTTTTACATATCTCTCCCTCTTTTTGTCAAAAATTGCTAACAAGACACAAAGAGATATCAATAAAAGCCAACTAAGAGAGTAGAGTTAGTCCATAGTTACAAGTCCAAAACAGAGAGATAGTATCTAAAGCTAGCAGAAAGCAAAGACTGACATAGCAGAAAGCAAAGACTGACATAACATAAGACAATGAAAGACTAAAACAAAATAAGCAGTAAAGAACATCACTCCTCGTCGTCACCATCTCCTTCTTCTTCACCCTTAGTGTCATGACGCTGCTGCTCAACTGAGGAAGGAGCAGGTGGATGTGAAGTGCTTAGTCCAGCACCGCCAGCAACATCATCATGTCGGCAACCAAGCATCTCCAATATTTTTTTCACACCATCTTCCAAGTTCTTGAATCTGTCCTCCAATGCTTTGAAACCCCGTTCAACCCACTTCTTTAAGGATCGAACTTCATGACGGAGAGACTCATCAGGAACTGCTCCCCCTGAGCTAGATGATCCTCCACGCTCCATAGGACGAGCTGCTGTACTGGGAGTAGTAGAAGTGTACCCCTTGACCTGTTGATATGTCTTTAGCGTGCTGATTGACTTGGCCAAAGTTACTCCGTCAATAGGACCCAAGCCATAGTCATACTTGGTACAAAAAGTCCACCGTTAGCTTCCAAAATTCGTGTAATCAGGAGAGGAAAAGGAAGAAGCTCACGACGCCCTGAGGCTTGAATAACATTAGCCATACGCTGCCACATCAAAAACGGAATGTTGATGTTGAGTCCCTGTGCACGCTCCGGATGACCAAGCAGATAGAGAAGCACAAGACGATCTCACCGGATGCGTTTTGTTCCAACTGTCGGCACAATGTTGTAGCAGACAATCAAGGAGAGAATGTGATACTCGGGCTTCAACTCCCTTGACTCTACATACAATCGGTTTGTATATGTGCCCGGTTTACATAAGGCATTGGTCATGGTACTCCAATGTGATGAAGGCTGAACATTCCCTTGAGTATAATGCAAGCCCGTAGTACTCATATTAAAACCAAAAATGTCTCCAACAGTGTGAGGAGTGACCACAACACGTATTCCCCAGACAGAAGTTTCAAACCGATAAGTCCCCATCTCCGAATCTTTATCAGTGACATGTCCATGCATGTAGAATTCACGTATTAACTCCACGCAGAAAGGAGCACGGGCCGGGATGCGACCAACTAGTTCGATCGGAGCTCTTTGAAGTAGGTGAGCAAAGTCAGGAACTTCACGTGTCAGCTCACTGAAGTTCACATAACGCTCCGCATGACAAGCCTTGCTTGCGAATGCCTTTTGCCTTTTGGAAGAAATGACTTCAGTTTCTTCACCCCTTTTAGTACGTCGTTCACGTTCTGCTGAACTATGTTCTCGAATGACCGGACCACCGTGCTCCGACGAGGTGGAGAATGAGCTCGCCCCCTTCGCGTCGAAACCTCGGGAGCTTTCCCTTTGCCTTTATCAGTAGGCTCTTCCGGAGCATACTCGGATCCCTTCGACTCGGTGCTCGACGAGTCTTCCTCAATACATGTCCTTTTGGTGACACGTTTCTTTCCACGTCCACGTCCACGGCCTCCGCCGGCAGCCATTAGCACCATTAGAACAAGGATGATGGAAAATGCCATGTTTCCTATGCAACAAAAAAAAATGAAGCTCAAGATCAAATTGTCATGTAACAACTAATGAGCTTACTATTCATCATGACATGCATCAAAACATCATATTCATGAGTTTCATGAGTTTTGTTTCATCAAAAAGGATATTATAGCAAAAACCTCAAAAATAGCTCAAGAACATGTTATAGAACATAGATCTAAGATAAATAACAAGTTATTCTCGGATCTAAGCGTACTAGAACAAAGCTTGCATGTAACTAAACTCATTTCAATCGAAAACTCTCAAGAAATTTCAGTAAAAACAGAGATCTATCTTCAACCCAACAAACAATGTAAAAAAATATGAAAACTAGGGTTTCGAAGATTAAAACAAGATTAAAGATGATAAACTTACAAATCCAAGTAGTAAAATCACAGCTCTGGAGGAGAATCTCGTTAGGAAGCTTTTAGAGAGAGAAAGAGAGTGTTTTGAAAAAGATTAGAGTGTTTTCGAAACAACATACCGGAATATAAAACTCTATCGCGCAGACCTCATACCGGTATGCGAGACCGTGTACCGGTATGCAGTGCAAATTTCAAAAAGAACAACTCTCGGGTAGCAGAAACAAAATCATTAAATACCGGTATATCCACTTAGTACCGGTATTCAGTGAATAAAAAAAATATATAAGTGCCTTTTTGCATGAAATCTTCACATATAAAAATTTCAACCCATGATAATTTCACAAAAAATTAAGCATTTTACTTCAAAATTATCACAATGCAAATAAAATAGTGTAAAATTTCATTATTCATATATAAATCAAAGTCAAGTCATCACAAATAGTCTAAAGGCTCAAATGCTATCAAGATGTAAACGGTTTATGAAGATGACTTAAGAAATTCATCAAAGAGACAATTGTTTGTCGCACAAACGTTCAAATTTGAGATAAACTTAAATTACATAGGGGGTGGCTCTTTGAGCATCTTACATGTATGAGGATCACCTTATAACTCCAAAAAAAAAATTGTAACATATTTTCATTGCAAGTTTTTGCAATCATATTTTTTTTTTTTTTTTCGGATATGCAATTCAATTCATGTGGTAGCTGCACACACTAATCGGACGACCGGAGTGGTAGCTCTTTCCTCCATGTGGTAGTAGTTTTCACACTCCTTTAAAGGATGTAACTCTTTTCATATTTTTCAAGCATATTAGCAATATATATATAATAATACTCCCCTTGCTCTAGCAATCTCTTAGTTGAAAGAACATGTGACAAATTTTAGTCTATAAGAGAATGACTATCCATCAAATTCAACACACACAATCGAGATAGATTAAGCTCCTAGAGATTATACATGATTACCCAAATTTGATGAATATAGTATTATGAATTCTCACAATATAATATCTCCAAAGACAATAAAGATGGAGTAAAATCGATAATTAACGTGAGATTAAAAGGGATGAATGAATGTGAATCAAGTAACTTCAAGGCACTGTTTAATGTTGAATAAAACACAAGTCGTCAAAGTCTTAAAGTATAAAAACAACAAAGAAAGCATCAAAAAGTAATGATCAAATAAGATATGCAATAAATACTGATCAATGCAATATTTAAAAAATATTAACGCTTAAGACAATAAAATATATCACCTTTTCGAACCCAAACTTGTCGGATTCTCGGTTGACTTGGTTTGTTAGTATTGAGCACCATTTGCTTCGACTTTTGTTCAACCTTTGGTCTCCACTTTGTATTCCCTTGTTGTGGCTTAGACTTTAGGTTGGTCTTCGCACTTCGACCCGTTTGATGTTGCTTTTGGATCCTCGAGAGTTGTCGAATTGTAGATGAAGCCAATGAACGTGTCTTTTCTCTTCTAGGGCATATCCTTTTGATGTGTCCTTTAATCCCGCATCTGTGGCATACATTCTCCTTTAGATTGGTTGAGGCTTTGGATGTTGAATTTTTAACTTTTTCAACAAATGTCCTCTCATATCCAACTTCAAGTTTATTCATTTGACCCAATCCGAGCATATTATCAAGTTTCTTCGAACTGGAGGAGAATTTTTGTTTATCGGATTTGAGTTGATAGACTTGTTTGCTTAAAACTTGGTTGGATGTATGAATTTCTTCATGTTGTCTTTCTAGAAAATTGAACTTCTCCAAATATGATCTGATCGTTATTTCCGAGTGGGCAAGCTTCTCTTGGAGGATGTTATTATTTGTCAATATATGTTCCCTTTCCTCCGCAAGAGCTTTAGATGACTCCTTCAATTCATTGTTTTCCCTTTTAAGCTCAAGTAGTCGTCTCTTTAGCTTCTTGTTCAGCTTAGCCATCTTTTTCGATTCAACAAGTAGTTGATTGTAGGCATCGGCTAAACTTTCATTATCCGACTCCCCCTCACTTGTGCCATTGTCGCTCGATGTATCATGCAAAGAGGAAGAAGTAAAAGGGTCAACAATAATAGATGATAAACAAAAAGTAGAAAGAGAAGAAAAAATGTGTGAACATAAAGCAATAGCATCATTATTTTCTTCTTCACTAAAACTCGATTTATTAGAAGTAGAGTCATCCCAAGTTCTAGCTTGTAAAGCCTTCTTTTTGTAGGACTTTTTAGTGGGACAATCCGTGGAGATATGGCCGTAGCCTCGACACTTGTAACACTGGATTTCTCCCTCAAATTCATCATTTTCTTTAGAAGACTTTGCTAGCTTCTTCTCTTTAGAGGATTTAGAATGTGAAGATCCGTTAGAAGAAGGCTTTCGGTTGGAGGATGAAGCTTGAATGCTTTGGTTCTTTCTAAACTTCCGACGAAACTTCTTAGTAAGAAGTGCCATTTGATGTTCGAAATTTGCAAGTGAAACTTCATCGTCGGATTCTGTGTCCTCGTCTTCCTCTTTTGTCGAATTAAGTGCAGCACCTGTACTTATAGAGAAAGAGTTTGGAAGAAGATTGATTAGTAGGAAAAGTCATTTCATAGGTTTGAAGAGCACCTACTAGTTCTTCAACTTTTATATCATCCGGATGATTAATCGTTTCAATAGCCGCTACTTAAACCCTAAAACGCTCCGGAAGTGTTCGAAGGATTTTTCTAACGACCTTAGATTCTGGGATCTTCTCTCCTAAGTTAGCACAAGTATTGATAATATCTTGAAGTCTAGTAAAATAATCAATAAACGATTCATGCTCCTCCATACGAATAGAAACAAATTGACTCGTAAACATTTGGAGCTTTTGAATTTTTACTAGACTTGTACCCTCGTGTGTAACTTGTAGAGTATCCCAAATCTCTTTAGCCGTATCACACGCGGAAACACGTGTGAACTCAGTAGGAGAAAGAGCATTAAATAAAGCGTTAATTCCTTTCCCATTAAAAGATGACGCTTCATTATCATCCTTCGACCACTTATTTCGTGGCTTAGGTACAGTCGCATTATTAACCACTTCGGTTGGATGTTTCCACCCGAATTCCACGGCTTGCCATACTCGCTCATCAATTGCGATGAGAAAGCCTCTCATCCGGACTTTCCAATAGGCGTAATTGGTTTCATCAAATAACGGTCGCCTATTTATATTACCTCCTTCACCCATTATGAAAGATAAAATCTAGATCCCGCTCTGATACCAATTGTAAGTTACGAGGAGCCCTAGGATCTATCTAGAGTATATCAATCACCTAGAGGGGGTGAATAGGTGTATAAACAAAAATCACAATCTCAACGCGATAAAGTAATGCGGAAAATAAAATCAGCACACCGAGATTTACGTGAAAAACTCCACTTTGGAGAAAAACCCACGGGACCAATCACGCGAAAAATAATCCACTAAGAGTAAAAAATTACAAGGTGATTACCGACTCCACGAACTTAACCTCTCCCTTCTCTTCAGCGGATCACGTGCACTAACGGGTTGTCCACGCCCCACGTTCAAATCCACGAACGCCACGCCTCGAATCCACGTGACGCCTCACTTCGAATCCTCGAAGCCTTCACGATCCAAATCCACGAACCGCCTTGAACACGTCGAATCCACGACGTTGTTTGGAACAGGAACTCAGGGTTTATACTGGTGATTCCTTGCTTAGAATTTCATAAAGAACCAGGAGAAAGAGTTCTAAGCAAGAAGAAGATCAATTCGACATATGGAATAGAGATTAAACTATCTCGAATTAATCTCGGAGGCTATTTTCATGGAAAAAGGTTTAGAACAAAAATCCTAGCCTCCAGGGTTTCTCTCTCACGAATTCTGAGTTGTTCAATGTCAAAGAGAACCCTAACATGTTATTTATAGGCGTTGGAATCAAATAGAGTCGGATCAGATCGAAACATACCATATCTGGTCACTGCGTAACGGTATACGTAAGCAGATACCAGAATGGAAGGACGGAATAGAAATGTAGTACCCCTGGGGCCTAACTGATGGAATGACTGTAGTATTCTAGACTGTCCGACGCTTCTGGAGAAGGTCGAGACAAGTCGAGTCGTTTCGGCGTCAAATAGACGTGAAAACGGACTCGGAGCGCCGAAGCAAGCCAAAACTGAAGTTTTGGGCTTTTGAACTTTAGGGCGCCCAGAAGTCTTGTTTTGGGCGTCCAGATGTGCAGCGCTCATTTCTGAAAATTACTAAGTCATTTCGGATCCATGTTTCGGGCGCCCGAAAAGTGAGTCCGGAAATCCTACCTCGTGAGTATCGAACTGCTCGACACGTGTAGATCGGTTGGTGAGATCCGCCGGACCAGGCTAGGGCACACCGGACCGCGGCGGAGAGTCCGATGCTCGAGTTGGTGCAGGCTGAAGAACCGGGCGCCCACTTCATGAGTTTCGAGCGCCCGAATGTGTGGATTTCTGCTGAGGACAGGTTAGTTGTAAATCTGTTCTTGAGGCTCTTTGCACCGAAGCTAGTGGTCTATAAAAGAAGTGGACGACCCCCCTGAGGCTCTTTTCTCCCCTCTTCAAGGTGAACTCGGATCTTGCAAGGGAAACCCTCTCTTCTCTCCCAATTTCATCTTCCTCCATTGATGATCTTGGTTTCCTGCTGAAACTGCAACGTCGACCTGGAGTGTTCGTGCTTGTGTGCAGTGTAGGAGTATCCAAATCCAACGAAACTTGGTTTGTTGGATAGAGGACTCGCAGAGGAAGAAGTGGAATCCTTCCAATCGCGATTTGGACAGGTATGTAAGCTACAGTTGATGTTTTACTGGACCCATTGTGTTCTTGAGCTGAAACTTGGGTTTTTCCTTTGATCTTTTGGATCCAATCTCTTGGGAGCTGGAATTACGAAGTGAAGATTGATCCTTCCACTTTCCTTGCTGGTTTGGAGGTCCTTCCCACCTGAATTGAGGATTCAAAGGTGAGTTCTAGCTCAGATTTTGAGTAATTGCTTAAATGCTGAATTTTTGGGTCATTGATGAAATTTCTTGGATTTTTAGATCCAGATCTTTGTGAGGATCTTTGGAGAGGTTTTGGATTGTTCCATCACTGTTTTTGTGAGGTTTGTGACCTCTTTCTATGAGCTAGAATCGTTGGAATCCCTGAATTCTTGCTGTTTTTGAGATTTGCTTAAGTGCTGGAACTTCTGGATCCATGTGCAGGAGGGTCCAGATGTTGATCTGATTCAGTGTTTAGGCTTTTTGGACATCGAGTCGAACTCCGATTTGGCTGAAATTTGGAGGGTTTGTTCTTGAACCTCTGCTGGTGAGTTGAGCCAAATTTCACTGCATTTGGACTTAGGATTTGGATTTTATCGCATGTTGATTACATGTGGGTTGTGCTGCCAGGCTGCAGTTCTGGGCTGATGTTCTGGGCGCCCAGAACAGTGAGCAGGTGGGTCCGAATCTCGAGGTTGCAGAGTTGAGCTCGATTTCGGCCGGTGTTGCTGGAGGCCTTCCACTCGACTCCTAGCCGTTGTTGGATAGCTTTCGAGGTGGGTTGATGTTACCGAAATCGCCGAATTTCCTCCTAAGTTGTAGAGAGTGCAGTATGCTGTTTTATTATCTGTTTAATCATGTTAGTAGCTCGAATTCGTGAATTTGCATGTGTTTATATGAAATCTGAATTTGGAGCATAAATTGATAATTTATCGACATGACTTTACATGCTGAACTGGGAATTGACTTAGGAGAAAACTCGCGAACATACAACCGTCACTTTTCGAACTGTTATCAGATTTAGCTCTAGGAGCCGTTTCTGTTCCTGTATCACCGCTGTTAGTGCGAGGTGGATACTTAGTTCGTTATAGGACGAGTTTACGCTTGTGCTGGGATGCCGAGCTTGTATTTACAGCAGGGTTAGACTGTTCTGTATTACCGGGTGCCGTCGGGGTTGACGGTGGACCCAGACTCTTGTTTTAGCTTCTGGTTGTGCTGAGGGCACGTGAGCTTAGAGTCTTTGACCCCTTTTGACCCCTTTGTTCTTTGACTATAGCCTGCCGGAGCTGTTTGTGCTCGACAGAGATACGCGTACTAACTCGGCTGGGTAGCTCCCCCGAGTGCCGCTCCGGAGTGAGGCCTCTTTTGCGTTGATGTCGCTACAGATTGTGGATCTGTTTTGGACCGGCTACCCTTTTTGGTAGTGTGCGGTGTGGCTAGGCAGTTGGCTGGACGAGCCCGTTTGGGCGGTTCCGATATATTGGGTCAGGGATGATTTCTCACTTTGGTGATGCTTACTTGAGAGTTGACTGAGATAGTGGTAGGGTAGTGGCATGATAGCTGTAGAGTTTATTCCAGCTTACTTTGTTGTTCTTTACCTACCAGCTATACTGTTAGTCTCGTAGACTTAGTGGGTGGACCGTTGAGGTCGGTATCGGTACCCACTGAGGACTACTTCTTTTGATAGTAGTTCTCACACCCATTGTTGCCACCTTTTTGCAGAGCCTTCTTCTGTTGCGGCTGCTGCGCCTGTTTCTGCGGATCGAGGTAAGGGAGTCGCGAGCTAGATCCCTACCTGTCCCTGTTGTCCCTAGAGGAGGACCCTACTGGAGATAGTTTATTTTGAGTTGAGCCATGTACATATACTGTGGATTTGTACCTATTTTGGTTGTGGTGGACCTGTTGTATTTTGGACTCTATATGTACAGGTGGCTTTTGTTATTAGTATGTTTTCTTGCAGCTCTATATATCTCTTGTAGTGGCTTGTATGTTTGTTTACAGGTTAGCTATCGCTTCGTATACATAGAAAAATCTATGTATACGGCGGATCTGTTGGCGAGCCCGGGGAAACGAGTAATCCGGGGCGTGACAGATTAAGTGGTATCAGAGCTTAGGAATAGGTCGTTGGGACTTAGTAAACCCTAGGCTATGGCAGACCCTAGGAATGCAAGACGTGAGAGACGTGACTTGCCGCGAAAGTCATCGATTTGACTGTTGAACTCATCCTTAAGTGGAGGGAGTGATCGAAGGCGTGTGTCCTTTCCTGTCGCGAACTTGCGTTGGCTGCAGACGACGTCAAGCAGCGAGGGAAAAGAGACGACCTTCTGGACTTTCGCTTGATTGGGTCTTGAGTTGTTTTGTGGTTGTTGACTGATCTGTGTGTTACGCAGGTGAGCATGACGCCTCCCCGACACCGAGGTCGACCCCCGACGCGGGCTACCCCCGCGCCTTCTGTGGTACCTGAGCAGGCGGGACCTAGTGCACCCCCTGATGTGTGTGAGCAGTTGACTGCGCTAGCCGAGTCAGCTAGGCAGCAGAGTGCACTTTTGCGGAGAATGTGTGATACCATTACTCACACGTGGAGTGCAGCACCTAGAGCGACGGAGTCGCAGGAGCCACCTCCTGCTATTCCAGCTGACGTTCCAGCTGCAGCCGTACCCCCAGCAGCGGCAGTTCCGGGCGCACCGGTTGGCGACACTTCCCGGTCAGGTGGACAGATGTCGGAGGCTGAGCAGGAGCGGATGACCGAGAGACTGGCTCGTTTTTGTCGGTTTGATCCACCCCGTTTTGATGGTAGCCACACCGAGCCGTGGGTGGTGGAGGCCTGGGTAGGCGAGATGGAGAAGTTATTCGAGGATCTCTTCGTGCCAGAGCGGGAGCGGGTTCACTTGGCAGTTCACTGCCTGACAGGTGATGCACGCATCTGGTGGACGAGGACGAGATCGAGCAGGTCGCTGGATGCGCTACGTTTGAGTTGGACCGAGTTCTGCGGGATGCTGTATGGGTCCTATTTCCCTAACAGCGTGAAGCAGAAACTCGAGGAGGATTTGAAGAGTCTACTCCAGGGAGATCGCACAGTGCAGGAGTATACCCGGGAGTTTACCAGACTCCTGAACTGTGTTCCTTTTGCTGCGAGAGATGAGGCTCACAGAGTTTATTTGTTCGAGCGAGGATTGAGACATGAGATATTTGTCTTAGTTCAGGCGCAGAGGTTGCAGACCTTGGATGCGTCGATCGAGCAGGCGCTATGGGTGGAGCGAGGAGCCTTGACGGCGAGTGAGCGGGCGGCCACTCTGAGTCAGGGTTTGGAGAGGAAGCGCCCGACTCCGGAGGACGGAGGACAGACCAGCGGCAGACGCCCGCCGAGACCTCCACGATCACGTTCTCAGGGTCGTGGGTTTTTCGGGGCGACAGAGGTCTGGTGGATCCCGTCAGCAGGGACGGCAGCAGAGGGGAGCACCGAGATGTGTCATCTGCAGAGGACCACATTGGCCTAGACAGTGCGAGCAGCGAGAGGGCCGGTGTTTTGGGTGTTGTCAGTCCGGACATCTGCGGGCAGCTTGTCCCCGAGCAGCGTCGCCTGTACCATCGATCGCATCGGCACCCCTAGTTCATCAGCAGACCTATGGAGCTCCACCGAGTCATAGCCAGATGGATCGGGCTTCTGTACCACGCCTGGGTGAGCGGCGGCAGCAGGCGCAGAGCGGCAGAGTCTTTGCGGCTCAACTGGAGGACTCCACGGCGGCGGATCATGTGGTGGCAGGTATCATTTTAATTTCTGGCATTAGAGCTCGTGCATTATTTGATACCGGTGCATCACATTCTTTTGTTAGTCGAGCATTTGCATCCTTGCATGGGCTAGTGATAGGGCCGTTACCTTGTGCACGAGAGGTGCAGATTCCCGAGCACGTTTTGCGTGTGGAGGACTGTTGTCGAGCTTGCCCAGTGCAGCTTGGACCTTGGGTGATGCCCGCAGACCTGTTGGTCTTGGGGCGATTGCAGGATTTTGATGTAGTGCTCGGCATGGATTGGCTGACGCGCTACTTCGCGACGATCGACTGTGGCGAGAGAACCGTGACGTTTCGCGAGCCAGGCCTGGAGGAGTACGTGTATCGAGGCTGCAGGAGCACGTTGTTTGCGACGTGGATTTCGTCGGCACGAGCGAGACAGATGATGAGTCGAGGATGTACCGCGTTTCTGGCGACTGTTGTGGAGGTATCTGCAGTGGCACCGGAGCTCGAGGACATCTCTGTAGTCCGCGAGTTCCCGGACGTGTTTCCCCCGGAGTTGACTGAGATGCCACCAGACAGGGAGGTCGAGTTTGTGATTGACGTAGTCCCAGGAACTGCGCCAATCTCAAAGACACCCTACCGAATGGCACCGGCTGAGCTGAGAGAGCTTAAGGCGCAGCTTCAGGATTTGATGGATAAAGGGTTTGTGAGACCCAGTGTATCGCCTTGGGGAGCGCCGGTGTTATTCGTGAAGAAGAAGGATGGTTCACTTAGACTTTGTGTGGATTATCGAGAGTTGAATAAAGTGACCATCAAGAACAGGTATCCTTTGCCGCGCATTGATGATCTGTTTGATCAGCTGCAAGGATCTTGTGTCTTCTCGAAGATTGACTTGCAGTCTGGTTACCACCAATTGAAGGTGAAGGCCGAGGATATTCCTAAGACGGCTTTTAGGACCCGGTACGGGCATTATGAGTTTACGGTGATGCCGTTTGGATTGACTAATGCCCCTGCCGCGTTTATGGATTTGATGAATCGAGTGTTTAAGCCGTTCTTGGACCGGTTTGTGGTGGTGTTTATTGATGACATCTTGATCTACTCTCGGAGCGATGCTGAGCATGAGGAGCACTTGAGGGTTGTGCTGCAACTTCTGAGAGAGAAGAAGAAGTTGTATGCTAAGCTGAAGAAGTGCGAGTTCTGGCTTCGAGAGGTAGCTTTCTTGGGCCATGTGATTTCGGCCACTGGAGTAGCGGTGGACCCGCAGAAGATTGAGACTGTGCGGGATTGGCCCAGACCGACGACGGTTACCGAGGTGAGGAGTTTCCTCGGGTTAGCTGGATATTACCGTCGATTTGTGGAAGGCTTTGCGAAGCTCTCCACACCCCTCACTCGTCTGACGAGGAAGGGGATTAGATTTGTTTGGAGTGCTGAGTGCCAGCGTAGCTTTGAGGAGCTGAAGGAGAGACTGATGTCTGCTCCCATCCTTACCCTTCTAGTTATGGGGGAAGGATTTGTGATTTATAGTGATGCATCACACAGTGGCTTGGGTTGTGTGTTGATGCAGCATGGTAGGGTAATTGCCTATGCCTCCCGGCAATTGAAGGATTATGAGAAGAATTATCCTACGCATGATTTGGAGCTGGCAGCTGTAGTGTTTGCACTGAAGCTGTGGCGGCACTATCTGTATGGTGAGCACTGTGAGATTTTCACAGATCATAAAAGTCTCAAGTATCTGTTCACTCAGAAGGAATTGAACCTGAGGCAACGCCGGTGGTTGGAACTGTTGAAGGATTATGATATTACCATCCAGTATCATCCCGGCAAGGCGAATGTAGTGGCAGATGCGTTGAGCAGGAGATCAGTGCAGAGCCTTAGTATGATGATCACTCAGCAGGCGCCGTTACTTGAGGAGTTGAGGCGGCTTGAGCTTGAGGTGGTATCCCCTGGGGTTACTGCAAAACTTATGTCTTTGGTTTTGCAACCCACTCTGTTGGATAGGATCCGAGAGAAACAGAGTGTAGACCCCTACTTGATGAGGATTCGAGATCAGATTGCCAGTGGGCAGACGGGGGATTTTGGTGTTGACAGTTCGGGAGTACTGCGGTACAGGGACCGACTGTGTGTGCCTATGGATTCTAAGATCCGAGAGGAGATTTTGAGAGAGGCTCATTACTCACCTTATATGGTTCACCCCGGTGGAACCAAGATGTATAAGGACTTGAAGGCACACTTCTGGTGGAATGGAATGAAGCGCCATATTGGGAGATTTGTGGCTCAGTGTTTGACTTGTCAACAGGTAAAGGCGGAGCACCGAGTACCTGCTGGCAAGCTTCAGAGTCTCCCAATACCCGAGTGGAAGTGGGACCAGATCGCCATGGACTTTGTCGTGGGATTACCGAGGGCGCAGGCTGGTTTTGACGCTATTTGGGTGATAGTGGACAGACTGACCAAGTCTGCCCACTTCTTACCAGTGCTGACTACTTGGTCCAGGGACAGACTCGCTCAGTTATACTTGGACGAGATAGTGAGACTGCATGGAGTGCCTACCTCGATTGTGTCTGATCGAGACACACGATTCGTCTCACAGTTTTGGAGGAGTCTACAGACAGCACTGGGTACTCAGCTGCGGTTCAGCACGGCTTTTCATCCACAGACAGATGGTCAGTCTGAGCGGACCATTCAGACCATGGAGGACATGTTGAGGGCATGTGTCCTAGACTTTGGTGGAGGGTGGCATCGACACTTAGGACTGGTTGAGTTTGCGTACAACAATAGCCATCAAGCGAGCATCCAGATGGCTCCGTTTGAGGCATTGTATGGGCGCAAGTGTCGTTCGCCCTTGCATTGGAGCGATGTGGGTGAGAGGAAGACTTTGGGTCCCGATATCCTGTTGGAAGCAGAAGAGAAGGTCAAGATGGTTCGACGACGTCTTGAGACCGCCCAGAGTCGACAGAGGAGCTATGCGGATACTAGGAGACGAGACTTGGAGTTCCAGATTGGAGATCATGTGTTTCTGAAAGTCTCGCCGTCCAGAGGAATTCGCCGTTTTGGAGTTCGTGGAAAGCTCAGTCCACGGTTTGTTGGCCCGTTCGAGGTGTTAGAGCGAGTGGGGCCGGTGGCGTACAGGATTGCCCTACCACCGCGACTTTCTGGAGTCCATGATGTGTTTCATGTCTCGGCCCTGAGGAGATATGTGTTCGACCCCTCCCACGTGATTGACTTCACTCCACTCGAGTTGGCTGAGGACCTGCAGTACGAGGAGCGACCGGTGCGGATTCTTGCTCGCGAGACGAAAGAATTAAGCAACCGAGTCATACCGTACGTGAAAGTGCAGTGGAGTAATCACGAGGAGTGTGAGGCGACTTGGGAGCCGGAGACGGTGATGCGGGAATCCTATCCCTACCTTTTCGAGCGTCTTCTTGAGGTATGAGTTTGAGTTTGAGTTTCGAGGACGAAACTTTCCGTAGGGGGGAAGGATGTAGTACCCCTGGGGCCTAACTGACGGAATGACTGTAGTATTCTAGACTGTCCGACGCTTCTGGAGAAGGTCGAGACAAGTCGGAGTCGTTTCGGCGTCAAATAGACGTGAAAACGGACTCGGAGCGCCGAAGCAAGCCAAAACTGAAGTTTTGGGCTTTTGAACTTTAGGGCGCCCAGAAGTCTTGTTTTGGGCGTCCAGATGTGCAGCGCTCATTTCTGAAAATTACTAAGTCATTTCGGATCCATGTTTCGGGCGCCCGGAAAGTGAGTCCGGAAATCCTACCTCGTGAGTATCGAACTGCTCGACACGTGTAGATCGGTTGGTGAGATCCGCCGGACCAGGCTAGGGCACACCGGACCGCGGCGGAGAGTCCGATGCTCGAGTTGGTGCAGGCTGAAGAACCGGGCGCCCACTTCATGAGTTTCGGGCGCCCGAATGTGTGGATTTCTGCTGAGGACAGGTTAGTTGTAATTCTGTTCTTGAGGCTCTTTGCACCGAAGCTAGTGGTCTATAAAAGAAGTGGACGACCCCCCTGAGGCTCTTTTCTCCCCTCTTCAAGGTGAACTCGGATCTTGCAAGGGAAACCCTCTCTTCTCTCCCAATTTCATTTTCCTCCATTGATGATCTTGGTTTCCTGCTGAAACTGCAATGTCGACCTGGAGTGTTCATGCTCGTGTGCAGTGTAGGAGTATCCAAATCCAACAAAACTTGGTTTGTTGGATAGAGGACTCGCAGAGGAAGAAGTGGAATTCTTTCAATCGCGATTTGGACAGGTATGTAAGCTACAGTTGATGTTTTACTGGACCCATTGTGTTCTTGAGCTGAAACTTGGGTTTTTCCTTTGATCTTTTGGATCCAATCTCTTGGGAGCTGGAATTACGAAGTGAAGATTGATCCTTCCACTTTCCTTGCTGGTTTGGAGGTCCTTCCCACCTGAATTGAGGATTCAAAGGTAAGTTCTAGCTCAGATTTTGAGTAATTGCTTAAGTGCTGAATTTTTGGGTCATTGATGGAATTTCTTGGATTTTTAGATCCAGATCTTTGTGAGGATCTTTGGAGAGGTTTTGGATTGTTTCATCACTGTTTTTGTGAGGTTTGTGACCTCTTTCTATGAGCTAGAATCGTTGGAATCCCTGAATTCTTGCTGTTTTTGAGATTTGCTTAAGTGCTGGAACTTCTGGATCCATGTGCAGGAGGGTCCAGATGTTGATCTGATTCAGTGTTTAGGCTTTTTGGACATCGAGTCGAACTCCGATTTGGCTGAAATTTGGAGGGTTTGTTCTTGAACCTCTGCTGGTGAGTTGAGCCAAATTTCAGTGCATTTGGACTTAGGATTTGGATTTTATCGCATGTTGATTACATGTGGGTTGTGCTGCCAGGCTGCAGTTCTGGGCTGATGTTCTGGGCGCCCAGAACAGTGAGCAGGTGGGTCCGAATCTCGAGGTTGCAGATTTGAGCTCGATTTCGGCCGGCGTTGTTTGGAGGCCTTCCACTCGACTCCTAGCCGTTGTTGGATAGCTTTCGAGGTGGGTTGATGTTACCGAAATCGCCGAATTTCCTCCTAAGTTGTAGAGAGTGCAGCATGCTGTTTTATTATCTGTTTAATCATGTTAGTAGCTCGAATTCGTGAATTTGCATGTGTTTATATGAAATCTGAATTTGGAGCATAAATTGATAATTTATCGACATGACTTTACATGCTGAACTGGGAATTGACTTAGGAGAAAACTCGCGAACATACAACCGTCACTTTTCGAACTGTTATCAGATTTAGCTCTAGGAGCCGTTTCTGTTCCTGTATCACCGCTGTTAGTGCGAGGTGGATACTTAGTTCGTTATAGGACGAGTTTACGCTTGTGCTGGGATGCCGAGCTTGTATTTACAGCAGGGTTAGACTGTTCTGTATTACCGGGTGCCGTCGGGGTTGACGGTGGACCCAGACTCTTGTTTTAGCTTCTGGTTGTGCTGAGGGCACGTGAGCTTAGAGTCTTTGACCCCTTTTGACCCCTTTGTTCTTTGACTATAGCCTGCCGGAGCTGTTTGTGCTCGACAGAGATACGCGTACTAACTCGGCTGGGTAGCTCCCCCGAGTGCCGCTCCGGAGTGAGGCCTCTTTTGCGTTGATGTCGCTACAGATTGTGGATCTGTTTTGGACCGGCTACCCTTTTTGGTAGTGTGCGGTGTGGCTAGGCAGTTGGCTGGACGAGCCCGTTTGGGCGGTTCCGATATATTGGGTCAGGGATGATTTCTCACTTTGGTGATGCTTACTTGAGAGTTGACTGAGATAGTGGTAGGGTAGTGGCATGATAGCTGTAGAGTTTATTCCAGCTTACTTTGTTGTTCTTTACCTACCAGCTATACAGTTAGTCTCGTAGACTTAGTGGGTGGACCGTTGAGGTCGGTATCGGTACCCACTGAGGACTACTTCTTTTGATAGTAGTTCTCACACCCTTTGTTGCCACCTTTTTGCAGAGCCTTCTTCTGTTGCGGCTGCTGCGCCTGTTTCCGCGGATCGAGGTAAGGGAGTCGCGAGCTAGATCCCTACCTGTCCCTGTTGTCCCTAGAGGAGGACCCTACTGGAGGTAGTTTATTTTGAGTTGAGCCATGTACATATACTGTGGATTTGTACCTATTTTGGTTGTGGTGGACCTGTTGTATTTTGGACTCTATATGTACAGGTGGCTTTTGTTATTAGTATGTTTTCTTGCAGCTCTATATATCTCTTATAGTGGCTTGTATGTTTGTTTACAGGTTAGCTATCGCTTCGTATACATAGAAAAAATCTATGTATACGGCGGATCTGTTGGCGAGCCCGGGGAAACGAGTAATCCGGGGCGTGACAAGAAACATTACACAGTGGTATTCCGGTACTAATCACATCAGTACCAGAATACTTTGAATCAGTACCGGTACTAAAATGAGATACCGGAATACAGTTCAAAAACCAGACTTTTAACAATCGACTTTTGAGGAACTTCAAGTATGATTCCGGAATACTAAAGAAAAAATCAGTTTTAGTAAAACGGTTAAACTTTAGATACCGGAATTCAATAAAAAGAGTTCTAACTAAGAAACTAAAGTTCCCAAAAACTCGTCTAATCCAGTTTAAGCATATAACATGATTCCAATACCATAAATACCTATGAATCACCATATAAACAATAAATCATACATTCACGTCGTGATTCACCATGCGAGTCGTCGATACATTATTCTTAAAATCTCGAATTCTTCAACTTGTTCAAGTAACACCTTGACCTTGAAGACTCCGACTCAACAGCTCACGAAATGTGCCAATACAAAATCCGTAACACACGTAGCGACTGTTTTGTGGACATTGACTTGCTCCAGATGAGGTGGGTGCTTTGATCCGAATATCGATATAGTGGTATTCGGCTAGGTTTACTTTTTATACACTGATATTGATATTCCTATCTTATTATATTTTCTATACGATACTCTATATTATATCATGCTCATATGTTATACCTACTCATGAGATTAGCTTGCTTGTTACCATCCTACCTGGTTACTTTATTTCAAGTTACTGCATGACTTGTAAAGTAGGGTACTATTGCTTAGGCTATTGGATATAGTTAAGCCATATTGGCTATGCTGCTATACCTGTTGAGAGTTTCTCGGCTTTTTACTGGATGCTAGTCGTTGGACCCTCTTATGACTTGAGCATTATGTATTGGAACCACTATGCATCTGTTGCATATTTCACATGCACCAGCAGATTGGCTCCCGCAATAGTGTTCTTTACTAGTAGAATAATATAATCAATCCATGAATGTCCCGTTGTACCTTATGGTATGGAGTTATATGTCAGTCCTATTAGGTGACTTGCTATGGCACGAGCCTAAGGTCTCCCAGACCAAAAGTGACACAACTAGGTTATTATTAGACTGGGACTTACAGTGATGTATTTTTCTATCAATAGTGATACTTTGCTATGCAGCTTTTGTTTCCAGTCCATTATGATTATAGTTATGCTTCACTGACTTTCTTTATTGCTTATTTCATTACCACATATATATGAATCATTTTATTTGCTCCTTGTAGAGTAGTTGGTATAATTTGCTGGTCGCCGGCACGTTGTGCCAACTGGGATAAATTTTAGATGTATCTCACATCCTATTTTTATAGGTATATTGGATGTTGAGAAATGGGATGCCGTGTGAAGACGGGAGTTAGATAGACCTACATCCCCCGAAAACAACTACTAGATAGATGCGGACATTTGCTGTGTTTTATTTACAGTTTATCACTTATTGTCATGAATAGTTAATAACTTGTGCTTGACATTGATAGTTTAACATCGTTACTTGTATTTATCATTATGTATCATTTGACGATTGATATATGTAATTCATGTTGGTGTTTTTGTTGAATTTACATTTGCTCGCGATTTCAAAATAATTTATGAAAATGGAAATTTGAGGGCATTTGTATTCTGGTTGCAGAGATAGGAGGATATGTTTGATGTATTGCGGAGACATGAGGGATTTATGTCTCTGGGCTTATGGAGGAAAATCATCACAATTATTTTAAGATAATTTAATGTAAGTCATGATTGCTGTTTGCCTAATTGCTAAATGCTATATCTTCATCCTGTGGTAAATGAATGGCTAAATGTGTTGATTAGGTAATAATAATTTATATAGTTGCTTTATACTTAACGCCGTGCATTTATAGAGAAAACTTTATCTGTGTGATGGAGAAGCCTTGTGCATGTGGGATTGTGCACGTTCTGGGCTGTTTATATTGCATTTCAGAAATTATGGAATGGCTCTTTGTGTACTCTGATGTTATCAAAAAAAAAAAGTAGTCATTTTTTTTTTTGAAAACTATCTTTCAAGTAAACCCCGGGGCGTGACAGTTCTACATCGAATGGCAAAAAAAATATTATTAGGTATATAGGGATCAATAACTCTATTACCAATAACTTAGTATAAATATTTTGGACTGGTTGTTTGAGTCCAATAAGTTATTAATGCTAATATCTGAATTATTATATTTAGTATTAGAACCGATTTGCCAGCCGAAAGTATCGGATGGGTCTCACATCTCATAGTACTCATGGACTAAGGAATGCCCAGGGAATTGAACCGTCAAGATCTAAACGGGAGATTTGTGAAACCTCAATAATCCCACATTGAATAAAAAAAGGATTATGATTGAGTATATATATTATTAGTTGTAACGGATTGAGTTGATATAAGTTATAAAATTGGATCAATTTGAGCTTGGTTTGGAGTGTGTCGAGCCGCGACCAAAATCGGGTCGCCCATTCTTGAGTTAGAGAATTTGTTTCTTGGGCCACAAATGGGCCCGGCCCGATTGGCGCCTTGGAGGTTTCAGATTTGAGAACGATAGGCGCGTTCAAGATTATTGATAGTACTAAAAGAGAAGTTATTGCATGGACCCCGTGTACAGTTGACCAAATTCTTAATACTCCGTAATTGGCTCTATAAATATGTGTGCAACTTTAATGAAGTGGTGGACCAGATCTTTATGAGTGTATCTCCTCTTGCCTACCTATGTATGTATCTCCTCTTGCCTACCTATGTATAAAGTACATCTTATGCAAAAATATTTAATATTTAATTATTAATATTTTAAAAAATGGAATTAATTCAACAAATACAATTCAAAGCATTTAAAAGGCATTATATATAAAAATTAATACAAATTTTAAAATTACATAATTTAGGCATCAAATTATTCTCAAAATCACCTATATAAAATAATCTAATTTGATTTACAAGAAGTAAATATTTAAAATATATAACTTTTTCAGTATACAAATTTATATATATTAGAAAAATAATTTAATAACTTAATAAAACCGGAATATTTTAGAATACAAAAAAATTCTGGTTTTAAAATATTCTGGTTTTAAAACTAGAATTTAATAACTTAAATTCTGGATTTGTAAATTTTGGTTTTAAAATACAAAAAAATTCCTTTAAATAACCACTTTTCACTTTTCCTTTCCGACTTTCAAAAATCTACATTTTAGAAATATTTTTAAGGGTTACGGCGTTAATAGAGATGGCAAAATAACTAGATTTTTCTTACTTCTTCTATAAAAAATAATTTTTTAATATATTTCTGTAATTTTGAAGGGCATTTTCGATATAAATTATAAGAAATTGACAGAATAGTGATGGTACCCTGACGGAGGGGGGATAGATGCAACAATTTAAAATGTTGAGATGATAAAATATAGATTTTCGAAAGTTAGGGAGGAAAAGTAAAAAAAAAAGGATATTTATAAGATAGTTTTCTGTAATTTAGCCTAATAATAATAACAACTTAATGATAGGATTTTCAGAGTCCTGGTGCATGGTGCACTTGGTGCACGCAATAAATTTTTTCTTTCTAACCCATTTCTCCCTATATTTCCTCTCGGCTGTCTGTCCTACTAGTAGGTTGTCTGAAAGTATTGGCTGACCGAAACAGTAAAGAGAGTAGAAACTTTAGAGAGAGAGAGAGAGTGTGTGTGTGTGTTGTGTGTATCCGAAAGTGTAGAGAGAGAAAGAGAGAGAGAGAGAGAGAGAGAGAGAGAGAGAGAGAAAAACGAAAGAAACGAAGCGGAGCGAGCGGAGGAGAGGCGGGGGCGTTAAGAGTGATGGTGTTCAAGGGCCGCTTCTTCTCCTCCTCCCGCAAATCCGACTCGTCGAGCCCCGACGGATCCAACAGCCCTAAAACCCCCTCCGTCGGATCCCCTTCCTCGTCTTCCTCCTCCAGATCTGACAAGAAGAAGCACCACCCCAAATCCGAACCCTCCATTCCCACCTCCGCCTCCCACAAGAAGGAGAAGGAGCGGGACAAGGACTCCAAGGGCAAGGATCTCGCCTCCTCCTCCTCCCCCGCCGCCGCCGGGAGAGGCGGAAGCGGCGGCGGCGGCGGAGGTTTATCTGCGTCGGCGAAGCTCCGGAGAGGGGCGGGAGGGGGAAAAGACGGAGCGGCGGCGGCGGCGGCGGCGGCGGGGACTCCGGGGGGGGCGGCGCTGTCGCCGATCCTGGCCTCGTCGCTAGGGCTGAACCGGATCAAGACGAGATCGGGGCCGCTGCCGCAGGAGGGGATCCGCGGGGAGCACCGGATCTCGGGGCTCGGGAGCAGCAACCTCTCGAGGGGGCAGGCGGATGGGGGCGGCGGGTGCTCGACGTCTTCGTCGTCCTCGGCGGCGAGCGGCGTGGGGAAGAAGGACGGGAGGGGGCTCGGGAAGGTCCTGGAGCCCCGCGCGGGCTGGAATGACGGGCCGGAAGTGACCCCGGAGGCTCGGATTGGGTTCCAGACGCATGGCGGCAGTCGGACTTCCGCAAAAACAGGGAGTGGTGTGTTATTCTGATGCTATTCATGGTTATCTTGTTTAATTACTGTAGTGTTAAGATCATCTTGATAATGCTGAGCACTGATGCTTTAAATAAAGTTATTGGTGTTTTGACTTGCTCATTGCCGTTACACTGCTTATATTAGCTCGAATATTTATATATGTACGTCAATGCTAAAAAAATAAGAGGCATCTGACAATGTTTCATATCAAATTCAATATCTGATGCTTAGACTCTATTTTTTTTTCAGGAAAGATTAATACATCATGGAAACTTCCTGAAGATATTAAAACTTCTGCCACTTTTGCACCAGCTGCAGAGGTGATGATACAACTCTATTATCCATAACTACTTGCAAACAATTAACTCTTAAGATGACAAATTGCTTTCTAAAAGAATCATGTGACTGATAATCTAAAACTTCTGCTTCTACAGTCTCCATATGATCCTTGTGAAACTCCTACAGAATCTGAGTCTCCCCGCTTTAAAGAGATAATGCAGGCTACTAGTGCACCGAGAAAGAGGTTACCTGGGGATGTAAAAAGCTTTTCGCATGAGTTGAATTCTAAAGGAGTTCGGCCATTTCCATTTTGGAAGCCTCGAGGCATATACAACTTAAAGGTAATATTACCTTCCAATTCTATTACTTGTGAGGGGGGGGTCATGATCTTGTTCCCATCACATTTAGGGCTTGTTTGGTTCAGTTAAAACTTTTACAGAAGAGCTTTAAAGACAAAAGTGTAGAGTTGCTTGAAGAATCATTAACGTCGAAACTTTTGTAAGAGTATTGTTTGAATATAGCTGCTTGAAAAAGCACTGATAACACCATTGTAATTTACCAACAGCTCTATATATAATGGAAGCAGAAGCTTCAAATTGGAGCTTCTGTTTGTGGGACTCTCAAGCTCATTTCAGCTTTGTGCTGCAGAAAAAGCTTCAACATTTTGGTTACCAAACTCATGGTTGCTGCTTCTCTGAGTAGATAAATTGCTCGAAAAGCCAAGTCAAAAGCAATGCTTTTAGAACACTATCTTATAAGTAACTATCAGCGGTCAAGCTTTAACTACAGTCCTTTTGTTTTCTAATTCGGTTCTCTTCTATATTCTATGTATAGGAGGTGCTCAAAGCCATTCAGGTGAAATTCGAGAAAGCAAAGGAGGAAGTGAACTCAGACCTGGCTGTTTTTGCAGGAGACTTGGTTGGCATGATGGAAAAATATGCAGATACGCATCCTGAATGGAAAGAAACGTTAGAAGATCTGCTGATACTTGCTCGGAGCTGTTGTGTAATGACACCAGGCGAGTTCTGGATCCAGTGTGAAGCCATAGTGCAGGACTTAGATGACCATCGCCAGGAACTTCCTATGGGGGTACTAAAGAAATTATATACTCGTATGCTGTTTATTCTTACTAGATGCACGAGATTGCTTCAATTCCACAAGGAAAGTGGCTTTGCTGAGGATGAAGTTGTTATGGATCTTCGTGAACCTAGAATTGTACAGTCTGCTGATAGAAAAATTTCAGCTGGGCCAGCTATAAATGGCAAAAGCACTAAAGTTATAAAGAGCTCCAACGAGGCAGCTTCCTCAAGAAAATCTTATAGTCAAGAACAGCGTAACTTGAAGTGGAAAAGAAGTCAAGAGATAAAGCCGGTCAATTTCTTTTCACCACTTGGTGCGGAAATTGGGAAGGACAATGAATCCCCTGCTAGCAGAGAACGAATGGCTTCTTGGAAGCCCTTCCCTTCTCCCACTGTTAAACATCAAAAAGAAGCTAGTAGCCTTGCTAAAGAGGAACCATCAAACAGGGTTGTCGAACCGTCACACTTTACGAGTAAACGAGATATGATCTCAACCACTATAAACCCCCCTGAATTACCTAGTTCCTTAGATTCTTGTGCTCAACCATCTATTCAAACGAAGCATCAGCACAAAGTTTCTTGGGGTAATTGGTCCGATCAACCGAATATTTTTGAAGAGGGCTCAATAATGTGTCGCATTTGTGAGGAGCATGTGCCCACTCTATATGTGGAAGATCATTCAAAGGTTTGTGCCATTGCAGACAGGTGTGATCAGAAAGGTGTCAGTGTTGACGAACGCCTTCTAAGAATTGCTGAAACCTTAGAGAAGATGATAGAGTCTCACCCACAGAAGGATCTTCCGAATGCAGTTGGAAGCCCAGATGTTGCAAAAGTTTCTAATTCAAGTGTAACTGAAGAGTCTGATGTTCTTTCTCCGAAGCTCAGTGATTGGTCCCGAAGAGGATCGGCTGACATGCTGGACTGCTTTCAAGAGTCTGACAACCCTATCTGTTTTGACGATCTAAAGAATTTGCCATCTATGACGTGTAAAACTCGTTTTGGACCAAAGTCTGATCAGGGAATGGCTACCTCATCGGCAGGAAGCATGACTCCTCGATCTCCTTTGGTGACGCCACGATCGAATCACATAGACGTTCTTTTAGCCGGGAGGAATGCACTTGCTGAGAGTGATGATCTTCCACAGGTTAGATGCTATGGTGCTATCCAATTCAAACTAATTGTTGAATATAAATATTAAAAACACAGTTCTTTGGGAGCTTAAGCTTTCGGAGAATAACAGTTGTTTCATATTCATTAGCATGGCCTCGGAGGAGGTCCTAAGTTCGAATCCCGCTAGGCTTCTAGCTTTATTTAATTTCCTTCCAATTAATTCAAGTCCACGGCTTGAGCCTTTGTTTTGAGCCTAGACGTGAGGGGAGTATTGAATATAAATATTAAAAATACCGTTCTTTGAGAGCTTAAACTTTTGGAGAATAACGATTGTTTCATATTCATTAACACTAATCATTTAGTTTCTTAAGATTGCTATCTGTGTTTTATTTATAGTTCATGTTCTAGAATAGGAATGTCGGGAGGATGACGCTACACATATTTTTTGTGTGTTGGTAGCTTGGTGTTTTGCTTTATGAATTTCATACATGTACCTAAACATATCTATACACATGTTGGAATGTCATATGCAGGGTGAACTCTAATTCTATCAGCCTGAAATCCATTAGTAAGGAAAATTATAACTTTACTAGCAACTCAAATATTGATTGTTGTCTACAACATTTGAACAATTCCTGGAAACTTGACAATTATAGCATCTTTAGAGCAGTATCTGTAGCTTAATGGAACATTTGTTACTTGGCTGAATGCTCTGTTACTTTTTGGATGGTGAGTCGGAGACTATTAACTTCTGAAGTAGGGCTCAATGGACTTTATTGATATCAAACAGTGCATTAGTGGAAGGGGTCAAATAAAAAACCCTTTAGGTATTTATTCCAAAGTGGTCTATAGTTGGGAGAAACATGTACATTTTCTCCAATCCAGTAAGAGAGTCTAGCTATTATCCTTTTAGGAGGACGGAGGTGTTCGTGCTCCTAGGTCATTTTCTATAATTGGGCAACCTAATTGCCAACCAACACTGTTAAACATGATCTAGAGTATTTAGAGTATCTTGGAATTGAGTTTTATGATTTTAAAAATTATTTGGTTTTGTGCATCAAATGGCTACAAAGTGAACAATCAAAATCGAATAACCTTATAAAAATGGAGGCTCGAAAGTTTTTAATTCAGATAGGGCTTGTTGATTGTGATCCAGATGGTAAAAGGAATTTTCTAAAGAAGTTCAACTGATTTGGGTTCTTTTATATCATTAAACAAGCAAATGGCTCATATAAGCCATAAAAAACTATTGATTTTGAGGCCTTACAATCACTTCGTAAATTGTTTTCAAAAATCACAAAATTTGGTTCTAAGATAGTTAAAATATTTTAGATCATGATTAATGGTGTTAATCGTTGATTGGAATTCTTCGTCATCATAAATGGCTTGACAGGACGAAAGGATGTGTCCTCCCAAAAGGATAGTAACTAGACACACGTATGTGGTTGTCAATGATCCAGATTTTATCCTATACACACTATTGTATTTGATTTTAACACACTTGCAGCATGGGTAGCGTCAATTTTGTTCGCTTCAGATCTTTTGTGACAACCTCATTCCCACTTGCTTAATTTAGATGATAAATTCGCAGCGACCTTAGGGGCCTTATCCAAAATATCCCATAATACGGAAGCTAACGTAACCAATTCTTTTTGTTGTGTATAGCCCTCAATTATACTGTTGGCTTTTCTTCAAGCTCTTTGTTTCTCTATCTTACCTGCATATTGTCTTATCTGATGCCAAACTTTTTTGTTTTTATTAAACTTTGCCATGTAAAAATGGATCTATTAGAGGTGCCAACTATATACTTGTTGTACACTGGGCTTTTCAAGTTGTTTTTTCAAGACATTATTATGAGGAAAATGCATCACTTTCCCAGATGGATTAGCGTCTATGAACTAATGTTTATAGTGAATAAGTTCCATACTTAACCGCCATAGCATTGGTGGTAAGGTACTCAGGTACTCAGCTGTGTTGCCTCCTATCCTGGGTACAATCCCAGGTTGTGATTAAAATGGGAATGTGTACTGATGGGCTGGGGAAGCCTAGGGCTGTTCAAACAAAAGGAGGGGAAAAAAAAAACCAATAATGATTTTTTGGCTACTGTAATAGCTCTTGAGGTCAATGCTTCCTAGTCTGCTAAATTCCAACAGCAAGTGTTTTTAACTTTAGTGATCCTACATATGGTTTACTTCGACACAAGCTATATTACTTTTAAATGCTGAGAATAATTGGTAAATGCATAATGTTTTTCCCAAGATTCTCTGAGCTACGACATTTGCTTTCTTAAGCTGTATTCTGGTTTAAAAAAAAACTTGATTGCCATCTGAATTGTTTCTTCAAATGGCTCAGATAATTGAACTTGCTGATATTGCTCGATGCATAGCAAATGCACCTTTGGATGAAGAACGATCTTTGTCATACTTAGTTTCATGCGTAGAAGACCTACAAGACGTTATCAACCGTCGGAAACATGAGGCCCTTACCGTTCAGACATTTGGCACACGTATAGAGAAGCTCCACCGGTGAGAATATCTGCTTAATTTCTCTCGCACTTTAGGTTTTGGAATGAATTACTGGTAGCTTACTTTCCATTTTATTTTAGGACTAAAGAGGATCAAAACATAATATGTTGTTATCATTTATTCTGGCTATTTAATTTATCATTTATGATGCAATTATGATCCTTTAGGGAGAAGTACTTGCAGCTTTGTGATACAGTTGACACTGAAAAGATAGATATGACGAGTACTGTAATGGATGAAGAAGATGATGTGGTCCGTAGCTTGCGAGCAAGCCCTGTTCATCCTATTACTAAGGAGCGTACATCTATTGATGACTTTGAAATCATAAAGCCGATTAGCCGTGGAGCATTTGGTCGAGTTTTCTTGGCAAAGAAAAGAACAACAGGAGATCTGTTTGCTATAAAGGTACTATTTTACTGCTTAAATGTTATATACTTAAGACTAGGATCCATTGCTCCGTAAATAGAAAACTTATAAGCAATAAAGGAGAACAGTGTTAGCTATAATTTCTTGCAATTTCCGACTCGAACTTTCAGAATTTTTGCAATCAAGTGCCACAACCGAATTTCATTGACTCAATGTTGACGCATCGTTGATATAAAAGTGATGTAGTATCTTAATTATTTGTGCATTATCAATCACAACACTGTTACGAGTAGGGCTACTGTGCTATTAAGAGCACAGCAGCCCTTGTGCTCCTAAGTTTCTAACCACCCATCAAGTTTGATGGGTGGTTAGATGAGAGAGAAAAGAGATATTGGAGAGAAATTCAAAGAGAGGAGAAATTAATACACCCAATTTCTCCTCATTTTTTCTTCTCTCTCTCATCCTAACCACTCATCAAACTTGATGGGTGGTTAGAAACTTAGTAGCATAAGGGCTGCTGTGCTATTAATAGCACAGTAGCCCTACTCCACTGTTACATCACTTTTATATTAACGATTTATTAATATTTAATCAACTAAATTAGATTATAGGACTTGATTGCAACAATTTTAAAAGTTCGAGCCAGAAATTGCAACAAATTATAGTTTTGAGGACCAAAATGTCACCCCCCTCATAGTTTGAGGACCAAACGTGCAATTTACCCTAGGAATTATCACCAATACAAAACAATACATTACGGAAAACTTTACAAGAATGCTTTACATCAGATATACAACCTTGGCAATTCTAGCGAAGTAGGACCTGAAATCCATATAACAATAAATACATGAGGTTAAAAAAGGAAACTAAGGTCCAACTTTGTGATCAAATGCTTAGCTCAATTTAATGGCCAGAAGCTATCCATCACAACTAGGTTTCTCCAGCAAAAAAAAATCATGCTCACAAGATGTTTCACACAAGAGATGATGTTCTTCCATCTTTCCTGATCTAGACAAGTATTGTCTTCTTGCAATATAAAGTATTAATATGATGTCTTTCCGACATTGTATATTTGGCAAGCATGTGATGATAAAAAGCTAGTTTTCATTGTAAACAGGTCCTTAGAAAGGCAGATATGATTCGGAAAAATGCTGTTGAGAGTATATTGGCTGAACGTGACATCCTGATCACAGTTCGAAATCCTTTTGTGGTGAGTAATCTCAAAATCATAAGTTTTTCTACACTCAATACTAATATTTTGCTTTCACTTTCTGTTGTTTTATAAGGTACGTTTCTTTTATTCCTTTACGTCTCGGGAGAACTTATATCTTGTTATGGAGTACCTAAACGGGGGGGACCTATATTCATTGCTGAGAAATTTAGGGTGCTTGGATGAGGAAGTTGCCCAGATATATATTGCAGAAGTTGTAAGCTCATTTACTCTTGTTTTCGGGTTTTCTGGTCTTTTTTTCCCCAAAAAATTTCCTTTAAAGTAGGAGTAATATTTTGCAGGTGCTTGCTTTGGAGTATTTACACTCTTTGCGTATAGTTCATCGAGATTTGAAGCCTGACAATTTGCTGATAGCTCATGATGGTCATATAAAGGTATTGGACTAATCTGTTTTACGTCCTGGGAGAAAGTGTAACATAAGGATTTAAGTTTCAAGGCACGGGGCCGGGTGCAGCACTGGTCGCTATGGCTGGCCACCATGTTGTGCCATGCCGACATGTTGACATGGCTTGTGTGTTCTGTCAGTGTGCCGACAAACTTTGTTATCTTGATACCAATGTGCTAACACACTTTGATATCAGAATTTTTTTTTTCTAATCAGGCACTGATATATCGTAATTATTCTTAAAGAAGTTTTTAATTTTAATCAAATCTTTGTACTCTATTGGCATGTTGACTTGCTAATTTCAAAGAAATTTTCTAAGAACTGTGCAAGAATTCATTACACTAGAGATTGAAATTTGAGTAAAAGGCCCATTTCCCCCAAATTAACTCTTCCATTGTAATTTTTAATGGCAATGTATGGATAATGCTTAAATGGATAAAGCTAAAAGATCTAGCCATTGTTATCAGCAACTTCATCAAAAATTCTTTTGGAGAAACTAATGGTCAAAATTTGGGGAAATCAAGCTTCCCCCAAAACTGACACCTCATCACATCAAATTCAGATCATTAAAGAACGTAAATGGTAGCATAAAAGAGTTTGAAACGTACTTCTAAAGTTATTTTGTTGGTAAATGTAAAAATAAAAGGGTTGGGAGCTGTGCCATTACCACGGTTGTCATACTGTGCTAACACCCTGCCATCACTGTACGGAATGGTGGGCATGGCTGGTGCCTGCGTCTAAAGCTTTGATATAATGGCTTTAAAAAGACTTGAGAAACAAAAATAAACACCTTCAAGCTGATTATAGTAAGAACGCAAGGCCAACTCCATATGGATATTATTTGTTCGCTATTGTTTCATTACCTGTAAATTGTGCTTTGTGGGGTTTCCCAAGGAGTTTAGTGTTTCTTTTTTTGAAAACTTTTTATACTTTCTATATGCTTTTTTTCCCCTGAAAATCATCTAATAAATAACTGCTTCAGTGACTACTCGAGTTTATATTTTATGTTGGTTGACTGCATACAACTAATCATGTGTTTCAATTTCATCCTATACCCACTAATCTATTTACAAGACATCGTCTAAATTTGTTGGCTTACTTCATAGTGTGCTCTAGATAATAGTTCAATATATTATGTTTCTGGAAGCTCTCTCTCTCTCTCTCTCTCTCTCTCTCTCTCTCTCTCTCTCTCTCTCTCTCTCTCTCTCTCTCTCTCTTCATGAATTCGTATTGGTGAGCTTTTTCTTAACTTGACAATAATGGACTTGGGATTCATTTAGATTATCTTCTTGATGGTAACGCTAATGGATCTGCCCTATTTTACATCAGTTGACGGACTTTGGCCTGTCCAAGGTCGGCCTTATTAACAGTACGGATGATCTATCCGGTCCAGCTGTTAGTGGGACATCATTATATGGCGAAGATGAACCTCAGATATCTGAATCAGAGCACACAGATCAACTAGAGCGGCGGAAAAAGCGTTCTGCTGTTGGCACTCCTGATTATCTGGCACCAGAGATCCTCTTAGGCACAGGACATGGTATACATAATGCAAAATTTTCCTCTAGTTTATGTTAGCTTTATCTTGGTTT
This sequence comes from Puya raimondii, assembly GCA_016920855.1. Lineage (NCBI taxonomy): Eukaryota > Viridiplantae > Streptophyta > Magnoliopsida > Poales > Bromeliaceae > Puya > Puya raimondii. The sequence goes on along the minus strand of JABWPP010000044.1, from coordinate 1,326,871 downwards.
AACTATTTTTGCTGCCAACGATGATAATGCTCTTTCTGCATTGATCACTGTAGGTGCTAGTGCAGATTGGTGGTCTGTAGGCGTTATTCTCTTTGAACTCATTGTTGGGATACCACCATTTAATGCCGAACATCCTCAGGTTTTTTTACGTGTCTCGTGCCTTTAATCTCATCTCTTTCAATTGGACTGGTGTTGGATGACTATATTGCTACTTACACTAAGGAGCCGTTTGGTTGGATGTAGTTGCAAAAACAGTGTAGTTGGAAATACGTGCAGTTGCAAATGCTGTAGTCGTAAATACACCCAGTCTGTTTGGTTCTATGCAGTTGCAACTGTGGCAGTTACATTTCTTCTGTTTGGTAGGCTGAAGTTGAGATTTGTATTTGTGATCTTTTAATTATTAATTAAAATTTTATATTTATATATAATTTTACATATTGTAAAATTATATATTTATAGATGATAATTAATATTATAAAATTATATATTTATAGATGATTGTATATATAAATTATAAAACAATAAATATCAATAGTGAATTTTAAATTCAAACATATAATAGATTTGGTCATAACAAAAGTAAGACACTATTGAACTATGACGGCGCAAATAAAACCGTAGCCGCTTTTGTGACGAGTTTTTTTGGGGGAAAAGAAGAAAAAGTGAAGCGTACGAAAAAAAATCACGCGTTGTTTTTTTTTTTGAACGGGTGAGCCGACTCCGTTCCAACTGCTGCAGTTGGACCTTCTCATACGGATGCAACTACAGCAGTTGGGCCTAACTACACGAAAGCAAAAAAAAAAATTTATGGTTGCATGCATTTCCAACTGCACTCAGTTGGAAAACAGCCCCTAAATGTATAATTTCTGTCTTATAAGCTATTTTTATTTTTTTCAAATAAGTAGTCCCTGTTTTATTAGCATTTGTATCAGCACATGCATCTGCAATTCTCTAGTTTTTTTGGTTTCTTTTTTTTTTTTTTTTGGAAACTGTTGTTGTCCCAATAAGAGTTTTATAGAACTTACGGAAGTCCCAATTTTATTAGCATTTGTATCAGCACATGCAAATGCATTTATCCAGTTCTTTTCTGTATCCCTTAGTTTTTCTAAAAAAATCACTCTGTGACTAATTATTGTTCTAACATGCAGCCGCTTTTTAGGGCTCTCTATCTAATTTGTTTGTGAGAGGCTTATTTTCGCTCATAATTTGGCTCGAGCTTTACTCATTTAGGACATGAGCTGACACGAGCTCAAGCAAGGGTCAACACTTGTGTTTGGTTCTTTCGCACTAGTAGCTTCTCTGGCTCCTTGGACGGCCACCATAATAGAAATCCAATCTCACCACCATGCTTTCTTGGCAACACATCACGTTTATCTGTAGAGTTATCATTCAGACCCAGTCAGCTGGCATCAACCTTGCCCCTAAAACTATACGTGGACACCTTGTCCCCACTGTCATATAAGCATGTAAGATGAAACTTTAATAAGATAAAACTTCAAAATTTTTGGTTCAGATCGGGGTTTGGTTTATGTCCAAGTCGAAATAGATTTTTCTGCCCATTCCTTCAATTTTATAAATATTTATGGGAATCATTTAATATATGGAATGTCTTTATTAAGTAATATGCATTAATAGTAGGCCCCGTTTGGATAGCTAGTTAAAATATTCCATGGAGTATTTTTTTTGTGGTTTTGTCCTGATTGAATTTAGGGATTCCATGGAATCCTATAGGGATTCTATACTATATTTTATCTCTATTTGGATGTTAACTGCAGAATTTCAGAGTAATTCTGTCAAATTAGTTAAAATTACTAATAAAAAAAAGCAAATTTGTCAAACAAATAAAGTTCGATAAGCTAAATCAAATTGAACTGCATTTAGATTCTATTTTGTTTCTAATCAAAACGTTACTAATCAAAATGACTATCTAGAAATTAATTCTAATCAAATTGAAATAATTATATACTCCATTTTATTAGTGTTTAGGGTTATATGTTATAATAGAGTTATATGTTGTAATAGAGTTATATTGCATATTTAATATGTTATATTGGGCATATAATAGAGTTATATGTTTATTGTTTTTCATAATTGTTACATTTTACTTTTTTTTTTTTTCCCCTGAAGAGAGAAGATATTGATATTCCTTCTTAACAGTAGAGTTATTTCTAATGACATGACTTTATAGTTAACTTCTATTTTGGCTTTAAGCAAGTATATGTTATTGAAGATTACATTGAGGCATTGAGCATATACAGAGCTAACATTTTGCTTTTGAAGCTACTTGAGAACAGAATTTGAAACAAATATTTGATGCCCGTCTTAGATTTATGTCACCTACTTGGCGTCAGCCTGTCATCTTCTTTGAATCGTCCTAACTCCTAACTCTTATGTTCCCACTTTGCTTTTTCTTTTTCTCTTTCTTTTTTTTGTGGAAATTGATACATGGTCCCTACTTACGAGGAAGTCACGTTGCATCTTGGATAAGTTTCCTGTAAAATAAAGAAAAGCCAATTGGATGTTTGGTTACTACTGTTATTAATATCTGAAAAGATCTAAGGCAAATGACCACTTAAGCTGTGTTAACTAATGTGCAAATACATTTGTAACTCATTCTAAATTTATTATTTCAGATTTCTCTAAATTATAGTGATTATCTTTTTAAAAAGTTAAGATATTGTGAGCAGTGAGCACCAGATACAACGCCTCTTGGAGGTGGATGTTTAGTACCTCCATATACCAACTGAAAAGCATTATTTTCTTGTCATATGTCACATTAAAAAGTTCTCATGTATTTGGAAGACTCCAATTGCTTGTGTATTGTGATGATTGTGCAGTTATACAACCTTAATGATGCGAAGATTGGGACTTAAGGGATAATAACTAAGTTGCAAAGATACGACACAAATAGATAGAAAGCTTCTTGTATTAAGTTCTTGAGGATTGTATCTTGAGTAGAATGAGTGGCAGCTTGAGAAAACCAAACCAACTTGTGTAATAATCTCCAAGTAAAATGACCTCTCAAATTGTCCTGTCCCACACATGCCCGCCTCCCCCCCCCCCCTCCTTTCCTTCTGGCTTCATATGATTTAAAAGATACTGGGTTTTCTGAAGCCTCTCATCTTATAATTTATAAGTTGAATTATGATAAACAGCTGAGTAGCTTGTATGGTCTTGTTTGTAGTCTGTAGACACACAGCAATATACCTTAGTAGCTTGTGTTATTATGAAGTTCGAAATTTGTTTATTTTCCATTCTTTAAGATTCCATTAATCTTGTTTTGTTGATAATGTAGATTGCAGTAGTTTCATTGAGATGAACAATTTTCTCATTCTCGCTTACTATCTTTTAAGCAATGAACTTCTCACTGTTCTTTTTTTTTTCTTTCCTTGTAGACAATTTTTGACAATATTCTAAACCGTAAGATACCTTGGCCTCAAGTACCTGAAGAGATGAGCTATGAAGCCCTAGATCTAATTGACAAGTAAGAAATTAGTCTTGTGTTTATTATTTTAACTTAATCTAACTAGTTTGATGTTTCTATAATTCTTATGCAAGTTTGTCATTTACAGCCAGGAATCGTTTCTTTACTATAAGCTTCTTTCGCATGGCTACATTGCAGAAAATTGCTTTCTTGCATTTCCGCCTGCTCCTACAATGTGTTCCACCATTGAAAATTTTATTATTATGGGCAATGCTTGTTATAATTAGCTGATTTGTATTTCAGAAAATGGGACTCGAAATTTATTTACTTGAACAATCTAATGTTAGATACTTAATTAAGAAGCAATTTTCATGTTTTATTTTCTTCCTTTCTTTATCGTAGGCAGAGGAATATTAATTAACTATTAAGATTGGTTCATTCATGAAATTCTATAGCAACCTTTATTTGGTATATGCATGATTGTTTCTGATTAGGACTTAGGATGTTCTTATTGATAAGACTAAAAAAAATTAAATAGATGTTCTTATTGATAAGACTACAAATAATTAAATAAGTACTTACTTCGAAGTCTTCCTCATCATATGCTTGAATAAGAAGTTGAACTAAATTCACTGCATGGTGTGCCACCTGCAGCCTGCTGCTGCTTGTGGAAGCACCATGTGGTATCAGAGAAGTATCTAAGTGTTTCTCCATTTGCCACCTGCTATCCTGGGTCACAAAACTGTGCATGTGCTCCATGCGGAAGAACACATTTGATCAAGAAACTGTATTCAGTATTCTCCTAGTAGCTATTGGAATATTTATTCTTTTTGGATTTGCAGGATAATTGGGCCATCTAGTTTATCATATGGGTTCTTATTTGATGTCTGGAGATGATATGTAAGCATGGGTGCTGAAAGTTGGTTTCCTAGTTATTTCAGTATATGATTTAGTTGGACATTGTGTTTGCTGTCAGATTGTCCTGTATTTAGGCCTTTAAGTTGTATTGCACGTCCATTTGAAGTTAACAAGGGTTTGAGAGGACTACTAGTTAATGACTTTTCTTGGCAGTATTGAGTTTAAGGAGGTAGAGATTAGAACATGGAAAAGTACCTTACCTTCTTTCCTGCTTGGACCTTTAATCGGGGAAAAGCGCCTTAATAAAATTTTTTATTTTATTTTTGATCTCAGTGAAATTTTCATAGCTAATCCACAAGTCTCAGAATGTTCTTCTGTTCAGTAAACTTTAAATCTGTAATCAACTGATTGCTGCCAAGACAATCACTCAAGTCGAGTTAAGCCTTTCCTCATATACTTGTGAGAATTTACAGCCCCGACTGGAAGAATAGGCAAAGGTTCTTCTCCATGGGCTTATTCATTTGAAAGCAGTCTACTAAGGCCAATCGCCAAGAGATAGTTAATTCAAGATCGGATTACTGGTTTGGCAACAGATGGAGAAAGAATGCAATGTCATATTTTGTTGGACATAACACTGTGGATATTTTGAGAAAGCTTTACTTGAAAAACTACTATACAAAATTGCATCCAAGTATGATATCTATGTATCTATTACAATAGAAACTATAGCTCTTACTTGTAAAGTAAACAATTTCAAGAAACTGTCAGCAGATTATAGACAGAAGTTTACTATGTTGAAGAAGAGTTAAGAAAGTGCGTCCACAAATTGTAATATTTGTCAGCCCCATCAACCCACAAAGTTACATTTACGCTCAACAATCATCAGAGAAGGAACTTTCTTACCCATTATCCACTAGGAAAATGAAGTTACCTTTGTCTCTTTAACCTTTCACTTTTGCTTGTTCATTAGTATTACTGAAAATTAGTCACCATCCTAGGAAAATGTGAGCATGATTGTTTTTTGTTTTTTGTTTTTTGTGTTGTTTCTAACAAGTAGGATACTTAGAAGAGTATCTTCCATATGTCCTGTAAAGTATTCAAAAAATTTTGCAGTCAGTATGCACATGGCTAGGGTATTAAAATATCCATGCTTCATAGGTTATGATCACATTCTGCAATAGCTTGTGTATTTGTCACAATCTTAACTGTTAAGATCTTTGCTTCTATGCCTATGGCCTTTCTCTTAAGAAAAAAGATGTCCATTTCTATATATTGACTTCATTCGCACTTTAGAATGAATGAGCTATTGAGCTCACAAGAAATACTTCAAACAAATTGAAAAACTTAAATAACAGACTGGACATTTAGAACATAAATTTGGAACAATCTAAACCTTGGAAGTTCTATTCCTACTCATAATCTTGTCGTCTATTAATTTCTAAAAATCTATCAAAAGTGATTAGTTCGGTGAATTCTATACGGCTTTATTTCATTTTGCTGATAACTTGCTAGAACACCTTTCTGTAAAAGAGCAAATCCTTGCCTATCATTTTCAGCCTAACTTTGCTCTTACTAGTAGGATGAGCTAACTAGGTCGATAAATGCTGAATTCTATGAGCTAGGATTGGTCTGATATCAGCACTAATATAATATGAAATTCTGTTGCATTTTGCTAAACATTTTACCAAGTCAAAGCAGCTTCTGTTATGTGCATATAATATTGTTTTCACAGCCATGTAATTCTATGTGCAGCTATCTATCTCTGATGTTAAAATCTAGATGATGATGCAATTTAGCTTCACCTAATGATCATCAATATTCAATGACTTCATCTTTAACTTCCATGCAGATTGTTGACAGAAGATCCTCATCTAAGGCTTGGAGCCCAAGGTGCATCAGAGGTATGTTTGTGCTATAAAAAGTTCAAGCAGCACTTTCATCAAAAGAAATGTGCTGAAATTTTAAGATCTGTATCTTTAATTCTTTTTGATAAATTTAACCTATATATCATTAATTCTCTAAAAAGAGCTTTTCTTTCAGGTGAAACAGCATGTCTTTTTCAAAGATATTAGCTGGGACACTATTGCAAGGCAGAAGGTAGCATAAACTGAAATGACTTGCTTTCTTCCAAGATAATATTGGTTGCATGTTTTTTCTGTTTTTGATTAAGAAATATCTCAAGTCCTCCTTTTACAGGCTGCATTTGTTCCCTCTTCAGAAAGTGCACTTGATACCAGCTATTTCACTAGCCGTTACTCTTGGAATCCATCAGACGAACACATCTATGAAGCGAGCGAGTTTGAGGATTCCAGTGAAAATGGAAGTGTTAGTGGGAGTAGCAGTTGTATAAGCAATCGCCAAGATGAAGTGGTATGATCCCTAGCAAACGAAACTTAGGAATCTTGTTCTGCTAACAGTTTCTTGCCGTAATTCTCGGATCAAACAAATAAAATGATAAATATTTCGACTGATTTATCACTAATGCTCTGATGGCAATGGATTTATTTGTTCTTTTTCTCTTTTGCTGGAAAGTGCGCTAAACTTATTAATTTGCAAATTATGACAAACAGGGGGACGAGTTTGCAGGGCTTGCTGAGTTTGAGTCTGGCTCATCTGTCAATTATTCATTCAGTAACTTTTCATTCAAGGTAAATAGACAGCTCACTTATATAAAAGTTCTCTCTTCTGTACCTGTTAATTATATATTTGAGGCACAAACAACTATTGGTTATACATGAATACGTATGTTTCAAATATATTTTTCTATGTCACTATAAGCATTACAGTCCTCTTTGAGGAGTTGGAATTATGTATAAAGAGTAGATATCTTTTTGCAGAGTGAGTTGCTCTAAAAAATAATATACTTGGCGGAAAACGTTGACACTAAATTTCCGTTAGCAGTAGAACTCTCTTCCCACTTGTTCGAGCCTTTGTGCAATTATCTCTATGTGCTGCGACAAAGATGATGTCTTAGCAAAGAAGAGAGAAGGGTGAGAAGAAACTTGGCATGAAATCTAAACTCACTGAAACATTATCCTTTTAAGATGATTTACGATAATTAATATCACAACAGCGGTACTCTCTACTTAGCTATAAAGTGTGCATTGAGATAAATAGCTAAAACAGCATCAATTCTAGTGCATAAACTGAGGCGGATTAGAGTTTTAACATCCTTATAGTTATTTTCTTTATATGTTGGAAAGTTGGATCCAATCATGGGCTGACTATTGGATCTACTTGTTGTAATGTCTTCGCATAAAGTTATGCCCTCTATTTTTGGGTGAAAAAAAAGTAGTTTTGGGATCGGCAAGTCTTCTTGATTTTATATTCAATAGAAAGTTCTGAGTTATTAAGTGATTTTTCTTACTAAACTTGATGATATATACCATTTAGATCAAATTTACTACCTATGAGTCAGCCAATGTGCCAATTGTGCTACTAGCGGGGAGCAGTGGCACGAACCATGCTAATGCCGATTAGGTATGCCTTGTGCCATTGGCGTGGCAATCCTTGTCAAGATAATAATATCACAGATGCTTATCAGTCTTTTGCAACTAGGGTTGACCAAACTGCTAGCTGCAGATCAAAATTCGGATAAAAAAAGATCAGTGAAGTAAATAGTTTGCATAAGAAAACAAAAATCTGTCTAGAAATTAGCTAGTGTACCATAGAGGAGCTGCTGAAGTGGCAAAACTTCAAGAAATGAAAGTAAGTATGATATTTTTTAGACACTTCCAGGCTTAATTGTGTAATAGATTTATCTGGGAGAAAATTAAAACTACAGATTGATGTTCATCTATACCAGGTTCATGGAGGCTTTCAAAAATAATTTGAATCAAGTCCAGAAAAGCCTTGAAAGTTTAGAATCTTTTGAATTTGCAAAGTATACCTCAAGAGCCACACAGAAACACTAGTTTTATACTTTCATTATGAGAATGTTATAAAAACAAAAGATACCAACACTTACTCTTAAGCCAAATGACTTAATATTGATGGATGCCGATAGAATCCCATAGTGGAAGTTATTGGAAGTTACTCTTCTTATTCACTATAATCTACTAAATGTTCTTTTGCGAGATATCATCAAATAAACCTCTAGAGGCACCTGCTATTAGTAAGACACTTTACTACGCCGAACCACAGAATTTCTGAGCTACATCTGTTTGATTTTTGTCGCGGTTGTATGCTTTGTCCCTTTCGTACATTCCTTCGATATGTATACTGTACTGTAAAATCAGCCTAGTCATCCCGTAAATGCTTTCACCACTCCATTGAAAGATAACTCGGGAATATCTTGGGATGGTTGTTGTATCTATTCAAAACCGTGATAGGAAAGTTTTTCATGCGTGACTTTGTGCTTCTTTATTTATTTATTTTGTTTTTTTTGGGGGGGGGGGAGGGGAGGGGTTGGAATCTTATTCCTGCTTGTGCATCCAGGACCTTTCTGCTAAAAAAGTGTGAAAATGTTCTTTCCATGCTATGTTCTTATCTTATGCTGGCATTACAATTTTTTATTAACTCATTATGTGCTAATTGGTAAACTCCAGTAAGTGCTTTTTCTATTTGTACTTTGCCTTTTCTAGAGGGTTCCTCAGCTCCATTAGGATTATTTCACTTTGCATGCAGAGATCCCATCCTGGTATATAACATTATTCTGTAGGATATTCTGTAGGAAGAACATTGATAAAAAATTGAAACGAAAACAACTTGACATTTATCCATTTCTTTGTCACTTGATTTCCGAAAATTCATCTTAAGCTGGTGTGATTAGGAGTAATTTTGGCATAGAGACCATACTCTGTGATGGCATTGTTCTTGATTAAGATTTTAATTGTGTGCTTGCTTCATGAGTTTAAACTTATTACGTGCCATTCAAATTGAGTTCCGTTAAATCTCTTTTGTAACCTTGATCTCTTAACTTTAGAAATGCTTTTTTAGATGCTTAGGTACACAACATTAGAAAGTTATGTAAGCTCATTTTTCTACTATAACTTCTGATCTATCATCATGGTGCTAATGCCTACGGTCTGTTACCTTCACTGCTTAACTGTACCACATGTAAACAGCAAAAGCCTCAATGAGAACTGTCTTCATGGATCAATATCTTTATTCTGCTTTAATAGCTAATTAAATTGCTTTTTTCCCCCTTATTTTCATTTATATTCTCCTTCTACTTTGAATTGGATATATACAGCTTGTGTGCTTTCAAAAATACGGAGGCCTCTATGCTGTCAAATTATTTTCGATGATAGGACATCCGATTCGATGATCGGCTTTGTTAGACATGATCTACAGTATTAAAACTATCTAGAAACCAAATTTTACAATTTTTCAACATCATTTGCCGAGTGATCGAAATGTCTCAAAAATGGCTATTTTAATGGTCGATGTAGCACGTTTGTAAGTTCAACGGTGTAAAACAATCAAAATTAGGTGAAATTTTAATTGAAAATTCATTTTTACCATCAAGAGCAAGAGCAAAATCAATACTTCTGATTTGAAATTTGAGTATTCTACCACAGTTTTTTGTGAGATTTTTATTTTCAGTCATTTACTTTGAGACTATTTGTTCATTAGGCAAATGAAGTCAAAAAATTATGAATTTTTGATTTCTAGATAGTTCTAATAGGGTAGATCTTGTCTAACGGAGCCGATCGTCGAATCGAATATCCTTTCATCGAAAACAACTTTAAAGCACGGAGGGCTTTCGAAAGCATATTGTTCTCTCTCTCTTTATATATATATATATATAGAGAGAGAGAGAGAGACCGGGTGGGGTGCTTTTAATAGCACCAAGCATTTGATGCTATCAACTTTTCCACTATTAGATCTACCTCTTTGACTATTTCTGCCCTTTGGATCATACTATCCACCAATCACCACTAAACCCTAGGGTGATCACTATCATCATAACCCCACAACCCTTCATTCAAGGGCCGAAAAATCCTTAAGCATTAATGACTTGAGTGTTATTAGAAGCATTCCAGCCAAGTTCTATATATATATGTGTGTGTGTGTGTGTGTGTGTGTGTTAGATATTGCAATTAAATCATTCTTTATACAATTTTTCTGACCATATCAACAAAATAACTGGACTGCATGTTTGGTGATAGAATCTTTCCCAGCTTGCATCGATCAACTATGATCTGCTCAGCAAGGGCTTGAAAGAAGATCTACCACCAAAACCAGGAAGTTGAAAAAGCAGTTCTATGGGAAGTTTCTCGTTGATTCAAATTAAGCAGGAACCATAAAGCACTTGAAGTGGAGCCATGTACAGCTTGTAAATGTAAGCTGATTACTTTAGTTCTCGAGTTTTGACTATAAAAAGTTCTTGTTATTTCTACAATTTTGACTAAAGAGTTTCTTGTTAATTCTGGGTTTCTCTTTTCTTTCTTTGTATTTTTCTCAGATTGGAGCTCAAGACACATCGCAAAAGCCTCTCCCCTATCCCTAAGCTGCAGCATTATAGCGTGAAGTTGACCTACACTTTTTAGCACCCATGGTTCATGCTTATTAGTGTTATCATTCACTGCAACAAGAGACAGCCTCGGCCATCATTTTTTCTTTAAGTGCTGATGTTTTTACCGGGGAAGATGGATTAGATTCTTCACCACCCCCATCTTCCCTTAAAGCCAAGTGAGATCATGGTCCATGTTTCTTTAAAATTATCTACATATCGATGAGGGAGAAATGGAGAGAAAATGAGAGGCAGGCTTTCATTATCCGGTTCTTGGCATTGGACGGAACAAATGGTTATTGAAGGTAAAAGGATTCAGTTTTCCATTTTGTTGATCAATTTTTGTGTTTGCATTTTATGCTATTTACCCTTCATCTTTATTCTTTGTTGGTGAAAATGTATGGAGGCCACCTCAACTATATAGCTCATTCTGAGATATATAGAACCCCCGAAGTATACTACTCTTTTCGATTGAGAGAGGCCCCTCAACAATCAAAGAGGCCCCTCAACTTTTTGATTGTTTGGAATGAGAAATTTTAGCTGGTTAAATTGGAGATTTTACGGAATTGATTTACTATTTTATCAGCCTTAATTTATTGAATACGCTAGATTGATTAACTTCTAATAGTTAATTAAGAGATTAATTTAATAAAATTTTAACTTTAATTGGGTATAAAATTTAAATTTTTTTAAAAAATAAGAAATCGAGGGGTTGTTAATTAAAAGAATTAATCTATTTCGAAATGGGCTAGAGTTGAGGGGGCCTCCGTATATTTCTATCTTGACGTAGAGAAAACATTTATTAGTCTTTTGTTTGAATGTAGACGAAACAAAAGTTTGAAAATTAGAACGAATGCCTTTTTTAGCCGTTATTAAGGAAAAAGTTTGTACTGTAGCCTTCTTTTCAAAATAATTTTTAATCTAGTCTTTTTGTGCTGATTTGGAAAGTGAGACTATTAAACCCTCCCTTGTTCCGCCCTAGCTGTTGCCACCTGTTATCGCCGATGGTGATGTTTCCACTACCACCCTACCCTCTCTCGCGAGGAAGTCTATACTGTCACGCTTGCACCACGTCATCAATAACAAGCTAATTATATTTCTTCTTTTAAAAAAAAAATATAATAAAAATATTTTTTTTATAATCATGATGAAACATATATATCTAAAAAGAAATATTTGATTGGTTTGAAGCACCACGTCACCAATACATCTGTTGCATTTTAAAATTTTTCCTCTCTAGCGTCCCGTCTTCCCATCCCCTTTATCCCCTCTTCCTATCCCTTTCTCTCTCCCTCTTTCTGCTTTCGTTTTTCCTACTAGCCATCCCCTTTATCCCCTCTTCCTATCCCTTTCTCTCTCCCTCTTTCTGCTTTCGTTTTTCCTACTAGCCCGTCACCGCCGTCTTGCCACCCCCTGCCACCACCGCCGCTGTGGCCCTTTCTCTCTCCCTCTTTCTGCTTTCGTTTTTCCTACTAGCCCCGTCACCGCCGTCTTGCCACCCCCTGCCACCGCCGCCGCTGCCGTTGTGGCCCTTTCTCTCTCCCTCTTTCTGCTTTCGTTTTTCCTACTAGCCCCGTCACCACCGTCTTGCCACCGCCGACGCCGCCGCTGTGGCTACCGTCGCCTCGCTGCTAGCCCCGCGGCAGGAATAATTTCTATATTAGTTTCTTGCCACCATCAATAAGAATAGTGTAGCGTGCAAGATTTTCCGTCATCCAAATAGCAGTTCAACTATTTTTTATTTTTATTTTTTTTTGGCATGCCATACATTCTTATAAAATATCTGATAATTGTAAAAAAGACCTTTTTAGAGTCTCAACAATCTATCTATAGTAGTATATACTATTTGACACTTCCGTTACATCATAAAAATACACTCTAAGAGAACCACGATCATCCCTAATACACTAGCCAATAAACAATCGCCACATATTCAAAAAATATTTTGCATGCATCCATTGCATCGTAAACCGACTTTAAAATATGCATTAAAATAAAATTTTGTAGTACAATAAATTATTTAAGTATTTTACATTATATAGTGTATATCATATTTTTATTTTATAATATGAATTATTAAATATTCTATCAATTATTTTATATTCTGTGCGGTATATGGAGTATTACTATACACCAGACGTAAAAATATATTATTTTTCTCTCTTGGAATTATAGTGCACCTTATAAAATATTTTCTGGGTGTATATGCATTTATAGACACCGCATATCGGGTGTATATGTGTACATATACCACATTTTTAAAACTGTTTAATAACGATTTTAAATCTTATTCATTAAATAAATTTTAATTATTAGATTTTATAGATCAGATATATTTAGTTAAGGTTTAATATTACAATATTAGTCATCTAATATAAGTTGCGGAGTATGAAATGTTCATATACATCAATTACATGTAATAGTGTCTTCTTACTCCAATCAATTTTAATAAGATAAAGACATCATCATCTTTTCGCTAATTTGATATAAACCCTCCAACTTTAATCTTTTAGTTAGATAACATAGTTATAAAATGAATACTAAAATAATTTAGTTTGATTGAATTTTAAATAAAGTTATTAAAATAATTTAACCTTTCAAATACTGAAAGTTAAGAAAATATTAATAAAAAATATTATTTTTTATAATATATACAAGGCTAATTTATAGATTTTTTTTTCTCTTTGGTTATAATTTTTTTAATCTTAAATTTTTTAAATATGCTGAAATACTATCTACCCGTAGCGAAGCGTGGGCCTACACTAGTTCCTATTATGTGATGCACAATTACAATTCCTACTATGTGATGAACAATTACATGCGCAGTAAAGTCTAATTATCTTTATGGTCACAATCAATTAAAACATTTGCACAAGTATAAGAGCTTGCTTAAGTTTTAGGCTAAATTACAGAAAATTCTTCTATCATTATCCACTTTTTTACTTTCTCTCCTGTTATTTAAAAATCTACACTTTGCCCTCTTATAGAATGAAAAATGTTCGCTTCACCCCCTGCCGTTAGTGTTCCGTTAGGGTTCCGTTTATAAAATATTATTATATTTTTTTTATACCAAAAATAACCTCAGCCTCCTCTCCTCAACGTTGCCGCCTCTTTCCTCGCCGCCTCGCCCTCCTCCGCTGCCTCGCCCTCGCCCACATCTCCGTCTGCGCCCACAGACACCCCCTCGCCCACCTCCACCGCCTCGCCTTCGCCCTCGCCCTTGCCCACCTCTTCATCCACACCCACCTCGATTTCCTCTCTATTGTCGCCGAAATGGAGGAGCGACGAGGGTGCAGGAGGAAAAGGGGAGCAGGTGGAGAAGAAAATGGAGTCGAACTGCGGCCGATCGAGGCGCGAAAAATGGAAGAGGAGAGGCAGCGGATGAGCAAGATTGGGAAGGAGACGAAGATGGTGAGGGGCAAATTGGTCATTTTATCATCACAGTTAACACCGTACCTCTATGTGAACATTTTTCATTTTACAAAGGGGCAAAGTGTAGGTTTTTAAATGACAGGGAAGGAAAGTAAAAAAGTAGGTATTGGCATGAAGGTTTTATTGTTAGGATTTCCATAAATATGGCTCAATTAATCATATTCAAATTTGGATTTACTATAGATAAAAGTCAATCCTAACAGATATAGGACTGCTTGATATGGTATATCTTATCCCGTTCCCATCTATTTAAAGTTTAAATAGAATCATAATCAGACTTTGATGTGAAGTCGATCTGGACTCTATATAAAGAGGGGTATTGGTCCTGCCACCTTCTCATGAGCATTCTGGTGAGAATTACCATCGGTTCCACACCATACGGAAGAGTGCATGAGAAAGGAGGAGAAACCAAATCACCCAAGTTCGGTTGGTAAATTTCAGATCATAGCCGGACTTCTCGCTTCCGCAAATTGATAAAGAACTTTTTCTCTATGGCGCTCTGTGAGTTATTTTATTTTATATATGATTCTGGATATTGATATGTGTTTAATTTTATTATTATTTTACATACCTATAAAGATCCATCAATTGGTATCAGAGCAAGGTTGATAAATTAAATATTGTATGTAATAAGTAACGGAATCAAAATTATGATGAATTTTGCTTTTTATGTAATATGATTAAAACGGATTTTGTAGCTTTGAATTTGCTTGTTTGATAACAACTGCCCTATATATTCTTAATGAGGATGCATATCGCCTTTGTACTTAGCCTTCAAAGGTGGTATGCTTAATAAGAGTATACTGTCGTTGTTTCCGAAACCAAGCTTCGGAAAAGACGAAGAGGACTAATAAAGTCCGGGCACATGGATCTGGTTTACTCCATGTATTAATTAATTAGATTTTTTTTTTAAAAAAAAAAATTCATTGTACTTGTAGTCCAGGTAATGATCGGCTCTTGTTTCCTGCAACCTCAAGAGAATGCCTTAATTAGAGACCGGTTCTTGCAAAGAACCTGGTATTTGATTATTCTTTTTTGGACTAGTAATAAGGGAGTCGGTGAAGTCCATGCAATTCATTTTATTATTATCTAATTGCTAGGCTTCTTTGCAAATTATGACTTATTACAGGTCCGTTTTAAATATTTGTTTAACTTTTATTCATCCAATTTTGATCCTGGTATTTATTAAAAATATTGTGAACATAGAGAATCCGTTCATATAAAGATTTAATCTTGCATACAATATTAAGTTATCATATATTTATTTGTGGTCAAATTAGAATATATAAAGTTTAAATTTGATTGTGATATTATATTATTGCATCTATATTCTTATTTTGACCGAATGAAACATGAAAAATTAAATAATCATATTTGTTTTAGATTATTTAAGATTCGGCGCTAAGTTAAATTTATTTATTATTTCGATTGATTAAGTGCAAGCCAAAGCGGCCCTAGTTAAAAGAAATAATAATTTAATTTGCTTTAAAGAAGCGCATCAGGATATTTTTCATGTTAATCATACAGCACTAAGTTAAATTAATTTATTGCTTCAACTATTCGGGTGCAAGCCAAAGCGGCCCCGATCAGAAGAAAAGATAAATTAATTGCTTTAAAGAAGTGCATGCACAAATTGCACCCTAATATTATGTTTAGTCTGCTCCCAAAGGATGTCTAGATATGAAGGTACATGGGTGGTGTAGGATGGTAATTTTCTTGTAACTCGTTTGGAGAAATTTGCCTGGCCAAAGCTGACAATTTCTTCATGTGGAAAACTTGAAATTATCAAGACCTACTGAAAGTTAAAATTAATCTCTGATAAAGAAATTGCATATTTATGCTCGTAACTCTGCTCCCAAAGGAGAGGTTACGATGTCATATAAAGTATATGCATAAAGAAAGAAAAATACTTATGCTCATAATTCTGCTCCCAAAGGAGGTGTTGTGATGTCATATAAGGTGTATTTTTGGTGTGGAAATTTTTGGATGTGGTATTTATTGATAAAACATGCATTTTATTTTTCAGCTATGACTTCATCTTTTGTTCCTGTTGGTAATTCTGTTTCTATACTTAATGGTTCTAATTACTCCGGAAATGGCTCGATTCACGAGTATACTATTGAAATGCGAGATAAGGATAAGTTTCTAGTTTTGATGCATGAGTTGCATTTAGTTACTGTTCCATCTAATATCTGGTGGATTGACTCTGGTGCCACATGCCACGTGGCGAATTCCGTGCATGGATTTCAAAATCGTAGAAAACCCAGTAAAGATGAAGCCACTATCTATACTGCTGAAGGAAATCCAACTAAAGTAGAATTTGTAGGAACATTTAGATTAGTTCTATCTACTGGTCATATTTTGGATTTAATTGACACATTTTATGTCCCAAAATTTTCTAAAAATTTAATTTCTATATCAAAACTTGTTGGATTGGGATACAGTTTCAGTTTTGATAATAAAACATTTTCATTGTCATATAGATCTGAGATAGTTGGCTCTGGTGTTTTGGAAAATAATCTATATAAATTATCATTAGATTCTTCATACAGTGAAATTTTTCTTACCATGCACGGAAATGTGGGATCAAAACGTGGCATTAATAATGAAATGTCATCCATGTTATGGAATAAGAGGTTAGGACACATATCGAAATAGAGAATCCAAAGATTAATTAGAGAAGGCATTTTAGATGATCTCGACTTCTCTGACTTTGGAACATGTGTGGACTGCATAAAGGGAAAGCAGACCAAAACCTCTTCTAAAGGTGCTAAAAGATGTGATGGAACATTAGGGCTGATTCATACCGATATATGCGGACCCCTTCCTCCTTCAATTACTGGCCATAAATATTTTATCACATTTACTGATGACTACTCTCGATATGGCTATCTCTACTTGCTTAAAGAAAAATCTGAAGCTTTAGATACCTTTAAGGCATATAAGGCTGAAGTAGAGAATCAACTCGAGAAAAGGATAAAAGTAGTCAGATCAGATAGGGGTGATGAATATTTTGGTAGACAAACAGATAAGGGCCAAATTCCTGGGCCTTTTGCTAAGTTTCTGGAGCAGTGCAGAATTGTTCCACAGTACACCATGCCAGGGACACCTGATCAGAATGGTGTAGTTGAACGAAGGAACCGCACATTAATTGATATGCTCAGGAGCATGATTAGTAATTCTACCCTTTCGATATCATTGTGGGGTGAGGCACTCAAAACTGCCCTATATATTCTTAATCGGGTCCCTACTAAAGCTGTCATTAAGACTCCTTTTGAGCTTTGGACAGGTAGGAAACCCAGTTTAAGACATTTTCATATATGGGGTTGTCAAGCTGAGGCCAAATTGTATGATCCACAAATAAAGAAATTGGACCCTCGAACCATATCAGGATATTTTATTGGTTATCAGAAAGGTCCAAAGGGTATAAGTTTTACCGTCCATCGCTTCCTATAAAGATTGCAGAAACTAAAACAGCACGGTTTATTGAGGATGGTACAATTAGTGGGAGCTCTGAACCTCTATTCATTGAATTTGAGAAAAATTCAAGAGCATTCAGATTCCGTACAGGATAGACCCACTATTGTCCCTCACGATTTGATGGTTCGTGTTCCAGTGGAACAACAAGTTATTTTAGAACCACAAAGTGATCGTGAACCTATCATCGATAATTCACATCAAGATGTGCAAGTGGATAATCCGCATCCAGATGTACAGGTGGATAAGCAGATAGATTTAAGAAGATCCTCAAGACAGAGAAGACCGGCTGTATCTAGTGATTTTATTGTCTATCTTTATGAGAATGGCCAGAGCTTGGATGATCCTCTTAGTTTTTCCGAAGCCATAAATAGTAATAATTCTACGGAATGGTACAATGCCATTAAGGATGAGATTGAATCCATGAACCACAATAAGGTATGGGATCTTGTTGGGTTACCTATAGGAGTTAAACCCGTAGGGTGCAAGTGGGTCTATAAAACCAAATGAGACTCCAAAGGTAACATAGAGAGATACAAGGCCCGTCTTTACTCAAAAAGAAGGCATTGACTATAAAGAGACTTTCTCTCCAGTATCCAGAAAGGAATCTTTCCGTATTATTATGGCCCTGGTTGCTCATTTCGATCTCGAGCTACACCAGATGGATGTTAAAACTGCTTTTCTAAATGGGATCTCCATGAAGAGGTGTATATGAATCAGCCTGAAGGATTCTCGCAAAAGGGAAAGGAGCACTTAGTATGCAAATTAAAGAAATCAATATATGGACTAAAGCAGGCCTCCCGACAATGGTATTTAAAGTTTAAACAAACTATTTTAACTTTTGGTTTTAAAGAAAACATTGTTGATCAATGTATTTATCTGAAGGTTAGTGGGAGTAAAGTGATTTTCTTAGTCCTTTATGTTGATGATATTTTGCTTGCTAGTAATGATCTTGGGCTATTGCATAATACTAAAGAATTTCTTTTTCAGAATTTTGAAATGAAAGATTTAGGTAAGGCTTCATATATTTTTGGCATTGAAATTAAAATGGATAGACATAAAGGTTTACTCGGTCTATCTCAAAAGGCCCAAAAAAAAAAAAAAAAAAAAAAAAGGGTTTTGAAATTTTTTGAAATGCATAACTGCAAGCCCAGTGTTGCTCCTGTCCAGAAAGGGGATAAGCTTATGCTTTTCAGTGCCCCAAGAACCAATTTGAAATTGAACAGATAAAATATATCTTATACATCTGTGTTTGGTAGCCTTGTGTATGCATAGACGTGTACACGTCCGGATATTGCTTTTGTCGTTGGATTACTTGACAGTTATTAAAGTAATTCAGGCATATAGCATTGGAAGGCAGCTAAAAATAGTTATAAGGTACTTAAAGATAATTTTGGATCATATGCTGATATACAGAATACCACATCACAGGCTAGTTGGCTTAGGAACTTTATCACAGAATTAAAGATTATGGACTTCAGTACTCGTCCAATAAGGATTTTCTGTGATAGTTCAGCTACTGTTCCTTTTGCCAATATGACAAGATTACGACGGGGTGTAAACACTTGGACACCAAGTATCTTGTTAGAGAGAGAAGATAAAGGAAGGTTACATTAAGATTGAATACGTCAGTACCAAGTGTATGATTGCAAACCCAATGACCAAGGGGCCGGCACCTTGGTCATATACAGATCATATTAGTAGTATGGGTTTGATTAATTCTTTTGATGTATAAAATTGTAACATTTATCTTCTTTCAATAAAGTTACAGTTTTGAAGCAGCTGTGTTGGACCGTTTAATAGACATACAGTTTCGTCTATTAGCGAATGAGCATATAGTTTTCAGCTCATTCATAAAGTTTTGCCATATAAAGTACTCGACTATGAGATGAAGATGATACGGTAATTATGGAAGGAAAATTTCGTTATGAAGAGGTGGACCGCCATAGTTCCTATCATCGTAGTCTTTTAGTTTGAGATAAGGATCAAGTAAGTTCTTAGGTATTTGACCATAAAGTTTCCAATAATGCGCAATGAAATTTGGAATATAGAGAATCCGTTCAGAAAGTATGATTAATATGAGCCAAGTGGGAGATTGTTAGGATTTCCATAAATATGGCTCAATTAATCATATTCAAATTTGGATTTACTATAGATAAAGGTCAATCCTAACAGATATAGGACTGCTTGATATGGTATATCTTATCCCGTTCCCATCTATTTAAAGTTTAAATAGAATCCTAATCAGACTTTGATGGAAAGTCGATCTGGACTCTATATAAAGAAGGGTATTGGTCCTGCCACCTTATCATGAGCATTCTGGTGAGAATTACCATCGGTTCCACACCATACGGAAGAGTGCATGAGAAAGGAGGAGAAACCAAATCACCCAAGTTCGGTTGGTAAATTTCAGATCATAGCCGGACTTCTCGCTTCCGCAAATTGATAAAGAACTTTTTCTCTATGGCGCTCTGTGAGTTATTTTATTTTATATATGATCCTGGATATTGGTATGTGTTTAATTTTATTATTATTTTACATACCTATAAAGATCCATCATTTATGTCTAAATTACAGAAATGGAGGTAGTCTTTATTTTTAGGACCGGAGGTACAAAGATTTTGCTTACATTCCGAAGCAAACTTGCACTTCAGTAATAACAGTGTAATACTTGAATGGTCAACTATAATCTTCTTATACTATTGTAAGAAGAACATTTTCACAGTATGTTCTAACAAGGATTTGTTTGAAAATTGTTGACATTTATACAACTCATAATTACTTATTTTTGGAGTAAATGGTGTTGTAAATTTTTTTACTATTGCATTTTCAGCTCACTTGATATCCTCAAACTCGGTTGCCGTAGTTGCTCGAGGTGCTCTAGGACTATCTGACTTTTCTATCTTATCAATATTGAGTTTTTCGTCGTTATCACTAGTCAACTCATTGTACACATAAGCATAGTCATAAAATTAATTTCTTTCCTCGTTGCTATTATATCATACATTAGGTTTAGCTTTTGCCAACAACTCAGCAGCTTCATAATTTTCACATACGTTTATTTCTATCCTCTTGATTTGGTTTAGTTGTCCTAAAATATGAAAATGATAATAATTGAGATGGACCTCCGCCAACATTTCATAAATTAAATGGCATGTAATAACATATTTGAAAATTGTAAAAATTAAATACTATTAATATTTGTGATGGATCTACACCAACATGCACCTTATCAATTTTCTCAAGATATAGCTAGGGAACACCCTAGTACACACAATCTATTTGAAATATTTCAACAAATACATGCAATAAATAGCCAGTGTTGATAAGAAATAATTATGAAATTAAATCTACTTTCCCTACCTACTTGATACCAATCATTAATTTTTATGTCAAAACAATCTCGATCACATTCGTCTATTTGTAGATTTCATGTGTTAATATATTGAAACTTATAATATGAGAAATCTAAATAGTTTTGGATTAAGACAATTATAGTCATCTCACTTTGAGGCTATACATAATCTATTAAAATCCAAAAGATTGGAATTAGTGGAGGTCTTATATATAAAAAAAATTCAACTTTTCTTATTTAGTTATGATTTAAATAAGCACAAAATAGAAAATATACATGTACTTAATTTAAAAATAGGTAAAAAAAAAATAACGTACCAACAAAGGAACACCAAATCTATAGAAAAAATCTGTATAGAATATCCTAAAAGGGCACAAACAAGCTTCAAAGAGCAGAACTTGAGCAACTATTACTCAATATCTCTGAAATTATGTAAGCAAGATATGTAGTGGGAAAGGGAGAGATATAAGAGGGATGAGTGTATTCTAAAGTGACTAAAGCCAGAAAAAATAAGAGTGCAATGTGAGCCAATAGATATTTAACTATTTATAGAAGACTCTTTTTTTTTAAACATCAAAATTTAAGTGTGCAGACATGTCAGTTGTATAGTTACGTCACTTTTATAATTTTATATAATATGCAGTCATGTCGAATATGTAATCATGCTCTGTGTGTAGTCATGTCAAGAGTTCATATTAGGTATAGTTATTTTCAAATTATATTTAGTGTGCAGTCATATCACATTTATTTATATTTAGTATATAATTATATCACCTTGATATTATGTAGCCATGTTTATTATTGCATCAAGAGTATAATCTAGTTGAGCGTCTAATTATATCGACTATGTAATCAAATCAAGTATAATAATAATAGTAGTAGTAGTAACAAGGGGCTTATAATATTAATAACAATATCATTATTAACTAATAATAATAATATTATTATTATTATTGATAATAATATTATTAATATTAATTAAAATAATCATAGTTTATTGTTGTTGTTATTACTATTTAACTATAATTATTTAATTTAGATTATGCTAATTGATTTCTTGCTATTTCTTTTATTACTATTATTATTACTATTAGAAAAAAAAAAGGGAACACAACAGCAGGGTGGGGGCGGCAGCAGTAGTGACGGCGGACGGGGCGATGGGATGGAGCGGCGGCGGCGGCGGCGGCGGCGGCGGCGGCGGCGGCGGCGGCGGCGGCGGTAGGTGGCAGGCTGGCGGCAGCAAGCCAGTGGTGAGAAAGGAAAGAAGGGGGGAGGGAGAGATGGAAAGAGGGGAGAGAGAAAGGGATAAGAAGAGAAGGAGAGGGGTGCAATGCTGGCGGGAACACGAGAGCTGACGGCGGTAAGTGGCAGGGCGGTGATTGTGAGGCAACGGTCGGCGAAGGTGGCAGCTGAGGTGCAGTGAGGGAGGAAAAAAGCTACAAGAATGAGGACAAGAGAGAGAGGAGAGAAT
Organism: Puya raimondii; assembly: GCA_016920855.1. Taxonomy (NCBI): domain Eukaryota; kingdom Viridiplantae; phylum Streptophyta; class Magnoliopsida; order Poales; family Bromeliaceae; genus Puya; species Puya raimondii. Next base: position 1,304,397 of record JABWPP010000044.1, on the reverse strand, counting down.
ACAAACTTCCTTCTCTCTTCTAGTCATTGATAAAAAAAAAAATAGGGGCAATTGCTTATATACCCTTAAACAATTTTCGACTTTTTGATTTACCTTTCTTAGAAGGCTAATATTAAAATTAGAGCGGTGGCCAGGCCCAAGAGGTTGAGAGAGTTAAGCGTGCTAGGACGAGAGTAGTCCTAAAATAGGTGACCCCCTGAAAAGTTGGGGCGTCACAGTTGGTATCAAAGCCAATTACCAGCCGGAAGTGTGAGATGAGTCTTGGCTGAGCCAGGGTCGGAATGACAGACTAAGTCAGGATCGGTGAATGATAGGCTAAGTCAGAGTCGGAATGACAAAGGCTAACGAGACAAGTCTCACATCGCCTAGTACTGGTGAGTGTAAGCCTGACGAAAACGTCAGGGCTTAAAGGGAGGGAGATTGTGACACCTCAAATAGTCCTATATAAAAGATATAATAGGGTTAACCTCTCAATCCGGCTTAAGCATTTTGGGCGGTGGCTAGGCCTAAGAGGTTGAGAGAGTTAAGCGTGCTAGGACGAGAGTAGTCCGGTTAGGCCCAAGAGGTTGAGAGAGTTAAGCGCGCTAGGACGAGAGTAGTCCTAGAATGGGTGACCCCCGGAAAGTTGGGGCTTATATTCCAATCTATTTCATATATATTTCTATAGTTAAATTCTGTTAGTGAACTGTTTGCAATAACTGTTATTTCTGTGAAATTACTATTTTGCCCTTTCAAATATACTCTTCTACTATGACCGACTTTTCTTATTTGAAGTTAGGAGCACAAAAAATATTTTGATTTTTAATTTTTTCAAATATACCCTTCTACCATTACCAATATTTTTTATTTGCCCTTAAGTTAAAAAGAGGTATTTTTATTTTTTTAACTCTGGTAGATATTTAACTCACGTTTAACACACGTTAACTTAACGGATGATAACTGCAGGAATATTTTTGAATAACGGAGGAACATATGAAAGGTATATTAGAAAGAAAAAAAAAAGAATAAATAAAATATTTCCTACATTTTGAGGGGTATATAAGTAATTATCCCAAAAAAGATTTATATATTTTTAATAGGCTCTCTTTCTTAATCAGTATAAGGCTTATTTAGTAGTTATATTGAAAAAGAGGCTATATATATTGAAAATAAAAGAAAAGAAAAGAGGTTAAGCAAAACATTCACTCGGAAAAAAAGAAAAGAGGAATGTTTGATAATACTGTTTTCTTTTCTCTCCCTTTCGTCAAAGAGAGAGAGAGAGAGAGAGAGAGAGAGAGAGGGAAAAAGAGAAAAGCATTGATTATATAAGTGCTAATTTTTTTTAGTAAATCAAGTTTTAGGTGTCATTCTCTTTTTATGCATTCCAAAATTACACTCAACGTAAATTATTGATAATCGAAGAATGACATATATTGAGGCTCCATTTGGAGTTATGGATAGCGAATAGAACGTATTGCGTGCGTCCAGCAAGCACAATGAAATAAGGCATTATGCCATGCAGACAGTATTGATTGAATTAAAATATAACTTTTGCAATCTCATCAAAAATTAATAAAAAAGTATATCTGTTCCAACATACGAACCAGTCATAAATCGTGCTAATTGAGAATGCTGCGTCTAACCGACCGTCCCTAATGCAAGTAGCAAAAAGTTTAATGGTTGGTATCCGAAGTCCCGAGTTCGAATCCTAGTTGATTCACATTTCCAGCTAAGTTTATTTTTTTAAAAAAAATAAACGAAGCGAATAGCATACTACCTTTCTCTCAAAAAAAGAGAATGTTGCGTCTAGCAGTCAATTTTTTAGATTAGATCAGACTAACTTCGGATTCCTACATTTGCAACCTTCTACAAGGAGATCCTTTTATAATGAATTTCTGTTAATTGCAATTCATTATAACTGTAATAGTGGTAAATTTTTAGATGAAAATCTAGAAATATTTCTTCTCAAGAAAAAAAAAAAAAAATCAATCTTCTTCTCAAAAAATAAAGGAAAAAATAAGAAATATTTATATGTCCCAAAAAAATATCGAACAACAGAAGGGATGCAAACATTTTGTAACAATGGGCGATTCAAAGGCTAGAACACTTGGAAAAAGATTTAATCTCCAATCCTTCCTCTCAAAAATGATTTTAGTGTGATAAAATGGATAGTTTGATTATTTTAAAAATAATCTATACGAACTTGTTGAAAACCCAAAATTCATAATATTTTGATACTTTATACATATGCATCAAGCAAAGAAATAATTAACTGTTTAAACTAAAAAGGCTTGAAGATATAATATAGAAGCTCTCAATTGAAATTAAAGTCATTATTCTTAATCAACACATTAAAAAATATTTTCCATAAAATTTCAACTTATCAGAATCACATTTAACCATTAAATCAAAAACTGCATCCAATCAACTCTCAAAATAGTCAAATTTGAGACGGCCAAATGAATGAGCAGAACACAGAAAATTTCATGAAATTTGATTTCTCGCATCTTCAAATATTCAAACAAATACTCAAACATGTCTAACGGTTCCGATCGTCAAATCTTAAGATTAATTTTGAGAAGGAATTGAACCTAAATCCTCGTCTTTTGCCGATAATATTTAAGTTCACCTCATATAATCTCAGCACATCTCTGCACAAAGTGGTATCATACAATATGTGAAGAACATAATCAAGTCTACTCCCTTCAACACAATTTTCTTACGTTATACGTCACAATATTTCAGAAAATTTCTAAACTAGATGGAGCAAAACTGGTAAAGAAAAATGTACTCAGAAGACAGCAGCTGGAGAAAAAGAGATCATACTTATGCCTTCATGTGTTAACTGAAAACTTGTGTCGGCATTCCGGGCACTCGTAAAATACAGTTTGACCTTCATCCGCCGAACGCAGCTGCAAAGTACATTTCAGAGGGGATTAGTAAAGAAAGGCTAAAACAAACAGAGAAAAGATCCAGAGTTTACCTGCTTGGTGTAATACTCAAGTTGGGGATGATGGCATTGAGGGCACGATTCATTCACCTGTAATAACAAAAAACAAAATTATCAGCGACATGTAGCGGTTTTCAATACGATATCATGTTCGTTTTTTTTATCTTTTGAAAAAAGAAAATTACTCACCACTGCTCTTTGCACTTCTTCTGTATGTGTGGGAGCCGTTTCAATAACCACAAACGGTTCAATCTTCAGTTCCCTTCTTATGTCCTGAAAAGATAAAAAGAAAAGTTGCCTACAACCGATGTCAAACGGAAAAATTTTCTAAAAGCAAAAGCTACGTAAATTACATGACAATAGACATCCACAACCCACTATATGCTGGAAATATGAGTATTTCTCTTTAGAAGCCCTCACACGGCGAAATAATAGTGCCAAGTGGTCATTGTTTGGTTTCTTTCTCAACCAGAAACTTTGTAATATGTCATATTGGTAGTGAGAGGAACCATAAAACTCGAAAATCTAAAATTACTGAAAACAATTTTAATAGATGCTTCAAACTATTTTACTATTAGTGCGCTGATGGCTTAACTTCCAAGGCAAATTAAAAGTGAAAATGCTGTATCTTGATTGTTAATACTAGTTGTCTTGTTGACAAGATTGCAACTAATGGTACGAGTAGGATCAGGTTCCAACTGAATGATAGAAATAAAAAACTATTGCAAATCAGTCTCATGTATGGTTTATAAAAAAAAACTTAGAAATCGTATAGGTTTTGGAATATGTAAGTCTGAAAATAAAGAACTCAAGCAAGCGACGAACAAAGAAAAGCTTGAGGTCTAAAAACATCAAAGAGTGATGATCTCCCTTACCTTACAAGTTATTCACTGGGAAGAGGACCATGACGGTGCAAAAAAGGGCAAGATAGAATAAACAAATGGAAAAGGTTTTTTGGTTGAAAGAAAGAATACCAGTCCATGTCAAGTATTAGATTAAAGCCAAAGCAAAAACTTGACAAAGTTATGCTTAAAAGTTTCCTAACCTAAATCCACTTATCTCTACTTGAAATAATGTCCTAAATACAACATAAACTGAACAAATCAGCCAAACCCAAAGAAGGCAAGATCCAATTTGTTATCCCAACACATTGAAAGTTGACTCTCATTTTCACACAATATAACAGGACAAGCTACTAGTCCCACTAGTGCAAAGGAGAGAATGGAAAAGTTTTAAAAAAAAGAATCCAAAAGTTTAGACTAACTAGGCTATGGCCAGTGCTAGTTCACCATTATCAAAGGGCTAATGACCATAATCATCATTCTCATGAATACACTAGATGGTTTCACTTGTACCGAATAGCTAAGAAGGTCATTACTACATTAGCTCAAGGTAGGGACAATACCGATTCAACAAATAGCGATGGTGTCATATTCGTCAATTGAAGAAGACCACTTTCAGCAGATTAAATCAGAATTAGACCAAGTCTAAGTTAAAAATTTAAATGTTCGAAGCTATTGTTAGTAATTCTAGTGCGAACTAAACGTCCTATAAGTCAAAACATGTCGCAGACACACAATAACTGTCCACTGTTCTATTGCTTCTCCCTTATTTCTTCCCTTCTTAAAACTTTCTTTCAGCCACAACTCGCTAATCTTTCATTTCTCCTGTATTTGATCACATCGCTGAAAACATAAAATCCTACTGAATTCCTCCTTTCCATATGCACTTAGTATTTATAGCATCCAATGACACCCAAGATAAGTAGAACTTCATTAATCATGTTGGAGACTAGACCATGTCGAACTTAATCTGTTAACAAGCCTAGCTCCAAAGTAGAGCTAAAATGTGAAGGCAAACTTATTTAGCAACCAAATTAGGTTGTGAGGGTTCACAATTCTTGTGCAAACTAAGTTTAAATAAAACATGTCATCTGATGGAATTAGAAAAGAATTATGGTATTGTCAAAATGGTCAAGTACCAAAAAGTGGCTATCATCCTTACATTTGGTTGATTACTGACAATGAAGAAAAAGTCAAAGAGGCATTGCAGATAGAATTGTTTTACTGGAATATGTAGAGCTACTGCTGCCGAGGAAGAAAAAAGTTCTATTTAGAAACTATTAAGACAAGATTTGTTTGAAAGAATGTTTGATAATCAAGGAAACACCCAATCCAACGAATGCAAGAATATCGATATGAGAGTAACTGAGTAATCTGTTTCCAAGATATAAAAGAACAAGCTAAACAGATGGTAAAAGAAATGTATTATAAACATGTCTTTGAAAGAATATCAGAGAAACACATGCAGTACGTTAGTACTGTAAAAGGTAAAATGGTAAGCAAAAAAGGGACATAGAAGGACAAGGTTGGTGGTTGATCCACATAATGAAATGAGACATGCTAGTCTAAAGTATCTTATTAGTTAACCCACTATCCATCATAAGATCATAAATTACAAGAGAGAAGAGGGCAACGAATTGTGCATGCTATGAAAATAAGATAGCTTGCAACCTACCGTAGATTCAAAAATATTCCAACTTAACTTTCAGCCAGTGTTTCATTAGTAACTTAACTTCGACATACATGAAATTAGAGATTTCTTGATAGCTGAATAAAAAGGTGAAATAGAAATATCTACAAGGCTACAACAAAAAAGAATGGCGAAAATGAACAAGCGCATGCATTGGGAACATTGGATATAGTGAAGGGGTAGGAGATAAAATTGTCCTAATTTCCTAAACAAGTTATTAGATACCACATTTTCCTATCTTGCACTCAAGAATAGATATTTTAATTGCTTGAATAAAACGTCCAATGCAATATTACCCGGAAAAGATACAGTTGCAACTTTCCAAATATATGAAATTTCCAAGTAGAATCAATCCTTTTTTCCAAACTCTGTACTAACTGAAATTGTCCGAAGATTTTGTCGATTTTATACTTGAACCCTAGCTAACAGAACTCAAAATTGGACTAGTAGAAGTTTCAACCAAAGAAGGGAAAGAAAAATATGAAGAGCAGGAAATGGGAATAGCAATATTATTCCCATTTTCTCTCCCTCTCTAAATCGGTACCTTGTTGGGCCTACATTAGCAACAAACTAAGAAAGGTTGCAAACACCACATCATCCTCTAGCTTTGAATAAAATTTCTTTATCTTAGCCATATATCTAACGGACACAACACAATTACTAAACTCGAGTTCTTTCATCAAAATAAAGATGATTCCTTAACAATTGGCTACTCCATAGTAAAACGCCAGCATTGAACGGCCATCAATTGCCTCCCGTACGACTTGCTGGTTTTCACGTACATCAATATAATCTACCTTAGGCGAATAGTTGCAAATTAAATACTCCAACAAATCAAATGGAAAAACATAAAAAAGGGAAAACTTCAATTTCTCCCCCCCTCCTCCTGGTTTAGCGCACTTTCACTTTACCACCCCGTGGTTCAAAAAGTTACACAGTAACTATTTATAGTTTTATTTTTATTTCATCACCGTAAAATACGTTAGCAAAGTGATACTTTTTTTTTGCAAACACAAGGCAGTAAAATATAGCATTTTTACCATTCTACAATATGTACTTTACCACCAAGTGGTTTGCAAAAAGAATATCAATTTGCTATTAATGTAGGTAAGGATTAAGTACCATGGCACGGGGTCGTGTCAACAACTTGCCGGTACGGTATGGCATGGTGCTTGCCGGGCCGGGCCGTGCCGATGCATACTGATCACAAAAAATACATGTCTACCAACACATAATGGCATGAAATATTTATTTTCTTTAGCCACTAAATAATCTAATTGCTTATTATATATTTTTATCAAATCTTTTGAACTTTCTCGAGAAAGTTACTTACTAATTTAAAGAATAGAGGGTTTTGAGCCGTGCCATCGGTACGGAAGTTTTATCATGTCGATATCTTGTTGGCACGATACGACACGGTGGATACGGCTCGTGCTGATAGGCACTTAAATCCTTGAACGTAAGTCCTTTCCTTGCGATGGAAAAAAGTAAAATAAAACCACGCACGACGGTGGCAAATTAAAAATGCACTAAACCACAGGGGGTGTGGGCCGTGTGGCAAAATAAAAATGCGCAAAATCACAGGGGTTAAACTGAACTTTACACCAAGAAAGCAATGAACGCCAAGGAGAGGCAATTTAGGGTTTAGGGTTATAACAAGAGAACAAGCGTCTACCTCCGCGGTGATGGTGTACGTCGTTTCTCTCCCTTCGATCTCTGCAAAAACCGAACCCATCATAAGGGAGCTCTAGAGGGTTCTAGAAGGTTCTAGAGAGAGAGAGGGTTCTAGAGGGTTCTAGAGGGTTGAGATTGTACCTGCAGCTTGGCGCTTGAAGCCGCAGAGCGGGCAGGAGGCGTGGTGGAGGGAGTGGAAGGAGAGGAGGGTCCCGCACATGCCGCAGAACAAGAAGTCCCGCCCCTCGTACAACGCCATCGTCCCCGCCGGTGAGTCCGCGGCGGTGGCTCCGGCGAGGTTTTTTGAGACGTAGGGGTTTCTTTGTTTGTTTAGAGAGGCGCGGGTTTAATAGTCCAAGATCCACGACGAACGCTTATCGGGTTCCCCCACCCACCACCAGCGACAGTGAGCGCAGCCACCCGATTGGGTCGATTAGGCCCAAATCGACTCGCAATCAGGTCCTCGCAAGCTTTTGGAGGTGTTCGGCCTATATTCTGCAAAATAATTTTAGGGCTAAAAATAAATTTTCTTTCAATAGAGTATTTGATTATTTGTTTTTAAGAATCTAATTCCAATTTTTAGAATTAATTTTTTAATTTTAGAGGCCTAAAATTATAAGCAGCTAAAATTTATTTTTGAAATCTATTTCTGATTTTGGACTCAAATTTTAAAATAAGATTTTTTTCAAAAATTCTCATTTTTGCATTCCATAGGGCATTGCGCTATGTTGCTTGATAAAATAAATACTATTTGAAAAGTACTATTAAAAAAAAAGGGCACCATTTAGGCCAAGAATTAAAATATCGTAGCATAGGCCGCTGTCTGCCTGACACGGTACGGCACAGGCACACTTTTGTGTCGACACGTGGCAGCCGATAGATACGCATGACCTTCTACTGGCAAACTTTGACACGGACTTATATTGATTTTTTTTTTATCCCAATAAGCTCTTATAATATTATTTTGAAAGGTTTAGTGAAATAACTATGAATATTGGCCGTGTATAACTTACTATGCTCACCAATTAATATACTGCTAAGCTTTTTTTATATGTAAAGTAAAACTATACTTTATAGAGAATAAAATTTAAAATGCAACAATAAAATTCACAAGTATAATAATTATTTAAATTTACATCTTTACAGAGAGATGACTGCTTAATTTCATATAAATCGTCGCGGTGGATCATATGGCATATTATCATCTGCAGATATAAAATTTATTTGATAATGTTGGTATAAATATTTTGGTACTGTGAGAGAGTCATATATTGCCGGTACATCTCATTGTGAGAAATTTGGTTATCGAGTTCGATTTTGTGCCCCTGATTCGCCGAAAGCTCCGCGGTGCGATAAATTTTAGAAAAATAATTTGTGAAGAAAAGCGGATGTCTGTGGTGGAAGCGGAGGACTTGAGAGGGCTCAAACCCCCACGGTACGAATCAGATCTGAAAATTAAAAATTTGACCATATGATAATTAAATCAAGAACTATTTTTTACTTTTTATAAATTATACACAAGGGCAGTTTTGGTATTTAAGAAAATTCAATCTACTATTTTTACTATATTCCACTATTCTTATAAAAGTTATCAAATATAAATTTGCTTATTCCTGGGAATAAGAGTAGTTCATGCCAAATATAAATTTTTTTTATTCTTCTTTATGCCGGAATAACTTCTAAACCTAAGGATAAAAATAATTATCCTTGCAGATATTATTTTGTTTCCAAACGCAGCCTAGTGCATGTTTCTTTTTTGGCTCATATCACCCCTGCTGGCCAATCCCATTCGATCCCATCTCTAGGGTTAGTTTTGATTACTTCTTTCCCTAATAAAATTTGTTTTGGTCACAGATTTATATAACTTTATTTTTTCTTTCCATTGTTGATTTAATCACAAGAACCAAAAAAATACTAATCTCAACCGACCACATGACCCATACTGCTATGTAAACAACAAAATAATTAGAAATAACTCCTCCGAAACCCCACAGACACAATAATCCCTCCAATTTTTGCAATCAAAAACACAAAACACCTCCAACCTCCATGTTTGGATATAATTAAACATTTTCAAACCCGAGATTGATATACAAAAAGTACTATTTATCTAAACCAAAAATCAATACATAAATCCATGATATAAAATAGAATGATTCCAAACACAACAGAGAGGAAAACTTATATCTTAATCCATTCAAAATGCAAAAAATCATATCTCGAGTACATACGACTCAATCATAAATCAAATCGATACACAAAAAGTACCATTTATTTAAACCAAAACCAATGCATAAATCCATGATATAAAATACAATGATTCCAAACACAATAGAGAGGAAAACTTCTATCTTAATCCATTCAAAATGCAAAAAATCATATTTCGAGTCCATACGACTCAATCATAAAACAAATAGAACAAAGTCAACAAATCGGGCTACAATCGAGCTCACTAACTAAAAACAGCCTCAAGTAGTGTCTCGTATCTCACTGCTCGTGATACATGTAAAAAAAAAGGTGATATATAAATATATTTTTCAGTGGGTAAGGTAAGTCGGACTCTAATCAACAAAGGAAAAGATAAAGAGATAACATTAGCATACCAAAAGCGCAAGTAAAGATATATAATAACTGAAAGGAAAAGCTACTGTACCATAAACCAAATAACTAATGCGTGTATATCTCAAACAGGAGTGCTAAACATCAACAAAAGAGTAATAAGTAATCTGCGGGATAGCTAACTGATAGATATATGAACTAGTAAACGACAGTAGCATAAGCAAAAGAGATAAAGCATATAATAATAGAGAGTAGGGAAACCGAACAAAAAAAAATGCTATTGTAACCAAAGCCAGTGACTAGTACTGGTCTCAAATATAATACCATGCATTAAACGAACCAACAATTCACCAAATTCATTCCCAATCACCAAGACCTGTCATATAGACCCGGTCCAAGCTTGCCCGTCAAGTTACAAGGACCCATAAAATAATTCTATTCTGGAGGAAAACTGTCGTACTCGAGGTCGTTAATGTTAGAATTTTGCATACTATAAAACGCAGCGGAAAAAGAAAATCAAACAAAATTTGATTTTAAAACTCGAGATCCGATCTCAAAAATCACATAAAATAGAATCCTTTACATATTTAAGATTAAAAGAGAACAATAAAGGATCTGATCTTTATCTCTGCACAGGTAGATCTACACCGCAATCTGATGATTATGGAATTTGATTTTCTTGAAACCGTACACGCGTCCGGCCTCTACAGGTATCCACAAGAGGTTGCTGATCTGATCGAAATCATCACCGGAGTGCTAGCTCCCTTATAGAGAATGTCTTTCTGCTAATGGATCGGAGAGAACAAGGGAGAGAAGGAGAGGAATGACGGCTAGCTTTTTCTGAAAAACTTATGTCTAATATAATATCACGCCCCGGGGTCCCTTTTTAATAAGCCGAAATAAATAGGGTCATTTTAAAGATCAGAGTTCAGCGAAAAGTGCCTTTTATTTTGAAAACCTTGACCAAAGGGATGACAGACCCGCCACAAATACAGGGATTTTCCGATAAACACGGACAGAGTCTCCCATGTATTTGCACGGCGTCGCACAAAGTACAACATACAAACAAAGCATCCACTCACAACCGTTTTCACATTCATACATACATTCACAATCATAAGCTGTAAAATATTTACATCTATCAGTTAAAATCGTTCCCCACATGGGAACCTCAGTTTAAAACACTAGATACCAGAAATACGAATCCACTTGAAAATCATTTACTCTCTGAAAACAAGCTACCTCGATGGGTAGGAGACGCCACATGAAATCCAAGAAAACCAACTTCAAGATACATTATTAAAACATTCACATGGTCATGACTGAATTCGAAAACTGAACCACAAATAGTAGTCTAGATGCTGGAAGAAAAAGGGTGAGAACTAAACCACTAACTAATACCGGGACCACAGATATCATCGTCTACCGCGCCTCACGCTCCGTCCCGACTCCCACCCACCCAAATCACCTGAAAAATGGTGGGGGGTGAGAACATGTAAACAAGTCTCCCCCTCCCAGTGGGTACCGCAAACCGACGAAGGCAGAGCACTTACTGGCAAACAGAAAGCTGAAAGAAAGAGTAATATAGCAGCAATGCAAGTAAGTAAAGAAGTAAACAAGTACACTACCGCTACTGTAAATGTAATGCATCAAACAGACGAACAGTCCAAGTATACCCAATCTGAAACTGCCGTGTCGGTCTACAAATCTCAGGCAAGTGCCACGTAATCGCTCAACCGGCATACAACCCTAGCACAAAACACCGCTGGGCTCACGGGTCGGCAGTCCAACCACTTTTCCGAAAAAAAATACCATTGCAGTGGCCAAACCGCTAGTGTACGTGAAGATGCTCATATGCCGTGGCGATCGATGCTGATATGCTCAATAGCCAACCGTCGGCAGCGAGCCGACAATCCTACCCCGCAGGGTAAACCGACCGAATAGGTCATCAGACAACACGGGTCAAGGAACCGACTATTTAGGTCACAAGAGTGTCATGTCAGATGCTGATATAATCATGTCCACTCTACTTCTAGAACAAGGAATGACTAAGTAGAGCAATGTAAGGGTCTCAAGGTGCCAAGCTCACTATCAACCATAGTTAGTTAATTCAGATTCGGCAAAAATTCGGTACGTATATAATACAGATAAAATTTGTCTCCTAATTTTTAAATTCGTTGAAAAATTCGGTTTTAAAATCGGATTCGTCAATAATTCGTATACGTGAAAGACGGGGTGGATTTTGAGGTTCGCGGGCAGCTGCAGCTTGTAGGCGCCTTTGCCCACTCGTTTGACGACGGTAAATGGGCCTTCGTATTTGCGCAGCAGTCCCTTGTGCACCTTGCGCAAGACCTTGAACTGCGGCGGGTGAAACTTGACCATCACGCGGTCTCTCTCGGCGAACTCCCGAGGTTGACGCTTTTCGTCAGCCCACTTCTTCATCCGTCGAGCCGCTTTCTCCAAGTTTGCCCTCGCAATTTCACATTTTTCCTGCAAGTTAGAGGTAAATTGTTTATACGAAAATTTTGCATTTATAATTTAAAAATTTGGAATAAAAATTCGGCTATTAAATTAAAAATTTTCTTTAAATTTATGCTATTATTATAAATAATTATAATTTTTAGAAATATAAAAATAAAAAATATACATATATACACACACACGCACACAAAATGACAAAAACACAAAGGGGGAGGGAGTGAGAGGTCCACCGTGGACCTCTCACTCCATGGTCCACGAGGCTGAGTGCAGCCTCGTGGACCGCGTTGCTTTCCAACACGGTAAGCCGCGTTTTTTACTTCTTCCTCGGTTCCTTCGTCCTCCTATTTTCCTCTTCGCTTTCGCTTCGTTTCCATATATTCTTCAAAATTGAACCGGCAAAGCTTGCTCGATTGCTCACGAGAAGATGCACGGCTCTGCGGAGCGGTGATCGACGACGTCGGTCCGAAAAATTTCACTTTCCGGTATCTATTCAGTCCAAATTTTTTTCCTACAACGAACTTACTACAGCCAACATGTACTGCAAGGACCTAAATGGCTAGGAACCAAGTGTATGTACAGTCAAACTACAGCAACCTCATTGTGAATACCGAGGCACCGCAGGTCAAAGGACCAGTCACACTACTGCAACATTGAGTAAGTCACCGACGAGTGAGTAGACATCCATGTAACTTCTCGTGTAGGTCACGCTTGGTGCTCTTGCTCTCTACCAACCACCTACACATTCGTTCCAGTATCCCCACACTTTGACTCGAGACTCATCTATACCAAAGGGAAGCAACCTGTTAGCAATCTTACCGGATCAATCACCGTCTCCGTGATAAACCATCGATCGAGAGCATTTAGGAATTAACCACTAATGGCACATGTCTTAAATTCTCAACTCTTGAGAATACGTATCATTATCTTATTAATTTCTTGGACAATTCATGGACACATACACAACATAAATAAAAATAAAATTTTAAATTTATTTATAATGTATAAAATCAAATACAAATTTATGTCCTAGAAAGAATACATATGTCAGCTTTGTTGGCTTCTAGGGCATACATCTAACAGTTAACCCTATCTAAAAATAGGGTATATCAATTTTAGGGGGTGAGGTACTCAGGGTCACAATCTCTATCTAAAAACAACACCTCCAACTATGCTAGAGCTAAAGCACTCAAGGTCGTGGACCTATCTAGGGGCAACAGCACCATCTCAAGCTATGATCACATGCATATGCTCAAGGCTCCTACGGTCTAATCAATGCTATTGGCAACAATAAGAAGTCAAGGAGTACTCTCAAGGAATGTATTAATGAAGAAGATTATAGATACAAGGTATCAAATTAAGCATATTATAGACCCTGTTAAGAATAGAATAATCAGGCCACCAATATGGTCAAGTCTCATAGGAGTAATTACCGACCAACTAGATTATATCATAGTCATGTGGATAAACAATATTAACCGGTCCTTCTCTGCATATCATACATCAACCAAGGACAAAATCAAGCATGATAAATCATAAACTATGTGAAAAGCAGATAAATAGAGCAGTCGACATGTAAAATAACTAACCATATAAGAGAAAAGTGCCATGATAAGTTGTATTGCTCAACAAGTGTGATGAAATAATGAAAACATATATAAAGGAAAGTTAAGTAAAATACAACTTTACCAACTTCCTGTCAAAATACAGACCTATATTCAAGTACCTAAGTCCAGAACTCAACTGACAGCCACTAGGTGTCACTGGAATCAAGATCCACAAAAGGTTATCAGCAGCCTATACATGTCATCAACCGAAAACAATGTGTTTGCATTCGAGCATCGTTTCCAAGAAACGACCTCCGAAACCAACACCAGTCACCGCACCAGCTACCTAGTGGACAAAACAATGCCACACAAGTATCACAGCCCTAACATTGTCCCAGAGCGCACCGTTTTAGATGCTGGGATAGTTGCACGCAATATGATGTTAATAGAGACAACGATCGCCGAATTAGGCCATAACGGGTTCCAACTTATGTCAATTTTGGCGTAGGAAGAAGCGAGATAGTGCTCACACTCATGCTGCTGACTTCAACCAGTGAGGATCCTCTGGAACACCTTCCAAGAGTTCCGGAGTCTAATTACTTTATTAGTGTATCAAAACAACAGAATTCTGCCCAATAAATTTTGAAACTGCTATCTTCGACATCAGGACAGCACACAACTACATGATCACTTCCGAGGATCATTTTCGCTCGCATGCTCCTAACACAATAATTTGGCTGTAGTGGCTCAATTTTGGTATTTGAACATCACTTTAGTGTCGAATCATGCATACAACATGTGTTTAACCCCAAGACACCCCCAAAACTACATCGCCGCTAAACGTGACATAATATCGCTCACGACTCATAACGGCGTGATTGGAACATTCGTTATATTTACCGATTTTCAAATTTCGTCGATTATTGCATAAATCCATTAGGACATCACCACAACCCTCGACGTGTCCCAAGCCATGCCATACATCTCCACATCTTATTGCTGCTTTGAAATGCACTATTTTTGGTATCAGGGCAGTAGCATTTAAAGTGCGCGACAATGGCCTCGAAAGTAGGCCACATCAGACTCCGTAATACCATTTCGATATCGGAGTAGCCAACAACACCCCTGCTGCCCCATAGGGCAAGATAAAGAAACTAGGGCCAGCCGACAAGGTTCGGCCACAACGAAAACAAAGGTTATGCCAGTTCACGAAACCAAAACCCAAATATGCCTAAATGACTAACCCACGTTATTTAACGTGCCAACACACTCATTTCCACCCATGAGGGTCTCTATGCTTGGACAAATGTTCTGGACATCGATCGATCTAGATCGACACTACCCAAGACACTATACGATGTGAAAAAACGTCGAAACAACTATTAGCACTAAACCCATATGCGATGAAAAATTATTTTGTTAATGAAAATAGGTTAGGGCTCATTACTGACGCTTGATACATGTAATATTCATAGTTTGGTCCAGAGTTTTGTCCTTCTCTTTGTCCCACCCCTTTCCCAGCTAAAACACTAGAAAAGTTGCAGAGCCCCTCAAAAAATGTAAAATTATCTATTTTTTATATTAAATGTGCAAAATTGTTCCTATTTACAAGTTGCGATTATTACTTCTCGGTCCACGGATTTCACCGAAACTTTTGCTAAGCCCTCTTTTGTTAGTGATAAACCCTAAAGCCAATCGGTGACCTAGGCTTATGGACATATTTTATATTTTTCTTAATTAATAAAGGGCAAGTTTTTATTCATGTTTATTGTTAGCAGTGCAATGTATTTACATGAATCGTCCGTTGAATCTTTGTTAAGAAAGTATATTCCTAAGAGTTAGAAATTTGAGATATATATTTCTTTGTACAAGATTCATAAACGCTCCTAGCCATAAGAATATCATAAGGGCGATGATATTTCCGGATAGGCCGGTGTATGCTATACTTCTAAGTTGAGGTGACGAATCTCAAGTCACTAGTGTAGGGACACTAAAGTAAGAATACAGGTGCTCATTAGTGAATAAGTACACTGAGCGTGACCATTTGGTTGAGCAGTCACATGGATTCATACTCGCCAATGACTAGTTCATTTGTTAACAGTTGTGTGAAGTACTCCTTAGACCTGAGGCGTCATGGTTGCTTCACATATGGATTGCTACTGTTTGACTGTACTAATACTTAGACTCTAATCATTGGTCTACGTCTGGTACTGATTGGCTGTAGTAGTTTATATGGGGAGGCATGTGAATGCACAATAAGGGATTCAACACTCTCAATGTTGAGAGAGAACGTCCTATGTAGACTATCAGACTCGACTCAGAAAATCCCTGGCCAGGGTACATGGTGTGTGGAAAGATTTTCAGCTGTGTTACCATATTGAGTCGATTTTAGATATTCTAATCATATGATCGAATAATAAGTTTTGACGAGTAACCATGACTTTGATTCGATCGGGGCGTTGTGTGTTGAAAGGAATTAATCACACGGTAACTGTAAGCGGAAAGGTTCATTTTTTATCACCATTCTGGTTTGCCGTGATATACTGCTAGGTGTCACTTGCGGACAGTGAAAGGAGTAAAAATAATTTAAATAAATTATTTTATACATTAGAAGAGTTCTAATTCAATATTAAAGGGTTTGATATTGGATCCCACTGCCGAATGGTAATGGACCTATGCGGTCACACACAATAGAAGTTGTGTACATCCAATATGACGAGATGAGTTTAATACACTAAACAGTTTAGTGGATATGATGAGAAATTATAATTTTAATTTGAATATTTTATGAAAGATTTAATCTCTAATTAGATTAGAGAATAATTAAATATTCATGGATTATTATGAGATAATATTCTAATTAAATATTTAATTATAATTTAATGGATAAGATCCAATTGAATTCATTAGAGAGAGATAACAATTAATTGGATAAGCTTCAATTAGTTACTAATTATCCTAAGAGTTAATTAGTTACTAGATTGATGCTTATCCTTGAGGCGTTCCGGCCAATCTCAAGGAGATATTTAATTTACTCTTTGTGGCGTACGATTGGATGAAAAAAAAAATTAATTAAGTTGGCCGCATGATTCGGCTGTTTGAAGATTCATGTATACATATATAATGTATATACAAGATCTTTAAAGTGATAATGAGATTAATTAGTTAGTCTCCCTAAGAGTTGTGAGATCTTCTTCTCTCTCTACATATATCGTCTTTCGTAAAGTTCAGATTATCCCATCAGAAGAGAACGTAGATACCAGAGGACTGCTAGCACCGTCTTCGTAGTCTACGACTCATCCGTTCCGTGCGACGGAAGACATTGGATCTGCATCAATTCTGTGTGGATACGCGTAGAGGTCGGGCACGTGCGCGGCTAATTGGAACCATAGATCGTCCTGTTCAGTTTCAACCGTACAGTAGATCAAGAGACCTTAACTGGTCCAAGGTGATGTAATATGAACTTTAGATCTATATAGTTTATATTATTTTTACACTGTAACATGAGAATGATCCGCCGGCACTGGATTGATTTTGGTTTTCGTTTTATTCCCTGCGATTTGGATTTATTATTTTTGTGCCGGATAAATTCTTACATCTTTCACATGAGTCCCTCTGCATGCCAATTGAGATTTTCACATAAAATGATAACTTCTTTGCATGTTGGTCCTCGGATTCTGAATTTTAAAACTCGGTTACTACAGTTTGGCAACAAGAAATAATAACTCAGAAACAATTTCTTTTTGTCGCCAAATTTTAAATTCTTACCTATCATTTGGCTGCATTGCAAGGTAATCAATCATGATGACAAGAGAAAAATCTTTCGATCTTTATATCAAATTATATAAAATTAGCATTTAAGAAAGTTTTAAAAAAACAACAATGATGCCAAACGATAAAGATTTCATATCGTTATCTTTGTTTTATTTTTCCGAATAGAACTTTGACATGAATTAGTGTAGGAGCGGATGATGGATTGCTTGCAATTTTATATTCAAAGTATTTATTTGGCAACAAAAAATTAAAAATTAAAAGCAACTTTTAATTTTTGCTTCTAAGATTTTTTTAAAAAAAAAAAGTTATTCATGACTTGGCCGAAGTGTGTTGCAAACTAGCTAGTCATGACAACAAGAGTAAAGCCTTTCTACTGGTATATCAAATTATATAAAACTAGTATTTAGAAAAATAATGAAGAATGACGACAATGGCAAATGTGGCCTAAACTTAACCCAACAGTTTTTCTTTTCATCGAAATAACCGTATGTTGGAATTGTGTTGCCAAAAGCACCGATTTTTTATACTTTAAACTCTCGTCCTCCAATACTAAAAAATAATACTAAAAATCAATGACAATTGTCGAAACTATTTTATAGTCTTATATGAAGGAATATTCGAAATTCGTTTGAATTTATTTAAGCATGAAAGCACCTGTTTGCAATTTCAAGTTAGGCCTAAAAAATTTCTAAGTTATAACTTTTGCTTAGGCCTTAAAATTACTTTTCTATTCCCTATTGCTTCATAACTATTTTAATTATGTTGTAACTAATTGCATTCAAAAGTAAAAAATAGAAGCACTTTTTTTTGTCAAGGTCCAAATATTGCTCGTCGGGTCAAATAGTTAATTAAATATAAATAAGGAGGAATCAAATATGCAGTCACTTAACTTTTAGAACAACTTCCCCTTTTTTTATTTTGTGTAATGTTGTATTGCATTCATGTCACTTTATTCGACCTGCTAATTAGGTTCCATTAGGAAAACTCTAATATTTATAAAAAATTTCCTATCAAAATTTCTTTTCATAAAGGTCATACTCACATTATTTATTTCTAACATTACGTTTACAATAAAAGCCCATATAATCATGAGCATGTTCTCATCTTTTAGTTTTTCTCATTTTTTTATTATCAATCGGTCGCTATTTGGATGTTGGAAGTTCTCTAGTTACTTGATAGTACAAAATTTCTCTCTTGTCATGCCAACCGGAGATTTTGATTTTTGATTTTTTTTTTTTAACTTACCTTTGTAAATACAATACAATATAAAATTTCTGGAGAAAATTTAGAATATTAAACCAAAGGCTAGGGTGACCGATCCGAAATTTATGTATATACTAGGAAGCTACCCGCGCTTCGTTGCAGTTAAATTAGCCAACTATCTTAAAAAATTTCAAGAAAAAGTAATATGAAAGATGACAAAAATGTTAGGCCAATTTCAGTGATTTAGAATACAAAAAAGCAATATGGATGGCCAGTAGCATCGTCTGTGATCATGATTTATTCTCTTATCTGTAACTCCATCACTTGCAGAATTACATGATTTATTCTCCTCATCTGTAATCTGCCTCACCTGCAGATTAATATAAATAATTAAACATAATCTAAAAAATATATGAATAGCATAGGGTTAAGTAACGAAAGTAATTTTTATTAGACATTATATAAGACTATACGATGTCTCTTCGTAGGCTAGATTTCATGTAAGTCATTAGCAAGTTGTGGAGAGCTGGCAATAAAATTATATATAAAAGTTATGAATACTATATTAATTTATGATATAATTAATTTGAATATAGAAATGATAGTTGCACTACCTTGATGAAAATCCTGTTGCTGGCAATGTTTCTTCGAATAATTCTTTGCGAATTTGTTTGTTCGTAGCAGGGAATGAAGATATTTCTCACATTTGATAAACAGTTGGTTTGCTATATGAGATTTTTTTTTTGTACTAACATTCATATTAAATATTTTTATAACTTTAAAAGATGGAATGTTTGATCTAAATTTGTGTGTATCAGGTACTACTTGGAAAACATGGTCCTGACCTATAATTGTTTTGATAACAGGAGCAAGAGCGAATTTTTTCTGAATCGGGTGAAGTGGCTAACATTTGAGCAGGTATATGAATCAAATCTTGTGCCAATTTTTCAAAGATAGTGAAGTTAGCTCAATCACTTACATCTTGAACAGTAATATTTAACTTGTACCTTTTTAACGATAAATATAATAATATAAATGAATGATGCAAATATAGTATCATCATATGTTTTAATGACTGCTTTACAATTATAGTAAGCTTTGTACCACCAACCAAATGAGGTATCAATTTAAGTAATTTTAGCTTCGCAAGTAAACTTTATATTATGTTAGTAAAAAAAAAGTGAAGATAGAATACGTGAAAAGGAAGTGAGAACAACATTAGCAAACTCAAAAATGGCAACAATAGAAGACTCTAAACACGTCACTGCATGACACCCTCTCAGCCAAACACGGTAGGGAGTGGTTGCCCGTGAATAGGCCGTCCAAACTATCGTGCAATCCAATACGACGCACCCTTTTTCTTTCTATTTTTCTCTAGACCCATTATCATTTCCTCAGAAGAATGAGAAAAAAGAGACTTAGAAACCAGGGGAAGCAAGAAAAAGCCAAAAAGTAGCACAGAAATAAAAGATCAAAAACCGCCAAAAGATTAGTGTAAAAAATAAAAATCAGCAAACAAAGTAAGAAACCAAAACTGTCAAAAGATTGGAGCAACGCAGCACCACTGCGCAGAAAGAATATTTGAGAAAGGATAGGCAAAATCATAGGGACAGAAGAGAAAATATATAATTTTAAATCAAATAACACAACAACACAAATGAAAAAAAAGAAACACACATGCAAATATCTGAAGTAAGAAAAATTAAAACAAATCTCGATAATAATAAAATTTAAAAACCGACGGTAATTCAACATATCATGCAGTGAAGAAAACAACACAAAAAGAAGATCATATAGAAAGAACACTGCCTTAAAGTCAATGGAGAACACGCACATATAAAAAGATCCAAAAATGTAACATTGAAAATATTGAATGCATGGTAAAATTTAGATTAGAGAGATTTAAACATGATGTGCCAGTAATCTTTTAAAATTTATCTATACTATAGAGACCTAACCATATTAATACAACATGTAGTAAAGAAAAGTCACTGCTTTAAAGCAAAGGCACAACAATCAAATTCAAAAAAAAGAAAGCACAAAGAAGCGGTACCTTGTGAGGAGTCAATAAGGGGAAATTCAAAAAAAAGAAAGCACAAAGAAGCGGTACCTTGTGAGGAGTCAATAAGGGGGAGGGGGTTATTATAGACACCTAACCATTAACACAACATGCAATATACAACGGTTAGAATATTTCTATAAAGAATAGTACCAGAGATTGTATTAATGAGGTAAGAATATATCTTTTGGTTATAAAAGAATATAATGTTGTACTATGAGGAACAGTTAGGAGCATAGCAGGTAAAAGGAGCAGAATCAGAGAGCAAGAAGAAGGCAACATAATGATTGCCGCCATGCAAGTGGCCTAATGTAATTAATTTTAAAGATTTTAGTGGCAGAAAAATATTTTTGTAAAGAATAGTATAAGAGAGCAATCCCATCAAAATCTTATAAAATCTTTATGTAATTTATGTAAATAAATTATGTAGCTTTCTTTTTCCATAATGCATTCGAGATAGGGTAGGATCAGGCTAAAGCAGTAAGTGGGCACACCCCTTGCTATCAAACTGAGGGATATGGCCATGGGAGCAAGAGAGAGAAGAAGTAAATAATTATAAAGATCTCACCATATCTTGTAAGATCTGCCCAATTAGCTATATTTTCTGTAAGCAAATCCGAAAATAGGGTAGGATCAGACTAAGCAAGTGGATATATACCATCGTCGCCATCAAACAGAGGAAGTTGGCCGTCAGAGGAGTAACAGAGAGAGAAGCGAGGTTGGAGAAAGAGGAAGGGCTCGCAGAATGAGAGAGAGAAGGTTAGGGGTAGAGTGCCTCCGTAGGCATCATGATGGCTAACGGGTCTAAGATCATCTAATCGATCAACAAAGCACCCGTAGCGGTCCGATTGCCCAACAGAGCCATCAGAGCGATCCGATCGACCAACAGGGCAATCGAGTAGATCGATCCGGCAACAGGAAAATCGTGGAGATCCTCATCGAAGGTGGCGCGCATGAGAGAAAAAGAGCCCTCGGAGGATGCTTAGGGAAGAGGTAGAGAAGCCGGGGGAGGGAGGGAGAGAGAGAGGCGGATAGGGAAGGAGGAGAGGGAGAGAGTCAACGAGAAAGAAGAGAGATGATGAGATCGAGGGGACGTCTAGGGAAGAGGTAGGGGTAGGAAAAGAGTCAGAGAAAGGGATAGAGCCAGGAGGCAGAGCGAGAGAGAAAGAACCATCAGAGGAGTCGAAGGGGACGCCTAGGGAAACGGTAGGCAGATGGGGGGAGAGAAAGACAGAGTCGGAGAGAGAAAAAGAGAGAAAAAGAGAGGAGAGAGAAAGAGAGAGGGACATGAGGCAAAGCGAGAGAACGCCACGTGGCCCAAAGTACCCCAAAGTAGAGTGTCAAATAATGTATTGTATAGGGGGAAGAGAAAGAAAGAGTCGGAGAGAGAAAAAAAGAGAAAAAGAGAGGAGAGAGAGAGAGACAGACAAGAGGCAGAGCGAGAGAACGCTACTTGGCTCAAAGAAGAGTGTCAAATAATGTATTATATAGATAGATAGATATGCAGGGCTCGAATCCTAATTTTTTTGGTTAGCCCGTTGTAAGGCCCTAAAAGTAATGAATTTCATTTTCATGTTTGAGTAGTGCTATGCTCATCCCAACAAACGAGCATGATAGTGCTGATTGGGGAGCTAATTCAGCTCGCTGTCGGAAAAAATAAAAATTCCTTTATGTTTAGAATATTAATTCACCAAATTCCAAATACAATGATACAAATAATCTATATACCAGTGACTCTAAAATATACGTTTATACTTGCAATCAACCAATCATTAAAAAAAAAACTTTTTTAAAAAATAAAGAAAGTACTTTGTCTCCTGATAACATTATTTTTTTTATGTTCCTATTGTATTTACATCTATGATGCGGAGGCTTGTAACTAGCTCGTACACGCACTCTCAAATGCCACATGAGTTTGTTAACATATCAATAATATATAAAGGTAACATTATAGAAAATACGTCGCATTACTCAAAAGAAAGAAAAAAAAAATCACTAGCGAGGTATATTGTTGGACGGTACTCATAATCCGTGCTATCTACAATTGCAAGGTAATGCGCACAGCTTGCATCTCTTAACTGGTCTCCAGCTGAAAGGGATTAAAAAGCAGAAGTGTAAGTCATACATCTTCCAATAATAAATTGAAGCATTACCTCATGAACAAGTCAAGAAATCTCTTACTTAGCTTGTACTCATTTGAGAATCAAGCAACTCAGTAAACATATTTATGCACTGTTCTAGGCTATTGATTAGGTATCCATCCATTAAGTAAATCCATACAAAAATTTGCTATTGTTCTAACTCAGTCCAAGATATCCCTTAATCCAGGAACAACAAGAAAAAAGTTATCTCCCAACCCCCAGAAATTTAGTTCCCAAGAGAAACGCCACCTTAGAAAAGTCCTCAAAAGTCATGAACACATGAAAGAATTAAAATTCCACCAACTACTGATCAACTATCTGGGTATAATAATAGCAAACACCCTGAAGATCTCATAAAGAGTAAATGGACAGATGACGATGTTGGAAACAACTGCAGCACATCTACCAGACTTTCTTATCAACCTCGTCACTTGTTCTCGATTCACAGATAACTGTTCCCTATTAGAGAACAGTTTAAGTTCATAATCGAAGACACTAAGTTGGTGCTAACTCTAGCAGTAAAAGATGTGAAATAGCTAAGTGAGTACAACCCCCAACTAAATATTACCACAATTTCAAATTAGAACAAGAAGAGAGAACCTTCGTGTCGTCACAGGACAAATTAATACGACCATCTACCTTCCAATCCATAGCCTTGATTAGCAATATGGAGAAGCGAGTTTGACTAAAAATCACAAAGGCATGCCAAGAGTATGCTTATTTGTATAGGCACAGAAAAATGCATGTAAATGTAAGTGAACATAACATGTCGATTCATGTTACCATGACATATGATGCATTTATGACTGATTTGTTTCTTAAGCTCGAACTTCCCAAACACAGATAAGACTCCAAATAATAAATACCAAAGCCCATTCTTAAGCTACCAGCAAATGTTCACTCTCTTTTTTTTTTTAACCTGTCCGCCAATCATATTCTCAGACAGAAGGCAAAAAGTCGTATTGTAAACTTAGTCCACATTTGAATTCCACTTATGTTTCTTTTGTCTTCTTAAATTCAAGATTCTATGTGATTAAATGTGACGGTAGATAGAATTGACTGATTGATTAGCTTTCTAACTCATCTTTTTTCTTTTCTGGAGAACAAGAAAGATAAGAAGTTTCTACTGAATTTTCCATTTCTTGTCGACAAACAAACGCCATATGTATATAGATTGCAAACAACATGCTGACAACAACCGTATAAAAACTGACAACAGAAGAACAGGTAAGTTCTACAATACTGGGCCTTAATTGCTTTAATTGGCTAAAGCTTCCTATTTTACTTCTGCCAGATGTTCAAGTAACTAATAACTAACAGACGAGTTGTTAAGGATCACCTGGAAGCACAATACTTTAACAGCAAATCCAATAGAAAAATCTTAGATGAAGATATCTTGCATGAAATGATTAAGCACTTTCTTCCTTTCAATGGTAACTATTATGACCTCCGCAAGTCCTCACAAGAAAAGCAGGTTTCCTTCGGCTTTCGAAAGCTATTTTTCTTTGATAGATTCTGCGACTGATCATCAGACTTCTAACATTTAACCAACAATCTTTTTACCATCAGAGGTCAAATCTTCGGATTTCAAGCAATGAAAATTACACATGGAATACAAGCATAATTCTTATGACATGCAATAGTTCAGTATGCAGTCATTCTATACGATGAAACATATACATTAAGATCTTAAGATAACCTCACTGGAAAGTATGATGCATCCCCTTTTAGTTAGACCATACTATTAATGTAGAGAACGTTTTTAAGAGGATGAACGGATAAAACAGTTTGTCAGAATGAAACTCTTAACTCCAAATCAATTAATAAAACAATCAAAGTAAGTCTACTCACGAACTGCATTGGTTCAAAGTAGGCCTAAGTTTTTTCTATCTATTCCTCTCCTATTATTTGACCACACTATTAGTATACCAAAAGAATATCCTCCAAAAATCAATTCCACCAAAACTCCCCATTAACGTGTATAATTCATCTGGACTGGTTGAATAAGAAATCCAATTGATTTCAACTCTACTTTGAGGTTTGAAAGCTTCAAAGTGTACTGTCACATCCAAGAACCTTACGTATATCACTAGAGGAAATTGCCAAACTTCAAATGATTGCATCGCACTGAAGATTAGGAAAGTCACAAAGAGGAAGGTGATTTAAGTTTCTGGCAACATGAAAAGCATTCCTTGGATTTTACAGTAGTTGTGAAAAGAAGTCAAACACTCTGGACAAACTATAAAACCACAAAAGCATCACAGCGGAAAAAAAAAAAAAAAAAAGGAACACAGAGTAACTAGCGCACAAAGTTATTCACTCCTTATAAGACGTCAATCAAGAAATGATCAGTAGAACGTTGATCATTGGTAACTATATACCAAATATGACTATCGCAGCATAAGCTTTCCATAACATTTCTCTTTGCAATTTGCCATCGGCACTAAGTTACATGCTTATTATCTAACAAAAAACAGATTCTCTAGATAGACAATTGAATACCATATGCATTTCCGAGTAACTGACTTCATAATTCGCAACAATCTGCCCTACTAACTCTTTAAACAGGGGGAAACCTTCTCCATTGAGAAGAAATAGTCTCCACGCTAATTCATACACCCCCAGGTTTACCAAAATCCATGGAAAACGAATGATAACAAGTAACTGCAACACAAATTCAACTTTGCTTCCATTTTTCTACATCAAATACATTTCTTGCGTTCAAAGGAACCAACAGTAAATAGTGGAGGTTAAAATCTACTGTATGCATGCAAATAATGCAGTCATTCTTTTATATGTTCATAAGGAGAAGATTAGTAAAAAGAACAGAAATAAGAATTCTTTCGAAAGCAAAAGGAAATTAAATTAGAGATCAGAACACGAGAAAACTCAGATTAAATTAGAGATCAGAACACAAGATAACTCCTTTCCACCGATATCATCACATCTGCATTCTTCCACAACAAAGCAAAGCACACCACAAAGCCAACCCTACCACATTCTACAATTACAAGCACCGAAGTTATAAACCCGCCATTGATCCTTCGATTCCTCTTCTTAGATTAGAGCAACACAAAACACATAAACACCGAGTTAGCATTACACAAACCCGACCTCCGCGAATTGCGGCCTCACCTTGGGGGGCCTGCCGCGCGGCCTCTTGGCCGCGGCGCCGTCCTCCGCCGTTTCTGCCTCCTCGGTCGACGCAGCGCCGTTCTTCGGGGGCCGGCCCCGGGGCCTCGACGCCTTGGCGGGGGCGAGCGGGTCCCGCGGCTTCGGGGGGCGGCCGCGGGGCCGCCGCGGGCCGGGGGCCTTGAGCTTCGGCGGCCGCCCGCGGCCGCGCCTCGGCGGCGCCGCCGCGTCATCGGCGGCGGCGGCGGTGGGCGCGTAGTTCCCGTTGGGCATTCGGACGATCTCCCCGTCCTCGACCATGCGGGCGAGGTGCGCCACGAGCGAGGCGTCGTGCGACGGGGACAGATCGCCGCCGCGCGCCGCCTCGACGTGCTTCGAGATCGCGGATCTGGGTAAGCCCTCGGCTCCGTCTAGGGTTGAGGTCGCGAGCGCGTCCATTATCATCTGCGAGAGAGAGAGACAGAGAGGGGGGTAGGGATTCGCAGATTAGGGTTAGTGTTTGGAGAATTAGAGAGAGAGAGAGAGAGAGGAAGAAAAAGACCTCGGGATAGGAGCCTGGATGCGGAGAAGAAGCTTCGTCAGTGGGAGTGGAAGTAGCCATTGAGAGGGATTGAGAGAGAGAGGGGTGTGTTGGTGTTGGGCGTAAGTGACGAGGAAGGGAAAGGGGACAGCTGAAACTAAAACGAGGTTGGACGCGTGCGGACCAAAACACGATCTTGCTGAGTGCTGACCGTCCGGTGGACAACCGTAGATCCTGCGCGCTTCCCAGACAGCACATTTATATCGGCTGAACCTCTTCTGCCACGTCAGCAGTAAATCGGACCAATTAAATTGTGAAGGGATTGCATGTGAACATTAATTAAATTTTTATTTTTTAGGGTGTGTATGAAATTTTGTTTGGATTATCGAATCTTAATTTCTTTTACTGAATTTTAATTAACTTACTGTTCAAATATTAATTAATTTGCTTAAGAGATTAGGATGAGAGATGTAATTCAGCTACTAAGAAATGACATGACGATATTTGCTAGTTATTATAAATGCTATATTATTTCAAAATTATTATTACTCGATTGCTATATTAGTTCGAAAGTTGATTTAATAACTGAATTAGCCGTTAGATATTCTCCAAGTGAACATTAATTATCATTTTATCTCTAGAACATAATGTGATAGTTAAATTATATATGAGTATATCATTTTGTTTGAGGAAATTATAAAAATTTAATAAAGTGACATGATTAAAATAGAAACTTAATTAAAACAAATTAAAGTTCAGTGACCTGAAAGAAATTTTGCTAAAAGTTTAGCCACTTGTGTCATTTACCCTTTTTTTCTTTACTCTACAATTGATGTGTATAATACAACATTATTCTATTGCTGTATTGTCACGCCCCGAGTTTGCAGCGGAAGACTGCGGGACGCTAACAGACCCGCCGAACGAACAGAGTTTTTCCTGTTCGAACGAAGCGGCAACATAATCAAACAGTTCCCAGGGACTACAAGAAGTCAAACAAATAAGTGTCCACGGTATAAGAACCAAAGGAGACTAGTAAAGAACCAAACGACAAAGAGCACTGTCTACAAGCTAAATCACTGTACACCACGATAATAACATCATATACAACTCAAATCCCAAACACTAAAGGCAAGTAAACGGTCCTGGCCTCTGCCAGTCCAAAAGATGGTACAGTGTAGCTCGCTATCTGGTAGGCCGCTACAGGCGATGCATGCTGGTAGGAGAGGCTATCTACGGCGCGATCTCCCTCACCTCGATCAGTTGTCGGCATAAATATTTCTGAAAAAAATAAGCCACAAGAGGGTGTGAGAACTACTGAATAGCAGTTCCCAGTGGGTACGGTCGACGATAACCACGACCTTCCCACTAGGTCTACTGGAGGCCAGAATAGTGGAGGAATAGTAAAGAAAATGCGGTAAAGGAGTAACTGAGTATAACTGACTATAATGTATACAGATAACTGATCTAAACAGGTAGAGGAGGAACCGTAAGTAACAGTAAAGATAACTGGCTCAGATCTGACCAAGAAAATATAAAGTACAGTAAATCACTAACTAGCTATGACCTGCATAGAGAAATGTAAAGCAACAGTAAAGGAATAACTGCATGTAATATAAACAGATCTCTATACCTGTTGTACTATCAAGTCCATGTATATGTAGTGAGAGGAGTAGGAAGAAACTGAGTAGTGTATGCATCAAGGTAACTACTACGAAACAAATGCTGTAATAGTACCCAATCACAACGACCGACTCGCACGTCCGGTCAAGCCTGCGCCCGCCTAGTGCCGGAATCGCACTCCCGCAGGTGCACCGTTGACACCTAGGCTCTGCCCCCAGCCTGAACACCACTCCCTCAGGTGGGTCGTCTTCCCAGGGGCACACATATCTCTACTATAACTAGCCAGCGTCCGGAGCGGCACTCGAAGGGGAGCGACCCCTACCGAGTCTAATAGCAAGTATCTTTGTCAAACTCACGGTGCCTCTGCAGGCTAGGGTCTATATGATGGTCTAACATATCACAATACCCAATCCAATGCCCTTGGCGTAATCATGGAGTAAACAGTAAGTCAGATGTCACAATAGAATATGCATACTACTCAATGATCGCAATGTCACAATACTCAACGGAGTCAACTGCTCTTTCTCTACATGTCCAAATATCTGTACACTACCGCTGCGCTACCCATGGCCTCTATCACATAGGTCATGGCATGCACAAGATAAAATAGATGATAGATGACTCACATAAGTCATGAACAATCGATGACCCCTCAAGATGCACAGGATGTCGACTGGCATCCCATGACCTAAGTTAGAATGTCTCATATGAAATAATACTAACTATCATCATAGCACGACTATTAGACAATGGGATTGTCAAAGAATCACACGAAATGGCCCAATGGTCTCAACATAAGAATAGAACATTCAAAAGATCTCGCCACAACTGTCTAATGTCAACTGGCCTCCCACGACCTCTATCATGTAAAATGTTAACTGTCAAAGGTCGTCCACAAATGTCTCACGAATCCTAAACCTCTATCATGCAACTCATAGTATGCTCAATATAAGGATAAAGGAAGTAGCTCATGCTCATGCTTCAACTATGATATACATCATCAAAAGAGACGTGTTTACACTTCATGTTCAAGTTCAAGCTTCCTATTCATGCTCATGTTCATGCTACCAGTACGAAATCGTGTGTTCATACTTCGAATGTCTAGCTAGAAGGATCAATACTGTGTATACATGTGTTCAAGTCCTACTAAAATAGATATAGAAGGAAATTCGTTGTTTTCGGCGACTCGGAACCCACCTCAACTAGCTACGTCGGTGAAAGTAAGGAATCTGCCACTTGTGTGCTTTTCCTCGGCTCACGATCGCCCGCAACCACTAACCAAGGCAAAATTTCCGGAATTACGATCAAAAGTCAAAAATTCTAATCGAGCTTAATTCACGCTAATTGAACGCCAATTACCTTAAATTGCGGATGTGTGTAGCGCTCTAATTCACGCTCCTTGACACCCGGCAAGCATCAATTTGAAGTTGAGAGGTGCGAATTGCGCTAATTTTAACTTCCATTTCATTCTTTCACTTTTTTCTTCTTTTCTTTCATTCTCCTTCATTGTCTCTCCATCTTTCTTTTTCTTTCTTTCTCTTTCTCATTTTCTTTCATTCTTTCTCTCTTTTTCTCTTTTCCTTTTTCTTCTTTTTCCTCTCTTTCTTTCTTTCTTTCTTTTTTTTTCCTTTTCCCCTGCTGTCCCTGCAGCAGCAGCAGGTATGGGAGAGGGAAAAGGAAAAAAGAGAAAAGGGAAAAGGAAAGGAAAGAAGAATGAAGGAAAGAAAGGAAAGGAAAGGAAAGGAAAGGAGAAGAAGAAGTTTTTTTTTTTTGAGAGAAAGGTAGCACGAGAGAAGAAGAAGTTTACCTTCTTCTTCTTCAACTACTCCTTTTTCTTCTTCTTCTTCTTCTTCTTCTTCTTCTTCTATTTCTCTTCTTCTCTTTCTTTTTTTTCTTTCTCTTTTGTTTCCTGCAGGAAAAAAATATCTGAGGAGGGAGAGAAAGAGAGGTGAGTTAGTGGAAATCCACTAAGGTGTCAAGTTTGCACCTTAGACCAAAACAACTCCCTATTTGCAAATTAGTCCTTCTTCATGCACAATTGGCCTAATTCATTCGTTTTCGCGTCAATTTCGCGCCAAAACGGATTCATCTCATTTCAACTTCACACTCACACACTAACCGACAAGCTAAACTGCGGCCAAAGAACAAAAGCTGTGACGCCCCGGACTTCTCAGGGGGTCACCCATCCTAGGACTGCTCCCGTCCTAGCACGCTCAACTCTCTCAACCTCTTGGGCCTAGCCACCACCCAAAATGCTTAAGCCGGGTTGAGAGGTTAGCCCTATTATATCTTTTATATAGGACTACCTGGGGTGTCATAATCTCCCCCCCTTTAAGCCCTGACGTCCACGTCAGGCTCAGACTCACAAGTACCAGGCGGTGTGAGACTCATCTCACTAGCCTAAACAGGGGGAGCCGCGCTCTACCCATTAACCGGGGGAGCCATGCTCTACCCATAACTACACCTGGCTCAGTGGAGACTCATCTCAC
Organism: Puya raimondii; assembly: GCA_016920855.1. Taxonomy (NCBI): domain Eukaryota; kingdom Viridiplantae; phylum Streptophyta; class Magnoliopsida; order Poales; family Bromeliaceae; genus Puya; species Puya raimondii. The sequence continues at coordinate 1,273,740 of JABWPP010000044.1, read as the reverse complement.
ACTTCCGGCTGGTAATTGGCTCTGATACCAACTGTGACGCCCCGGACTTCCCAGGGGGTCACCCATCCTAGGACTGCTCCCGTCCTAGCACGCTCAACTCTCTCAACCTCTTGGGCCTAGCCACCACCCAAAATGCTTAAGCCGGATTGAGAGGTTAGCCCTATTATATCTTTATATAGGACTACCTGGGGTGTCACAAAAGCAATATTCTACATGTGTGAAAAGCTAGCCCTCAACTTCTTGCTTTTTTACTTTTTATATAGCTAAGAGCAAACATTTGTTTTACTCCAAAAATACAATGTTTATAGAATAAGAATTTTGCTACGCTCATGCGTAGTTATGCGCATATAAAAAATCATAGCATTCATGCGATTTAAGGAGTTGTCATAAAATTCATGCAGATAAGCATGAATGGTGTGAATCCTACATCGTTTTAACCAAAAAAAAAACTTTCTAATTCTACTTACTTGTATGATTTGTGAGATAGTATTTTTGAAAGAATGTATGATGTATTATAAAACTCTATTCTGGATGTCCAAACAGCTCTTTATTAAAAAATAATATGTTGCATTATAAAACTCTATTTACTATAAAATGTAGTGGATCGATATGATCATGTAATCAACATTTAGTTGAGGCAAAATAGGTCACCTCTTTGTAGAGCTAGGGCTGAGTATACCCGTCAGCAATGCTACTGGCTTAGCATAGCATGAGTGGTGCTTTACTATTGTTATGCTAGGCTGAACCATATTAGCATGGTGGCCCAGCACAACACGACCCATGATATGACATGTGCCAACCAGACCATCGGGAGGAAGAGGGGGTTGTAGCCCTAGACAGATGCTACTCAATTATCTAATTTTTTTTCAAAAAAATGTATAAAAATTATTTATAATTAATTTACCAAATAAATAATATAAAATACTTTATAAAATAATATTAAAAATAAAAAATAATATTAAAAAATTTAAAAATTGTGAAATTTTTTTAAAAAAAGGGGCCAGACCAATCCGGGTAGAGAAACATGCTAGGCCTCCAAATTGCGAAAGATGGGTTGGCACGGTATTATTTGGATCCAAATCCATGCCATTTCAAGCCTTCTCCCAATATGTCTTGACCTGAATTAATAAACGCTACATGAAACTTAACTAGTTTGAAAGATTGGATGTTTGGATATATGTTTGTACTTAGCAATTAACTAGGTTTCAATTGAGACATGTTGATACAAAACTAGGTAGAGACACTTACATATGTGACCCTAGCTACAAAATCTTGTCACGATTTTGTCCTTCAAGAAAGTAAAGCAAACTATTTAAGCAAACTGGAGAAGATTGATCGAAAGCAAGTTCTCTATTTAGGTACTTAATGCTCCAACTCTTATTTCAATAACTCTTCGCTTGGAGCTTTGTCAATGAACGAGTAGTCTAGCCTGTTCAGTAATTAAAACCTGGCGATCTGGACCGATTGTCCCTAGTGCATGCAAGTAGTAAAAGGTTTGATGGCTGGTACCTGAGATTCCAAGTTCGAAGTCTAATCACATCATCTTTCCAGTGAAGTTCTTTTCTTAAAAAAAAATGAACAAAGTAGGTAGCATGCTACTTTTCTCTCTCTCAAAAAAAAAAAAAAAATCTAGTGATCCAGCATCAGAGTTCAAACCTCTTTGTCTAGGACAAACCTTGGGCCAGGAGGAAGGCTACCGAAGACAATAATTTCAACTAATGAAAGCCATTAAGTCATAAGTAAAAAGACATAAATACTCTAAAGTTGGGCCGGTTTGAATGGGAGAAGAGAAAAACCTCTTCTATTCTGTTCTCTCTCTTCTTCCTATCCATCTCTTCCCCAACCAACCCTTTTTCGCTCTTTTTCTCAGCAATTAGAAGAAGGGTTTGCCTTTCAAATTAAAGAAATTTAGAAGGAGACTCGTAGAGAAAACATATTTTCAAGCTAGAGATCCTAGCTAAAGATCATAAATAGATTTTCAGTTTTTGTACTTAACATCAAAAGATGAATTTGTTAGGTTGGATGTATATTTTTCTATCCTTTTTGAAGGTCCCAAACCATCTTCTATGGGTTGGCTATAGTTTTTGAGGATTTTGTGGTTTTATACTCAGTTGAAGTTCAAATTGGAGATTTTTGTCCTATTACAAGATTAGGTTGTCCTTTTAGGATTAGAACCTTAGAAGCCCCAAATGAGGGTTTTGATTTAGCTCGGGTCTTATCCTAGACAGGGCACTGTATGAGTTGTTTGGGACCCCCCTAGTCAGCGTCGATGATTGGATTATTCTTAGACACATTGGTAAATTTATGAAATAAGTAAAATATTGCATGTTGGGCATGGATTCTAGCGGTAGACTTTACCTTTTCATATATATCATACTTCTTGTTGCTTACTAGCTGATTATTTGCCATAAATGTTATTATCCTCATATTGATTGACTGAAAAAATCTTGCTTTCCTCAGCTTGATGTACCCAATAAAAAACTTTATAGTATCTCACCTCTTTTGTTGAATGTTTTTCAAGTACCCATGTGGGGTGGTGTACGACACAATGTGAGGATGTGCCCCGAATGGTCTTGTATAGATCTCTGTTAGTTAATTCGCGAATAATTCGCGAATTATTCGCGAATTTTTGAAAAAACGAATAAAACGGCCGTATCCGTATTTTTTTCCAAAAATTCAGAAAAAAACGTGATTTTTTTGATAAAAATACTTATTCGCGAATAATTCGGATCATCGAATTATTCGCCCAAAAAAAACGGCGCTCGGGGCTCGTGGGCTGCGGGCCGCAGGCCGCGGCTGGCCCAAACAGGAAAAAGAAAGAAAGAAAAAAAAAACGTTGGTGGTTCGCCTCGCCAAACACAGGAAAAAAAAAAAAGAAAAACCGTTCCGATTTCCCAAATCGTTCGCCCCCCTCGCCCAAAAAAAAAAATTGATATGCCCAGCAGGTTGTGAGTAAGGTTTGAAAATCACAAGCATATGCATTGCTATTTTTTGTATTTAATTAGCTTAATTTTGTAGCTCTTTATTCTCATATTCTTAAGAATTATGAGTATTTATACTAATAGCATAAATTTTGAGAGGAAAAAATTTAATTTATTTGCCGAATTTTTATCCCGAATTTTTAATTGGTGAACGTATAATATTCGTATAAATCACGTATCCGAATAATTGACGAATCCGTTTTTTAGCCATATTTTTCAACAAATTTAAAAATTAGAAAACGAATTTTATCCGAATTATACCCGAACCGAATTTTTGCCGAATCCGAATTAACTAACTATGGTATAGATAGCTTTACCTTTTATGTTTTTGAAAATATATTCTTGTACCATTTTGAAAAAAAAATTTGTAAACAAAGTTACTTATTGTCGTACCCAGGTTGTAATGGAAAAATAAGAATATGTTTTGCAAATGGTTAATCGACATGTTTTGAAAAATATTAAATATTATTTGAAAATATGTATATTCTGTATTAGTTTTACATATAAATGTAATGTAGACGAGCCCATTGTAATTAGAAGCCGTACATATATAGAAAAATTCTATCCGTATGAAGTATTTGTGTACGTTTTCGGTCGAGCTTCCGCGCTCGGGCATGACATAACTATTAGAATGAAAATCTTGTTGTTTAGAGCCCAAAGAGAAAAATATGGTATTAGATTTTTTTAATCTTTAGAGATTTAGTTTAATCCTTTATGTGCTCAATTTACTTTGGGATGGTGCTCTTATTTAGGAAACAATTATTTTTATTTTTTTGGACATAATAGTAGAATGAGTTAATCAATGAGCCACTTCTCTCCAATAAATAGCTACATAAGCTGAGTTTTCACTACTTGCTTTTCAAGTGCGATCTTGGTGACTAGGTTTACTTTTAGGTTCTTTAATCATAAAGTCTTGAACTTACCTGTACAACAATTAAGATCCTTGTATAATGTTTGCCATTTTGGTTATTTTTACTTAATTATATCCCCTCATTTGGGTCGCAAATTACTTTAATAAAACAATCATTCCAACGACGAACACAAGATTCAATCACGGGGGTAGGGGCAAAATATAGGTATAGAACTTGTTTAAAACAATATTATTTTAGATGAGAAAGGAAATGAATGCCAAGATAATTTTCTTGCACTTCACTTCAAAATTATATGAGGTTATCTTGTTGTATTATGGTTATATAAAAACTATCTAAGTAGTTTCTCTAAAATAAAAAAAAAATATTGCAAATTTCTCTCAAAGAGAGGGGTATTTGGGTAAATACTTATGCATAGCTTTTGAACTAATTTAAGTACCGTAATAGAAAAAAAAAATTAAAGCTAATCTAAAAGATAAAAACAAATATTGAGAAATTTTGAAATAAAATACCAAACTTTAAAAATACTGTTGGTAGAAGTGAGCAAAAATGGGAACAAGCAACAACATGACAAAAGAATCGTCAGAAAATGCTTCACTCAAGTCACGCACATGGTGACCCAATGAAGAGCTCCAACAAGGAGAAGAAAATAAAAATGCCTATAAAACCGTAGCGCCCTAAATAAAAATTACATTCAGTAGTGAGGAGAACAAAGAATCTAAAGGATCAAACTCTGTAGACTGTATTTGACCCAAAATCTGGCCATAAGGTCGAACAAACGTTGGAATTGGCAGAGAAAAATGAACTCTTCGGAGGGAGAAATCTACTATGTGGCAATCACACCACATCATCTATAACCAATCAATCATATCTCTTCTTTTGGAATAAAAGTACAATAAAAATATTTTTAAAAAAAACATGATGGGAAGAGTAAACTTTAGGGTATCGTTTGGTTCGGGGATAAATAAAAAATGACTATTCCAGGGATAGGTATAAATTGAGGTATAAGCGGGGATTAAATCAATTTTGCGTTTGGATGAAAAGTAGATTTTTTTCGGGAATAAGAAAAATAGTGTTTGGATGGTTTGATTGGAATTACGAGGATAAGAATAATTATAATTTTAAACAATAATATTTTATCTAATTAATTAAGACGAAATATTAATTAAGTAATAATTTAACTTATTTAATCTACTAAATAATTATGAATATTGCTAAAAACCCTTAATATTAATAAATAAATTAATTGGTAATTAATAATTTAATTAATTACAAATAATTTAATAAATTAATAAATTAATAAATAAATTAGTTAATAATAGTCAGATGATTAATTAAGAAAATAATTAAATTACTCAACATATTAATTAGTTAAACAATATAATTAAATTATTTAATTAGTAAATTAATTAAAATAATGAATTAATTACTCAAAAAATTAATTAAATATTTATTAAAGTAATAAATTAAATAGTTAATTAATTATCTAGTTAATTAGTAAATAAATTAATATATAAATTATTAATTAAATAATATTTATTATAAATCTAGCTTGGATATTTTATTCTTTTATTATTAATTAAATATATTATGTTTATATAATTTATGTTTAAATAAATTTATAATCTTAATTAAATTTAGAATTAAGCTTGGAATAGCGCTATTCCGTCAAAACGATGGAATAGTTTATCCCAGCTATTCCGGAATAATCGAGAATAACGAAGTTTGACCGGGATAAAATATCCCGGCCAAACTTCGTTTCGTTTGGCGGAATAGCGGGGATAACTTCGTTATCCCCGCTTTAACCCCCGAGCCAAACGGGGCCTAGGAATACATTTTGATTGGCTGGAGACACCACTCCAGCAATATGACAATCACATTCTAGACTCTTTTTTTTCCTTCGGAGGGAACAAAAAAGAATGACTTGGCTATCAACATTTGGATTAGTTTTTTTTTTTTTTTTTTTTTTGAGAGAAAGGTAGCACGCTACCCGCTTCGTTTATTTCGTATAGAAATAAACTTGGCTGGAAATGTGAATCAACTAGGATTCGAACTCGGGACCTCGGGTACCAACCATCAAGCCCTTTGCCACTTGCGCTAGGAACGGTCAGTCATTCGATTAGTTAAGGTCCATTATTTCGATACTTCTTACAAAATATAGAAGGATTGGCCTAGTCAACACAACAAAACTTTTTATTGGCTACTACCCAATAAAATTTATTTAGCCCATCATTTCAATCCTATATTATTTAGAAGTTATAATTTTATTTTACGAGGAAATTTTAGGAAGCTTTAATTAGAGAGGATGTCGAATGAGATTACTATTAAAACTAGTGTAGGAACCCGCGCGATGCGGCGGGTAAAAATTTTTTAGTTAAAATTTGCCGATCAAATAAACAAATATAGAATGTAAAAAAAAAAACAGAAGGATTCATATTTGATTGAACTTAATAATATGAAAAATACATTAAAGTTTTTAGAATAGAATTATAATTCAATAAAAAATAATGAAAGACAAATAACTAATAACTATAGGAGAAGAAAATTTGTTACATAAAAATCGGATCTCTTTGCACCCTCATCCAGGGCATCTTCTTTCGACGCCGACGATTTTGTGAGGTACAACAACGCCTTCAACTCCTTCCCGGCAACTTCATATCTTAGTCGATACTTCTCATCCTTGAGGGCCATTAGAGGAGAGAAAAGCACCTCCTTTGCATAATTATATGTTACAAATGTAAATACAAAAATTATATATGAAAATTGTACATAAAAGAAAAAAAAAGCATATTGATTTAGAAAAAAAGAATAAACATCATCAAATTCCCCAATTAACCATTAAATAAAAAAATTTGGTAAAGAAGAAATATGATACTTAACTTATGTGGTCATTGAAATTAATTAATTAAAAAAATACCCTAAATTGATGGGATTGGATGAAGGTAGACAGGTGAACAGCGATTTTTATATACGAAGTAAATTGTTTCAACACCTCTCCCAATCTCACCTCTCATGAAAGATCTATAATGTTAGATTAAAGACTATTAATGAAACATGTAAGAATTAACCAATCTAATGGCTTGACTTATTATTTCAGTTTTCATCACAATCTAAGATTACGTAGAGCATCAAAAGGATTTGATTTTTCCCCCCTCAAATGACTGACTTAAAAATCATAACCAACACTGCAAATTTCTTATTTGCATTTGACATGCAACAATTTTCACATTAGATGGATCACCTTCAATTACAAATATATTTTCTATGGGATCACAGTCTAGAAAAAGTTTTTTCGATTTTCTTCAATGGGACAAACTCCTCCCTTCAAAATTAAAAAAAGTAATGCATGTGAGCAAGGATTTTCTGCAATAATTTCTTGTCTCAAATAAAACACACCAAGCAAGGTAGTCCATTAGTACGCCAAACTTGGAAGTCCTAACATTTATTTCCAATAGATAAATGATAAGACCAGAGCTTAACATGTAATCGATAATGCTCTACCACATGTGATAACACTACTTTTCAGAGAACATAATATTGTGGTGTGCTTGAATTTATTAGTCACAGGACTAAGGATGTCCAAGGAAAACAGAGCTTGCCAGAGGTCCTTATGCTACAAACTGTGCAGTGCTTGGTACAATAAATTTTTTGATTTTCTCCACCCAAGGCAAAAGAAAAACAAAAAGGAGATATATAGCATGATTTCCAATGAAAAATTTTTAGGGACATAAGCATCAATGCTTAACAAAGAAAATCTACATAACAACCAGAAGAATGCACCAAATAATAGGACAAAGACGTATCCAATGCAGTAAAAAGTAAAAGATAGATCAAATGCAGTATCAATACATCAATTTTAATACCTAATTAATCGGCCGGGTTCAATTAGGTAAACATCCTAAAATTTGATGTCATAATAATAATTTCTCAAAGAGAAAAAATTAATTTTCATGTATCAGTTATAAAGATGTGGAAAAATGACAAAATCAAAAAAAAGGATTTAGAAACAGAATTTATACAGAAAATTTGGATGGAAGGTCTAATTGACATTTTCTTAAACAAATTAAGTGCAGCAGGAATACCATATAATGGACATGATCTAATATTTCATATTTCATGGGTAAAGAAAGTTGCAGAACTTGAAAGTAGAAAATATCATAAAGTTTGAGAACATTGAGAGAGCAGAGTCAAATTGGCATTCAGTTGAACATATAGAGGGAACAACAAACTCTTTCTTATATTGCAGAAAATATAATGTATAGGACTTCTTATTTACATGGCCAATCCAAAGATTAGCAGAATGTTGCAGCATTGTTTACAAAGTAACAAAAAAATAAAGTATCAAATATATTAGCTACAACTATAATCAGATGCAGAAATAAAAATATATATATAATTCGAGTACCTTCCAGGCAAATGTAGATCATGAATCAGAATATAAAAAAAAATTCGAGCCAAAGCTCCATCTAGACAGAAATAGAATAAAGGAGATATCCTATGATATTTTTCTCATTTTTAATAAATCAGCTTAACTATTTCTAGTCATATAGCCTACAAATATGTAGTGCAAGAATTTTATCAATAATGAACAAAATAAACTGTCTTTCTTCAATATTTTTTTTCCTCTGTCTCCCTCGTTCTTCTACTAACTCTCTAGGGAGTTCGATTCCCTCGAACAGATCGGTTATACCCCTAAGTGCATCAAGACCAAACATCAAGGGGAAAAAAACGAAGAAGTAGAAAAAGGAAAAAAAAAACCTTCAAGGAATGGAGGCCGGCTTGCTCGCCAGCATGGCATTCGTAGTCTTCCATTTCGGACTCGGCATCAGCGGGCATAGCACCGCCGGCTCCCTAGGGCAACGACTAAGGATGAAGGAGAAGATGAGGGTATAGGCGCACATCAGCGCGAGAGTGGGGAGGAAGTGAGGTGGCGGGCGAGAGAGGAGAGGGGAGGGGAGAGGAGTGCGACAGAGAGGACGTGGGTGGGGAGCGCCACCGCTGTGGTGGGGGTTCGGAAGATGAGGGGTTTGGAGAGTGCCGCAGGAAGTTTGAGGAGGGGAGGAGGAGGGAGCAGCGACGGGCAGTTTTGGGAGATGAGAGGTCTCGAGGGTTGGGAGATGAGGGGTCGATCGAGAGAGAGGGAGGGAGGGAGGAGGAGCGGTTTTGGGAGATAAGGAGTCGGTTCAATAAAAAATGAATAATAATTAATTTAACTCTAATTAAGGGGATCATACGGTGGGGAAGATGAAGGGATTAGGGTGGGAAATAATTAAGATAGAGAGAAAAAGAGATAACTGTTTTTGAAAAAATTAAAAATTTTAAAAAAAATAAGGCTGCGACACGTCAGCTTAGTATTGGGGATTAATATAGGGTTATAGAAGATAGGCCGACTTTATTTGCAAGACTAACCTTAAATTAATAACATAACATGTGTGAATAAAAGACTTATTAAGCTGTCATTTTTATATATCTTTAACATTACATGTTTGGTTTGAAGTATTTGAGACTTGAAATGAGAATCGAAATAAAGTCATTTCCATTATTAGTATTTGGATTGAGGGATTATCATTCCAATTTTCAGTCCGGGGAGATTCGAATCCCTCAAAAATGACTCCTACCTGCATGGTGGGAGTCATCTTTCATTCCAGAGTGATTGAGAAAAGTTTTTTTACTAATAATTATTTGAATTCAAATATAAATAATATAAATTTATTAGATTAAATCATAATTTTAAATTTTAATTTAAAATATAAATTTAATATTCAATTTTAATTTTTAAAATTTTAATTTAATATTTCTAAATTTAAATTTTTATTTTTACCTTGAATTTGAATTGTAAATTCAAATTTTTAATTACAAATTGAAAGTTCAAATTTAAATTTAAATTTTTATTAAAATTTGAATAACAAATTTAAATTTTTAATAAAAATTAATTTTTTTAAATTTCAATTTGTACATATTCTAATTCCGATTTCGATTCCTCTTTTGAACCAAACAAATTGTTGTTTTTTATCATTCCATCTTCGATTCCATCCATTTTTATTTCTATTCGGATTTCAATTCCTCTTCTCAACCAAACATGCCCTTAATTTGGAACTAATTGATGCACAATTAATATATTTTCAAAAGTTATGATATTTTATAAATCAGTTTTCTATTTGTAGTTTATCAATTAGACTTTTATTTTAGGACTGTGATCATCAAATATTTACTTGGCGCATGAGATGTAATGGTTACACCTGGTGCAGGTAGTAGTTTCTTCCGTATTGTTGCAATAACTATGAGGTAGGGGTGTCAACGAGCCGAACACGAGCGAGCTGGGGCCGGCTCGTGTTCGGCACGAGCTGGCTCGTTTAAATATCGAGCCGAAAAATTCAGCTTGTGTTCGGACACGAGCCGAACACGAGCTGAACACGAGCTGGCTCAGGAACTATAGGTTAAAATAATTAGAAAAGAGATATATACATAGAAAATAAATTTATGAGATCTTATACATTAGACTTTGATCTAATGGTTGAAACTTTATATATAAATTGGCTTTTTATAATTGAGTTGGGCTTTAATTTAGATTGGACTAAAAATTAAATAATAAAAATTTATATTTATATATAATTATTTATTTATATAAATATATATAAATTATGTAAATAATATAAATATTAAATATATATATATTCGAGCTGCTATCGAGCCGAACACGAGCGAGCTGACCCCAGCTCGTGTTCAGCTCGTTTATTAAACGAGCTGAAAAATTCAGCTCGTGTTCGGCTCGTTCATTAAACGAGCGAGTCGATCTCGAGCTCATTTCGAGCCGAACACGAGCTGGATTGCCACCCCTACTATGAGGTACCATTTCATCGCTATACCCAGGTCCCTCGGCAAGCCATTCTTTGTAAGGAGAAACTTCTACGGACTTGGTTCACAGAGTAAACATTGGACCACTCTCTGATGTGCCTTTTTATTTATATTTTATTTTTCTATTTTTTCAAGATAAAATAAGCTAAGGAAAGAAAGAAACTCTTACATAAACTTTGGTAGATTTATATTTTAGCAGTTAAACGTAAAAATGTAAAGATATGTCTCCAAAATAATAATTTAGTTATAATTTATTATGAAATCCTTATTATTAATTGGCTAAATTACAGAAAATCTTTCTGTCAAACCTGATTTTTCACTTTCCTCCCTTGTCATTTAAAAACCTACATTTTGCCCTCTAAAAAATAAAAAATGTACACAGGGGGTACGGTGTTAACTTTGATGGCAAAATGAGCAAAATGTCCCTCGCCTCTAGGGGTGTAATGTGGGCCGTGCCGGACCGGCACGGCCCACATTTTTCCGGGCCGAAACGGGCTAGGGGCTGGCCCGGCCCGGCCCGGTTTCAATTTCGGGCCGTGCCGGGCCGGGCCCAAGCCGCCTAGCCTCCGGCCCGGCACGGCCCTTCGGCCCGGAAGGCACGGGCCGTGCTTCGGGCCGGCCCTTTAAGATATTTGTTTTTAATTTTTTTTAAAAAAATATTATAAAATTTAAAAAGAGAAATAATAAATTATTTTTATTTAAACTTATATTTTGATCAAATAATTAAAAATATATAAAAATAGTTATAATATAGTAAATATTTAAATTTTTTAAAAAAAATTGTATTATTTAAAAAAAAAAAAGAAGAAAAGGGATGGGTTTTGGTCCAATGGACCAAAATGCTTTGGTCCATTGGACCAAAACCACTCCTCCCAAGGTCTGCCGAGCAGACCTTGGGAGGAGAGCCCGAGGCCCAAGGCATCTTGCCTTGGGCCTCGGGGTGCGGGCCGTGCTGGCCCGGCTGGCACGGCCCAACCGGGCCGTGCCGTGCCGGGCGGCCCGCCTCTTCGCGGCCCGGCACGGCCCAGACCCGCATCGGGCCGTGCCGTGCCGGGCCCAGGGGCGCGGCCCAGCACGGCCCCGTAGCTCGGGCCGGCCCGGCCCGGCACGGGTGCTACAGCACCCGTGCCGTGCTGCAGCCCGGCCCGCGGCCGTGCCGGGCCGGGCGGGCCACGTGCCGCCCGGCCCGTTTTACACCCCTACCCCTGTTGATCTTCTTCCCAATCCTGCACGCCTACGGTCTTTTTTCTCCATTATTCGCGCCTCCCTCGACCCCAAATCCGACTCCGTTTTCTCCAACTGCTTCCTCGCTCCTCCTGTACCTTTGTCGCCCATCCATTTTAACGACGGTAGGCAGTAGATTGGGGCGGGTGTGGAGGGAGAGGTGAGTAAGGGCGAGCACGAGGCGACGGAGAAGAGCGAGGGCGTGCGTGGGATCAGACGGGGGGTGGGTGACGGCGAGGCGGCAGAGAGGGGCGAAGCAAAGTGACGGGCGGCGTCGGCAAGGAGGGAGAAGGGGCATCTGGGAGAAGAGAGGGTTTTCAAAAGTATTTTGGGTATTAAAAAAAATATAATAATAAAATGTAAACGGATCCCTAACGGAACACTGATTGCGGGGGCAAAGTGCATATTTTTTATTTTTTAGGGAAGCAAAATATATGTTTTTAAATGACAGGAGAAAAAGTAAAAAATAGAAATTTGACAGGATGGTTTTCTGTAATTTAGCCTTATTAATTTTGTTGTTGTTTCTAGTATTTGCTTGCGTTTGAGCCAAAATTTTAGTGGAATGACCACCTTATTCATTCATACGTTCCGCTAATAAATGTATATTATATCCAGAATATCCGGACAATTTTATAAAAATAGAATCTTAATCATAAATTGCTGTAAAATTATTGTTAAGATGGTAAATTATAGATACCCAATAGTAAGCTGGACAAAGCTCAGTTGATTCTAAAATATTTTTCTAGAATAGGACTCATGAAATATTGTTGTTACTTTTTCTTTTTTAAAATAAATTTTTTATATTAAAGAGTGTAGGAATGGATTACGGGTGACTTACAAGTTACAACCTTACGCTCAAAATATTTATTTGACAATAAAAAAAAATAATTATGAAATAATTTTTTAATTTTGTGATTTTTTTTTTGAAAACATTCTACAGGGATGCTTTTCAAGTCAGTTCAACGATTATAACAAAAGTAAACTTCTAACTAATATATCCAATTATAAAACTAATTTTTTTAAAAATCAACAAATATGATGATATCAAATTTTTTTTAAAATTTAAATTGTTAATATTTAAATATAAAATATAAAATTTTAAAATTTAAATTATAAATATTAAATGTTAAATTTTAAAATATTTAAATTTAAATTTAAATTCAAATGTAAAAATTTAAATTCTTCGTTAAATTATAATTTTAAAATTTAAAATTTGCATTTAATTTTAAATTTTGAAATAAAATTTAGTTAAAAAAGTATTATCTACAAATAATAAAAGATTTTGCCAAGTAGTTTTATAAAATAACTACAGAAAAATTAGTTCTCTGTTATACTCAGCCAACTATTCTATATTTTTAAAATCAAAATAAATTTTACAAAAATCAGCTCTCAACGTATGGAGAAGTTAAAGGGAAAAAAGTTGTACAGACATTAAAGCCATTTCAAACGGCCACATCAGAAGACTGGTTCACCGCTGACGTGGTGAACCTGGTCCAACGGGATGCTTATACCGACGACAGAGAGAGAAAGAAGAGGGGAAAGGGGAAGGGGGAGGCGGAGAGGGAGAGAGAGAAAAACAAAAGAAACAGGGGAGAGAGAGAGAGAGAGAGAGAGAGAGAGAGAGGGAGAACCACCATCTTCCTCCTCCGACGATGAGCGGATCCTGACAGGAAACCGTCCGTCCCGCCACCACATTTTCTGTAATCTGTCCTCGTCTGCCTTCCGTTCCCCCTTTCCGATGGAGGCCCTGACGGAGCTCTGCGACCTGGTCGCGCAGAACCCGGACCTGCTGGCCGACAAGCTCGCCTGGATCTGCTCCCGCTGCCCTCCCCCCCCCTCCGCCTCCCCCCACCGCGCCTCCCGCTCCCAACTCCACGCCCTCCTCGCCCTCGCCCGCCTCCTCTCCCTCCGCCCCCTCCCCGCCTCCTCCTCTTCTTCCGCTTCCGCCCCCCTCCTCGACTTCCTCCGCTCCTTCCCCTCCTCCGCCCTCCGCCCCTCCTTCTGGCCCCAGTCCTTCCCCCCCGCCCCCTTCCTCTCCGACCTCCTCCGCTTCGCCTCCCTCGCCCCCGACCTCGCCTCCCCCCTCTCCTCCTTCTTCGCCTCCACCCTCCTCTCCGTCCTCGACGCCTCCGACGCCGACCCCGCCATCGCCCGCGCCTTCCTCTCCGCCGCCGTCCAAAACTGTCCCCCCCTCGCCCCCGCCGACGCCGACCGCCTCGCCGCCCGCCTCCTCGACGAGTTCTCCTCCTCCTCCTCCTACTCCTGCTCCTCCGATCACGACGCCTCATCGTTGCAGAGCACCCCATCCAAAGGCAAGGCCAAGGAAGAGGATCATCACCGGGAAATTGCCGATGACGCGGCGAGCGAGGCGTCAGCGTCGTCCTCGTCGAAGGGCGATGCCGGCGGAGGCGCCAATGGGCGGCGGAGCAGCATCGGATCGGGCGAGGGAAGCGGAATTGGAGGGGGTTCTCCGGCGGTGGTCCGGCAGGACGTGGTGGCGTTTGAGGAGGAGGCGATAGAGGGACTGGAGAGGCAGGAGATGGCGTTCAGGTTGTTCGGGCAGATTCTCGATCGGGTGGGGAGCAGCATCAAGACGGAGCATTTGGAGCGGATCAGGGAATTGGCCGCGAAACAGCTCAAGTCTTTGCCGGCTTTCCTCAAGGTCGATCTCTTGGCTCTACTTAGCTCTCCGTATCATTGTTGTTATCTCACAAACCATATGATGTTCTATATATATATATCCAATTATCCATGTTTCTTCTATCCCTTTTCTTTAGTGCTGCACTTTAAATTATGTGCTCCTGTAATTATGGTGTTTTTCATACCTTGGTTTGTTCCATTTTACTGCTTGAGACAATGTAGGATCTCAAGATGACACTACTTTACTCATCTCTGTATAGAAAGAAAGAAAACAACTTTTTAATTGAATACTCAATGGTACACAAGTGATTGAAGTTCATAGGCTTTGTTCATGTTCAATAGTCGTGCCCATCACGGCAATTTGAAGATTGTGTCTAAATGTTTAGTAAGCCAAAATCTTAAGAAAGTTAACTTGTTAATTCATTGTCTATTCATATCATTTCGTGTTTGTTTCTTTATCATCTATTTATATCATGTTGTGTTGACTTTTGGTTATGAAGCATGGGATCACAAACGCTTGAAAACTGTTGCTTTGTCCATGTCGGACACATTTCTTATTCCTGACTCTTTATGATGCATCTCAGTCACGTGTTCTAACTTAGAATACATAAAGAAATTCCAGATTCTTTTTGCATCCAACAGGGACTTGGAGTCTGGCCAACCTTTTGAACTCATATGGATATGCTAAACATAGATTTCAATGTTTTTTTTTCTTTCCCCTAATCCTTCTCATAGTTTCACCGATCTCTTTTTATGATGGCTTTTCCCTTAATCCTTGCATGATGGTTTGCAGATTATAGGGCTTATTCTCTTCTTTCCTACAGTGGGTAGTTTCTTGGCCTTAGCCTCAGTAAATTCTTAGAAATAACCACCAACGGCAATACCATGAATGCTCATGAACAGTGGAGGAACTCTAGGGGTTAGTTGCTTTCTAATATAAGAACGATACTTTCTTTTAATGAGAAAATGTAAAGAGACATTTTATGTGCTAGCCTCCATGTTCTCCTTTTGTTGAGTTCCCAAGCGTTGAAGCCCCCGAGTCCAAGTCTTGTCACGTCGCATGTTCATGTCTATGGAGCACGGATATTTTGGTTTCTCTCACTAACTGTTATGCTGTGCTCTTGTTATGGTTCTATTTTGCATCTGAAGTTGTCGCGCCTAAACTTAAGCGTGCCTAGTCTCATTGAATTGCTCAAGTGTTCAAGCCCTCATTTATATTGGAGAGATACGATGTTTTTTTTTCTTATTCTATTTTGTATTACATTTTTTAGATTCGGAAGCGTGATTGGAGAGAACAGGGTGCGCAGCTAAAAGCTAGAATAAATACGAAGGTATCATGCTGTCAAGCCGCAACTATGGTGCAAGTCAAGAGTCTTCTTTCTTTGGACACAGACGGTAAGTCCTCCAAGGATGCATTGCGTCGAACTCTCGCACTGCTCCTAGATGCTGCAGAAGCCTGCATTCTATCCTCATGGCGGAAATTGAAGATCTGTGAGGAGCTATTCTGCACATTGCTCAATGGAATAAGCCAAATAACAGTCTCTCGTGGGGGCCAGCTGTTGCGAGTATTGCTTATTCCCTTGAAGCCACTGGTTTTAACCACATGTGCTCAGGTGAGATTATTCCTGTCCTTTTTGGGTGGGGAGGTGATGTTGGTGGAATCTTCAGGGGTATTTTCCCATCTGATTTTGCTTTGGACAGGCTGATATGTCGGGGAATAATCCGGGTGCAATGTTCGAGGCTGTTACAAAGTTAAGCTGCGAGATTATCGAGTTTGGCTGGAGCAAGGATAGGGCTCTTGTCGACACTTTTATCATGGGTTTAGCTGCATGCATTCGCGAACGAAATGATTATGAAGAACAGGTTACTGTTTGTCTCTTTTTCCAATAAACTAGGTCTTCTTCTTCTTCTTCTTCAAGAATTACAAATGAATAAAACAAGAGTGCTAACTAATCTTGCTTGCAAAGCTTGCATGTATTTTGCTAGACCCTCATATATCGCTGATATACAAACACATATACCAGATAAACTTTGCAACTCTTGGTCTCTTATATTTATTGTTGATTTTGGATTTCAGATGTTGGTTTTGCATAATGCAATCTTTCGTAACATCCCTTTGTTTTCTTTGGGAGAATTTTCTGTGTTTTTCATCATTCCTATAATAGATATTGAACTCGCTTTGTCAGCTATTTGGCTTTGTGGTGTACTTTGTGTACCATTTGATAGTGAAGCTTTCATTAGTATAATTTCTCATCGGAGTAGTGTTTGAGTGGGAAAAGGTCTTCTCTGTCACAGTTATTCCACATGGGAATAGTAACATCCAATCAAAAACTTCCACATTGCACAAGAGTACAATAATTTTTTTTTTAAAAACATCATTTCACTATGAAATTACCATATTACCTTGGTTAGACTTTTTGTCATCCTACATGGCACAATAAGATTGGTTTCAGGTACATGCTATGTGGAGCAACTGTTACAATAAAGACTTTCGTTTGCGGTTAACATGTACTACTTAACCATTGATTGATGGGAAACTACGTGCCTCATTCTCTATTCCAGGAAGGAAAAGAAAGACAGGCAGTTCCTGTTGTCCAGCTGAATCTTATCCGTCTACTTGCTGAACTGTGTGTTTCTGTTAATAAATGGGAAGTTGTTGACATGATTTTGCCACTGTTCATTGAAAATTTGGAAGAGGGGGATGCCTCATCTCCAGGTTTATTGCGTCTCCGAGTATGATATCTTGACCCTTCATTATTTCAAAATCTTTTTGGCATTGCTTTGACTTATTTTAGCTAAAACAATTACTAAGAGGTGTTGATTTGTTTTGCAAATTTTCCAGCTACTAGATGCAGTATCTCGTGTGGCTTCTTTAGGTTTTGAGAAGTCTTATCGTGAGACTGTTGTCCTTATGACAAGAAGCTATTTAGACAAAGTTAAAACTGTAGGATCGGTCGAAAGCAACACAATTCCACCAGAAGCCACAACAGAGCGGATTGAGGTCTGTTCTGGTTCATTATGAAGATTCAAATTGTCTGGTTTAAAGACTTCTCATTAGGTATACTTTTGAAAGCTAACTGTCACAACCACATTCTAGACTCTACCTGCAGGATTTCTTCTGGTAGCTTCTCATCTAACAAGCCCAAAATTGAGGTCTGACTATCGTCATCGGCTATTATCTTTGTGCTCTGATGTGGGACTAGCCGCTGAATCCCAAAATGGAAGGTATAATGCCGTATAATTGATGTATCTTGAGTATGTTAGCTTCCTAAATACCTTGTTGTTTCTCATTGGATGCTTCCTACTGCCTTTTATCAATATTGTGCGTGGATTCCTTGTTGGAGAGATTATTGCCTGCACTCGGTACATCATGTGAGCCCTGCTTTGCCTAGGGACCTCCCTCCATTTCATCTGAGAGTTCAATCTTCACCACCAGTTAGTTGCACTATTCTCTGGGTGTAAATTATACTTTTAGGCCCCGTTTGGTTCGGGGGTTAAAGCGGGGATAACGAAGTTATCCCCGCTATTCCGCCAAACGAAACGAAGTTTGGCCGGGATATTTTATCCCGGTCAAACTTCGTTATTCTCGGTTATTCCGGAATAGCTGGGATAAACTATTCCATCGTTTTGACGGAATAGCGCTATTCCAAGCTTAATTCTAAATTTAATTAAGATTATAAATTTATCTAAACATAAATTATATAAACATAATATATTTAATTAATAATAAAAGAATAAAATATCCAAGCTAGATTTATAATAAATATTATTTAATTAATAATTTATATATTAATTTATTTACTAATTAACTAGATAATTAATTAACTATTTAATTTATTACTTTAATAAATATTTAATTAATTTTTTGAGTAATTAATTCATTATTTTAATTAATTTACTAATTAAATAATTAATTATATTGTTTAATTAATTAATATTTTGAGTAATTTAATTATTTTCTTAATTAATCATCTGACTATTATTAACTAATTTATTTATTAATTTATTATTTTATTTGTAATTAATTAAATTAATTAATTACCAATTAATTTATTTATTAATATTAAGGGTTTTTAGCAATATTCATAATTATTTAGTAGATTAAATAAGTTAAATTATTACTTAATTAATATTTCGTCTTAATTAATTAGATAAAATATTATTGTTTAAAATTATAATTATTCTTATCCTCGCAATTCCACTCAAACCATCCAAACACTATTTTCCTTATTCCCGAGAAAAATCTACTTTTCATCCAAACGCAAAATTGATTTAATCCCCGCTTATACCTCAATTTATACCTATCCCTGGAATAGTCACTTTTTGCTTATCCCCGAACCAAACGATACCTTAAGGTGTGAGATGGGATGGATGGCAGATCATTGTGCAGTGCAAGGCTGACATGGTGCACAGTAGGTGCCTTTATGGATTGTTTAGTTTGAATGTGTGGTGAATTTCCTTTAGTACTTGTTACAAGATGCAGTTCTCTTTGATCGTCTTTACCTGTCCATCTAGGTGCACTAAGCATCTTATATTTTTCAAAGTCTTAGTTAAAGAGATATCCTACTTTACAAGTTTTTACACTTCTGCTCGAGAATCGTGTGCAGCATATCTCCTGTAAAGCATTTATTACCTAATGCTCTTACTCTTTGTGATCTAAACTGATGGAAAAACTTATCCCTTTGGGTGTCTATTTAGAGGAATCTCCTAATTGGCTAAACTGATTGAGTAAATTCATCTAATTCCATCTCTACTTCTTGGCATGCAGCTTGGAAAGCTATGCTATCCTAGTTAGTTCTGGTCCAAATATATAACAAACAACTTACTGTTTCATGTCATCTTGCTGTCCAACTTCTTAATATTTCCTGGATGCCTTTGTGATGCAAAGAAAATGGTGTTTAGCGCGTTGGCTCACTTGTCTCTTCTATTTTTACTTTCTCTTTGCATAGTCCATTTTAAATATTTTCAGTTTTCCCTTAATGTGCTTAACCCGATGTATCGATTTTCATAGGAATGGTGCTGATTTCGTGGGCCCATTGCTCCCTGCAGTTGCTGAAATATGCTCTGATTTCGATCCTTCTTCGAATGTTGAACCTTCGCTCTTGAAATTGTTTCGCAACCTCTGGTTCTATATTGTTTTATTTGGGTTAGCTCCTCCTATTCAACAAAATCAGATGCCTTCAAAATTGGTTTCCACTTCATTAAATAGCGTAGGAAGCAGTAGTGCTATTGCTCTTCAAGCTGTGTTTGGGCCATACATGTGGAACAGTCAGTGGGCTGCAGCGGTGCAACGGATTGCACAAGGAACTCCACCCCTGGTAAGTAAATTCTAAGGCTGCTTAGTGGAAATGTAGGGTAGACCATATAAATAGTCCATGCAATCTCAGAATATTGTGATTTGGTCCTTATACGTTTCGTTTAACACTTTAGTGACTAATTTTTTTTCATACATTGCAATTCCATCGTTGACATTAAAGGAATATAATTTTTCTTGTAAAATAACCGTTTCACCCTTTTGCTGTTAAATGACATTACTATTTCAGGTAAACAAGTTTAAAAAAGTCATTTAATAGCAAAAATTAACGGATGTCACTATGTCAGTATAATGGTTAGGAATGGAAGTGCAATATATGTGAAAGTTCAGGGACTAAAGATTTAAGTGAATAGTTCAAGGGGCCAAGTCACTATATCATGATGGTGCGAGGACTTTCCTACATTTTATCTGGAGATATGGTCTACTTTTTAGTGATTCGCAAGATTCATGGTTTTGCCTTCTTGCGATTGAAAAATCACCCTTTCGACATGGCGTCCTTTCTTTACAGTAGGCCTATTTGCTTGCACTTATGGTCAACGTCTTCAACTTCTTTGTAAATATATTATGAATTTTTACCTGCACTGGTTGCCCCATGTCAGCTGTGCACGTCCAGTGATCCGCTGTCCATCCCTTCTTACATCTTAATA
Organism: Puya raimondii; assembly: GCA_016920855.1. Lineage (NCBI taxonomy): Eukaryota > Viridiplantae > Streptophyta > Magnoliopsida > Poales > Bromeliaceae > Puya > Puya raimondii. Next base: position 1,253,210 of record JABWPP010000044.1, on the reverse strand, counting down.
CCTGGTGCCTCACAACTTCCTCGTTTAAAATTATTTTCTTTTGGATCATTGGATTGAAAGTGTGAGATGAGATGGAAGGCGTATCATTAGGCAGTGAACGAGTTGATGTGGTGCACTGAGTGCATCCAATTACTCTAAACTAGTTAAGGGACCCGCGCGATGCCGCGGGGGGATGTTATTATAGTTAATTGCTATAAAGTTTAGCACTTAAAATGATGATAGATTATTACTGTATGACTAAGATGGGTCTCTACATGTTTAACCATTTAATAAAATTTTACAATAGCTAACACTTTGTTATAAGTCTTTTCTTTTTTATAACCATTTGAATAAGAACAAACAAATAAATAGCACTTCAAATTATGATAATAGATTACTATTAGTTAAGACGGGCCTCTATATATATAAACATTCAATCAAATTTTACGTTTAATTTCTTTTCCTTCTAATGCATATAAAAAATTATAAATTTATACACTTTTTTCTTATTAAATTTTTTTTTTTTGATATTATTAATTATAAAATATTTGAAGCCTAACTGATAATTTTTAATTAAATATTTTTATACATAACTTTTTGTAAAAAATATAATAGATTACATTTATCAAAATAAAACTTTAATTTCATAAGAATTAAAATATATTGTGCCCTCAATGATAGGTCATTTTAAAATAACTCCCTCAACGTTAACCTTTTTTTATTAATATTTCATTATCTTTCAGTAGTTGTAGAGTTAAATTATTCTAATAACTTTATTTCAAAATTCAATCAAATCTAATAGTTTTGGTAGCTATTTTATAAATAAAATTTTGAACTAAAAAGTTAAAGTTGGAAGACTTATTTCAAATTGCCAAATAGATGAGGGTGCCTTTGTTTTTTTAAGATTGATTAGAGAAAGAAGAAATTATTAAGTGCATATTAACACTTCATACGCCGCAACTTATATTAAATGACTAATATTATAATCTCAAAATTTAATTAAATATATCTGATCTATAAAGTCTAATGATTTAAATTATGTTCAAGAATTAGATTTTTAAATATATATTAAACGATTTTAAGTATGTGGTGTATGTACACATATACACCTGGGACAGAGAAAGCTACATAGGGTGCATTCATAATTCCAAGAGAGAGAGGAAAATCTGCGTTGCACTTTGTGTACACTAAATGCACCGTACAGTATATTAGATGATTAGTAGAATATCTGCTGATTAGTACTGCAATATCACATATGATTTAATATATATAATATAAAATATTTAAATAAATTATTGTACTACGAAAATTTATCTTTAATGTATATTTTAGAGTTGCTTTATGGTACACTGGGCGTGTCCAACATTTCTTTTGGACACATTGCATACTACTATTGGCTCATGCCTTAAATAGCGACATGGCTCACTTAGGGCCGTTTTCCTTGATGTGACGGGATTGCCAAGTAATGTGAGAGGAAAAAAATCTTTGTTGCACCTAGTGCACACTAATGCTCCATACACCGTACAGTATATTAGATGATTAGTGGAATATCTGATGATTAGTACTGCAAGATAACATATGATATAATATATGTAATATAAAATATTTAAATAAATTATTGTACTACGAAAATTTATCTTTTAGGCATATTTTAGACTTGGTTTACGGTGCACTGGATGCGTCCAACCTTCCTATTGGACACATGGCATGCTACCATTGGCTCATGTCTTAAATAGGGACGTCCGGACGTGGCACACTGAGGGGCCATTTTCCTTGATGTGATGTTATTGCCAATTAATGTATGTATAGAAGATTGATATGCTTTTTTACATATTCAATATGTTCATGCATGTCAGGGTGGGGTTTGAGTAGCTGTTAAAAAGGTGAGAAATAACCCTTTTATTACTTGTGAATGGCCAACATGATACCTCAACAAACCTCTTTGTTTGCTTTATATGCTGCTTCTACATTTAACCCTGATTTCTTCAGACCACTAAATTGCTTACATATATTCTACTTACTTTTTTGTTGTTCGCTGTTTTTGGGATGAAATTAGCATCCAATTTTTTGATTTAGCAAACCTAAGAATTTCTACTTTTTGTCATTTTGAGAAGTTCTGCTTTCGGTTATTAATGTCCTTCTTACAGGTTGTCAGCTCAGTAAAGTGGCTTGAAGATGAGTTAGAACTGAATGCTCTCCACAACCCTAGTAGTCGTCGAGGTAGTGGCAATGAGAAGGCCGCTGTCGGTCAAAGAGCTGCTCTCTCTGCTGCTTTAGGTGGTCGAGTTGAGGTAGCGGCAATGAGTACAATATCAGGTTCAACTGAATTCTTTTTGTTGACAGTTTCTATTTTGCCTTTTCTGGCCGTTTTTGCAATCAAAGACCTTCATTATGAGTAAAGACTCATATTTCCTAGTTGAAGCATCTTGGAAGTGCTATTTGAGTAAAGCTGTTTGAAGAACCTCTGATGGCTTCCTTCAGTAGAACCCCTCAGACAGCTTCCTGCTGCTGCAGAACCAGAACCTCCAAATTGGAGGTTCTGCCTTTTGGGCGCAGAAGTGAATTTCAGCTTTCTGCCATAGCTGAAGCTTTAAATTTTAAGTTTGCCAGATGCCCGGCTACTAAAGCCCGGCTAAGCAGGACTCCGGATCCCTTTTTTTTAAAACAAGGTGAAGCTAAATGCTTGTTATGGTGCTTATGTGTTCTCTCTTTTCCTATTGTGGGCAGGTGTTAAGGCTACATACCTCCTTGCAGTTGCCTTTTTGGAGATAATACGTTTTAGTTGTAATGGTGGCATTGTTTCTACAGCCCCTTCCAATAAATCAAGAAGTGCATTCAGTTGTGTGTTCGAATACCTTCTCACACCGAACTTGGTGCCTGCAGTATTTCAATGTTTGACTGCAATTGTTTATAGGGCTTTCGAAACAGCGGTGGCGTGGCTGGTACTTTTTTATCTTTTCCCTTCAAATCTTTGTTACCAGTTAACTTCCACTAGCAAATGATTTGCCTTCAAAATATACATAATTCCATTTATTTGGTGATTTTAGTTGATGGCCATCAATGATCCTCACATTCAGGTGTCAATTATCAAAAGGAGAATATGTATTTTTGAGTTTGTCCTATATAATAATACATAGAAATTCATTGCTTAATGTATAAGATAGGGCAGTACACTAACTTTATTTGTAGTAGGTAGGTGCATTGCTTAGAGTATGGCATTGTCTCATACTTTACTGCCGGTTGAGTTTCTTGAATGCATAGCGAAGTCGACTTAGCTGGATGCCCACCCATAGTTGAAAAACTTTAACCAAGTAGTGGATTAAACATGCAAGTCTTGATCAATTATAATGATTTAATTACACGACTGTCTATGTGCTAATGTTCTCTCACATTAATTACTGAGGCATGGCAAGCTTCAATTTCAGTTTGTTTGATTGCACTGTTTGGCTTCGCTATTGGAACATCTTATGTATGCCGGAAAGTAGAAGGTTCTGCAAAACACGTGTTTAGCTAGCAGATAGTTTGGCGCCTTGCTGCTGACGATAAGCTAAAATGAGCTTTTGGGCTCCAAAAGTAGAAAACCCCAACTTACACCTTCTGCTTTTGCTGTAATGAGAAGCTGTAGATGATTTTATTGAAAAAAGTAGTAGTGTTTTTTGATCAACTCTCCTGAAACAGAACTTCTGCATAAGCTTCAGCTGCGGATAAATAGTCCCTAAGATAATCTTCTCATTTTCCTCTTATTGTTTTGCAATTTCTCTTTCACATTTCACATGATAGTTTTCTGTGATCTGTTCAATAGGAGTTACGGGATTACTTGTACAAAATAATCATCATTGCTGATTACTGCATGTTTTAGGAGGAACTGATTGATATGGAACTGATTGAATCTCCAGGAGGATAGAGTATCTGATATAGGACAAGAGGCGGATGTAAGGGAATCAGTTCTGTCTGCTCATGCATGCTTCCTCATAAAGAACATGTCCCAAAAGGACGAGCATGTTCGTGATATTACTGTCAACTTATTAACTCAGCTGAAGGAAAGGTTTCCACAGGTTAGTTTTGTCTGTGTATAATGGTAGTTATTCACATATATTGCTTTTAGTCCTACTAGAGAACAGTAATTTTAGTTTGTCTGCAGGTCTTGTGGAACTCATCGTGCTTGGATTTGCTTCTAATTTCAGTTCATAATGAGTTACCTTCTAATCATGTTAATGATCCTGCCTGGGTTGCTACTATCCGTTCTTTGTATCAAAAGATTGCTCGGGAATGGATAACTAATGCACTTTCATACGCTCCGTGCACTACCCAAGGGCTTCTACAGGTAATTTCCTCTATCACAAAAGGTTAATTAATTCAAGGTCGACTGAGCTGATTACATTGAAACTCTATCCATAGTGAAACTGCACTGGTTAACTGTGAAAGCTGTGATATTTCATTAGATACTGTTAGATTCAAAGGAGTATAAATTTGAGCTATTCAAATGCGCTTTGTCTTGATCTAATCACCACCTACGGAGCTATACAAAAAAATAGAATGTATATCTTCATATCTGTAAATGAACATTTTTCACAATTACCAAAAAAAACATAGTGAGGTAACGTATATGATGATGAGCATAATTTCAAACCCTCAGGTATATAGACTAATCACTACGCATAGTGTTGTATAGAAAACTTTGTGTGTTTGTGCGTGCATACATCTGTACATTACAACTTGGGATATGTATCAATATTTAGAATAAGGCTAGCTTGCAACATTAATGATTTAGGGAAGAAGATATCCAATTTCTGTTCGTTTGTGGACATGCTTGTCACTGTTAGTTTACAGCATTATCAGTCTGTCTCACTTTACTGTGGTCAAATTAGACTTCTAATTTGATTGATGATCGGGGTGAGCTAAGACATGTCGACTTCTAATTATATGGTCATATTGTCATTTATCGACTTATTGTGATATCTGCTACTCTCCAATGTTCTCTATTTATTGGTTTTCCCTATATCAGGAAAATCTTTGCAAGGCAAATGCTTTGCAAAGAACACACCATGCATCGGATGTGGTTTCCCTCTTATCTGAGATACGTATTTCTAGTGGCAAGAATGATTGGACTGGTATTAGGACTGCTAACATCCCTGCAGTCATAGATTCTGCTACAGCAGCATCGGGAGCAAAGAAAGAGGTCTCAGAAGGTTTCATTCTCGAAGTACTCTCAACTGCGGTGGTGAGTGCAACTGTAAAATGCAACCATGCTGGGGAGATTGCTGGTATGAGAAGGCTCTATAATAGTATTGGGGGTTTCCAGATGGGCATTTCGCCTTTGAGTTCAGCATTTGGTTTTGGTCCTCAACAAACGAATGCTGAGAAGGAGTCATTTAATATGGTTCTTCTTATGAAATTCGTTCATCTTCTTCAACAATTCGTTGGTACTGCAGAGAAAGGTTTACTGATAGATAAATCCTTGTTTCGGGAAACTTGTTCTCAGGCTACTGCGTTACTTCTCTCACACATGGTATGCATTTCATTTCTAGATAGATGTTTGAAACTTTCTTTTGTGCTCTCTCTTTTTCAGAGGGTGTTTTGTCAGTGTGTGTGCACGTGTGCATACACGTGTATACCTACCAAAGCATCACTTCTGTATCTTTGTATAATCTGTTTTCATTTATACCCCTGAAAGTGCAGTTTTTTACAAAATGCCCTAATCTTGAATGAGTTATCCAGTTTTTGGGAGCAAGTTGATTTTGTAGAGGAAAAGTTTTCTTAAGAGGGGACATTATTAGAAGTTCAAGGGTATATATATGCAAGAAATTAAGTTTTCGAAGGGCATATTGATGAACATTCAGATTTCCCAGTGATATGGACAAGAAAATTTTGCAGGGTACATTTTTAGCAGATTGTTCTTTTCTTCCACTTTATTATTATGTTGATGGAAAGCTGGCAATATTTTTCAGGATTCTGACTCGAAGTTAAATCTGGAAGGGTTTGCTCAGCTCTTAAGGCTTCTTTGTTGGTGTCCTGCGTATATCTCGACCCCAGATGCAATGGAGACCGGGATATTTATCTGGACATGGCTTGTCTCTGCTGCACCTTCATTAGGCTCGCTTGTCCTTGCGGAGCTTGTAGATGCCTGGCTGTGGACAATAGATACAAAACGTGGTTTATTTGCATCTGATATGAGGTTTGCGGGTCCAGCTGCGAAATTGAGGCCCCATCTTGTTCCTGGTGAGCCTGAGATGCCCCCTGAAAAGGACCCTGTGGAAGGATTAATAGCCCATAGACTTTGGCTTGGGTTTTTTATCGACCGTTTTGAGGTTAGGAAACAGCTAGTTGTTTATTATTTTCTCTGTCAATTTGTGCTAAATTCTTCTTTCTTCTCTATCCTTCATATATCTTATCAAAATGGAGTACTCTATAGGATAAAAAGTCATTTGATAAGGTATTTGAACCACAGACAATTTATGAGCCTAGCATTATATGACTTCTTGCACAAAATAATTTAACGAGTAACTGTTGGTTTAGCTTTTCCTAGGAAAATGTAGTTGTACTCTTACCTGGCTACCAAAAGAAATTTATGGCTTGACAGTTGATACTTTAGAAGTTATGTATAGCGTTTTCTCTGGAGTTGTCATTAGTCAACCGTTAATTCCTTACTGCTCCAAATTCTGAGTCTTGGTTGAATTTAACCTACTATCACAATATAGGGCCTGCCCTCTTTGGTAGGCAGGAGCTTTTGCAGAGGAGTTATTTTGAGTAAAGCTGTTCGAAAAAGCACTAACATTTTTCTTTAATTAAAATTCCCTTTCTGCTTCTTGCTGCAGTAGAAGTAGAAGCTTTAAATTGGAGCTTCTGTTTTATTTCTCCTAATCTGATTTTAATTTTGTGTTACAGTGAAAGCTCTAGGCATTTTGTTTGTAAACTACTTTGCAGCTGCAGCTCGGAGTAGACCAAGCTTTTCTATTAAAATGCCTTTTGCAACTCTTACAACTATTGTTGCCCCTCTTACCTCAGTATCTATATACTACAAAATACTACATGTTCATGATTAGATCTGTTCTGTTCTTCTCGATACCTTTTTCTTTTTCTTTGTTGGCAGGTTGTTCGACACGACAGCATTGAGCAACTTTTACTTCTCGGTCGGATGCTGCAAGGAACGATGAAGTCCCCCCAGCATTTCTCTCGCCATCCTGCTGCTGCTGGTACATTTTTCACTGCAATGCTCCTTGGGTTGAAGTTCTGTTCATGCCAATACCAGAGTAATTTGCAGAAATGTAAATTGGGGCTTCAGTTGTTGGAGGACAGGGTATACCGGTAATGATAACTGCATGTCCTACTACATTTCTCGTTGAATATTCTTCGGTTAAATGTGGTCGATGTTTTCAAGTTATGTACCTTTAACTTTATAGACTTATAATAGTTGTTGGAACATGGTTATCTTGGTAAATAGCCTTTTTTAGGACATTATTTTGTGCTTGGTTCACACTCAGTTTGTATATAGTTGGTGCATTGAAAAACAATATATGGAGAAGCCATCTAGGTCTTGTCTAAGAGTTGATTTACATAACTACGTAGATTCATGACTATGCAAATTTGTATAACCTTGAAAAGTAGTCAAGGTAATACAGGAGCTGGGATTATCATCTTTACTAGTGAAATTTGAGCTCATATGCCAGATCTCTTAAATGCCACATCCTCTTACATTTTCCATAGACTGCAATGAGCTTTTCCTATTAGAAACCAGACCTACTTGAGTATAATCAGATCTTGTTGGTAGCCAGATCTAGTTGAGGTTAACAATGATCAGCAGTAAGCAAGGATGTAAGGTCAATAAGAATATGAAATCTATTCGTAAGCTGGGATCTGATTTAGATAAGACATTGAAGATAACATTTAATTGAAGATAGCATCTATTAGTCAGCGGCTCTCTTAAACTCCCCAAACGCAGTAAATTGGACACCTAATTGAGGATAACATTTAAGATGGATGAGACATTCTGTATGCACTATGGAGAAGTTGTTCAACTGAAATGAGAGGTGCCTCAAGCAGACAGGAAGAACAGAAAGGAGTTGGGCTGGAATTGTGCTGTTATGCTTTTTTTCTTTCTCTCTTTTTGTTAACGATTCTTCAGTTCACTTCAGCACGTCAGTTGTCTTTAGTTGCTTTGGGGTAACCTCTAGCTCTTTCATTCCAATTCCTGTGATTGTGTGTTATCTTCCCTTATCACCATACAATTCATTTTGGTAACAAAATTATGCTTCCTTAGTTGTCTTTAGTTGCTTTGGTGTAACCTCTAGCTGTTTCATTCCAATTTCTGTGGTTGTGTGTTATCTTCCCTTATCACCATACAATTAATTTTGGTAACAAAATTATGCTTCAATCTTTTTATTGTGTACTTATATCATATACTTTCTATTGTCGATTCATTGAGCCGAACTCCACCTAGTGTGGAATAAAGGCCCTTGAGCGGAGTTGAGTTGTATTTTCTTATGTTTCAGTGCTGCTTTGGGATGGTTTGCTTATGCGCCCGATTGGTACGAAACAAATAGCAAGAGCTTCGCACTGAGTGAGGCTCAATCTGTTTCAATATTTGTCCATTATCTTTTGAACGATCGACTCGATGGTTCTGCTGATTCATCATTAAAGGCACGAGGACGTGAAAGTGAATTGAGTAACATGGTATACATAATTTGATTTACACTTTTACCTTGTTTTCTTGTACATTTTTCCTGGTATTATGTTGTTTAATACCCTAAAAGATATATATATATATATATATATATATATAGAGTGAGGCTGGTATGCTTCTGGAAGCACGGAGCCTTCCGTGCTTCCAACTTGTTTTCGATGTTGGGACTTTCGAATCGACGATCGGCTCTGTTAAACTTGATCTAGAGTATTTGGAGTATCTAGAATATAAATTTCGCGGTTTTTCGATATCATTTGCCTAGCGATCGAAGGAGCTCAAAATCAATAATTTTAATGGTTATGATGAGCCGTTTGCAAGTTTAACGGTGTAGAAATATCCAAATCGTGTGAAATTTTGATAGAAAATTCTTTATGCTATATAAAACAAGATCAATATCTTTGATCTAAAATTTTAGTGTCATATCATCACATTTTTTAAGATTTTTATTTTCAGCCGTTGATTTTGAGCCCTTTCGATCACTAGACAAATAATATCGAAAAACCGCGAAATTTATTTTCTAGGTACTTCAAATACTCTAGATCAAGTTTAACGGAGCCGATCGTCGATTCGAAAGTCCCAACATCGAAAATAAGTTGGAAGCACGGAGGGCTCCGTGCTTCCAGAAGCATACTAGCTTCACTCTATATATATATATATATATATATATATATATATATATATATATATATATGAGTTGAGCTGGAATGCTATTAGTAGCAAACTAGCTCCGTTGCCACCCATTTGTTTTTGATGATGAAGCCTCCAAATCGACGATCGACACCGTTGAACATGATCTATACCACTTGAAGCATCTAGAAATCAAATTTCATGCTTTTCCGATATTATTCTCTTGTCCATCAAGCGGACAAAAAAATGAACGGCTGAAAATGAATATCCTTTAAAAGGTGATGATAGGAATCTTATAATCAAGATCAAGAGTATAGATCTTGTTTTAAATAGTTTGAAGAATTTTCTAACCAAAATTCAATTGATTTGAATATCTTTACGCCGTTAAACGAGAAAACGCCTCATATTGACCATTAAAATTACAAATTTTGAAACCCTTTGATCATAGTCAATGATGTCGAAAAGATTTGAAATTTGGTTTCTAGATACTTCAAGTGGTAAAGATCATGTTCAATGGTGCCGATCGTCAATTTGGAGGATTCATCATCGAAAACAAATGGGTGGCAACGGAGTCCGTTTGCTACTGATAGCATTCCAGCTCAACATATATAAATATAGAGAGAGAGAACGTGGCTACTATACTATCTATAGTACCGTAGCTCCGGTACTATAGTCTTATCTTCGATCTTAGGGTGTTCAAATCAACGATCCACACAGTTAAAATATGATCTAGGATATATGAAGTTCTTAGAAATAAAATTTTAATTTTTTTTCGACATCGTTTACTTAGTAAATCATGTCAAAATGAACGGTGAAAATTGAACAATCTTTAAAATTTGAGAATAGGACTTTTGAATTCAAGATCAGGATGCTGACCTTGATCTAGATAGTTTAAAGTATTTTCTATCAAAATTTGAATAAATTTAGAGTCTTCTACACCGTTAAACTGCAAACTCGTCATGGTAGCCATTGAAAATTGACAATTTTGAAATAGTTTGATCATAAAGTAAACTATGTCGAAAAAAATATAAAATTTTATTCCTAAAACTTCAAATACCTTAGATCAGTTTTAACGGTATGGATCGTTGATTTGAAACACCCTACGATCGAAAATGAGACTATAGTGCCGGAGTGCCGGTACTATAGATATTATAGGAGCCTAGCTCTCTCTATATATATATGGGTTCAGTTGGAATGATTCTAAAAGTAAATAGGTGAGTTTGCTTCCGCGTCGTTTCCGGCAACAGGAATCAAAATTGACGATTTACTCCGTTAAGCTTGATCTAGGCTATTTGAACTTCTTAGTTTCAAATTTTGCAATTTTACGACATCATTTACCTAGTATTTGAGTAATCTCAAAATTAACATTTTTTAATGGCTAATATAAAGTGAATTTGGGACCACTTGATCAGTAGGCAAATAATATCCAAAAATCGTGAAATTTGAAATTTAGGATGTTCAAATAGCCTAGATCAAGTTTAATGGTGTGGATCAGCAATTCGGATTTCTCATAGACGGAAACGATGCGGAAGTAAACTCTCGCATTTACTTCTAGAAGTATTCTAGCCCAATTCTATATATATATATGTATATAAAATAGTACAAGTGCGTGTGCAAAGTATTCTAGCCCAATTCTATATATATATATGTATATAAAATAGTACAAGTGCGTGTGCAATGCACGCTTTGTTTTAACAAAATTTAAAATGTTTAGAAATATTACTTAGAAATTTGATAAATTAATTAATTTTAATTACAATCAATTATTTTGACAGAAAAGAGATAAGAATTATATTTAGTTTATTTAAAGTTTATTTTTGTTTTTTAAATTTAAATGAATTAAAAAAATTTAGTTTAAGTGTATTTTAAATATAGATGTATTTTAAGAATAAAGGGGTATTTGCGTTGCACTCTTTATACAACATAAATTTTTTTTAATAATATTTTTTTATATGTGAATTTTAATAACTTAACGAATTTTATTTGATTATAATCATGTAATATGGCAAAAAAAATAGAAAGGATTATAGCTGATAAAATTTAATTTTGGCTTATGAAGATAAATTAATTTAAAAACTTAAATTATGTTAGTTGATAAGTTAAAAATTGTTAAAAAATTAACATTGAATAAAAAATCAAGTGGCATTTGAACTGTAGGTGTATTTTAAAAATATGGGGGTGTTATTGGAAAGAAAGAAATCGACAGGCCCAAAATTTATTCGCTTATATATATATATATGTATATATATATATATATATGTATATATATATATATGTATATATATATATATATATGTATATATATATATATATGTATATGTATATATATATGTATATATATATATATATATACACACACACACACACTATAGTCTCGTTTTCAGCCTTAGGGTGTTAAAATCGAAAATCCACACCATTAAAATTGATCTAGGATATTTGAAGTTTTCAGAAATAAATTTTATATTGTTTCGGCATCGTTTACCTTATGATCAAACCATCTAAGTATTGCCAATTTTCAACGGTTAGTATGACGAGTTTGTAGTTTAACGGTGTAGAAAAATCTAAACTTATTGATTTTTTGATAGAAAATATTTTAAACTATCTAGTTCAAGGTCAACATTCTTGATCTTGTTCAATTTGCACCGTTCATTTTGACATGATTTAACCGCAAGGTAGATAATAATAAATAAAAAAAAGCGATTGACAATATCAAAAAAATATATTAAAATTATGTTTCTAGATATTTCAAATACCCTAGGTCATGCTTAACGGTGTAGATCGTCGACTTGGACACACTAAGGTCGAAAACGAGACTATAGTCCTGGAGCCCCATACTATCGATAGTATAGTAGCATTGCTCTCTCCCTCCCTCTCTCTCTCTCTATATATATATACCCTGCAAAATCTGAATTTTCATATATGTGCTGAAAAAACTAAATTTATTTCTTGTATTTTTACCCTTGTACTAAGGAAAATGCCCCTCTTAAAAGCTTTTACTGATATATGATCCCATATATTGGATTACTCCCCAATCTAAGGTGTGGTGTTTTTGTGAGAACTGCACCTTCGGCATCTATATATATATATATATATATATATATGCCTGTAATAAATGCCTGTAAAATCTCCAAAAAAGTTGTTTCATTGGCTTTCTTAATTTCTTTTCTTTTCTTTTTTTTCACTCTTTGCAGGCTGATCTTTGCCATCCTGTTTGGGGTATGATGGACAATTATACTCTTGGACGGGAGAAGCGCAAGCAGTTGCTTTTAATGCTTTGCCAGCATGAAGCTGACAGGCTTGAAATCTGGGCACAACTGATTAATTTGAAGTACTTTTCAGTGAATTATCAATTTCCGTTTTTTCTATTTTGGGTCATGTTGCCTGCTTATCTTTTCATAGTTATCACATTATGTATTATCTTCTGTATGCTTATCCACAGGGAAAGCACTTCATCTCGCAGCAAAATTAGCTCGGATAAATGGATTGAGCATGTTAGAACTGCATTTGCTGTGGATTCTCGTATCTCTCTCTCTCTAACTGCAAGATTTCCTACTAATTCAACTGTGACAGCTGAAGTTACCCAGTTGGTTCAAGTAAGTTTCCTTTGGCTCTAGAAAACTCAATTTTGTACCTTATTTTTGTTCCACTGTACCCTAAAAATGAGTTTTCAACTTTAAAGACAAAGCTTATTCTACCTGTTGCTGATACTGGGCAGGAACTATACTATAATAGGTGAAAATCATATGATTCCTATAGGTCTTGCTGTTGTTTACTATCCACTATACCAGGGATCCAAAACAGAAGATTTATTGTAGTTTGAGATTTATCTACGGAAGCCCCTCCTTATACTTTCTATCATATTTAGCAACCCAAGCGCAGTAAGTTAGTTAATAAACTGCTTAATTGATGGAATTACGTTTAACATATGATATAGGTAACAATAAAAATAGGATAAATAGTTCTTCAGAGGAACAAAATTGTTGTTATGAGTTAGCTGGTAGAGATAATATGCCATTAGTGTTGAAAGATGACATTTACCGCAGCGAGACTGAGGCAGCATGAGTAATTCTGCAAAACTAAGGCCTCGTTTGGTATTGTTGCCCTTTCTTTACCTTTTAAAATAGAATTTTTATGTAGAATGGTGTAGAAAGGGATGGTGGATTGTTTGCAATCCTTACATCCAAGGTATTTGTTTGGCAACAAAATGTAAAAACTTGGAAGTAACTATTTTGTACTTCAGAATTTTTTTTAAACAAGTTGTCATCCATCAGTAACCAACCATAATAATAAGAGGAAAGTCTTTCCATTGGTATATCAAACTATAGAAACTTAGTGTTAAGAAAAAAAAAGGGCAATGATATGAAACGAGGCCTAATTATTTTATTTCATAAACAACTAAAAAATGGGAATTGTTTGGCTTCAAATTTTTTAAATACTTCATGAGTTCCTATTCATTTAAATAATGAAAAAGAAAGAGAAATGTTAGGGAATCTGTTAAAAGTTCTCCATATCAATGTACTCTAACATGAAAAGAAGATACTAAATGACTGCTTTTTTAGCGTCGACGTTTTCAGATGGCTGTCCAATCTTTGAATTTTTCCAGAGAACAAAGGAATTCCTGAATTTTATGTTATTTTATGCAGTTAGCAATTTTTTCTGGTAAGCATTGATTGGTATTTTGGTCTTCACAATCTTCTTTCCGACACTTCTTGTTTCTTTTGCAGACACACATATTAGAGATTCGTACCATACCAGAAGCATTACCTTTCTTTGTCACTCCAAAGGCGGTTGAAGAAAATTCAGTCTTATTGCAACAATTGCCGCACTGGGCTTCATGTTCTATTACTCAAGCCCTGGAGTTCCTGACTCCTCCATACAAAGGGCATCTGCGTGTGATGGCTTATGTTCTTAGAGTCTTGGAGTCGTATCCGCCTGAACGTGTTACCTTTTTCATGCCGCAACTAGTACAAGCTCTTCGCTATGATGAAGGGGTGAGTTATACTAGGTCAGTTAATCTTTAAATAGAATGCTTAGATATTTGATCCTAATGAGTTAATGTTGCCTAAAATTCATATCCAGCCATCCAAATTAATTAATTTTATTTAAGATATAACTCCATCTTATAGATTTAAAGTTAGAGTGATTGAAAAATTTAATTTCTCTAAAGCGCCTTTTTAAAGGTTGATGACATGGCTTTAATGATTTTGCTCGAAATTCTCCAATTTTATGTATACTACTGTAAAGGCCTCCATTTCGTTGCTGGTTAATAGTATGGATTGACTGATGGAAAAACATCAAACATGAATTACTGCACTAAAAGTAAAAAAGGAAAAACTTGCATCCAAACAGAAACAACTATAATATTTGTTTTAATATAAATACAATATAGATAACTATGAAAAAGTTTGAATATTAGAGCAAGTAGCTTAGTTAGTTAATTCGGATACGGTAAAAGTTCGGTACGGATAAAATACGAATAAAATTCGTATCTTGATTTTTAAATTCGTTGAAAAATACGCTTTAAAAATGGGATTCGTCAATAATTCGTATACGCTATTTATACGAGAATTTTACGTTTATCATTTAAAAAATCGGAATAAAAATTCGTCTATTAAATTAAAATTTTTCTTTAGATTTAGGCTATTATCATAAATAATTATAATTCTTAGAAATATAAAAATATAAAAATATAAAAAAATATATAAAATAATATATATATATATATATATATATATATATATATATATATATATATATATATAGGGCAGAGAGTGAGAGGTCCACAGTGGACCTCTCACTCCACATGGTCCACGAGGCTGAGTGCAGCCTCGTGGACCGCATTTTTTCCCAACGCGGTACGCCGCGATTTTCTTCTTCCTCGCCCCTCCTCTTTTCGTCTTTGTTGTCGCTCCATCGCCATGTTTCCTTCAAAATCGAACAGGCAAGGTTGCTCGACTGCTCACGAGGAGATGTACGGATCTGCGGAGCGGTGGTCGCGTGACGTCGGTCCGAGAAATTTCATCTTTCCGCAGCCCAATCCAAATTTTCTTGAGAAATTTCATCTTTCCACCGCCGCTCAATCCGATTTTTTCGGAATATAATTCGGCAAAACCATTTTGATCGCGAATACTTTGAGCAAGGGAAAAAAACGTGTTTTATTCCGATTTTTTGGAAAAAATTCGTAAACGGGTCGTTTTATACGCTTTGCCGATTGTTCGCGAATAATTCGCGTATTATACGCGAATTAACTAACTATGGCAAGTAGTGATGATCTACACTAGTTGGAGAAAACCTACAGTTCTTGAATACCTTAAACTTGATACAATCTTAGAGCATTTTTCCCCTTTGTATTGGAATAATACAAATAGTCAGTGCCAGAGCTCGTGGTTTCGGTTTCACTGAAAGCCGTCTCCAACAAACGCATGCAAAATCTGAAAGCACATTAATTATTGACATCATCCCTCTGCTAACCTTTCACTATGTCAAAAGCAGAAAAAGTAAGCTGTAGGAGCAGATTATTTTGAAATAGCAAGATAACCTAGCAAATAAAGAGAAAACAAAAAATTCAGAACTCTTAGTAGCTATAGATAAAACGTTCTACGAAAGAAATGAGATATAAGCCTAAAGATAAAAATTAGCTCCACAACTGTCATCTATGAACGACAATGCTTTTGTTTTCTTGCTGTATTTCACTGCGACAAATGTAAAATACTTATTCATTTAAAACACACGAGCCTCATTTCATCATGAGGACGATTTAGCTGTTTTCTCCAGTGGATGCATTGTTAGGGAGAAGATAAGAACACAGATACATGGTGTAATGTGCAGCTTAAGTAAGAATATAAAAACTATCTAGCAGATGCACCATGAAGATTTCATTCAAATAGATGAAACTGGTGCCCAATTGCTCATTCTACCTTTGCCCCATCTTCGAAGCAATTGGGTTACTTCGTGAGGCTGAAGATGAAGGTGCAAGCGACGAGCCATCCTAAGGTACTCGCCTATCCCCTCTCTCGACTGCCATCGACAATCCTAAGAAGAGGAGCATTTCTAATAGATTAAGAACAAACATCGACTATGCCCTCTGTCAAGTAAGATGTTGGGAGAAACCTTTTTTTCAAAGGCCGAAGATAGAGAGGTTTCAAAAAATTAGAGTAAATAATACATTATTCAAGATAAATTAATGAAAGATTCTTAAGTTGGCATTTACTCCAGCACCAGATGGGCAATGGCTAAAGAGCGAGGGAGAGAGAGGCAGCTTAGCGGGAGATGGAGGTAGCGCCAGTGGCCCCAACCTCAAAACATCAGAAAGACCTCCACCGTAGTGGGAACGTGAAGAGATGGAGAGGTGAGGAGGTGGGTTGAGGTGGCGGCAGCGATGACAAACTCACCGTAAGCTAAAGAAGAGGGTGGAGTCTGGTGTATGGCGAAGGCAGAGATCCCTTGCGCACTGTGTAAGAACAAAGGCGCTGCTCTACTCTCTATTGGTTTGCCTATATGCCGAGTCAGTGCTCTCAAGGTAGGTGGCAACGCGCGTGGCGGTGTCGGTGTCGGAGTCGTGGAATTTGAAGACGAGTGGGTAGTTCGCGGAATTTGAAGACGAGTGGGTAGTTGAATTCTATGATTAGAGTGACAAAGATGGTTGCCGAGAGAAACAAAATGATATTGTGAGTGACGTTGAATAGTACCTAGCTTGCAAGTCTCATTGGCGCCATCCGCATATCCCATTGTTGCTGATTGCCCTTACATTGCCATTGCCATTCGCATGTCTAATCGAGATAGGGAGCTGGGTGGGAGCTAGGAAGGAGATATGAACCCTAGGATCAATCGATGAGAGAGATAGGGCTAGAGATAGAGAGGAGGGCTCTATAGAGAGGGAGGAGAAGAGCTTGGGCAGATAATGCCAGAGAGAAGGAGAGAGAGGAGGCACAAGGACGCTGGTAGACCCAGTTCACGAAGAAATAGTGTGTGAATTGCAATGTGTCACAGGTGCAATCGGTCCACTAATTGAAGCAATGGGGCCCACCCCACTGAATTTAAGGAGAGCTTCCTAAGCTAGTTGAGGATTCCACCTTAATGTTATTGTGTGTGTGTGTATATATATAGAGTTCCGCTTGTGTGCTTTTAGAAGCACGGTGGCCTCAATGCTATCAAGTCGTTTGCGATGCTAGGACTTTCAAATCGACGATTTGCTTTGTTAGATTTGATCTAGAGTATTGAAAGTATCTAAAAAATAAATTTCGTGATTTTTCGATATCATTTACCTAGTGATCGAAAGGGCTCAAAATCAATGACTGAGAATAAAAATCTCACAAAAAGTGAGGATATGACACTAAGATTTTAGATCAAAGGTATTGATCTTGTTTTATATGAAGAAAAAATTTTCAATCAAAATTTCACGTAATTTGAATATTTCTACACCGTTAAACTTGCAAACGGCTCACACGACTATTAAAATTATTGATTTTGGGCCCCTTCGATCACTAGGTAAATGATATTGAAAAATTGCCAAATTTATTTTCTAGGTACTTCAAATACTCTAGATCAAGTTTAACGGAACCGATCGTCGATTCGGAAATCCCAGCATCGAAAACGACTTGATAGCACGAAGGCCATCGTGCTTCTAAAAGCATTGTTAAGTGTACGTGCAAATGCACGTCGCAATTATTTTAATAGTTGTGACGTGCATTTGAAGGGCTCCATGCTAATGAAAGCATGCTAGTTGGAATCTCTTTCTCTATTAATATTAAGGTGGAATACTCAACAATATATATATATATATATATATATACAGAGCTTCATTGGGCTACTATCGGTAGCAAACGGCTCGGTTTACTACCGATTTGTTTTCGATGATAGAATTTTCAAATCGACGATGGGCACCGTTGAACATGATCTAGACCATTTAAACTATCTAGAAATCAAATTTCATGCTTTTTTGACATCACTGACCGAATGATCAAAAGGACATAAAATCTATAATTTTAATGGCCGATATGGTGTGTTTGCTCGTTTAACGGTATAAAAGAGTCCAAATCAGCTAAATTTATGTCAGAAAATTCTTTATACTATTTAAAACAAGATCTAGACTGTAGATCTTAAATACAAAAATTGTATCATCATTTTTTGAAGGATATTTATTTTCAGCCATTCATTTTTTGTTTACTTGAGAACAATATCGGAAAAACGTGAAATCCAGATAGTTTAAATGGTTTGGATCATGTTCAACGGTGCCGATCGTCGATTTGGAAGCTCTATCATGAAAAACAAATCGGTAGTAAATCGAGCCGTTTACTATCGATAGTATTTTAGTAAAGCTCATATATACATATACATGTATGTATACATATATGTCCACATATGTATATATATATGCATACATATGTATACATATATGTTTATGCATATGTGTATACATATGTATGCATATGTGTATATATGTATACACATGTGCATACATATGTATACACATATGCATACACATGTGCATACATATGCATACACATATGCATACACATGTGCATACATATGCATACACATATGCATACATATGTGTATACATATACACATATGCATACATATGTATACACATATGCATACATATGTGCATACATATACACATGTATATATACATATATGTATATGTATGCATATGTTTGCACATATGTGCATACATATACATACATATACACATATGTATGCACATATGTATACATATGTATGCACATATGTATACATATGTATGCACATATGTATATACATATATGTAGACATATGTAGCATATATATATACATATGTGGAATTGAGCTCCTATGCTTTTAAAAGTACCAAATTATTGGTGCTTGTAGGTTTTCGACCCTTGGATTAAGTGATGTGCGGTTAGGATGATAGTGGTCCCCTAGGGTTGAGTGGGTGGTTGGTTGAATAATTTGATCTAACATGTGGAAATGGTCAAAGGGGTAGATCTAACGACGGAAAAATTACAAGCACCAAGTGCTTGGTGCTTTTACAAGCACCATAGCCGGACTCTATGTAGAATTAAGCTGGAATGCTTCTAATAGCACGAAGTCATTGGTGCTATTAGGTTTTCGGCCCTTGGATGAATGGATGTGCGGTTAGGATGATAGTGGTCTCCTAGGGTTGAGTGGGTGGTTGGTTGAATAGTATGATCTAACGGTTGGAAATAGTCAAAAGGATAAATCTAACGGTGGAAAACTTGGTAACACCAAGTGCTTGGTGCTATTAGAAGCACTCCAGCCGGACTCTACATATTACATGTATGTATATATACATATATATACATATATGTAGAGTCCGGCTACTATACTATCAATAGCACCAAGTGCTTGGTGCTATCGAGTTTTCCGCCGTTAGATCTATCCCTTTGACCATTTCCACCCATTAGATCATACTATTCAACCAACCTCCCACTCAACTTCAGGCGACCACTATCATCCTAAACGCACATCCCTTCATCCAAGGGCCGAAAACCTAATAGCACCAACGACTTGGTGCTATTAATAGTATTCTAGCCTAGTTCCATATATGTATATATATCAAGGATTTAAGTGCCCATCGGCACGGGCCGTATCAACCGTGCCGTACCGTGCCAACAAGATACCGGCACGATACATACCCCGTGCCGATGGCACAGCTCAAAACCCTCTATTTTTTAAATTAGTAAATAATTTTCTCAATAAAGTTCAAAAGATGTGATAAAAAGACATAATAAATAGTTAGAATATTTTGTTGCTACAGAAAATAAATATTTCATGCTATTATGTGTCGGCACACATGAATTTTTTTGGCCGGCACGCATCGGCACGCACCGTGCCGTACCGTGCCGGCAAATTTCCGGCACGACCCCGTGCCACGGCACTTAAATCCTTGATATATATACACATATGTATATATATATATATGTATGTATATATATGTATATATATATATGTATACATATATATATTTGTATGTATATATGTATATGTATATATAGGCTTGTGTGCTTTTAGAAGCACGATGACCTCCGTGCTATCAAGTCGTTTTCGATGCTGGGACTTTCGAATTGATGATCGGTTCCGTCAGACTTGATCTAGAGTATTTGAAGTACCTAGAAAATAAATTTTGCAATTTTTCAATATCATTTACCTAGTGATCGAAATGTCCCAAAATCAACAATTTTAATGGTCGCACGATGGCCTCCGTGCGGTCAAGTCGTTTTCGATGCTGGGACTTCCGAATCGACTATCGACTCCGTTAGACTTGATCTAGAGTATTTGAAGTACCTAGAAAATAAATTTTGCAATTTTTCAATATCATTTACTTAGTGATCAAAAAGCCCCAAAATCAACAATTTTAATGTTCGTATTGAGCCATTTGCAAGTTTAACTATATAGAAATATCGAAATCATTTTAAATTTTGATAAAAAATTTCTTATACTATATAAAAGAAGATAAATATCTTTAATCTAAAATTTTAGTGTCTGAGATTTTTATATTCAGCTGTTGATTTTGAGCTCTTTCGCTCACTAGGTAAATGATATCGAAAAATGACGAAATTTATTTTCTAGGTACTTCAGATACTCTAGATCAAGTCTGACGGAGTCGATCGTCGATTCAGAAGTCGCAGCGTCGAAACTGACTTGATAGCACGGATGCCACCGTGCTTCTAAAAGCACACAAGCCAAGCTCTACATACATATATATATGTACATGTATATATATACATATATATATATATGGAGTAGGTCTTGTGTGCTATTAGGAGCACGGAGGCCTCCGTACTCCTAAGCCGTTTTCGATGATGTAACTTCCGAATCGACGATCGGCTCCATTAGACTTGATCTAGCGTATTTGAACTATCTAGAAAATAAATTTTGCGGTTTTTCGATATCATTTACCTAGTGATCGAAGGGACTCAAAATCAACGGTTGAAAATAAGAATCTCACAAAAAGTTATTATGATATAGCACTAAATTTTTTGATGAGAGATATTGATCTTGTTGTAGATAGTATAAAGAATTTTCTATCAAAATTTTATCTGATTTGAATACTTCTACACCGTTAAACTTGCAAACGGCATGCATCAACCATTAAATATTGTTGATTTTGAGTCCTTTCGATCAAAGGTAAATGATATCGAAAAACCGCAAAATTTATTTTCTAGATAGTTCAAATACGTTAGATCAAGTCTAACGGAGCCGTCGTCAATTCGGAAGTTACATCATCGAAAACGGCTTAGGAGCACGGAGGCCTCTGTGCGCCTAATAGCACACAAGTCCTACTCTATATATATGTGTGTGTGTATATATATGTGTGTATATATATATATATATATGTATGTATATTTATATTGATTAATCAATTAATATTTTGACCAATATAACTAATTAACTAATTAATTTATTAATTTATTAACTTAATTTGTTAATTTATCAGATTATTTATAGTTAGTTAATTTATTAATTAACAGTACTAATTAATTAACGATTAATTAATGTCCTAATTAATTTATTATTAATATTTATGATTATATAATAGTATTCGTGATTAATTAATAAATTTATTTGTTTCCTTAATTAATATTTTTATGTTAATTGATTATATAAAATATTATTATTTAAAAACTATAATTACTCTTATTCCTATTGTTTCTATCTAACTATCCAAACACTATTTTTCTTATTCTCGGAAATAACCCAATTTTCATCCAAACGTAAAATTGGTCTTATTCCTGCTTATCTCCAAAGTTGTACCTATTCCAGGAATAACGAAAAAAAACTTATTCCGAACCAAACGGTACCTAAACAAATGTACTTCCCTGTATCTGGTTATCTACTATCTATGGAAGTGTGGATGTATATATATACATATATAGTGTATTGTACATGGTCTGTGTAAATGTGTGCTGGAAGTTTAAACTCTGATAGCCTTGTTTTACGCCTGTAACTGTGTTATCATCCTTTTTCACCATCTTTATCTATCAGCTGCTGAATGTTTTTTTGGCTCAATTGCAATTGCAGAAGTTAGTTGAAGGATACTTGCTTGGAGCTGCTCGCAGAAGTAACATATTTGCTCATATCCTGATATGGCATCTTCAGGTGAAGCCTTTTTTTTTTAGTGACTTATGTGAACTTTCAAGCTTCCTAGTGCTTGTTGTGGCAACTCATATTTTGCCGTTTTATACTGCTCAATCTGATGAGTACAAGAGGCTGCATTAGATTTTTCTAGTTGAGTTTTTGTGACATTTGCTTGGAAACTATATGTTGCAGGGCGAGTCTTGTGATCAGGAATCTGGAAAGGAAGTAGCTGTTCCTAAGGTAATGGATGATATGTTAACTGAAGATCTTGCAAACTTCACTAAGCTAAGCATCTATGCAAATTCTTTATAATTTAGACATGTCTCGAGATGATTTTGCTACTTAGATAGCTTTTATTGTCTGGAGCCCTATTGCCGGTAATTTAAGAATTCTTAAAATAGTTCTTACATAAAGATGGTTGAGTAAGAATATGTTAATGCAAAGATCTTTTGGTTTCTTATTGGTTGTAGGTCATTTAAACCTTGTATACTATATCGAAAGATTTTCAATCTGAGATCCCTGCAAATTGTTGTAAATTCTCTAGTTGGTGATGCAAGCCATATTACTTTTGAAGAAATATTTTATTTCAACATATGGAATCTACTTTTAGTTAGTTTTCAGTTAGGGGTGTATTTGTCATTCCCTTCTTTTTTTCGGGCAGCTGATCCAAGTCAGGTTTTTCTGAGTAGTTCTGCGTGTATTTGTGATAGAAGTCTCCGTCTTATGGTTATTACAAACTTTTGGTGGTCTTCGTGGGATTGTTTCTAGCATTTTACTATTTTAAGTGGCTTATCAGGCAAGCTTTCAAGGTGGCAGCCTTTATTGTACTCGTAGATTTTGAAAATAAAGAAGATCAGCTAGGATGTCCAAGAGTTGAAGGCTAGGATTTTGAAGAGTTGACCCTGGTGCCTACCAATCCCTCTGTGTTTTTACGCACTGGGTGGCTATCTTAAAGCTGCTAATTTCTTTCATTGTCAGGCCCATCACCAGGTCTACAAATTTCATATCAATGTATGACTATTTTCTTGGGTCCGACAATTAATTGGTATTTTCTGGTGTTTCTTCTACTGGATATTTTTTGGAATGCTATTGTGTTAGTGATTAGACTATAGTACTATTGAGAGCAACGAAAGGTGTTCAATAAATTTCCTAACTGAATTCTTTTTTCTTTTCCTGCTCATTGCTTACTCCATTGGATCATAACTGCCGTGCAAAATGAATCAATATGAAGTAGTTGTAAGTTCTACCTTTTAAACAATGTGAGAAATTGGCAGTTCGAAGAAATAGCTGAAAGAATGAGGTTATCAAGCTGATGCAGTCGTTTCCTTCATATTGCTATTCAATTAATCTCTCCAAAAGACTAAGTTTTAATCCTCGATAAATTTCTGCAAAGTTTCTGAATAAACTTTGTATTTATATATTGGCATCACTATGCTCTACATTAGCCCAACATCCTTTGCATCTATTATTTGTTGACTGGCTAGTTGCGAATCAATCCTATAATTTCTATTATCTTCCAATTCGTGATTGTATTATCAGTAGTCTCCATCCATATTATATTCGAGGTTTGTCTGCTTCAAGCATCCGTTACCTAATGCAGTTGTTCATTACTGTATATTATCAATTTAACTCTCACTTTTATGTTTTTTGTTGGATGAAATGCAAAGATAATTGGCAGTTTGTGAATGCTTTCGACATACAATGTAGTTTGAACGACTTTTACTCTTTTCTTAGTAGAATCTTGTTGTCTAAGATGATTCTTCATTTACTTGAAACATTATTTTCTTTTCTTTTTTTTTACAGCATGTCTAATAGTTATTGTGGCATTAGATTTTACTTTCTCGATATCACAGTACTAGCCTGTTGTGTTCTTTCTGGTAGAAAATGAAATTCGGATTTGAAATTTATCGCTAGCTTTTGTTACTGCATGGGCCTTGGTTCTATTTTGTTTCTTTTCTTTCTAACAGAGTAATTCCTTCCAAGCAATGCTCCCTGTCGTAAGAGAGAAAATCATTGCAAGTTTCACTCCTGAGGCTCGTGATTTGTTTGAAAGAGAGTTTAGATTTTTCGACAAAGTCACGTCTATTTCTGGTGTTCTTTTTCCTCTACCTAAGGAAGAACGCAGAGCCGGTATTAGAAGGTACTTCCTGTTGTCGGATATCCTCAGGCCTCTCATTTATTTAAGATTTATGTACATGTATCATAATTATCTGTTTACATGTAAATTTCTGCAAATTCTGAACTTTCATATATACCCTATTCAGAATTTTTTTTTTCTTATACAATCTAACTTATCCCTATGAATTGGGTGATTCCCCAGCTTAAGATTATTTCCATAAGAAACTGCGCTTTTAAAGGGCTTATACAAAACTTTTAAATTCTACAGGGGTGCATATATGTAAGTAGACTAATTTTGCAGGCATGTGTATGTAAAATTTCCTTTATTTTATTACTTAGTGCAGTTGATGCAGATGGTCAAGCCGGGAATCTTGGTAATATTTGGGAATTTTTGAAATTTCAACTTTGTTTTGCAGGGAGTTGGAGAAGATTAGCGTTGAGGGTGATGACCTCTATTTACCAACCGCGCCAAACAAGATTGTTCGAGGCATTCAGTTGGATAGTGGAATTCCCCTTCAATCAGCAGCAAAAGTTCCTATAATGATTACCTTTAATGTGGTGGATAGAGATGGGGATCCCAATGATGTAAAGCCACAGGCTTGTATTTTTAAGGTAAAGAAGTTTTCGCTTTAGTAGTGAAATCTCCATAATCTGCTTTTCCTTTAGTATCTTCTCTTCTAATGCATTTGTAAAGCTTTAGTTGAAATTCGTTCTTTTTTGAACCTGATCCTTGTTCATCGTCATTTCTTTGATGTTTGAAGCACACTTTTCTGTCAGTTGCCTGTCACATAAAAATTATCATAAAAGATACTAGATCTGTATTCACAAGTTCGCTCGCGAATTGTTTTACACACTGGATTAATACCCTTTGGTCCTAGAAAACCTGTAGAAAGAAGACTTTTTGGTAGGAAGGTAGGTATCCTTGTTGGGCACTTAGGTTGTAATAGGAATCACTTAACTCCTACTCTAGCCTGTATTCTATGGATATGCATTTTTGTTCCAGTATACAACAAAATAATGTGGGAAATAATTGTGTATGGCTAACTTTGTGGTAATTAGTTAATTTATGTTTGCGGAATATTTCCTCTGGTTAAATGTATGATAGTTGTCTTGCTGCTGTCTATTTTTTTCTTTTGCATCTGAAATTTGCTTGGGTCAATTTTATGTGTATGAGCTGATTCATTGATCTTAGATATAAAAGCGAAGTTTTTAGTTTATTGACCTTCATGGCTTGGAACTATATACATCAAGGGCCTATCTAGATGCTCGAGCAAGGTTTAAAGTGCCGTGACACGGGGGCGTGTCGCTCTGTCCCTGGCACGGTACGGCACGGGCACGCTTCCGCGTCGACACGTGGTACGCTTGCGTGCCGATGGATACGCATGACCTCCTATTGGCACGCTTTGGCACGGATGTATTTAAGTTTTTTTGGTTCCAAAAAACTTTTATAATATTATTTTGAAAGATTTAGATAAATAATTATGAATATTTGCTATGCATAGCTTATTATACTCATCAATTAACATGCATGTAAGCTTTTTGTATATAAAGTATAACTATACCTGATATAGAATAGAAATTAAAATACAATAATAAAATTTTCAAGTGCAATAATTATTTAAATTTACATCTTTACATAGAGATGACTGCTTAATTCCACATAGATCGTCGCTAGATTATATGGCATATTGTCATCTGCACCAGAGAAAGAAGGGCAAGAAAAAGAAAGGCGGGGCGATTTTTTTGTTTTTTTTCGGGGTAGGGGGGGGAGCATTAAGTCAAAAAAAAAGTGCAACATAACAAAAGTAAAAAGAAGAGAGGAGAGATGCTTCGTGTTACCCAAAAAGCAAACCAAAAAAAAGAAGCCAAAAGCCAAAAAAAAGCATCTAAGTCAAAAAAAAAAGAAAAAGTCCGAAAGGACAAAAATAAAAAGGAGAGATGAGGGAGGGTGTATCCAGATGATTCTTGGTACCCTAAAGAACAAAACAAAAAGAAAAAAAAGCAAAAAGTAAAAAAAAATAAAAAAGCGAAAAAAAAAAGACAGTGCTGGCACGGCGGTACGTGCCGCTGGCACGCACCTGCGTGCCGCTCTGTCTCGAGTGGCACGCACCTGCGTGCCGCGGCACGGAGGGGGGCCGAGATCCCCCCTGTACCGTGCCGACTTCTTAGTGGCACGGTACGTGCCGTACGGCACGGGGCGACACTTTAAACCTTGTGCTCGAGTAACTTTACCTTGCATATCTCTTTTTACTGGATTATTTGTTGGTGAAAATGTATAAAACTTACCTGAACTATGGACCATTTTGATTCGACTACTCAACCTTTCAAAATTTTGATTTCAATACTCAATCTTTAAATTTGTTTTATTTGACTAATTTGATGACTTTTTGAATACAAAATTTAAGCTAATGACCTACTTTAATGAATTTATAGTTACGTGAATTATATAAAATATACTAATTAAATCCGTAAAGATTATCAACGGGTTCAAATTTTGAAGTTAAAAGAGTCACGAATTAGCTCAAATCAAAAAATTAAAAGGTTAGGTAGTAAAATAATTTTTTTTAAAGCGTACGTAGTTAGATCAAAACGGTGATAGTTGAGGTAAGTTTTATACATTTTTACCTTATTTGTTAGTTGGTACTTGATAGGCATCAAAAGAGATCTAAAAGTGAGTTAAAAGGGATAAGTACTTCCAATTTTTGGGATATGATAATTCACCTTGTAGTCTGTTGTGACCCATTCATATCTTGAAACATTTTTACGACCTAGGCTCTCTCAGTCGATTAAAAAGATATTCATTTGTTATAATCAACAAAAGATACAAACATCATAGTATAGCTTGTTCTTGCCTGCAAAGTGCAAACCGGCTGTAACGTTATTATCAAGGATATCTATCACTGTATGATCTGATACATTCAACCTTTAGCATATGTGCTTGTTACAGCCTGCACAATATTATTAGGTTGGCGTATTTTTTATTATCTATATTCTTGTGTATTTGTAAGATGTGCCAACTTTGTACGGCATATCGATTGTAAGGAGTCGAACAATAGGACTCAAAAGGTGAGACTTATTATATTGTATGCTTTATGGATATTCGGATTTTCACTCTTACTCGATTCAGTACTTTTTGAAAATTGAAGACTCATATATGTATATTTTTCACTTTCAACTTGTCTATACCTGATTAACACCTATCGGTTTATACTTGTTCTTTAAGATGCACTATAAATAATCAATGTTCATCTGCTGTATTCAAAGAACCCACCTTTTTTGGTATAACAGGTTGGTGATGATTGCAGACAAGATGTTCTTGCTCTTCAAGTGATTGCTCTACTGAGGGACATTTTTGATGCGGTTGGAATAAATCTTTATCTCTTTCCTTATGGGGTCTTACCCACTGGACCAGAAAGAGGCATAATTGAGGTGAGCTTCGTATTCTGTGAATCTTTGTAGATCATATATATATATATATATATATATATATATATATTAATTTCCTACTAAATCTTTGTAGATCATATATATATATATATTAATTTCCTACTATTTTATCATTCATTCGTGGTACTATGAAATTGTGAGATATTTATGCATGCTTTTAGGCTTTGCTGTTATGACCTCTTAAAATATGTATGCTTGGTTGCTTGTTGTTTCTGTCTTTTACCGCTGTGACACATTGACACTTAGGGCACATCTATGAGTTTGAGAATCATTATTGGTTACCTTGTGTTTACTACTATATTAGCTGCTGTGTGGGAGTCTGTTTGCTCTTGTTTATCTCTGTTTTCTTTGATTAGCATAGTTAATGGCTTCAAAAGTTTCAGTATTGGGAAATTGAAATGTGTGGTTAGTCCATTTACTATTCTGATGCACTTTAGTTTTCTGAACTTACTCATATATTGCAATTTCATGCCTAACCAATAAAAATCATTATGCGATCCTTTCCTATATAATTACCTTTTTAACCTGTTTTCCAGTAAAATGCAGCAAGTCAATTTAAGAAGTGGTAAATTGGTCATTTACTGGAAACAAATTTACATTATCTATGGCCAGGGCTGGAATAATAGATGAGAAATTTCAACTTTAGGAATTAAGTTGCCATATCAGGATTAGTACAGTAACTGACCGTACATTTTAGCATTGGAAAATTGTTTAGTCTTGTAACACTTTTATTGTCAGCGAATTAGTTGATGTCAATGTACTGAAGGTATATCTGCAAAACTACCTTTAGTCAATAGCATTAAGTGATTCTCAAAATTAGAATGGATTAACCAGAACATTGATCCTTTTTCAAACTATTGACTATTCTGCTATATACGATGGATTAACCAGATGGGTATGGTTTGCAAACTACATCTTTAATTACTGATGACTATGGTGTTTTCTACTCATGCAGGTTGTTCCTAATACAAGGAGCAGAAACCAAATGGGTGAAACCACTGATGGTGGGTTGTATGAGATTTTCCAGCAAGATTATGGCCCTGTGGGTTCTTCATCTTTCGAAGCTGCTCGTGAAAAGTTTATGATCAGCAGTGCTGGTTATGCTGTTGCTAGCTTATTGCTTCAACCAAAGGATCGGCATAATGGAAATCTTCTTTTTGACAAGTATGGTTTATTTGTCTTCTTTTCTTCGTTGGCTAATAGAAAGGGCATACGTACGTATGCAACCCTGCAAAGTCATTTATCTACATTTATCTCCCTGTAAAAGCAATTACAATATATGCCCTTTAAAAACATTTTACCCTATGTTTATACCCTTGTATATACAAAATTCTCCTCTGTACAGAACTTTTCGAAATGGCTGTCCAACTTAAGTTGAGGGTATTTATGAAAGAAACTGCACTTTACAGGGTATAAATATAAATTCAGTTTTTACAGGGGTAGAGTCGTAAAGAATAAATAGACGACTTAGCAGAAATATATTTAAAACCCCAACTGGAAAACAGTTAGGACTCACGCCATCATATTTAAATTTACAGCCAGGGAAGGCTAGTTCATATAGATTTTGGGTTCATATTGGAGACTTCACCAGGAGGAAATATGCGATTTGAAAGTGCGCAGTTCAAGTTGAGTCATGAAATGACTCAATTGCTTGACCCTTCTGGATCGATGAAGAGTGACACCTGGAACCAGTTTGTCAGGCAAGTTATTCTTTATGATTCACGCTAAGCTATATGTTGGGTCCTGATGCATGTGATGACTGCAGAAATTTGTCAATGCTTCTTCAGGTTAATCAATAGAATGATAGCTGCTTATTTCTTACAGTAGAACACTTATTTTTTAGAACTTCAGTTTGCTATTTATTGATTAGCATGATTTATATCTATTGGCAATTCATGTTTGATACACCACATATACTTCTTATTTTAAAGCGGAGCAAATCTTGCACCCAAATCAAATTTGTTGATAGGTTCGCTTGATTTAAGTTGTAATGGCTGACCAAACTTTCTGGGTTCTCTTAGACTAGCGTATTGTTCATTTGATTCTTTTTATCACATAAAGAGAGCACCATTGTAATACTACAATAATTAATCAAGATGTTCAAGAGGTTCTGTTTTGATAAAATATTTCTTTTATGCATAAGTGGCTCAACTGGTAATCTTCGGATTAGATATAATTCGTATATACTAATTTGATAGTCACTGATCAATCACGTGATTATGAAAATTACTGAAGTAGAAACCATAAGCTGTTGCCAGTATATCACTACTGATAGTACGTATATGTAAGTGGATACAAGACAGTTTAATTATTACATTTGTAAACTTTGCCATCATACTTTTGGGGTTAAATTTACAAATTATCCTTGATCTTTGGACGAATTATGATTTAGATGATTCTACACTTAAACTGCCAGTTCATAACTTCTAGATACCTAACTTCTGCTAGAGGCGTACTCACCATATAATAACTAGTAAAATTAACAATTTCACCCATATTTTACTGGGAAGTTTGGTTGGGGCTCTGGAGGAACAAAGTGGTTTCTTAGATGATAAGCATTTTATGCTATGCAAAATTCCTAACATATGCCAGGAACTTGAATAGAAAATGCACGCAGGGAGGACAGTGGAAAGATTAGGTAACATTAGGTACTAAGTTGTTTAAGTTCTTGTTTGAGTACCTTAGTATTTGTCTGATATAGTTGGTAGATGAGAGACACGACAAACTTCTGCGAGTAACAAGGATCACTGTTCTAAAAAGCAGTGCGTGCACCTGCACATGAGCCTCTGTGGTTGTTTGACCCCTCCCATCAGAGACTGCATCTGAATAAGGCATTGGCATTTCATAATGACCATCTAAGTAAATAATCTAATATAATGCACTTTAAGCAAATAGAAGTAGGTTTAGTATAAGATGTCTATGTCTAGCTACTGAAACAATTAGAAATATTAGTTTGATATTTCTAGCTTCGTTGATTTATTTTGAGTACTTATTCTTTTGTATCTAAAATTACTACTCTGAGAATAATGCACAATATTTTAAGTCAATAAAAGTACAATATTTTCTATATTCATGTTATATTATACTATCTCCTTTCTCTCTCTCTCTCTCTCTCTCTCTCTCTCTCTCTCTCTCTCTCTCTCTCTCTCTCTCTCTCTCTCTCTCTTTTTCATTTATCACATATGATTGATATTTTCCCTGCATTCACTGCATTATGTTTAAATTATGCGAATCTCATATGCACCTGTACACCATAACCACAAATGCTCTGTAAGGCACCTTTGGCTGCCGACGTACTATTTTTGCTTTTTTTTTAGCATTAAGACGGTTCAAGTAAATTCCACTTTTCTAGGATATAGTAAATAATATCTTACTTAAAACTTCTATCCCGAAAGAATGGAATTATTGAAATATCATAATAGTTAAAAAGTTGATTTTCATCAAAGGAAATTCCTATCCAGTGTTCGGCACATATTATAATATGGTAACTTATTTTGACACTGAAATTGCCCTACATGAGAAATTTGAGGACCAAATCAATACCGCCTAAATTTTATCCTTTTGAAGTTTATATTTAATTTTATCCTTTTGAAGTTTATATTTAATATTACTATTGTAATGATATTCAACTTGCTTACCTTTTATTTGTGTTGTCTCAGTTTGTGCGTCAAAGGATACCTCGCGGCACGGCGACACATGAATGGGATTATAACCACTGTGCTGTTAATGGTGGACAGCGGTCTCCCGTGCTTTAGCAGGGGCGATCCTATCGGCAACCTTAGGAAACGATTCCACCCCGAGATGAACGATCGTGAGGCAGCTAATTTCATGATCCGGACATGTGTCGATGCTTACAACAAGTGGACCACTGCTGGGTATGACTTGATTCAGTACTTGCAGCAAGGAATTGAGAAATAGTTGCCCCTTTATTTCTCTTGATTTTTATTGTAACATAGTGCAAGAAGCATTTCTTACCACTAATTTCTTTTCTCATTTAGTGTAATTTATTGAGGGGTTTCTGTTGTTTGAGGCTGAGAAATGTAGCAGGTTGTCAGAAAAAAATTATAAAACATATGATGGGAATCGATTTATATTATCTTTTCCCGTGTTGGAAATTGGTATGCGATTTCGAACAGAACTATAGCTAATGAGGGCCATGTTGTGTTGATATTTTAGACTCAGATATCGACTATGTAGTGAAAATATTGTGTTGTAATTTAATTGAGGCATCGCTTGGCTACCCTTACGTTTTGCTTTTCTCTTTTTATTCTCTGCAACATCTAGTTCTATGCAATTGAATGCCCCTGCATGGCAGATAGTTGTGGATTTTGTTCGGCTACAAATGAGAAGTCAGTTGCAGATTTTTGTTTCATTTTTATGTTTTATTCCTTATGATAGATGAATTCACAAGCTAATCAGCAATGGCCACTTCATATTTTTGATTTTTCCCTCTAAGAATAGTTTTATTGTAGAATTTGGAGATGTGATGGAAGTTCTTTTAAAAAGACTATCCTGCGGTGTTATCTTGCTTCAGAATATCTCCTTTTTCTGCTTATATCATTATACTGAAGTAGTAAAATCATTTTCTATGTATGGTTGATAGAAGGCTTAATGATGTTTTACTGCGCCGTGTTCTTGCACTTTTTCTGCTTACAATTCTGCACTATATTTTGATCAATCAGGTTTCTGAAGTTTACCAATGTTGTCAAAAACTCTGTTCTATCGGTTGAAGTTAATATCAGTTAAGATTCTCTGTTAGGCATTGCATCAAACACATTCTGGGTCTTCCTCCTGTGGAAGTCGTCCTCCAGCTGCCGGCCGTCGCTAGTTCCTTCGGTCACCTTGTCTTCGCTGGCATCACCCCTCCTCATATCAGCACCCTCTTTGCGGTCGCCTGCATCGTCTACATTGAGCTCAATTCTCTTGCCTTCTCCTGCAACCATGGTCGTCGGACCCGCCATGCTCTAAGATGCATTCATTCAACAGACGAAGAGGGAGGGTGGTGATGGAGAGGGTGATATTGGTAAAGACGAGGAGATGGTGAAGAACAGTGTCAGGGCTTGCCGCTGGAAGGGCCTTGTAGTGGACAAAGACCCTTGACCTACATGATGTGATGCCTACGAAGAATCTTAACTTCTGTCAACTTTAATTGACAGAGCGGGGTTTTTGATGAAATTTTGTGGAAAAACTGTGTGCTGGTTGGTCTACAATCTTTAAGGGGTTGTAATCTTATAACTTAGCCCATCTAAAAACTATAATTAACATTGTAGTCTTATCATTCCCTTTTTTTTTTTTTTTAAAACTAAAAATCGAAAAGAGTTGTTTAAACTCTTCAATCATTGGATTAGGGATAGTCAAGATTACAACCCTTTTGGGTTGTAGGCTTAGCAAGGTAAGTTACACGTCTGGTCCTCAAACTATGAGGTTGGTGACACTTTAGTCCCCAAATTTTAGTTTGTTGTAATTTTTGCTTGACTTTTCATAATTTTAAAATCAAGTCCTATAACTCAATTTAATTGATTATATATTAATGTATCACTAATATAGAAGTGATGTAGCAGTGCTGTGATTCATAATACGGCCAACAATTAAGATGTCGTATCATGTTTACATCAGCGATGCGTCAACTAAATTAGATTGCAGGACTTTGCAATAATTTTGAAAATTCGAGCAAAAAAAAAAGCAAATTACAGTTTGAGGACTAAAATATCACTTGCCTCATATTTTGAGGATCAAATGTGCAATTTATCCAAAAAATTATGTTGGCTTCAGTTTAGTAGCTAATATTTTGAGAAATACAAATCATATGAATTAATTTTTTTATGTGAGGATCATAAAAGGTGCAGTGTTTCCATTGGTGAAAGAGCAAATGCTCTACCTATACACTCAAAAAGGTTATAAATTTTAAGCTCTATCCATCTAAGGGCCAAATTTTTTTATTAGTTTTATCAATTCTTTTTTTAATATTAAAATTTTTAAAAGAGGTATATTAATCCTTTGATGGAAGGATGAAAGATTTATATTCACTTTTTAAATGTACAAATAGCAGGAATTGATACTGGCTGGATCCACCATGAATCTCACTAGACTCTCAAAAACTATCTAGACTAGAGGTCCAAATGGATCCGGGTTGGTGGAGCTCCTGCTGCGATTCGCCCCGAATGGGGCAGTAAACAAAAAAAATTAAACGAATTCGGAGCAAGAAATGAGGTGATTTTTATGATCCGAGATGGATTCGGGGCAGGAAAAGGAAAACTTTTTGACCCGCTCCGAATCTGCCCCGAATCCGCCACGAAAACTATTTATATTTTAAAAAAACATCCCTAAAAAATAATATATTTACAAATTTTTTTTGAAATACAAATAAGTTGGTGCTCTCATTTCTCATGTATTTGAAACTTTTGAATTTTGTTTCGAATTGTGATTTATATTTTTAATTTTTATAGTTGATGTTGTTAATTATATATATAACTCGGTAATATTATTCATTATTATTACAAAGTTTATTAATATATATTTTACAACATATTAATAATATTATACTTTGTAAAAAAGTATTAGTTGGCGGCCCGGAAGGTGGGTTATAAGGCGAAGCAGATTATGGAATATATTTTTTAATCGTTACGGATTCGGGGCGGGAGGTGGAACGAAATTTTGATAGTCAGGGCGGGAGGCGGGGCGGGGCTCCTGTCCCAAGATCCGTCCCGTTTGCATCCCTACTCTAGACTTGCTCTGAATCATATGATATATCTACCTATTTTGTGAACATTATGATTTATGAACATTCATGCAAATAACTAGGGATTTCATTTGTAAAATAATCAGTCCAAAAGAAAAATAGAGAACTTTTTTGAACTTTTTTGGCAAACTAACACCACTACTATAATCATTTCCTCGGTCCCTCTGCTTTTAATAGTATATTTGGTTGGCCAAAAATAAAACATCGAATGTAGTACTTTCAGACAATAACATTTTATCAATTGTTTGATTTATGAAACTGATATAAAATTTACTTTATAAAAATGGGTTAGTAAAATAAGTTATAACTAAATTTCATATTTTTGACTTCGCCGCAAACAATTTCTGAAGCCATCAAAAGTGGAGACCTTCTCTAAAAGGTTATGTTTGGTCTTAATTTTAATTTTTGAATTTACTTTTAATGTTGAAATTCAACTTAAAATCCAATTGAATCATGAATTTAATTTCACATTCTAAATTTTATTTGTAACTTCAAATTCAACACAAAATTTTCAAATTCAAATTTGTGAATTTATGTTTATATAAAAATTTTAAATTGGAAATTTTATTTAAATTTAGTTCTAGTTTTGAGTTTTAAATTTAAATTTAAATTTATGTTAATCAAGTTATTTTTAGTTAGGAACTTGAACTTGAACTTTGAATTCAAATTACTCAAAAACTATAAATTCAAATAATTGATTGGAACTAGAATTCAAAATTTTAAATTTTTTAAGTTGGAATTCAAATTTGACTTTAAGTTTATATTTTGAATTTAATTTCAGTAATGAGCTTTAGTTTGAACTTTGAGTTCATATGAACCTAGTTGTTCAATTTGAATGTGATAAACTCATATTTTAATTATAATTTAGATTTTATTTCAAATTCTGAATTCATATTTGAATTCAAAATTTAAAATCAAATAGTAAATTAAAAATTGATTCAAATTATGAATTCAAATTTGAATTAATTTTTTATTTTTTAAGTTGAAATTAGTTTTTTAGAATTTAATTTCAGTTATAAGGTGTAACTTAAACTTTAAATTCAAATTATAATATATCTTAAATTTTGATTATAAATTTAACTCAGATGTAAGTTTAAATCTAACATTTAAAATTTAATTTTGAACTCTAAATAAATTTGAAATTTAAATAATGAACATAAGTTATTTGTTTATATTTTAACCTTTTTTTTTACATATAATTAAACAATTGAAATCACAAAATTTTAATTTTCTATTTTTCACCTTACAGCCCTCAGTTTTTTGAAAAAAAAAAAAAAAAAAAATCTTGAATGTTCTAAAAGAGTAAGATTCCATTTGGTGGTGATTTATTAAGATTTTGAGTGATAGAATGAAAGGTAAGATAGTCAGCTGGTTTTACAAACCTGGTCTAGACAATAATTTCTAGGAATCGTGGAATAGAAAGATAGAAGAAAACAATCAATTTACTAAACCTCTACGTAACTGCGTATTTCATTAAATAAAACTGTTCAGTTAGATGAATGATTACGATTGAGCCTCTACCAAGATTGTAGTGTTCCTTTTGTCACATCTTTCGGAGAAAAATTTAATGACAGCGAATGATTCACCGTGTCTATGGGGGTGTTTGGCCTAACTTCTCAGAAGTGATTATGAGCCCAAAATTACTTTTGAGCTCAGTAGAGCATTTTGCAACGACAGTTGGAAAATCTGATTTTACTTTTCAGAATCAGAAAAACTGATTTTGAAGGTTTCAGAATCAGAAGCAGAAAAAAAACTGCTTCTCCAAAATTGATTCTGATTTTGGACTCAAACTTTAAATTTTTATTTTTATTTTAGATTAAAAGTATAAATTTAACATTAAATTTAAAATTTGAAATTTTAAATTCATATTTGAATTTTTAAATCTCAACTTTTCAAATTTAAAATTTAAATTTTAAATTTAAGTTTCAAATCTCAAATTTTAAAATTTAAAATTCAAAATTTTAAATTTTAAATTTAAGATAAAATTTAAATTTTGATATTTTAGATTTTAAAACATAAATTTGAAATTTGAAAATTTGAAATTTAAAATTTTAAATTACAAGTTTTAATTTTCAAATTACAAAATTCAAAATTTAAATTATTTTAAAATAAAATTTAGTAAAATTATTAATATATGCAAGCGTCAAATTTTTTTTGCCAAACAACTTTAGAAAATAACTTCAGAAAAATCACTTTTACCTAAACTCAGCCAAACGCTCTACAGCTTTTCACCAAAATCAATTCTCCAAACCAAAATCACTTCTGCAGAAATCACTTTTCCAGAAGCTAGGCCAAACAGGCCCTATATCTGCTGTGATAATTATTAGTTCGCCCTATATCTGCTGTGATAATTATTAGTTCGCATATTTCATTTTTAGCGGGATTACTAATTAAAAAAATTTACTTTTCGGAAAAGCCAAGAGAATCTCTTTCTTATTACAATCTACGCACAAAACAAGTCTTACTAGCAGCCGCTTGGTGCTTGGAATATCCTATTTTGGCTAAGCATTTGTAAGCAATTATCAAAATATAGGTGATGGTGGGGGCAAAAACTGCAGAAATAGACAAAAGTTTTGAAAAGATTTTATACCAAACTTAGAGATATGTTAAGCCACCTCATAAGCTTACAGTGATTTATAGTGTCTTCCCAAAGTTTCGAGAATTGTGAGATGAAATGTGACGCCCCGCTTTTCAGGGGGGTCACTTATTCTAGAACTACTCTGGTACTAGCATATTTAATCCTCTTAAATTTTTGGTCCTAACCATCGGCCAAAATATTATAGCCGAATTAATAGGTTTAGTCCTATTATATCTAATATATAGGACTATTCCAATTTCTAGAAGTGTTACATGAAAATTTAGATGTCAAAATAAGTTATTTGTGTGGCATTCAATAGTTTCATTTTGAATCATGTGGGAGAGTGCGAGAGTTTTATGTATAGTTACTATATTAGTACTAATAATTTGGGCATAAATATTTTGGACCGATTGTTTGGACTCAATAAACTATTGCACTAATAGATTGAGTCGTTATATTTAATATCAAAATCAGATTGCCAGCTTGAAATAGGGATGGATCTCATATTACTTGTGGACTGAATCTTAATTTGATGATCTCATATTATGACTTCAATCAATACGTATTTGAGGGAACTTTATGCCTTGAAAAATTTGAGCCATCCGACCCTACTTAGTTAAAGGATAAACATACTTAGGCTCCGTTTGATTCGGGGGTAAAGCATGGATAACAAAAGTTATCTTCACTACTTTGCCAAATGAGATATTTTTTGGCCGGATAAAATATTTCGATCAAATTTAGTTATTTCTGGTTATCTGGCAATAGTTTGGAATAAATCATTTCATTCTTTGGTGGAATAGTGTTCTTCCAATGTTTAATTTCAAAATTTAATAATATTATAAATTGAATTTGTTAAGAAATACGTTAAAAGCGTTATCTTTTATTATTATTGATTTGGTGCGTGTAGACTAGGTTCAAGAAAATTCTTGAACAACATTGAAGTTGAACTCTCTCTCTCTCTCTCTCTCTCTCTCTCTCTCTCTCTCTATATATATATATATATATATATATATATATATATATATATATATATATATATATATATATATATATATATATATATATATATATATATATATATATATATATATATATATATATATATATATTTTGAGAGAGAAAGGTAGCGCACTATCCGCTTCGTTCATTTTTTTTTAAAATAAACTTAGCTAGAAATATAAATCAACAAGAATTCAAACTAAGGACTTCGAGATATCAACTATCAAGTTCTTTACCACTTACGTCAGGAACAGTCGGTTGAACTCTCTATATATTAGTGCAAGTTTTGTGACTATTTGGAGTACGGCTCGGTTTCCGAGACTAATCCCAGTTGAAGTAGATTGGCAGTAGATTAGCCTGTGGAGTAGGATAAGCAGACATCACCTATATATATATATATATATATATATATATATATATATATATATATATATATATATATATATATAGGTTTTTCAGGGTGCAGAATAGTGCACGTGTGAATGGTGGTGGCCAAATTTATTAACATAAAAGGTGATGCTAATTAATTTGCACAGGGCCCCGAGTGGCTCTATGATTGCAAGAGAGAGGCATGTCAAGGACTTAAACTAAATCGCTTGTTTAGCCCGTGCGGCACTTGCCTTTCTTCGCGAAGTGAGCAAGCTTATCTCTCTACTTGCTAAGTTAAGACCTATTCGTCATAAACTAAGTACAAGAGAGAAAAGAGTTTGAAAAATATTGTGTATTAATAAGAAAAAGAATTACAACTAATTTCCTAAGAAAAGAGGGAGGAAGCCACAATCTTATATATGCTACTTGTCACCCAAGCTACAAATGAAAATGTACCTAGTGGTACATAACTACAAGACAAAGAGGGAGACTACAAGCTCCCAATAGACTACACTTATTGCCCTCCTAGAAACTCTAAGAGACTCTTGGCCTTTTGGCCTCTGCGTCATCAGTCTTGAGACCTACGTAGAAGCTTCTAAAATGCCCTAATAAAATCTCCGATAGAACGCTCCTTCGAAGTTTGGGCGATTGCAAAGGAGAAGTCAGCGGAAAATACTTTG
Source organism: Puya raimondii (assembly GCA_016920855.1). NCBI lineage: Eukaryota > Viridiplantae > Streptophyta > Magnoliopsida > Poales > Bromeliaceae > Puya > Puya raimondii. Next base: position 1,213,914 of record JABWPP010000044.1, on the reverse strand, counting down.
TCCGTGACAGGCAGCACGCATGCGGTGGAACAGAGTTGGCAGCAGAGTGGAGGTTCTCGACTAGTTGCCTGAGCGGTTCGGATTCTTTGAAGAAATGATATAAAGGGTTTGATTGGAGATTTCAATACTTTTCTAATTTAGTCTTCTCGATTACGATTTTACAAAAGCTCTTTCCTATTATTTCTTAGAGTTTTCGTTAGAATAAGAGAAAAGTAGGCTTCACCATAAGGCTCTTGATTTTTATCTGGAGAAAATATAAGATGTAAGATTATACTTTTATTTCTTCATATAGTGGAATACATCTATCTCGCTCTCCTTGTGGACGTAGGCAATTGTCGAACCATATAAATGATCTGGGTCTCTTCTTTCTATTTTTATTTTTATTTTTATTTTACTATTCAATTTTCTCTATTTTCGTGCACCTGTATTGGTAGCGCATGACGAGCGATCCATCCAATTCCTAACAAGTGGTATCAGAGCATTAGATTCACACAACAGCAAAAATGTCGAAGGTCTCATCATCTAAGTTTGAGGTGGAGAAATTTGATGGCTAAGAAACGTCAGTCTCTGGCAGAGAAGAATGAAAGCCTTTCTGGTACAACAGGGCCTTCATAAATTGCTCGAAAAATTGAATAAGCCGGCATTGATGAGCAACGACGATTAGGAGGGGATTGATTTGCAGGCTATTAATACAATTATATTGTGCCTGGCAGATGATGTAATATACAATGTCATGGATGAAAAAACTACAGTCGGCATATGGAACAAGCTAGAGAAGCTGTACATGACAAAAAGCCTCTCAATATGTTGTACCTAAAGCAAAAATTATATGGACTATGTATAAAGGAAGGTGCATCAAGAAAGGAACACTTAAACACGTTCAATAAGCTTGTTATAAATTTGCTTAGCATTAATGTCAAGGTTGACGAGGATGATAAGGCGTTGAGGAGATTAGGTTGCAGGCAAGTACCGAAGAAAGCAGTGTAGGTTTGGTTGTAAATGATACAGATGGAGGAAGGGGACGATCTAAGAAACATGATGTGGGTAAAGGAAGATTCCATTCAAAGTCAAAATTGAAAAAGGTGAAGTGTTACTTCTGCAAAAATGAGCGCCACGTAATAAAGAACTGCGAGAAGAGGAAGGCTTGGCTGCAGAAACAAAATTCCTCTGCAAACACGGCGAGCGTAGCCAGCGACACTACTCAGGATATTTTGACGGTTTCTACAAGTTTGGAATCTCTCAGTTATTGGATTCGAGTTATTCTTATACATGAGTCCGGAGAGGACTTTATTTGGTACTTATAAGTCTTTTGAAGGTGATTCTATTATGATGGGTAATCACACTAGCTGCAATATGATCGATATCAGAATGATGAAAATAAAGATATTTGATAGTGTGGTAAGGACGTTGACAGATGTGAGATATATACCTGGTCTCAAATTGAGTATTATAAATTCTCTTTCTTTTATATCCATAGTTCTCCATTTCATTTTTGTGTTAAGATAAAAATATATTGAAACCTTCTCATCTATAAGCTTATTTGTGATAGGTGCCTTAACTTTTTTTCCCCATAAATAACTCTTTCTTAATTTTGATTTTTTTGTGTGCATTTGAACAATTCCAGTTATTTCTCGTGACATTTAGTGTGGGAGCCTTTTATGTATGTCATGTCCCGGGCTACAATGGAAGCTCTTAGGTATGCCAATAGACCCACTGCATGCATGGGAAGCACCCGCACACACGAAGCCCTAAAACCACCTATCAAATGAACATGTCTTAGAAATCCGCAACTACACAAATCTTAGGAGTCCACAACTAACATGTATCAGAAACTGAATAACAAAATAGGTATAGCCAACATGTATATATAGTATCCATACATCTCCAAAATACAATAACGTCCACATCCAAATAATACATAAATCACCCGCTGGCCTCGCCAATCATCTCAGTGCATGTTGCTATACACAAAATAGTAAACCTCTACTGATATACTCCTCTAGTTTGCTCAACTCTAATAGGAGACGCTATGTAACCTGCCATCCCCCTATCTCAATTAGATGCAACTGGAGCTGAGGGCTCTAAAACAGGAAAGAAAAAACAAAGAGCGGGCATCAGAACTACCGAACCGTAGTCCCCAGTGGGTATGATCGCTGACAATGACGATCTATACCACTAGATCTACTAGAGGCAAATATAGTAAAGTGAAACTGCATGAAAACAGAATAAAAATGCTAGAAATAAACTACCACTATCATGCCTCTATAGTACTATAGTTGAAAACTGTAAATCATGTGCATCATACATCAACTAGCTACTGAATAACAAAACTATAACCCAATCATACTGACCGACTCATAAGTCTGGTCAAGCCTGCGCTCGCCTCATGCCCGGCCCCCACGTTGATCCGGTGGTCCGTCGACGCATAGGCAACCTATCAATTGTATCAGCAGCTAGCCTCTGGAGGAGTACTCAGGGGGTGCGACCTACTCGAGTATAATAGTATCTCTGTCAAGCTCGATAAGGTCCTGCAGGTTATGGTCATATGCGAATGATCAATCAGATCATAATAATACCAGCCAGATACCAGAGGTACAATCAAATATTGTCCGACACTGTCGCCTAGTCCCGTGGCATGATATAATACTATACAATCTCATAAACAGTCACTACGCACTAAGCCGGGCATAAATCAAGCTATCCATTTGTGCAAATATAAAATACTAGAGGGAAGCCAATAGGATTGTGTATAACTAAGAAGAGTATTGCTAGATGTGATCTTTTGACCAATTCTCAGGTAAGGAGAAACAAGCATCTATACAAGGTTCATTCCTAACAGTACCAACCATTTAACAAATAACTATCAAAATCTCATAAACAGTCACTGCGCACTAAGCCGGGCATAAATCAAGCTATCCATTTGTGCAAATATAAAATACTAGAGGGAAGCCAATAGGATTGTGTAGAACTAAGAAGAGTATTGCTAGATGTGATCTTTTGACCAATTCTCAGGTAAGGAGAAACAAGCATCTATACAAGGTTCAATCCTAACAGTACCAACCATTTAACAAATAACTATCAAAATCACAACTACCATGTCAACAGGTTAATATACATGCTAAATTTTACATAATAGACATAGTAGGAAGTTCGTTATTTTCGGCAACATAATCCGCCTAAAAATACTGGTCCAATACAAACAAGAAATCAGCTCAATATCCACCTCCTCACCGTCTCAAAAAAAGACCAGCCTAGAAAATCAGCAAAAATTCAGCTCCCAAAATCACCAAAAGCCTCAGCTGAAACTAATGTCCAACCCAAAACTCATAAAAATCCAAATCTCCACACCATATGATCAAACCATGGTTAGCTACCTCAAAGCTAGATGAAGAAAAAGCTTCACAGGTCCTCTTCATTCCCTCAAATATGAAGGGGGACCGGCCGTGGGTTACCGAGCACACCTCAAACCCACACAGCACACGAGCGCAGCGGAAACAGAATCTTTCGTAGATGTAAGAGACGAGAACGATCGTAGAAAAATAAGCACGAGGATAACAAAGCAATAAAGAAAACAAGAGAAAACAAGAACACAAGATTTACGTGGTTCGGCCAACCATGAGTCGACCTACGTCCACGGGCAAGACCATCTCAATACGCTCTTCGATTAATCCACGGTACAAAAGTACAAAGGAGTAAGATTGGATTACAAGAAACTCTCTCTCAGGAGCTCTCTACGTTTTTCTCTCAATTATGGTATTTTTCAATGAAACTCATACGAGAAACCTCTAACAATGAGGCTCTTAATCTAAAATATTAATTACAAGAGTTTATATAGCCCTATAATCCTAATTCTAGTAGGAAATAATTTTTGCCTTCCATCCAAGTCCGATTCATCTCTAGTCACCATATATCCTCTTAGGAATCCTTTTAGGAATCCTACTAGGAATCCTCTTTAAAGTGATCCTAGACAATCCCTAATCTTTTAGAATAAGATTAGATCCAATTAGAGTCAAACTCTACATTATCGACTCGGAACATGGCTTTACATAATCCAACAATTCTCCCACTTAAAGACATGTGCCAAACACTATGAAACAATAAATTGGAAGTCTTGCCAAACTCCCACTCTCCTCACGTAGCTCCAAGACCGAGAGAAATAATGCTCCAATTGAACTTCTCTCGAGTCACCGGCTTCGTCAAAATATCTGCTGGATTTGCATCGGTATGAACTTTTAACAGTGAGATAAGACCCTCATCCATCACGTCTCTTACAAAGTGATAGCGAATATCAATATGCTTCGTCCGAGAGTGAAACGCCGGATTCTTCGCCAAGTGTATTGCACTTTGACTATCACAATTCGCTCCCACCACATCTTGCTTCACCTTCAATTCTCCTAAAAGCCTTTTCAACCAAATAGCCTCCTTATAAGCATGTGCCACAGCTATGTACTCCGCCTCTGTCGTCGACAAAGCGACTACCGACTGAAGCTTCGACTCCCAGCTAATAGCACCACCGCCCATAGAGAAAATATAGCCCGTAGTAGACTTTCTCCTGTCTCTATCTCCTGCAAAATCTGAATCCACATATCCGACGCACTCCAAACCCGCAGAACCATAACAGAGTGAGAAATCCGCAGTGCCCCTCAAATACCTGAGGATCCACTTCATTGCATTTCAATGTTCACAACCTGGATTCGCCATATACCGACTTACTACTCCCGCTTCTTGAGCAATGTCGGGTCTCGTACACACCATGACAAACATAAGGCTCCCTACTGCCGATGAATATGGTACCCGAGCCATGTCGGCCTTTTCTGCTTTCGTACCCGGTGATTGCTCGGCCGACAATTTTAAATGAATAGGAAACGGGGTAGAAACTGGCTTTGCGTTCTGCATATTGAAGCGCCGCAGAACCTTCTCCACATAACCCTTTTGTGAAAGCCAAACTTTCCTATTCTTTCTCTCCCGTAGTACCTTCATCCCGAGTATTTGGTTCACGGCTCCTAAGTCCTTCATATCAAACTCACCGGCTAACTGAGTCCTCAGGGTAGATATCCGGCCTTTGCTATTTCCCGCGACCACCATATCGTCGACATATAATAGCAAAATACAGAAGCTCCCGTCATCGTATCCACAGAAATATGCACAATGATCCGCCTCAAGCCTATCAAAGCCCAAACTCACAATGAAGGAATCAAATCGCTTGTACCAACACCTCGGCGCCTGTTTCAAGCCGTACAACGATTTGTTCAACCGACAAACCAAATGCTCCCTGCCTCTTTCGACAAAGCCTTCCGGTTGCGACATATATATCTCCTCCTCCAGGTCACCATGCAAGAATGCCGTTTTTACATCCATCTGCTCGAGCTCTAAATTCATAATCGCCGCGATCGCCAAAACAACTCGAATAATGGTAAGACGAACCACCGGTGAGAAGATCTCATCGAAGTCGATCCCCGGCTTCTGAGCATAACCCTTCACCACCAACCTCGCCTTGAACCTCTCCACATTCCCATCTATATCTTTTTTCACCTTAAACACCCACCGGCATCCGATCGCGTTCCTTTCCTTCGGCAAATCAACAAGTTCCCAGGTTCTGTTTTTCCGAAGTGACTCCATCTCCTCCTCCATCGCGCATTGCCACTTTCCGGCATTGGTCGACTCACAAGCCTCCTTATACGAAGTCGGCTCATCTTCCTCCGCCAAAGCAACATATGCACTAACATGGTTAGCAGAAGGAGTAAATGAAGTAATATAGTCATCATACCTCGCAGGAGGTCTAATGACTCTCCTAGGACGCCCGGAATCCGCTGGTGGCCCCACCGGTGAATTTGTATTTTCGGATGATTGCGGAGACTCCAAGTCCGGTTCATTATCAACCACCTCGTCGTCCTCCTGTGCTTGCTCAGCTTGCACCTCATCGCGTGCTTCAAAGAGCTCAATTGGAACCATAGCCTCATCATCTTGTTTTTTCTTGGTGCCTTGAAAGGACCCTTCGTTAAAGACAACGTCACGGCTTACGACAATCTTGTGGGTAATAGGATCCCACAATCGATACCCCTTAACACCTTTCGCGTAGCCGAGAAATATGCACCTCCGAGAGTTCTTATCCAATTTGGACCTCTTCTCCTTCGGTATCCACGCATAAGCGTCGCATCCAAAGACACGAAGATAGGAGTAGTCAACGGGATTGCCGCTCCAGACTTCTTCAGGAATTTTCAGATCAAGTGATTTTGTCGGCGCTCGATTGATCAAGTAACAAGTCGTGCTTACGGCTTCCGCCCAAAATCTCTTGTCGAGTTTTGAAGTACTCAACATGCTTCGGGCCCTCTCCATGAGTGTTCTATTTAACCTCTCCGCTACACCGTTTTGTTGCGGTGTACCGGGTACCGTGAGGTGCCGCTTAATTCCATGTTCACTACAAAACTCATCAAATTCTCTTGAACAATACTCCCCTCCGTTATCGGAACGTAAGCACTTAATTTTTAAACCCTTTTCATTTTCCACAAGAGCTTTAAACTTTTTAAAAATTTCAAACACGTCGGACTTCCGCTTTAGGATATACACCCAAGCCTTCCGAGAATAATCATCAATAAAAGAAACAAAGTAAAAACACCCGCCCAACGAACTATCGGGCGACTCCCAAGTATCCGAATGAATCAACTCGAGATGCGATTTACTTCTTTGATGTGATAGAGAGAATGATAACCTCCGTTGCTTTCCGTAGATGCAATCTTCACAGAAATCCAATGGCGCGGACTTGTAACCCGGAAGAAGTTCACGGTTAGATAATACCTGCAATCCGCGCTCGCTCATGTGTCCCAAACGGCGATGCCACACCATCGGAGACTCCACCTTTGCGCTTGCAACAACCGCTTCTCCCACTTGAGTCTCGCCCACCAATCTATATAGGCCACCTATTTGCTCTCCTTTCATCAACACAAAACATCCTTGACATACCTTCAAATGATCCTTCTCGCCGACGAACCTAAGCCCTTGTTTGCAAAATATTCCAAGTGATAGAAGACTTTTTCTAAGTGTAGGAACATGCCGAACATTAGAAACCGTCCGAATAACACCATCAAACATCTTGATCCGAACGTCTCCCGCTCCAACCACCAGACATGCTGTGTTGTCACCCAAATAGATAACTCCACCATCCCATGACTTGTAAGTATGAAACCACTCCCTATAGGGAGTCATGTGGAACGACGCTCCCGAATCTAAGATCCAATGATAAATAAGATCGGATCTATCTAATGCGGACAACGCATCTCCGTCCTCCGAACTAGCCGACTTAACATCCGCTTCGGCTACGTTACCTTGAAAATTGCTTGAATCAGATTTACCATCAACTCCTTTAACCCGGCAATCCTTCTTCACGTGCCCCGACTTTCCACAATTCCAGCACTTTACTTTCTTTTTGCCCATGGACTTTTATCTTGACCTCCCTCGATCACCACGCTCCCTCTCGAAAGGTCTTCCCCGTGCTATCATAGCCTCCCCCGAAGAGCTTCCTTGGCTAGACTTTCGCCTCATCTCCTCGGTAAGTAATGATGCAACAACCGACTCCATCTTAAGGATTTCAACGTGGCGCAAGTTCATAATCAAATTATCCCAAGATTCCGGCATCGAACAAAGTAAAATACTTGCTTTTTCTTCTTCATCGATTCTAACGTCTAGGGCCGCAAGCTTGCTCACAATAGAGTTGAATAAACTTAGATGCTCTTGTACCGGTACCCCGTCCTTTATCTTTAGATTGTACAATTGCCGTCTCAAGAAGATTTTATTCACCAATGACTTTCCTTCATAGAGATTCTTCGATTTATCCCAAATCCCTTTTGCGGTAGTCTCGGTCTCCACATTGAATAGCACCGAATCATCAAGTGCCAAATATAGGTTTGCCAAAGTCATCTTGTCTTTCTCTTCAAATAGCTTATCCGTCATCCCTTCCGGCTTTTTCTCCTTTCCTTGCAGGGCGATCTCACAAGCATCTTTAATCAAGACTGCTTGCATCTTCAGTTTCCACAACGCGAAATTCGTTCTATCAAATCGAGGAACCTCATACTTCGTCGCTATAACTTTTTCCGCCATCGTTTCACCGTCAACGTACTATAAAGAACCAAACGCTCTAATACCAATTGAAGGGGGACCGGCCGTGGGGTTACCGAGCACACCTCAAACCCACACAGCACACGAGCGCAGCGAAAACAGGATCTTTCGTAGACGTAAGAGACGAGAACGATCGTAGAAAAATAAGCACGAGGATAACAAAGCAATAAAGAAAACAAGAGAAAATAAGAACACAAGATTTACGTGGTTCGGCCAACCATGAGTCGACCTACGTCCACGGGCAAGACCATCTCAATGCGCTCTTCGATTAATCCACGGCACAAAAGTATAAAGGAGTAAGATTGGATTACAAGAAACTCTCTCTCAGGAGCTCTCTACGTTTTCCTCTTAATTAGGGTATTTTTCAATGAAGCTCATACGAGAAACCTCTAACAATGAGGCTCTTAATCTAAAATATTAATTACAAGAGTTTATATAGCCATAAAATTCTAATTCTAGTAGGAAATAATTCTTGCCTTCCATCCAAGTCCGATTCATCTCTAGTCACCATATATCCTCTTAGGAATCCTTTTAGGAATCCTACTAGGAATCCTCTTTAAAGTGATCCTAGACAATCCCTAATCTTTTAGAATAAGATTAGATCCAATAAGAGTCAAACTCTACATTATCGACTCGGAACATGGCTTTACATAATCCAACAAAATATGCACTGGTCCAATGTCCTCCACAATACCACAGCAGGGAAGATTCTACTCCCAGCTCCCTTGAATGGAGTTCATCATCCCAGCTCCAGGTCGGGAGGAGGAAAGGAAGAAGAAGAAATGAGGTAAGGGAGGTCTTAAAGTGGTAAGGGAGTGAGAAAAGAGTTGACGTAGCCTGATTCCATCGTAAGTCCAAAATGGAACCTTTTGGGTGCCCAGATTGAAGCCAAAATCCATCGTAGTTGCGTCCGATCACATTCAGGTGCCTTATGAGGGTCCGAAACACCTTTAAACTTCATTTTCAACAGGAATTTTGATTCCAAGTCTGTTTTTACATCAATTTTGTGCCGAAACGACTCCCACTTGACCTAACACTCTACAGACATGCTGACCAACTACCCACACTATAACCTTGCCTAGCTACCAAGGTCTAGTACACTACAATGTAGCTAATACATTAGTTTTAATAACTTCGGCAAAAATATTTTGGACGGGTGATGTGGTTCCAATAAATTGTTATATTAATAGATTGGATTGTTACATTTGATATTAGAATCAGATTTTTAGTGAAAAATATGGGTAGGTTTCACATCGCATAATGGTTTTGATTTATGTACTAGTAGGTTGGATCTAGTATAACAATGAAGCAAAACTTTTGACTATTATTTATGTTAGATGGCACTAGAAATGGGAGTATGATTTTAAAGGACCGTTTGATTTAAGATTTATAATATTTCAGTAATTCTTCATATTGTCTATTGAAAATATTAAAATCATTACGATTCAACTCAAGTTAGATAGTTATAAAATATATTAGTAAAGTAATGAATCATTGTACGTAGATTATTAGGCGGTAGGAATACTAGATTATCATGGGGTAGGACATATTCTCATTATCATTCTTGATGAAAATCATTAATAGTCTATTAATAAGAATATCTTAGTTCTTAACAACCTCTGAACTCAAATGGCTTAATAAATTAGTAACAAACTTGACATTCCGAATATAACATATATAACATTTTCGAAATATTACAAACATTGAACCAACGGCACCTAACTGTTAAAAATCAAGGAGACGTATAAATCCTTGATAAAAGTTGAACCTTTCTATCGTACTTAGTCAAAAAGATAACCATACTTAGTCATTTGTAAACACTTCCATTTTCCTCATCAAACATCACACTTTTGGACGCTTTCTAATCACTCATCAACCATCAGACGGCTCTTTGAAAGAAGAGAGAGAGAGAGAGAGACGGCGCCGAACAAGTTACTAAAACATCCAGATAAACGTCTAGGACATTTAAGATATTTACATTACGAATTTTCAGCTGGATCATCTTACTGGAGTTAATTAATTAAGTTGAACTAAAAGTTCATGAAAATTTATATTAATTATCCCAAAAAAATGAGGGCCAAAAAAAACTACATATCCAACATCTCAAAATTAGGAGGTGTACGTTTCAATGTTCAAGTAATTAATCTTATCCTGTGAGAAATTAAGGTGCATTAATATATGAATGGAAATGGTCCAAATAACATTACAAACCAGTCAAAGACAACGTGCACTAAAGGTGTGCCAAGACCCTCACTAACATGGCAAATATAGAAATCTTTTGTTTTCCTCACAAGTATAAATGTATTGTGCATGCACCTTATGGATATTGAACATGTTCTAGCTAGCTTATCCTCAACTATAGGCCAAGATTCATTACAAGATAAATTTAAGTTCATTTACGGATCATAAGAGAGATTGACACGATGTAATTTCAACAGTTTGGGCAACCTAACAAGGGAACCTTTATTGAAAATGCGTTGGGCGAGTCGTAATTATTGAACTATATGTCTACGTACCAAACATTTCTGACCTTACTATAATTTTTTATGACGCTCTTGTTTTGTACATTAGTAATGCTGTTGATACATTTCAAACTGGGATATACATTTTATACCTATTCCATTCAAGGACCATTAATTCTCTACTTGTTACATTATTATTATTATTAGTTTTTACTAAAAACTATTTGGATTTAATTTATCAATCCTAGAATGGAGGTGTAAGATCTACATTCTCTTTTGGGGTGTACAAGTAAAATTTCTCTTTGTATATTTGAGTAAATTAAAATATATGGAGACCCCCCGTCAGCTATAGGCGATTCCGAAATAGTCTTCAACTATTATTTTAGTTTGAGTTTTTATACTTAATTAAATTAAATATTTATCAAAAACTAACTATTTAATTAGTTCTTCACGTTAGTAGACCTAGTTTTATTTGCTAAAAAGTGATTAAAATTATTAAATTTGATGAAATCATCAATAAGTTTGATAAAGTTCTCAAAATATAAAAATGTATGGAGACCCCATCAGCTATATTTCATTCTGAAGTAGCCCCCTCACCGACTTTTTTTGATTGATACCTTCTTAACTACTTTTTTTGATTGATACCCTTTCAACTCTTAATTTTTTTTTAAAAATCTGAGTTTTTATTTTTTGTAGTCTGAAATCTTATACTCAATTAAGTTAAAATTTTGTCAAATTTAATTACTCGATTAGTTTTTAACGTTAATAGACCTAGCTAGCTTTTTTTTCCAAAATGTGATTAAAGTCATTAAATTTGGTGATCACTCATTAGTTTGATAAAATCTCAAAAATTTTAGACTAAAATTACTCAATTCCAAAATATCAGAAGTTGCAGGGTCTCAATTTATTATAAAAAAAAAATTAAGGGGTCTCAATAAAAAAAAAAAAGAAGGTTGAGAAGCTAGGCTATTTCAAAACCACCTATAGTTGAGAAGTTCTTTATTCACGTTTACTTTTTATCTAAAAAAACATTGAGGGCTCATTTGGTATCGTTGTTATTTTTTTTAAATTTTTTAAACACTAATTCCATTTAATTTGATACATTAGTAGGAGGACTTTTCTTTTGTTGAAGTGTGAATCCTCTATAGTTTCATGTGCAAAATTTTTTTATACATGAGATAATTTTATTGTCCATCTACAGTGTAATTCATATTAGTCATCTGTCTCAGATGGCTACGATTAAATAGTCCTGTTGTGGATAGGCAGCGGTATCGTCGCATGCGCAGAAAAATTCTGTGCATCATACATTTTCACTATCCATCAATGATGTAATTCAAATCAGCCATTCATCTCAGTGGTTGGGGCTAAATAATCTTTCTATGTGATTAAAGTCATTAATAATTTAAGATGTTAATTATTTCTATTCTATTATGTTTGGTGGAATTAGCTACCCTGATAGAGAATGCAGTTCTAGCCAAATTCAAAAAAGAGAAATATTACCTACAAACCTATAACATATATAGGTGTAACATTAGCATCCTAGACTTTCTATAACTAGGATTTTTTCTCACTAATCTTATTAACTATGTATCACGGACACTTCTATAAACCTCGCGTGTTCATGTCGGACACTCGCGTGTTCGTGTCGGATACGTGGACACTTCTTGGACGCGCGTGTAATGACGATCCATAGCGCAAACAATTTAAAAAAATATATAGCGAAAACAACGTTGAATGGCGAGCGTCCCAAGGCGTTCGACTTGAATGGTTGTTTTCCGATTGGGACAACATGTTCGAAACAGACGTCCGATTATAAAATTATTGCCGTTTTACTAAACCCTAATTCGAATCGCATCAAACAGGACTCAATTGACTTTATTTTGATCGCATTTTGCTTGGTCCAGACTTTTTCATACACTCGAAGACGAGATTGTCCGCATCAAACAGTGATTTTTACTACGTACTATTGTCTTGCTATTATTGCTTCCATTAGAATATCGTTCGGTGATGCGAGCCCCTGTGTTTCGAGAGATTTCTAAATGTTTGGCTCTGTTCTTTTTCGACAAAGTGAAATTAATAAATCTCTAAACGTAGTTTTCAAAGTAGGCTAAATTACTAAAATTAATACTTTTCTTTTTTGTCACTATTTTCTTAATTTATCTTAATTTGCACCACTCAAGCCGTGTTAACAAGTTGCGTTCTAAGTCGGGCAATTGTGACAGCAACAGCACTAGGGTGTCTGTTTGAGCCGACATCTTAACCTCTTATAAATATTTGACAAACAAAGTAGGAAATAAAAATATTTTTCAATTAACTAAAAACTTTCATCTAAGCATTTCTCTTTTCTTTATAAGGCCAAATGATATTAGAAATTTCTTACGAAAAAGCTGTTAATCGCTACAAAAAAAGGTAACATTTAAGAACAATTTTTTAATATTTAACGACGCTTATGTCGAGAGTCGTTAAAATATATTCTGACGCTTTAAAACGTCAGAATTTTTTAAAATTCTAGATACAAATTAGAAATATAGTGGGAATAGTAAATTAGTAAATATAGATACAAATATTTTATTTAAAGCAACCATGTATTATTGCGTGAATTTTTTTTTTCTCCGTAAAAAGAAAAAGAAAAAGAAAAAGTTAACCAAAAACAAAACATTAAGGTGAACCATATCCATTGCCATGCTAGATCCAAATGCGCAATTATTACACACCCAAACTCCACATCAACCATTCCATTTTTTATTTTATATATTTTTTAGTTGTTTTGTACCATCACATTCACTAAAATGTGAGGCCACAAGCATCACAAGGCATTAAGTAATCCACGTAGCCCTTTTAGTGTTTGGTGGGTCCCATGTTTGAGGCAATCACCAATGTCTTTTCTAGGAGAAATACTGAGTCCATGGCTCAGCAAAGGTTGTGGGGGTTACAGCCCTCATCCAGTAGTTAGAATATCTTCTCTTGAAATTTAAAAAATTCTAAATAAATTTTAGTATTAAAAAAAAAAATTGATGTGATGGTTGAGGGACAACTAGCCCTTGGATTGGCTAGTTGTGAGGTCAACAGCCCAAAGTGGGTTATAGATGTAGTATTGCTCCTTTTCTATTAGTTAAAATCCATTTCAAAATGTTCCTGTCAGATTATTAGTGCTAACCATTAATTCTAAAAGATTTGAGCTGTTAGAAATACGCAATCAATTCACTTAAAGCGTATACGCCCATGGATCTTGAGTGAGTGTCACTCGGCGCAACATGACCTCCTGCCACAGGGCTAGATGCTGGCCCATTTAAGTCAACAATCTCTCCTACAGCACCTGCACAGCGGAAATTGAACCCGTGACCTCTGACTCTGATACCACTTGTCGGATCATTGGCGTTAACTATTAATCCCCAAAACTCAAGCTGTTAGAAATATGCAATCAATTCATTTAAAACGTACGGACATAGCGCCCACGGGTCTCAATAGTGATACGGTCCAACCAGTCTCACGTCACTTCGAACATGACTCGGCCCATCCCGGCCTCACGCCATTTCGAATATGACTCGGCCCAAAATGGCCTCCTGTCATATGATAGGATGCTGGTCCATTTAAGCCAACAGCCCCCTCAACTTCTTTTTTATTGAAATTTTTTTAGCTTTTAATTTTTTTAGAATTAAGTGACTTTAATAAAAAAAAACTTGGAGATTGTATGGAATTCATTAATGATTTTACTAAATTTAATTAACTTTTAATTATGTTCTAAGAAATAAGACTAGACCAATTCACAATTAATTACTAATAGAGCCATTAAATTATAAAAAATTTAAATTAAACTAAGTTTGTTGAGGGCATCTCCCTGCATAATTTTTTTTCCCTTTTTCTTTGTGGTGAGAGGCTCTTTGTTTGTCTATTTCGTTTATAGCTTAACTGCTTAACAAACATGCACTACCACAAGGTTAATAATTTCAGTGGAACCATTTTTTTTATTCTCACTAAAATGTTTTTAGGGAATATGAATGAGAGAGAAGGAAAATGACCTTTGATATATAGGCCATGACTTATTGAATGTGACTTTGTGGTGGATCTAAATCTCATAAACGCACGGAGCAAGAAAGGAACACCAGTAGGAGTGGTGCATATCAAATACAAAGAGAAATTAGTACATTAATATTAATTTTAGGTTTATATTTTTGGCTTCATAGCACTATATACATATATGCAAAATTACAAAAATAGTTCTGTAATATTTGTATTTGCGTCAAACCACCAAGATTTGTAGTGGTAAGGCTAGAGATGAAGAATTTAGGACTAGAATGTAAGAAGTCAAGATTCTGTTTCCATACGTACCACACAAAAAAAAATGCAAAAAAAATTGGTATTTCTGCGTGCTCCTAACTCCGAAACCGTATTTATTTGTTATACAGAATTTACTTTGCATGGATACCAAAAGTTTTTGCATATATAGAAGCTGTAAATTAAGGGTACTGCATGCAAATAAATTGGATTTTCAAAGGCATGTAAATAACAACTATGCAGGATATATTAAAAAAAAAATCTTACATTCATATAATTAATCTAGAATTCCTTGTTTAAGCACGAGTCCTTGGAAAACACGGATTTTCATGCCTTTTGAAAAGTCACTCTTAACACATATTTTCCAAGAAATCTGAATTTTTCAATATGCCAAGTTAGAAACTTAGGCTCTGTTTGGATGTTAGAATAATAATTATCTAATAATAACTCGTGCGTTGTGAAGATATTTTTTTTATGTGTGATTCCTAATTAGGAATTCAATTTTAGCTCTTTGGAAGATCTTAATATCTATGATTGTACGATAGTTAATTTGACGTACATGGTGATATATCTTATTCCATCAAAATGACTTGAAGATTAAATATAATATGCCTTTCTAGATATACTCCTTATTTACCGAATATAACAAGCTTCTTGAGTAAGGCGCTGTTTGGATGTATGAATATCTTGTTTGATATATCTTCTTAGTTTACTAAAGAAATTTATACATTTGGTAAATAATGAGTATGATCAAATATTTGAAATGAAATATCATTTTTGGCATGCAAGTATTTTTCTCAGAATAAGATAAATCATCTCGTAGATGAAATATACTATCTTATCAAATCATGAATAACAAAACTTTTGAAAAAATAAAAAAGAAATTGCTTGCTCGCAATCATATTAGAGAAGTCGCTTACCGAATAAGTTATCCTTGAATAACTTTTTCTGATATCCAAACAGAACCTAAATAAAAAAGATGTGCTGAACAAAATATTAATGCATCCAAATAGAGCTTTGTTCATGCATAAAAAAAAAACTTTAGGCCTTATTTGGATGTACCGACTCCTGTTCAGTATAAAAGTTTTTTTATTGCTGTAGAAAGCTAGGTGCATAATCAAATATCTAACATATAATAGCACATTCCACCTTTAAATTAATTTTTTCAAAATAAGATAAATCACCTCATATGTAGAATATGCTATCTTACTAAATTATGAATGCTAAGACCTAAGAATATTGTTTGGTATGGGAATAAATCGGAAAAATTTATCCCCGCTATTCCACCAAATGCTTTAAAAAAATGATCGGAACAACTATTTCGAAACGGGGTTATTATATAGGTAATTTTAGAATAATCCGGAACAATTATTCTACCTTTTTAGTGAAATAAGGCTACTCTTTTGCTTTTATCTAACTAATTAAAAATAAAAAAAGATATAATCATGCTTATACTTAGCTAAATAAAATAAATATATAAATAATTATTATTAATAATTATTTTTGTTATTATTTTTTTAGAGAGAAATGTAGCATGCTACTTTGAGAAATAAACTTAGCTGGCAATGTGAATCAACGATGATTCGAACTTGAGACCTCGGGTACCAACCACCAAAACATTTTGCCACTTGCGCTAGGGACAATCAATTATTTTTATTCTTGTTATTAGTAACATAAGTACTATTATTATTTGTTGTAAATAAAATAGTATGTATTATAGCATATAATATGTTTAAAAAAATTATTTTGCATTGTTCATATATAGTTTTTTCATTATTCTCTATTATCTTTGAGATAACTACCAAACACACTTTTAACTATTCTTAAAAATAAAAGAATCTTTAGCCAAACACAATTTTAAACTTATTCTTGTATATCCAAAAATAACTAGTTCTTCTAAGAATAAAAAAAATTTATTCCCAAGAATATTAACTCCCAACCAAACATATACTTAAACTCCTTTCTTCTGATTAGACAAGAAAATCTTTATATGGTAGTTTATTATTAGATAACTTATTTCGGCATCTAAATAAGATCTTAGTTTTTTATAAAGTGCGCTCCTCTCCGAAAGAAAATTTTCTCATTCAAAACCAGCTTACGCTCATAAATTAGCTGACTCTCCATCTAAGGTAAGGTTGCTTTGAATAAGAAAATGCAATTTCTAGTGTTAATTAAACTGTTAACATATAGATTTTTCGGAGTTTACATGTATGAAGTAAACAGTTTTTGTATGGATACACTCTTTGAAGCATAATAGACCTAACGCTCTTATTAAGTTGCCCTAGTAATCACTTTTTTTAGTTCTAATTCCTTCCTAACTCGCAATCTTATTCATCAGTCTTTTACACCAGCTTCGTTATTTAAGAAGCAGAAGTCATCCTTCTAGCAGTAACAAAGTATTCTTGAGTATGAAACCAAAGTAGTAATTAAGCCCACGCAAGCTCTTAGATGCAATAGTAGAACCTTTTTTTTTCAAGGATTTACTTAGATTTATGCTGTAAAGCTATTAAAAGGATTTCAATGAAGAACCCATATACTAAGCAGTTAATTAGAAGGATTTTAATAAAAAAGTTACTAATTAAGTTCCGACAAATAGTTCTATTCATTAAGTACTTAAATTTTGCTGATGGTTTTAGTTGGAACAAAGTAATTAAGCTCATCGATCTCTCGTGTGGATCTACGAACGAATTGGATGTAACAAGTTTTCTAACGCAGATCAAATATTGCAATATATAGCGAAAAAAAGGTGTCATTAGAGTCTTGAAGGAGAATGTGTTTCAAAAGCTATTGTCACGACCACACCCCCAAAATGCTTCTACTTATGATCTACTGACGTAATGGTATATGATATAGAGTATATTGATTAGTTTATACACGCGATTTAAGATAAAATATAAATTCATCAAACATATTTGATCGGAAAGAAAAGGGGGCTTTTTTTACATTTAACCCCTCAATTTTTTTTATTTTTTTATAAATGTCATAACAAATTTATATTTATATATATGGCCTTAAAAAAAGGTCTGCAGGAGATTGATTGCTTGTGGAGGACTTAAAATTAGGAAATGCTTTGGTCGTCTGCTAAACATGAGACTTCACAACGCATGAATAAATTAATCAAAATCTGGGGCATTATGAATTCTAATACTTAGCATATACAATATATAAAGATATATAACATTCTCAAAAATCCGTATAGTATTGGGGCTAGAAGTATATAAAGAAATTAAGAGAAAGAAAGCTCCAACAGATGTCAGGGTCTACGTGTCAATGTCAACTGGATTGAATCTCACCTTTCAATTCTGCAGTGTTGATTCTCAGAAAACAACTTGCTCTGGTTTGTACTTCCAGACCTTAAAAAAAAGAGATAATTTCAAATATCACTTATGTAGTTTCGTGCTTTCTTATTTTAATATTTTGTGGTTTAAAATGTATTACTTTAATACCCTGTGATTTGGTTATTCTTTTTTTTTTGTTATCTTTTCGTTAATTTTTTTGTTAAATTATACAGAAAAAACTCCAAATATCCTATCTATGATTTATCGAATATTCACTTTACTATCCTATAGTTTTAACTTTCTTATTAATTTAACGAAAATATTAACGAAAAGATAACAAAAAAAAAAGAATAACCAAACCACATGATACTAAAGTGATACGTTTTAAACCACAGGGTACTAAAGTGAGAAAGTACGAAACCACAAGGGTAATATTTGAAGTTATTCCTAAAAAAACCTATTTACTTTCCTAAAATTTTCTCTTTTTGTTTTTCTGAGGTAACCTAAAATTTCTAGGTTACAGGTGAAACCCTTCATCGTTATCCAAATACCATCTGTTGCTATCACTGTAGCTTTTAGCGAGCGCAGGGGGTCGAGACCATCTGTATATTTCAAGTGGTGTTTTGCGTAAACAGACTCTGAGAATTCTAAAAGGGCAAATGTCACTATTGGCTCAGAAATTTTAATTAGGTTTATTTTGGTCCGCGAATCTTTTTTTATCGGAACATTCGATCTTATCAATAATAGTTTGAGAGAAAAAATAAAAGGTTAATTACATACAGCTCCTTGAAAACATATCGAATAGCAGATATATCCCTACAAAGTTCAACTTTTTATTTTTATTCTTGCAAAATTCCTACCGTTTTCAAATATACCCCTGCTTTTAGGATTCGTTAGAAAGATGTAGTTAACTATGAGAAAAATACTTAATCCTAATTAGTGAATGAGTTAAATTGACTTTTTTTACCCCTCTTATATTATTAAGTAAAATATTTTTTGGAAGGACATTTCTGCATAATTATAACCGTTGGTGCTTTTGGAGAAATACATTTGTAAGGGCAAAAATATTATTTCACTCAACTGCTGTTAAAAAATAAACAGCGAGTGCTCTACGGTAAAAAGCCAGATGGACAAATATGAATATAACTGGACTTTTACAGGGATAAAAATAAAATGTTGAACTTTGTAGGAATATATTTGCTATTCGATATGTTTATACAATTAACCTAAAAATAAATTATGAGTGCTCCTCGTATGAGTTCGCGGGTTCGAAATAACCCGGTGCCTAGGCCAGTTCGTGTTAAAACCTAAGAAACTGAAAAAGAGAAAAAGCTTATTTGAACCGTGGGAACCAGCGGTTCAACCGACAAACCAGTGGAATGTTTCGGTTTTTAATGAACGCCGGATTTTCTTCGCACCGTTGATTGTTGATCCAACGGTTCAAACCCATACTCCTTTTCTAGATTTTAGGGTTTCCAGAGGAACCCTCGACCTCCCAATCCTAGGTGGCTCAGCCAGCCAGTTGCCTAGATTATGAACTTTTTTTTTTTTTTTTCCCTATGGTAATCGGTGAACATTCTTTTCTTGAATAATTTTTTTTTTTTTAGAGAAATGTAGCACGCTGTCCGTTTCGTTTATTTTAGAAATAAACTTAGTTAGAAATGTGAATCAACTAGGATTCGAATTCGGAACCTCGGATGCCAACCACCGAATCCTTTGCTACTTGCACTAGGAACGGTTGATCTTTTCTTGGATAATCAAGAGGAGGAAGAGGAGGATGACATCATAACAGAACACTGTGTGCTTTTGCATCTGAATTGTTTGATTAATTTGTGTTTGATCAAAACTACAAAAACAAACCCAAAAAAAAAAAAAATTGGATTGCTCAAATTTGTTGGTATTTTCGAATGTGTTCAAATCCATATAATTGATTTGTTATTCTTCCTTTGCACTTTTTTATTATTACTAGTTGAGTGTACGTGCAAATACACGTAAAAATTACTTTATTTTATTTTAAATCAATATAAATTTGTACATTATATTTTATAAATTCATATGTTATATTTTATTAGAAAATATTTGTAATATTCTATATTGTTCTTTTTCTTATATACATTAAATATTTTTACGTATTTTTTTATTTCTGATAAATCTAAAATTTAAGTATGTGTTTTAAACTAAAAGCATCAACATTTAATTCACATTTACTTTAAAATTTAAAGTTTAATTGTGAGACCCCAGGTAGTCCTAATATATAAGATATAATATGGCTAAATTCTTAACCCGGCTTAAGCATTTTGGGTGGTGGCTAGGCCCAAGAGGTTGAGAGAGTTGAGCGTGCTAGGACGGGAGTAGTCCTAGGCCCTGGGAAGTTAGGGCGTCACATTAATTTTGATCCACTATATAATGAATTTTTTTTAATTGTTACTTCAAATTTGATATCAAAAATTAAATTTAATTCACGATTTAAATTCAAATTTAAATTTTAATGTAAAATAGATGGATAGAAATGTTATTTTTTAACAAATTGATCATAATCGTTCGTTTTTATTTGAAATATTTTTAACAAATTGATCGTAACCATTCGTAGAATTAGATTTATATATGGATATGAATACTATTTTTTAATAGATTGATCATAATCGTTCGTTCTTATTTATTTGAGATATTCTTTAACAAATTGATCATAACCGTTCGCAGGAAATATTTTTTTATTCCTTTTCGATTCCGTCTGTCATTCCTATTTGCTTTTATATATAGTATAGATTATTATGTGTCACTATGTTGCTACGTTAGTTTTTTCAAAAGATTTGTTATTGATTATTAGTATTTTTATTTTATTTGATGAAGTGATGTTCTGATTAGATATTAAATCGTCATTAGCACAGATACAAAGAATTTTGGAATTCTTAGCCCCATTTGCATGTATTATATCTTTTTGAATTTTTATAGTGTTTATGTGAATATCTGTCAGTTTTTTTTTTTATTTATCTAGTTATGCTTGTACTAGTGTAGAAATTCGCATGATGCAGCGGGTAGATAAAAGAAGCAAAATTTTAAACGAACCGTAATGTCGCTCTCCTTGGCCCAGTTGTGAGCGCGCGCGAGGAGGCGGCCGAGGCGGCAGCGGTTCACGGCGAGCGGGGGCCCCGACGCGGACCAGCCCTTGTAGCTTACTGTTCAAACGTGACCTCGAGTGCTTACATGGGCTGCGGCTCGACTTCCTGGGACGATATTTCTCGAAAGAGACAATGTTATTCGCATCCTCTTTTTCTTCTTTTTTCGTCCTCATCATCTTCATTAACATAATGAGAGAGAGAGTGATGAGTGTGGGGTGGAAGATTAGATGATAAAAAAAAAATTTGTATAGAAAATAAGAGGTCATGCAAAAAAAAAGAGGTAGAGAGATTAATGGAGGAGGGGAGTGGATTGGAGTTACAAAACTCACTCATTGATAGAATATGGTGCATGTAATTAATGGAGGAGGTGAGTGGATTGAAGTTACAAAACCTACTCATTAATATATATATATATATATATATATATATATATATTATTAATCAACCTCCTCTCTACAACATATAATTTATTAATTAACATCTCCTCTACTTAACGTATGTTGCATGAACTAATATTTATTAAGCATTTCTAGCATTAAAATCTAGCGTTTATAGCATTAGAGAATGGGAAAGAGGGTGAAGGAGGAATTATATTATTAATCAATCTTCTCTCTACAACGTATAATTTATTATTTAACTTCTCCTCGTACTTATTAAGCGTTTCTAGCATTAATTTCTAGCATTAGGGAATGAGAAAGGGGGTGAAGGAGAAATTGCTCAATTCGGTTCGGTGAAGGATTTGAGTCGGTTCCGGTTGGTATCCACACTCAATAACCCGATTCAAGCAAACTAAAGAAACACCGCCACGTGACAAGTTAGAGCAAATTAAGAGAATGCCGCCACGTGGCAATTTGGTGAGAAATAATGATAAGTAATAGATAGATAATAGATAGATTGTCTCGATTATCCAGAGATTGGTACTGTAGTATCTTATAACATATAGAGAGTTAACAGCGTATATTAATTTTTTTTCATAAAAAATAGTAGCTAAACTTAAAAATTAATTAATTATGATATGGTGGTCGATGTCACTGATTGAACCAACAGTGAACCTTAACCCGGTGATAATTCCAGTTCGTTCTTGGTTTCGAGTTTTAAAACATTAACTTTTCCGTCCATTCCGAACTCTCACTAATAATTGTATAATAAAAAAAAAAAATTAAAAAAACTGTATAAGTGACTAACTAATTGGTTAGAATTAATACAAAAAACGACAAGAACTAAAAATAATAAGAAAAAAAGAAGAATCTACAAAGGCCCTTTAACTTTAGTACTTTTGTCGATAGACGTCTTTATTTTTAATTTTGACAATTAGAGTCTAAATTTTACCAAATAATTTAATTGGTTTTTCTTCTCAATAAAAATTATAAAAAATTATGTGCATGACATGCAATAAAAATAGTAAAATTTAGAAAATTTAAAATTTATAAGAGAGTGGTAGATCTTTTTTTCACGTGGTGATAGTTTTCACATTTTATTTAGAATATAATTATTTTCATATCCTTTGTATATCCTTAACTTTTCATTTCTTTCAACTATCAATCTTAATATGCAATTTCTTGTAATCATACAACTGAAATAGTTAAGATGTTTATGACATTCTACAAGATGGCCCAAATTTATTGATTGCATGAAGTAAGTATTAGTATAAAACTCTATTTAAATATATAATGCACTAGAACTAGAATTAAACTTCATATAACAAATATCTAATTAGTAAGGAGATTAAGTTAATGAACCTATATTCATGAGTTAATACTATTTAATGTTGAGAGATGCTTCAATACATCGAAACCATGTGACTATTTCAAGAGCTGTTGATGAAAATTATTCAACGGCTATTGGTATTCTAGTTTACTTAGGGGCCGTTTGGTTGCGTGCTTTTGCAACTACATTGCAGTTGCAAATGCATACAACTACAATTTCTCTGTTTGGTTTAGTGTAGTTGAGCCCAACTGCTGCAGTTACAACTGCACAAAAAAGTCCAAATGCTGCAGTTGGTACTACATCCAAATTGGCTGCAGTTCTAACTGCAGCAGTTGGTGAGGGATAGGATCACCTACAAATTAATAATAATAAATAAATAAATAGCTAATTAATTAATTAATTTATATGTACATACTTGTATATAGATAAATAAAAATACTTGTAAATAAATTAATACTAAAAAAAAAATTTAGGCAATACAAGCTGTGTAAAAAAATTAATTTTTTTTTAAAATTAGTCTTATTTAAAATATAAAAAATAGCTTTATTCCTAAATTTTCATAGAATGTGGTTGTGTACATTAACTTAATAAATTTTAATTAATTATAATTATTAAATTTGATAAAAGAACGAGAGAATCATAATAATTTTTTTGATTTATATATTAAAATTAAATATACTGAAAATTTTAAATGTGTCAATTGATAAATTAAAAAATTATTGAAAAATATAAAAATGTTATCATTACATATATCCACTTATTTATTTATAAATAACAAGTTTAAATGATTAATAAAATTATACAATTATTTTATATATAGAGAAGATAATCTCACCATTCTATTTGAAGAGGTGAAAAGATTCACAAATACAATTTCAGCTTCACATTACCAAACAAAAGAAATGCAACTGCAACAGTTGCGTCTGCATAAAACCAAACAAACTATGTGTAATTACAATTGCTGTATTTTCAACTACGTGCATTTTTAAATACACTGTATTTACAACTATATCCAACCAAACGGTCCTTTACTGTAGTATGCATTAATAAGCATCCAATACCAGTTGATCGGTATTTTTCGTGAGGGCACAATAGTCTTTTTCACACCAAAGATGGAAATCTCCTATAAAGGCAACTTCCATTTAAAGTTTTACTATTAGTTCCTTGCACTCATGTTGATTTAATTGATTGAATGTTAAGTATTCAAAATTTGAAGAATTCAATTAACTACATCAACATGGTCATTCAATTATGTCTTCAAATTTCTTATACTTAAACATTAATATTTGATTTATGAATCAAAGGTAAATTAGAATAATAATTAATTTACTGATTTTTTTTAGTAAATTTGCAAAATAAAGTTTCTAATGCCTTAATTTTTTTTTTCCTCTATGAGTACATTAGATAAAACAAAAAAAAAAATCTGTGGTTTAGTATATGTGTATTATTTGCGATTCAAAATATAATATTGTACCCCTCTGAAATTTTTATTTGTGAATTGTAAGGAATTGTATGGAAGCAGTGCTCTAATCATCAAAGAAAACCTAGCAATAGCTTGAAAAATATAAAAAACAAACTAAATTGAAAACAACATAATGCAAAGATCAAAAAATAGGAATCATGATTTTTACCTTTGCCAACATACAAATTCTAGAGTTCACAACACATACCATTTTATCTTTAAATGGATATTTACCCTAGACATGGAAGTGACCTAATCACTTCGGTAAACACAAACCCACCTCAAGAGCTTTCAAATCCTTGTATTCTTCAAGTTCCTAAGTGTCCAAGCTTTGAGTTCTTGCTTCAACCCAAGCTTCTACAAGAAAACGGTTCGTTACTCATTACGAATCCTAAATTCAACTCAAATCCGATCAATGCACTACAATAGCCCTGAACTCTTTTAGACCAATGGGTTCATGAGGCAAGAAAAGAAATCATTTTTGCACGCTCAAACCTTACGAGTTTAGCATTGCGTCGGCTTTTTGAAAGTGGCGACAAATTGCTTAGAATTTGATTTTAGAATCTCTTTTTTCAGCTTCCATATGTTGATGTTTATATATATAGTTTTGGTGAATCCTTACATTGCATCCTCAGCTTGTGGAGCTCCTGATATATGTGTGTGATTTGATTCCGCAATTATTGTTCATGAGTAAGTTGAGGATGACTAACATATGTCGATGCTGTGAAGTTTGGGTAGAAGTAGGTGATCGCGCCACCTTCACGGTTTGTTTGCAAAACCTCTTGACGTGGCCTTTGTTTCCGCAACGATGACACACCTTCTTCTCATTCAGCTTGGTTGGTAGACTTCGAAGTTAAAGGATATGAAGTTGTAGCTGTGACTTTGGGTGCCTCACTGACCGTCCCTAGCGCAAGTGGCAAAGGGCTTGGTGGTTGGTACTCGAGGTTCCGAGTTTGAATCCTAGTTGATTCACATTTTCAGCTAAGTTTATTTTCAAAAAAAATAAACGAAACGGGTAGCGTACAACCTTTCTCTCTCTCTCTCAACAAAAAAAAAAAAAAAAAAAAAAAAAAAAAAAAAAAAAAATGTCACGCCCACCTTGCACTTTTGCACATCACAAATGCCTTAGGTCATTTTAGGGTCCAATCCTAACCATCCTAGGAGCTTTAATCTAAGCTCTAAAACCAACTTAGCCTGTCACGCGCCGGGTTTAGCTTTTAGAAAAAAGTAGTTAATTTTTTTTTATATAAATATTAGAGTAATAACGAGTCACGCAATATAAATCACCTAAGATATGTACAGACGCACCATATGCATAGGATAATTATGTCTCCACGAACGGAATCTCCCCTATACTTGTAAAGGCGCCAGACATGCATAGAGCATCACTAATCTTAACATTTTTATTGTATTAGTTATCATTATCCACGTATATAGACATAAAATAAGGTAATCATACAATCATGATCCACACTAATGTTATATAGCAGGATAATGGCACAACTCTTCAAACACTGCCAACACAAGTCCCTCCATATCTCTACAATGTATCAAGTATAGCCCCTATATTTCCACAACATAAAATCAAAACTCTGGCCTCCATATCTCCGTTTTATATATTCAAATTTTAATCGCGAAAAAAAACCAATTAACAATTAAGCAAAAGAAAGATATGAAATCAACTTGAATCACATAACTGCAAATTAATCATCATCACAGTACACTATTCATCAATATAATTTAAAAGATAAAGAGCACTAAACTAAATCCATCACCACACATATTATTCAAAAAAGAGAATAATAATGCAACTACAGGTTAAGATGTTTAGTTACAGTTTAACTAACACTAAAAAGTTCCAGCAGAAAGGACGAAGCTAGCTATCACGATGCTCACCCAGCATCTCCTTTCTCTACACCCGAGTACCTATAAAAATTAGGATATAAGATACAATTGAATGTATCCGTACCATGCGCCGGCAATAAATATATAGAACTTACGCAAACTATGGTCCGTTTTGATCTACCTATCCATCCTTTAAAATTTAGATTTTGTTGTCCAACCTTTCAGTTTATTTCATATAAGCTATCAAAAATTATTGATTTTATAATCCTTTGATCACTACGTAAATAATTTTTAAAATTTAAAATATTTAGTTTCTAAATGCTTTAAATACTCTAAATCAATTTTAATGATTCTGATCATTCATTTCAAATCTCTATCATTTTCTAAAAGAATAGTAGCTGGGCTCGAAAATGACTAGTGCTTAATGTGTAGAGTAGGGACCGCAATAGAAAGAAAAATAAACGGAGATAAATTTAAAATTTTTAGCAAATTGCCAACCAGGCCCACAGAAACGCATTCCTTCCCCTTGTCCCCAACCAACTCTGTGGGCCACACCTGAAATCTCCGCCTCACGACCCCTCGACCAATAGGATTCCACCCCAGCGGATACCATTTTCCTTCCAACCAATCAGCTTCGAGATAGCCACTCCCGTGGGGCCAGGCTCCCGCTCGCCCACGCAGCCACGTCAACAAAAGCGTGTGGTGGGCCCCCCAGCCCACAGCCTCCCCTATTATTGCCTCCCCGTACTTAAATTTGCTGTCCAATATAAACAGCATATCTGCACCGCCCTTCCGCTGCTTTCTTTTCTTTCTGCTGGTAATTACTAGCGCCCCTCCGCTGTTTTCTTTTCTTTCCGCTGGTAATTAATTAGTAGCTTAAAACTCGGAATTTTAAGATAATTATGAATACCTCGGAAAAGCAGCGCGCCGCGACGGCCGCGGTCGGCGCGAGGACCGCCCGGGCGTGCGACGGCTGCCTGCGGCGGCGGGCGCGGTGGTTCTGCGCTGCCGACGACGCCTTTCTGTGCCAGGCGTGCGACGCGTCCGTCCACTCCGCGAATCCCCTCGCCAGCCGCCACCACCGCCTCCGCCTCAAAACATCCTCCTCCTTGGCTGCTACTGCTACATCGCCTCCGGCTCGCACCGCTCTCGATGCCGATGACCCGCCGACGTGGCTCCACGGATTCAAGCGGAAGGCGCGAACGCCGCGCGGTAAGCCGTTGTCGGCCATAAAAGAGGAGACGACGGTTGTGCCGGACCTCGAGGCCGAGGAGAAGGCCGAGGAGGTGGAGGAGCAGCTGCTGTACCAGGTCCCGATTTTCGACCCCCTCCTCGCAGAATTCTGCTCCCCGCCACCGCCGCCGTCACTGCCGCCGCCAACTCTCGAGGATGCGAAGCCGGCGGCTCAGCCGATCGACCCGTTCGAATCCGCACCGGCAGCCGCGACGGCTTCCTCGGACGGGCTCCCGGGGTTCCGTGAAGTTTCGGATTTAGATGTCGCGGAATTCGCAGCGGACATGGAGAGCCTCCTCGGCGGCGGCCTCGAGGACGACTCGTTCTCGCTGCACGAGCTGGGGCTGATGGACTCGGAGGTGAAGGAGGAGGAGGAGGCCGATGCGGACGCGGCGGTGGCGGTGGCGGCCGGGGAGATGGGGATGGAGATTGAGATTTGTGGGGAGCCGATGGACGTTAAGTTCGACTGCAGCGCAGAGGAGGAGGCAGCGAAGGCGGCGGCGGCGGTGTCGTCTGGGTCTGAGGGAGAGGCGACGGTGGTCGCGAAGAAAAAGATGATACTCACGTTGGATTACGAAGCCGTTATGGCGGAGTGGTCTTGCAAGGATTGCTCGCCGTGGACCGGCGGCGAGCGGCCGCAGCTCGACGCGGACGACTGCTGGCCCGAATTCGCGGTAATCTTGAAACCCGCAAAAATCAAAGAGGACGCAATTATTACATACTTATTGTCTTCGTATAAAAATATGCTTGCTTATTACTTTTTGGTGATTGTAGGGGATGTGGGGAGGAGAAGGAAAAGGTGTGGCCCAGCACCGAGATCCAGCAGCTGCAGCAGTGGCAGCCGCAGTCGACGGAGGGAGGGAGGCGAGGGTGACGAGGTACCGAGAGAAGCGTCGGACGCGGCTGTTCGCGAAGAAGATACGGTACGAGGTGCGCAAGCTGAACGCGGAGAAGCGGCCGCGGATGAAGGGGCGCTTCGTCAAGCGCGCGGCTTTTCCCGCCATGGCGGCGGCCGCGGTGCCGGCGATCCCGCGGGGGCCATTTCCTTTTTGACGGGGCTCGATCGAAGCGTGCATGAATATGCATGCGTGCTTCTTCTCATAGTAATTAAATAACCCTCTTTTTCCTTTTTTTTTGTTTTTGTTTTGTGAATTAGAAGGATAATTATAGGACTAGCATAGGTAAACCAAATAATTCTTTTCCTTTTCTTTTTCAATATTTCTGCTCATCACTCGCCGACATGCATGTAATAGCTCAAGACATTACTTGATTACTACTAGCTACCTAACTTTTTTTTTTCCCTTCGCTTTTTTTTTCGGTATTGGGGGAATTAATATAGTCCACCTAGTAACAATGAAAAAAGAGCTAGGGTTTTTGTACAATAATTAAGCTGAACATTGATGCTGAATTTAGCTTTTACATTGGTATTCTTCTTTGGGTACTAGCTACTATTATCAATTTAATTAAGCTAACTAGTTCTTGTATCTTTGTAGCATATATATCACTCTTCTCCTTGAAATTAATGTGAACACTGTGCATGTTACAGCTTCTCAAATGCTAGCTATGTATAATCCGGTGAATGCCGTTTCTGCAGGGAAATTAAGTAGCCAAATTTGGTTAGCGACATGTGAATTGCTAGAGTGAGATATGTCGGAATTTATTGTTTATTTTGTGATTTAAAATTTTAATTCGGGGTATGGGCCTCTTGAGTGATCCAATAGCTAATGGACGTTCTATTTGGAATTGTTAAGCGCTCCAGTTCCTATTCTTAAATTTAACTCTAAATGGAATACAAAAGAGAAGTGATAGCTCCGTATGTATATATTATCTCTTATTAGTCACTTACCTAAGAGAATGGCGTGCTCCACTATTCACATGCACATGTGCAAGGCATGAGCCAAGTCGGGCCGCGCGCGGTCCTGGTTAACCGGTTTGGTTCACCTACAGTATTTTTATTTTTATTTATCATCTTCTCTATAATTGATGTTTGCTTTCCCGGTAATTATCTTATTTATCGTCCTAGCTAACTGTTGGAGACTAGATAATAAACCAGTATTGCTCCTTTTGAGGTTAGCTTAATTTAATGGCCACCTCACCTTTTTCTCTAGGCCATGTTTGATTCAAGGGATAAAAGAAGAATAAAAAATTTATTCTTCTTATTCTTCCAAACAGTGCTAAGAAATGCTAAGAATTACTATTCTCCTCTTAACGGGTTATTCCAGAATAACCCGTTAAGAGGGAAGAATAATAGTTCCACCATGGGTGGAACAAACTATTCTCTACCTTATTCTTCTACTAATTAAGTTATAAATAATTATAAATTATAATTAATTAAGGCAAATAAATTTTTTTAATAATTAACTAATTAATTATTTAACTTATTAAATTAATAAATATTTAAATAATAATTTATTTATAATTTATAATTAATTATCTAATTAAATAGTTAGCCATTTGATATGCTTATTCAATCATTAACTAATATTTATATTATTTAAATAATTAATATTTTAATTTATGTAATTATATATTAACTAAAATATAAATAATTAAATAATTAATTAATATTAACATATTGACTTATTTTTTATAGTTATTTACTAATTAACATCATCTTCATCATCTCATATAGTAATTTTAATTAATTTATTTATTAACTTATTAAAATATTATTTTACTAATACTTAGATGCTTATTATTTAAATAAATTATTTTTATTTTTAATCATAGTTACTCTTATTCCTACTATTCCAACCCAATCACCCAAATACAATTTTTCTTATTCCTCTAAATATCTCGATTCTCGTCCAAACACAAAATTGAACTAATTCCTGCCTGTTTTCCTACCTGTTCCAGAAGTTATACCTAATTCAAGAATAAACAAAAATAGCTTGTTCTCGAACCAAACGATACCTAAGTATATATATATATATATATATATATATATGGAGAGAGAGAGAGAGAGAGAGGGAAAGGGGGATGCAGGGAGAGAGAGAGAGATGTGATGGTTAGAGTACTTTTAATACTAAAGCTTAAATCTTCTTCTCTTACTATTTATCCTATTTACTAGATCTCTGAAAACTTAGTTCGTTCATCTTTTTCTATCGTTGAGACATTGATTGGCCATGGTAGCTAGTGTCTTATCCGTCAGACCCATCTTATATCTATAAACCTATATGAAAGTCCAATAATTTTTGCCACGTGGTAAATAATCCTTCATCAACCAACAATTCTCACCACTAATTGTTCTCAGCCAAAACTAATTAATTAATATGGAAGTAACGTCTCCTCCCCATTGTTCCTCCTCCCTCTTCCGTTGCAGCATTTACATTGATGAATTCCTTAAGCTTCTATCCACTCGGCTTTAACTTCGCCACTAATTACATTGAATCTATTTAACACGTAATCACAACCGACTTTGCATAATTACATGAATGGCATAAATTTAATTGATACTTGATGCACGACTAAAATAAATTTAAATACAATTTATGAACATATATCACCTAAGTTATTGTACACCTATTATTATATATTTATTTAAAGAAAAGCTTTGTCTTATGTGAAAACGTTTTATAGAAAAAAACGACTCCGCGTTTATGGGCTCTGCAATTAATATTCCCCCATTACTATCTATTAATATTCCCTCCATTACTATCTATTAATATTCCCCCTCCCTCTTCCGTTACTATCTATTAATATTTCCCCTCCCTCCTTCCGCTACCGTCTACTATCTATTAATATATGGGATCACACTAGAAAGGGCTTGAAGAACTTGACAGGCAACAACCTATTCGTCTCAGAGTAACAGCGTACCCAAGTCCTGAAACTGGAAGTAAAAGATTGCCCCACCCCGCCCTCTAACCTTTTCCGATCAAAGATGGTATATTTTGTTTTACTATAGGTTTTCGTAGAAGATGGCGAGGAACGCGACGGCGGATTCATGGGTGGCGGCAGAGGCGATTACCACGGTGGTGGAGAGGCATATATATATATATATATATATATATATATATATATATATATATATATATATATATATATATATATATATATATATATACGACATTCACTTTGATTTTTATTTATCAATCATAAGTGTGTAAATAGAGAATGAGTCGTATGATCTTTTTTTTAACAAATTTATTTCTTTTTTTCTTTTTTTGAGCATCATTACTTCTATTGAAATTTTATTATCCATAATTTTTTTTTTCTAACAATACCTACCCGCCGCATCGCGCGGGTTTCTACACTAGTAGTACATGAATCCGGAACCTATAAAGGATATGACGAGCTCTCCTTACTTGGAACATCGCTGGAGCCTACCCACTTTCTCTACTCCCTTCTCTCTCTCTCTGAGTACCTTTTCTTTCTTTTTTTTTGCCCGCACCATGTCTAATAATTTTTGCACAAACCAAATCTATTTTTTAATAATTAATATAACAAAATTAAAATCTAATCTGATAACTGCAATCTATAATATATAAAAAGTCTAGATACAAAAATTACTGAATTTCTACTTTTATAATAAAATTTTATAAATACAGTTCAAAAAAAATAGTTTACATCCAGTGTAAAAGACAATTTCTCCCTTGGGTGCTCATTAGTTTTTAAATTTATTTGCATTAATTTTTAATCTCTATTTCTTTTTCACATATATTCTTCTTCTTCTTTTTTGAGAAAATTTTCACATATATTCTTAGAAAATATAATTACCAATAGCTGTTCTTTTCTTACATTATTTTGCTTCTTTTATTTTTTCAGCTAACTTTGTTTGATTTTTAAAATTTTATTATTTTTTATTTTTTATATGTATAGTTCTTTTAAATTATCTAATTATTAACCATCTTTACAAAATTTTCTTCATACATGCATATATATAGTATTTATATATGGAGAGAGAGAGAGGAGGGGGGAGGGGAGTGGAGCTAGAATACTATTGATAATATGGAAATAGTATTTACTATCAACATTTTGACTGTTGGATGTCTAGATACATACATCACATGCTTAAAACTCTTTTATAGAGATTTTAAAATTAATTCAGTAAACATAATTTAAATTATTAGACTTTGTAGATCAGATATATTTAATTAAGTTTTGATATTTAAATATTAGTCATCTAATATAAGTTACGATGTATATAGTATAAATACACACCAGGGTTTGTAATAGTTTCTCCTTTCTCTAATCAATTTGAAATAAGTCATATTCTTCAATTTGAAATAAGTCCTCCAACTTTAACTTTTTAGTTAAAAACTTTATTTATAGAACAGCTATCAAAACTATTAAGTTTAATTGTACTTTTAAATAAAGTTATTAGAATAATTTAACTCTATAAGTATTGAAAGCTAAGAAAATATTAATAAAAAAATTATTTTTTATAATGTACATTAGACTGTTTTATAGTGTGTTTTTTTTTTTCTTTAGCTATAATTTTTCAATCTTAAAATTTTAATAAATATGTACATCTTAATTGGCTGAAATACTACCTACCCGCCGCGAAGCACGGGCCCTTAGCTAGTTGTATCATTACAAGTGACTGCCGGAATCTTGCACGTGGAGGGATAATCTTGCTTCTAGGATAATACATCACATGCCTCGACCGACAGAACGCTTCTAAACTTATACTCTCTATTACTTACTGTATAATACAAATTGCTTATTGTTTAACAGAATTTGTTCACTATTTAA
The DNA here is from genome assembly GCA_016920855.1 of Puya raimondii. Taxonomy (NCBI): domain Eukaryota; kingdom Viridiplantae; phylum Streptophyta; class Magnoliopsida; order Poales; family Bromeliaceae; genus Puya; species Puya raimondii. Next base: position 1,180,727 of record JABWPP010000044.1, on the reverse strand, counting down.
TAGAAAATAGTTTATTGCTTAATATAATTTTGTTTACTACTTATTAATAAATAGTTCACCGCTTAATAGAAAAATGTTCATTGCTTTTGTAAGTGTTTTAAACCTGAACATATTATTGTGGTTTCAATATATATTTATACTAAAAGAACGAAACTACTTTTTTACCAACATTCTAAAAGCAAGATGGAAAAGTTTATTGGTACATCCCTATTTGGGGTGTATATCTTACACCCCAAATAAGGATGGTCCAGATTAATCCAACTTAAATTGTGTTTTTATTATCACCCTCTATTTTACTAATCCAATATCTCTCTTATTTCCCTCCATCCTCTCTCTCTCTCTCTCCCTGTAAAATAAAGGGTGAGGATAACAATTGCTTTTTAAATAAAATAATTAAAATAATGGCGGTCGTCCGATTTGAAAGTTGTAAGATGTACATTTCAGATTGGGGTGTACAACTAGCACTGTTCAAGCAAGATTACTTAAATTTATATTTCTCTAGTAGAATAAGTAGAAAAGTTGCTGCTACAGTAAAATTGATCTTGTTGTACATTTATTTTGTTCTACTGTATCTTATTGCTAAAATACTGTAAACAAGTTCATTAATACTCTTGCATATTATAAGTTGATTGTAGCTTTGTTATTTTTGTTCCAACAAGTACCTTTACTACAGTGATTCCAGCAAGTAGTACAGTCCATTGTTTTGACATTGTAGTAGGTTAACTGCCCATAGATTGTGCATGGTTATGGAGGACTTGCGTCGGCGAATGGCTGCAACTTTAAAAGGTGGCATAACCAAATGAAGTTCTATCTCACCAACCCCGGCCTCGTTTTTGCTATCTTGAATTCAGCTGACAATAGCAATGAATCTGCAACTATTGTTGCAATCAAGCCCACGGCTTATAATCCTAATACTAGAGGCAAAGGACAAACTGCATCTACTCCTCCTATCGCATCCACTAATAGCACTCAGCCTGCACCTCCTCTTGAATATGAGATGATCAATTATCATTGCTTGAACCAGATTCTTAGTATCCTATATCTGATAGTGCTAAAATTTCTAGGGAGCTTTGAATAGGGATGTCAACGGGTCGGGTTTGGGTCGGGTTTTTAAAAATCTGAATTCGAACCCGAACCCGACAATCAAATTGAACCCGAACCCGAACCCGAACCCGGCGGGTTTTAAAAATCCATACCCATACCCGACCCGACCAAAAACCAAAAACCTTAACCCGAACCCGAAAATTCAAACCCGAAGTAATGATTTCTCTTTACCATATTTCAAAATATATTGTAGTAAAATCAAAACTTTTCAAAACACAATCAAATATAAGTAAATAAATAATATATATGTCACGCCCCGCCGGGTCCTTAAACACCAACTAGGTGGAAAGGATAACCGCACGAGCGCATGCACCAGACCCGCCGAACGGATAGAGTCTTTCCTATCCGCCCAAGGCGTCACAACACAAGCTTATCCACAATGTTCCAACTAGGAACGGAGTACAAGAGTTGCACAAGGAAAGCATCAACATAAAGAAGTTCTACTTCTATTACATCACATGGCACAATATACATGTCCAAATTTTTCTTTTCTTTCCTTTTCATTCCATACATTATGTTCTCAAAACAATGGAATATACAATTTCATATATATAATGAAAATTCCCTATGATGTCGTAGTCCAAAACTAGGGGTACACTCTATGTGTCACCAAAATGGAAGGGCCGCTATCTAGAGAGCTAAACCCTTGCCTCGCTCCGCCGCCTCACTCGCGGAAGGACCTGGAAAATGTGGGGTGAGAACTATATACATAGTTCCCAGTGGGTAAGGCCACCCAAGAGAGAAGCTCGACCCACCAGGTCCAAAGAAACACCACATGCATAAGTTAGATCACATATAACTATGCAACAATTATTCACATGCTTGTAAATAAACATAAAGGATGCAACCAAATGACATATAATTTATCATTCTCTCCTAGGTTCATCCTATGCCTCATATTGACTAAGTTCATTTACTTGTCATTTACTTATGGTTTCGGAATCGCCGTCTCACCATAATTGTTCCAACATCCAAGGAGTGACATTGTCACCTCCGAGTTCGAGTAGCGAAATCGTCGCCTACTCGGGATAGCAAAATCGTCGCTTACCCCGTCTCAACACGGCCACTGCATGGCATGGGTAGCGAAATCGTCGCATACCCGGGATAGCAACCTCGTCGCGCATCCCCTCTCGACACCGCCAACTCAAGGCGAGGTAGCGAAATCGTCGCCTACCCGGGATTGCAAACTCGTCGCACATCCCGTGTCGGTACGGCCAACTCATGGCATGGTAGCGAAATCGTCGCCTACCCGGGATAGCAAAATCGTCGCACATCCCGTCTCAATACGGCCAACTCATGGCATGGTAGCGAAATCGTCGCCTACCCGGGATAGCAAAATCGTCGCACATCCCGTCTCAATACGGCCAACTCATGGCATGGTAGCGAAATCGTCGCCTGCCCGGGATAGCAAAATCGTCGCACATCCCGTCTCAATACGGCCAACTCATGGCATGGTAGCGAAATCGTCGCCTACCCGGGATAGCAAAATCGTCGCACATCCCGATGTTCACGTTTTTCACTTGCTAACCTAAGTCTCATGACCTTAGGTTCAAGTCATTAAGTCTCACCTATGTTCAATGACAATAGGCTTACTTTCTCATTATCAACCTAGGTTCCATGACTCTAGGTTCCAATCTCATGTCAAACCTATGTTCAATGACACTAGGTTTAATCCTCACATCCAACCTATGTTCAATAACACTAGGTTTAATCCTCATGTCCAACCTATGTTCAATCACATTAGGTTTAACCATACATGCAACCATGCAACAAGTATTAATATTTGAATTATACTTGAAATATACATCATGCAATAGGATCTCATTGTTCAACCTATCATGATTTTTACTTTTGCCAACATGCAAATTCTAGGGTTCACAATACATACCATTTTATCTTTAAATGGATATTTACCCTAGACATGGAAGTGACCTAATCACTTCGGTAAACACAAAACCCACCTCGAGAGCTTTTGAATCATTGTATTATTCAAGCTCCTAAGTGTCCAAGCCTTGAGTTCTTGTTTCAACCCAAGCTTCTACAAGAAAACGGTTTGTTACTCATTACGAACCCTAAATTCAACTCAACATGTGAAATCAAGTGTTCTAACATGATTTCCTAGGCCTCAATTGCAATTTCCGAAGGTCCAAATATTTTTAGAACCTCTCATTGCAAAAGCCCCAAATCTACCTAGGGTTTGCATGCATGCAAGCCAAACCCTAGATTTCATGGCCAATCTCTCACATTTTGTGCTTTAGATTGCCAAGGGTTCCCAAAAACCTCATTTCAAAGGATTAAATCCAAGGTTTGAACCCAAAACGTGAGGTACTAACCTTAATCACGAAATCCCCAAGCTCCTTCTTACACCAAGAAGCTTCCTTTCTCCTTTGGAAGCTTTTTCCAAGATCAATCCACCCTTTTCTCCAAGTTTTGGAGAAATCTCTAGAGAGAGAAAGTGGAAAAGATGAAGAGGAGAAGTAGAGAGGAAAACAAATGAGAAGGGGAGAAGGTCTCAGCCATTCATACACCCCTAAGTCATGTGAAAAGACTATTTTGCCCCTCTCCACAAACAACACAACAACCAGCCTAAATCTAGACATTGCATACCGGTATGCGCATGTGCATACCGGTATGCCTCAGAAATTCCGCAGAATCCCGAGAGCTGGATTTACTGTTTCGGCCATCGCATACCGGTATCCTCCTTCACATACCGGTATACAGTGACATTCCGGTATTTCCCGGAGAATTCCGCAAAACCCGAGAGCTGGGTTTTCGGTTCAATCACGGCATTCCGGTATTCCATATGCACATACCGGAATCCAATGCAGAGTTTACAATTTCTGCAGTTTTGACTTTTCGAAGTCTATTTTCGCGCCTCAATTGCGCCGAAAACACTTCGCACAAGTCCCGAACCTGGCGAAAGCCTCACATATAGCCTCTCATGCTATTTTTCCACCGGAACTCTACTATTTGTAGAAGTTCGGTACGGTGCACTGAAATTCAGTGTACTACAATATATATATATATATATATATAATTTGACCGTTGGATGAAAGGCTAAAATATTATTAGACATTTTATATATTATATAAGTAAATAAATAATATATATATATATATAATTTATTCTGGTTCGGGTTCGGGTTCGGGTCGGGTACATACAAAATCTATATCCGTACCCATATCCGTCGGGTTTTTATTTTCTATACCCATACCCGAATCCATATCCATTTAGTTCGGGTAAACCCGCCCCATTCGGGTTCGGATTCGGGTAATATTTCGGGTACCCATACCCATTGACATCCCTAGCTTTGAATCACTTTAGAGCAAAAGTTGAAAAGGTTCACCCAACCCAGAAGCGATACGAAGCTTCTAATTTGATTGAGTTTAAGTTGATAGATAGTAGACCGATGACTGACAAACTTCATAACTTTGAATATATAGTTGAGCAGCTTAGATCTAGTGGTGTCGACCTAAATGAGAGCTTTCTAGTAGCCATCCTTATAGACAAGTTACCTCCTTCTTGGTATAATTGTACAAATAAACTTAACCATAACAAAGGAGAGTTGACCCTAAACTATGTCCTAAGATCAATTAGGATAGAAGAAAGAAATAGGACTAGGGATGGCAAATTAACCTAGTGAGTCGCCTACAACCTAGTTGAGAATTCTAAAAGTAAGGGCAAGAACTTTCACGCCTATAGGAATTTTAAAAAGAAGCTCTTCCACCAAAGGAAAAATAATCATGGTTCTAAGGAATTCAAACCTAATGCATGATCCGGGATGATCAAAATTTTGGATAATTTTCAACCACTACGGATAAGGCGGAGGCGGTTACAACTACTTCGATTGGGATAAAGATTGAGATAGTTTCAGCGAACTATTTCGGTTAGGATAAGGATATCGAGGTGATTTCAGCAGATTAGAGGAAGGATTAAGTTGTTAAACCAAATTGGATAAGAATAGAGCCAATTTGGATAAGAATAAAAATGTTATTTTGTTCTTATCTTCTTGTAAGCCTGAAGGCTATAAATAAGGGTCTTATTGGCTCTTGTAAAATCATTCCAATTAGAGAGAGTAAATATATAAACTCTTCCACATAAAAGATATTGTGTTCTTTATTTTTTTTTCTCTTTAATCTGGTTTCAGATTTCCATCGGGGAGGCACTGCGACATTGCTCCTTTCTCCGACGGATCAAGTGGTATCAGAGCCATCTGACGCTGGTGCATGATGCAAACTAGAAGCGTCTACAAAGCTTCCGGCGAACAACTCTCTGTCCTCAACATCTTCCGCAAGCCCCCGACGAGGAAAACGAAGAGCACGCCTACCATGTCTGCAGACGAGCAGATAGCGACGCCATCCGAGCTTGCCGCCAAGGTCTCCGCGCTGTCTGACGACATGAAGACCATCTTAGATTGGATCAAGGCCCAATCTGCAGCACCATCAGTAATGCCGGTGGAGAAGAGCGGTCGGCTTTCAGGAACCCCTCCTCCAAAGGCGCGTGTGACGCCGATGAAGGGCACTGCCGAGGATACCTCGGGTGTGCGAGACGACAACGACTCCGACGATGACGGAAGCATAGCTCCTCGCTTGCAGAAGGGAGGTCCCAACCGTTTAAAGTTGAGGCCAAGATCGAGATCCCTAACTACGGCGGTGTTGTCGATGCTGAAAAGCTGGACGCCTGGCTTGACCAACTGGAGACGTACTTCAACCTCTACAACTATAGCAATGCAGAAAAGGTAATTTTCGTAAAACTAAAACTTGTAGGTCATGCATTGACTTGGTGGAAGGCCACTCTCCAAACTTCCGCCAACGAGAATTTCACCTGGAGTCAGTTTAAACGACTGATCCGCCAGGAGTTCTACCCTTTGGGATATGAAGAAGAGCGATGGAAGCGCTGGCATGTCCTGCGCCAAAGACGCGACCAGACAGTGCAAAACTACACCACCGACTTCCGGCGCCAAGCCTTGGCGCTTGGCATCTCCCTTGACGATCCATAGATTTTTCGTAAATACACCGCGGGCTTACAAGAGCGCATCAATATGAGCTCTGCCTCTTGGGTGTTCGTGATATCGCCTCGGCGAGCCAAACAGCCATGGCGATTGAGCGAAAAAAACAAACTGTCTTGCGGGGAGAAGCCATCTAGGGAGTCTGCTGAAGGCTCGAAAAAATCCAAAAAGAATGGCTCTAAAAAGAAGGGATCCTCTGATCCTGATTTGTACTGTGATCATTGTAAAGTCACAGGACATGTCAAGAATCGATGCTGGAAGCTCCATCCAGACTGAGACCGAAGAAGAAGGACGACCGTGGGAAACGCACAACGGCAACGACAACGGCAGGATTGACAAGTGATGCTCCTACCTTAATCGGACGGATTGATCAAGCGAACACTAGCTTGTCTCTGATGGCTATACCGAAGGAGACAAGCCTATGCCCGTCAAATCCAACTGATAAGAGAGAGAAGTTGTTCACTTTTCAAGTTCAAGTCAAAAATGAGGTGATCAATGCCATCATCGATCCCGACAGCCAAAAGAACTTGATCTCGGAGAACCTAGTTCAAAGGCTGGGTTTGTCTACTACACCACACCCACACCCATATCTATTGGGGTGGATTAACAGCAACATCAAGATGAAGATCGATCGCCAGTGCAAGGTGAAGTTTGCGGTGACCGGCATCTACATCGACGAAATGGTCTGCGAAGTTGTGCCGTTGAACATTTGCAACCTCATCTTCGGCAGTCCCTACCTATGGGATTGCGATGCTACCTTCTTTCGTCGTCCTCAGCAATACCAATTTATTAAGGATGGACAAAAAATTTTGTTCACCACAGAGCCATTGTCAATAACTGTTGACCTAGTAACCGCTTGCCAGGCCAAGAGGATGATCAATGTCTGTCAAAAGTTTGCCTTACTTGTCATTCGGCCAGTTGTATCTGAGAAGGCAAACGGCAAGGTATTGAGCCTAGCACGTAAGGAAAGGACTGACGATGTAGCCAAACTGATAGGCGAACATCAGGATCTATTTCAAGAGGTCCGGGGACTGCCACCAAAGCGAGCCGTAGAACATGAGATCCAATTGATCAGCGACGCTCCGTTACCGAATCTCGGCATGTACCGAAACTCGGTAGTGGAGAATGAGGAGATAAAGCGACAGGTGACCGAGTTACTCGAGAGTGGTGCTATCAAACCGAGTAGCTCCCCTTGTGGCTCCCCGATCGTGTTGATGCCAAAAAAAGACGGCGGGTGGCGAATGTGTATCGACTACCGCGCCCTCAACAAAATCACCATCAAGAACCGATACCCCTTGTCGCGGATCGATGATCTCTTGGACCAATTGAAGCATGCTCGCTATTTCACCAAACTGGACCTGAAGTCCGGCTATCATCAGGTTCAGATCCGAGAGGATGACACCTGGAAGACCGCGTTCAAGACGCGACAAGGCCTGTTTGAATGGCTCGTCATGCCATTCGGCCTTTGCAATGCACCAACCACTTTTATGCGACTGATGAATGACGTTCTACGCCCTTTCCTTGATGACTTCGTGATCGTCTACCTCGACGACATCCTCATCTACAGTCGATCATGAGAGGAGCATCTGGCGCATGTCAAGAAGGTTTTTATGCTGCTCGAGGAACACCAACTCCGCTTAAACTCTAAAAAGTGTGAGTTTGGCAAGCAAAGCCTGGTGTACCTCTGGTTCGTGGTGGGCGACGGTGAGCTTCAGATCGACCCCGACAAGGTCAGGGCTATCAAGGAGTGGCCTAGGCCCAAAAATGTGACGGAGGTGCAGAGCTTCATGGGCACTTGTCAATATGTCCGAAAGTTTATCCGGCACTTTTCTATCCTTGCTACCCCTCTACATGCACTAACGAAAGCCAACCAAAAGTTCAAATGGAGTTCGAAACATGAGGACACGTTCCGACTTCTACAATGAAAGATATGCGAGGCGCATGTCCTTGCCCTACCAAATCTGCAACGATCCTTTGAGTTGGAGGTGGACGCGTCGAGATACGCCATGGGGGCTGTCTTAATGGAAGACGGTCGGCCTATCGTGTATTACTCCGAGATGTTCCAGGAAGCTCAAAAGAACTACCCGACCTACGACAAGGAACTCTTGGCACTACACCAGGCGGTAAAGCATTGGCGGATCAACCTCTTAGGCAAGGAGACAGTGGTGCATACAGACCACCGTCCACTTCAGTACCTCCAAATGCAATCAAAATTGCAACAGGCACGTCACATGAAGTGGATGACGTACTTACAGCAGTTCAATCTGGTGATCAAGTACAAAAAATGTGCTCACAACAAACTAGCTGATATGCTATCACGACCACTAGTGGCAGCACTTTGTTTGACGACATTAATATAGATTCAGCCAAATTTTTATGACTATGCTAGTTTGTATGCAGAAGACTCAGATTTTCGAGTGGCGCTGGCCGACATCGAAGAAGGACGACCTACTGAGGTTGTCCTGCAAGGCGGTCTACTGTATAAGGATGCACTACTATGTGTACCTAATGATGGCAATCGAATACAGTGGATCCGAGACACCCATACCTCGAAGGTGGCAGGTCACTTTGGGGTGAACAAAACCTTGCAGAATCTCCAGCGCTACGTCTATTGGCCTCACATGAAAAACGATGTGGCATGATTTGTGAAGGGATGTGTTTTATGTTGTGCATCCAAACCCGCTAATCAAAAGGTGGGCCTCTACACCCCTCTTCCGGTGCCGACTCGTCCTTGGAAAAGTATCTCCATGGACTTCTTAGGAGGCCTTCCGAGGACCCGACGGGGACACGGCTATATTTACGTGGTGGTCGATCGGTTCTACAAAATGATAATATTTGTGCCATGCAAGAAGACAATCACCGGCGAGGAAACTGCTCGGCTGTTCTTCCAATACGTTTGGATACATTTTGGGCTACCAAGCTCGATTGTATCTGACCGTGACAGTCGTTTTCTAGGCAACTTTTGGCTGTCTTAGTGGTCCATGATGGACACAAAGCTACAACGGAGTACGGCTTTCCATCCTCAAACCGATGGGCAAACAGAAGTGGTCAACCGGACAGTTATACATCTGCTGCGAGGATATAACGCTCGACATCCTAAGACTTAGGATGAGGGCTTTTCATACCTGCAGTTCGCCTTCAATCGAGCTATACACAGTTCCACTGGCAAAACTCCCTTTGTGGTGTGCTTGGGGTTACTTACCACCCAGCCCTTTCGACTTGGTGTTCACGGTCGAGCAACCGCGGACCACCAAGGAAGAAAGTGAAATGGCGAAGGCACAACTCTTCTTAGAAGGTATTCAGAAAGTGCAAAGCGAGGTGGGACGACAACTGCAAAAATCTCAGCAGAAGTATAAAGAACGACATGACCGACATCGGGTGAAAGGCGACTTCCAAGAGGGTGATCTAGTCTGGCTCCATCTCAGGAAAGAGCGCTTGAAAGGCGAGGGTAAGAAGCTTAAGCCCATCTGCTATGGACCTTTCAAGATCTTGTGCAAGATTGGTGAGAACGCTTGTCAACTAGAGCTGCCCGCATACATGAAAATATACTCGGTCGTCAATATCGAGAACCTAAAGTCCTTTGAGCCGTCAATGCTGGACGATGAGCCCGGAGAAGTACTGCCATCCGTGGAGGATCTCGTGATAGAACGCGAAGAGCAGCTGGTTGAGGATACTATTCTGGAACGCAAGGTCATAACGACACGCAAAGGTGAACGTGAAGCCTTCCGTGTTGGACGGAAAGGTCAAAAGCCAAGTGCCGCTAAGTGGTTCACAAGGAAAGCTGGGAAAACTCAGTTCCCTCACTTGCAGTTCTAGATCCAGCAGGTGCTGGTTCCTCTCAAAATTGGGGAGCCATGATCCGGGATGATCAAAATTCTAGATAATTTTCAACCACTACGGATAAGGCGGAGGCGGTTACAACTACTTCGATTGGGATAAAGATCGAGATAGTTTCAGCGAACTATTTCGGTTAGGATAAGGATATCGAGGTGGTTTCAGCAGATTAGAGAAAGAATTAAGTTGTTAAACCAAATTGGATAAGAATAGAGCCAATTTGGATAAGAATAAGGATGTTATTTTGTTCTTATCTTCTTGTAAGCCTGAAGGCTATAAATAGGGGCCCTATTGGCTCTTGTAAAATCATTCTAGTTAGAGAGAGTAAATATATAAGCTCTTCCACATAAAAGATATTGCGTTCTTTATTTTTCTTTACTCTTTAATCTGGTTTCAGATATCCATCGGGGAGGCGCTGCGACATTGCTTCCTTCTCCGACGGATCAATCCAAGAGATTGTTACTACTGTAGGACTCAGCTTTCTACACCAAAGAAGAAGAAAGAAGCTCCACCAGTGAACATGATGACTTCTAGACCTGGCTCCTCTGACTCCACTATAAGATTTGAATCTACCTTACCTGAAGTCAACCTGACCCTTAAAGATCCTAACATTGCACGATTCCACCATATTCCTGATATTATGAAGATTTTGATTAGTGACTCTCTTTTAGTTCAGTAAAAATTTAAGTTAGTTTTAAATGTAATAGGATAATGGTACTAGATACTTAATGCATTTGAAATAAATTTTCATAATTCATTATGATTAAGATAAGATTTGACACACTTCTATATGAAGTTATAATATTTTAGTACCTACGTATTTATTCTTTACATATTTTATCTTTCTCTCTTTCACTTTTGAAATTTCTTTGGCAATTTGTTGATAAAAAGAGGGAGAAACTGAGAGATTTTGAACTTAGAAATATTGAACTTAGGGGGAGATATTAAAACTTTAAATTTTTGATTAAATTAAAACTTAGGCATATGAATAACGGGGGAGAGATTTTGAAATTTTTATTGCTAACTTTTTTTTATAGAGAATGTTTAATTTTGCAGATTTTAAAGACTTCAAGACTTCAAGTGTGTTTATATTATAGAGTTTATTTTAAGAATTATAAGTTTGTAATTTTATTTTTTGTTTGGATTTTTCACGCGAGTGGTTCATTTTTTCGGTGATTGCAATGAACTTCAATTTTGTATTTTTGGTGAGTTGAGCTTTGTGGGCGTTTTTATATAATTGTGGATTTTGTCTTGAAATTATCAAATGGGGAGTTTGTTATGGATTTTAATATTGGCATATTTCGTGACAGATCGAGTCGGACCTTGAGGAGCTCGAGACACAAAAGTTCAAGTTGACCACTCGGAAAGTCAAAATATAAATTCACAATGCTTGGTAAGTTTATATAGTGTTGATGGTGATTTAAATACATATTTACATCTTTGGAAGTATTTTGGATTGATTAAAGTTGGATAGAGTCATAAAAATCATAAAATAAAATATTTCTATTGTAAAGATCTAGATCCTGAACCCCTAGTAATTAAGTTTTATTACCAAGGTCCAAATTCTTGAGAAGTTCGGATCTTGAAGGGGTATTTACACAGTACGTAGGGAAGATTCGTATTTGGCTTCAGGGTCTGGACCTTCAATTCTTATTGAGTTTTTCAAATATTAGATTTTGAATTCTAATTTAACTCTAATTATTTTCAAGGCTATAAATATGTTATGGGGTTCCTCTGAAAACTTAGATTTAATCGATTTGATAGATTTACTTTTTGAGAAATCGTAGAAACTTGTTAGCTCCTATTTCTTATATTTTCTTCAACAAGTTTCTAACGGATCAATTGTTGAAACCCTATTTTTTTTTTTTTTTACATGGAGAATTGATCCGGTTGTTGCTTAGAGATATCTTCTACGGTTCTTTCACCAACCTTTTTTCTCTTGCTCCAGATAGAGTGTGCTCGTGGATTTGGCGTGTTGAAGTCTTCGTGGATTCAAAGTGTGAATGTTTCGTGGATTTGGGACGTGGCTTTCATGGATTCGAGCATTGGCGTAAACCAGCCGGTGGAGTACGCGTGATCCAGAGAAAATAAAATAGAGGTTCAAGTCTGTGGGCCAGTAATCGCCTTCTAATCTTTTTTTTCATAGTAAATTGTTATCTTGTGTGTGGTCCTATGAATTTTTACTCCTGTTTGGAGGTTTTCCCACATTAAATCTCAGTGTGCTTTTTATGTTTTTCGCATTTATTATTATTTATATCGAGATTTGTGATTTTTGGCCTATACATCTATTCACTCTCATTTAAGTATTAATGTAACCTACTAGATCCTACGGTTTATAACTCTTAAAAAATACAAATTCGGTGATAAGTAGCAACTAGACCAATTTTGTATTTAAATGAAAACTAGATTGTTTCCGAAAATAAGAAAAATAATATTTGGATAGTTCGATTGGAATAGAGTGAAGAGTACTTGTAATTTTTAAATAAAAATATTTTATATAATTAACTAATATTAATTATATTATAATTTAATAAATTTTTTAGTTGTGAATGTGAAAATATCATTAATTAGTTAACTAATTATAAAAGTAACTTGACTATTTAATTAATTAGTAAATTATTTAATTAGTTAAGAAATTAATTTAATTAGTCAAAACATTAATTTGTTGACCAATATAAATATTGGTTATTGGATAAACACATTGAATAATTAATTTTCAATTAGCTAAGTAAAAATAAATAATAAATTAATTACTTACTTAAATATTTAAACAATTGATAATAGTTTAAATTTATTAATTAGAATATAATAATCAAAATTAGATTTAGACTTTAGTTAAGCTATTTCCTACTTGAGAACAACCTTGCTCCAAGGGGAAGGAGTCGTTCCACTCTTATTCCTGCTTGTCCTTAATAAAGGACAACTACAATCTCCCGACACAAAGATAGTATTTGTGTATAAGAAGGGGAATAAGGGCTCAATCCTCTTTTATACCCACAGCAAACACTGCCTAAAATTATAAGTCATAGGCTATATTTATAGATTTCAAAATATTTTAAATAAAAGCAACTCCCATGATTTTAAGGATCACTCTAATCCAAACATATCTAAAAAAACACTTACACCATATCTCTAATTTTAGGGATTTATTTCATATGGAAAATCCTAAAAAATTGTAAAAACAAATAAATTAAATAAATAAACAGATAGAATAATTTCAAAAAATAGGGAAAAAATTAAAAAAAAAACTAAATGAATCAATCATATTCACATTTGATTTTGCATCATTCATTTTCGCTGTGCAAAATCTCGTCATCAAGAACATGACAACTAATAAAAGATAGAAGTATACCAAATTGTAGGAGGATGAAGTGATGTAATCCAACATCCACATCTCCAATCATCTTCATCAGTACCACCTTAATTACAACTGTTGTTTGAAATTCAACTTGTGGTAGAAAAGATGCCTTTGGCAGTAATAATGGAGGTAGAATAACAGGCACCTCAATGATATGTTTAGATGGCTCTAAATTTAGTGGGATTGATGGAGATGGTAAAGAATCAGACATGATTAGAGTTGGTCGCATCGACTGCAGCTTACTGATCCTATGAAAAATAGTATATTGAATGCTATCATCATGAAAGATATATCTATTTTATTCCGGGCTAGAAAAGTATTTTTCATCTCATGCTGTGGTTGTTCAAATATCATGTCACATCTCTTGATATCAATCGCAACAAATACAATTTCTTTTTGTATTCATCTTGCATTACAAGCATGACGGATTTAATATATTTAGTTTCGGTAATAGTGTCATCATAAGACATAAGAAAAGTAGAAAAATAATGGTATGGAATAAGATATAAGTTTTTTCACAACTTTTCCTCGAGATAAGATCATAAAAGTTCGGAAAGAAGAAATAAGAGAAATAAAAGATATGATCGAAAAAATATAAAAAAAACAACTTTGAGATTATTTTAAGATCAATTTTTTCTCTAATATCAAAACTAATATAAGACAAATCAGAAAAACCCTAATCTATCTTACTAGTGATGCGCCTGAATATATATATAAAACTAAACTTTAGAATTTTTTAGAAAATTTTAGAATAATATTAAAAAGAATTATAGAGTTAGGCTCCGTTTGGTTTTGGAATAAATCAGGGACAACGACAAGTTATCCTCTATTCAACCAAATATTGTAAAAAATAGCAAGAATATGTATTCCGATCAAACTGACTATGTAATTTTAGAATAATCCGGAAATAATTATTCCACCTTTCTAGAGGGAAAGGGCTATTCTCATGCTATACTTAACTTATTAAAGATAATTAAAGTAATACAAAAATATTTTATATAATATATATTTTTTAAGATATATTAAAATATGTAATAATATGCAATAATAATAATAATAACAACAACAATTAATACTACAACAACTATTAGTGCTACTATTATATTATATTATCTTTATTACTTTTATAAATTTATATTGTACGTTATCCTATAATATACCATATAATATATATAAAATATTATATGAAGTAATAAATATATTAAATATATAATGTTCTAAAATATATTGTCTTTAATTATTTATATATATATATTATTTTTGAAGTATTTTTATATATTATTATAAAAGTATGTTATATTAATAATATTGAAGTATGAGTAGAGCTATTATGCTATCGGAAGTATAAAGGAGTTGGTTCTTTCGATTTTTTGGCCCTTAGATCAACTTATTTGATCATTTTTAACCATTGGATTAATATTATTACCCAATGGGGACCACTCAACCCTAGGGGGACTACTCAACCCTTAGGAGGACCGCTATCATCCTAACCGTACAATCCTTAATCCAAGGGCCAAAAAGTCGGAAGCACCAACTCCTTTATGCTTCCGATAGCATAGTAACTCTACACTTGAAATATTTTATATAATAATATGATTATATTAGTATTATATAATATTTTAATTATTTTATATTTTATAAAAAAATATTATTTTTTATATATATTATTGCACATATATTAAATATTTTATATATAAGAGATATAGACAACGAGTATCTTGGCATTCTAGAGCATTTTAGTCGATTTTTTATACTATTCTTTATTATTCTTAATACATAAAGAAACAAGATTTTAATTACGTAGAAAATAAGAACATATCAAAGCAAACACAAAAAAAAATTATTCTTTTGTATTCTAGAATAGTAAGTTATTCCAAATATAAAAATATTTATTCTTTTAAACATTGTTCTATTACCAACCGCAGCCTTAAGCTTCGTTTGGTTCGGGGTTAAGTAAGAATTGGTTATTCCAAGGATAGGGTTAAGTTCAGGGTTAAGATGGGATTAGAGCAATTTTGTGTTTGGTTGAGAATTGGGTTTAGTCCAGATATAAGCAAAATAGTGTTTGGTTGGAGTAAGTGGAATAAGAAGGATAGTGGGTTGTTATAAAGATAAAATGACCAAAATACCCCTCACATAATAAGAGCTTTTAAATTTTCATTTAAATTTAGATGATTGAAATTTCTTTTGGGGGGGAGGGGAGTGTCACATTAAATTAATTTTAGCGTAATTTGTTACCAATATAATTTTTTACTATTATTTTGTGACCTTGAAATTATCAAAATTTTAGAAAAATCTATTTTACTACAATCTTGAGTTCAAATTACAGATACTTTGCGCAAGTTTTTGTAAAAATGATTTGCTACATATGAAAACAATTTTAAAATACAAATACTTGACCCAAATTTTTACAAAACCATTAGCTACGTATGAAAACAATTTTTAGATAATTGTAGTTCTGGCAAGATGAATAAGACTGACATGAAAATGTAAGGAATCAAGTAGCATTTAGTTTGAAAATAATAGTACGATACAAAATACAAATTTTATTCACTGCAAAATAAAATAAATTCAACGCTTACATAATACAAGACAGAAAAACTATTACACTTTTGTAGGCAACATAGCTATACATCAACGCACGGTTACAAAGATGACAACACATTGAATCAAACAAACTTACATATACAACCAAAATTGTTAGAAAGATAACAACTATATAGAAGATCTAGATAACATCTACTAGCACCAATATGATCTACCAAAATTATGCTCATAAAATTACGCATACAATAAAACCACATCACATCTTCGAACATTACTACATGTTCCAATATTACAAAGAAACAAGTAAGCAAGTATTAGAAACAACAGTAGTAATCTCACACATGATCATCTTAGTTTAGTCCATATCCAATACAAGCACTGCACTTAGTTTTATCAGCAACACAATTCAAGTTCATAGCAAACTATGTTCTACTACTCCACAATTGGTTTGTAATATTAGCACGGAGATCCTCGCCGCGTCGGGACTCATCATTTCGTCCCAAAAAATTAGATTCGTCATCTTCATCTTCTGCGTCTTGTTCATCTGGTTCGTCGGAAAATAGACTATCATTGACCTGGTGACGGCGAATAAAGTTATGAATTATACAACATGCCATAGCAATCAAGCATTGCACTCTATATGGAAACGGTGTTGCTACATTGAGAATTTTGAAACGCTTCTTCAAAATGCCAAATGTCTTCTCGACCACATTTCTTAATTGAGCATGTCGGTGGTTATACAGATCTCGTGGATTTCGATGAATGCGGCCCCGTGTGTTAGCTTCAAATTGACTAATATGGTAACGCTCTCCTCTATAGGGCGCAAGAAATCTATCTGTATTTGCGTATCCAGAGTCTACTAAGTAATACTTGGCTGCAATTAAGATAATTACCAATTGTTAAGTAGCTCAGTATTATCAGTATAACTATAACCATATATTATAAGAGGACATAAATTAGTAATAATATCTTCGGGAACAACGAAACCTCCATTTTCGCACGCCCATCTAAGTACTCGCATATCGACAGCAGATCCTTCCCAACCTGTGCATACAAATACAAAATTATGATCAAATGACACGGCAGCCATCATATTTTGTGATGTAAACCCTTTCCGACAGCGAAATCGTGCTTGCTTGCTCCTTCGCACCACCACTGGAATATGCGTTCCGTCGATCGCACCGATAGCATTCTACAATTGATAAGAAAACATATAAAACAATAGAGCTAATAAATCATTTATAATACAATGTATTATATATAAGCATACATGCTTACCTTGAAAGGATGAAAATTTGGATTATCCCTAATCCTTGGATGCATGGCAGTATTACTTGACGGCAACATTATGTACTCATCTTTCAGCCTCACAATGCCACGTACAACGTTGTTAAAATGTCTACTAATTGTTTCTCCTGAATGTTGGAATGTTTCCGCGAGAATCCGATTTGCCACGCCATGGCCTACGCCAAATAGAAATATGGCTAACTGTTCGTCAGCAGTCATATTTCTTGTGCTACTTAGCAACCCCCTCCCGACTAACTCATCACGGAGTGCAATAAATGTAGTAGCAGTCATACGAAAGTGATGGTAGCATCTTTCGTGATGACCATTCAAAATATCACACAACATCTGATGTCCGGTAAAGGGCCGAGTTCGACATCTTTGTCTTGGAACTGTATTTGCAAATCTCTGATTTTCTTCCTCAAGTTGCATTAAATGCTCCCAAGATTCATCATCGTCTTCATCTAATATTGCCATAACGTTGGCTATGAGTGCGGACGAAAATACTGATTGATATACCGAGTTGTCCATCACTGTCTTACAGAATCCAACTGTCATCAAGGATAAATATTTGAGTGCACATCAATACATTGCCACAAATACTTTAGTACACACAAACATATAGCTATAATAATACTTTCTATTGGGCACAAACATAGACCATTAAGGTTGCAAACAACATAAACGCAGTCATACATGTAATAACAACTATAGAAAAACCATCACTTAGAACTACACGTCGACCAGCATTACTACTAATTAAAATATAACCGCAAGCAACAAACAACATTAACCCTAAACCCAAGCAATACAGCTCGGGAACTGACACACATCGACTACCATTAAGCCGTTGGTCTACAACCCTGGAAAGATCTGCTTATATAATAAATTTTGTTGCGCAAGTTGATGCTGAACCCACATTAATGCTAACTCGTCATTCATAGTCATGAAAAGTTGGCGATTCTTATCTTCCTTCAAAGCATCACCGGCTGCCAAGATTTGTTCATTACTTAACCCCGGCATTCCATAAACTCTTTGCATGCATGCTTCAATCGATGGGATATTAAGGCGAGTGCTCATCTCGGTGTGACATAGTTGCCGCACAAGTTTAAGTTTTTGCTTTCCGAGTTCGACCATCTCGGCCATCGCCGAACCCCCGAGATCACCTTTCTTCTTCCGTCCACCAGACGTAGATGCATGCATGCGTTGCGTATTGGTGGGTTGTGGAGATCGAGCTCTTTTGCCAGCAGAGCTATTGCCTGACCCACTAGCATTGTTTACGCCGGTTGTGCGCATCACAGGAGGGCTTGGCGAGCGTGAGGTATTAGTGCCTCCATCATTCGCATTTACGGCGCACCCTGACGACCCTGCTTCGAATGGATTGGGTGAGAGATTACATGCTGACATTCTAATGCCAGCAACAATGTCATCCTCACCAGGGGATGATCCGGATGAGCTAATCTCAGTAGGAGTCGCCAAACCAGTGGTGAATCCATATCTTCCTGTAGCAGTGGTCTTTTCAGTAAGGAACTCAATGTCACGGTACGGGGGAAAGGGTTTATCCCTACACCTGGCGTATGCCGGATTCTCCTGAACAAAGGATATTAACAATTTAATACTATCATAAGAACTAGGCGCCTAAACAAATAAACAGGAGGTATTTAAACTTTACCGCTATTACAGCATCCCAGATACTTGGGTCACCTGGTGTGGGAATGTTGCGTTCATAATCCCATCCCCATCCGCTCTTATTGGCAAGACAATGGTAAAGCATAAAAGTTTTCTTCAAAACTTTCAGTCGATTCTTCATTTGCTCCTTAGTCAGGTTACGATTGTTAAAATTGTTGAAATCAGTTACCATCCTAGTCCATGCTACGGGAGTGAACGTCCCATTTACATAATTACCAAACTTATGTTCATCTTTCATTAGTCCTAACAAATTTGCATCCAACGAGTTGCTCCAATTTGGGCTTCTTGACCTTGTTTCGTTTCGAATACCGACTCTAGCATCATTATATTGTATTTCATTAGGTGAGTTCTCCGGCAACCCCCCTTGCCTCTGAGAGGACTTAGAAACTTTCTTGAAGGGACGCATCTGTAGTTAAATAATTAACGAGTGCATAAATGGTGCATAAGATTGAGTTAAATACTGAATAGTATTTACATGCAATTGCAATGCCCAGGTAGAGTCAATGCGAAATAGAGCTAATACAATAGTATGGCCTACGCAAGAAGTTATATAGCATTTACATGCAATAATATTTATATGGCATTTAGATGATTGCAAAAGCATGGCGTACACAATAGCATGAAATTTACATGCAATAACAATACGACATGAGGTAGTTAGCAGTAAATTTTTCTACTAGCATACGCGAAAAAGATATTTCATTAAATAGCTCTCTCCTATGTACAAATCAATGTTTTACCACATATGGCTCAGGTGGTTCGTTCCCTCAAGTGGCTCAAGTGGTTTCCAACTAACATGGGGTTGCACAGATTTAGCAATCTATGCCATCCATCTAATGAAAATTGGAAACCGTCATCATCGCCGAACCACGATTTTTCAGCCGTTATTACTATCCCTCAGTTTTGTACATATCTTGATCATGCCATCCGCAAGCAACACATTAATAGGCGATAGCACACAAAATTTTACACTTGCCACCCTGTAATTAAAGTGCCTAATATAACACAAAATCAATCATAACATGATACCAATATTCAACATGAAACCACATAGTCTGAAGTAAACGACCGAGATGAACGCCGGCGAACGGCCGCTCGAAGACTCCCCAGCGATCAAAGAGAACGCACGGGTTAGAGCTGGCGAGAGCAAGAAAAAAACCCCCAAAAAAGGGTTCGGCCGAAGCTAAGGCTAGATCTGAGCCGAACACCGAAAATGGTGGCAGCACGAAGCCTCCCCGACGGCGACAGATAAAGAGGAAAAACCTTAAACCGAGACCAAGAGAAAACCCCCAAAATAGGGTTCGGCCGAAGCAAGGAGCGGGAATGGAGGCTCTTACCACAGTCGGGTAGATCTGGGCCGAAGACCGAAAAGGGTGGCAGCACGAAGCGTCCCCGACGGCGACAAAAATGGAGAAACACGAGACCAAGAGGAAACCCACAACTCACAGGAGCTTGCAGCTGAAGTCCGGCACAGATCTACCCAGATCTGCTAGATCCGGCGACGGAATAGGAAAAATCGAGCCCTAGACTGAAGGCCGACACAGATCTACCCAGAAACGGAGAAAACCGAGACCAAGAGAAAACCCACAACTCACAGGAGCTTCCAACTGAAGGCCGGCACAGATCTACTAGATCCGGATGCTACAGCTTCAGCCGAAGAGAGGAGGACGAAGAAAATCGCCGGGTGAAGCCGTTCCGACCAGCGGCGACGAGGAGGGGGCTGCGATTTTCGGGGGAAGAAGAAGGGATGGAAGGGTAGTGAACAGTAGTTAGACGAAGGGAGGGGTAGTAGCTACGCAGGGTTTTTGCCCAGGACTAAGTCCTAATCCCGGGGGGGGCGGGGTTTGTTAACTCCGCCCCTATCGGGTTATCGGGATAACCCGATAGGGGCGGAGTTAACAAACCCCGCCCCCCCCAATTCTTGTTTGGGGTTAAAGGGGGGGTTAACCCCCTTAACCCCCCCTTTAGCCCCCAACCAAACGCAGTGAGAGTCTAGGCTCCGTTTGGTTGGCGGGATAAGCAGGGATAACTTTAGTTATCCCCGCTATTCCGCCAAACGAAATAGATTTTGGTCGGGATATTTTATCCCGGTCAAAATTGACTATTCTCGGTTATTCCGGAATAGCTGGGATAAAATATTTCACCGTTTTGGTGGAATAACGCTATTCCAAGCTTAATTCCAAACTTAATTAAGATTATAAATTTAGTTAAATATAAATTATATAGACATAATATATTTATTTAATAATAAAATAATAAAATATTCAAGCTAGATTTATAATAGAATATTATTTAATTAATAATTTATATATTAATTTATTTACTAATTAACTAGATAATTAATTAACTATTTAATTTAGTACTTTAATAAATATTTAATTAATTTTTTGAGTAATTAATTCATTATTTTAATTAATTTGCTAATTAACTAATTAATTATATTGATTAATCAATATAATTAATTAATTAATATTTTGAGTAATTTAATTATTTTCTTAATTAATCATCTAACTATTATTAACTAATTTATTTATTAATTTATTATTTTTTTAATTATTTGTAATTAATTAAATTATTAATTACCAATTAATTTATTTATTAATATTAAGGGTTTTAGCAATATTCATAATTAATTAATAGATTAAATAAGTTAAATTATTACTTAATTAATAATTCATATTAATTAATTAGATAAAATATTATTATTTATAATTATAATTATTCTTATCCTTACAATTCCAATCAAACAATCCAAACACTATTTTTCTTATTCCCAAGAAAAATCTACTTTTCATCCAAATGCAAAATTAATTTTATTTCTGCTTATCCTAAAACGATACCTAAAAGAATAAGAAATAAATAAAAAAAAGAAGATGAAGAAAGAGAGCAGAAGGAACCTTAAAATTATTAGATATTTGTTGCCACAAACGACAAGAAGAAGAAGATATCATAATCACAGTCAAACTCTAAAAAATAAATCCTTCCATCATAGATTATCTCAAGAATTACAAGCTGTAAATTATATTTAAAACTGTCATAATATAACCCTAATCTAAAATAAATCCATAATTTTAAAGATCTCTATAATCAATACAAATCTTCAAAAAACCTAAATCATACCCCTAATTTTTTAAAATTTATTTCATATAAAAAATCCTCAAAATATCTAACAATAATTAAAATAAAGTAACAAATAAAATAATTTTAAAAATTAAAAATAAAATTTAAAACCTAAACAGATCAATCCTACCCCAATCTGATTCTGCATCAGGTCAAATTTGCCAATACCTAACCATATTTTATAGATTCAGCATCTGATGTGTAAGATCCATTGTTTCAAAAAATACATACTAAGTAACACAATAAACACACCAACATAGCCTAAGAAGTCACTGCAGGAACTGTAACAATGATCAAGACAGATTATTCAACTGTCTATTTATATGCCAACAGACAACTTTTGACTAAACCATAAACAATCACTATTTAAATCCAATCTTACACTTAATAAGCACAAATATGTCGCATTAAAAGGAACAATCGCAAACTTCAAGTTAAAACGCAACATCAATTGCAAATACATCCCCATTACATCTATGATGAAAAAATGAACCACAAATTAATGGGTAGATATTGGCATCGTAACAATCCGTGATTTGATTGGGCCCATTACTGGTCCTCCCCTTCCTTCTTATGGGCCTCCTTAATTTCTTCTCCACCGTCATCCTGGCGAGTAAAGATCAAGAAACATGAGACAAAGAAAATGAAGAAAATGGCAAACCTAGTATTCTCTAATGAAGATCCACAGATGTGGGAAGAACAGAACATACCGTGATGTCAGAAGTCCATAGAGTTAAGTTGTCCCGGAGGAGCTGCATGATCAGTGTGCTGTCTTTGTACGATTCTTCACCCAAGGTGTCGAGCTCGGAGATAGCCTCGTCGAATGCCTGTTGGAAAAAAAGGAACAAAAAGAATAACAATTTAGCGTCAAATCTGAGGTAGAAAAGATACGTACCAATAAGAATTAGTAGAGGACAAATTGTAAAGGAAAAAATGAGCTTCAATAGCTATCAAAACTACTTCTACACTACTTATTAGATCAATCTTTTGGTAACATAGTATCAAAGCAAGTTATAAGCTCCTTCTGTTTCAAGAGAATCTAAATTCGATTCTTCTCATATCGCAAGTGGCACAGTCCGCCTGATATCCACCATGTATATGACCAGGGTATTAGATCCATCTCTTGAGTAACACATGACATATTACGCTAAATTAAGAAAATATGAGAAGACTGTTACATTAAAAGTAACACACCAATATATGGTTGATCTTTCTGTTTCTCTAGTATTATAAGTGAAATCAGTGGCGGCATCGGATGCCCCGCTGTCAGATTTTACCAAGAGTACTCGTTTCATGCAGGATATATAATCAGAAATTCCCCATGTAGCGTAATCAAATGATTACGCCGTTAGGTCCCACTATGCATTAAATGCATATTTGGGATGAACATGTGGGGGTGTATGACACAGTTTTGCACAAATGCATTACAATTACAGTCATTAAGGTTTTGTGGTGACAAATCATGCGAGTACAAAACATGTGTCCTAGAGTTTATAAAACCATATAAATTAATTGGCTCGCTGTGCAAAATGGCTTATTGTTTTGACCGTGCCCCATATCGTCAAGAAAACAAAAGAAGTTGCCACCACTGCTAATAATCAATAAATATTGCTAATATGAACTCATGTAACCCCAACACACTAGGAAGGGATCAGCTTCATCAGTTCTCAAAAGAAACTATCGAGATTCATCTTATAGATTCCCTTGCACACTCAAATCTTCTTTGATTTATGACCTCTCCAAATGAAAGACAGGAGCAAAATCCTTAGCAATCACCTCTGCCAACTTAAAAGTCTCATTCATTCCTTTCTATATATCAGATTGTTCCACAAAAAGTGAATAAGGGCCCCAGAAGGCTATCGATCCCTCTACAAAAAAAGTGAGCTTCGGCAATTTCAGCAAGGTTTTGAGAAATCACTGCCTGACCTTGTCCACCGCATCAGCCATGGACCACTTACTGATCATGCCTTTCATCCCATCTTTAGCATTCATTCCTCACCACTTCTAAGGACATAATTTTGAAATCAGGATAAAGTAGCAAATCCGAACTATGAAAGAAGAAAATAAATATGAACTTGTCTCAACGGAGGAAAAAATGGTCAAAATAAAGAAGATAGAGAGATTTTAAGGAAGAAAGAAGATAAAATAGGAAGAAAAAAGAGGAAAAAAAATAGACAATGGAATAGAACTATGTTTTAAAAAATAAATAAATAAATCACGCAAAATAGTAGAACTTTCAAATCTCCATAGCAATATATAAGGAGACACAAGATTGCACAAAATCGCCCAACAAAGGAGATTCTAAAATATCCAAAAAATTACCAGATCGACTTATTATAATAGAAAATTTCTTTAATAAAGTAAGGTAGGCAAACCAGATCATATACAACTTCCACAGCTAAAGGAGTTATCTAGATTCCTTTTATAACTGGATTCTTTCATAATTTCTAGCTAATAGATAATTCTGAAAATGCAGTAAAATAGCATGAAATAAGCAGCATAAAATCTAAATTGCACCAAAACGAAATCATGCTCTTCCACAATGGAAATGCTTTTCATTAGGGCACAGCCGAATGAAAAGTGTGAAAAGGCACATGTATCAAAGATAATAGTAAATAAAAGAAAACAATGGAGAACATTAAAACATGTATTTTGGGCCAAATAGAGACCAATCATAGACACCCAAGAAAAAGTTTTAAATAAAATAAGTAATATAGAAAAATAAAGCTGCTGTTTTTTGATATATGACGACTCCTTTATCTGTTATTCTACTTAATAATTTCTATGACACAAAGAAATGTATATTTCAACAATAGCATCCATCTAATTCGACAATATATGTAGTAACTAAAGCATATGAGGGAAGTAGATAGCCTGACAACATTGGGACTACGAAGCATCCTGGACGCTCCCAATGTGCGCATGCAAATGCTTGAGTGCACAATCGGCCTTTACAATAGTATACTCTTTACTCAAGATGCAGGATTAAAGGAAAAAAAAAACCCGTCTACACAAACTAATTTATGCTTGATTTCCCAACACATGGATTGTTATAGTAGATGTTTGAATAGATGAGCAAGTTTTTAAGGGTATCGCCTTGTTGGTACAAAAGATATGCAAATAATACTGATAAACAGCTGGTAACATGTAGAGCAGTTTATGAATGTCACATTAAATTTATCTAGTACATTAGAACTAAAAGAACTGAGGAAGCAAACCTGTTTAGCAAGAGCGCATGCACGATCAGGGGAGTTCAGAATCTCATAATAGAATACTGAGAAGTTAAGTGCGAGCCCAAGCCTTATCGGATGAGTTGGAGCCAATTCAGCCAGTGCAATATCCTAAAAGGGTGTATAAATGTTAAAATTTGGACTGCTATAAAATATATTAAAATTTTGAATAAACTCAAGGCATACAAGCCAAAAGTTTGAACAGTAAACATGTTCTTGATATTTTATTTAAAAGTTGCTAGCTGAACCAAAGCCACTTACTCATCAAGATTAAGGCATGCTACATACAAACAGAACACTATATTTTGCCTTCAGATAACCAAAACTGACCATTTTCTGTAGAAATAGGCATCCAACAGAAATATTTATTTCTAGTTGAACTTGAAAAAATTCAAAATTTTCCACATACGGAAGAATTTCTTTTTCATCAGCACCACAAAGGAAATGAAGCCACAACAAACAGAATGTAGAGCCAGCAGCTAGGCATTTGAAGGTTGTAGATCCAGAAAAAAGAACCTACCTGAGCAGACTTGTAAGCCAAAAGAGTGCTCTCAGCTGCTTCTTTCCTCTCGGCACCAGTCTTGAACTCCGCAAGGTACCTATGAAGTTACAACAGCATTACAATCCTATGATTTATAAGGGCAGTGCTACATGTACTCAGAATATACCCTAGAATATTATTGACAAGCTTCAAACATGAGAGTTGGCAGAAGACTAACTCTAGAAAACTAAGCCATTCACTAGCAACAGGATATACAAGACTGACTCATTAACTTTTCTACAGTACATTACAAGGCACATAAAGATTTACTCATAAATCCATTCTTCTCCCAGTCAAGGATTTAAGTGCCCTGGCATGGGATCGTGCCATAAACTTGCTGGCACGATACGGCACGGTGTGTGCCAGGCCGTACGGATGCGTGCAGATCACAAAAAATACATGTGTGCCAACACATAATGATATGAAAAAAAAAAAATCTTTCGCAACAAAATTTTCTAGTTGCTTATTATGTATCTTTATCCAATCTTTTGAACTTTATTGAAAAAATTACTTACTAATATAAAGTAAAAAAGGGTTTTGAACTATGCCATCAGCACGGGGGCTGTATCGTGCCGGTATCTAATTGGCACGATACGGCACGGTAGATACGGCCCGTGCCGATGAGTACTTAAATCCTTGCTCCGAGTAACAAGCACAAAACAGTACTAGACCAAGTTGGTACCTGTGGTAATCACCCTTCATCTTGAGATAGAACACCTTGGACTCTGGGGCAGTGGCAGAAGGCACGAGGTGGGAGTCGAGCAGCTTAAGGATACCATCACAGATCTTGCTGAGCTCAGCCTCAATCTTACCTCGGTATTCTTTGATCATGCTGACATGATCCTCATTGCCTCGGCTCTCCTCCTTCTGCTCGATGGAGGAGATGATTCGCCATGAGGCACGGCGGGCCCCAATCACATTCTTGTAGGCCACAGAGAGGAGGTTGCGCTCCTCCACGGTCAGCTCCTCTGCATCAACTGCCTTCACCACCTTCTCCATGAACTCCACCATCTCCTCGTACCGCTCGGCTTGCTCGGCCAGCTTGGCCATGTACACGTTCTCCTCACGGGATGATTCGGCTGGCGCCATTGTTCCTTAGTTCTCTCCCTGTTTATGAATTTAAAAAAAAAATCAAAAAGAAGATCACGATATGATTTTTGTCTATACTTTCTCAACATAGCAGGAAAGCATTATGTACGTGTTTAGCTTCGCGTCTGGAATAACTTCTCCCATCTAAAAAGCAATACGTAGGCTTTGATAAACAAACAATCTGAAGGGTTTGGTGCGATGAAATGAACTTTTGGTTCCCAAAACAGGATGATCTAATTTGAATCTTGTAGTTTCGCTGGGGTATGAAGCTATTGGGGGGCATTCAAAATGACAAAGCTACCAGTGCTTCCTCGAACAACCCTACTGAGGCGGCATTTGTTTAGAAGCTCCAGCCAGGGCAATTAGGGACAGAACCTTTTTCTTTATTTTGTCAACATAACGCAAAAATCAAATCTATTTACCCTTTACTTTTTCTTTAAGAAAAACATCAAAGTGGACTCTCAATTCATACGAATGAAAATATAAACTGATCTCCCAAAATTTGCCAATACACTGGTCTCTTCCTCCTGTTTATGACTGGGATAAATGCAGAAAATACTAAAAATAATAACAACATTTGACGATTAACAAAATCGCAACCAGATCTTTAACCCTAACTTTTTCCACATATTAGAAAAGTTACAAATCTTTGGTCATTATTTACTCAACATTATAGCAAAAAAAAATCAATATCAGATCTCTGATCCTTGATTAAAACCAAAACAAAAAGAGTGCGAACTCTCATTTTGTACTAATATGCAGAGAAAATAATTTTCTCTGCATATTAGTGCAAAAGGAAGATCATTATTTTGGCCTTCATTTTTGCAATACAATGAGAAATAATTAAAAAAACAAATTGAAATCAAAATGATATCTTCCATTTACGCTCCCATCTCATCCAAATTTACAACCTTAAGAAGCAAAATTTCTTCTTAGGCGTAAATAAACTAATATGAGCGATAGAAGAGGAAATATTTAACAGAGAGAGAGAGAGAGAGAGAACTACCCAGTAATATATAGTCCATTTCATCCAGATCTATAATATTACAAAAAAAAAATCACAAAACAAATAACTATATATTATAAAAATTACACCATCTGTCTCATGATTCATCATATTTTTATCCACAAATGGACAAGATCGTGAAAAGTTGAGATCACGAGCGCAAACTATGAAGAGGACCAAAAAATCACAGATTTCACCAAAAATCTCAGGAAAACACGGGATCTAAGTAGAGATCGAACAAATTTCTACTCAAAAAACGCACAAAATTCGAAATCCAAACACTAAAATCGACGAAAAATTCGTGAAAAAAAAAAAAAGATTATACCTTTTCCCTTGTTTTCCTTCGATTTGGATCTCTCTCTCTCTCCCCCTCTCTCTACGCCTCTTTCGTTTCGATTTGGAGTGGGGGAGGGGAGAGTTGGGATTTGGAAGGCGAGGAGGAGCGGGGCGACCCCTAGAAACCCTCGCCCACGTCCAAAAAAGGTCGGCCAATGATCATCCGACACGTGGTCGAATCCGTACCGGATATCTAGTGCCGCCCACGAGGAGCGCGGCCACGCTGGCGCCAACGGTCAACACGGCACCGCGACGGGCGCGGGCGTGGGGCCCACTCTGGGCCATAGAAATTATGGATTGGACCGCGACCTATAGACTTGTTTTTCCCTCACTTTTGTGGCTAATTGCACTCTGGTCCCCAGCCTTTACCGGATTTTCATTTTGGTGTCTATCCTTCTTTTTTCTTTGGAATAACTTCAAATATCTGCACCCATGTGCTTTCGTGCTTTCTCACTTTAGTGCCCTGTCGTTTAAAACGTATCACTTCAGTACCCTGTGGTTTGGTTATTCTTTTTTATTATCTTTTCGTTAATTTTTTCGTTAAATTAATAAGAAAGTTAAAGCTACAGGATAGTAAAGTGAATATTTGATAAACCATAGGTGGGATATTTAAAGTTTTTTCTGTATAATTTAACAAAAAAATTAACGAAAAGATAACAAAAAAAGAGAATAACCAAACCACAGGATACTAAAGTGATGCGTTTTAAACCACATGGCACTAAACTGAGAAAGCACGAAACCAAAGGGGTGGTATTTGAAGTTATTCCTCTTTTTTTTTTTGAAGTCGGGCCTTATTTGGTATCATCGCCAATTTTTTTATTTTTTTAAATACTAATTCTTTATAATTTGATGTGTTAAAGAAAAAAACTTATTGTTATAGTTGGTTGGCTTATAATGTATCCTGTTAAGTAATGAATGATACGTAGTTTAGAAAAAATTTGGAAGCAAAAAAATAGTTATTTCTAATTTTTTATTTTTTGTTGTCCAATAAATGTTATGGACGAAAAAATTTTAAACAATTCATTATCTATTCCGACAACTTTTTATATGTAAAATTATGAGTAAAAAAATAAATAAATATGATTCCAAACTAGGCTAACTTTTAGAATTAATTTCACTATTAACTATTGGCCTGAACCTTTACCAATTTTATTCACTTTGGTCCCTAATAGGGACGAAGCTAGGAATTGCGCAGAAAAAATTTATTTCACAAATAGTTTGGAAAAAAAAATTGTCATATTCGTCGGCAGTAATGATGTGCT
The DNA here is from genome assembly GCA_016920855.1 of Puya raimondii. Lineage (NCBI taxonomy): Eukaryota > Viridiplantae > Streptophyta > Magnoliopsida > Poales > Bromeliaceae > Puya > Puya raimondii. The sequence continues at coordinate 1,151,319 of JABWPP010000044.1, read as the reverse complement.
CAAGAAGGAGTAGGATTAGAGACGGTGGAGGGGAAGAGTCGAGATGTCCAAGCGAAGATTGGGAGCACAAATTTTGTAAAAAAATTTTGAATTTGGTCCCCTAAAAACTAAAATTTATAATATTTTGATTTTTACTATAAAGAACTACTATATAATTTTCAAAAGTTGAGGGGGGCTTCGGCTACTATGAGCATCATAATTGCTCCGTCACTAGTCCCTGACCTCTTTTTTCTATGCATGTCATGTCGGATCGTTGGCGCTAACCATTAATTCCAAAAGCTCGAGCTATTAGAAAGATACAACTAATTCACTTAAAGTGTACAGACACAGTGTCCACGGGTCTCGACTGTGAGTTGGCCCGACTAGCCTCCTGCCACTTCGAATATGATTCGGCCCAATCCGACTTTCCGTCATTTCGAACATAACTCGGCCCAACCTGGCTTCCCGCCACAGGCAGGATGCTGGCCTCTTTAAGCCAACATGCCCATCATTTGAAGCCTAATCTTACCACCCTCAATGTCATCATCTATGACCACCTCGACCTTGCACATAATATCCGTTGCCTTTTTAGAGCATTTAGCATCTTAGCATAGAACCAGACATTCCGTTACGCCCTTCTACAAACTTAAAAATATTAGCATCGCGATTAGCCAAAGGCTCCTCTGGCATTGACAGTGGTCTATATAAGTAGAAAGGCTTTTATTGAAGTTCACATGGACTATTACATCAAAATTAATAAAAATTAAGATGACTGGGACCTAATTGCAATCAAATATAAAGATAAGGAACCGATAGTAAAAAATTAAGGATTAAAGTGAAAAATGAGAGTAAAGGTCAGGGACCAATGGTGCAATTAACCCTTAATGCGCGTGTTGCGGTGCAATTAACCGTTAAAGTGTTGGCAGATCAGACGCATATATATTTTTCGGTTAAGGCAGAATTTAAATTCAGATCACATTGCCTTAAAGAAGAAATACTTACTACTAATGCCAAATTTCAGCGGCCGAACTTAGAGTTTGGGAAATGATTTTAGGTGTTCTTGATTTAGTAGAAGGTAATGGCGAATCAAGAGTGAAAAGTTTTAATTGTTGGATGAAGCCGAGATAATCATCTCGATTGTCTAGTATATGGAAGGTAATAACCATTTCATTAATTTTGGTATTCGGTCGGAAGCTTTGTGGACTTGAACCTGGAGAACAGAAACTACAAATATCTATGAGGAGATGAGAGAAGAACCCGCTTCAATACAACAACACATCAACTATTTAGAGATGAAGTAGTTTTCAATTTCCACCCAAAGTAAAGGAATAGTGTCGATAGTTTTCAATAGGAGTAGTTTTTTGATAGCTTCAGTAGCAATAATTTCGGTAGCATATCTTTTTAACATTTTGACAATTCTAGAGATTTTGTCTAAAATCTCAACTTCTTAAAAATTTTCAGTACCAGCCGAGAGACTGTTCGAATCCATCCTTCCAAATTCGGCCCGAGCCAAGCGGTCGAATGTAAAGTGCTTTAGGAGCTCAAATCCCAACGGAGAACCCAAGCCGAAAAGCTTGCGGATCCAATCATTGTAACTTCCTTATTTTTTAATTAATAAAGTTCTTAATTTATGTTCAGTAAACACCTACCAACTACCCTAAATAGTAATAGCAATGTAGAAAAATTCAAAATTTTTAAATTTGAAAGCAATAAATTATTAAGTATGATGTGTTGTACTTGAAGGATCTACTAAATACAGACCCTATCCATATTTTAATAAACTAAATAAACTTTGTAATTATTAAATTAATTATCATATATTTTGATTTTATTTTTCAATAATTTTTTGCCATATGAAAGACAATAGCACCATAATATGCAAATGTGTCTAATTTTAAACAACCACGCAGCAAAAGAATGGCAATTTAAAACCTCGTTTGGTTCAGTTAGTATTTCTTTTTTCCTTTAGTAAGCACTAATTTTATAAAATCTGATGTATTAAAAAAAAGACTTATTTTGACGTTATAATTGGTTAACTTACAATTTATTCAACTAAATGGTAGATAATATTTATTTTAAAAAATCTGAAGAAAAAAGAATGCCAATTTGCATAAAAAATTTACTAGTTTTGAGCTTTTGCAAAAACAGACCGCCTTTTTAGATTTTGCAGATTCGGACCGGATTTTCAGAAAACTGACCAAAATATCCTTATTTCCTTTCTCTCTCTTCTTTTTTCTCTCTCGTTCTTTTTTTTCCCTCTCTGAAGAGGGCGGCGGAGGCGGAGGCGGCCCGCCTCGTCTCTGCCACGCGCGCCCTCCTCCTCGCCTGCGCAACCCTCGCCTTTCTCACCTCCGACCCCGCCGAGGCCGCGCCGTGACCCTCTTTCTTTCTTTTTTTCTCTCCGACCCTCCTCCATCGCCTCCCCTGCTCTTTACAACAGTAAAGAGGGCAACGCCGTGTCCTCTTTCTCTCCTTTTTTCCTCTTGTTCTTTTTTTTTCCCTCTTCGACCCCTCTCCACCGCCTATGCAACCCTCTACGACGGTAACGAGAACAGCGCCGCATCCTCTTCTTCCGCCTTCGTCGCGCAAGCACCGACGCCGGCACCGGAAAAGGAGGACTCGGAGCGAGCGCGGGTGAGAACGGAGCCGAGGAAAAAAATACAAAAAATAAAAAGAATAAAAAAGAATAAAGAATAAAACATAAAGAAAAATAATTCTTTCTACAAGAAAAAATGAAGAACAAGAGAGAAAAGAAGAAGATGATGAAGTTGCACTGTTTCATAAAAACGTTGTACTATTTTAGAAAAAACTTACATTCTTTGAGAGAAAAATTATACTTTTCTGAATAAAAGTTACACTCTTTGGGCGAAAATTACACTGTTTCAGAAAAATATTGTACCGTTTTAGAGAAAACTTACATTCTTTGAGAGAAAAATTATACTTTTCTGAATGAAAGTTGCACTCTTTGAACGAAAGTTGCACTATTTGGACGAAAATTATACTGTTTCTCTTCCTCCTCCTCATTCTTCTCCTTCATCTTCGTTTTCGTGTGTTTCTTCTGCGCCCATCTCTTCTTTGCCTTCCACCTCCGCCGGCAGATCCTCCACCCACGAAACCCATATTTGGAAATCCTTCGTCCCCACCTCCACCACCGACGACAAAGAGGAAGCGCTTTTCGGCGCCGAGAAGCTCGCCGACGAGGGAGTGGGCACGTGGCCCACGGCGCCTATCGGGGACGGCGACGTGCGCGGTGGAGACGGAGGAGAGCACGACAACGCTGGAAAAGACACGAGCCCCGAGAATGAAAACGAAGGTGGAGGGCGGAGGTGGAGGTGGAGGGCGAAGAAGAGATGGGCGCAGAAGAAGCACACGAAAAGGAAGGAGAAGAAGGAGAAGGAGAAACAGTGTAATTTTCGCCCAAAGAGTGTAACTTTCGTTCAAAAAGTGTAAATTTTCGTCAGAAAAGTATAATTTTTCTCTCATAGAGTGTAAGTTTTTTCTAAAATAGTGCAACGTTCCGCTGAAACAGTGCAACTACATCATCTTCTTATTTTCTCTCTTGTTCTTCATTTTTCTTGTAGAAAAAAATATATTTCTTTATGTTTTATTCTTTATTCTTTTTATTTTTTTTATTTTCTGTATTTTTTTTGCTATCGCAATCTCTTACTCGCTCTCTAGCCGCAGCCACCACCCTCGCCGGAAGCGCTCATTGGAGAAGCGCGAGCGCGTCTTCGTCCTCACCCTGGGACGCCCCGCCTCGCCTCCGCCCCACGCGTCCTCGCCCGCGGCCGCTCACCCCCGCCCTCCTCGCCTCCGACCCCGCCGAGGCCGTGTCACGACCCTCTTTTTTTTTCTCTCTCTGACCATCTTTTATTTTTCCCTCTCCAGCAGTGGAGGAGGGTCGGCAAGAAAAAAAAAAGAAGAGGGTCGCGGCGCGGCATCGGCGGGGTCGGAGGCGAGGAGGGTGGGGGGTGAGTGGGCGAGGACGCGTGGGGCAGAGGCGAGGCGGGCCGCCTCCGCCTCCGCCTCCACCTCCGCCTCCGCCGCCCTCTTCGGAGAGGGGAAAAAAAAAAGAACGAGAGAGAAAAAAGAAGAGAGAGAAAGGGAATAAAGGTATTTTGGTCAGTTTTTTAAAAATTCGGACCGAATCTGCAAAATCTAAAAATACAGTCTACTTTTGCATAAGCTCAAAACTAGTAGATTTTTTATGCAAATTGGCCAAAAAAAATATTTTCAAGTTTTTATTTTTTATTGCTAAGTAAATATGTTGAATGAAAAGATTGTAAGTAATTCACCGCCCATTCCTTTATTTTTTGATATACAAAATTCTATTTTGAAAATTAAGACATAAACACAAGACTAAACGGGGCCATCATTTGGCTTTTAGGCTATTCTAAATCGTTTGAAGCAGTAGGATTAAAGAGTAGATAGTTGATTGAAATAATTAAAAGTTCTTATTATATTTCTACTTTAGTTTTTCATATTGAAGTAGTATTCGACAATTTAGTGAATGTTTACAAGGCTCTCGCATATATTTCTATTTAAATAGTTTTTATTGTATTTGTATATTTATGTACCATATATTTATCAATAATTTTTTATAGATTTAAAATCTACGGCCATTGAGTTATAATTTTTTATTATAAAAATTAGATTTTTGTATTGGACGTACGAGAGGGGTGAAAAACAATGAGTTAGGTAAACTAGTACAAGCAACAATTTTTAATCAGATGATAAAATAAAATATTATTTAAATGTCTAGGGGCTAAATTAAAATTTAACTAAAAACTCAAGGTCTCAAATACGAACTCAAAAATGTTGAGAACCAATATAAAATATGACTCAAAGTTCAGGGGTTAGCATGTAATTTACCCGATTCCAAGTCCCCAGGAAATCCCGGTCTACAGGTCCCGGTTCACCCAATTATTTTCCTTCTCTGGCGCAAGTATTCGCTGCATCAGCTGTTACTTCCCGTACGCAAGCGAGCACGTCTATCCATTGGATCTGGTACAACGACCTGATCGTGAAAAATGGACGGACGGGATTCGACAATCACGTGTTTGCTGTTTTGGAGAGTATAGGAAAATCTCAAGGAATTCAAATTTTGTTCACGGAAAAGATGCCTCTTATTATAGGTGTCTCCTGCAGTCGTTCATGTTACTTATTGTCATATTTGTTTGTTTAAAAAAATAAAATAAATAAAACGAAAGGAAAAAAAAAAGAAAAAAAGAATGCAACCTCGATCTCATCACGCCTCACGCGTTTTAGACGTTGAGGTCAACAAAACCCACCACTATACTCATAATTCGCGAATTATTCACAAATTTTGTAAAATTCGAATAAAACGGCCTTATGCGACTTATTTCTAAAATATTAGAATAAAATGTAAATTTTTTAATTAAACTTATCATTCGCAAATAATTCGTGTATGCCGAACTATTCGGCAAAAAATACGCGGTGATTTTTTTGATAAATTTCTTTGCCGAATTATTCACGAATTATTGACGAATCATTCGCGAATTATTGAAAAACTTCATGAACTTTCACAATATGTGGATCATGAAAAAGATGAAGATAAAGACAGAAATAAATTTTGCTATTACTTTTTTTGCTTAACGTACTTTATTTTGTAATTGTCTATTTTTATATTCTTAAGAATTTACAACTATTTATGCTAGTAGCATAAATCTAGAGAAAAAATTTAATTTAATAGCCGAATTTTTTATCCCGAATTTTTAATTGGTGAACGTATAATTTTCGTATAAATTGCGTATACGAATAATTGACGAACCCGTCTTTTAAGCCGTATTTTTCAACGAATTTAAAAATTAAAATACGAATTTTATTCGTATTATACTTATACCGAATTTTTGCCGAATCCGAACTTACTAACTATGATGCTTAGTTTAATTAAAAAATATTTACTTTTTAGTACATGCGTTCTAATTTTTTATTTAAAATTTTATACGTACTTTAGTTAAAACTTTTATTAAATTTTAAAAATGTGTTAAATATTAATATTTTATAAGTCTAATTTTACTACTAAAAAATAATTATATTTATTAAATTTGGTAAAATTATCAAGAAATTCAATAAAATTTCTAATTTTGTGCTAAAATTGCTTAAGTCTAAAAAAATGAAAATATAGAAAGTTTTCAGTGAAAAAATAAAATAAAATTGAGGGGGCCTTTTAGTATGGCCAATAGTTGAGGAGGTCTCCATTCATTTTTATCTTTTTTTTTCTTTTTTTTTTGCCTTTTTTTCTTTTAGAAAGTCGCATGGCTAGGAAATATATTTGACTAATTTATGAGAAATTAATAGCAAAGATGTTCAATTTAAGCTCGCTGAATCAAAACTTTAGCATTGGCTGAATTCGAGTTTGATTAGTTGAACATGCCAAGCTCCGGTTGGAATTAGCTCGCTGGAGACGATATGATAAATATGAAATTATTGTCATATACATACACTCTGTGCACCATAGATTATATTTAATAATTATTATTCTAAAATACGGACCGTCCATAGTGCAAGTGACAAAGGGCTTGGTGGATTGGTACCCGAGGTCTCACGTTCGAATCCTAGTTGATTCATATTTCCAGCTAAATTTATTTTTAAAAAATAATAAACAAAGCGGGTAGCATGTTAGTTATCTTTCTCTCAAAAAAAAATTATTATTCTAAAATAAAAAAAATCAATCAAATAAATGAAATTGGAAATATCTAAAGAGCTTATGGAGAAAAAATTCATAATTTTAAAAACCAATTATCTAGAGAGCAAGTAGGGCTAATAATCAATGATAGAGAGAGAGAGGTATTCATTACTTTTTAAAAAAATAAAAGTCGATATGCAGGTCTTTTTAAATTCTGGGAGCATATTTAATGATTTAAATTTTGATTTTGAGTTAGGTTTTGATTTTGAGAACTCTGTAATACAATTTCAAAGGTAAATATATCAAATATAGTTTGTACAAGGAGCTTCTTGTTGGGGTCTCTCCTCGTAGAACAAACCGATTGGTTCGATTGAAAATTCGACTAGTGGAATAGGGTTTCTGATTCTCGTAGAACAATCCGATCGGTCGGATTAGGCAGCTCAATCGAAAATTAAATTCTAATCGATCGCACCTCTCGAGTGGGTTCTGCTTAGAATCTGATCGGTCGGATTTGATAGTTCTACTTGGGTTTTTTTTTTTTTTTTGAGAGAAAGGTAGCACTCTACCCGCTTCGTTTATTTCTTATAGAAATAAACTTAGCTAGAAATGTGAATCAACTAGGATTCGAATTCGGGACCTCGGGTACCAACCACCAAGCCCTTTGCCACTTGCGCTAGAGACGGTCGGTTCTACTTGGGTTTAAATATGAGGTTTTAGGGCTATGTAGATAGCATCATTTATAGCTTCACGGAGAGGAGCCACAAAAAAAAAAAAACGAAGAAGAAAGGTTTAGAGAGTGTTTCACTTAAGAGGAGAAGATTGGAGAATGTCGATTGCAGGAGTTCGCCCAAACTGGTGTTAGAATTGTTCCATCAATGTGTGGATCGTAAGCGCTAACCAACTATCCCAAAAGCACGTGCTGATAGGAAGGGCGCACCCATCGCACTTAAGGGCTCAGCCATAGCGCTCGCGGGCTTCGACCTGACTCAACCCACCTGGACGTTGGGTCTATTGTTGGGCCTCTTGCCGTTGGGTCTCTTGTGGATCACACCCACACTCAACTTATTAGGCTCACCCAACTCAACTTATTTGTCTCCTGGGTCTATTGTCACGGGGCAGAAAGTTGGACCTATTTTAGGCCCCCACCAATACCTGCACCGTTAATGCAGCATGTGGGAATCGAACCCGCGCCACTGGCTCTGATACCACTTGTGGATTGTAAGCGCTAACCAATTATCCCAAAAGCACGTGCTGATAGAAATGGCGTACCCATCGCACTTAAGGGCTCAGCCATATCGCTCGCGGGCTTCGACCTGACTCAACCCACCTGGACGTTGGGTCTATTGTTGGGCCTCTTGCCGTTGGGTCTCTTGTGGATCACACCCCCACTCAACTTATTAGGCTCACACAACTCAACTTATTAGTATCCTGGGCCTATTGTCACGGTGCAGGAAGTTGGGCCGATTTTTAGCCAAATAATAAATAGCCAACACAATATTCCTAATTTCAATTTTGAATTATTTCTTCTTATATTAAGGGTGGTATTTTCGGCATAGTATTGAAGAAGATATTATACTTTTAACTATTTTATATTAAAACTCTTTCTTGCTCTGGTCATCCTGGACGTAAGTTTCGGCGAAATCATGTAAATCTTAGTATTCTTGGTTGCGTGATTTATGTGATTTACATCTACACTTGTCTCGACAAGTACGTACGTGCTCAATTGCCTCAGCTACACTTGGCAATATAAAATATAGATAAAAGTATTAAAAGATAGTAGCTATGCACGCAAAGGCCTAATCTGTTATTTTGTCATATGATCAAACTTCTTTATGTTTGTATGCGTTGGTCAATGAATTCTTTTTTATTCTTTTTATAATTGTCTAACTTGCAAAGTAGTCGAACTGTATATCAAAAAATATTTTCTTTATAAAAACAAAGAATAACTTCAAATACCATCCATGTAGTTTCGTGCTTTCACACTTTAGTGGCCTGTGGTTTAAAATGTATCACTTTAGTACCATGTGGTTTGGTTATTCTCTTTTTGTTATATTTTTGTTACTTTTTTCGTTAAATTAATGAGAAAGTTAAAACTACAGGATAGTAAAGTGAATATTCGATATATCATAGGTGGGATATTTGAAATTTTTTCTGTATAATTTAACGAAAAAATTAACAAAAGATAACAAAAAAAGAGAATAACCAAACCGCAGGATACTAAAATGATACATTTTAAACCACAGGGTACTAAAGTGAGAAAACATGAAACCATAGGGGTGGTATTTGAAGTTATTCCTAAAAACAATGAAGTAAAACGTTACTACCTTATATGTTTGGTCAATTAAATCTCTACAAGCAGCACTCTAACCACTCTCACAATCTATAAATTGTGTAAGATTTGTATTAAAAATGTACCGAATAAGCCTTTAATTTTTTGTTATTGTGCATAGAAAATAGTTAATTTTAGGTGTTATAATAATATAACTGAAAACGACATATTTAATCTAGCAAAATATATAGAATAACAATGTGAATACTGCTATCCGCATATTTATATATAGGAGTGTAAATCTTATACTTCTTGATCCAAGGGTTTACAAAGCTCCTCTTTAGAAAAGTGAGCAAAGATGGACCACAAAAAGTATAGGGTGTAAAGTTTACACATATTTTATAGGTGCACAGATTTTAAAAATTTATATAAATAACTCAAAAATTATTTCTTGAGATAATTAAACTCGTAAAGAAGATATTATTGCGCGGCTTAAGTTATATTTGACATAAATTGTGGTTAGCTTATAAACAATGTAACAACCCTATTCATAAGGATTTTTTATGTGAACTGTGCAAACTCATCCTGCTGCTAATGAGCAGCGGAATCAATCTTGTACATAAGAATTCCTACAAACAAGGTTGAATATACTATGCATTCCTTTAAAGACCAAGGCCCACAGCCTTACATAAACCGAGGTTGTATTGTAACATATTTATCTATTGAATTATATAATATCAAAATTTTAAATTTATATTCTTGGATCTATAGTATACCCTGAACTTTTCTTATTGGTTAAATTACACAAAATCTTCCTGTCAAAACCTGATTTTTCACTTTACCCCCTGTCAATCAAAAACCTACACTTTGCCCCTCGAAAAACGAAAAATATTCACAGGGGGTACGGTGTGACAAAATGACCAAATTATCCTCTTCTTCTTCGTCTTCTCCCCCAACCTACTGATCCCGCACCTTCGCCGGCGCCTTTCTCGACCCCATCTGCAGCATAATTTTCTCACCTGCTCCCCTGCTCCTCCAGCATGCTCGCGGCCCCTTTATTTCGGCGACTCTAGGGAGGAGATCGTGGTGGGTATAGGCGGAGAGGTGGACGAGGGCGAGGGTGAGGCGACATAGGAGGCCAAGGACGTGCATCTGGGCACGGATAGCGCGAAGGCGAGGGCGAGAGCGAGGCGGCGGAGTCGGGCGAGCGGCACGGCCGAAGATGTCGGTGAGGAAGGAGGAGAAAGATGAGGGTTTTCAAGGATATTTTGGGTATAAAAAATATAATATAAACGAAACCCTAACGGAACGCTGACGGCGGGGACCGAAGTGAACATTTTTTATTTTTTGAGGGGCCAAAGTGTATGTTTTTTAATGACAAGGAAAAAAAGTGAAAAAACGGGTATTGACAGAAGGGTTTTCTGTAATTTAGCCTTTCTTATTCTAATATTCCATGTAGTATTAATTTCTATATATAAATATCTAATGAGCACAAAGCATAAATTAGGGTTTTGATTAGGTACGGCAACAATGCAGGCCGGGGATTTGGAGCTTTCCCCTCCTTGTCTTCAACCACTTTTAATTCTGTTGAAATCTCATGATAAAAATCTTAAAAAAAAATTCACAAAAACAACTATGTAGAAAATCATAACAAAAAACACAAAAAATGTAAGTAAATGAAAAGAGGAATACACATTGCTTTTATTGTTCCATAAAACAACTTCAAATTTTTGCCTTTATTACGAATCTCTTACGTACCCATCTCTCGTTTTATCTTTTTCCTAAAGAATTTTCGAAAAACTATCTACTGAAGGTCAAACATGAGCTACACCAAGCAAGACAAAGGCGCATACCCGAATCCGAATCTGAATCTGTCGGGTTTTCTTTTCTTTTTTTCTTTTTTTTACCCATAAATAAAACCAGACAAGAATTTTGCTCGGCTCTAGTAATGGAATACTATTTTGGCCAAATTATATGAAATATTTCTGTAAATATCTATTTTTTTGCTTTTCCTTTCTGACTTTTAAAGACCTATATTTTGCCCCCTTAAAATTTCAGAAATATTTTCAGAAGAATACGGCATTAATGGAGGGGCAAAATGATCAAATTGCCCTTAATTTTTTCTATAAGAAAAAATAATTTTTTAATATATCTATGTCATTTGAAGAGTATTTTCGGTATAAATTATAAGAAATGGACGGAATAGTAATAGAATACTGACGGAGGGGGGCTAAATGCAACAACTTGATATGTTGAGGAGGTAAAATGTAGGTTTTTGAAAGTTATGAAGGAAAAGTAAAAAAAAACTGATATTTATAAGAGAATTTTCTGTAATTTAACATATTATTTTAAACTCAAATTAGGATTTTAATTCCAATAAACCTCTAATTATAACTAAATGAAAGGATGGTGTCACTGGTAGGGTTATGTTCTGCTACAAAGTTTAAATCATCTGAATTTGGTTGAATCTGATAAGTCAACGATTAGTTTTATTGAATCCCTATTTCAGTAGTAAGAGGCAATTGTTTATATATCTCTGAAAGTTTTTGACTTTCTTATTTACCCTCTTAGAAGGCTAATATTAAAAATACTCCTTTAAGATTGTAAAGTCTTTCAAATATATCCATAAAGTTAAATTTTGTTAGTGAACTGCTAGGAACAACCGTTATCTCTATGAAATTATTATTTTGTTCTTTCAAATATTTCCTTCTACCATCACCAACTTTTTTTATTTGTCGTTAAATTAGGGGCAAAAAAAAGTATTATGACTTTTTATTTTTTCAAACATACCCTTCTATCGTCACTAACTTTTCTTATTTACCCTTAAGTTAGGGGCAAAATAGGTATTTTTACTAATTTTCAATTATAGTAGAAATTTAACTCAGGTTTAACCCAAGATAACTTAACAGACACTAATAACAAAGGTATTTTTGAATACCGGAGAAATGTATGAGGGGTATAATTGAAACAAAAAAAAGTAGGAGTAAATAAGATATTTCAGAAGTTTTTAGGGGTACATAGGTAATTATCCCTAGTAGTAGTAAATATGACTATGGGCCTGTTTGGCCTAAATTCTGGAAAAGTGATTTCTGCAGAATTGATTTTGGTTTGGAAAAGTGATTTCTGTTAAAAGTTGTAGAGCGTTTGGCTGAATCTGATAGAAAAGTGATTTTGCTGAAGTGATTTCAGAAAGTTGTTTGACAAATTTTTTGCTGAAATAATTTTGTAATGCTGTTTAACATTAGTTTATTAGATTATTTTGTAACGAAGTAATTGTCTAGGTTTAAACATCAATGAAGGTTATACAAAATATTATATTAATTTATTAATGTACATTAATAATTAAAATGTTTAAAAATTATGCTTTTTATATATAAAAAATATATTTTTAATACAAATTTAATTTTAAGTTCTGTGCAAATACAAATAAAAATTTTAATCGACCCAGATCAGTCGTATTTTAATTTTTTATAATCACATTCTCATTTATCGCGCTGGCAGCACCCAATTCGGCCGGACTCGGCCTTGCCGAATCCTGCTAGCGAGGATCCGGCCGGATCCGGCAAGGACAGATCCTGCCGGTGAGGATCCGGCTAGATCCGGCAAGGACAGATCCCGCCGGTGCGGATCCGGCCGGATCTAGCTAGATCCGGCAAGGACGAATCCTGCAACGCGGATCCGGCAGGATCCGGCAAGGACAGATCCCCCGGCGCGGATCCAGCCGGATCCGCCGAGCCATGGGGGAAGAGAGAGATAGATAGAGAGAGAGAGAAATCTATTAAAAAAAGGAGGGAGAGACACAGACGAGTTAGAGAAGAGAGGAAGGTGAAAAAATATTTTGTTGGAGAGGAGTTGGGAAGAGAGTTATCTATGGTAAGAGTGAATAGGAATAGTAAATAGGAGAAAGAAGAAAGAAGAGGATAGTTGAAAATATTAATTGAATATAAAAGAATAGAATAGAATTATGTTATTTGTTTAAGGATAGTTTGGGTATTTTTATAAAAATTTTAAGTAAGAAAATTGATTTTGCAGAAATCAGTTTTGGAAAAGCAGCTTTTTTCTGCTTCGGGCTTGAAAAATCAGTTTTTTGATTCTGAAAAGTAAAATCAAAATTTTTCAACTCTTGTTGCCAAACGCTCTACTGAGCCCAAAAATCACTTTTGGACTCAAAATCACTTTTAAGAAGCTGGGCCAAACACCTCCCTATGTTAATCTGCTGGGCCGGGCCCGACACGGCATGGTCTGGACCGGCCCCCAAGGCCCGGCCTAGAATTAAATTATATTATTCATATAATATAATTTAAATTTTTAAATTTTACATAATAATTGCCTAAAATTTAAATTTTACTTTTTAATATTTTATCTAAATAAGTTTTAGAAACTTTTATAATATTTTTAAATTTTATCCAACTTGTTTTTAAAATTTTAAACTTTTGTCCAAATAGTTTTCAAATTTTAATTTTTTTAAAAAATTTTTAAAATTTTAATTTTGTGACTTAATACCCCACTAATAGTTAGAAAGAAATAGAAAATATTTTGATATTTTTAAGTTTTAAAAATAAAAAAAAATTATAACCCTTAAAAAAAATTAAAAAATTATTTGGCTAGGCCGGGCACGGCCCGTGTGGTGCGGACCTAAGGGCCATGCTGGGCCTTGGTCCAAAAACAAGAATAAGCCCGGCACCACTCGACAGAATATGGAATCGAATCGGATTGGGCCAGACCTAGGCCTATTTGGGCCCGGATAATGTGGATTGTGCCGGTCTGGCACAGCCCACATTACATCCCTAGGTCGGAGCTAGATAGAACTATATTTAGAACCTATATTGGCTAATGACTAATTTGGGAGCTAGTTGAAATTTGTAATAACCTAGTTCTTGCCGTTTACTTTACTTATGTCCATATCATCATGTGGCGTTGACTTTTGGACTTTCTCGTCATTATGTTGGGTACCTTGTAGTTCTAGCTTAGATAATTAATTATTACTAGTACAGTAACCCGCGCGCTGCAGCAGATAGATCCAGTTAAAGTAAGGTACCACGGTGATGATTTCATAAGGTACTACAACGCCTTTACCCTGTTCCCTGCGACTCTATACCCTAGCCGATACTTTGTAACGCCCCAATAGTTCCACATCGGATGAGAAAATGATTCTGATCAGAATATATGAGGCCTCGCACGCTAGTAATGATAACCGGGCTTAAGCAATTTGGGATGTTGGTTTGGGCCTGACGAGTTATTATTGCTAGCGGGTCGGGTCATTACAATTGGTATCAGAGCCGAATACCAGCCGGAAGTGTGAGAGCTAAGTGCTATACGGTGCAAAGCGCTACACCGACGAATTTGGTGGGAGCCACCTCTAGAATCTCACGTCGCCTGGTAATTCTGGTTCTGGTCTGTTTGTCTGTTATCGGGTTTGGACCTTTCTGATTAGAATATATGAGGCGTCACACGCTAGTAATAATAACTGGGCTTAAGCATTTTGTGCCGGTGTTTTGGGCTCAACGAGTTATTATTGCTGGCGGGTCGGATTGTTATAATTGGTATTAGAGGCAAATACCAGCCGGAAGTGTGAGAGCTAAATGCTATGCGGGGCAAAGTGTTACACCAACGAATTTGGTGGGAGCCACCTCTTGAACCCATAGGAGTCTCCTCTAGAATCTCACATTGCCTGGTAATTCTGGTCGGCATCTGTGATCTGGTTTGGGATAGTCTGTATAATAATAACTGGGCTTAAGCATTTTGGGCCGGTGGTTGGGCCCAACGAGTTATTATTGCTAGCCGGTTGGGTCGTTATATTTGATATCAGAGCAGAATACCAGCTGAAAGTGTGAGAGCTAAGTGCTATACGGGACAAAGTGCTACACCGACGAATTTGGTGGGAGCCACCTCTTGAACCCGTAGGAGCCACCTCTAGAATCTCACACCGCCTGGTAATTCTGATCTATGTATCTGTGGTCTGGGTTTGAATAGTCAGTATAATAACTGGACTTAAGTATTTTGGGTCGGTGGTTTGGGCCCAACGAGTTATTATTGCTAGCTGGTCGGGTTGTTACACTTCTCGTCCTTAGGGGCCATCACCTTTGCGGGCTTTTCCTCCGTTAGCTGCCTCTAAAGGTTCCTAGAGCCCTCGTCGCCCTTCTCCGCGCCTCTTAGCTGCCTCTTGTCCTCGTCCTGGGCGGCAAAGTCCGGGATGCTGTCGAAGAGGTTGATGTGCTATGAATCCGAGGGCGACACCGTCTCTTCTGACACATCGATGACAAAGGAGGAGGAGGGGGCGGTGGTGAGGCCGCGGGCTTGGCAGCGGTGCTCGAGGCGGAACTCGAAATCGCGGCAGCGGGAATGCTCACGCTTGAGCTGCTCCTCCCGCGCCGTGACCTTCTCGTCGCGGCACACCTTCTTGCGGTTCTCGTAGTTGTAAACATTCCATTGCATCTAAGGCAGGATGTTGAGGTCCCCGTGCCCTCCCATCTCCCCAATCTCACTTCTTACGGATATAAGACGAAGGGACACTGAAAAAAAAATAAAGTAAATGCAACGGGAGGTAAAGGGTCATTGAAAAAAAATAGAATAAATACAGCTCTTGAGAGAAGAAAAGAAATAGCTCAAGTAAGATGAAGAGGCCATGAAAAAAAAATAGAGTAAATGCCGCTTTTAAGAGAAAAAAAGAAATGGCTCAAGGAAGATAAAAAGAGAGAGAGAGAGAGAGAGAGAGAGAGAGAGAGAGAGAATAGATGGCCTACGCTAAAAAAAAAAAAAAGTCCCAAAAAATTAAGGTTACACCACATCAGCTATAGATATTGAGAATTAATAGATATGTATAGATAATTTATGTTGAGATTTTGTAAAGATGTCAATTTTGTTTAGTTTCTAGCACTTTATTTTCTCTAGTGCCATGATTATCTGATATAATGATTATCTAGTATAGATTTAGTTATTGTGTTGTTATTATTTGTGCTTTGTATTTTGATACTATGCACGGATAGAAAGGATACTTTGTACGCGTCCTGGACAAGCTTTTAAACTATTTAAATAAGTTTTTTTTGTTATACTCTGACTTTAAAAAGAAAAGCTTTCGAAGATTACCAAAAAATTCCGAAGCATGATAGTTTGTAAACATAGCATTTTTCACCTATGATCCGTCAAATGTCTCAAAATAACAAATAGCCAATTTAATGATCTTTTTATTTTGAACCAGACAATTATATCATCGATATCTAAATTAATCAAATCGCTTGAGATGATCTAATTATTCTTTGAAACAATTAAGCAATTCCAAATTGAGTGCTACGTCACTAATTACCTAGAAAGCATGAATTTGGGAGAATATTCCAACTCATTCATCACAAAGTCCTTTGAAAAGTAAGAAAATATTAGAACAGCAAAAAGAAGATTCCTGAGAATAAACTAAATTACATACTTTTCATAAAAGATGTGATGAGTGATGAAACAGAAGCTTTCACATAAAAAAAATATAATAATATTAATAAAAAGAGAATAAAAGATAGCTACAAAAGTTGCAAAAGTGTGTGATGCACTTGGCATCCCAGCTCACCAACAAATATTAAAGTCGGTTGCTATTATTGTTTTATTATTATACAATAAAAGAATATTAAATTGGGCTTTTTTTTGCAAATAGCCCCCTAAAAAAATTTATTTTAAAAATAATCTTAATAAATTTATAATTATAAAAATAGTCCTACCCCTGCCACGTAGGCGCCATGCAGGCGCCACACGGGCGGGCTGGGAGGTGGGGTGGCAAATTGAACACGGTGAACCATTCACCATGCCGTGTTTCTTTTATTATTCGTGCGGATTGATTTATACTATCTTTTCGAGACAGTATAAGTAACTGAACACAGTGAACACGGTGAATGGTTCACCGTGTTCAACTTGCCAACCCGGCGCCCACCAGCCCGCGTGGCGCTGACGTGGCGCATGCGTGGCAAGGATAGGGCTATTTTTGTAATTATAAATTTATCGGGGTTATTTTTAAAATAAATTTTTTTTAGGAGGCCAATTGCAAAAAAAAAACCCTATTAAAATTTGTACGGAGAACACCCTCAACAATAGCACTTTATAAAGTTGCTCCCTCAACTTAATTTTTTTTAATTTATAGTTTTTTATTTTTTTTGTGTAATGGGGTAATTTTAGTTAAATATATTAAAACCAACTAAAATAACTCAAATAAAAAATTTAAAAATACAAAAAAAATATCAATGAAGAAAACTTTTTTTTTAAGAAAGTTGTCCATACGCTATTTATCCCAACGTCAACACTTCCTAAAAACGATACTCTATCCTTATCCAGGAAACAAAATAATTTGAAAATCTTCTTTTTTAAAAAATGCACAGCTGAGGTTCGAACCATTAGGCTACCTTTCAGGTAACAACTATTAAGAACATTTTTACTAAATATAAGAAAAAAAATGTATGGAGACCCCTCAACTACATGCCATTTTGAAATGACACCTAAACTTTTATTTTGTTGACTACATTTCTCAGTTTTTTATTTCTTGAGTGATTTTACTCAAAAAAGTTATCAATTTATTGATAATTCTGCCAAATAATTTTAACCACTTTTAGGAAAATAAAGCTTAACCAATTAATATTTAAGGACTAATAGAGTCATTAAATTTGGTGAAATTTTTAACTTAACTAAGCATAAAATTACAAATGAAAAAGTTAGAAGTTGAGGGGTTTTAATCAAAGAATTATAAGTCGAAGGTCTTTTTTCTAAATATCCTTAAGTTGAGGGATCATAATTAAATTGAGAGATACGTTTCGAGTTGCGTGGTGGGGTAGTTTTACCGTTGCGCGGGAACTCTTCGGCCACGCGCGCCCGTAGTACTCGCCGTGCGTTACGTGGATTCCCACGGTGCACCGAAGTTCGATCCCCACCGTCCAATTATCAAGCTAGATATCGCCACCGTCGATTTTGGACGGTCGCGATCGCCTCGGCGGGAATCATACGGTTGTCATACCCCGAACTTATCTGTTCCGTGGACTCGGTCTATGGAAAAAGATGCACAAAACAGCCTGCTTGTTGGATATAATTGCCTGGACCTGATTCACCATGAACCGATTATTCATATTTTAATTTAGATTATTAAAATGCATCAAAACCGTCTAAAACTAACTGACGGCTATTTGTACATAACTATCCAAGCTTTCAAAATTTTATATTTGCCATCTAAATTTTCAAAATTTATAATTAACTAGCTTAATTCATATCAATTTAAAGGGATTAACATTAGTCAATTAGTTAACAAATAATAAATTATGCATGTTAGGCTATAAAGATGAGTCTTCTTGATGCCGAAAATCACTTTGATGGAAGAAATTAATCATAATTATTATAAATAATTAGGTACAAATTCGGATATTAGAAATAAATTTTTATGCTGCAGAACTGAACTTTAACGCCAAAGAGACTCTTCATTGTTTTTAGCAGATATATTTTTATAATTTCTTGACTAATTGATTAAATTTAATTACTTTAAATTGGTAAAATATAACCTACATAGCCAAATGTAAAAATTTAGAAATTTAGATGAGAAATATAAAATTTTAAAATTTAGATGATTATCTGCAAATAAGCAAAAGTTCGGATGATTTTGCTATATTTAATCCTTTTAATTTTTAAAATCTCATTAGGATTCTCCAAAATTTTATACAATATTTAAAAGGCCTTACATATTAAAAATAAGTAAAATAGTACAAATTTATCTGAACTAGGACTATTTTGAATCAGGTATCCAACCTGTCAAAATTTTAATTTTATTACCCAATCTATCAATTTGTTCAATTTGAGTCGGTCAACAATATTTTGACTTCAAAAATTTAAGCTAATTACCTTTTAGAATTTATAGTTGTAAGAAGTGTATTAAGTATACTAATTAAACATGTAAAGACAAACGACGAATTCAAATTTGAAGTTAAAATGTCATTGACTGACTCAAATTAAACAAATGAAAAAATTGGTTAGTAAAAATCCAAATTTTGAAAAGAGTGGATAGCCAACTCAAAATAGTCCATAATTCAGATAAGTCTATATATTTTTGATTTACTAATATAACGAGCAACTTTTTTTAGTGAGAGACAATACTATTATTTATTCAAATTAATCTTCAATTAGTACCTATGTAGTTTAGTATATTTGCATTTAAGCCAACATGATTAGAGAGTTTCATTCAATTTTTATATCTTTATAAAAATCTATTATTAAATAAAATGACAAGTGTTATATCTTATAAACTATTGAATAATAAAGTATGAACCGACCGTCCCTAGCGCAAGTGGCAAAGAATTTGATGGTTGATACCTGAGGTCCCGAGTTCAAATCCTAGTTGATTCACATTTCTAACTAAGTTTATTTCTAAAAAGAAATAAACGAAGCGGGTAGCGTGCTACGACTACACGTAGACCCAGTCCAAGTAAACAAATTTACCCTCTCCTCTCTCTCTCTCTCTCTAAAAAAACTCTCTCTCTCTCTCCTAATTATAGGCTTTATAGCTTTAACGGTTGACGCCGCCTCTTCTTCTTTCTCTTTCTCTCCCTCCCAAACATTTCTCCACGCACGGAAACCCAAAACGAATCCCTAATTGTTTACGGTTGATCGAAGCAAATCGATCGATCGATCGAGGACATGGGCGAGGAGTCGTTCTCGTCATCGTCGTCGTCGTCGTCCCCGGCGGAGTCGGTCATGGAGACACCGGGGCAGTCGCTCGTGGCGACCCCGGCGGAGTCGTTCCGGGACGCGGACGCGGGGACGCCGCTCGCCGCCGTGGCGGAGGCCTTCGAGGAGCTCGCGCGCTCCCTCCGCGGCGGCGGCGGCGGCGAGGAGGGTGGGGACGGGGGGCTCCGCCTCGTCCCCTTCGGCGACGCGTGCTCCCTCGTCTCCGTCCTCTTCGGGTGCCTAGGGTTCGCATTCAAGTTCGCGGAGATGGAGTACGTCGCCAAGGTCCGTTGCGTTTCCCCTTTTCCTCTCCGATCCCGTTTGGTTTAATCCGTGTTATTTTCTTCACCTTTGTGGCATGGAATCGGAAAAGGGGGAAAAATGTAGAGAGACCCTATAAACTTTAGTTCTTTTACAAAGAGACACCTCAGCTTTCAATTTTATCAATTAGGCTCTCTAAAATTTATCGAATAGCTCAATACGCCTCCTCTTCAATTTAAGTTACTAATTTCACAACTATTTGAATGTATGTCTCTTAAATAATCTTATAAAGCTTCAAAATATTAATTTTTTTTTTTTTCTATTCTAACATATAAAAAAAATCAAAAATTGAAGGTAGATTCACCTTATTCTTCAAGTCTCATGCTTAATTATCAAATTTGAAAGAGTTATGTGCACGACAAGCGATCAAAAGGGTTGTATAATTAGTAATTTTGAGTGAGAAGAAACTATTAAACTATTTGGTAAAATTCAAGAGGTCTAATTATCATAGTTGTAGGCAGTTTTGAAATAGGCCCCTCAAATTTGCTTTTCCTAATTGGTGCCCTCAATTTCTATTTTTTGTAAATTTCAATTTTTATGATTTGGTAAGTTGAAAATTTTATTAAATTTAGATAGCTTGAATTTTTATTAGCTGTTAATTATTTTAGTTTTATTTGTTATCAAATTTGATGGAATTACTGATGATTTTAATAAATGGACTAAAATTATTTAATTTAAGAAAATTAAATTTAAGAGATGTTAAGGAAAAAAAAAATGGTGGATTGGGATTCGGTAGAGAAAACAGAGATAATAGGGGAAGGATGAAATAAGGGGAGAGAAGAGAAGTGGTTTTGAATAAATCATGTTTTCAGTGGGGAAACCAGGAATTAGTCTCAAAGACTCAAAGTTGCAAGTTTTGTGTTTTTTTTCTTTGGATTATATAATTTTGTTCATAGGAGATTTTTGTGCATTTATCTTTTGTTTTTGGTTGTAGGATGGTAATTGGCAATAAATTTTGGTATAATTTCACTAGAAATTCTCTAGATTGCTTGATCATTTAATTGGAGAGTACTCAGAGGAGCAGCATGCTTTACATGAGGGAGATGGAAGAAACCATTGGCTGTGCAATTTATTTATTTATTTATCTATATTTTTTTGTAAGTTTAGCAAAAGCACATTAGGCAACTTGTTCTGGAGATAACTTTTTCCAAGATCAGTAGTTAGATTTAGGGTAACATGCAATTTGTTGTTAAGAACAAATAGTTAAAGGTACCAAATAAAATTAGCAAAAAGTAATGAAATAAGATGATCTGCAATTTGAGTAATATGCAATTTGTAGCTAAGAACAAATAGTTAAAGGTACCAAATGCAATTAGCAAAAAGTAATGAAATAAGATGATCTGCAATTTGACTAAGTAGCAAGAGGAATATTTTCTTTTGTCAATGTGTAGTTAAGAAGATTGGAGAGAGAGATTGAGTATATATAGTGGAGCATGAGTGATCTTTTTCAAGTGCTATTGGATGACTGATAGATGGAGCTGTCAGTATTGATACCCAAGCTGGCTATATTTAGGCAGCTGACAACTTGAATTATTCAGCTTCACCTTTATGAGATTGAGCATGTATTTTAGAATGATTTTCTCCACATTTAGTGCATCTCAAAAAAATTCTCCAGCACATACTGGATATTATTTGTTTAGAAAGCTGAATACAACTAGATGGGGCAATGATTCATCATGCTATGGTTGGAATAAGAACCCAAATAAAGGAGTTAAATAAGGTGTTTGTTGCAATGTTTTATGCAAGATACAAAGGGAAGGTGAGAAAATTAATTAATGCAGACTGTGAGTATGAATTCTAGTTGCCCTTTTGATGTGGCTTTCAGGTTGTTCATAGGAGATTGTTTTGCTGTCTTCTGGTCCCCAACCACACGGTGGTCACAAACAAAGTACAAAAGCTTCTAGGCTATTTAGAGCACTTCATCATTTGATCGGCATGAATTTTTCATGGAAATTGGTTCATGTGGGGAACCGCAATCATAGAAATAAGGATTTGGTAGGTCAATCTGTGAGAGCTATGACTAATGCCACGGTGTGTGTGGTTGGAGAAACAATTCTCTAGATTGAACTCTTAAGAGGAGTTCATCAATTTTCTCAATAAATTGTAATGACAGAACATGAGAGGCCAAGGAACTGAAAACCCTCTACATACATTCTTCGTTTAGGCACTGTTTGTTGGCTTAAATGGACCAGCATCCTGCCCTGTGGCAGAAGGCCATGTTGGGCCGAGTCATGTTCGAAATGGCGTGAGGCTGGGTGGGCCGAGTCATGTTCGAAGTGGCGTGAGGCTGGTGGGGCCGAGTCACAATCGAGACCCGTGGGCGCTGTATCTGTACGCTTTAAGTGAATTGGTTGCGTATTTCTAACAGCTCGAGCTTTTGGGATTAATGGTTAGCGCCAACGTTCCGACACTGTTGA
This sequence comes from Puya raimondii, assembly GCA_016920855.1. Lineage (NCBI taxonomy): Eukaryota > Viridiplantae > Streptophyta > Magnoliopsida > Poales > Bromeliaceae > Puya > Puya raimondii. The sequence goes on along the minus strand of JABWPP010000044.1, from coordinate 1,129,007 downwards.
CTGTTGGGCGATGTTGATTATTAGAAATATTATTTAGGAAGTTCAGAAAATACAGTTCAATTCATGCTAAGGGAGCTTAGAGGGCTTTCTCTTAAACATATTGATTAATTTTGTTAGATCCCTTGATCTTCTTGTCGAGTAGACAATAAACCACTCATATGCAATTCATAACTTAAGTATGAAATGGAGTAATATGGTAAAAGATATACAATTTAGCACAAATATGAAATCATGTGCATTTTTTCTAAAATATCTACTATTGACCTTTTTTTGTTGCATTAAACCTGTAATTAAGATGAATAAAGATGTAGATTAAGTCATTAATTACAAAGTTCCATTCAATTTCCTATCAGTGACTTAATAAAGATCAGAATATTTTTCCTAGATGGCTAGATATGCATACCAATGAAGAAAAAGGCATGCTTAGCAGATGGTCACACAAGCAATGGCAATATATTTAATTGTTGTAATTTTTATATGTTTCTTACTCCATTTTCAGGTTAATTAATCCCTTCAAATTTGTTTCAAATTTGTATAGTTAAACCATAACAGATGCAGGTCAGTGTATTACAAAGTATGTGCATGTGAAATATATGCCTATGTATGAAAGCGTGAAAATGCAATATTAGGTTCATAGCTACTCACAGGTTTCATAGTCCCATTGCTTTGAAGAAATCTATTTATGTTTTTTTTTTTCCCCAACAGGAAATAAAAGACTCTTTTGGTACTACCTTTATGAAAATGTTGAGCATTGTATCAATGTATTTTTACTTTGTTGTTTCATCACTTTCCTCCGTTTCACCTTTACATTGTATGAAAATTTAAGCTTCCCCATCTCCATGATTATCATTTGTAACATTGTTCTCAATTATGTTCCATTTCTCCACTTGTTGTCTCTTTATTTGGTCTTTGTGTAGTGCTGGCATCTTTAGCTTCTATTTTCGAGCTCTGTGCGTAAGATGGATGAGAAGATGATTATATGTGCCTGGAAGTTGTGATATCTTGGGTCAAATGCTGAATCCCCCTATTATTACTTTAGCTTGATTTCCTATAGTTCTTGGTTTGGTCCACATATTGGTTGTGCTTCGTACTTACTGGGCACATCCGACTGCATATTTACAATATTCCTTAGTTTTCCTTACCAATATATCAAATTATTCTACCTTTGGTGGAATCAATTAGGTTATAGGTCAGCTTTTATTCCATTTGCTCCTCCCGGCAAACGGTTGTATGCCTAGGAAGTCATTATTAGACATTGTAGACTATTAGCTCTTAGATTTAGCCTTAATTTAATCATTATATGCCAGAAGATCCTATGCCTAGTCAAGACTTTTTACGATACTTTTTGTAAGATTGGTTTCTGTGACTTATCTGTAGGATTGACAGGTAAATTTATTTTTTATGCTTTCTTTCTTCTAGGAGATCTATCATTGTGTTGAACATGTCTATTAATTAGCAAAACACAAGTTTTTCTCAGCAATACAAAAAATTAAGATAAGATATTTGAAGTAATTGCTTTTTGTATGATCAATCTTTTCAGGTTAAAGACCTAATCGAAGCATCAAAGGCATATGAGACATTAAGCCATATTATTGATCATGATATAAAAAATGATAGTGTCAGAAGGCAAGGAAGCCATTCACGTAATTTGCGCAGAGTCAGGCTGGGACTTGACCTCATCAGAGCTTTGTTTGAGCAGTTTCTATCTACAAAGTACGTTTTACTATGTTTTATATTGTTTCTTTTAACTTTCAAACCAAGTGATCTTTGCGAAATATTTGCCCAAAGTATATAAGGTATGCCGTTGTCAGTTCTTTATTAGACATTTCTTTCTTTCTTTTTCCTCCTCTTTTTTTTTTTTTTCTTTTTTGCTTTGAAAGGTTGCATGTGCAAGGGAAAACATTAGAGAGGAAGATTTTGCACTGTTATTATATTGTCAGATCAACATAATACAAGTCGTGATGGACTTGAAGAACTCGTTATGCTTAGTCATGTTTGGAAATCATTCAAGTAACATCATGAAATTTATTCATGTGAATCTTTTGTTGATTTCTACTTGCATTGACGAGGATAATATTTATGTTAGTCTGGGTTCTCAAAGATGTAGAAATTTATCTGACATTTGCATTTTAAGGTATTAAAATTTATCTGACCTTTGCATGTTAAGGTATGACAGCAAGTTGAAAGATCTTCATATAATTAATTTTATAATTGTACGGCACTACATTAGAAAACAATTTTCTGCTTGCTGTTCATGGGCCCATGTACATGTCAATAAAAGTGTCATCAGTACATGTCGATAAAAGTGTCATCAGGTATTATTAAGAATACCTATTATTTTGAAGGACAAAAGAGTAGCAAGCAACATGATCCTTGAAGATTTTGATAGTGCATGTTTGTACGATCTGGCCTTCGTACATGTAAATCAATTCACTGTTGCGTATGTCCGTTGTATATATTAATTACTATGCTATAATTGATCGACATATAAAATTTTTGGTTGACATGTGTAAAACTGTAAGTACATGTTTATCTCAACCTTATGGACTACTTGCAAGAAAAATAAAGGGCCAGCTTATTTGGTTTTTTTTTTTTTTCTAACTATCGCTGAAAAATTGTAGTGCGATCAAAGTATATCACCTGGAAAAGTCTCTTATCCTGGATATGAACATTGCTTTCCTTTTTCTTTTATGTAGTCATTCAGATTTAGACCAGTTGATGCCATGTGAATATGCTCTACAATCGTCAGAACTTACAACAATAAAGTTTGTACTTTATTTTATATTTATGGCTCATTTAAATTTTTCTTGTTTATCACGTGTACTATTTCAGTGAATGCTCATTAAAAGATGCTGCATCTACTGCTTATGGACAAGTTTGTGCACCATTCCATAACTGGGCTATCAGGAAGGCTGTTTCTGCTGGGATGTATGCTCTTCCAACTAGGGAACAATTGATATCGAGATTAAATGAAACAGGTAACAGTACTTTACCAATGGTTTAGTTTTGGCAAATAATTATTTTAAAATAGAAGGATTCAGATGGTTGTCATGCACTTCAGGAACTCTAGCAGAACTGCACATGATTACTTTTCCCTTTGTTTGATATTTTTTCATCATAATAATGTTAAGATACAATGGTAAACTGGATACACGAAACGAAAACATTGGATTAGACCAAACTTTTTTTCTTGTGTAAAAAAGAAAAAAAAAACCGACGAATAAGTTACGGTTAATACAGGATCTTTCAACAACATGTAATCGAATTAGAGGAATAACAAGAATGAGGAAAAAGGTTCAGAAAACTGTGGATGCAGAATAAATAGAGAAGCATCTAGAAAATCCTGGATGTTGGTTTTGGATGTTTTATACATTGCTTCTTTTTTTTCACTACAATATCTATAACTAGGATGCAGGTTTTGCACAATTTGTGTTTTTTTTAGCATTTTTGATACACCAATTTAGAATACAGAGTGATTAATTTCTTGTAGCAATTGAGCTATAAAACTATGTTATTTTTATGAGTCCTACTTGTGATTTGTTTGTTGCTTAATTGGTTTTTCTACGAGTGTCTTATACCTGTATTTATGAAAATTTCATTGATGAATATACTATCTTATTCAGACAAGCGCCTTGCGCCTTGCACCTTGTATCTAGGCTCTAGGAGCCCCTTGCACCTTGGTGTGCCATGCGCGTGGGTATGGGAATTTCCCCTGCGGACTTAGGTCCCCATAGGGATCCGCCTCGAATGGGGTGGGGATGAGGAGCATTTTGCCTCCGCAAGGACGAGGCCAGGGACGGGGGAGGAATTTTCCCCGCTTCTGGGGATGGGGCGGGGATGGGGATAGTTCTCCCACCCCGTGATATTCCTGATTCCTGCAAATTATATAATGCTAACCTTGATGCCTTCAATATATTTTTAATTTAATCAAATGTTCTTAACATATTTAATTTTTTACATAGTATATAAATGAAATAATATTTGATTATTATACATTTTTAGTAATTTGATGTGCCATACTTAACTTGACAATGAATTAAAAAAAAGCTTAATAATTGGATGAAATTTAAATTGATTTAAATTAAAATAAATTTAAAAAAATTGGTGTGTTTCATTGAGGGTATGAGGATCCTGCGGGGACGGGGATGGGGACTTTCCTCCCATTGGCAGGGATGAGGTGGGGACGGGAGCCTTATAAACCTGTGGGGATGGGGATGGGGATGGGGACGGGGACTGGGACGGGCCCCGTCCCTGCCCCGCTACGTGGCCATACTTACTTTCACTATTTAAAGCTACTTAACTAGAGGATATAATAGATTGATTGCCTTCTATTAAGACAGATGATTTGGAGATTTTGCTAAAAAAAGATATCTTCCAAAATGCTTTTTTAGGCTGTTTATTCTTATTTCTGAAGGAATCTAGAATTATTTCATTGTTTAGTGTTAGTAAGGAAATGTTTTTTGGGGTCCCAGCTTATCGGAGCAACAAATTTGCAGAAGCTCAATAAAAAACTTAAAAATTTCAAGGTTTGAGAAGTTTGCATCACATCTTTTATTCTAAAATTCATCAAGGCTGGGTGCAGAATCACAAAATTAGTCAAGATAGAGCTTCCTATGCAAGTCAAAATCTACGATTGATGCTGAGCTATTGTTTTCTGACCGAAGAAAATCTAATGAAAGGCATGGATCTGTACATTTATTTAGTAGTAGAATCGACTCACTTCTGTGGCCAGAAATGTGAACAAACTTTCGCCCTTTAATTTACTTCAGCTGCCGATTCTAACTGTTCACTGGACACTTAACAGTCTTCATCTCTTGCTGCAGATTACTCTGTACAGAAGGAAATGCAAAGATACATTGACGCCTCTAGCCCCGTTATACAGTACATCGACGATCTTTTCCTCTCCAGGAATATTGCCTTAGACTGGTGAAATCAGAGGAAGAGCTTGTCGAACAAAGACCTCAAGAAACTATAGACATTGATCCCCAATTTGTTGTATTTGCCCCCCCCATTTTTTGACTACGGCAGATTCGCTGTCCCTTCTTTTTATTTCTCTATTCTTTTGGGTTTTTTTCTTTTTTCTTTTTCAGGGGGGTATTGTATCTTGTACATTGTTGTGTAGTAACACAGGCATTACTCTCCCTGCTTGTTTCTCTAGATTGGATGTCGCAAAATGGAGAAACTAGCAGAGGAAGAAGAGATTGAAGAGGTTTCATTTATACGTGCATTCGGAGACCAGTGGTCCTTTTATTTAGTTTGATTGACTTTGGATGGTAAATTCTCTGGGAATGAATGCTAGCAGAACCATCTGTTAGATGCTTAGGTCTGATTCGGCGGCACTGCTGCTGCTGCTTTCTTTCTTGAAAACTGAAATACTGCGAAATTCTTTGCGTGAAGTCGGGATTTTTGCATCCTTGTCTCTCATCAGTTATCACTATGGATTATCTTCTCTTGAAGAACACTCTTATTAGGTTGTGAAATTGAAATTGAGAAGAGATTGAGAACTGATCAAAACGTATTAGAAGATGACGGCGAAATTAGAATTAACAAAAATTTATGTAAATTGTAATAGTGGTCCCGCAACTTCGACGCAAGTTTCATTGTGCCGACTTTTGAATTCGGCATTAGAGATTCCTAACTTTTAACAATATTTTACTGGTCAAAACGTGCAAAACTTACTATCTTGTAAACTTTATAAATTTATAATATCCCTTTGAAATCAACTACTAAAAGCTTATTCTATCAATTTGTCAATTAAACAAACTCATAAAAATTATCAATTTCTGAATCCTTTAGATTCCTCACCTCTAATGTTGAAGCCTAGGATTTGTCCAATATTTTTTCTTCAAATTTGTTAGATGATCCAAAGTTGGCTTGTTTTCAATCAAGCCTCTCTCCCATTTTTTCTAAAGTTTTTTTCATAATTTTCTTTGATTTTTACACCTACTTTTTTGTGGGAGTGAGAGAGGATATATAAATGGGTATCCGAAAGAGAAAGAGAAAGAGAAGAGAGAGAGAGAGATGGTTGGCTAGGGATTGGCCCGATTGGTTTGGCTAAATCACAGAAAACCCCCGAGTGTTAGGATATATTTAGCATATATATATTACATTACATATATAGTAGAACTTATATAGTATATTCCAAATATTTATAAGGTTATATAGTAATATTACAAAGTTATATAGTAATGATGGTTGCCATATATACGCCTCTTGTAATTATATATACACATCAATAGAACCCTAAGGGAATGAGCTCTTTTGCCCCTCTTTCATGATATCGGAGGTACTAACCCTAAACATGAAATATTTATCCACCGCTACCAACCACCAAAAAGGAAAAAAAACTCGCTTTCTCTTCTTCTCTTGTGCTGCTCGATCTCCCCGCTTGTTTTTCTGGTGCTGCTTGATTCATCTTGAGCCGCTCGACCTCCCTCATGCTTCCCTGGTGCCGCTCGACTGGTTCTTGGTGCCACTCGATCTCCTCTGCTGCTTTCTTGTCGCCGCTTGATTTCCTTACTGCTTTGGTGCTGCTTGGTTCATCTTGAGCCGCTCGACCTCCCTGCTGCTTTCCTAGTGCTGCTCGACTTCCCTACTGCTTCCTTTGTGACGCCCCGGACTTCCCAGGGAGTCACCGATCCTAGGACTACTTCCATTCTAGCACGCTCAACTCTCTCAACCTCTTGGGCCTAGCCACCACCCAAAATGCTTAAGCCGGGTTGAGAGGTTAGCCCTATTATATCTTTTATATAGGACTATCTGGGTTCTCACATCCTTGGTGCTGCTCGACCTCTCTGCTGGTTCCTTGGTGCCGGTCGGTCTCCTCTGTTGCTTCCTTACTGCCGCTTGATCTCTTTACTTCTCCTTGGTGTTGTTCGGTTCCTCTTCTGCCGCTCACTTCACCTTGGTCCTGCTTAACTCTGGTGTTGCATTTATCTGACAATAACTTGTGATTTTCTTTTTTTCTCTTGTGGTGGTATTCTCTTTTGGTGGCAAACATGTCTTTCTCAACCTCTACTCTCTCAGTCGTTAATACCAAAACTCTTGTACCATTAGAACTCACCAAATTCACATATTTAGTGTGGAAATAAGTTTTTTTTAATATTTTAGAGAGTTTTGATGTTGTTTCACATATGAATGGGACCAATATTATTCCTCCTCAAGCTATTGAAGCTGCTGATAAGAAAATTATTATGAATCATGAATATTTAATCTGGAAAAAGACGGACACCTCTATACTATACTGAATAAATGCTATCGTCTCTTAGTATTTTAAGTTGGTCATATCCAGCTCACAAAAAATAGCTCGTAATGCGTGAAAAATTATTGTGACTCACTTCCTCCATAAGACAGCTTCTATGATTTTTTCTCTAAAATTTGAGTTTACGAAGTATCAAAAAGGGATCAATGGGGATGATTTACTACATGCAAAAAGTCAAGTTGACAGGTGATGCCCTTCAAGCAATTGGTGAACCCGAGTCTGATCATAAGTTGATCATGACTGTTCTTCTAGGGCTAGCAGAAGACTACAGAGGTTTTGTAAGCATCATAATACACATAGGATAAAACCTACTTTCGAACAGTTTCGCCCACTTTTTATGCAAGAAGAAACTAAGGTTCAACGTCGTACTACCTTGACGACACATGGAGGCCGTGGTGGTAGATATCGCGGAGGCCGAGAACAGCGTGGTAGACATAACTCTAATCCTGACAATAGATCTTATGGAGCATATCCACATCCTCAACCTTACCCTCAACCTAGTCATAACCAACATTCTACTATGTCTACTATTTTCTGATCTGGCACACATTATCAGATTTGTGAAAAATTTAATCATTCAAGCTTCAATGTAGACATTGTTTCAATCATTCCTTTGTTGCAGATGATATTCCGCAAACTTTCGCTGCCATGAGTCTCCATGAGCTTGGTGAGGAAGTTTGATACCCAGGCACTAGAGCATCCAATCATATGATTACTAATCCTAGTATTCTCTCATCTTCTAAACTTTATACTGGGCAAGATAAGATTCTAGTTGGTAATAAAAGTTTGTTGAATATTACTCAGACATGTGAAACACACTGAAAACTTCTTTCACTTCTTTTGCTCTCAAGAATGTTCTTATTATTCCTTCTATTAAATAAAATTTACTTTCTATTCGTCAATTTTGCCATGATAACAATTCTCTTTTTGAGTTTTGACTCATTTAGTTTTGTTGGGAAGGACAAAGGAACGAGAAAGGAGCTTCTCAGATGCCGTAGTTGGGGCACTTCACTCTATCTTATTTCTTCTCGAGTTGCAAGTGTGAGGAGTAAGCAATAATTTGCTTTTGTAGCATCTAGATATAGTAAAAATATTTGGCAGATGTTTAGGTCGTCCTAGTTTGCCTGTTCTTTTAAAGTTTATTAAATCAAATAATATTATTTCTGATAGTAGTTCTGAAATAAATTTTGTCATCTGTAATGTCTTTCACATGGAAAAATATATCAAACAGTCTTTTTCTACAAATAGAGAGAAAAAGATTGAGTTTTCTATAAAAAAAAGGTTCTTGTGTCAAAAGTGCTGCACGATAAGATTGCTGCTATTTTCTACATACGGACTGCAACTGTGACTGAGCACACAATTGCTACTACGCCGTGCTACTTGCGTTGCATACACATTGCTGCTGCTTTGTACGCAACATAGATTACAACAATGACTGACCATACAAATTGCTACTGCGTTACACTACTTGCACTGCACAGATTTTTTTTTAGCAGAATGGAGAACCCTCCCAGAAAACTAAAACTATTTTTTAAGAAATTATATCAAAAGAATTTTATATCAGATGATCCAAAAAAGACTAGACAACATAGGTTTAATCACCACTCGATCAAATAGATTGCAAGAAAATCGCCGCTATATAACATGTACTCCTAAAACTCGAAAAATGATTAAGAAGTTAAAGTAAAAACTCAAACGTTTCTATTTATCAGCTTCCCCAAGTGATCAGCATCCAGAAACAAAAACAGCTAATAATCCACCAAGACCAGCACCATTATTTGCAACAGCATCCTTTGTAGATTACAGTCAACTTACTTACTTTCCTACTTACCTAATGTACTTATTTCTTTGGATACCGAATTCCTTGCCCGCCACATACACTAACAGACATCCATAGCAATAGCATTCCAATCAAAATTTGACCAATCATTCATATGCTACTGAGATTTTATGTAAGCTGGCCAACATGACCTCCTCCCTCCTATTCGACCAAGTATACTTCCTTCTTCTTAAAAACAGATTGTACAATTCACTTTCTCCGATAAAGTTATCATACATATATTAATTTTTTCTGTCCTTTCTCCTCTTGTTTCTCTCAACTTCAAACTCGGTTAGATTTCACTCTCTCAAAAAAAAACTCGGTTGAATTAAAATAACCACCAACAATCCAAATGTTAGAGCCATAGATTCCAATTCTTTTTAACTCATTCAAAAAATTCCACCACCAGGACCTTCTTATTAGGGCCGAACACATTGTCAAAGATAATTTATCCATCCTTCACTCTACTAGCTAATTGTCAATACTTCTCCACCCAATTGATGTTCCTCCTGAAACTCCCAAGGAATCTAAGATACCAAATTATCAAGCCATCTCCGCCCACATCACTAAGTAAAGAAGATAGGCCACCCTCAAGTTTAGTCTCATATAATCCAACCACACTTCATTTCTCTTTTTCCACACAATACCATACAATACTTCTTATAACCACCATTTTCGCTTATTTATCCTTCACTCCTTATTCATTTTTAGCCACAGTAAAATTTTTATTTTTACTTATTCATCCTCCACTCATTATTTTTGTCTTTTTCTTTCACTCTTTTGATTTTGATTTAATTTTATTTTTTAAGAAGTATTATATATTTCTACCCCCCCTTATTTTAATATTTTTTTACCCCTCTCATCTTTCAGCAGTTCATCATATAACCTCCTCCAGCTCTCTTCATTCTGCCTAATAATAAATCACAATGTTTTCCCATTTTCATAGTCTCATTTTGGAAAGAAAATAAAAACTAGAAACCTTTATAAAACCAAGCTCTTTAGAAGACTCACCAGCAAGGTCTATAGGTGTGTTCCCCTCCAATGCTCGCTTTCCCTCCGAAAGCTCACTTCCTAATCCTCAATATCTCCTCGGCACGCTTCTATACTGAAATAATAAACCATAATATTTTTTCCTTTTATAATCCCATTTTTGAAAAGAAAATCAAAATCAGAAGCTTTTATAAAACTAAGCTCTTTAGAAGACTCACCAGCAAGGTTTTATGGGTGCATTCCCCTCCAAAGCTCGTTTCCTAATCATAGATATCTCCTCTACACGCTTTTGAACTGAAATAAAAGACTTATCACCCCTGAATCTAGCATTTGCTCACTGGGTTTGCTCGCTTCCTAGCTACCTCCTTGCGTGCTAGGTTTGCTCCCGCAGGTAGAGAACATAGAGGCGCGATAACGCGATCGCTTCAACATCTAAAGCGGGGCCACTAAGTTTCTCAAACGATATTCCTGGAGGAAAAATCCAGAGAGATTTTTATTATTTTTTTAATAAAAAAAACCAGGAGAGAAAGTGAGGGTGCACCGGGTTCATAGGACGATATGTGAACCGCCCAATATAGGATGAGAACTTCTGAATTAAAATCTAATTTTTCTTTTCAACTTGTTCATTCTGATATATAGCAGTCTCATGTTGCTTCAGTATCTGACTATAAATATTGTGTAACCATGATAGATGATTATCCTCGGTATTCTTAGTTTTATCTTTTGAAATTTAAATATGAGATTTTTGAAAAAAAATTAGAGTACAAGGCAATGGTCGAACATATTTTTCATCGAAAAAAAAAAAAAAATTCAATCTGATAATAGTATGGAGTATGTGAATGAAAATTTTTAACTTTATTTTCTCATAATGAGATTATTCGTAGGTTTTTCTGTCCTCATACACTACAACAAAATGGTGTCGCAGAGAGGATAGATAGACATTAAGCTAACATCATTAGAAGTCTGCTTCTTCAAGCTTCTATGCCTCCTCATTTTTAACTGCTATTTTTTTTTTGTCAATCGCACTCCTTCTCTTACTGTTTTTAAAGAAAAATCGCCCTACGATATTTTGTATGGTTGTGTCCCATTTGACTTACAACTAATTAAGGTATTTGGGTGTTTGTGTTATCCCAATCTACAGGATATCGTTGATCATAAACTCTCTCCCCGATCCCTTCTTTGTGTATAATTTGGACTGTCTGATAGGGCTGCCTTTATTCGAGTACTGGTGAAATCTTTATTTCTCGACATGTTGCTTTTGTCCAAATAGTTTTTCTTTTTTTATCTTTTCAAATTTTCTAACTCTTCAGTGTCTGTGAATTCAAACTTTTAATTGTTTCAAAACTTTCTCTCTAATCCTCCCTTATTGGGTGAGAGTATGTCTCTTGTTGACGTTATCTCTGGCTTCAGTTTTACGCGTTCCAGTGCTTCTTGTACCAATCATCTTACCCAGTATGTTTTACCACCATCTGGGTGCCTATCTCAATTTCCTATCTAATGATGCACAGATTAGAGATGAGGATGATACCTCTGCCGCTGGTCACAAAGAGCTCCGTGTCTATACAGGATGTCACCTCTCCAGAACTAGTGCACCTAATCCTCCTACTGACCTTGCTTCACCACTATCTGATCCTTCCGCCTCCACCCATACAGATACTGCGCAACCCACATGCCCCTCTACCTTACCTACTTCACCTGTAACTCCACCTATCCCTTCTCGCATGCACCCTATGCTCACTCGATCCATGACAAAGAATTTGACTGAATCTACCTCGCTCATGACTTCTACACAGTATTTACTTCCTCTAAGCGTATCTCTTTTGCTGAGACCTTTCAAGATGCAAGTTGGCGTGTAGCTATAATCGAGGTGTATAATGTCCTATTAGAAAATTCTATTTGGGATCTTGTTCCTTCTCCATCATCAATCAATCTTATTGGCTGCAAATAGGTATACAAGGTCAACAGAAGGCGGATGGTTCTCTTGAGCGTCTCAAAGCTCGACTAGTAGCTTAGGGCTATAAATAGCGACATGGTGTTGACTTTGATGAATCATTTTCTTCAGTTATTAAACCAACTACTATTCTTACTATTCTTTTCGTTGCTTTCTCTTCTGGGTGGATCCTTCAACAGCTTGATGTGAAGAATACATTTCTTCGCGGCTCATTCTCTAATGAGGTTATATGAAACAACCCGCCTGGCTTTGACATCCTTCATTTCCTAATTAGGTCTGTCAACTGAAGAAGGCAATCTATGGACTCAAGCAGGCACCTCTCTTCTGGGTGGACCCTTCGACAGCTTGATGTTAAGAATACATTTCTTCATGACTCTCTCTCTCTGAGGAGGTTTATATAAAACAACCGCCTGACTTTGTACATCCTTTATTTCCTAATCAGGTCTATCAACTGAAAAAAGCAATCTATAAACTCAAGCAGGCACCTCGGACTTAGTTTCAGTGTTTAACCTCATTCTATTCGGAGATTGATTTTCTTGACAGCATTGCAGACCCCTCGATGTTCACTTGTCGTTCACCCTCTGGGACTCTCATTCTCCTTCTATATGTTGATAATATTATTGTTACTGGGAGTTCTTCTTCTCTTGTTGCGTATCTTATTTGTACTTTACAACGGGAGTTTGCGATAAAGGACTTAGATCTTTTGCGTTCCTTTGTATTATTTTTTTGGCATTGAAGTCACGTACTCTCCTTCTGGCCTTTATCTGACTCAACAGAAATATACGCACCAGCTACTTGAGCGTCATGGTTTTCTTGCTAGTAAGCTGGTTTCTACTTCTCTTCTCCTACCGCTCGCCTCTCGTCTCTTGAGGGGCGCCCTCTTGATGATCCCTATATCTATCGTCAGATGGTTGGTGTGTTACAATATCTTACTTTCACACGGCCAGATATCTCCTATTATGTTAATACCGTTGCTTAATATCTTCATGCATCTTGCGAGCCTCACATGCAACCTATCAAACATCTCCTTTGTTAAGTTCGTGGGACAAAATCTTATGATATTTCTATCTCCTGCTGCGATAATCCCGTGCTCATTGCCTTCTCTGACACTGATTAGGCTAGTTGCCCAGATAGACGTCGGTCTACTTCCAAATTATTGTATCTTTTTTTGACCTAATCTTATCTCATGGTAGGCCAAGAAGTAGCCTACTGTTTCTCACTCTAGTTCTAAAGTGGAGTATCGCTCTGTGGCATATACGCTTGCTGAAACTGTTTGGATCGGCGTCTTCTTCTTCGTGATCTTGGAGTCTCCCTCTGGTGATCTATTTATATCTATTATGATAATCTTAGCACCACATATCTTGCTGCCAATCCTGTCTTATATGCTCGTACGAAGCACATTGATATTGATCATCATTTTCTGCTGGAGAAAGTTCAGTCCGGTGACTTGGATTTAGTCTATATCTCGTCTGAAAGGCAACTCGCTGATATCTTCATCAAACCCTAGTCGACTTCTTGATTTTTAACCTTGCGAACCAATCTTCGCATCCGAGCAAAGGATGCTCTACTTGCGGGGGGATGTTAGGATATATTTAGAATGTATATATTACATTACATATATAGTAGAACCTATATAGGATATTCCAAATATATTATGAGATTATATAGTAATATTATAAGGTTATATGGTAACAATGATTGCCATATATACATCTCTTGTAATTATATATACACATCAATGGAACCCTAAGTGGATGAGCTCTTTTGCCCTTCTTTCACCGATATTTAGGATATTTATATAATTGCTATAATTTAGCTTATTTTATGGCTTTTGAAAAAATCAACTAGGTCCAAACTTGACAACTAAGTTTTCTTAATCCTTCATCACCTTAGCATCATCACAATTTTTCTTTTAAATTTTTTGGAAGAATTTTCTACAGGATGCATTTGGTAAATTATAATATGTTTTATTTGGATCCCTTCTGAACGTCGGTTTAGGCTCAAGTTTGACACACAGGTTTAGCTAAAATTAATTAGTAGTAATCTACTCTAGCATTTCAGATTTGGACCACTTTTGATCACCGAAAATCCTACCAAGCAAAACTTTTGATGGATTATTGATAAGCTCTTTTTTTACTCCTCGTATGTCCAAATGACAAAAGACTTTAAATTTAAACTCAGTATATTAAAATTGATGATTCTATAAAATTTCATAATTTCTCGCCATAGTTTAATTTTTATCCTAAATATGAAGCTTGCCTCCCATCAGGTTTGTTAATTCCTTTTTTTTTTGAAAAGTTCTTAATTTACTTCTAACACATCTTTGGCTTCTTCAAACTCTTCCAAATAATAAATTATAGTACATTACTTATATTTTGCTAAGTTGATCAAAATTCAGTATGCTATACTAAACTTCAGTATACATACATAGGTTTTGTGGATTTTCAATATCATTTATCTAATGATCAAAAAGGCTAAAAGAAGAATTACTTAATTGTTGATTTAAGGTAATTGGAAGTTTAGGAGTGTAGAAATATCCAAATTGGGTTAAATTTTGATATACCATTTTTTTTTACTATCTAAAGGTAAGATCATTATCTCTAATCTAAAATTCAAGTCCTCTATCTAGGGATGTCGAACCACAACCACTGGTCGGGCTGGATTACGGCACCAGTGCTATAGCATTCATGTCGGCCTGACCTAACTCGGCCTGTTACACTGGGTCGTGCTGGGCTGTTGCCCTTGGGCCCGTCGGCCCCCCGGGCCGTGCCGGGTCCAGGGAGCAACCTGCGGCCAGCACAGCTCAACCCAGTTGGGCCGTGCCAGCCGGGCCCGAAGGTGGCAGACCTTGGGAGCAGTGGATTGGACCACAGCTCTTTTGATCCATTAGACCAAAACCCTCCCCATTCAAATTTTTTTAACTAAAAATAATAATAATAATTTATAATTTTTTAAAAATTTAAAAAATTTGTTATTTTATAATTATTTTTATAAATTGGCTAAATTACAGGAAAACCCCTGTCAATACCCGCTTTTTCACTTTTCTCCCTGTCATTCAAAAACCTACACTTTGCCACCTTAAAAAATAAAAAATGTTCACTTCGTCCCCCGCCGTCAGTGTTCTGTTAGGGTTCCATTTATATCTTATTTTTTATACCCAAAATACCCCTGAAATTCTCATCCATGCCCATACATATGCCCCAGGCCGCCGCCTCGCCCTCGCACGAAGTCGGAGTTGGGGTCAAGAGAGGCGTGAGCGAGGGTGCGGGATGCGGGATGAGCAAGATTGGGGAGGAGGAGATGAAGAAGATGAGGGCATTTTGGTCATTTTGTCACACCGTACCCCCCGTGAACATTTTTCATTCTTTAAGGGGGCAAAATATAGGTTTTTGAAAGACAGGGGGAAAGTGAAAAAGCGGGTATTGACATGGGAGTTTTATGTAATTTAGCCTTATAAATTTTATATTATATATTTTTTTTATCAAAATATCAATTTAAATAGGAATAATTTAATTTTTTTAATTTTAGATATTTTAAAAAAGTTTAAAATTTTTTTAAAAAATAAGAGGCCGTGCCAGAGCACATCACAGCCCGTGCCTTCCGGGCCGGAGTGCTTTACTGGGCCGAAGGCTTGGAAGATCCAGATCGACACGGCCCAGCCAAGATTTGAAGCCGGGTCGAGCCGGGCCGGGCCAACCCCTAGCCTATTTTGACCCGGATAATGTGGCTTATGCCTTTTTATGAAATTTTTGTTTCCAACCGTTCATTTTGGTACTACTCAATCATTAGGTAAAAGATATCGAAAAGTCACAAAAGTTTGACTTCTAAATATTTCAAATATTGTAGATCAAATCTAACAGAACCGATCATCGATTCAGATGCCCCATTATCGAAAAAAAAAGAGTGAAAACACGGAAGCTTAATGCTTCTAAAAGCTTAGTTGCCTCACTCTTATTATTATTATTATTATTATTATTATTATTATTTAAGGTTAATTTCTTACATATCCTTCCTTCAATCTTTAATTACATAAAAATCCCTCTAAAAATATCAATGTAAAAAATACTCCTCTAATTTAGAAACTATCATAAATACATATATTGATAACAATAAATCTAAAAACTAAATAAATTCTTTATTTTACTCATCGTCTACTATCTATACTTTTTTACTTAAATTTATTTTTTTTTGTTTGAAAATATTATAAATACAATTAAATATAGGCCAATTGAAAGAAATTAATTAGAACAAACTGAACTACAGAAATAGTATACAAAAATTCATGGTAATTTAAACAAAGAAGAAAAGAAATTCACAAGTATATATATTTTTAGTTTCAATTAATTATAAATTAAGATCAATATAAAACCCATATATTATCGAATTAAAAGAAAAAAAAACCTTAAGTACACCAAAATGACGTTCACAAAATTGAATCATAAACAAAAATCAAATTATTTTTTGATGAGAAATAAATTTATTACCCCTAAATTATACCATAAAATTAATTATAATTAGGTAAAATTAGAGGTAAATTAGTCTGAAATTCTTCATTAATATGAAGTAACAAAAAAAAATATTAGCAATTTTAAAATTGTATCCAATTTTATAACTTTTGATGGGGACATTTAAAAATTTCCCAATTATTTAACATAAAAACATATAGAATTTACGTGAATTATGGATCATTTTGAATTTGCTATCCGATCTTTCAAATTTGATTTTACTATATAAATTTTAATTTGTTTGATTTGAATCAGTCAACGACATTTGACTTTAAAATTTAAGCTAATTTCTTACTAATAAATTTATAATTGTGAGAATTGCATAAATTATACTAACTAAATCTTTAAAAGATAAACAATATATTTAAGTTTTGAAATCAAAGAGCTGTTGACTAACTCAAATCGGTCAAATTGAAACATTGGATAACAAAAGCAAAATTTTGAAAGATTAGATATATGATTCACAATGATCTGTAATTTAAGCAATATTATATATTTTACACCCACTCTATACAAGGGCCATTAATGTTCTACTTATCATATCAACATTTTATTTAATTTTTACTAAAAAATTATTTAGATTTTTGTAAATTCTAGAATGAGAGTATAAAATCTTCTCCCTCTTTTGAGACGTACAAATAGAATTTCGTCTATAATTTATGAGTAATGCTACACATACACTCCTTACACCCACCCATCTTAGAATGGGATGGCTTCTACTAGTCACATTAATGTGACTTGTAAAAGCCATCCCACCCTCTAATGAATCGGTATATATCATACATCCTAAAAAGGGGTGTACATGTAAACTTTTTCATAATTTATATGGTTTTTTTTTTGCATTTAGCCTCTTAACAAAAAATTTTTGTAAATAGTCTTATATAATTTATATTTGTAAAATTAATCTTATCTCTGTCATTTGAGCGCCACGTAAGCGTCATGTTGAGAGTTTAAGTTGAACATGGTGAATCATTCACCGTGTTCAAACACGGTGAATGGTTCTCCGTGTTCAAGCGTTATTTGTAACCCCCTCCGCACGATCTCTTTCTTCCTCTCTCTCTCTCTCTCTCTCTCCCCGAGCTTTCCCTGTCTCTCTCTCTGCCCCCCTCCTCGAGCTCTCTGTCGCCGCCGCCCGCCACATCCCCTCTCCTCCTCCGCCGCCTCCTCCTCCTCTGCCGCCCTCTACGGTGGTTTCTTACATTAGACCATAGAGGACCCACCATCACCACACATCCACGGCGACCTGTCGGTGGAAGGGATAGAAGGGGAACACGAAAAATACGGTGAATGATTCACTATATTCAACTTAAACTTTCCTTCCAATATGGCGCGCTTACGTGACGCTCACGTGGCAGAGATAGGACCAATTTTGTAACTATAAATTTTATAAGGTTATTTGTAAAAAAAAAATTGTTAAGGGGGTAAATGCAAAAAAAGAAAAAATCCAATTTATATAAGTTCAGTACGTTCTTACCATTATTTGATTGTAATAACTGTATCCGAGGCGAGAGAGGGAGTTAAAAAGGGGAAAAAAAAAGAAAAGGAAAAGGCCTTTTTGCATAAAAAATCCACTAGTTTTGGGCTTTTGCAAAATTGGGCCGCATTTTTCGTTTTTGCAGATTAGATCCGGATTTTCAGCAAACTGACCAAAATATCCTTGTTACTTTTTCTCTCTCCTCTTTTTTTTCTCTCTCCTCTTTTTTTTTCTCTCTCCTCTTTTTTTTATCGCTCTTTTTTTTTCCTCTCCGAAGAAGGCGGCCGAGGCGGAGGCGGAAATGGCCTGCCTCGCCTCTGCCGCTCACGACCTCGCCCTCGCCCTTGCCCGCGCACCCCCGCCCTCCTCGCCTCAGACCCCGCCGAGGCCGCGCCTCGCCGCGACTCTTTTTTTTTTCCCTCTCCGACCCTCCTCCACCTACCGTCCCCGCCGCCACCGCTGGCGACGAAGAAGAAGTGCTTCTTGGGGCCGAGAAGCACGCCGGCGAGGGAGGGAAAAAATATAGTTACACTCCGACGAGGGCGGTGGGTCGTGAAAAAAAAATTGTAAAGAAAAAAAATAAAAATTAAAAAATATTATTTTCCTACTGAAAATAACAAAAAAATAGAGAAAAATGAAGAAGATGATGAAATTATACTGTTAAAAAAATTACACTGTTTAAAAAAATATTTGCACTGTTTTATTGAATGTTGCACTATTTAATAAAAAAATTACACTCTTTTGAAATGAAATTTACACTCTTTAGGCCAAATTACACTATTTAGAATAATATTGCACCATTTCTTTCTCTTCCTCTTCTTCTTTCTTCTTCCTCTACTCTCCATCCTCATCCCCTTTCTCTCTCTCTTTCCTTACACTCCAAAATAATTTTGAACCGCTGCGGTCGAAGCCGGAGGAGGAGGAGCGGTCGTAGTCGCGGGGGTCGAAGAGGTAAACGGAGAGGAGGAAGCGGGAGGCGTCGGCGGCGGCGCGCGGGGTGATGGTGGGCGGGCGGGCGGGGTGGTGCGAGCGCGGGCGGCGCGGCGAGTGCAGGGGGCGCGGGCGCGGGCGCGATCCCCCTGCGCCCCCTCTCCCCCCGGGACGCGCCCCCTAGGGGCGCTTGTGCGTGCGCAGGGGGCGCCCCCTGGGGGCGTGCGCAGGGGGCGCATGGAGCGCCCCCTGCGCCCCCTGGGGGCGCGTGCGCAGGGGGCGCACCATGCGCCCCCTGCGCCCACCAGGTGGGGCGGGCGGGGGCCCAGGCCCGGGCCCGGGCGGGCGGGCGCAGGGGCGGGGGCCCGGGCCCGGGCGGGTGCAGGGGCGCAAGGGGCGCGTCCCCCCTGCGCCCCCTGCGCCCCGCGCCCGCGCCTGCGCCTCCAGGGGCCGCAGGGGGCGCGTCCCCTGCGGCCCCCGCGCCGCGCCGCCGACGTGCTCCCCTTCTCCCCGTTTATCTCTTCGCCCCGCCGCGCCCTCGCCGCCGACGTGCTACTCCCCCGCTCGCCTCTCGCTCGCCTTCGAGATTCTTGACCGCGGGAAGATGGACGAAAAATAAAAATACAACGAATGTGTAAAATAGTGCAATAAATGTGTAAAATAGTACAACAAATGTGTAAAATAGTGCAACGGAGGTCAAAATGGTGCAACTAAGGTGTAAAATAGTGCAACGCAGAGCGTCCGAGCTTAGTTGCACCATTTTACACCTTAGTTGTACTATTTTAACCTTAGTTGCACCATTTTGATCTTCGTTGCACTATTTTTCATCATTTTGCACTTTTATTGCATAATTTTACACATTTGTTGTATTTTTATTTTTCGTCCATCTTTCCGCGGTCAAGAATCTCGAAGGCGAGCGGGAGTAACGCGTCGGCGGCGAGGGCGCGGCAGGGCGAAGAGATAAACGGGGAGAAGGGAGAGGAGAGAAGGGGAGCACGTCGGCGGCGAGGGGCGGCGGGGCGCGGGGCGCGGGGCGCGGGCGCGGGGGGCGCAGGGGCGCAGGGGGCGCTCCCTGCGCCAGGGCGCAGGGAGCGCCCACTGCGCCAGGGGGGCGCGGGGGCGGGGAGCAGGGGGCGCGCCCCCTGCGCCCGCGCCCGCCCGGGCCCCCGCCGGCCCCCCCGGGTGGCCCGCGCCCCTGCCGGCTGCGCCCGCGCGCCGGCGCCCCCGCCGGCTGCACCCGCGCCCGTATCCGCGCCCGCGCCCGTCGTCGTCCTCGTCGTCCTCCTCCTCCTCCTTTGAGGCTTCCTCCTCGTCGTCGTGCTCCTCCTCCCCGCCTCCCTCCGGATTCCGAGTGCTTCTTCGAAATCTGCCCCGCGCCGCTCGGCCCGGAGAGGGAGGTGACCGGATCGAGTTTGGTTGGAAGAAAGAGTGCAAAGAAATAGTGCAACGAGAAGAAATAGTGCAACGAGGTAGAAAAAGAGAAAAAAAAATGGTGTAAAATTTTCTAAATAGTGCAACGTTGGCCTAAAAAATGTAATTCTTTTTCCAAAGAGTGTAATTTCTGTCTCAAATAGTGCAACTTTCATTTAAAACAGTGCAATTTTATTTTAAAACGGTGCAATTTTATTTTAACAGTGTAATTTCTTCTTCTTCTTCCTTTTTGTATAATTTTTAGTCTTTTCTTGTAGGAAAAAATATTATTATTTTTTTATTTTTTATTTTTTTTCTCTCTATAATTTTTTTTTTCACGATCCATCCCTCGCCGGAGTGAAACTATATTTTTTTCCCCTCTCTCGCCGGCATGCTTCTCGGCCCCAAGAAGCACTTCTTTTTCGTCGCCGGCGACGGCGGTGGGGATGGCGGGTGGAGGAGGATCGGAGAGGGGGAAAAAAAATCGCGGCGCGGTGCAGTCTCGGCGGGGTCGGAGGCGAGGAGGGCGGGGGTGCGCGGGCGAGGGCGAGAGCGTGAGGGGCAGAGGCGAGGCGGGCCATTTTCGCCTCCGCCTCCGCCGCCTTCTTCGGAGAGGAAAAAAAAAAGAGCAATAAAAAAAAAAAAGGAGAGAGAAAAAAAGAGGAGAGAGAAAAAAAAAGAGGAGAGAGAAAAAATAACAAGGGTATTTTGGTCAGTTTGCTGAAAATTCGGACCGAATCTACAAAATCGAAAAAAACGACCCAATTTTGCAAAAGCCTAAAACTAGTGGATTTTTTATGCAAATTGGCCAAAGGAAAAAGGAAAAAAAAAACAAATTCGATTACTCCCTTATCACCTTCCAGGCTCCCTCCCTCGCACATCTCTCAGTCCCTTGGCCACTGCCACCGCTCATCGTCTCCATGTCTCTCCTCATCTCCCACATGTCCGGGAGCCGTACGCTCGCCGCCCCTCGCGGCCACCACCTCCTCCTCCTCCCCTCCTCCCACGCCAACGCCCTAAACCACTCCTCCCTCTCCTTCCCCGGCGCCGCCGGCCGCGCTGGCCTCCACGTGGCGCGGGCGAGGAAGGGCCTGTCGTCCCGCACCCAGCGCCAGCGGCTCGACAAGCAAGGCAAGAAGGGCGCCGGCAGCACCCCCACCACCACCACCCCCACCACCACCAAGGAGGAGGAGGCGGAGATGGTGGAGATGCAGATGGAGATGGAGATGGAGATGGAGATGGAGATGGGGGGTTTTCCGATGGAGCTGTCGCCGGGGCCGATGCCGCAGCTGCCCGGGGAGCAGCCGGACTTCTGGGAGGGCCCGCAGTTGGACGCCTTTGGCTTCTTCGCGCAGTATATGTGGGCCTTCGGCATCGTCTTCGCTGTGAGACTACTTTCCCTCCCCCCTCCCCCCTCCCCCCCTCCTCTCTCTCTCTCTTCTTACTTTACATTACATATTATATAAGCTGATTTTGATTCTTCTTTTAAGCTCCGTGTTAAATATAAAAATATTTAAACAACGTTCTCTACCGGTTTAAGTTTTTAGAGAATAACAGTTATTTCGTTAAATCCGCGTCATAGGCCTAGTGGAAAATCTCGAGCCCAGACTTGATGGAGAGTGTTAAATATAAAAATATTTAAATACCGTTCTTTACCGGCTTAGGCGGTTGTTTCATATATTTTACAAAATATTTAAACACCGTTCACTATCGGCTTAAATTTTGAGAGTACAACGATTGTTTCATATATTTTACATAGTACCAATACCAAAACAGGAGGTCCTCAGTTCGAGTCACGCCAGATTTCTAGCATTACTAATTTTCTCCCATTTAATTCAAGTCCACGTCATGGGCCTATCGAAAAAGTCTCGAGGCCAGACGGTACTTGCGATGCGGTGAGAAATTACTATAGAAAAAAAAATATATGTTAATATGTTAATATCATGTTGGAAAGAATTGGAATTCTAGTTTTCTCAAATTCATTGTCTATTGCAACTCAGTTGGTTTAAGAGGATTTGGTAGGATTTCAGTTAGTGATATCATATCCATGATTGTTAATCGCCTTATCTTGAACAACTGGAAAATACGCTTTGATAATTTTTCGAAAAAACAAACAAACTGAAATTCTATAAAAATGAAAGCTAAGTTTAATATGACCATCTATCATAGAGATTGAAGTTTGCCAATTCTAAAACTTGGGGTCTTTTTACACCCCTTATAATTGAAATCAAAGTGTTTCGGATTGATTTGGTTTTGGACCCTAATTTCGGATTGACTTCCATTGAAAGCAAAATGTATAGGTTTCGGTCTCAATTTTGGAGTTTCATCTGAAACCTTCTTCATCCAAAATGTTTCAGTTTCTGTCTCAGTATCAGAGTTTCAACCAGAACCTCCTTCGTCATTGTGAAAATGTAATTGTGAAAATGTAGTTTTTCGTATTTTACCGCCATTAATAATATGACTTTTTAGTTTCATCCAGGGAAATTGATGATGTTTCAAAAGCATTGCGGAGCATCATTGTTCAGTTTCTTTTTTGAAACTTTATTCTCATAGAATTGAAACAGAAGATTTAATGCTCTTCATCGTTGGTCGGCTTTTTTTTCCTTTTAGCAAACTTTAGAAACGAGTATTGTTAGTCATTTGAACATAATTTGTGTTTGTGTATGATTAGCATCTAATGAAATGTCTAGTAAGAAAATTTAATGAGAAGATGAAATGCCAATGAAACATCCATTGTGAAATGAGCATTCTGTCATTTGAACCAAACTCTTTTGCTTGACAGCGAAAGATAAGGAAAATGCCCACAAAGAAGAAAAGCTACTAAAGGCGTATTTGAGTAGTACTGGTTAAAGCAGCGCTTAACAAATGTTTTATTAAGAACCAGAAGGTTCCTGTTGCATCAGGAGGACAGGTTATGCTTCTCCGGTGACAGGCGAGAGAAGACTGCAAATAGTGCACATCTCCTCTCATCCACTTCTTCATCTTAAGGAAAAATTTGCTTTAAAGTGGCTTGCTAAGAGTGGCGAGGAAGAAAGAGAAATTCCCCATTTGACGGGCTAGAGGAAGAAGAAGCAATTGCACAAGAATCCCCGTCATCGAGATAGCGATTGGAAATAATGTCAGTGGTTGGAGGTCTCGTTCTACGCTCTGATCACCCTTATCCTGGCCTTGACCTATCTATTTTTCCCAGCAAGTGTAACTTCAAATGAAGCATCTGCTTTCAGGCCTGGAAGCTCATTTTAGCTTCCTACCATAGTATAGGTTCCGGATCTTTTGTTTGCCAGCCATTTAAAGGTTGGACACTACTTGTGAGAGTAAATAAGCTATTTCAGAAGTTAAGCCAAAAAGACACTAAGAACAATGTATGAAACTTGTGACTGGGCAAAACGTTGATATTCATGAGTATTCATTTTGCTAGTGATCCCTTGCTTAAGAAGTAAGTAGTGATGATTTTGTTATAACGAACGCCACTAATTATCTCTCATTAGGAAGAATTTAAAGTTGACTACTTATCTTAGCACTGATTAGTGCCATGACCACTATTTATAAGTGGTCAAAAGAAGAACAAACAAAGCAAAACATAATGGAGGAATTGGCTTCGGATAGCTGACCCAAATAGTTGGTTGAAAGGCCTCTAGAGGGCTTAGTTGTTGTTGTCATGTTCTCTGTCACTTTTCCCTAGCAACTAAGTTTCATTTTGGAAGTTCTTTTCCGTTAATTCCCTTATGTGCTTATCCTTACTTTTGAAGCCAGGATTAGGGTACTTTTTTTATACCCATTATACAGTCCTATTTGGGCCTGTTTGGATGTCGGAAATAATAACTTGTGTCTGATAGCAGCTTCCTTGATGATTAAAACACCAGAAGCTTGACTTATAACCCCTGCAAAGCCATAATAATCATGATTTTTAAGGATAATACTTTTCACCCTGGAGCTAATATATAATATCCCTAATAATTGGGATTAAGAATTCCTTCTTTCTATCACTTAGAAATCCTTTCGTATGTCTTATCCAACCGGCCTATGGTCTTTGAGCGAACAAGAGGAGACACACTGGATATGTTATTCTAGCATCCAGTGTTTTCCTTATGATGTATTGATAGTGTGCTGTTATGGTGACTCAGAACTTTCTATACTGTCCTGTTTGTGTGTGCGTTTCATGTTTAGCAAATTTCGTCTCTTAAAGTGCTTTGAGGATACAAAGACTGTTTGTCATGCCTCCTTGCCTCCCCTGATTGGAGGACTCTAATAACTCTGGTGAATCTGTAGCTGGACTTCCGGACATAAAACAAAGTCTAATTGCCAAATCAAGTGTATAGGGTCCCGACTATATGTAGTTATAGTTTTGAACCGGGCAATGGTCGTTTTTGTGCTATCTGTCTATACAAAACTACATCAATTCTTGACTTCGTACTTCGCACACAGTTGGAAGAATGTTGTTAGGTGATCATCTTCAGTGAAATTTTCCTGCTCTTACTGAGTGTCCTGACTGTTATTAGACAAATTTGTGCTGTTTACTAATGCCCTCCAATTTTTTTCTTCATTGTTTACATTTTACAGTTGATTGCTTGTGGGATTGCTGTTTCCACCTATAATGAAGGGGCGACGGATTTCAGGGATACTCCAGCTTACAAGGAGTCGATCCAGTCGCAAGAATTGCTGGAAGAACCAGAATCATCAAACTCTGATGTTTTCGAGGGCAATCCGACTGAGGTTGCACCGGCCCTCGAGTAGCCTCGCCGAAGGTGAAGACTCTTTCGACTCTTTTGCCCCTTTGGCCGTAATTTGTAACTCTAGGGTTTTGCAATAAATAAAAGTGTATACGATGCAAATTGGAATCTCATGAAGGTTCAACCCCCTTGTATTTAGTGATCTTGTTGTTTGTATATTTCTTATGTTATTCCCTTTTTAGGTGATTCTGTAATATTGATTTTACAAATTACAAGTTACTGGGTACAAAATTACATTTCCTCGACCTGTTTCAGTTTTCTGTGTTGCTTGTCAATCAAATTGAATCAAATGCGCACTGCCTGCTCGGGGTAATAGCCTTGCATTTCCAATCTCTTTAAGCGGCAGGCTGAAGGGTTTAAACTGAAGTGTTGTAAGCAATTGAGCTAGCAGTTACTCAGAAATTTAGTTGCTTCAGAGCATATCGAATTTATTGTAGTCAGTAGTCTCATATTGGCATATTAGCAAATTTATTGAACAGTTGTAGATAACATGTGGATTAAATTTTATTTTATTGACCCTTCTATGGAGATAAAAAGCCCTAGAAGAAGATGGGAAACGGTGTAATGTGGATTAAGTTTTTCGCCGTTGGATCTACCCCTTTGATCATTTTCACCTGTTAGATCATACTATTCAACCAACCACCCACTCAACCCTAGAGGGCCCACATCATTCTAACCGCACATCTCTTAATCCAATGGTCGAAAACTTGGTAGCACCAATGACTTGGTACTATTAATAGTATATTAGCCTAGTTCTATATATATATATATATATAGAATTAGGCTACTATACTATTAATAGTACCAAGCGCTTGGTGCTATTAGATTTTCGACCATTAGATGAAAGGATGTGCGGTTATGATGATAGTGGTCTCCGGTTAGGATGATAGTGGTCCCCTAGGGTTGAGTTGGTGATTGGTTGAATTAGTATGATTTAACGGGCGGAAATGGTCAAAGGGGTAGATTTAACGGCAGAAAACTCAATAGTACCAAGCGTTTGGTACTATCGATAGTATAGTAGCCGGACTATATATATATATATATATATATATAGAGAGTTGAGTTAGAATACTTTTGGAAGCACCAACCCCTTGGTGCTTCCACATTTCTAGCCTTTGGATCTACTTCTTGATTACTTATAGCCTTTAGATCAAACACTATTCCACCTACCACCACCTACCACCATCATCTCAACCCTCCAAATCTTCATCCAATGGCTATAAACCCACAAGCACCACCCCCATTATACTTCCAAAAGTATTCTAGCTCAACTCTATATATATATATATATATATATATATATATATATATATATATAGTTGTGCTGGAATATTACTAATAGTATTTGAGCCTTTTTACTAAGTTTATAACCTTTGGAAGAACAATTGTAGGGTTGGGATGACAGTGGTCTCTTTGAGTTTAGTGGTGGTCCCAGGCCCCGTTTGGTTCGGGGATTAAAGCGGGGATAACGAAGTTATCCCCGCTATTCCGCCAAACGAAACGAAGTTTAGCCGGGATATTTTATCCCGGTCAAACTTCGTTATTCTCGGTTATTCCGGAATAGCTGGGATAAACTATTCCATCGTTTTGACGGAATAGCGTTATTCCAAGCTTAATTCTAAATTTAATTAAAATTATAAATTTATTTAAACATAAATTATATAAACATAATATATTTAATTAATAATAAAAGAATAAAATATCCAAGCTAGATTTATAATAAATATTATTTAATTAATAATTTATATATTAATTTATTTACTAATTAACTAGATAATTAATTAACTATTTAATTTATTACTTTAATAAATATTTAATTAATTTTTTGAGTAATTAATTCATTATTTTAATTAATTTACTAATTAAATAATTAATTATATTGTTTAATTAATTAATATTTTGAGTAATTTAATTATTTTCTTAATTAATCATCTGATTATTATTAACTAATTTATTTATTAATTTATTATTTTATTAAATTATTTGTATTTAATTAAATTATTACTTACCAATTAATTTATTTAATAATATTAAGGGTTTTTAGCAATATTCATAATTATTTAGTAGATTAAATAAGTTAAATTATTACTTAATTAATATTTCGTCTTAATTAATTAGATAAAATATTATTGTTTAAAATTATAATTATTTTTATCCTCGCAATTCCAATCAAACCATCCAAACACTATTTTCCTTATTCCCGAGAAAAATCTACTTTTCATCCAAACGCAAAATTGATTTAATCCCCGCTTATACCTCAATTTATACTTATCCTTGGAATAGTCACTTTTTGCTTATCCCTGAACCAAACGATACCTTAGGGTTTAGCTGTTGGTTGGTAGAATAGCACGATCTAAGAGGTGGAACTGATCAAGAAAAGAAAATTAAAACTTTGTATTTTATTTTTTAATATTTTAGTGTTAATTTTATAAAGTATATATAATGGTTACTTTTTCGTTAGATAAGTTTTAGATAGTTTTTTTAAGAAAATTATTTAAAATTTAAATAGTTTTTTAATATTTATAAAAAGGAAAACTATATATAGGTAAAAGTGAAAAAAAAAAAAAAAAAAAAATAGAGTTGCAGGCCGGCCCGGTCTGGTTGACACTCTTTGATACTGATGTCAATGAGTATGGATACCTAAAATTTTATACAAATCCAAATCTGAACGAGGGCTTAACCGAGTGGATATGGTTTTGATTATGGGTATAAAAAAAATTAAAATTTGTCAGACTCAGATTCAGTTATGATTTTTGTTTGTATTCGCACCAAATCTGAATCCGAAACCAAATCCATACAAAAACCTATTATATAGTCAAATGTTGTCGAAAAATTTAAAAAAAAATTATCAATTTTTAGATATTTCTAATAGCGTAAATCATGTTTAACGGAACCGATAGTTAATTCGAATGTTCCATCATTGAAAATAAATTAGTACGAAGGATTCCGTGCTAACGAAAGCTTACTAGCTAGACTCTCTCGCTCGTTATATATAATTATATACTAATAATTTAATTTAATATCTATTATATTAAATAGTTAAGTTTGGTTTATGTGAAGCTAACACTTTTTACTACGTACCCGTGTCTCTTTTCCCCTTCTTTTTTGTGACCTCCAAAAAAGAAATAAAAAAGAGCTCATCTACTAACTGTATGATGTCTTATTCACGTACAACACGGCCACACCACGAGAAAGCAACCTTAATAATATCCCTATATATTTAACATACTATTTAACATATTTTCCCCCCATACCCCCACTTCTCGTTACTACATTGTGTGCTGAGATGTTTGTAGATCATCTTCTTCAGCTTCTGCTGTCCTCTGCTCCTTTCCTTCTAGCAGTGGCAGCTGCAGCAGTGCTTGCATTGGCTACCTGCGGCCGAGGAGTCGAAAATTTGGATCCTCAAGCCGACGAACGAGCCCGCGAATTCGCGCTGTACCTCTTCGGCCCTCGACCCGAAGAATTTGAAGAGCCCACGGCGCAACATCTAGTAGCTCGAAAGAAGGACCATGGATGAGTTCCCGTGCGTTCTTTTTTTCTGTTTCTCTTTTCAGATGTTCCTCTGTCATATGTACGATGTCGACGTATTAGTTCTTAGGCGACAAAGTTTGTAGTCATGTGAAAGATCGTCAACTTAATTTGGGACAATTATCCAGCCTTTGATGGATCTTTTGATTTTGCTATGTAATTTGTTAGTTCATTTGATAACTCGGCGAGTAATATATATATCTGGGACTTCTCTTTATTAGAGCAATCTCTGATTCACATGACACCACTCCAGTTAAAACAAATAAGACATTCCGATTTTCCGACGGAGAAATATCAAATGATTAAAATCAGATTAACAGAAAATTTGGTTCCAGAATCAAAACTTCCAACGGTCGAGTAGTGGTTGTTAGTATTTATCTATTTATACCGTGATTTTAAAACTTCCTTTTAGCCCATAGACTTTCTGGGTGGCCCAACATCAAATGGGCTTTACTTAGGAGTCCGTGCATAATTTACTACAAGCGAGTTTGATCCCGCATTGAAAACTCATAACTTGTTGTAGTACCTTATATACTCCACTATCTTAAAGTTAGTTGTTTGGTTAATAATGTAGTGTCATTCACAAAACAGATGCACGCGCGCACGGCACGATCCAGGCCACCACAGTGTAGGCACGTCTGAATTAATTCTTGCATGCGTGTATTTCTAAATAGTTGTTTGAACTTACAATTCAAAAATATTTTTGAAAGAGATAAGTTGTACTAAAATATTTTTTCTAACAGTAATGCAGCCAAAAAAATCAATTAATCTTAAAAAAAAATAGAATTTTTGGTATTATTATTTTTGTTAATTTATTTTGAAGATTTTTTAAAAAAAATCTAAAATTTTTCTATATAGAATAAATTTCTAATAATTAGGGATATAAATTTGAAAGTTTTTTAAATTAGAATTAGATGTTATATTAGAACAAAATTAAAATCTTGATATTTGATTAGAATTAGAATTTTTTTTTATAATATAAGTAAGGACAACACTTATGTAGACAGGGAGTCTTGATAAATAAAAATTTCATTTAAATCTATATGATCTTTCTTATTGCCTTTTTTGTCCAATTTTAACTTGTGTGGCTTTTCTTTTCCTTTTTTTTTTTTTTTTTTCTTGATCTTTCACTCATCATGTCAGTACCATAGTTACAGTATTTGCTACAATATTTTCACTCTGAATCAACAGTTGCACCAAAACTTGTCACAGTTGTTGGCTATTTATTATTGGGCTAAAATATGTCCAACTTCCTGCCCCGTGACAATAGGCCCAGGAGACAAATAAGTTAAGTTGGATGAGCCTAATAAGTTGAGTGGGGGTGTGATCCACAAGAGACCCAACGGCAAGAGGCCCAACAATAGACCCAACGTCCAGGTGGGTTGAGTCAGGTCGAAGCCCGCGAGCGCTATGGCTGAGCCCTTAAGTGCGATGGGTGCGCCCTTCCTATAAGCACGTGCTTTTGGGATAGTTGGTTAGCTCTTACGATGCACAACAGTTTTTTTTCCGTAAAAACAAAGGCAACTAATTTTACACTTATTTTCATTCTAATTGCTACACCATACTCAATCAAATTGACATAACATTAAAGATTCCAAAAGGTCAATAGAAACTACAAAGATTAAATGTATTTTACACTAGCTTGAATCTACAACTCGTGTATATTATCTTCCTCAGACTCAGAAGAACTGTCAGCATCTGCACTCCTCTGATAAACCTTCTTGATTATCGGATTGCAGACTTGCTCCAACTCCTTCAGCTTCTCTTCATAATCATCCTTCTCTGCTGACTGATTCTCATCCATCCACTCCAATGCTTCTTTCAGCGCGTCCTCGATCTTCTCCTTGTCATCTTCGTCAATCCTGTCCGCGAGCTTCTCCCCGTCCTGGACAGTACTTCGCATGCTGTATATGTAATTCTCGAGCCTGTTTCTTGCATCAATCTTCTCCTTGATCTTCTTGTCATCCTCGGCGAACTCCTCGGCCTCCCGCACCATCCTGTCGATCTCCTCCTGGCTCAGCCGCCCTTTGTCATTCGTGATCGTGATCGATTTCGACTTCTTCATGGCCTTGTCCTCCGCGGTCACATGTAGTATTCCGTTGGCGTCGATTTCGAACGTGACTTCTATTTGCGGTGTTCCTCTGAGAACAAAGTTTGTGAGATTTAAAAACCAATAAGAAAGAAATCATAGATATCTGATCTATGGACACTAGCTATATACCTTGGAGCTGGCGGAATGCCGGATAAGTCGAATCTCCCGAGCTCGCGACAGTCCTTTGTTAGACTTCTTTCGCCCTCGTAGACCTGACGATATTCTGTGAAATTAGAAGGATATATTTGAAAAGACGATTCGAGAGGAAATGAAAATTCAAAATTCTTTATGTACCTTAATCGAGACCGTGGTTTGGTTATCTTCGTATGTTGTAAAAATCTGAGACTTCTTAACCGGAATCCTCGTGTTCCTCGGGATCAACTTCGTCATGACTCCTCCGGCCGTCTCGATTCCTAGACTAAGCGGCGTAACATCGAGCAACAGTATATCTGTTACAGGAAAGGAAAAGAAAAATAAATGATCAGCTCAACTATGTTACAGAGAGTGGTTACATAACCATTTTGTTTTGATTTGCGAATAGAATCAAGTTCATTCTGAAGGGTAACTATCATGTCAGACTAAGTTTACATACTATGTGTTTTATTCTGTAAAGTTTAAATCCAACATTTACCTTTCGTTTCCTCACCGCCTTCGCCGCTAAGAATTCCACCCTGCACAGCTGCACCGTAAGCGACGGCCTCGTCCGGATTGATCCCCTTGTTGGGCTCTCTGCCATCAAACATCTCCTTCAGGAGTTGCTGCACCTTCGGGATTCTCGTGCTCCCTCCCACGAGCACGATCTCATCGATGTCGCTCTTCGTCAGCCCTGCATCGTCCATCGCCTTCTTGACCAGCGTGAGCGTCTTTCGAAACAAATCCATGTTTAACTCCTCGAACCGAGCCCTCGTCAAGGGCTCGGAGAAGTCGACACCATCGAAAGCCGACTCAATCTCGACCCGAACTTGATGTTGATTACTAAGAGCCCTCTTAGCCCTCTCACACTCTCTTCTCAACTTCCCGAGTGCCTTACCTGTTGACTGTAAAATATTAATAACATCGTTCTCTAGCAGCTTAAACTTTTACAGAAACGATATAATGCTCCCATTTATGTCGGTCGAAACACCCACTTACCATCTTTAGAAATATCTTTGTTGTACTTCTTCTTGATGAGCTTGATGAAGTAATCCATGAGCCTTTGATCAAAATCC
Source organism: Puya raimondii (assembly GCA_016920855.1). Classification (NCBI taxonomy): domain Eukaryota; kingdom Viridiplantae; phylum Streptophyta; class Magnoliopsida; order Poales; family Bromeliaceae; genus Puya; species Puya raimondii. The sequence continues at coordinate 1,097,106 of JABWPP010000044.1, read as the reverse complement.
TCTCCCCCTAAGTGGGTGTCACCACTAGTGGCAAGAACCTCGAAGACGCCATTGTCGATGGTGAGGATGCTCACATCGAAGGTGCCGCCACCGAGGTCGTAGACGAGGATGTTCTTCATCTCGGGGCCCTTCTTGTCGAGGCCGTAGGCGATGGCCGCGGCCGTGGGCTCGTTGATGATCCTCGCCACATTGAGCCCTGCTATGGTGCCTGCATCCTTGGTGGCTTGCCTTTGGGCATCATTGAAGTATGCTGCATCATGCATAAGAGTTTGTGTGGCGCACTTAGATAAGGCAAATGAGCAATAACCAAGCACAAGAGAAGCTCCTAATTTTCGTTTTAGCTTGTAAATGTAGTGAGGTTGATGTTATTGTTTCAGATGCATATAGAAGAAATGCTGCAGAACTTTTAGTGCCTTCTTAGCTTTTCTCTATTCAAAGACTTGCTTTCAAAACAGCTTCTGAGAGGAAAAGTTTCGAGAATAAAAGTTCGAGAGCTTCTGAAAGCAAAAACTTCAATTTAAAACTTCTTTCTAGTTTCTGCAAGATGTTATTTGCAAGATCACAACCAAAAAAAATCTGTAGGAGATCCTTGAAAATGATATGTTCAACTGCATTTCTTAAGAATTCAGAAGGTTATTTGACACCTAACATTTGCAGATTTTAGTCAAGCTGAAAACAGACCCCCAAATGAGAACTCTTTTTTTTTTTAACTGCAAAAGATCCAATTATCTGAATTAAAGACTCTACACTAATGAAAATCTGTTATTGACGATTAATCTGTTCAGAATTTATATATTGCAATCAAAATTGGCATATAAATGATGCAAAATTCAGGTCCTATCTTTCTTCTTTTTTTCCCCTCCCTTAATCTGTTAAAAAGATACAATTAATTATTTAAAGTGTACAAACACAGCGTTTACGGGTCTCGATTGTTACTCGGCCCAACCGAGCCTTCCGTCACTTCAAATATGACTAAGCCCAACCCGGTCTCCCGTCATTTCAAACGTGAGTTGGTTCTATCCGGTCTCCCGTCATTTCGAACGTGATTTGGATCAACCCGTCTCCCACCACAAACAGGATTCTGGCCCCTTTGAACCAACATTTTCTTCTGACAAAGATGTAATATCTCTAAACCTTAATAAACTTTCCGATTTTAGCATAGTCGGCTGGATGTTGGCCCTGTCTAAGCCAATAGTTTTTTTCTGACAAGGATGTAATCTCTCTCTACCCTAAGAAAATCTCCCCGTTTTAGCATAGTTGAGAATCGAACCCGGGACCTAAGGCAGCATCTCGCTGATGCGACTTTGAACTTCACTTATTCATTTCATGCATGGTATATAAGAGAATGTCATATATATATATATATATATATATATATATATATATAGAGTAAGTCTTGTGTGCTCTTAGGAGCACGGAGGCCTTCGTGCTCCTGAGCCGTTTTCGATGATGGGACTCCCGAATCGACGATCGGCTCCGTTAGACTTGATCTAGCATATTTGAAATATGTAGAAAATAAATTTTGAGATTTTTCGATATCATTTACATAGCAATCTAAAGGGTTCAAAATCAACAACATTTAATGGTTGATATCTGCCGTTTCAAGTTTAACGGTGTAGAAGTATACAAATCATATGAAATTTTGATAGAAAATTCTTTATACTATCTACAGCAAGTTGAATACCTCTGATCGAAAATTTTAGTACTATATCACTAATTTTTATGAGATTTTTATTTTCAGCCGTTGATTTTAGAGTAAGTTGAATACCTCTGATCGAAAATAAATTTTGCGATTTTTCGATATCGTTTACTTAGTAATCGAAAAAGGTTCAAAATCAACGAGTGAAAATAAAAATCTTATAAAAATTAGTGATATGTACTAAAATTTTCGATCAGAGATATTGAACTTGCTGTAGATAGTATAAAAAATTTTCTATCAAAATTTCATATAATTTGGATACTTCTATACCGTTAAACATGAAACGATAGATATCAGCCATTAAAAGTTGTTGATTTTGAACCTTTTAGATTGCTATGTAAATGATATCGAAAAATCGTAAAATTTATTTTTTATATATTTCAGATATGCTAGAAGATCAAGTCTAACGAAACCGATCGTCGATTCGGGAGTCCCATCATCGAAAACGACTCAGGAGCACGGAGGTCTTCGTGCTCCTTAGACCATACAAGACCTTATATATATATATATATATATATATATATATATATATATATATATATATATATATATATATATATATATATATATATATATATATATATATATCTTTGTTGATTACCTGGAACGGTGACGACGGCATCTTTGATAGGACGGCCGAGGTAGGTCTCGGCGGTGTCCTTCATCTTGGTGAGGATCATCGCGCTTATCTCCTCGGGGCTGAACACCTTCTTCTCCCCTCCCTTTATCCTCACCTCCACGTATGCCTTCCCATCCTTGTTCACCACCTTGTACGGCAAGAACTTTATGTCCCTCTGCACCTCCTCATCATCAAATCTACTTCCAAGAAAATTAATCCAATCATTTCATATCATCATCCAATAAAATTCTATACGGTGCATAAAAATCAAGTGTTATTATGATCGATCCTCTTTAGTTCAGTAGCGTTATTAACTAATTAGAGCTGTTAGAAGAGCACTATAATTTTTTTTTTAAATTAAAAAGCCTCTAATAGCTTTTTAATTGCTGCAAACTAGAACTCTGAACCTGAATTTTTGCTTTAGGAGGCTTAGATTTTGGATACAGTACTTTAAATTGCCGTCCTAAGATTTAACTTATTTTTACTTTGTCATCCTTTAGTTCAAAAAGTTTTATTTGGCCTTCCGTGATTTAGGTTATTTTTACTGTGCCATCTCGTGGTTTAGCACATTTTCTATTTTGTTACCATGTGATTTTTTTAAATTTTTTTTACTTTCTCATTCTATTTCATATATAATTTTTTAATAAAATAAATATTAAACCACATAAAAGTAAAGCGAAACTTTTTGAGCCACGTAGTGACATGCAAAGTAAAAATGAATTAAACTCATAGGGGTAATTTGAAATTTACTCTCAAATTGTTAGCTAGCAAGAGCTCTATTTCTTTTGTCTCGTTGCTTGCCACATGCGCTAGTTCTTTTAGCTTCAAGCAGCAGCAGAAGCAGAAGGCAGGCCAAACATGCGCCCAAAACACATTGAATATTAATGACATGGCATACCGTCGTCCAATGAGGCGCTTGATGCCGAAGATCGTCCTCTCCGGGTTAATGAAGGCCTGGTTCTTGGCGGCCTCTCCGACAAGGCGCTCGTTGTCGGTGAAGGCCACCACCGACGGCGTAATCCTATTCCCCTGATCGTTCGCTATAATCTCCACCCGTCCGTTCCGGTACGCCCCGACGCAAGAGTACGTCGTCCCTAGATCGATCCCGATCACCGTCCCGACCTCCTTCTTCTTCTTATCCTCCTTCGCCGCCACCGCCGCAATCGGCAATTGTAAAACACACTCTACATGCAATGTCAAAGAAAAGTTAGAGACAATCCAAGGACTAATTAAGTGGGTGAAAAAAGAGTGACATATATTTTGTATCAAGTGTATGAACCTGATAACAAGAGCAAGAGTAGGAAGAGAGCAAATGTAATTGGTTGATTCCGCGCCATTTTAGTTTTGGTTTTGTTTTTGGTTTTTTGGTTTTTTTTGGGGTTTTTTTTTTTTGGCATTTGGGGTTTGAATTTATAGTTTTTATTTATGCGGAGGGGTGTAGAAGTAGTCGCCAGATGCTTCGAGCCTAATATGGAGTTCCACGTCCCATGATGTTGGTTGAGGCTTACACGTGCGAGGACCAATTGGGTGTTGACACGTGTGGGAGAAATGTTTAGGGGATGGGAAATGGTGCTCCAACGAGAATGTTCGGGGTCGAACTCGAATTGTTACTTCGGCCAAGCTTGAATCACGCAGAAACAGAATTAGGTAGGGGTGCAAACGAGCCGACCACGAGCTAGCGCGGCCTTGCTCGAATTAATTTCGAGCTAGAATAAGACATGTTCGAAGTTCGGTTCGAAATTTAAATCGAGTCGAATTCGAGCGGCTCGAAATAAATTTTTTTTTAACCTAATTTCAAGTCATATTCGAATTTGGCTCGAAATTGTTCGATTCCGAGCCTGCTCGTTTATAGCTCGAAATTCTATGTGGAGTTGGGTCCGTGCCTATGCGGTACATAGAGAATGCATTAAAAGGTGTATTTGAATTAAAATATTTAATAAAAATATTTAATATATATTATTAATAATATTAATATTTTATATTTTTAATTTTAAATATATATATATATTTATATTTATATATATATATATATATATATATATATATATATATATATATATATATATATATACATTCGAACTATTTCGAGCCGAACACGAACGAGCAGAGGCCTGCTCGTTCTCGGATTGAAATTATTTTAGAGCGAAAAAATTCAGCTCGTTTTATATTTGAAATTAATTTCGAACGAGCCATTTTCGAACCTATTTCGAATCGAACACGAGCTGGCTCGCGAGCGGCGAACTAGACTTGCAGCCCTAGAATTAGGCGTAGTTGTATGGGCAAAAATGTACGGACACCCCTCACATTTAGTAATTTTGGTCAAACAAATTAAGAATTTTTAAATTTAATAATTTAATCAGTTTTTAGTGAATAAAATTAGAATAATTAACGATTAATAGTAAATATAATTAATAAATTTGATAAAATTTTAACTTAATTAAGTATAAAAATTTAAATAAAAACTTGAAATTGAGGGGTTTTTTGATAAAAAAAATCAAAAGTTGAGATGTCTATCTCAGAATTGCCTATAGCTGTGTGGGCCCTCATATGTTTTTATCTAATTATAATAATAATGAACTTCAATTCTTATTCTTGGCCTTTAATTTTTTTTAAAAAAAACGAGTTTCTATAATTGTGTGACGGAAATGGTAGATGACTTACAATCTTTATACGTTAGCAATAAAAAATAAAAATATGAAAGTGACTTTTTTTTGCTTTCAAATTTTTTGAAAGAAGTAGCCATATATCACTTACTTAAGATGTATTGCAAGCTAAACAATAATGACTATATATATCAAATTATAAAATTAGTTATTTGTAATTAATAACTGTATTTACCAATTTTGTTACTTTATATATAGACTAGTGAAATAATGTAAACCCTGCTCTTTTATTTTTACATTTTACTTTTAATTTTATATCCTTGGATGATTCAATTTTCTTTGCAAGTTGTCATTTTGATTCGAAAATCGGGGTAAGCCATCATAGAGCATCATCAGAGTCGATTGTCGCATTTGAATTCAACTCGAATTAACTGGGCGATTGACCGAACTAGTTGATGCAACTGTTCCCACCTACCACACCTCGCTCTTCTCTCAACTTCGGTAATGCATCGAATTTTAGTTAATTTGACAAAGTGTGATCATATTAGAGATGACTAAAATAGATTTAGAAAGGTTTAGATTGAATAAAAAATGATTCGGATTGAAACAGAGTTTCGAAACTCATAAATTTGAGTTCAGACCGATTCGGACGCCCGGAATGGGGAATCGGGCGCTCGAAATTGGATTAGGACGGTCGAGCACAGAGCCCAGACCATTCAGACGCTCTTCCAGGAAGCTAGATGGCAAGGTAACCAGATTTCAAGCGCCAGGATTACCTGGGGGACGGCCGGAACCTTCGGACCCCTCAATCCGAGATTGAGTTTCACTACACGAAGAGTTCGGACACCCAAATTGTCCTACGAGTGCTCGAAACTACTTTCAGATGGTCCAAAGTGGACGCCCAAATGGGTTTCAGATTCTTTTCCCAAGTGCATAGGATGGACGAGGGAATTAAAATTCGGATGCCTTAAAGGCTCTGTAGGCGCCCGAATTTGAAACCGAGCGGATCCATTGGGCGTTCAGAATAGAACCGAACACAGCTCCGATGGATTTGAGCGCCCGAAAAATCGGGTGGGCGCCCAAAACCCTGCGCAGAGGCTGTTTTTAGTTTAATGCAAATAGAAATTTTGAAAGGTTTAGTTGTCATTGTTGCAACCCTATAAACGGAATTTTCACTGTAATTCTAATCCCCACGGCTATTTCACTCCCTCTTCGCTCTCCCTCCTCTCTTTCTCTCTCTAGAAACAAAGTGGAACCCATTTTTTCTATTGTTGAGCTTGAGGATTGATCTCGTTTGGAGCTTGGAGGAGGTCTAGAACTTTAAGAGAAAACACTAGGAGGTTGAAGGCAACCCTCTCATCCACGTTTTTCTCTTTGGAAGAAGAGAGGTGAGTTGGTAATTTTAGGTTTTTGTTTTAGAAGTTTTAATCGGATTTTTAGGGTTCTAACCTTACCTAAACTAATTTTTTTAGAGTTTTCTTGGGATTCTTTGGAGATCAATACTTGCCTCCAACAGGGATTTAAAGCAAAAGTAGAAAATACCTCCAAAATGGTTTGATCTTTCTTTTATCCATAGTTTTTCTGAAATAATAGCATGTACATAATGGGTTGTAATCAAACTAAACATAATTTTAACTGCATATTAGGGGAACTAGAATTTTTACCCTTTTGTATGAAATGGATATATGCAAGTAATATGAGTAAGTTGTAGACTAAAAATATTTTAGTTGTATGTTAATAAGTTTGATGGTTAAGTTAGTTAGTAAGCACCTAACCTAGAAAAATTAGGGTTTCTAATCCTTGTATGATAAAAAGAGGAAATGTGTACTGATACCTCCTATGGACCTAGTGAGTGCAGAGCGACACGTTTGATGGTTACACCCAATGTGAACTTATTTAAAATTCTCACCTCGTTGTTGTTTACTCTTTTTAGATACTGTCATCGCCGGTGAGGCGCGAGATGCGGCAAATGTGTCGCAGAGTAGATATACCAAGTGAGAGGTTTGGAAAGATTTCTTTTGTAAAACAATGACAATTTGTAAAACTTTGGAACGGGAAGAATGAATGTAACTTTATGTTTAAATTTTTGTTAAATTGACTAGATTTTAGTAGTATAACTTTGATGCTTTATGTATTCATTTTGTGCAAATTTGTACAGATTGGATGTTTATCTCCTGTTTGTTTGGGTAGAGGGAGGCCTTGCTCGTTCGGCAGGTCGGTGCTCGTGTCCGAGTGGCCTAATTGGCAGTTTCAGGGCATGACAACTTTGATGTAACTTGATAAGATGAAAAACTAGAATGAGCACTTACTTGGCTCATTTTGATTAGGAGAGCTCTTGCTAGTGTTTGGAGGAGAATGCTCATTGACGTCTATATCTATCTATACTTTAATCTTCTATATCTATGTCTATATTTCTATACTACTACATTACTTGTACCCAAACGACGCCAGAACTGAGCGGAACTAGTTATTCCGGTCAAGTGGGTTGTTCTGAAACAATCCGTTAAAGTTGTTCCTAGGAAAACTAGGAACAACTTTGCTCTTCTCTTTATTTTATTAGATAAATAGATATATAAAATAAATATATTAATATAAATATATCTTTATGATAATATATTTATACTTAAATTTTATTATATAATATAAATTAATTAAGTTTGATATATTATTTATTTTATTTTTTATTATTTATATGTTAATATTTACTTATTTTATTTTTTATTTAGTATTATATATATTAAATTATTTTTTTTCATATTATATATATATAGATATTTTTAATTTGTATTGAAATTTATCTATTATTAATTGAAATTATAAGGATATTGCTAGTATTATATTTTATTCATTACATATATTATGGATAAATTATATAAAATAAATCGTCACATAAAATAAATTATTGTATAAATTAAAATAAAATAAATATACTGATATCAATTCAATAAAAATTATTCCCTAAAATTTAGTTCTCAAAGCCAAACGCAGCTTAGAGGACAGTTAGATCACATTAAGGGACCAAAGAGCGACAAGCATCCCCCTATCTCTCCCTCCTCCACTTCAACAAGATTGCATGCACCTGGTCGATTAACATATTATATACACCAAACCTTTTTTTATTAATTATTAATATTTTAAAACTAAAATATAATTTAATACATATAATCCGCACCAAAAATATATGTACAAAATATTACGGAGATTAAATTATAATGATAGGAATTTATCAATATGGTACATAAGATATAAGTGTACACCCGGTGCATGGAGTGATTTTTCCTCCTAACCTACTCCTCAACTATAAAAAAAATGTCTACATCCAATCTATAAACGAGCCGAACACGAGCTGGGGTCAGCTCGCTCGTGTTCGGCTCGATAACAGCTCGAATACATATATTTAATATTTATATTATTTATATAATTTATATTTATATAAAAATAAATAATTATATATATAAATATAAGTTTTTATTATTTGATTTTTAGCCCAACCTAAATATAAAGTCCAACTCAATTATAAAAAATTAATTTATATGTAAAATTTCAACCATTAGATCAAAGTCTGATGGGTAAGATCTCATAAATTTATTTTCTATATATATTTTCTTTCTAATCCTTTTAACTTGTTGGTCGTGTGCAAGCTCGTTTTCGGCTCGTGTTCGGCTCGTTTATTATACGAGCCGGCTCGTGTTCGGCTCGTTTATAAAACGAGCCGGACACGAGCCGGCCCAGCTCGCTCGTGTTCGGCTCGTTGACACCCCTAGGGAGAGGGAGAGGCCAAAAAGTACTGTGCACCCATAGAAACCCATAGCTAGCAAGCCCATCATTGCCGGCGCCAACATCCCGAAGGGACAAGAGAAAGAGGAAGAATAGGAGAAGAGAAAGTACAAAGAGTAGGCAGGCAAAGTGACGAAGCGCGATCTCACTGTCGCTCATTCCTTATCTGCTCTGGCTTCCACCACAGAAGAGGAGGGCCGCATTAAATGCAAGGAAGAAGAAGGACGGCGTGCAATAAATGTGGAGGCATGGGGGCGACGATGCCGTATACCACCAATCTGACGAAGGGGTGGAAAAGGCTTCGGAAGGGGTGTGAGGAAGAACAAGGACCGCAAACAATAAATGCGGGAGCATGGGAACGCAAGGGCAGCCGTACACCTCCGATCCAATAGAAGAGGATGAAGAGGGTTGGAGGCGAGCCCCTCCCATCAACAACGACGAACGTGGGAGGAAGGGGGTTGTTGGGGGCGGCAGGGGGTACGGCCGCCGGGCTAGGGGAAGCAGGTGAGGGAAGGGAGTAGGGCATAGAGGGAAGGGAGTAGGGTGTACTGTGCAACATGGGCTCGGCGAAGCAGGTGGGATGGAGAGGCAAAATGGCAGGGGCGAAACGCGGAGAGACGGAGGCGAGATGCTCGGATCGCAGGCGATCGACACGTACACAGTTCTAAACTCCCGATTCATGTCTTTTTTACTGATTACTGATACTACATAAACCGATCCTAATTTTTAATAAATAATATTATAAAATTAAAATTTAATTTCATAAATGCGATCTATATTATATAGAAAGCCTCTATATAAAAAATTATCAGGGTTTAAATTTTTATGTTGGGGTTAAAAAATGAAGTGCATAAAATTTATTTATACACACTGTGCACGAAATTGTATCATCCTCAATCTAATTTCTTTTTTACTTTTAATTTTAAATTTTATATTGAGTTAAATTAAAGTGACCAAAAATAATTAAATGTTTTAAATCTAGTAAAATTACGAATGAATTTGATAAAATTCATAAAGTTTGTGATAAAATTATTTAAGTCCGAAAACTAAAAGTTTCGTCTATACATTCTCACCGTAAAAAAAAAAAATTGTAAAAAATGTGTGAAGAACCCCTCAACTATTAGGATTCTTTGAAATAGACCACTTAAATTTAATTTTTTAACTGAATTTTTATAATTTTTGATTATTTATGATTAATGTTAGTTAATTAAACAAATATACAAAATTTGACCAAATTCAACAATTATAATTATTTCTTATGAAATAAAATTAAAGAACAAATAACTAATAATTAATATATCTAACAGAATTACGAAATTTTTACTTTATATAAAATTTTTCAAATTATTTTAATAGATTTTTCCCTTTTTTTTCACATAGGCCTTTATAAAATAATTCATTGGTAATAAATTCTTACAAAAATTTATATCGCGCATAAACCAAATTAAATTATTTTTTTTTTAAAATTATTGTAATTAATAAATTATTTTTATTTACATCTATTTAATCAATAATTAGGATAATTAAAATAATATAAAATTATTAAAATATTAAATAAAATTTATTGTTAGAATATTTTATATCCGCGGCCGTTTACTCGATTAAAAACATGAAAGAAGGTATAAGTTACCAATTTAGGAGGGAATTTTCGAAAGAGTGACTGTTGAAACATGTTGGATAATTTCTCGTATGCCCTTCTAGAAACTACGAATGTCAAGGGGTCGGATTTGGGGCATGTTTTCAAAAACTCGACCATGAACCCGATAACCAAATCCAAAATTTGAACCTGAGTTTGAGCCTGACCGATTTTGAAAATTCATATTCAAAAATGAACTTAACCCAAAACCCGAAATCCAAACCCGTACCCAAAAACCCAGACCCCAAACTATCATTTTTCTTTGCCATGTTTCAAAACATGTTAATATTCAAATCTAAATTTTCAAAATACATTTCAAACATAACATAGTAAAAATGTACATAATTTATCTGAACTATAGACCATTTTGAGTCGGCTACCCGGCCTTTCAAAATTTTGATTTTACCGCCCAACTTTTAATTTTTTTGATCGAGTCAGTCAACAGTACTTTGACTTCAAAATTTAAACTAATTGCCACTTTAGTGAATTTATAATTGTGGGAGTTGTGTGAAGTATATAAACTACACCTATAAAGATAAACGTCGGATACAAATTTTGAAATCAAAATATCACTACCTTACTCAAATGAAATAAATTAAAAGGTTGGATAGTAAATCAAAATTTTGAAAGGTTTGGCAGCCAACTCAAAATGGTCAATAGTTTAGATAAGTTCCGTACATTTTTGGGTAAGGGTCGGTTTAGGTTGGGTTCGGGTTTGGGTACAGATAAAATTCATATCCGAGCCATAATTTATCGGGTTTTCATTTTTCGTACTCAAATTCGAAATCATATCCGTGTAGTATCAGATAAATTCATCCCGTTCTGATAAAATTGTGTAAAAATATCACAAAAACACTGCAAAACATAAATAATCAGCACGAATGCCTCTGGCCAAGACAATCCGTCAAAACGTAGCTTGATGGTTCCAAAATACCAATTTTGTCCTCCTTTTACTTTAAAATTACAAAATAGTTAAGTCACCTTTTACCTCCATTTTCTTCAATCTCTCAAAATGGTAAGGCCCTCTTAAAATCTAAAAAAGGATAATATCTAATATACCCTTCAAACCTTCAAATTTTTTTTTTACTTCTAAATGACCAAATACTTTTGTTGATTTTTAAAAATTTCTTCAAATGTTCCCTTTTCTCTCTATGGTTTACTAATATGATTGAGTTTAGAAGGACATTTTGGGTATTGAAAGGTAAACTAAAAATTTTCAATAATAGTAAAGAGCATATAATGAAAAGTCCAAAATCTAAAATATGTTTTGTATTTTGGGCCTATCTTAAAGCCACCGGAGATTTAAAGTTTTATTTAAAGCAGTTGGAATGGAACTGTGGAAGATAATGTATCAAATCTTGAAATTGGTATTCTCCCCCAAAATATGTGGAGTGGAATCACAAAAAAAAAGAAAAAAAGAAAAAAAAAAGGATTTGAATCGAGAATTATCCATTTGTTGCTTTCCTTCCTATTCTTCTCTTCATCAGCTGGTGCTGCTCTAGATGTTGATCCTTCTCTCCCTTCTAATATTTCTAAGTTTCATACTATTCCAACCAGAGACGAAACTAGGACTCGATTACAAAGGGGACCAAAATACATACGGATCGAAACTTTAGCAAATAAAAAAGATTTACTTAATCAAATATTTGATGAGGAAATATGTTGACTAAATAAATAGTGTAAAAAACCGACCGTCTCTAGCGCAAGTGGCAAAGGGCTTGATGGTTGGTACCCGACGTTCCGAGTTCGAATCCTAGTTGATTCACAGTTCAAGCTAAGTTTATTTCTAAAAAAAGAAATAAACGAAGCGGGTAGCGTGCTACCTTTCTCTCAAAAAAAAAATAAAAAAATAAATAGTGTAAAAAAACATTACTCTTTTTTTTTATTTATACTTAACTTCTAATTATTTTATTTATATTATTTCACTCAAATAACTTTGTAATTTACTAAATCTAATAGTAATTCAGTTAATGATCTAATTTTTTTAATTTTTAGTAAATACAATTATGACGATTGATGACTATTAGTTAACAGAGCTATTAAATTTAATATAATCTTCAATTTAATTAAACAAAAATATTATCTAAAATAATTAGAAGTTATGAAGGTACTAAACAAAAAAAAAGAAAAAAAATGCAGAGTTGAGAGTGCGCTATGTTAGCGCCAAGAATTTTTTAAAAAGATAGGTCAGTTGATATACTTTTAAGACTAGCTAAAAGTATATCCTTCAAATTTTTTATATGTAAGGTACTATTATGCATATTATGAAAAGTCTGGGGGGCCATGGCCACCCTCAGTCTTCACATAGCTCCGCCCCTAATTCCAACATTACAAGCCAATTTCCTTGATCGAGTATTATTTTCCTATTAAGATAAGAATTTTGAGGAAGAAGAGTATGAGGCAGAAGCTACATGTTACGGACTTAAGCGAAATTGATTATCTAGCCCGTACGGCGCTCGCCTTCCTTCGCGAAGTGAGCAAGCCTACCTCTCTACTTGCTAAGGGCCTGTTTGGCCTAGCTTCTAGAAAAGTGATTTCTGCAGAAGTGATTTTGGTTTGGAGAAGTGATTTTGATGAAAAGCTGTAGAGCGTTTGGCTGAGTTTAGATAAAAGTGATTTTTCTGAAGTGATTTTCTAAAGCTGTTTGGCAAAAATTTTCTGATGTTTGCATATATTAATATTTTTACTAAATTTTATTTCAAAATAATTTAAAATTTGAATTTGAATTAAAATTTTAAATTTGAAATTTGAAAAATTATAATTTTTTTTTTAAATTTTAAATTTGGACAAAATAATTTTAAAATTTTAAAATTTAAAATTTTAAATCCTGAAATTTAAAATTAAAATTAAAATCTAAATTTTAAAATTTAAAATTTGAATTTTGTAATTTGAAAATTAAAACTTGTAATTTTATATTTTATATTTTATATTTTCAAATTTTTAAATTTAAGTTTTAAAATCTAAAATGTCAAAATTTAAATTTTATCTTAAATTTAAAATTTGAAATTTTGAATTTTAAAATTTAAAGTTTGAGATTTGAAACTTAAATTTAAAATTTAAAATCTAAATTTTAAATTTTAAATTTAAAAAGTTGAAATTTAAAAATATGAATATGAATTTAAAATTTCAAAATTTAAATTTAAAGTTACATTTATACTTTGAATCTAAAATGAAAATAAAAATTTGAAGTTTGAGTCCAAAAGCAGAATCAGTTTTGGAGAAGCAGCTTTTTTCTGCTTCTGATTCTGAAGTCTTCAAAATCAGTTTTCTTATTCTGAAAAGCAGAATCAGATTTTCCAGCAGTCATTGCCAAACGCTCTACTGAGCTCAGAAGTGATTTTGGGCTCAGAATCACTTCTGAAAAGCTAGGCCAAATACCCCATAAGTCAGGATCTACTCGCCCTAAGACTAAGTACAAGAGAGAGAGTTTGAGGAATGCTCTTTATATTCCATTACTAGAAAGTAGAGGATTACAAATGAGAAGTTTGAGTTGGGGGAGGGCGGAGGCCACATCTATTTAAAGGCCATTCACCGCCCAGAGCTCAAACAGATAAAGCACCAAGTGGCGTAAAACCACAAGCCAAAAGGGAAGGCTACGAGCTCCCAAGAGTCCCTAATAAATACATTTTCTAGAAACCTAGAAACCCTAAGAGGCTTATGACTCTTCGACATCCGCGCCATCAGTTTTGAGACCCGCAGAGATGCTTCTAGAAGATCTAGACATCCTTTTGGAGTTTGAGCGATTGCAAAGGAGAATCTTGGAAAAAAAAATTTGAAGTCCTGACATACAACATCTATAGAAGGAAGCGCACAATTTTGAGTGATAATCCTACTAACGGCCAATTTGGCCTAATTGTGGAGAGTTGTGTTGTTGAAATAATACTGTAGGAAATAGTATAGTATTGAAAAAAAATTGTAAAATATTTGGTTGTTTTTGTTAAAAATACTATATGTTATAGAAAGCTATTTGGTAAAAACTGTGCTAAATTATAGAAAACTAATATAAAGTGTATTAAAAAAGATTAATTTAAGAATAAACTTCAATTTTTTTTTTCATGTGGCTTAGTTTATTATTTCTTTACAATTCATTGGATCAAAAAGTTGCACTTAACTATCCTCTGGTTTAGCTCATTTTCACTTTGTCACTTTGTGGCTCAAAAACTAATACTAACTACTTGTGGTTATAAAAAAAATCTACTTTACTACACTATTTAATAATAGATTTTTTGGATCAAAATACAAATAAAATCATACAATAGTTAAATACAACCTTTTGAACTCCAAGATGGCAAACTGTAAATAAGCTAAACCACATATAGGCAAATTAAAGTTTACCTTAAATTTAACTTAATGGTCCTATTAATTATTTTTTATTAACATTGCCTTAATTTTTGATGTTTTAAAATTTAAAAGAATTTATGAGTTAAATTAATAATTTTGTAAACATTTTAAAAAATTCTATAAAAGTAATTACTTTTTATTATTTTTAGCAAATAAAATTAAGACAATTAATGACTAATAGTTAATAAAATTATTATATTCAATAATAATTTTTATTTAACGAATTATAATAATTGGAAGTAAAAATTTTGAAGTTCAAGAGGTATTAACTGAAAACTTACAGATAAAAGCTAAATTAAGTAAAATTAACAAATCGAAATCAATTAAGAATTAAATTAAAAATTGATTAAAAATTTAAATAAGAAACTAAATTTAATTTAAATTAAAAATTCTAATCCAAAATAAAAATTTTAATCTAAAGTTTGAACCCAAAATTAAATTTAAAATTTAGCTGCAAAATTAGAATTTAAATTTAAAATTCAAACCCATCAAATTTATTAAATTTGAATTAATAAAAATCTAAATATGAATTTTTAAAATTTAATTAAAAATATAATTTAGCTTTAAAATTTGAATTTAAATATAAATTTAAATTCATATAAATCAAATAAAAGTAACCTCCAAAAAAATAGATTGGGGATCAAAATTTTAAAAAAGTATGCAAAGGTTGCGGACCATGAAGGGGTTGCGAAACATAATGTTTTGCATGCGGCTCTTTTGCCAAACACCCCGTAATGGACTAACACCTGTTTTGGTCTGACAAAAGCCGGGCCAAACAGGTGCTAAAATTGATACTTACTCGTAGGGGAGGCAATCTAGCTCGCTGTTCGCGAGCCGGCTCGTGTTCGGCTCGAAATGAGCTCGAGATCGACTCGCTCGTTTAGTAAACGAGCCGAACACGAGCTGAATTTTTTAGCTCGTTTAATAAACGAGCCGAACACGAGTTGGAGTCAGCTCGCTCGTGTTCGGCTCAATAACAGCTCGAATATATATTTAATATTTATATTATTTATATAATATATATATATAAATAAATAAATATATATAAATATAATTTTTTATTATTTGATTTTTAGACCAAATTAAAGTCCAACTCAATTATAAAAAATCAATTTATATATAAAATTTTAATCATTAGATCAAAATATAATAGATAAGATCTCATAAATTTATTTTCTATATATATATCCTTTCTAATCATTTTAACTTATTGTTTCTGAGTCAGCTCGTGTTCGGCTCGTTAATAAACGAGCCTGAACACGAGCCGAATTTTTTGGCTCGATATTTAAACGAGCCAGCTCGTGTTCAGCTCGTTTATGAAACGAGCCGAACACGAGCCGACCCCAGCTCGCTCGTGTTCGGCTCGTTGACACCCCTACTTACTCGTCTTTGGTGTAATTTAAAGTTGTTCGAAAGATTTTTTCTAAATTTTTTTTTTCATATATAAAGGGTATTCAGTATATTTTAATTTTTAAAAAGGTATTTATGTAAATAGCAGTTTTGGAGGGGTACACAGAAAACATTTTCGGACTTTTTTTATAAAATGACCCTCCAAAAATTTGTAATTTACGAAATAACCCTCTCAAAATTTTATTTGAAAAACTAACCCTCTTCTCGCCACGCGGGCGTCAGGGTGGACTTTTCATCTGAAGACGGTGAATCGTTCACCGTCTTCAGTAAGGCGGTGAATCGTTCACCGTCTTCAGTAAAGCGGTGAACGATTCACCGCCTTTCTTATATGCAAACTGAAGGGCAATCTGCTGAATCGTTCACGGAATGTATATAGAAATGTAATATGTATCAAATTTATATGTCATACCGGCAACCGAAAGGGCAATGCTATATCGGGAATAGCATATAAGAAAGGCGATGAATCGTTCACTGCCTTACTGAAGACGGTGAACGATTCACCGTCTTTAGATGAAAAATTTACCCTGGCGCCCGCGTGGCGAGAAGAGGGTTATTTTTTCAAATAAAATTTTGAGAAGGTTATTTCGTAAAATATATATTTTTAGAGGATCATTTTATAAAAAAGTCCAACGTTTTCTGCAATAATTTCATCACAAGATAAAACCTGCAAATTGCAATATCGGCAGCTTCTGGGTGAGAAGGGTGAAAGATTCGGAAACGATTAAACAGCGAAATAAAGTTGTATATAATAACTCCAATTCCAATCAGTGTTATTTTTATTTTTATTTTATTAGACTCTTCCTTTTCGCTCCTGTCAATAAACTATTCCTCGGCCCCTTCTCTCCTTCGAAACCCTAACCCTAATTCCCCAAATCTCTTCTCCTCTCTCCCCCCACCCAAATTCGACCCTCGCCATGGCCACCGAAGAGCCCCGCTCGCCTCTCTCCCCCTCCTCCGGGGGTAAGCATCGCCGCTCGCCGGAGAACCCGGCGCCGGAGGAGGAGGAGTCGCCGAAGCGGCGGAAGCACCACCACCGCCGCCACCACCACCACCGCCGCCACCGCAATCACAGCAAGAACGGGCGGGCGAAGGAGGAGGAGGAGGTCGACGATCCCCCTCCCTCCATGGATGCGGGGACAGCGGAGGTGGCTTCATCTGTGCTAGCTAAGCGCGGCGACGACGAGCGCGAGGAGGGGGAGATCGTCGAGGAGGAAGAAGAGGAGGTCGGCGGCTGTAAAGGCTCCGGTTTGGTGGTCGGCGGGGGCTCCGATGTTGAATCCGGTGAGATCGGGCGAGACGCTGCTAATAAGGATCCCACTCTGGTCTGTTCCGATCGACCTTGATGCTTTTAATTTGCGTGTTTATAGGTTATCATCACACCCTCGAATTCTTCTTTTAAAGTTGGAAATTTATGTGATATATATATTGGTGAATTTGTTTGAAGTAATGGGAAATTTAACAAGAATAGAATCGTGAAACTCAGTAAATCACCTTAGGCAAACTATCCTAGTAATTTTTGATTAATCTTTTGTTCTTCTATTAATGGTTTTGCTTTGTTCACTGAATTCTTTTCCATCTTTTAATTCTGTTCTCGGTATGATGGTTAATTGCAGGTAGCTTCTAGAGATGATGATATTGAGGATCCAAAGAGAGATGTGGCCATGTTGGATATTGTTCAACAATTCGAGGATTCTGCTGAGAAAGACGTAGCTTGGGTTAAGGGAGAAGGGTCAGACGGAAAGACTCGGGATCGGAGAAACGGGCGGAGTTCATTGAGTGATGGGGAGAATAAAGACATGATTAATAAATCTTTGCATAGAAGAGATGAGAAGGGAAAGAGGGACAGGGATGTTGATGCAAGCCATCCAAAGACTCGAGCGAGATCGAGATCTCCTGTCTCCAAAGAATCTTCACTTCATAAAAGGAATGATGTAGTCCATTATAGGGATCAAGCAAGGTCCATAGACAATTATAGAGAGAAATCCTATGAAAGGTGTTTGGAATCGCATGAAGATGGCGGTTCCCGAGCTAGGAAACATGGCTCTGAACGTGAAGACGGTGATAGACACGATTCTGTTAGGAATCTGGTTAGAAGTCGAGAAAGTGAGAGAGGTGCCCACCGTGAAAGCGAGAGAAGCAGCAGTTTTAGCAGGCATGATGGACTTAGTGGTAGGCATGACAGCCGTGAAAGAGATAGAGATAGAAAAAGTATGGATGTAGATGAAGTTACTCGTAGGGAAAGAGAGAGGAGTAGCAGTCACAGTAGATATGACAGAAAGGAGAGCAGGCACTACAGTCGAGAGAGAGATAGCCAGGGGGAGAGACGCAGTAGTGTTGCAAGGGACAGAGATTCAGAGAAGCAAAGGGACAGGAGTAGGGAGAGGTACAGGGAAAGGGAGAGAGGTAAGAGTGAGCGTGAAAGGGAGAGAGATGACAGAGACAGAAGAGAAAGGGAGAGGACTAGGAGTGAGCGTGAAAGGGAGAGAGACATTGACGATAGAGATAGGAACCGGGATAGGGAAAGAGAGCAAAATGGCCAGAGTGGAAGAGATAGAGTTAGCAGTAGGGATAGGCATAGGGATTCTAGGCATTCAAGGTATGATGATCAGGAGAGGCTGAGATCTAAGGACATGAGTAGAGAAGCTTATTCCAGTAGTAAAAAACATGAAGAAGGCAAAGCAAATTCTATCAGGTAAGATCAAATCATCATTCTCATAGTGATGCTTTACTTTTCTATTAGTTATTTCATCAGTATCATCATTGTTTTGACATTCTATGTTGATAGGGAGGAGGAAGAAGAGGATTATCAGGAGAAAGTTGAACAACAGCTAGCAAAGCAAGAGGAAGAAGATGTTGACAAAATTAAGGAGGAAAGTAGGAAAAGGAGACAAGCAATTTTAGAAAAATATAAGCAGCAACAATTGCAGAAGCAACAGCCTGAATCTTTACCTAGTATCAGTGAGAAAGGTATCTCCTTTTTGTTATTATGTAATGACTCTTTATTTGTTGACACTTCTGTATTTCCTCAGAAATTGGTTTCTCTTGATACGCTGACTATTTATAGACAATATATTGAATGCAGAAGAGAAGCCATCAAATGTACATGACACAACTGTAGTGAATGATGGCATTGCCAACAGCCAGGCTTTCTGCGAAGAGTTAGAGAGTAAGCGCGACTCTTCAGATGTATACGTTGCTGAACCATCTTTTGCTGTTGGAAAGTCGCCTACCCAAAATGGTGCTCCTGCGAATAAGATGGCTGTTGCTGTAGGGCTTGGGCAGGGTTCTCCCAAGGTTTGTATTCCACCTATCATAACCTAAATCCTTGTATTAGCTTTTTTTTTTTCACGTCACTTTTTTTCCAACTTATCCTTCGGATTATGATAAGTAATTTCCATAATTAGATAAAATACAACTATTGGGTTCTTATAGAAGTTTCTTATGAATTGATCTTTTATTCTGTAGAGTGAGAGATCTGCTGATATGTTTTGTGATGACATCTTTGGAGAATCACCTGCTGGAGTTCTTAAAACGGTAATGTATCACCATCTAGACCTTTAATTATTCTCTTGATTTTTCATCCACTTGGGAATATATGTTTTCGGTCAGCTTGAAAATCGTATTATTTCATGTATTTGTCTTTTTGTTTGCTGTGGTGATGCTCCATTTTAAGTTGTTGGGGAAGCGCATTTATTTTGTGCTCGTTGGCTGCACGCACTATGAGGGTTTGGCTCTGGCATGGTAAGTACTATGTTATGTACTGAGCCAATGGTCCCATGGGTATAAACACAAAAAAATAATAATAAAAAAGTTTGGCACTCTCAGCACATGCTGCGGCACCACACGGCATAGTAGCTTATAGTTTCATGGGGGTGCTTACCATGCTGACAAGTTGCTAACATCTCACCTGGCCATCCTCGGCATGTACTTTGTCAAAACCATTTGTTGTATAATGAAGTAGCTTGTGATTTATGATTGTTGTTTAAAAGAAAAAAGGTTTCTGATTAAGGCGTCAGTTTAGAGCTACTGTAAATAAAATAATAAGTTTTCTCGTTCTGTTTGCTGGGTGCTTGAATCTGCTATGTTATCTGAATGGATGAATTTTGTTAGTATAAAATTATAAACATAATTATACTAGCTTATTGATATATACAGCAAGCGAGTTAAAGCTCTTACCAGATGAATTTTATCAGTAACTATGTGAATCCTGACTAGGTTAAATCATCTAATCAAGTAAACAATTTTTAAGTAGTGATGCACACAAATGACAAAACTTGCGTATAAAGTCTTATTTTAATAATTATTCAGAGTAAACTTGCGAATTGCCTAGTTTCTGCAATTACTTTGTTTGAAGTGCCGGTGATTGTTTAAAATCATTTTTTACGTATCGATAAATGAAACTTTGGACTTCCAAAGTAATGTTGACAGTTTGACACCAGATTGTTACTTTTTCATCTGTCACAATCTAATTCCTTTTTCATGAAATGCTGTTACTCTAGTTTGTTTTAAGTTACTGTAGACAATTGGAGTAAAAATATTTTCTTTCTTACAGTAAGCTCTAAAGTGAACTCTGGGAATTTGAACCCTTTCAGAGCTTTTCTGTTGATTTTGAAAATTTCTCTAGTGAAAATTGTGTTTACCTAGTAATGTATCAGGTTTGTTTGACAAACAGCAGATGACATCTGTTGCTTTGGAATAAATAATGCGAAAATGTTGTGGGAAAAACTTTTTATACATATGCAAGCTAACGAAGTGGTTGAGATGAAGATCAAATAATATAGTACACTGTGCATACTGAAACTGAACTCACTATATGACCAGTTGGCTACATTGTTTTTGCCATTTATTCTTTATATGGAAATTCATTACTTGTGATATATTCACTGTTCAGGGCAAGGGAGATGGTGTGCAGATTGAGAGAAGTGGTCTGCATGACAATTGGGATGATGCCGAGGGCTACTATAGTAAGTTTTAACATCTAGGGGCTGTTTTATCTTTTATGTTTCTTCTCCTATTATTTGTCTATGCTTGATGTCATACACATTGTCGTTTCCTGAGCTTTGTCTCCTTCACATATAGGCTACCGATTTGGAGAAGTGCTTGATGGTCGTTATGAAGTCATCGCTGCTCATGGGAAGGGTGTTTTTTCAACTGTTGTCCGTGCAAAAGATCTTAAAGCTGGGAAAGGTGATCCTGAAGAAGTAGCCATAAAAATTATACGTAACAATGAGACCATGTGAGTAACTATATAATGTCTTTTGGCTGACTTATTATTATCCTAGTAAGGTTAAATTTGATTGTTGGTAAAATTGTTTGGTAATGCTCTTTGATAAAGGTACAAGGCTGGACTGGAAGAGCTGGTCATATTGAAGAAATTGGCGGGTGCTGATCCTGAGGACAAGCGCCATTGTGTTAGGTTTATTTCAAGTTTCAAGTATAGGAATCATCTTTGTTTAGTTTTTGAATCTCTTCATATGAATCTTCGTGAGGTTCTAAAGAAATTTGGTCGTAATATTGGACTTAAGCTGACTGCTGTGAGGGCATATGGAAAGCAGCTTTTCATTGCGTTGAAGCATCTGAGAAATTGCGGCGTCCTTCATTGTGACATAAAGCCAGATAATATGCTGGTATGTCCTCATAGATGAGGCCTTATTTTTTTAAATTTGTTTTACATTTTTCTGCTTTTGAGTAAGCATACCTGTTTCTACTGTATGTATAGACTTCTATACTAATTTAGTATTGTCTTGTAGGAGAAGAAACCGCACTTTTGTATTTTTTGAGTTTATTTTGGTTAGCAACTTCTTGGACTTCTTACTTGTTTGATGTTTTCTTTTTGTTGTCATTTCTTTTTTGTAGGTAAATGAGGCTAAAAATGTGTTAAAGCTTTGTGATTTTGGCAATGCTATGTTTGCTGGTAAGAATGAGATCACCCCATACCTTGTTAGCCGCTTTTATCGTGCCCCAGAAATAAGTAAGTTTCAAGTCTAACATTATTTTTGTCCTTTACTTTTCATACACTATTTGTTCACTGTGAATTATCCTTGTTAAGTTTGCTATATTATTTGTTAGTAGGCATCCCATGTAACGATGAGATTCTTATTTTTCAGTTCTTGGGTTGCCTTACGATCATCCGTTGGATATTTGGTCAGTTGGCTGCTGCATATATGAACTTTATTCTGGAAAAGTCTTGTTTCCTGGTCCATCAAACAATGACATGCTTCGGCTTCACATGGAATTAAAAGGTCCCTTCCCAAAGAAGATGCTTCGAAAGGTGAGAGAATAATAAAAAATGGTGATTTCTTTTTTTAATCCAAGTGCTCGCTTCTTCCGTATATACTGAGCCTCTTCAGTGACAATAGTATGAAGCTTATAATTATCTGCTAGTTGCTCTTCTTCTTAATCATTTGTAAGTTTGCACCTCCCTATATCAATACTGTCAGTTTTGTTTCTGATGCACGATTACAGCTCTCGTTTGTGTTTTAACTTAACACTTATTGATTTTAATTATGTTGTACAACTTAATGATTGAAATAACTTTATAATCTGTTCTGCTGACATAGTTGTTCTTAATATAGGGTGCCTTCACAGATCAGCATTTTGATCAAGATTTAAATTTTCATGCTACAGAGGAGGATCCTGTTACAAAGAAGGTCGGTGTTTCTCATGTTCTGATTTTCTTGAATCATTTTCTTTATTACGTTACTCTTCTGACAAATATTTGTATTCTTGAATGGTCAGTGCTTATGTTTTCTTCTGTTATCTCCTTTAACAGACAGTGAAGAGGCTATTGTTGAACATAAAGCCTAAGGACATTGGTGCACTAATTTCAACCTTCCCTGGGGAGGACCCTAAAATGTTAGCAAGTTTCAAAGATCTCCTTGAAAGAATATTTGTTTTGGATCCAGAAAAGAGGATGACAGTATCTCAAGCATTGAGTCATCCGTTTATCACTGGCAAGTGAATTAAGATGCTGATTTTTCTGACACTGCTGTTGACCTTTGCATCTTCCTTGTAAACCAAAATTATTATTTTTCCTCTCTAATTCTTCGGCATTTATGTCTTTTTCCTGTACCTTGGAGCTGTAACTTTGCAACACCCTGGAGAAAACATGGAAGAGATGATTGACTTAAGGACCGCCCTTCATTGCAGTTCTTATCAGTTGGATGTGTTCTGTTTCTTGTAAGACAACTCGCCGAAGGCGTTTCATATCTTGTAAATCATTATTGCTTGTGGGCTTAGAGATCTATACACTACTATGTTCATTTCAAATACCAGTTATTTGGACTTACTGCTATCAGAATTGCAATCTGGAAATGTGTGCTGTCGTACTGAATGAATATTTTCTGACATTTAGAGTATCAGTGGTTTGTGGGCCTTTTATAGGCCTTATCTATAGTTTGAAACAACTTGTTACTTTGCTGATTTACTGCTCCCTGGATCTATGTATTTTATGCTTGTTCAGATCCATTATACTGTTGAACTTACTACTTCTAGGCTAACCATCCCGTGCATTCTGTCTCAGAATTATAATCTTGCATACCCTCTCTAAACATAATTTTTTTTTATTTCGTTTGTTTGGCAATGGTGTTTTTGATTTGGAGAGTCTAATCCTGTTTCTCATTCAGGGTCTATGCCAGGGCTCTGGAACAACAAACAATGTTTTAGATGCTACAGGGCATAAAAGAAGGTACCCTGGGTTGATTGTTGGGCAGATTAATGTGTTTGGAACACTTGATACTAACTGTTTCTTAAACCAAAGTTTGTGTTTTCCTATTTTTCTTGACATTAAATGGACTCTGAATTTTTCCTTAATATGTGCGTTTGCAGTCAACTATTATATCTTTTTTTTTTTTTTGTTTTTCAAAAACTGTGGGGTTGAATGTTAGTTGAATCTAACTTTTATTGGGTCTACAAAATGTACTCTTAACCTATTTTTGTTGTCTTTTTTCCTAGTTAAGAACTGCAAGCTTTGCTTGCAGAAAAAAGATTGCAGGCTTCAATTTGGGCTTTTTAGTGATGAATTAGATGAGCTAACAAACATAATAAATCATATTTTTTTTCATTTTTTCTTCTTTCACTAAATCATGTCTGCATTTTTCTTTGCACTTCTATCTTAATATTTTACCACATCTAATATTTGCTTTGTGTTCTCGAGGCTTTTGGATTGGAGATTGCTGGATGCATCATCGTTGCCGTGAAATTTAGCATGGTAAAATTTTCTCTAGGTCCACTTATGCTTTCCTTCAATTATTATCTTGTTTTTTTTTTGTGCCCTTTATCTTCTTTATTTTTTTTCCTTGAGCAAAATTCTCTACATTAGTAGGTTAGTTTTACGTGTTGGTCGCAAATGACACTTTCTTTTCCCTCTTAGGTATTTGATCAATTGTACGAGATTCAGTAAGTTCGCATCCTATCTCCTTGTCAATTCCTGGTATTTTACAATTCAAAATTTTATGAAAAATAAATACAAATCAAGATTTCCTTGGTAACTATTTAAACTGCTGTTTTCTGCTTTAGTTCTTCTTTTAGTTGTATAGAAACATTGAAAGTGTTTTGTTCAACAACATCTTACTAGCATATCTCATTTTAGATACGTTTGAATGTAATATGGGTTGCTCATTTCATTAATTTAATCTATTAGAATCGTTTGCTAGATAATGCAGAAATCACTTTGCTTCACTAAATTAATGAAGATTGGCTTAGACCTTGTTTGGTATAGTTGCCCTTTTTTTGTTTTCATAAACCAAACTTCTGTTTGATTGGATGCGTCAGCAATTGGAATTTCCTACTGTTGTTATTGTCGGCTAGCTTGCAATGGAACCCTGCTGGATGCCAAAAAGCATTCATAAACCCAAAGACGTGAAAAGAAGTTGCTACTATGTTTTTGTTTTTCCTTGCCAAACAACCCCAGTAGATGTGTTGACTGCAAGCACTCTATTATCCACCCCCACATTTCAATGCATAGATTGTGTCTAAATAATCAAAGAAGAAGGCAACAATACCAAACAAGGCCTTAGTTTGGTAGTCATCATTATTTGGTTATGCATTTATCCTATGTTTCGTTATAGGATAATCTCGTTAATGTTTAAAAGTTTACTCTCAAGAATATCAAGTTATCATTTCCATGACTTAAAACTTTCCTTTACTTGGAACTTGAGAAAGCATACTGTTTCTGCCTATAATTGATCAAGACTTCTAGATGAATTGGCTTTTATCATTAATTAGTTTCAAAAGTATAGTCTTATCTTATACTGGTTGTCTACCTGGACTGATTAATGAACAATTTAATTACACGAATAGCAAAAGCTATGCTTTTCACTAGGGGTTATAGTAGGCCTTGTTGGGCTTGGGCCTGATTTCAATCAAAGTTAGACTACTATCAGGGCCTAGCTTGGTCAGCACCTACATGGGGATGAACTCTGGCCTATGTTAAACCAAATGTTATCTAGAAGGGGATATGCTGTGGTGCGTGGTACGTGTATGGGAGTGTGGTTCGCTAGTTTCTTAAGAACGTGTTAGGAGGGGGTTAGGATTAGTTGAAACTTTTGTCCGGAATGTGGTTCGTTTAGAACGTCAATACAGATCGACATTTATAAAAAGGTCAGTAACATTTCTTTGTTACCGGATAGTTTCTTTCATTAAGGTCAGATTGGGTATTCTCTCTTCTAACATAAACTGCCTCAACTCTTTTCATACAAGCGTTACCCTTTTGTATTATTTTATCGAATAGAACACGTTTCTTTCAGATAACTAAACAAATTACATCTAGGAAATCGAAGTGCTTATCCTCTATTTCGGTTCACCACCACTTTTTGTGATCCGGATCGAGAACCCACCGCGAATCGGTACGTGTGATTTGGATCGCAGTTTGGAGGGGGGTTTGCGATCGCGCTAACTATGGTTAAAAATTAGGTGCCATTATGTTAGCCTTGGGGGCCCTAATTCATTTCTTTTTTCACGAAATCCCAGCTGAAACTTTTACTTAATAGAAATGGGCTTTTTTGCTGTTTTGGCTTTGACTTTTGAGTTGGGTAACATGCCCAACTATTGGGCATGTATGTCCTGTCAGGTTCTTCTGGCTAGCGTAGCCTTTGACACTTATTTTGACGATAAAAGAAAAAAGCTTCTGGCTTGATCAGAATTTCAAGACATTTACTTTCTAACAATTTTCTCTCCACTTGCGAAGGGAAAACTCGCCTTGGAACGCATCGCTTTTAGCGGAGAAGGCCTCTTTGGATTGTATATTTTTCTATTGATGAATTAACGTTGGTTCACATGAGTTTTTAGGTCCTTGAAATTTGCTGTAAGCTCTATATATGCATCTTGAGAATATAGCTTCCCTTGAGATATCCAACTATTGGGATCTTCCCTTAAAAAGTTCCCTCATGTTAGAATGGATTATTTGATGGCGAAGATATCACAGCAACATCGTATGCTATGTTAATCCACCTGAAAACCTTTGAAAAAGATCATTAGTGTTAATAGATTCAAATCCTCTTCCATTCTAAATCATACCTTCGCTTATCATTAGAATAGTTTGACTATTGTTTTTTGATTTTCAGCAGTCCAAAGTCATTGCAACACCCTTCATCACTATTGATGCCTTAACGGTGTATAATAAACTGATAAGCATCTGCTTTGTGACAGACGCCTTATTTAGTTGTGGCTCATTTTGCAGTGTATGTCTAGGTGTAGAAGGATCCTTGACCTTTCTCATCAAATGTCTTTGCTTAGGATTGAAATCCTTCATTTTCGATCTGTTGTGGGAGTGTTGCTTGTTGGTTTTCTTGGTCCTGCAATATCTTTCTTGGATGGAGAGAATCAATCTCCTTTTTTTTCATGGAGATGTATCCTCCTTTTCCATCAAGGGGAGTCGCTTTTTTGCTTTCATCAACATCTCAGTGTGCTGATATTAAGATAAGTGAAAAGAGCACTTTGTCAAAAATGGACACAGAGCTCTTGGGGAATATTTGGCACCCATGGCTTGTGACCGTTTTCAGGCTTTAAGTCCCGTCAGTAACCCTATGCTTGGATGGATTGGAGTTGGAATATCTAATCTTGTTCAATCATTTTATCCCCCTCACATGGTACTAATCCCATGAGTGGAATTGGCATTACGGCAGATTGGAGCAAACCTGCCAAAGTATCCCCTCCCCCCACCACCGAGCTGTTGTCCTCAGAGACCTAACGTCACTTCAGTTCTTTTGAATTCCTGTAGAGTTATCCATCATTTTCTGTTGGATTCAGATTGGAGTTGCTGATGGATATATAATAAACTTTCACTTAAATCACCAGTTGGGATAATGAATCCTAGTTCTATGCAGAAGGTCGGATCGAAAAATGCACAAGAATTTTCCGCTCATCCGACTTATATGAAATCCACACACCCATAATAGATATGACATTTATGCGCAAGTTTCTCTACTGTTGTTTGCTCGAGTTGTAAATGTAGCCGTCAACTACGAGTTCAAGTAGGAAAAGGGCGTACTAACAAACTAAATCACAAACACTCGATCTCGATGTGGATCTAATTCTAAATACAAATGATCTATCAATACCTAGATTATATCCATATTTGCCAATTGTTTTATCTTTTGAACGATATATTTATGAGCTGGATTTCCTAAGCAATTTTAAGGCATATCCTATCCTAGTTGCCAAACATGCCTTTGGAAAGAAACTCTTCATTGAATTTCAGAATTCGATGATGTCCATGCTGTGCTCTCTTGTCTGTTCCTTCCCAATGAATTGATTTGGCCTTGATTTCATTTATTAGGACCTGGTTGCTCTCTAATTCTTATCTTAATTTAGCAAGAGAATGCGTTGCCTAAAATCTTCTTCTCTTGGAAAGGTAAGACTTAGTAAACCTGAACCTACTCTTAAAATTCATCACTATTTTAGTGTATAGTTCAATCTCATGCATATGGAAGTAAGGTAGGGCGTCTTTTGTTGTAGCTCAAGACACTGGAGTGCTAATGTGGTAGTTATGAACGAAGAAATATAGTCCTAAACATACTGGAGACGCCAAAACTGAGACCTGTTGCAGTAGTTGGTTGATCGGCTGTTAATTTTCTGGATTAGATAAGCGTTAAGGCTTTTTGTATTGTTTCAGTTTGCTGTGTGTTCTTTCAGTTCTGGCTTGTCTTCCATAAGTAGAACAGTTTCTGTTTAGCTTGGTTTAAGGTGCTCTTTCTGTTCAAGTTGTAAAAGCTAGGTTTTTGAGGGCCAAAATGCTTGCCTTCTGTCTTGACAGGAAGCTGAACTGCGTCTATGTCCTAATGGCTGAATATATACAATTTGAAGCTCCTTCTATATGCTTCAGTAGTAACTCATTGGGTAATTCAATGTAAAATGGGATGATATAAAAGATGTTTTAGCTTCCCAAGCAGATCTACTGAATTATATACTTTAGAAGCCTTAGCTCTGCCATACAGGCCATAAAATTATCTAGTTTTCAGTTAAAAGCCCTAACACATTGTTTTACGTCTCTGGTTTCTCATTCTGCAAATTTTCTTTATTCGCCACTATTTATGAACAAAAAATTGATCAAAGTTGAGCTTAACTCAAGGCGAAACAGTTGGGTGACTAGTTTCTGCTGTTTTAGCATTAGCCAGTAACCCAGTTGATTGATTGCTGATGGAACTCATAATTTTTCAATTTAAGGTTAAACTGATATTAAACTTTGGCTTGCCTAGTTCAAGAAGAACGCATTTACTGTTGAAATATTAGTGAAAATGAAGTATTTATCGATTGTGGACCTTACTCTTTTGCTTCATTTTTTTGTCCTTTCTTATCCCTTTTTTCTCTTCTTTTGCTTTGTCATTTTGTTTTCTCTGTCTTCTCTGATTATTAAACTTTTTCCTTTTAATCCTTTGGCTTCTGTCTTCTTTCTATGTGTCTTCTCTTTCTCTGCTCATGCAGTGTTCACAGCCTCTCATCTGCATCATAAATAATAATTAGCTTGATTTAGGAACGTCTTCTCTTCTTTTGCTTCTTCTCCTTCTACTTCTTTCTTTGGCCTTTCTCTGGTTTTTAATAGAATTGCGAGGAAAATCTATTGTAGACGTCAACCAGGAGTTTTATTCCTTTGTCTCAATTAAGGTCCAACTTTGGTCTGATTGAAAACTCTCTTCTCATGGTGCGTACTTTTGGTCTGAGACTAGATCCAGATGATAATTTCTGTTGCAATTATCTTGCCGCAGTCTATTTGGTCATGACTTCTGAAGAACCGAAGTTATATCAATAATATCAATGCGTGTACACCGCCCTCTCTGGATTTGTAATTTTGGAGATAATATACTTCAATCGTTCCTGCAGTTAAGAGGTGCCTTCATGTTGATTTATCAATTATATTAGGGAGAAAGAGGAGTCAAATTTGAACTTTAGCTGCAAAGAATCAAATTATCAAGGAGAGCTGCAGAGGAAGACGTAGGAGATAGATAAGATGGATAGGAATGACTAATAAAAAATCCTTTAGGTAAAACTATAATCTATCAACTTCGGCTCTTTAAGTGCCTCGACTTCCCTCCCTTTTGATTTACCATACAAAACGTTTTCCTTTGGAACTTTTCTATCCTGAAGCTTATTGCAGCTGACTAGGATTTTCTCCTAAAATTGCCTATCTTGTCTATAGAATTCCTACCAGGCCTTAATTAAAATCCTTTTAGGGTCTATTGAGAACTTCTTCAGCCTACACTATTCAACCAAAATGTTTGACGAAAGATGAGAAAACCTCTGTGATGGTGAAGAATTGTCTGGATTATTTATTATAGTTCCAATATTCTTGGATTTGGGAAGTTCTGCCTGAGAGTGAAATAGAAACTATATGAGTCATTGCTTTATGAAGATATATCATTCTTGTATCATATGGACCTTTCACAGGCCTTCACCTACTCAATGTATTACTGTTGATTATTGTCCTTTCAAGAGTACATATGAGAAGGATGAGGCAAGATAATCAGGCTTAGTGTCTGCACTAAAATCTTTATGAGCAGTGGTTTGCAATGATGGCTACAGGCACATTCCGCTTTTCATTTTGTACCACACAATTGGTTAATTGGCTTTCCTATTCTTCTCGTCAATGTTAGCTACAAATATAGGCTACAAATTTTTGCTGTTTGATGCATAGATCAATTGTGATTTTGTGACTGAATCATGAAATACTAAAATTATTGGGAATGAGATTCAGATTTGAGTAGATTGGAATTAGATGTGAATAGGGCTGCCAAATAAATTACATTCAAGAAGCAAAGGATGATGCGAAAGAAACTAAGGAGACCACTAAAGAGAAAAATAGACGAAGAAAGGGGGATAGAAAGGCCCTATGCCCAAGGAAAATTGCTTTCCATTGGCGGTATCCATCATGTATTTTCTCTTATCAGTTGAGTTCCTCTCTTATTTTGACAGGAAATACTTTTACTCTGCTGGACCTTTTTTTAACTGTTTGTAGGTAATGCTATTTCCTTCCGGTGTAATTAACCGACCTCAAGTTTGGGTATTTGAATTCTCTTCTGTTGCTCTTCCTCAAAATACTTCCAAATCATATGATGATATATATGAGAGGAGAAGAGTGAAAAATTGATATGTGCTATTGGATCCAAACCTATACATCTACATTCCGTGACTTTAATTGAATAGTATGATATGACTAATCTGATGGATTTTATGAATGTGACAGATTTTTTTTAGAAAAATCATGAAAATACAATGACAGTTGAGTGTATTAAGAAGAGTTAAACCTCGGCGAGTAGATGCATAGGCGTAAGTTAGTGGGTTCATGGTAAGGCTGTCAACGAGTCAAACACGAGCGAGCTGGGCCCGGCTCGTGTTCGTTCATTTAGTAAATAAGCCGAACACGAGCGAGCTTGTTAAAATATTGAGCTGAAAAATCCAGCTTGTGTTCAGCTTGTTTATTAACAAGCCGAACATGAGTTGGCTCGCAAACAGCAAGTTAGATTGTCAGCCCTACTAATGGTTGAAAAGTTGAAAGAAAATTATATACTTAGAATCTTAATCTAATAACTAAAATTCACAAAAAATTGGTCTCTTTACATTTTGGTTGGCCTAAAATCCAAATAGTAGAAATTTGTAATATATATATATATATATATATATATATATATATATATATATATATATATATAAAATATATGTGAGCTATATCGAGCCGAACATGAGCGATCTGACTTCAGCTCATGTTCGGCTTGTTAAGGTTTTGAGCTGAAAAATTTAGTTCGTGTTCGGCTTGTTTATTAAATGAGCGATCTATCTTGAGCTCATTTTGAGCTGACCACGAGCTGGCTCGCGAACAATGAGCTGGATTGCGAGCCCTAGTTCATGGTGACTTATATAGTGTTTGAAGACATGATTATATTTTGGTTTCATATGTAAAATCGTTTAATATTTAGTTATTTAAAATTTAAGCTGTAAAAGTAGATATCAATAATAACTAAATCAATTCTTACATTGCACTTCTATATAAACGTCCGCAGCGTTGTGCATCAAATAGTAACTGAATCTGGATATAAAAATCTAGATAAAAATATCTTTCGAATACTAAATCCAAGATTTTAATGTTGATCATGAGCCCAAGATTGTCTTGTGTTTTAAATTGAGATCAAACTGATGTCAAATGAATCAATTTGTATTAATATTTAATTTTATGTAAATAGAAG
The DNA here is from genome assembly GCA_016920855.1 of Puya raimondii. NCBI lineage: Eukaryota > Viridiplantae > Streptophyta > Magnoliopsida > Poales > Bromeliaceae > Puya > Puya raimondii. The sequence continues at coordinate 1,065,347 of JABWPP010000044.1, read as the reverse complement.
GACTAATGTGTAAAAACTGCTCTTCCTATGCTTGACAGATGGGCCCTCAATGGAGGCCTATCCTATCCTACATGTTGACATGGTTTGGGCCTCTCCTATATGGCTATATATAAGGGGTTTATCCCCTCTCATTCTCTCTACCTCTCTCTTACCGGAGGACGAGATAGGTTGGAGGTGGAGAAAAATATTATTTGCACCAAGTGTAGAAAACTTATGCACCAATATAGGTGAGTTTGATATATTTTAATTTTCATGATCATTAGGTCTTATTTGGACTTGATTCAGTCCAACAAGCTCATAGGATTTATTGTTATGTCTGTTGGACCGGACTGTAATTTAAAAGAATTGTTAGATATAAAAAATGTGAACGGATTGGGCAAAATTGCGAGAGAGTAGTAGGGAATTTTCTCCTTTTTATAATTTCTGATGTTTGGTTTTTTTCATTTTTATATACATATAAATATACTAGCATATATTGATATATAAAATATGGGTAAAAATATATGTAAACTCCCTCAACTAAATGATATTAGCAAATAAGTCTTCTAAACGTTATTTTTTTATTGACAAAAATTATACTATTTTTCTTTATTTGTTTCTTACATAAAATAATAATTGAAGGAGTGATAGGTTGATATATATCATGAGGTCCAAATCTATAGGCTTAAAAATCACCATTACTGTTCTTAACAGTGTGGTGTGACTGATTTGGTGGTTCTTATAAAAATGATAAATTCATGGAGAAATCATGACAATGCAATATGTTGATTGGGTGTACTCAGAATAGTTACGTCTCGGGGAGTAGACGCATAGGCTCGAGTAAGTGGGTTCATCTTGACCTTTAGAGTGTTTGAGAGCATACATATCTTTTTTTTAATAAACTTTTTAAATATTAATTATTTAACAATTAAGTTCTAAAATTAGATTTTAATAATAACTAAATCAAGTGACTCTTACATTACGTTTTTATGTAAGCGTCCACAGCACTGCGCAGGTTATAGTCACTAGTTGACTATGATTAGTCATATAGTACCTTATTACTCTTTAAGACTATAACATGCATCTTTTGTTGGATAGTGCTCTTGTAATGATGGTACATTTGTTATCCCAATGTTGGATTGTAGTGGCAGGTCAAAGAGAGATATCCTGTGGTTAGAGGTCGTTGGTGCCTTGCTGGTTCTGTCTGTAGCTTTTGAGATGTCTTGTTTAAGTATAGCTTTTCAAAGAAGCCTTTGCAGGCTCTCTGAAATTAATACTCTTGGTGAAGCTAGAAATAAAATGTTCAAATTGGATCTTTTGTTTTTGGATCTTGAAGCGCATTTTTTCTTCCTGTTCCTACCAAAATTTTTAGACTTTATGTTGCTCGAAAACCTAGCTTTTGCTTCTTAAGTAGTCAAGCTGTTCCAGAAAATGGATCGTACAGGCACTTGAAGTTTAATTGCTGTAGATTAAGGAGAAGAGATAAGTTGCAAGTAGATTCAATGGAGAGAGATAGCTCTCTTTACTGTTTTGAAGGATTGTAGTGCTGATCATTTTTATTTAGTTTTATGATTGTGGTTCATTTAGTTGACAACACCATGAAAAGCAGAGGGCTATACATTGCTTGTGATTCCTAGACAAGGTAAGATTAGATTATCTGTCAGATAGCAGATTCTTATGCTTGCTAGGCTTTAGTTTTCTTTTTTCTGTGATACAAAGTTATGGGTGATAAAGTCAGCATAGCTTCATTGGCAACAACCATTATATGAAGTTATTTGGTTTTGGCAACAACTAGACGACTACTTGGCAAGTTCTAAATTATCTGTGTGGCCGTTCACTCCTGGGCATATCAACAATTGAGTGTGGTACTTTACAGTTTACACTTTCGGAATAGGGTTGTGCATGTTAATTTTTTGGTTTCTCAGTTGGGGAATGTCTGATAGAGATTACATTTTCTGTACTAAACTGCTTGAGCTATTATTTATTATTCACTTTGGCCCTGTTTGGATGCACAGTTAGAGAACTCCACGGATTTTATATTATGTGGTTTAGGTTTGGCTAAAATAGGGCATTCTATATGATCTTACATGATTTTACGGATTCGTTTTTTAGGCTGTTTGGATACATATTGTTTAGAGGAGGAGAGAGCGGTGGTGGATCGGCCAGGGGGAAATATGGGGTGCCGGTGGAGGGGGCGGCGCAGGAGGGAGTGGCGGAGAGAGGAGGCCGGCAGGAGGGGTCGACGGAGGTGGTGCTAAGTTTGAGGGGACAAGGGAGAGATAGATAGGAGATAAGGTTGCGGTTCGGGGGTTTGAGGTTGTGTTAAGGCCCTAAAAATGGAGAAAACTATTTTCAGAGGTTTGAGTGGATTTTATTTTAGCATTATATTTTGTTTTATAGGTTAACTATATTTTTTAAGTGTTCTTTTGAAGCATCCGAACATTCATAGTAATTTTTTTTCAAGAGTATAGTATAATAGTTATACTATACTCTGTTTTATGATACATCTACATGTTCGTAGAGAGTAGTTGGGTTTTGTTTGGATGCATTATAAAACAGAGTATAGTATAACTATACTATGCTCTCAGAAATTTATTTGCTATGAGGTGTTTAGATGCTTCAAATAAAAAACTTGAAGAAACAAAATATAGTTAACATGGGGGCTAAAAATAGTGTAGTTAAAATCCGTTCAAACCTTTAAAAAAATGTTCTTCTATCCATCGAGCCTTAGTCCTCCCACTCCCCTATTTTTCTCTCCTATCACTCCCCCTTCGCCCCCAACCCGCCGAACCCACCCACTCCTGCTCTCTGATCTTCCCTACCACTTTGCACCTGCCGTCATTTGTTAATTTTTTTAAATAGTTATTTGATCTCCGTTTGTTAATTTTTAGTTAGGAATTTTTATAAGTAATGTTTTGATTAGAAATAAAATAGAGTCTAAATGTAGTTCAATTTGATTTAGTTTAGTTAGTTATTTTGATCTCTAATTGCTTAGCAAATATAATATTTTTATTAGTAATTTTATCAAATTTGACAGTATTACTTTCAAATTTTGCAGTTGGCATCCAAATAGAGATAAAATAGAGTATAGTATTCCTGTAGGATTCCATGGAATTCCTGATTTAATTAGGTCAAGACCGCATAAAATAAACTATAGAGTTTGCTTAACAAGCTATCCAAACGTGGCCTAAATCTATATGGGTATATCAGAATGTAATCCAAGATGATGTTGATGAGTTAGTTTTGTACATGTGATAGCTATTAAGTAGATTTGATTTTGAACTTTTTGACAAATTTTGAAAGCTAATCTATTATGGTAAAATAGCTGTCACGCGTATAAAACTGACTTATCAACTTTATTTTGGAGTCAACTTTTAAAATACTCTTAGCTTTACTTGTAAAAGTTTGTTTGGCTCTCCATTAGTTAGCAGGACGTCGTCATATTCATTTGTATCTAAATCCTTAGTTACTTTCTCCCGTTCCCTTTTATTCCTTTTTTTTTTTTTTTTTTCGTTCGTGTTTTTTTGAAGTCCAATCCAATATGTTGTATCCAATAACTACTGCCTTGAAAACTCTCACATCTCACACTATAAATAAATTCAAAAGAATATGTGATCTTATGTGCTTTCCTATGTGCTATATATCAATAGATTACTTGTAGAATAATGGCAGGAACTTTCTGATTCATAGGCTTCTTAATTTATGTAATTCTGAATAATTCACCTTTACGAAAATTTGGCCGACAAGATTGCACTGTCCAGTTTTACGTTGTGAATACTAAGCAGTTTACATTGTGTTACACTGTTGCACAATTTATTTTTCATATTTGAACGGAATACATGTTTCTGCACATTCCTACTGCAAAAGTACTTGTTGCTACTACAAATTTTGGTTGAAACACACTTCTGTTTTTTCCCCTCATTTTCTTGCCGTGACAAGCTGGGGATACCTTAAGAGCAGTTAACTCTCATCTTTTGTTATCATAATAACAACATGTTTATAGGCACTTGTGCTCTCCCCTTCTGGTGGGAGTAGATACTGTTTATCTTCTTTGTTGGGATAAAGGGAGAATGTATGGCCGCATATCGGAGGCGGCACCTTTCCATTTGAATTCTCCTCTGTGTGGAAAGGAGGGACCCTCTGCCATCTTTTTAGTTGCCCTCTTTTGTTTCTCCTTGCTTGGGTTTAGTTACACTTTATATAAGTTCTTCTTTGCGTCTATTTTGGGTTTTCGTTGTACTCTAATTATTACAGATTTCATTACCGAGCTTGAGCTTAAGTGTCGTTACCACTTTAGTCACTCTACCAACAGATGCTGTGTCAACTAATGGATATTCTGAAGGATGAAAATGCGGCAAGAATTTACGCACGCTTGTTTAAATTGGGGTAAGAAACAGATGAAAGTTGAAAATGCCCAAAAAATTCTGGCCTGTTCAGTGTATTTTTGTCCATAGCTTGTGTTCCGGAGAACTTTAAGTTCAGAATGATGTAGCAGTCGGCGTGTTTAGATCTTTTGTTTTCTTTTCATTATTATTATTGTTCCTTGAGGTTCGTTTCTTATTTTTATGGGGTCGTTTGCAGCACTTGTTTCACAAGTATTATTATTATTATTATTATTTTGTCGTTTCTTTTTGAGAATTACGGGAGTTTTAATCAAAACAAACAGTAGAAATCTTAATGTCCATCCGTATGTTCTTTTCTTTTGGAACAGAAATGTAAGGAGTAATTGATGTTCTACTCAAATTTTCAGAAATAAAATGTGAAGCATCAAGGAAATCATATCTATGTTCCTTGTTATTAAGTAAATTATTATTATTCATTTCTTGCTAGCTGACCATGCGTTACAAAAACTAAAAATAATTCACTTTTCTCTTTGGTTGATGCATGGCAGCAGCTTGGGGATCAATCTTTTTTGGCAAACCAAGGCCTAGTTTTGTAATCTTATAGAATTTGAGGAAAGAAGGTACTAGCCTAAGCAACTGCTAGTTTTGCATGTTTATTGGAGAACCAGTGGGGAGAATAAGAAGTTTAGGAATGGCAGTTCCCGATTTTTGGAGAATAATCTTTTTGGAGAACAAGTTTGTTCCAACTTGAGAACAAGCTTAATTAAATTAAATATAATTTTATTTATTACATTAGCATTTTATTTAATTTAATATTTGATCAATCTAATTATTTTTTTAACCAATTATCTAACTATTAATTAATTAATTTATTAAATCACTTATGGTTAATTAAATTATTAATTAACAGCATACATTGTTAACTATTTTATTAATTAATATATTAGGTCTTTCTTGCAGTATTCATGATCAATTAGTTAATTAAATAAATTAAATTATTATTTAACTAATATTTTTATATTAATTAATTAGATAATTTTTAACTAATTATCTAATTAAAATAATTTACGAATTAATTAAAAAAATAACTTATTTTGTACATTTATTAATTAATGTAATATTTATATTTATTCATTTAATAAATTTATTAATTTATTTTTAATTAATATTTTATCTTAATTAATTAGATAAAATATTGTTATTTTAAACTTATAATTATTTTTATTCTCACTATTTCACTCTAGCTATTCAAACGTTATTTTTCTTATTTTCGGAAACAATCTAATTTTTATCGAAACGCAAATTTAGTCTAGTTTCAGCTTATACCTGAATTTATACTTATTTTTGAAATAAACAGTTCTTACTTATACTGAACTAAATGAAGCCTTATGGATCAGTATTATCAACACCCTGTTTGGCTGCCCCATTTTCTAGAATTTCAAAGAATTAAAATTTTAGTTATTTTTTTGTTTTAAAGATCTGTTGGTTGGTAGCGCAATTTAATAAGAATTCAATTCATTGGGAATGAGTTGATGCGGTTTTATGTAATACAATTTGAGTGTCATTCAAATCCCATGGTTTTAGGTAGGATTTGGGGAGAATTTATTTATTATTAGTTCCCTTATAAATTAATTATAATTTTATAATTTCTTTCTTTCTATGTGACTGAGGATAGAATTAAAAAAAGTCCTTGTACTGAAATGATTTCTCTTCCTTTTTTTTATTTTTTTATTTACAAAATAACAGAATAGAATAGGTTTCAGTTGAACTAACAAAGAAGTTTATAGCTAGATACATTTAAATGATTTTTTTTTTCGGGTTAAATTTTATTTAAATTTGGTGCCAAACTCGGTGAAAGGCAATTCGCTCCCCTGCATAGGTGAATTTTTATTTTTATTTTTATTTTTATTTTTTTGGCGTCACGGTTGGTCAATATAGGATCAACAAATTATTTTGCACCTTTGGATATTTAACCATACATTTCACGGGTCCATGCTTTCTCAGACTAAAGTATAATGAAAAAAAAAAAAATGTTATCTTTGTACCCGTATGCAATATCATATTCTACTAAAAATCCTTCTCTTATTTATTATTATTATTATTATTATTATTTTTCCTGTATTTTTTTTTCTATAATTGACTTCGTCCTATCACAAGGCGAAGTCACGGCGTTTTGGGAAAGTTAGGTTTCATGTTTCGGTCATTACTATATTACGGTAAACTAAACACCGTCATTTATTGTCGAAAATTACTTCTCCTTTCCATTTTCTCCCAAACAAACTGACCATTAGCGTTAAATGGGCTTCAATACCAAATCGGCTTTTAGTAACCAAAGAATAAGAAAAGAAAATCTTCAAATTGCCCCCTTGTAATTTAGCACATTTTTATTGTTAGTGGTTTGGACATTTCACTTTGTTATTATGTAGTTTTATTTATTTTTATTACACCATTAAGAATTGCTGTCAAATAGGGTACTTAAGTGTTAAAATTTATAAATTAAATGATAGTAGAGTAATAGATTTTAGGGAAAATTTTAAATACCCCCTGTGGTTTTGCATTTTCTTACTTTAGTACTCTGTGGTTTAAAGTGTATCACTTTAGTATCCTGTGGTTTCGTTTTTCTCTTTTTCTTATTCCTTTCGTTAATTTTTTCGTTAAATCATATAAATTTTTTTTCAGATAACTCATCTCTGATTTATCAAATATTTATTTTAGTACTATGTGGTTTTAACTTTTTCACTGATTTAACGAAAAAATTAATAAAAAAAATAATGAAAAGAGAAAAACGAAACCACAGGGTACTAAAATTATACACTTTAAACCACAGGGTACTAAAGTAAGAAAGTGCGAAACCATATGGATGATATTTAAAGTTTTTACTAGATTTTTATAAATCATAGGGTGGTTAATAAAATATAGATTAGTAAAATATTGTAATTTGCCATCGTATGGTTTGTAAGATGCATCACTTTACTATTATAATATTTTTATAAATTATTTGACGGCATGTCTTTATGGTGATACAAAGAGAGAACTATATGATAGTAAAGTAAAAGTATTTAAATCATAAGATGACGAATTAAAAATGCGCTAAATTAAATAGGACAAATTAAATTTCTTCCAAAAGAATATACAAAAAGAGAAATGCTAACTCTGCATCTCAAAAAAGTGTGGTAGGAATAAAACCCTCCTACCTTCTAGAATTTAAATTTTTTATTTTAATATTAGTAATTAAAAAATAGAGATTTATAAGACTATTAATTTAGAGTTATATAAGCCTTTGGAGGATAAGATTGTATGATCTATTCTTCTATTCTTATTCTTATATTATTATTATTATAAGAAAATAAGTTTGGTGATTTCATCTGACACCATCTTTTTGTTGGTAAGTTCTATAAAATTACAATCATACCTTAATTTGTTCCATTAATTAAAAATATTATTTGGAAAAACCTTACATGCCTATAAATTTTTACTATTTTTCTAATTTAATATTTTTTTTTAGTATGCGATATATAAGCTTTTTTTCATTAATTAAAAAAAATTATCCGAAGAAACATTACATGTCTCTAAACTCACTATTTTTCTGATTTAATTTTTTTTATTTAGTATGCGATGTATATACACGCAACCTTTTGTTCCGTTAATTAAAAAAAAAAAATTCTGAGAAACCTTACGTGCCTCCAAACTTTTACTATTCTCTAATTTAATATATTTTTAATTGAGAATGCGATATATATATACGTAAATAAAATTTTATTTGCAAGTTAATTTTTTAAAAAGGCAAAATGATTAATAAAAAATAAGTAAATTTAGAGTTCTTGACAATTTGTTTGTTGGAGGGATCTGGATTCTGCCAAATTCTATCAGTTTATTTTCTCAATTATATTTTAAATTTTATAAAAATTTTTTTACTTAGCTTTTTGAGATTTACAAAATATAAATTTTAATTATCTTTTTTTTTTGGTAGTTCTTAAAAGTGTCCGTAGACCGGGTCGGGTTTGAGTAGTTAATATACTGTATCCGTACCCTAAAAAGAAATGGGTAGAAAAAAAAAAAAATACCCTATCCCTTTAACTTCGGATCGGGTCCGGGTTTGGATACTTATGTTAATAATGTACCCATCGGGTCTAATTGAGCGGGTCTGGGTAGTGACTATCTGTATACTACCCTTTTAAGATCGGGTATGGGTCGGGTCTAAATCGGATATAAATTTCAAATATGCTTGTGATTTATAAGGATTAAAATAAAAAAATAAAAAGGAGTTAACAAAATGACTAAAATTTTTATTAGGATGAAAATACATAGAGACCCTTCAGTTATAAGTCCTACTGAAATTGATCCCTCAACTTCAAATCTTTTTTATTTATTATCGGATACTTCACCGGGTCCGGGTCCGGATTTGAAAACTCTTCCGGACCCTACCCATTACAAGATCGGGTTCGGGTCGGGTCCAAGTCGGGTATGGGTATAAAGTAACCGAACCCATACCCGAAACTTTAATGGGTTATTTTTTTTACCCTTATACTATCCATTTTTTATCGGGTCCGGGTAGGGTTCGGGTACGGTCCGGGTCGGGTATCGAGTATTTTGGACAGCTTTAGTAGTTCTATAAAATTACAATTATACCTTTTGTCTCATTAATTAAATAAAATATATTATTTCAAGAAATCTATTATTATTATTATTATTATTATTATTATTATTATTATTATTATTATTATTATTATTATTATATGTTTGGTGGTATAGTCTCAACCCACATTTTGCTACTAAAATTTTTACTATTTTTCTAATTTAATATTTTTTTATTATTTAGTATGCGATATATAATCTTTCTTCCATTAATTAAAAACAATTATCCCCAAAAATCTTACATGTCTCTAAACTTTTACTTTTACTTTTTAATTTAGATTTTCTTATTTAGTATCCGATATATATACACAACCCTTTGTTACATTAAAAAAAAAATTATCCAAAGAAACCTTACGTGCCTCTAAATTTTTACTATTTTTCTAATTTAATATATATTTTTATTTAGAATGTGATATATATATTCAAATAAAATTTTATTTTCACAAACAAGTTAATTTTTTAAAAAAGTAAAATAATTAATAAAGAAAAAAATAAAATTAGTGTCCTTTATAAGTTGTTGGTTAGAGCGGCCTAAATTTTGATCCAAATTCTATCAGTTTTTTTTCTCAGTTATAAAAAAATAAAATTTTAATTAGCTTTCTGATATTTACAAAATATAAATTTTATTAGCTTTTTAAACCGGTGAACTTACAAATTTAATATCAAATTTTCGCCATGAGAGAGAAAAAAGTAGAATAATTCAAATTTTTTAAAAATTAGGTAAATTTGGAGTCCTTTACAAGTTGTTTATTAGAGCGACTTACATAAAGTGATTTTTTTTTAAAAAATTTATGTTTTAATTTTCAATCCATTTTTGTTTGAAAAAAAAAATTGCTTAGCTTTTATACTATTAAACTTCTAACTTAATATTAAATTTTTATCATGAGACAAAAAAAAAAAAAAAAAAAAAAAAAATTATAGTAGTAGAGTGAACTTTTTGTTTGGATTAAAATTGCGCCTTGTCTATCACTATATGAATAGCATGTGTTTAAATTTATCACTCACTATTTTAAATTAAAATTTAACTTTATACATAATTTATTAAAAATATAATTTACAAATAGTTTATTTCAATTGTATATGTTACATTTTTTAAACTTAATATTTTAAAATATATAGAATAGAAAGATTTAACTTTATAGTTTCTCCAATTGAGAGAACAACAGAAAAATTATTAGTTTGTAATGCAAATTTTGCTTCTTTCTCTTTATATTCTCGGGCCTCATTTCAAGTAAATTTCAATAGAAGAATGATGATTATTTAATAATTTTATAATATGAATTCTTTCTTTTATTAATTTAAATTTTTTTTTTTTTTTTCACACTATAAGGAATCAGTGCTGCCATGGGCAATGGCATCAATTATGTCTTAAACTTGAAGACAAAGAAATTTAGGAGGATATACTGTGAATATTGTTTGGATTTGGATCCATTTGGTGATCTTACAAATGGAGATAGAAAAAAAATCTTAGTAGGAGATCATGTGGGTATTGTGTAGGGGTGGCAATCCAGCTCGCCGTTCGTGAGTCAGCTCGTGTTCGGCTCGAAATGAGATCGAGATTGACTCGCTCGTTTAGTAAACGAGCCGAACACGAGCTGAATTTTCCAGCTCGTTTAATAAACGAGCCGAACACGTGCTAGGGTTAGCTCGCTCGTGTTCGGCTCGATAACAGTTCGATTATATATTTTTTATATTAATATAATATATATATATATATATATATATTATATTTATATATATAAATATATAATTATATTTGTATATAAATATATAATACATATTTTTATTTTTGAATTTTTAGCCCAACTTATTTATAAAAGAGGTCCATTTATATTTAGAATTTTAACCGTTGGATCGAAATCTAACGGATAATCTAACGTTGTAAGGTCCAAGTCTATTGTGTAGACTTGGACCTTACAACTGAGATAGAAAAAATTTTAGTAGGAGAACATGTGGGTATTGTGTAGACTTGGACCGATTAGGTGATCTTTTGTATGTCGCTCTTCGTACACTTACCGAACAATAAGTTTGTTTCCATTACTATTTGTAATTATTATTTTTTTTATATTTCCTTTACTTTTTAATATTACATTTCTAGTGTTTTTTTTAAATTTTCTTTGTAACTTGTAAATTAATTTGTCGTATACTCAGTTTGTCTCACTTTAGGAACTAATTTGCAAATCGAAGCATTTAATTCTACTTAAATCTTTTGGCTTTTAGAATTAGAAAATTTTGATATTTGGTGCTTTTCATTCTGTAAGATTATATTTTCTCTTGAGAAAAGTATTTATCTTTCATCTCCTTCAGAATTTTCATATAAAATACTGAGAGGATAATAAGAGAAAGTAAATCATGAGAAACAGAAAAGGTAACAAAGCCTCATCAATTGGAAAAGTAGATCATTAGAATCTCTTGGAATAAATAAACTAGGGGTGTAAACCAGCCGAACACGAGCCGACCCGGGTCGGGTCGTGTTCGGCTCGTTTAATAAACGAGTCGAACACGAGCTAGCTCATTAAAGTATCGAGCTGAAAAATTCAGCTCGTGTTCGGCTCGTTTATTAACGAGCCGAACACGAGTTGGCTCACGAGTTGACCCACGAATAATAAATTTAAAAAAATAGTTTAGATATATATAAAAAATAAATTTATAAAATTTTGCCTATTAAATTTTAATCTAATGATTAAAATTTTGTATATAAATGAGTCTTTTTATAATTAAATTTGATTTTATATTTTAATTTTTGCTAAAAGTTAAATAATAAAAATATATACTATATATATATAAATATTCATATATATATATATATATAAATATAAAATATATATATTCGAGCTATTATCGAGCCGAACACGAGCGAGCTGACCCCAGCTCGTGTTCGGCTCGTTTATTAAACGAGCTGAAAAACTCAGCTCGTGCTCGGCTCGTTTACTAAACGAGTGAGCCGATCTCGAGCTCATTTCGAGCCGACCACGAGCTGGCTCGCGAACGGCGAGCCGGATTGCCACCCCTAAAATAAACCTTTTATACAAGATTGCAATATAGTTAGTGGGAAATACTGAACCTAATAACTTTAGAAAGGGCATCAAGAGTACGTCTCTTGTTGTTGAAGTTCTTATAAATTTGTCCAGAACTTCAAACTTAGATGAGAGATCATCTAATCTTGTAGCTGGAGTGCTGGACTGAAAGCTGGTTTATTTGTGCAAAATCAAATTTAGTTTCTTGAGGATTAAATTGAAACTGGGGTCGAACTTCAGTAACAACTACTTCAATTGAAAACGAAATTAAAATTTTTGTCAATTGAAATTTGAGTACAACTTCAAAAACTAAAATTTTCATCATATACATATTTTTTATCTTTTTTCCTGTTTTGGCTGATGGCTTCGTTCCTACATAGATAGTATGATGTTTAGGGGTGAAAACAGATTGTATATGGTCGGATATTTGACGAAACCATATCGGCATCCATATTTATTTTTTCGGATACGGATTCAGATACGGATATATGTCGGATGCTAAATTTTTATTATCATATCCGGTAAAAACGGATTCGGATACGGTCGGATATCTTTTCGGATTCGAATATGAATCAGATATGTATTCAAATAATAATATATATTAATATGCACATATACAAAAAATTATTTTATTTTTCTATCTTATTTCCTAACTATATTTCTTCACATATAAAATATGTAATTTTAATATATAACTCATTATAAAATAATCGAATAATATAAAAAATTATCTTATTTTTTCACAACATGTATTAATCATCCCTCCGTACGTTGATTGGCAATGAATTAGAGGAGTAGACAGATCGATTCTGGAGGAAAGAGATTTGAGCGGGGCAGGCGGGCGAAATTGGGCCGAACGGATCCAAAAATATAAAGAATATAAAAATAATAATACTAAAGTCCGAATATCCACATCCATATCCGTTTTTTCCGGATATCCGGAAAAATTTAAATCTCTAAAATCATATCCGTATCCGTATCCGTATCCAACCGGATCCGAATATTTTCTATCCGAATCCGGATACTATCGAATACAGATACGGATATTTTCGAATAATATCCTATCCGTTTTCACCCCTAATGGTGTTCTCTTAAAACAATATTGGCTTTATAAGATTAGTTTGAGGGGTCATTTTCGACTCTCAGTTTGTATCAATATTCTATTTCTTCAGAGCTGATTTTGCTTACTAACATAGAGGGTTATGATCCTTATTCCTTTTGAAAGATTCTCTTTTATAAATTTCTCCGTTCCAAGAAATTCGTAAAAGACCGACCGTCCTTAGCGCAAGTGGCAAAAGGCTTGGTGGTTGGTACCTGAGGTCCCGAGTTTGAATTCTAGTTGATTTACATTTCCAGCTAAGTTTATTTCTAAAAAGAAATAAACGAAGCGGGTAGCGTGCTACCTTTCTCTCTCAAAAAAAAAGAAAAGAACTTCATAAAAGAGCACTTATTGATGAACCATCTCAAACCTTGAGTTTCTTAAATTAATATTGGATGATTTATTTAAATATTTATATTCCGCACCAACATCTCAAACCTTCATATTTTTCAAGAGCACTTATAATGAACCATCACTCGGTGCATAAAAAGAGACTTAGAATTATTTGCTAGATTTCTTTGCAAGGGTCTTATCAACTATGTTCCATTTAAAAGAAAAAGGGGAATGCTTTTCAGACAATATCCTTTCGAATTGCAATGTAAAATTATATATACACCATTTTGAAACTCAAGTAGTGGACTACCATATGAACATTTTCATAGAGTATGCACAACAAAATTTGGCCTGCAATCAAAACAGAGTCTCTTAACCAAGTTTTAAGTACAAGAAAATAAAATTTACAAACAAAGTTTTTTGAGGAAATAACAAATTACCAACTTTTGGTGCCACATAATTTTTCTTTGCTTCAAAAACTCTCAAGATATTCTATTAGGTCCTGGAAAAAAAAAAAATCAATTTTTTTAGAGATACTTGTTCAATGTTCTGACAGAAGGTGATGTTACAAATGTAGCTAATTTTTTTGTTGACAGCTGTGACACTCCTTGGATTTAGAATAGTTTTATATATGATAGGGCTAAATCTCTTAACTTGGCTATAGTATTTTGGATGGTGGCTAGGCTCAAGAGGTTAAGAAGGTTAAGCATGTCTAGAGTAGTTCTAGGATGGGTGACCTCTCGAGAAGTGGGGCGTCACAATTAATATTAGAGCCAATAACTAGGGCTGGCAAATGAGCGAGCCGGCTCGTGTTCGACTCGCGTTCGGCTCGATATTCGGCTCGCTCGAGCTCGACTCGAAATTAAATGAGCCGAGCTTGAACAGAAAAAAAAGTTCGAAATTTATTTCAAGCCGAGCTTGAGCATTACCGGGCTCACTCGAATTAGGCTCGAAAAGCTCGAATATATATATATATATAGAGTTGAGCTAGAATACTTCTAAGAGTATCAAGAAGGTGGTGCTTGTGGGTTTATAGCCTTTGGATTGAGATTTGGAGGGTTGGGATGATGGTGGTAGGTGGTGGTAGGTGGTGGTAGGTGGAATAGTGTTTGATCTAAAGGCTATTAGTAATTAAAAAGTAGATCCAAGGGCTAAAAATGTGGAAGCACCAAGGGGTTGGTGCTTCCAAAAGTATTCTAGCTTAATTCTATATATATATATATAGAGTTAGGCTAGAATACTTGTGGAAGTACCGGGGCTCCGGTACTTCCACGTCGTTTTCGATGTTGGGACTTCCGAATCGACGATCGGCTCCGTTAAACTTGATCTAGAGTATTTGAAGTATCTAGAAAATAAATTTCGCGATTTTTCGATATCATTTACCTAGTGATCGAAAAGGCTCAAAATCAATGGCTGAAAATAAAATCTCACAAAATGTGATAATATGACTCTAAAATTTTAGATCAAAGATATTGATCTTGTTTTATATAGTATAAAGAATTTTCTATCAAAATTTTACGTGATTTGGATATTTCTACACCGTTAAACTTGCAAACGGCTCACCACGACCATTGAAATTGCTGATTTTGAGCCCTTTCGATCACCAGGTAAATGATATCGAAAAATCGCGAAATTTATTTTCTAGATACTTCAAATACTCTAGATCAAGTTTAACGGAGCCGATCGTCGATTCGGAAGTCCCAACATCGAAAACGACGTGGAAGTACCGGAGCCCCGGTACTTCCACAAGTATTCTAGCCTAACTCTATATATATATATATATATATATATATATATATATATATATATATATATATATAGTCTGGCTACTATATTATTGATAGTATCAAGCGTTTGATGTTATTGAGTTTTCCGCCGTTAGATCTACCCCTTTGACCATTTCCACCCGTTAGATCATACTATTCAACCAATCACTCACTCAACCATAAAAAATTATTATCATCCTAACCGGGGACCGCTATCATCCTAACTGCACTTCACTTCATCCAAGGGCCGAAAATCTAATAGCATTAAGTGCTTGGTACTATTATCTAATAGCTTAATTAGGCTACTTTACTCTAATAGCCTAATTAGCCTAATAGCCTAATTAGGCTATTAGATAATAGTACCAAGCACTTGATGCTATTAGATTTTCGGCCCTTGGATGAAGTGATGTGCGGTTAGGATGATAGTGGTCCCCTAGGGTTGAGTAGGTGGTTGGTTGAATAGTATGATCTAACGGGTGGAAATGATCAAAGGGTAGATCTAACGGCGGAAAATTCGATAGCACAAAGCGCTTGGTACTTTCGATAGTATAGTAGCCGGACTCTATATTAATTATATATAATAAAATATATTATATATTTTAATCATATGTGTATAGAGTTTAGGTTATTAGATATATTTGTTCGCCCACAAAACCGAACCAACAAAATTCTATTCTAATTGCTCTCTCCCTCTCTCTTTCACTTGCTCGCAGAGTCGCTTCCCCTAATTTTTTTAAATATTATAATACCGCATTTCATGCATTTATTTTGTATGTTGAACTATTTGACATTTTTATATCAAATTTTAGATAATGTTTTATAAAAATTAAATTAAAGATTGCATGATGTTAAGAATTTCAAGCAGCTCGTTTAGGGCTCGAGCTCGCTCGACTCGAAGTTAGGCTCGCTCGAGCTCGGCTCGAATTAATTTCAAGCCGAGCTTGAGCCTAAATTTAGGCTCGAAATTAATTTCAAGCCAAGCTTGAGCTGAGGTAAGCTCGCTCGAGCTCGGCTCGTTTCCACCCCTACCAATAACCAGCCGAAAGTGTGAAATGAGTCTCGACTAAGTCAGGGTTATATAGCGGGCAGAGCGCGGCTCCTCGGCTAATGATCGTTGTGGGTAGAGCGGGGCTTCCCGCAAAATTGGCTAAAGGCTAGTGAGACGAGTCTCAAATTGCCGGGTGCTTGTGAATGTGCTTAATCCTGACGAGGACATCTGAGCTTTAAGGAGGGGAGGGGGGCGGGGGAATGTGACACCCCTAGGATTTAGAATAGTCCTATATATGAACTATATAAGAGGTTTAAACCTCTTAACCCGACTATAGCATTATGAGTGGTGACTAAGCCTTAGAGATTAAGAAAGTTAAGCGTGATAGGGCTAGAGTAGTTGATTCCCTTGGGAAGTGGGGCATCACAATAGCTAGATTCATTAAATTTGCTCACCATTCAATCTGACCAAATTCAATGTTATGATCTATCCCTATTATTTTCACACATACTTTATGTTTCTCCATCTTATGGATGTGTTATCGAATATTTTCTATGTAGAAATCTACATAATATATCTTGTCCTCATGTCATATTATAGTTGTTATGTAAGAATCTATATACTTTATCTTGCATCAAGTTTTATTTTTTTTTTCTTGATTTTCACTAATCTACTTTTGGCTGTTAAGATAAATAACTAATAAATTATCATCGAATATTGAAAATAAATAATTTGAAAATATAATCATGATTTGTGAAATTGAATTTGTTTTCTTCTATGGCTTCTGATTCTTTAATTTTTTCTATTTCATTTAGAAGATGCCCTTAACGTATAGTTATCTTCAACATTGGGTTGATGACGAGGAAGATGTTCAATTGACGATTGATGTTTTGATAGAGATTTTGATTATAGTTTCTTTGTCTCCTCTTGTTTTACCTCTGGTTTGATCCAACCCAAGATTACCATTCCTACTCTATTCTCAGGAACTTGTACCAGATTGTGTAAGCTACAACTTCTTCCTTAATTTTCTTTTATTTTACCTATATTTGGTGGAGTTACTAACTATGTTAATTGATAATTCCAATCTAATCCTATATTCTACCCTTGCCATCCCAGACTAACTAATAAGGCTTATTTTACCTCGCTTCTGCTTTCAACAAAAGCGGCCTTCGATAAGTGTTGGGCGGAGATAAAGTCTAGATATTTCATTACAGCGGAAAGCAAAATAAGCTTCTTAGCCTAAAAAACAGAAGCTCTAATTTAGTGCTTCTGATTTTGTTGCAGAACAAAACTGCTGGCGGGCATGTTAATATAGTGCTTCTTGTAATAGCAGCAGTCAAATTTTCGACATCATATCAAACAACACTACACTCACACATTCTTTCTCTTTGAACCTTAGAATCTAGAATGGCTTGGCTTCTGAAAATAGCTTCTATCAGTATTTCGCAAAAGCACAGACATAAAAAGTTTAGGTATCAGTATAAAGCTTCTGATTTCTGTTGGTGTGAGGACTCCTCTCTTAATTATTACAACAAATTCATGCCCTAGTCTAGGTAGGGCTGGCAAATGAGCAAGCCGGCTTGTGTTCGGCTCGGTATTTGGCTCGCTCGAGCTCTGCTGGAAATGCTATCAGTAGCAAACAGGCTCCGTTGCCACCCATTTGTTTTCGATGACGGAGCCTCCAAATCGACGATCGGCACCGTTAAACATGATCTATACCACTTGAAGCATCTAGAAACCAAATTTCATATTTTTTTCGACATTGTTCTCTTGTCCATCAAGTGGACACAAAAATGAACGGCTGAAAATGAATATCTTTTAAAAAGTGATGATAGGAGTTTTGTAATCAAGATTAAGAGTATAGATCTTGTTCTAAATAATTTTAAAAATTTTCTAACCAAAATTTAATTGATTTGGATATCTTTACGCCATTAAACGAGAAAACGTCTTATATCGACCATTAAAATTACAAAATTTGAAACCCTTTGATCATTAGGCTAGTGATGTCGAAAAGATTTGAAATTTGATTTTTAGATACTTCAAGTGGTATAGATCATATTCAACGGTGCCGATCGTCGATTTGGAGGCTCCATTATCGAAAACAAATGAGTGGCAATGGAGCCCGTTTGCTACTGATAGCATTCTAGCTCAACTCTCTCTCTCTCTCTCTCTATATATATATATATATATATATATATGCTAGGGCTACTATACTCTTATGAGTATAGATCCTTTTGTACTCATAAGTTTTCGGCCATTGAATGTGTCACGCCCCGTCGGGCCTTTAACACCAACTAAGTGGAAAGGATAACCGCACGGGCGCATGCCCCAGACCCGCCGAACGGATAGAGTCCCTTCTACCCGCCCAAGGCGTCACAACACAAGCTTATCCACGAGGTTCCAACTATGAACGGAGTATAAGAGTTGCACAAGGAAAGCATCAACATAAAGAAGTTCTACTTCTATTACATCATATTGCACATTTATACATGCCTAAAATTTTCTTTTCTTTCTTTTCATTCCATACACCATGTTCCAAAATTATGGAATACATAAGTTCATACATGTAATAAAAATCTCCTATACTATCAAAGTCCAAGACTAGGGGTACAACTCTATATATCACCAAAATGGAAGGGCCGCTATCTAGAGAGCCAAACCCTTGTCTCGCTCCGCCGCCTCACTCGCGGAAGGACCTGAAAAACGTGGGGGTGAGAACTATAAACATAGTTCCCAGTGGGTAAGGCCACCCAAGAGAGAAGCTCGACCCACCAGGTCCAAAGAAACACCATATGCATAAGTTAGATCACAAATAACTATGCAATAATTATTTACATGCTTGTAAATAAACATAAAGGATGCAACCAAATGAAATATAACTTATCATTCTCTCCTAGGTTCATCCTATATTTCACATTGACTAAGTTCAATTACTTGTCATTTACTTATGGTTTCGGAATCGCCGTCTCACCATAAGGGTTCCAACATTCAAGGAGTGAACTCGTCACCTCCTAGTTCGAGTAGCGAACTCGTCGCATACTCGGGATAGCAAAATCGTCGCATACCCCATCTCAACACCGCCATCACATGGCATGGGTAGCGAGCTCGTCGTATACCCGGGATAGCAACCTCGTCGCACATCCCATCTCGACACCGCCAACTCATGGCGTGGTAGCGAAATCGTCGCATACCCGGGATAGCAAAATCATCGCACATCCCGTGTCAACACCGCCAACTCATGGCATGGTAGCGAAATCGTCGCCTACCCGGGATAGCAAAATCGTCGCACATTCCGTTTCAACACCGCCAACTCATGGCATGGTAGCGAAATCGTCGCCTACCCGGGATAGCAAAATCGTCGCACATCCCGTTGTTCACATTTTTCACTTGCCAACCTAAGTCTCATGACCTTAGGTTCAAGTCACTAAGTCTCACCTATGTTCAATGACACTAGGTTTACTTTCTCATTCTCAACCTAGGTTCCATGACTCTAGATTCCAATCTCATGTCCAACCTATGTTCAATGACACTAGGTTTCATTCTCACATGTTCCAACCTATGTTCAATAACACTAGGTTCTATTCTCACATGTTCCAACCTATGTTCAATAACACTAGGTTCTATTCTCACATGTTCCAACCTATGTTCATTAACACTAGGTTCTATTCTCACATGTTCCAACCTATGTTCAATAACACTAGGTTCTATTCTCACATGTTCCAACCTATGTTCAATAACACTAGGTTCCAATCATACATGCAACCATGCAACAAGTATAGATAATTGAATTATACTTGAATTCTATATCATGCAATAGGAGCTCATTGCTCTACCTATCATGATTTTACCTTTGCCAACATGCAAGTTCTAGGATTCACAACACATACCATTTTATCTTTAAATGGATATTTACCCTAGACATGGAAGTGACCTAATCACTTAGGTAAACACAAACCCACCTCAAGAGCTTCCGAATTCTTGTATTCTTCAAGCCCCTAAGTGTCCAAGCCTTGAGTTCTTACTTCAACCCAAGCTTCTACAAGAAAACGGTTCGTTACTCGTTACAAACCCTTAACTCAACTCAATACATAAAATCAAGTGTTCTAACATAATTTTCTATGTCTCAATTGCAATTCCCGAAGGTCCAAATATTTTTAGAACCTCCCAAGACAAAAACCCTCATTTGACCTAGGTTTCACATGCATGCATGTAGAACCTCAAAATTTCTTGGCCAATCTCTACATTTTGTATTTTAGATCGCCTAGGGTTCCCAAAAACCTCATTTCAAAGGATTAAATTCAAGGTTTGAACCCAAAACGTGAGGAACTAACCTTAATCACGAGTTCCCCAAGCTTCTTCTTGCACCAAGAAGCCTCTTTTCTCCTTTGGAAGCCTTTTCCAAGATCAATCCACCATTTTCTCTAAGTTTTGGAGAGATCTCTAGAGAGAGAAAATAAAGGAGATGGAGAGGAGAAGTGGAGGAGGAAGATGACTGAGAAAAGGGGGGTGTTCCCTGCCTTTCTAACACTCCCTCGAGTGTGAAAAGACCCATTTGCCCCTCTCCACACTTAACACCTTCAACCAGCCAAAATTGGAATTTCGTAACACTGTATACCGGTATGTGCATTGCATACCGGTATACGGGTGCTAGTTCCGGTATACCCCGGAGAATTCCGCAAAACCCGAGAGCTGGGTTTTCGGTTTCAACCATGGCATTCCGGTATACCTCATCACATACCGGTACTAATCACTTCAGTACCGGTATGGAGATCCACATACCGGAATCCAGTGCAGACTTCACAAGTTCAGCAGTTTTAACTTTTCGAAGTCCGTTTTCGCGCCTTGCTTGCGCCGAAAATACTTCACACAAGTCCCAAACTTGGCCGAAGCCTCACATATAGCCTCTCATGCTATTTTTCCACCGAAACTCCACAATTTGTAGAAGTTCGGTACGATGCACTGAAATTCAGTGTACTACAGAATGAAGGGATGTGCGGTTAGGATGATAGTGTTCCCCTAGGGTTGAGTGGGTGGTTGGTTGAATAGTTTGATCTAATAGGTGGAAATGGTCAAAGGGGTAGATCTAATAGCCGAAAACTTATGAGTACAAAGGGGTATATATATATATATATATATATATATATATAGCTAGGCTGGTATACTATCGGTAGCACGGAGGCCTCCGTGCTACCAAGTTGTTTTCAATGATGCGGCTTCCAAATCGACAATCGGCTCTGTTAGACTTGATCTACACTATCAAAAGTATTTGAAAACTAAATTTTATAATTTTCTGATACCAACTATGACGCTCCAACTTTCCAGTGGGTCACCCATCCTAGGACTACTCCCGTCCTAGCACGCTTAACTCTCTTAACCTCTTGGGCCTAGCCACCGCCCAAAATGCTTAAGCCGGATTAAGAGTTTAGTCCTATTATATCTTATATATAGGATTACCCGGGGTCTCACAATCTCCCTCCTTTAAGCCCTGACGTCCTCGTCAGGCTCAGACTCACAAGTATCAGGCGATGTGAGACTCATCTCGCTAGCCTAAACTGACCTTGTGGTGAGCCGCGCTCCACCCACAACAGTCAACAGCATGAGAGCCTTGCTCTCCCCGCTGTATAATCCTGGCTCAGCCGAGACTCATCTCACACTTTCGGTTGGTAATTTGCTCTGATACCAACTGTGACGCCCCAACTTCCAAGGGGGTCACCCATCCTAGGACTACTCCCGTCCTAGCACGCTTAACTCTCTTAACCTCTTGGGCCTAGCCACCACCCAAAATACTTAAGCCGGGTTAAGAGTTTAGCCATATTATATCTTATATATAGGACTACCTGGGGTCTCACAATCGACATTATTTAGTTAGTGATCAAAAGGTCTCAAAATTAATAATTTTAATGGTTGATGTGATGCGTTTGTGAATTTAACGGTGTAAAATAATTCAAATCTGATGAAATTTTTATAGAAAATTCTTTACTATTTAGAGTAAGATCAGTACCTCTAATCTTAAATTTAAGTCTTTTATCATCATTTTTTATAAGATTTTTATTTTCAACCATTCATTTTTAGACTACTCGTTTGATCGGTAAATAATATCGAAAAATTATGAAATTTAGTTTCCAAATACTTTCAATAGTATAGATCAAGTCTAACAGAGCCGATCGTTGATTTGGAAGCTGCATCATTGAAAACAACTTGGTAGCACGGAGGTCTCCATGCTACCGATAGTATACCAGCCGGGCTATATATATATATATATATATATATATATATATATATATATATATATATATATATATATATATATATATATATATATATATATATATATATATAATGAGTAGGACTACTGTGCTATTAAGAGCACAACAGTCCTTATGCTCCTAAGTTTCTAACCACCCGATTTCTCCTCAATTTCTCTTCTCTCTCTTTCTTCCTAATCACCCATCAAACTTGATGGGTGGTTAGAAACTTAGGAGCACAGGGGCTGCAGTGCTCCTAATAGCACAGTAGCCCTGCTCTATATATAATTATATATAATATATATTTTAATTATATATAATAATATATAATATGTATATTAATTATATGTATATAGAGTTTAGGTTATTGAGCATATTTGTTGGCCCACAAAATCAAACCAGTAAAATCCTACTCTAATTACTCTCTCTCTCTCCATCTCTTTCACTTGCTCGCAGTGTCGCTTCCCCTAAATTATTTTTCTTAATATTATAATATCGTATTTTCATGCATTTATTTTGTATGTTGAACTATTAAACATATTTTTGTATCAAATTTTAGATAATGTTTATAAAAATAAAAATTAAACTATAAATTGCATGATTTAAAATTTTCAAGCGGCTCGTTTAGGGCTCGAGCTCGCTCGACTCGAAGTTAGGCTCGCTCGAGCTCGGCTGGAATTAATTTCAAGCCGAGCTTGAGCCTAAATTTAGGCTCAAAATTAATTTCAAGCCAAGCTTGAGCTGAGATAAGCTCGCTCAAGCTCGGCTCGTTTCCACCCCTAAGTCTAGGGTAGTTTTGGCCCAATTAATATAACAAATTGGCCTTTTTTTGGTTGTGACTTGGTTCTTTTGGGCTCAACCAAACCTGCAGGTTCTTTGTGGATGAGATCCCAATCCGGGTGTTCAAGAACTGCAAGGATCTCGGCGTCCGGTTTCGTTCGACCATCTGATGAAAATCTACTCAAGCCTATCGAATGCCGACGACTGGGCCACCCGCGGGGGCCTGGAAAAGACCGACTAGTACAAGGGCCCATTCATAGCCTCATACCGCAGCGTCCACATCGACAGCTGCGAGGCCTCTGCCGAGGCCAAGTTCTGTGCCACTTAGGGCATGCAGTGGTGGGATTAGAAAGAGTTTTAGGATCTGGACGGCGCGCAATACCGCAGCCTGAGCTGGGTACGCGACAAGTACACCATCTACAACTATTGCACCGACAGGTCCAGGTACTTGTCCATTTCGCCCGAGTGCACCCAAGACAGGGATGTCTGAACCGCAGAAAATCAATCTTTGCGTTAGCTTTATATTTTGATGATTGCGTCTCACCACGTAACTTGCGTGATTATTATTATTGTTATTTATTGGTCTACATGATCCTGTATGTGTCACTTCATTTCTCAAATTGTGATTGAGTCGAAAGTCCTATATATACATGTCATTTTTAAATTATTGATTGGTGTAGATGTAAAATAAGAGGAGCGATGGCCAACTTAGAGGCAAAGGCCGAAGAGGCCGAAGATAGAGAAGCTTCACAAAGCTTTAGAGTAATGGTGATAGAGTGCATCAAAAAAGACAGACTGCCATAGCTATAGGAAGTAGAGAAAGAGAATAGCAACAACAAAAGATAAATGATGAGAAGGAAAAAGAAAAGAAAGAGAATCCCACCCAATCATAATATACCTCCTCTACAAATTTCTGATCTAGGGTTTCCACTTTGGGCGATCAGATCGTCTTCACCTCAGCCAGCTTCGACTGCCACCGGCTAGACAGACCTTCTCGACAGCTTTGGTCTACACGAGCCTCGATGCTGACCACGCGACGGATGGCTGGACGGCTGCGGGCTCCACCATGGCTTCCTTCCTTGCCGCCTATGGATTCGAAGCTAAAGCCAAAGCTGAAGTTAAAGTTGAAGGACCGTTCGCGGCGAGAGAAGAGGCGAGAAGGATATAGAAAACGACGATGAACAACGCTTGGGCGGTCGACAACAGATCGAGTAGCATTTAGATCAAGGCAGTGACGAATCTATCACTAAAAACGACAAGGAGGGTAGCGCAAACATCGATTGAGGAAGCGACGGTGAGAGGAGAAGGAATGACAAAGCATCGGGGACAGAAACGGTCGAAGGAAGGGAAGAAGCCAGTTATAGAGAGAAAGTACTGCAAGATGGAGCCCGCATCTAACAATGAAGCTGGAGCTGCCACGTGGATAAATTTTTAGAGATTAATATAGAGTTATTATAGAATAGATTATAGATAATAAAAATAAAAATAAAAATAAAAATAAAAATAAAAATAAAATAATAATAATTAATAATAATAATAATAATAAGAATAAATTTTTTCAACTCTTTGCTAACCAGTGTTATATCAACATGGACAGTATAAAATCATTTCTGTAGATCAAATTTATTTAAAGATTAATTATAAAATAAATTATTTTAAGATGGCCAAATACAAAAAAGAGAGTTAAAAAAAAAAAAAAAACAGTATCACTCTGTTTGGTTGGGGGCTAAAGGGGGGGTTAAGGGGGTTAACCCCCCCTTTAGCCCCAAACAAGAATGGGGGGGGGCGGGGTTTGTTAACCCCGCCCCTATCGGGTTATCCCAGGATAACCCGATAGGGGCGGGGTTAACAAACCCCGCCCCCCCCCCCCCCCCGGGTTAGGACTTAGTCCTGGGGCAAAATACCCTGCGTAGCTACTGTACACTACCCCCCATCTTCGTCTCTCTACTGTTCACTACCCCTCCATCCCTTCTCCTTCCCCGAAAATCGCAGCCCCCTCCTCGTCGCCGCTGCTCGGAACGGCTTCACCCGTCGATTTTCTTCGTCCTTCTCTCTTCGGCTGAAGCTGTAGCATCCGGATCTAGTAGATCTCCAGCTCCTGTGAGTTGTGGGTTTCCTCTCGGTCTCGGTTTTCTCTATTTGTGGGTAATCTGTGTCGGCCTTCAGTCTGTGGCTCGATTTTCCCTCGTCCGTCGCCGGATCTAGCAGATCTGCGTAGATCTGGGCCGGACTTCAGCTACAAGCTCCTGTGCGTTGTGGGTTTCCTCTTGGTCTCGTGTTTCTCCATTGTTGGAGCCGTCGGGGACGCTTCGTGCTGCCACCCTTTTCGGTCTTCGGCCCAGATCTACCTACTGTGGTAAGAGCCTCCATTCCCGCTCCTTGCTTCGGCCGAACCCTATTTTGGGGGTTTCCTCTTGGTCTCGGTTTAAGGTTTTTCCTCTTTATCTGTCGCCGTCGGGGAAGCTTCGTGCTGCCACCATTTTCGGTGTTCGGCTCAGATCCAGCCGAAGCTTCGGCCGAAAGTGCTGGCACCATTTTCGGTGTTAGGCTCAGATCCAGCCGAAGCTTCGGCCGAAAACTCTTTTGTGGGTTTTTCTTGCTCTTGCCAGCTCTAACCCGTGCGGCCGTTCGCCGCCGTTCATCTCGGTCGTTTACTTCAGACTATTTGGTTGCATGTTGAATATTGGTATCATGTTATGATTGATTTTGTGTTATGTTAGGCGGAAAATAATTACAGGGTGGCAAGTGTAAAATTTTGTGTGGTATCGCCTATTAATGTGTTGCTTGCGGATGGCATGATCAAGATATGTACAAAACTAAGGGATAGTAATAACGGGTGAGAAATCGTGGTTCGGCGATGATGACGGTTTCCAATTTTCATTAGATGGATGGCATAGATTGCTAAATCTGTGTAACCCCATGTCAGTTGGAAACCACTTGAGCCAATTGAGGGAACGAACCACCTGAGCCAACTGTGGTAACACATTGATTTGCACATAGGAGAGCCAACTAAGTGCAGTGCTTGTAGAAAAATTTGCTGCTAACTACCTCATGTAAATGCTATATAACTTCTTGCGTAGGCCATACTATTGTATTAGCTCTATTTTGCATTTACTGTACCTGGGCATTGCAATTGCATGTACATGCTATTTAGTATTTAACTCAATCTTATGCACCATTTATGCACTCGTTAATTATGTAACTACAGATGCGTCCCTTCAAGAAAGTTTCTAAGTCCTCTCAGAGGCAAGGGTGGTTGCCGGCGAACTCACCTACTAATGAAATACAATATAATGATGCTAGAGTCGGTATTCGAAACGAAACAAGATCAAGAAGCCCAAATTGGAGCAACTCGTTGGATGCAAATTTGTTAGGACTAATGAAAGATGAACATAAGTTTGGTAATTATGTAAATGGGACGTTCACTCCCGTAGCATGGACTAGGATGGTAACTGATTTCAATAATCATAACAATCTTAACCTGACTAAGGATCAAATGAAGAATCGACTGAAAGTGTTGAAGAAAATTTTTATGCTTTACCACTGTCTTGCCAATAAGAGCGGATGGGGATGGGATTATGAACGCAACATTCCCACACCAGGTGACCCAAGTATCTGGGATGCTGTAATAGCGGTAAAGTTTAAATACCTCCTGTTTATTTATTTAGGCGCCTAGTTCTTATGATAGTATTAAATTGATAATATCATTTGTTCAGGAGAATCCGGCATACGCCAGGTGTAGGGATAAACCCTTTCCCCCCTACCGTGACATTGAGTTCCTTACTGAAAAGACCACTGCTACAGGCAGATATGGATCCACCACTGCTTTGGAGACTCCTACTGAGATTAGCTCATCCGGATCATCCCCTGGTGAGGATGACATTGTTGGTGGCATTAGAATGTCAGCATGTAATCTCTCACGCAATCCATTCGAAGCAGGGTCATCGGGGTGCGCCGTAAATGCGAATGATGGAGGCACTAATACCTCACGCTCGCCAAGCCCTCCTGTGATGCGCACAACCGGCGTAAACAATGCTAGTGGGTCAGGCAATAGCTCTGCTGGCAAAAGAGCTCGATCTCCACAACCCACCAATACGCAACGCAAGCATGCATCTACGTCTGGCGGACGGAAGAAGAAAGGTGAGCAAGGGGGTTCGGCGATGGCCGAGATGGTCGAACTCGGAAAGCAAAAACTTGAACTTGTGCGGCAACTATGTCACACCGAGATGAGCACTCGCCTTAATATCCCATTGATTGAAGGATGCATGGAAAGAGTTTATGGAATGCCGGGGTTAAGTAATGAACAAATCTTGGCAGCCGGTGATGCTTTGAAGGAAGATAAGAATCGCCAACTTTTCATGACTATGAATGACGAGTTAGCATTAATGTGAGTTCAGCAAAAACTTGCGCAACAAAATTTATTGTATAAGCAGATCTTTCCAGGGTTGTAGACCAACGGCTTAATGGTAGTCGATGTGTGTCAGTTCCCGAGCTGTATTGCTTGGGTTTAGGGTTAATGTTGTTTGTTGCTTGCTGTTATGTTTTAAGTAGTAGTAATGCTGGTCGACGTGTAGTTCTAAGTGATGGTTTTTCTGTAGTTGTTATTACATGTATGACTGCGTTTATGTTGTTTGTGCTACCTTTAATGGTCTATGTTTGTGCCCAATAGAAACTATTATATAGCTATATGTTTGTGTCTGCTAAAGTCTTTGTGGCAATGTATTGATGTGCACTCAAATATTTATCCTTCATGACAGTTGGATTCTGTAAGACAGTGATGGACAACTCGGTATATCAATCAGTATTTTCGTCCGCACTCATAGCCAACGTTATGTCAATATTAGATGACGACGATGATTCTTGCGAGCATTTAATGCAACTTGAGGAAGAAAATAGAATTGCAAATACAGTTCCAAGACAAAGATGTCGAACTCGGCCCTTTACCGGGCATCAGATGTTGTGTGATATTTTGAATGGTCATCACGAAAGATGCTACCATCACTTTCGTATGACTGCTACTACATTTATTGCACTCCGTGATCAGTTAGTCGGGAGGGGGTTGGTAAGTAGCACAAGAAATATGACTGCTGACGAACAGTTAGCCATATTTCTATTTGGCGTAGGCCATGGCGTGGCAAATCGGATTCTCGCGGAAACATTCCAACATTCAGGAGAAACAATTAGTAGACATTTTAACAACGTTGTACGTGGCATTGTGAGGCTGAAAGATGAGTACATAATGTTGCCGTCAAGTAACACTGCCGTGCATCCAAGGATTAGGGATAATCCAAATTTTCATCCTTTCAAGGTAAGCATGTATGCTTATATATAATACATTGTATTATAAATAATTTATTAGCTCTATTGTTTTATATGTTTTCTTATCAATTGTAGAATGCTATCGGTGCGATCGACGGAACGCATATTCCAGTGGTCGTGCGAAGGAGCAAGCAAGCACGGTTTCGCTGTCGGAAAGGGTTTACATCACAAAATATGATGGCTGCCGTGTCATTTGATCATAATTTTGTATTTGTATGCACAGGTTGGGAAGGATCTGCTGCCGATATGCGAGTACTTAGATGGGCGTGCGAAAATGGAGGTTTCGTTGTTCCCGAAGGTATTATTACTAATTTATGTCCTTTTATAATATATGGTTATAGTTATACTTATAATACTGAGCTACTTAACAATTGATAATTATCTTAATTGCAGGCAAGTATTACTTAGTAGACTCTGGATACGCAAATACAGATAGATTTCTTGCGCCCTATAGAGGAGAGCGTTACCATATTAGTCAATTTGATGCTAACACACGGGGCCGCATTCATCGAAATCCACGAGATCTGTATAACCACCGGCATGCTCAATTAAGAAATGTGGTCGAGAAGACATTTGGGATTTTGAAGAAGCGTTTCAAAATTCTGAATGTAGCAACACCGTTTCCATATAGAGTGCAATGCTTGATTGCTATGGCATGTTGTATAATTCATAACTTTATTCGCCGTCACCAGGTCAATGATAGTCTATTTTCCGACGAACCAGATGAACAAGACGCAGAAGATGAAGATGAAGATGAAGAATCTAATTTTGTGGGACGAACTGATGAGTCCTCACGCGGCGAGGATCTCCGTGCTAATATTACAAACCAATTGTGGAGTAGTAGAACATAGTTTGCTATGAACTTGAATTGCGTTGCTATTTGATAGAACTAAGTGCAGTGCTTGTATTGAATTTGGACTAAACTAAGATGATCATGTGTGAGATTACTACTGTTGTTTGTAATGCTTGCTTACTTGTTTCTTTGTAATATTGGAACATGTAGTAATGTTCGAAGATGTGATGTGGTTTTATTGTATGCGTAATTTTATGAGCATAATTTTGTTAGCATATTGGTGCTAGTAGATGTTATTTAGATCTTCTATATAGTTGTTATCTTTCTAACAGTTTTCGTTGTATATATAAGTTTGTTTGATTCAATGTGTTGTCATCTTTGTAACCGTGCGTTGATGTATAACTATGTTGCATATTAAGCAACGAATATTGTTGTAAAATTGTTGTCATATGTATTTGTTGTAAAATTGTTGTCATATGTATTTGTTATAAAATTGTTGTCATATGTATTTGTTGTAAAATTGTTGTCGATAGTTTTTGTATTTTAAAATTGTTGTCATATGTGGCATATTATTTTTACAACAACTTGCGCAAAGTATCTGTAATTTGAACTCAAGAATGTAATAAATTAGATTTTTCTAAAATTTTTATAATTTCAAGGTCAGAAGATAATAGTAAAAAATAATATTGATAACAAATTACGCTAAAATTAATTTAATGTGACACTCCCCTCCCCCCCAAAAGAAATTTCAATCATCTAAATTTAAATGAAAAATGAAAAGCTCTTATTACATACATTTCATGTGAGGGGTATTTTGGTCATTTTATCTTTAATACAACCCACTATCCTTCTTATCCCACTTACTCCAACCAAACACTATTTTGCTTATACCTGGATTAAACCCAATTCTCAACCAAACACAAAACTGTTCTAACCCCATCTTAACCCTGAACTTAACCCTATCCCTGGAATAACCAATTCTTACTTAACCCCGAACCAAACGAAGCCTATAAGTACAGCACAAACAAAGCGATTTGGATCACTCTCTCACTCTTGATCGTCTTCTTCGACGCCACTTGCCTCTCCTTCCCGAAGAAGAAAAAGAAGAAGAAGAAGAGGAATATGGCGCCCAAACCCGACAATGTCGAAGGTACCATCTCCTCCTCCTCCTCCTCGTCTTTTCTCCCCCATTATTTACGAACTTTTTCTCCGATTTCATCGTCTCTAACCAAGCTTCGCCTTCGAATTTGGATCGCAGGAATCGTTCTCAACTTCGTGAACGAGGTAACCCTAGATCTAATTATTACTATTTTCTTGTTGTTTTCGGGTTGGGTTTGATTGGAAATTATTCGAGTTCGGGGTTGGGTCTCGTTGGTATAGCTACATTTTCTTTCGATTCAAAACCAGTAGTTTATGCTCGAGCTCAATATCATGAAGCAAATGTTTGGTATCTCCCTAGAGTGGTATTTGTTTCAGGAGGAATACGAACATTGTGTTAATCTGGGAATAGATAATAATCGCTTAGATATATGCAGTTTTGCCTTTTTGTGATCTGAGAATGGTTATGTTTTCCATAGAGTAAAGCTAGAACACTTATAGAAGTTAATGTGGCTATTCTGCTTCCACTTTGTTTTGATGATCGGCATCCAAATCAACAATCAGCACCGTTTAACATGATCTAGGATTTTTGAACTTCGTTGAAACTGAATTTCACAATTATACGACATCGTTTAACTAGTGATCAAGTGGTCCCAAGGAATCAGTTGAAAACTAGGCAAATGGTGTCGAAAAATTACGAAATTCAGTCTCTAGAAAGTTCAAATAGCCTAGATCATGGTTAATGGTGCAGATCACGATCGTCTATTCGGATGCCCCATTGATGAAATGATGCGTTCTAGAAGTATTCTAGCTTCACCCTCTCTCTCTCTCTTATATTGTTATGGTGTTTTTTTATTATCATCATGTATAGTGGATCTAAATACTTAGACTCTGTCATGAAAATTGCATGTATGCTATAAGTTTCACATATCTTGTTCAGTTTAGACGTGCGTCAGAAAATACAGAACAATGTGCTCTAAAAATGAGTACAAATAATGGTTGTTAAGGATCAATCTTGGGTATTTGAACCTAACATGATCTAGGATTCAAGGCCTATGTTCTTAGCACTTTGGAGTTGCTATTTGTTCAATAGGACAAGAAATCCTGCTTGATTTGCCTGATGTAACAAGAGTAGTAATGGAGCATATACACTATCTAGAAAACTGGACCTTGAATTTTGAGAAAGAGATAAGCCTCTTATTGCAAACCAGCATTTTAGATCAGACAAGTTAGGGTTTTGATATGACAAATAAGTGGATTAAAGAGTGGACTATATTGTCCTTCTATTTATCTTGCACCAGTGCTTTATTCTATTTATATGTTTATGCAAGTTTGATATCAGATCTACAACTGGAATGTTCTCTCTGTATTATTTGAATCGACAGATATGTTGATGATCAATTTATGCTGTTTGGAGCCTATTTGCACAAATTTCGTTGTAATCTCTTTTCTTTTTGGGATTTTTTTTGTTGACATTTTCTGTCATGTTGACGAGTTGCTAAACTTCACGAAATATCTTCTTAGTTAGTCTGCTAAACTTTACCCAATAGTGTCATACTGTAATGTTAGTATTTGCTTTTATGGACTGACTGGTAACTCATTTTCTTTTCACTTCCTGCATATTGTTTTATTGTCCTACCAAAAGTTTCTTGTTTGCGAAATCAGAAATTATATAAGCAGTATTTTCTGCAAAATTGACTGGAGAAAAGGGTTTGTCAGGAGAAGCAAATGGGGGTAGAACATAGGAGGCCTTAGAAGCATAATTAATTTTCTGTAGGGAGGTGACTCTGAGCAATATCTGAAGTGAGAGGACAATTTCTGGATAGCAGGCTTTTAGAATAGTATTTCTAGTTGGAGCTTGTAAGACTATGTATCTTCCGGTATAGCTAATGCTTCTTAATTGGTTTTTTTTTTTTTTTTTTTTTTTCTATTTAAGGATTGATCCTTAAATGGGTAAGTACATACCTTCCTCATAATTATTGGTTAGTTTTTCTTCTTTTCTTTGCACATTATTGCACCATCAGTTATGATCAACTGTTAAATGATAGTTCTTTGTTCCTCTAAAAGGTGATATAGCACTCCATTTCTAATGATACATTGAGTATCAACAAGATTTTCTATTGATACTATATGTTAGCTTTTTATAATGTCTTTGAAGAAAAATATTGGTAATCTTTTTGCCCAGAAGATCTGTTTATTACTACTTGCTGTCAGAATTACTTATTTCTGTCGTGGGTTGTTTCTGTCGCAAGACCATATTGTTAATCTGAAAAGATACTTTGCAATTTGTTGTTTACTTGCCTTTTGCATTTTCTCTCCTCTCTTTTGTATGCCTTAGTCATTTTTCTCCATGTTGCAATATTATATTATTTACTCCTGTGGAGCTACTGATGCCATATATATGTTGAGGTTCTCGAGAATTCTTAGTGTATCTTCAATTTTTATAGCATCCAAGTTCTTGGAAATCATATTCCCTTTTTTCTGCACCGCCT
Source organism: Puya raimondii (assembly GCA_016920855.1). Classification (NCBI taxonomy): domain Eukaryota; kingdom Viridiplantae; phylum Streptophyta; class Magnoliopsida; order Poales; family Bromeliaceae; genus Puya; species Puya raimondii. The sequence goes on along the minus strand of JABWPP010000044.1, from coordinate 1,032,460 downwards.
CTTGTGCAAGCTCTTATCTTTTCTATTCTTCTTATTATCCATCTATCAATATGCACTATTAAAGTTGGTGGAGTAACTGAGTCTAATTTAGTCTTTTCTCTATGCTTTTCCTTCTTCTGATAGATGGGACTTCCCCATGGTTCCAACTCTTTACATGGAAAGCTAATTGTGGTTAGAGAATTCAAACAGGGAATGAGTTGTTAAATAGGAATGCGTTGGGGAAGGGTGGTGGGGGCTTGTGAGTGAGGAAGAGAGGAAAAAGAAATATGAGAAGAAGAAAAGAAATACAAATCCTGAGCTTATGAATTTTCACAACAAGACCATTTCCTGATACAAAGTGAATCACGCCATCGTTGATTTTGGTTTGATATTCTCAAAATCAATCAACAAATCCTAAACTTTTTCTTCCCTGATTGCAAGTCTCCCAATCAGATATCTTGTGTTTGTAACTTCAAGAGATCTTACTTTTTTCTTGTGAAACGATATCTTATTTCTCGAGCTTTATTCAAAAATAGAAAGTGAAGTCAAAGTGTAATTACACAAGCTTACTGTTATTTTTTGTTATGCTTAGTCTGTCTAATTGCCAAAATAATATAACACAGTGATCCTGCTGTGCCAACTTTGATATTCAATGCCATGTCCTATTTTTGTAAGATAGATATGTTCTTTATTCTGATTAACAATTGGACGTTCTTCAGTTGTTTGATATGCTGTAGGATTAGGCTGACAACTCAAAAGTAGGACATCGAATGTGTTTATCTATCTTCACTTGCTTATAATCCTTCTTATAATCCTTCTGTAGTTTATCATTTTGGAAGCATCATGAGAATCTGACTGTATCTGGTTTTTTCCTGGTTATCATCGTGAAATGGTTCATTAACTTCTTATGCCATATTTTTTGCCAGCAAAATAGGCCTTTAAATTCTCAAAATGTCGCTGATGCACTGCAAAAGTACAATCTTAAGAAAACTGCAGTCCAGAAAGCGCTGGACGCATTGTGTGATAGCGGACAAATTTCCTTCAAAGAGTACGGTAAGCAGAGGATCTATCTTGCTCGGCAAGATCAATTCAAGATACCCAATGGGCAAGAGCTTGATCAGATGAAGAAGGATAATAGCAAGCTACAGGAAGAACTTGCAGCTGAAAAGAAAGCCCTAGCGGAGGTTGAGGCTGGTACGGTTCAATGCAATTTGTTCCTTAGTCATTGTAGAAAATATTATAGACATATATACCTGAATCTATTTGCATATGTTTATCTTTGCACATACTGATTCCTCTCTTTAAACAACATTTTCTTGTACAAAACCAACTTCCAGCATGAAATAAAATGTTTTAACTTCCAGCATGAAATGGATTGTTTAACCTTCAGAGTTTAGCATTTTCGTAAGGAACTGCATTTTCTTGGGATATGAAACTTTAGATATTACGCTGTGGCCAGTGTAAATATATAATTCTGCAGGGATATATGTGTAAAACTCTGTAAATTACATATACAGAATTGCAATTCAATATATAACTCTTCCCACATTCTAATGCAGAAATTCGAGCACTCCAATCAAGCTTGACTTTGGGAGAAATTCGTGCTAAAGAGGCAAAATTACGAAGCGAGGTATGCCTTGAAAAATACATTTGATACTTTTGATCTACGACAAATATGTGCCATGAAATCAATAATAAAATTAGAAATAATTTTATCAATCCAGGTCCTGGAAATGGAAGAAAAGCTTGTGAAATTGTGCAGTGGAGTTGTTTTGGTCAAACCAGAAGATAAGAAGGTAATAGAAGAATCATATACTGAGAAAGTTAATCAGTGGAGAAAGCGAAAGAGGATCTTCAGAGAACTATGGGATGCGATAACAGAGAATTCTCCCAAGGATGTAAAAGAATTCAAGGTTTTCATTTACATCATCGTTTTCTTTCCTTGTATTCTGTGAGAAAATGTGCCAGACCCTCTTGAACCACTCAGTTTTTACAGATGATCACTCAAGCTTTGAAAATATAAAAAACTATGTTTACAAGAACCTGTTTTAGTCGATCATCTACCTCTGATTTTACAATAATGGCTATTGGCATGCGAATATCATGTGAAAATCTAAAGTTTACGTCTTACCCTCCTTTTGAACTGTCGAGATCAGTTTTGGAGCTGCTGAGTCATTTGTAGTTCATGTGATTGGCGGTTTTTAACTGATATGGCATATGTAGATGACTTAATTTTATTTTTATTGGCTCGTTTTGTCATTTATAATTTTCAAAGTTTAGTTGTCCATATGTAAAGGTGTGGTAATTCAGTGGGTTTGATGCATTCTTCCATAGATTTTTATCTGTGTTTCCTGAGCAAACTTTTGGCTATAAACTGGGACTCCCTTGTACATGGTTGTCTTTTTATTTAGCAAGATTGTTTTATACATGAACATCTTTTTTGTTCTTTACCTTCTGAATAACAGATATCTCTTTGCAGGAGGAACTTGGTCTCGAGTATGATGAAGATGTCGGGGTCAGCTTACAATCCTATAGTGACCTGTTGAACCTCGGTAAAAAGAGAAAGACATCCCACTAATACAGTATGTTATTTGCAACTAAATTCCAACTCATATATGTTCCAAAGTTATTAAAGGTAGGGTAAGTGTATATCTTTTATGTATGATTTGTTCTTCTTTTTTCGTCCACTTCTGTTAGCAATGATCGCCGAATCATCTATCTACACTTTATTCTTTTTAATTTGCCCTAATTTTCTCTCTACGGTTAGTTCCATACTCTTAAGCAATTGACAAAATTCAGCATGCAGCATACAGAAGCAAATGCATATTACTGATTTTTCTGGAAGATGCTAGAGCCATTAATGGATTGGTCAGTAGGGCCTAGGCTTCATCTCAGCCTGATTCTTGAGAATGTGGCACGACTGCAGCACAATACTGCCAAATCTGTTAAAAATATTAAAATAAAAATAATGTCCAAATATGTAACAGATTAGAGAACTAATAAATGATGTATAAAAAGATGATTTCTTCTTTTTTGTATAGGGTTTATTTAGGATGCAGTAATGTATAATAACTTGGTAAAAGAATGTAATGATGTCTCCAGTATGTAGGATCATATGTGCCAAAAGTTAGAGAACAAATAATCAAATTTGTAACATATTTTAAATAGCTAGTAATGTGCATAGTCTGCCTAATTAGTCAAACTTAATTTTACTCCTGAAGTCAAATGACTTCTCAAGAAGTCATGACGCATTGTAGTTGAAGTATTAACAGAGGTTCCTGGTTAAATGAGGCTCATATAGGATAGCAAACAAAGTTTTTTCATGCCCTTTCATGCCTCTCAAGTATTCATGTGATTTAAACTAGTTGGTCTTGGTTTTATCAAACTGTTATGATATTTTTAGTATCTTACAATAGATGTAACGGTATTTTTAGTATTGTATATTGCTGTCCATATATAGTATAGGGGCTATTTGGTATTTTGGTTGTATTATTGTCGGACAGGTTGCCTTGTATATACATTTTGTACTATTTATATTCATTAATGAAACCCTAGAGGGTGGTCAAGCTCTTTTGCTCTTCTTTTATGGTATCAGAGCAGAAGGTTCTGAGTTCGAATCCCACATGCCTCCCATTTAATTCAAGTCCGCGTCTTTCGCCTATCAAAAAATCTCGAGTCCAGATGAGAGGGTGAGTGTTGAATATAAATGTTAAAAATATCGTTAACTGACAGCTTAAGTTTTCGGAGAACAACGGTTGTTTTATATAATTTAGGTCAAGCTCTTTTTCTCTTCTTTCACAAGCTTCAAATTATTAGTGGCAGGATAGAGGTACTTCATAATGGTTATAACTTATTTCCTGCCAAATGACGAAGTTTTGTTAGATGTATCATTATACAGAACACTGGTTAGGGTGAGTCGAATTGTATGGCACTTTCTTTTGTTGCTTCTGGACTAAGTTTGTGCGCACACGTCACTGCTAGCTGGTTTAGTTTGTTTTTATGGACAGAGCGAAACCGGCCAAATGATTAGCAGTATGAAGGTCAAATGATTAGCAGTATGAACAAGGAGAGTTTAATTGAAGACTAATGCAATATTACCTTGAACCGCATGTCTCTTTAGAAAAAAAAATTCTTTCCCATTTATTGCTTTCTCTGATGCACTTTAAGCCGCCTTGTTTATCCTTTTGTTGTTGTTGTTTATGAATCGGATTCTTCAAAAGGTTTTGACGGTTGAGAATATTGACGTCAGGCTTATTTTCGATTTTCTGAATTGCAGAGCACTTGTTCAGTTATAGTGTGGTTTTACCATGCTCTTAAATCTTCTATTTCTTTATGCATATATTTGTCAATGATAGTAGGGGGAGTCTAGAGTGATGATTTACATTTCTTATGAGTAGGAAGATTTAGAATCCAAAATGCAGCTCAAGTCCTGAGGAAGAACTTTTTCTAACTATTGATGAAGTAATGCATTACTTAATTAGTTGTTTGTGCATTGATATTTTAATGTTATAAAGTTATAAAACTTCTTTATTGGATTTCTTACTTGAAATGCTGTGTCACTATTGAATGCTTGTTGGTATTAAAGTTTAATCGACTTATCTTGTGAGAATGAGAACTGTCAAGAATAATGAAAAAGAAAACCCTAAACCAAAAAGTGTAATTAGGCTTAGTTCATATTTCTCTATATATATGTAAACATACGGTACATTAATATTACTATACAAAATAAATATGCACATTAACACCCCCCCTCAAACTCAAGATGGCGGTCGAGGTATCATCTTGAGTTTGGATAACAAAAGATGAAGACGAGAAGATGATTGAGACTTGGTAAAAAAATCCGCAAGTTGATGTACTGATGCCGTTTGTTGCAAGTTAATTGTCCCACGACGAACATGATCACGAATAAAATGACAATCAATCTCAATATGCTTTGTTCTTTCGTGGAACACATCATTGTGAGCAATTTGAATTGCACTTTTGTTGTCACAATGGAGTGGTGTTGGCGTGATAAGATGGACACCCATATCAGCAAGTAACCAGCGCAACCAAATAATTACAGCAGTTGTATCAGCCAAAGCCCTATATTCAGCTTCTGTACTTGAACGAGCAACAACAGGCTGTTTCTTACTACGCCATGTGATTAATGAATCCCCAAGAAACAAACAATATCCAGTTGTAGAGCGACGGTCATTTACATCCCCGGCCCAATCAGTATCTGAAAAAGCTCGTAATTCGAGTGAAGATTTTGAAGGAAGAAGGAGCCCTTGAAAAAGAGATCCTTTGAGATAACGAATAATGCGAAGGACGGCTGCAAAATGAATGGTTCGAGGATTTGCCATAAACTGGCTGACAACATGCACAGCATGAGTTATATCTGGACGAGTTACTGTCAGATAAACAAGACTGCCAACAAGTTTACGGTAAAGTGTTGCATCCTTGAGAGGCGTTCCATCTGTAGATCTAATCTTTGCATTAATCTCAAGAGGAGTAGCAACAGTATTATCATCAGTAATACCTGCTTGGGAAATCAATTCTGATGCATACTTGACTTGAGAAAGAATAAAACCAGAAGAACTATTAGTTACTTCAATGCCAAGAAAATATCGGAGAGAGCCCAAATCTTTCATTTCGAAGCTTTTATTAAGAGAATATTTTAAAATAGAAATGCCATCAAAATCATCTCCAGTAATGATCATATCATCAACATATAGCAAGAGCAAAATGATACCTCTTTGAGAATGCCGAATAAAAAGTGCAGAGTCATGTGCACTTTGTGTAAAACCAAGTGTAGCAATTGTGGAGCTAAATTTGGAAAACCAAGCACGGGGTACTTGCTTAAGTCCATAATGAGGTTGATGGGAAATTCCAGGTGGAGGTTTCATATACACTTCTTCCTCAAGTTCTCCATTAAGGAATGCATTTTTAACATCCATCTGATGCATGCGCCATTGACGGGCAGAGGCGACTGCCAAAAGTGCTCGAACTGATGTCAAGCGAGCAACTGGAGCAAATGTTTCTTCATAGTCAATGCCATATTCTTGTGAATAACCTTTTGCTACTAATCGAACTTTATATCTCTCAACTGTTCCATCAGGTCGTGTCTTTATCTTATAAATCCACTTGCATCCAATAGCTGTCTTATCAGATGGAAGATCAACTAGATCCCATGTATGATTTTTCTCAAAAGCATATAGCTCTTCTGTCATTGCTTTCTGCCAAACAGGATTAGATAAAGCTTCTTGGTATGAAGAAGGTTCATGATGAGAGAGTAAAGCAGAAAGAAAGGAAGTATCATACTCTCGTAGACGAACACTAGGATTGCGGACCCTTTGGGGATATCGAGGCTCAACTTGAATAGGCTCAGGAACAGCTTCCTGAGAGGCGTCATTCGAATCGGTAGGTGCGGACGAGATATCTTGTTCACTTGGTACAGAATTGACATTCATTTCAGGAAACAAGCTATTAGAGATATCAAGAGAGGCAGAAGGCTTAGCAGAAATAAATGAATCAAAGGAGGAAATTTTTGAAAAAGGAATGCTTTCAAAAAATATGACATTGCGAGAAACGCGTAAGCGACGAGCAATAGGATCATAACAACGGTAACCCTTTTGCTCAATACCATATCCTAAGAATATGCACAAGGAAGAGCGTGATGAAAGCTTATTCCATTCATTTGGAGGAACAAAACAAGCACATCCAAACACTCGCAGTACAGAGTAGTCGGGGCAAGTACCAAAGAGACGTTCAAAAGGAGACTTTTTATCAAGAACAGTTGAAGGCATGCGATTTATAAGATAAACAGAAGTTAATGCGGCTTCTCCCAAAAAATATTTTGGTACATTCGATGCAATCAAAAGGGTACGTAATGTTTCAGTAATCTGCCTATGCTTTCGTTCTGCTACCCCATTTTGTTGAGGTGTGTGAGGACAAGATAATTGAGGCAAAGTTCCTTCATCTTGGAGAAAACTACGAAATTCTCGAGAGACAAATTCCCCCCCTGAATCAGATCTAAAAGTTTTAATAGATTTAGAAAATTGAGTGCGCACCATTTGAGTAAAAGATTTATAAGTGGACAAAACTTCTGAGCGAGATTGTAAAAAATAAATCCAAGTGTACCTAGAATAATCGTCAATAAATACGACATAATATCGAGAACCACCCATTGTAGTAATGGGGGCAGGACCCCACACATCTGAATGTATCAAATCAAAAGGCTCAGAACTGATCGAATTACTTTTATTAAAAGGTAAAGCTGAAAGTTTTCCAAGTTTGCAAGAAACACATTCTAAATTTTGCGAAATAATATGACCCAAATGACCCGCAGAAATTATTTTTTCTAAATAAGACTTAGAGATATGACCTAAACGAGAATGCCATAAATGAAAAGAAGATGACTCCGAAGCAGCCAATGAATGTTGCGGTGATGTCGCATGTAACCAAGTGACTTCAAATAGTCTCCCCACCTTACGCCCGATCCCAACGACCCTCTTGGTGTGCTGATCCTTCACCTGACAACCAGAATTTGTGAAGGTACATTTAAAACCAAGTTCAACAAGTTGACCAATAGAGAGTAAATTTAAAGAAAGTTTGGGAACATGATAAACATCGGATAATGACAATTGGTTTGGAACATGTACATTACCAATATGACTAATATTAAGATTGTTCCCACAGGCAGTTAAAATGCTAGGAAAAGAGGAAGTGGGATATCGACTAATGAAGCAAGAGGTATTACTAGTCATATGGTTGGAAGCACCAGAATCAAAATACCAAGTTGATCTTTTACCTGAGTTGGCACTTAAAGCAGTAACAGAAGAATTTATGCCCTGACGAGCTAGGGCTCTAGCTAAAATATCCTCTACCTCAACAGCTGTAAATGTTAAAGCGGATTGTGTGGAATTAGGCTGGACTGATGATGTGCCAACGGTACTATCAATAACAGGTGCAGCACTGTACTTTATATCATCATTTCTGTTGCCAAGTCTTGGACATTTGCTCTTAGTATGACCCATACCCTGACAATAATGACATTTCACTTTCGACCAATCAACCTTTCCATTTGAAAGTCGTGGAAAAGGATATTTGCCTTTCGCTGCAAGGACTGCATCTGAAGCTGGAGAAGACAAATGGTGCGGTTAAGTATCTTTTGCGAGTCTCTTCGGATAAAAGTTCATTAAGAACACTGGTCAGAGAAGGTAATTGGTCACGATGGAGAATAGATGCTCGAGCAGATTCAAAATCTGATGTTAAGGCCATAAGGAACTCAAGTATACGATCTGTATCACGATACTTTTCATATTCTTCAGTATCTTCAATACTCTGAAATTTTGGCCCCATTTGATCCAACTGCTGCCAAATGGCTGACAGACGAGAATAAAAGTCAGAAATTGATTGCCCCACAGACTGACGGAGAGCATACAGTTCTTGTTTCAACTTGTACTTTCGAGCAGGATCAGGTGCTATGTATCGTTTAGCGAGGTGATCCCACACTTGCTTTGCTGTTTCATATTTGCCAAATTCCATTGCGATCATATGAACAGTTGTATTAGAGATCCATGTGATAATTTTATGGTTATCACTATCCCAATCATCTAATTTCGAGGCAAATCCTTCGGCAGTTTCAGTCGCTCCCTTCACTGGCTTTAACTTATCACCAGTGACATATCGCCACATCTTCCGTCCTTTAAGAAAACTGCTCATTTGTTGCGCCCAAAAGGAATAATTTTCACCATCAAGAATAACTTTTATTGGATGATTCGATTCTTCGTGAGCCATTGAAAATAATAATAATAATACCCAATTAATAGATTACCAAATTAGCAATAAGGATGATCAAACCAATAATCAGCAAAGGCGAATGTTGACGGGACTCTAGGGTCTAGTTCCCCAGCGATATCGTCGTCGACGGAAGAACAGCGACCCTCCGATAGCAGAGCGTAACGGTCGAAGCCGAAAGAGGCGATGATGAAGATAAAGGCGAAAGCGAAGACACCAGCGGTGGAGACGAGGGCGGCAGCGGCGAAGTCGGCAGCGATGATCTTAGTTAGGAATTAGAGCGGCGGCGGCGGCGTCTCTGATACCATGTCAAGAATAATGAAAAAGAAAACCCTAAACCAAAAAGTATAATTAGGCTTAGTTCATATTTCTCTATATATATGTAAACATACGGTACATTAATATTACTATACAAAATAAATATGCACATTAACAAGAACATCCTTCGGTATCCTCTGGTAAGGAGTGTTTTCTAGTAACTATAATTTTCTAACCGTCAGGTCTGTGGAGTAGATTAATGATTTTGAGATGAGTTTTCTGATCTACAGGGTTAGCTAATGATAATTTGCTTTTTTAGGATTTTGAACTTCTTTTGTAATTCATAAGATTGTTTTGATAACCTGCTTTATAATTTGTAAAACTTTTCCTTTCTTGAGAGAGAGAGAGAGAGAGAGAGAGAAAGATAGCATGCTATTCTGCTTCGTTCACTTTTTTTAGAAACTTTGCTGATAATGTGAAGCAATTAGGTTTCGAACTTGAGACATCAGGTACTGACCATTAAATTCTTTATCACCTGCACTAGGAACAATCAATTATAATTTGTATACTTGATTTCGGTATTTGTTCATTACTTCGTAAACTAAAGGGGCCAATGTTTGATGCCCTAATGAGGGTTGTAACATTGAGTTCTTCCATTTGAAGCCGACTTGAAATATTAGTGGTTGACCGCTAATGGTGGTTTAGACAGGAAAAAACATGATTACGCGTGTTCTTTAGGGATCGTAGAATGTCTCATCAAGTTCATATTCAAGGCCACTTTCCATAGTTCATAAATTGGATTTTTGTAGATGGTCGTTGTACTACATAGCAAGTCGGTTCCTGTACTTCTTTAATTTAAATAGTTAAGTGCATCAACGTTTATGTGTATTTTATATTTTACTTTGGTCCAGACCATTAAAAAGAAAATTAGATTTCTATTATATTTAACCGTATTTGAAGAAAATTGAAATAAGTGAATCATATATGGTAGAAACTTAAAATGATCATTTTGTTAGTAAAATTATTTTTTGTTTTTGATGTTAAGTGGTTAGAGATAAGAAATTGTTTACTATATAGCAGCTATATTACATCATCTAAAAATTATGATGAGATGGATGAACATTAGGGAAGCTATTTGATTAGTTGGAGACATCAGATTAGCAATATGACCACTGCATTCTAAACTTTTTCGTCGTATGGTGATAATACGCGGACTATACTTGCTCTGTACTCGGCAATGCTAGATCTACAACACATTTTTGAGTTGTAAAGACCATTCAAGAACTTTTTTTTTCATTTGTCATCAATTACTTTTAGTACTAAAATTTATTTTGAATACTTTAATAAATCTCAAGGAGAGGGATTGCAACCGGTGGACGAGGATTATATACTTATCATTTCTCTTTTTACCTTTTTGATTTTTTTGATTTTTTTGATTTTTTTGCAAATTTTTTCTATGGGGAGGAATGTTATTGCTTGGAACTCTAGGCTCTATTTGAATGGATGAATATTTTGTTTTGTATATATAATTTTTAATTCACTTAAGAAAATATATAGTAGTTGGTAGTTAAGAAGTGTGATCAAATACTTAGGTAAAATATGTTATTTTATCAAATCATAAATACCAAAATTTTTTAAGATGCAAAATCAAATTTACTAGAAATTAAAATTTAAAAAAAAGTAAGACCACTTCTCATTTCTTTTACGCCTGTTTGTTTGGGTGAAAGTGGAGAAGGGTGAAGTCGTTTTCGGCCATAAACGATCACTTCCGCTGTTTGGTTCGCTGTAAAAAAGATATGGTCGAAAATCATGTTACCCAAAACGGTGTAATTGACTTTGGCCCACCGTGGGCTGAAGTCAATTACGATGAAGTGAGGTGAAAAAAAAATATAATATAATAGGTAAAGATGGTTATATTTAAATATGTGTAGAGCTACTATACAATCGGAAGCATAAGGGAGTTGGTGTTTCCGACTTTTTGACCCTTGGATCAAGGATTGTACGGTTAGGATGATAGCGGTCCTCCTTAGGGTTGAGTGGTCCCCATTGGGTAATAATATTAATCCAATGATTAAAAATAATCAAATGGTTGATCTAAGAGCCAAAAAATCAGAAGCACCAACTCTTTTATGCTTCTGTTAGCATAATAGCTCTACTCTTTAAATATTTAATTATGGTACTAATTATTTTTTTATTTAGTTTGCATATTTAAAATATGATAAAAATTGATTAGTTAAGTTTTAATATTTTCTTCATTTAATTTGTATATTTAAAATACGATGAAAATTGATTAAATAAGTATTAATATTTTTTTTACTTTATAATTTTATTGTTGTATTATTATAATTTATGTATAAAAAAATAATTTAGTTGTTTTAAATTAAAATTTTTAATTATATAGAAATATAATTATATTATTTTTATTTATTAAGTTATTATTATTTATACATAAATTATAGTTTTATATCATACACTTTCTACCAAATAAACAATAGAACTGAAGAAATTTTACTGAAAATAAATAGCAGAAGAGAAGTAGTTTTTACGGAACTTTACTTCAACCAAAAGTTCAAATTCAACTCAAAGTTCAGTTTCGATAAAACAAACAGCTCTAAATTAAACCCACTTCTCTACCATCAATCCACTTCTACTAAATTTTCTCCCACTTTACCATTTTTTTACATCCAACAAACTATCTCATTCTTCTCTACTCACTCTTCTCTCCCACTTCACCATTTTCTCCCTCTAACTGCCACTTTGCCATTACCTTATCTACTAAACCACTCAGATAGAGAGGTGGGTTTAGGTTCTCTCTCTCTCTCTCTCTCTCTCTCTCTCTCTCTCTCAGTGAAGGCACTTCCTATATTGAGCTTTCTATGCACACCAGACTACTTCATGGAGATCGTTTCATGTCGTCACTGATTGTTGACCGCTGCAACGCTGTCGCCGCCCATTGTCGACTGATGAGAGGTAACTACTCGTCGCCATTCCTACACAGTCACTGACTACCACTGTCAGACCGTCGCTGATCTCAGAGTGGTGCGCGCTTCCGTTGCTGTTGCCACGCTGTCACCATTTACTAAGGACGAGTGGGCGCCCATCATCGACCAAGGAGGTGGCCACCTGCCTGCTGTTGCTGCATCAATGATCGTGACGACTATCCGCTCGCGCTTCCCCGTCGACGGTAGAGGAGGCCGCCGATGACGACCACCACTGCTGGCGCTTAGCCGTCGGTGGTAGAGGAGGTTGATGATGTTAGTATTAATATTTTAAAACAGTGATTTAAACTTCAAATTCAGCCCATGGGCTTCCTGGGGAGCCCACTTTCTATGGGCCTTGCCTGGGAGCCCGTGCTGAGATTTTCACATGTGAGGTTTAGTCCCACATTGGAAACCAAAGGCTTGTTACTCCTATATATATACTCCTTTACTCTCTAGTTATTTACTTGAGAGAAAATGAGAGTTATCCACTCGACTAAACACACGCACGCACGGCACGAGCACGAGCCGGGCCGGGCGGGCGGTGGCGCGCGTGAACCCGGTTCACTTACACATTTTATTTTTTGGAATTTAAACCTTATGATTACCTTACATTGGTAAGGGACTAAATCTGGATCTTGTCCAGATTTGGTCCATGGTCCAACCTCGGTAAGGGCCAACGGCTTGCCCGAGATAGAGCCGTTGGACCTTACCTATATAAGAGGGGGAGAGGGTGCAGGAGCTGTAGAGCTGAATCAGTGAGCTGAGACTTCATCCTCTTCCTCCACTACTACTACACTGAGCTTTCATTTTTGCTGGATCTCTGAGAGCTACCTGGGTTCGTATTGCGCCACCCTGGAGACGTGCCGACGGGGTGGGCGGTGGTCGTTGTATTGCTAGGAGTGATTGCCGGAAGCCTCGCACGTGGAGGGGCAATCTCGCTTCTAGGACAGTGCTCTCGCACGCCTCGACTCACAGGCCTCATCTATTCTCTACATTTTTATAGTGCTATTAAACTCGGTTTTCCAAAAACTGAAGTTTAATTGTTTTTGTTTGAAATTGTTTAAAAGGATATTTTACTAAAAGTTTTAGAAAGGAATTTTTAACAACAATCTAGAAGCGAGAGTAATCTTTCTATTTCTTTTAAGTATAGGACATAGTATATTACCTTGCTGTAGATTAATATATACTAGTGTAGTTACCCGCGAGATGCGGCGGGCAGATATTATTTTCCATACTGTTTTAGTTAAAATTTCGACTAACTTAGAATTAGTAGTAGCATATTTGGATTTTAATTAAATCCAACTATCCTTAAACAGAAACCACCAAATAATTTCAAAAAATACTATAAAATGGGTTAAAAATAGATGAGAAAATAAAAAATAAAGAGAGAGAGAGTAAAAAAGAAAAGATCAATAAATTCAAAACTACTGGATGAAATATATATATCATAACCACAATATATGATAATAAAAATAAAATAAGTCTATTACACATATACTTCAAATATTATAGAAATTAGATCTTGTGATAGTTTTGTTGGAAAAATCTTCACTTCTCTTCTTCATCGGAATCAGAAGACTGGATTAAACTGCAAATAAGAGTACACATTCAAGTTATTTTCTCTAATTTCAAATAAAATATAAAGTATGCATTGAATGTTTTGATGCAGTTACCTGAGCATTCTTTTTTTCCCTCTTGATTGCTTCGCAGTTTCCTCCAACTTGTTATTTGAGCTTCACATTTTCATAATTTTCAAAATTGTACAACAAAATAATTAAAATAAATAAACAAATTAAACTTGATGAAGATGTTCAAAATACCACGTTAAGTAAAAAGACATTAGATAAGAATTCTTACGTTTGCTGAAGTATTTGACATGTAGATATTTTGTCTAATATATCATTTTTTGTTCCTTTAGGATTTGTCGGTGTACCATCCCCCGAAATATGTACATCATCCTCATCTTTTTCCTCAATTTTTACTTTACCGGACAAAGGAGATTGGAAAATTCTTGTGACTCTAAACGATTGCATGCTTGTATTGAACCTGCGAGTTTCTAGTGAAACTTGGAAAACAAAAGTTTGGCCAATAACATTTTTAACAATAGGAGGAAGGACAAATCTATTTGAATTTGTTGCAGTTGCTAATTGTTGAGCTGAAACTCGTATCAAATCTTGTGCCGATTTTCCAAAGATTGTGAAGTTTGCTGAACCGGTATCATCCGTAACAATGGTGTTTAGCTTGTACCTATTCCAAAATTCATCTCCATATTAATTCATCATACGGTAATTCAAATAGATAAGTAGAAAAAAAGTAGTAGAATTGATAGTGCAAGTAGTAAAAAATAGTAAAAGAAGTTGTAGCTATATCAGCAGCAGCAACTACAAATTTGAAACTAATGATATAGATTCAGCAAAATAATATATGACAAATATTTGTAATGAGTAAAATAGCATAATCGCTAAGAAGAGAATAAGTAGCATATGCAAAAAGAAGAAGCAGCTAATTTGATATCAAAAGTAAGGAAAAAAGAATATATATATATAGTCAAATTGGGCTGCTTCTAATAGCACCAAGCACTTGGTGTGTGTATATATATACTTGGGATTATAAATGTACCACGGCACAGGTGACTGATCATTTTTTCCGCATTGGTTGCACCAGAAAGTACCATCATAATCTTTTACCCCTCCTTTGCAATCATAACAGGCCTTATACCACCAACCGTAAGTTGTATCAATCTCCTCCAATTTTGCCTCACACGTATATTTTATATTCTATATAGAATAAGACATGAAATAAGCATGTGTATTCAATTGCTTGTGGAAAAAAATATATACCAAACTGTAGAGAATAGAAGATATAAAGAATGAAGTTTACTGTTAATTATAAATAGTAGACGGATATACTCACCTCAACGTCTGTCGGATTTAGCGCAATCAAATCACTTATAGTTTTTCGATTAGTAAACATTTGTTCATAAGGACTAACATTTGGTTGTTTTGCCACTTCAATTGGCTGAATTGGTCTAACAACTATTTGTCCTCTGCATAAAAGTATTTATCAAAGTTAGTTACTAAGATTATAGAGAAGAAATTATGCAAATAATAGCAATTACCTTTGCAACGTATTTCGAAATGCTGACACTTCAGGTATTTCTAAATTAATATAAACCCTTGATGCTGAACATGTTGATAGGTATAGTTTCTCTACATATTCAAGTAAACTATAAGCATGTGAACTATAAAGAGCAATGTACATAAAAGAAAAAAAATTAAATATATGTTAAAATTGAGCAAACCTTTGTACGTCCGCACACTCATGCTGGCAAATATAATTATAACTGGACCAATAGATTCTTTTTCATAAATTATGCTATCATTAAATTCGATAGCAAATTTATCCCATAATGTCACTGGAAAAGTATCATCCCTAAAATATTAAAATAATTCTAGTCAAATTATTTAACATTAGATAGTAAAAAAAATACAATAATGTAATAAAGTATTGTTATACTTACTCTGAATTTTGTATCTCCAAATTTCTTATTGGTGTTTGCTTAGTTCCAACATATGTGTAAGAGATAGGACCAATAGCTGTGATACTTCCAAGGACATCTAAACAATATAAAGGTAAACAAAGTATAAGTTGGGAATAATCCTATTTACATTCATTAATTAATATAAAAACTAATCTAAATAAGCAAATGATGTTACCTATGAGGCAAGTGTCATTGTTTCTTTTGCCTTTAATACAATCAAAATCGGAAAATTCAAAACAATAATATGGAATTGTCTCCACATTATCTGTTGTTTCAGCAATATTTGTCCATTTATTAATTTGAATTATGTACTTGCGGTCCACAACTTTATACTTATCTCTACTTGGTATGATGTTGAAGTTTTCGATAAAATATACAATTCCTTCAGAAATTTTTGGTTCGAATTGTTGTATATCATGCTTTCGGATCGTAGCTTGCATAGAATTTCCCTACACACAACATAAGCGAACAATTACGTAAGAAAGTAGCAACCAACTTATTAGTAGAATACAAATAAGAAGAAAAAAATAATTACCTTTTCATCTATGAGTAGACATTCTAGACTCAAAACTTGATTTTTAAAGTGTGGTATTGTTGATTCCCAAACCCTAGCAACTCTAGTTTTGATTTTACCACGCTGTTGTTGTAGAGTCAGCTGGTCCAAAAGCATAAATTCCATCATGTGCTATTCTGTTACAAGAAGAAAAAAAAATATTAGAACTAAATTCTTTATTTGTGCACAAAATTAGATTTTTTTATAACATCAATGCACACTTACTATTCATAATAAAAGAAGATAATCTGAAATTAGTTTAGATCATCAAAAATTTCACTATAAACAATATTCTGTGTGTATCCTTTCAAACTTTCTTCTTTATTTTCAACTAAAATTCGTAATCCTTCTCGCGAGGTGACTCGAGAAACTCCAACATAAAGCTGTCCATGTGAGAATACCGATCTTGGTAGATAAAGGCCTACTTTTTCCAATGATTGCCCTTGACTTTTATTGATTGTCATAGCATAACATAAACGAATCGGAAATTGCCTTCTTTTCAATATAAAAGGCCACTTTGTTTCTGTCACGCCCCGGGTTACCTCTTCCCAGGCGCATGACCAGATCCGCCGCATACACAGTATCTCTACTATGTATACGAAGCGAAACAACATCCACTATCAAACACACAGAGCTAAAGGTATCAACAGAGCTGCTATATAATATATCAAAAGATCACTGTACATACATCATCCATACACTCTCACATATAACTCTCATATACAACACTGATATCACAACATACTGTATGTACAGACTCAATCATCTATCCAAAATGGTATACCTCTAGCCAAGTCTCCGGGGAATAGCTCTACCCGACGGTCTCCTTTCCGCGCTCAGCATGCACAACTGGGGAAGAAGACTCTGTAAAAAGATGTCACCAATGGGTGTGAGAACTACTATCAATCAAGTAGTCCTCAGTGGGTACCGCCACCAGCCTCAGCGGTCTGCCCACTAAGTCCTCAATCTCAAGAGATATGAATAGAGCAATAAAAGAGTAGGAGATATACTACCACTACTATGCACAAAGCTCAACTGTCAGTATGAATACCAATGAACTGAATATACCAAATGAGGACTATCATACATAATACAATACCTGCGAACCAGCTAGTACAGGAACCCCATCTGTACCTAGCTCTCACTATACAATACCTCACAATACCATACCTGCGGCCTGATCACGCTCAACCCTACAGGGAGCTGCTCAACCCTCCAGGGAGCCGACTAGTACAGGAAGCCCGTCTGTAACTAGCCCCTCGTACAATCCTCTGTACGGAACATGCCAACTCTAGAGTGGTACTCGTGGGAGCGACCCAACCGAGCAAAGTACAACCATAGTAACCGCCAAGCACCCGCAGGTATATGATCGACACGACTGGGTCAACAAAGGATCATGTGCCCTCGGCACCTCAAAGAATAGTCAACAGGTAAGACCCAATCCACTGTGCCCTTGGCACACAAAGGATAATCAACAAGTATGACCCAATCCATGCTCTCACAAAGAACCACGTGCCCTCGGCACAATCAATGCTCCAGTGCTCACAATCAATCTCAACTCTATCACAAGAGGAGGCTCTCGACTCTACCACAAAGAGGAGGTACAACAACATAGCACGAGCCACAACATGATCACCTACACTACATGCACAACAACTGGTACAAGGAATCAACAGAATATGTGTAGGTCCAACCATGCAACAGGGATACAAGAAATGCATGCTCATATACATATCATTAGCACATCTAAGATCACAACATGCCCATGCGGTCTATAGATCAGTCTCACCCTAACATGGCATCTCTAACATAATCTTAGCATGGCATACTATCATAATCCCAATATCATAATCCAATATCCACATATCATAATCCAATCATCATATCATGCTAACATAATCCAAACAACATCATATCATATTATGCTAACATGAGATAAAACACGTAGGAGGAAGTCCACTGAATCTGGCAAACATCAACCCACCTGAAAAGCTAATCCAACCACGGTGGGGAAAGGACAATATCCTCAGATCCAACCCTCCAGATAACGCACTCCGGCAGCACCCCGATCTGTCAAAACCTTCAAGGAAACTGCTATCTCCAGCAGAATAACGGCTCGACACCAGATCAGATCAGCAGAGTAGAAGAGAGCAAGCAGGGTTACAAACTATGCCAACACATGGCCCTAAACCCACTTTCTCTCTCTAGAAAACGAAGTCACGAAGTGGAATTTACCCCCAAAAACCATCAGGGCTCGCCTATTTATAGGCTGCCAAAAGTCCACATTCGGGCGCCCACTTCTCAACTTCCGGGCGTCCGGAAATCCTGCCGTACAGGTGTCGTCGTGCCGTCAAGCGGTCGGTCGGCGGTCAGCAGGCGGTGGGGCGGTGTGTCTCCGGCGATCGACACGTGTCCTGCGTCGCGACACGTGGCCCTCCACGTCACAACTCAAACCGGATCCTCCGTCCGGGCGTCCGGATCCTGCGCCCAGATCCACAACTCGTCGGCCACAACCGGATCATCCACAAAGTGCAACAGGGTCCGCTTCTTTCGGGCGTCCACTTCGCCACTTCCGGGCGCCCGAATCCCGCCAAGTCCAGAAACCCTAAATCTCAAAATTCCCGAGTACTACAGTTTCTGTCACATGCATTATAATGCGAGGGATATAAACTTTCTCACCAGTATGATTTCCGGTGAAAATCTGAGCCTCAATAACTCTCGAAGCTAATTGAGTAATAATTAAGCGAGTGCCATTACACAGTCCTGCACTTTGGTTGATATTGCGTAACAACATTATTGGAGCTCCAATTTTCAAATGGAGTTCGTGATGAGGCACACCATTAAACTTTAAAGAGTTTAAAAAATCAACAGGGTACAGAACATCATTGTCATCGGCATTTGTCGTCGACTTACAAATCGAATCAGAACTCATGTAAACTTTATCTTCATTTGGCAGTAAAGATAAGACAAATTTGTTTATTTCATCAGCCGTTTCATTCACCGGTGTAATAATAGCTCTATCTCTCAAGTACGTGGCATCATTGTAGTTTTGTTGGATGTTATCATATACAGCAGAAACAATATCTTTAATCCCATCTCCACTATCTTCTATAAGCATATCATCTGGAATTTTGATCCAAGTAGCCTCTTCTTCATTGTCTAATTTAATAGTATCTAATTTACCGTCTCCTAAATCTAGTATCCATTTGGCAAAAGTTGCCAACTCTTCTTTGGATATCTCATTTGATGGACATTTTAACAATCTCATATTTGTCGAGAGCCGAAAAATTTTACATACATCCCAAATGTATGACTTACTGATAGATGCATTAACTATGTCCTGCCTTGTCCCACCAACAATAACAGGAAGCATTTGCCGAAAATCACCTCCAAAGACAATAGTTTTACCGCCAAATAACTTCTGTTCAATATTTCCATCATCTGATTGTAAGACATCTCTTAGTGACCTATCCAAAGCTTCGAAACAATTTCGATGGTTCATTGGTGCTTCATCCCATATAATTAAGCTAGTATGGTGAAGCAACTTCGCAAGCTGTGTTCCTTTTTTAATTTCACATGTTGAGAATTCATCTACTCTTATAGGTATTTTGAATCTTGAATGTGCTGTTCGTCCGCCAGGAAGGAGAAGTGAGGCAATTCCAGATGAAGCAACAGCCAATACTATTTTGCCTTCCGAACGAAGTTTAGAGATTATTGTCTGCCATAGATAAGTTTTTCCTGTCCCGCCATGTCCATATACAAAAATCACATCTCCTCTATCTTCGTATATAGAAGTCAAAACAGAATCATATATAGCCTTTTGTTCGTCATTCAATCCCCTCAATAATGTCTCATGTTCAGATTCCAAAGCATTTGCATCATAATCCAATTCCTCTCGCAATAACTTGTTATTCATATCTTCCAAAATTAATCTATTTGGAATTGGAAGGTTAAATTGGGAAAGTGAGCTGCAATTTTTGTTGAACAACACTTCTAACTCAAACAAAACATAATTTTGTAGGTCCACTTTAGGCATTCGAAGCTCACGAATCCCAAGTAAATTCTTTAATCTATATAAAATATCATCAGCAAACAATTCCCAAAAATCATTCCACAATTTAACAGGATCAGCTACCTCACAAAACATGACCAAAGTAACAAAAAGTTGTCTCAAATCAGCAGCTGAAGACCAATGAGCTGCTTCCTCTAATGCTTGCCGCCATTCCATATCATTACCAAGCAACCCAAGTGCATCGCATGCTGCTCGATAAGTTTCATACATAACATCGTCAACAGTTCTAATTTCAGCATAATTTCTCGGGCCTTTAACTTTATTTAGAAGCATTCTTAGAAAATAAAGTTCACCTGCATTTGGATGGATATAAATAATTCTTCCAATTCGATTTCCTTTTTTACGTCTCGTCCATATTTTCTCGGTTGAATGCCAAACCCATTTAGTAGGAAATTCTGCGTAAGTTAGTTCACGGGCATCATCATAGGTTGCATTCGTTACCATCCACTCAGTAAACATTGTTTTCTCCACGTTGCATCTATTTAGAATGTTAACTAAGCTCTGGTTTTCATGATATGCTATGTTATTCATCAGCGGCAAATGTAAAGCCAACCGCTCAACTGTTGGTTGTTTAGAATGTATGTCAAATTGGTACAGTCTCCAAACTGCTTCGTACGCTGATAAATACCTACAGTCTAAGTACCTTTTAATCTCATCAACTTGCTCATATTGTCCATTAGAACTACCGTTGTTGGACAAATAATTGTCTTCTATTATAGCTCTAGTTCGATCTGGACCCTTATTGATGTACTTAAACAAATATTTGATTAATCTTGACTTGTTGCACCACTCAACGTTAATATGAGCCTGATATTTAACTATCAAAGGTAAGTTGTGCGGCACTACATATCTGTTGTCGAGATTAATGCCATTCTTTGTCACAAATCTTCCGCTATTTCTTCGTCTATAAATAGCAAATCCGTTTTCATCCACAATCGTTTCATTTCTGAATTCCCTGGGAAAATATTTTGAACATCGACCTTTACCCATACATGGTGCTTTAAAATTTGCAGAGCCACATGGTCCATGTATCATAAACTTTGAAACAGTAGCATATCCAGTTGGATCAATATCTCTATTTGGTATTTCAGCAGAAATTATCGAATCTATATCTGCAATTGTTGGGAACTTATGATCTGGATGTAACCAAACTAAAATGTGCACGTGAGGAAGGCCTCTTTTCTGGAATTCAATCGTATATAAATCTACACAGGAAAAAAAAATATAATGGAGTAAGAAACAACTATTAATTTCTTTTTCAACCAAAAAAGTGAAAAAAATATACATACCAGCTATAGTTTTTCCAAAGTAGTTTCCTTTTTTAATATCATTCATTAGCGATTCGACTTTCATTTTGAAAACTCTACTCACAATATCAGGTCGATCTTCTGCTTTTTGTCCTGAAATAAATTGTAAGGCATCTTGTATCTCAACCCATTGTGGATTACATGTAAATGTTGATAAACAAATCCGGGTGCCCACAATGCCTACAGATGGCAATAGCATCTTGATAATTTTGAATCATATAACGGGGACCAGCAGTGAAGCTCGCTGGCAAAATTATTTTCTTACCAATAGTATTACCATCAACATCACCTGCAACAACATCATCCTTAATTCCTTTATAAATCTCTATCCGCAAATCTGCCTGGTTTCTCCTTATATAATCAAGACGGTCTTCTTCAATACATGAGAATGCATCAACCAAATATTGTTGGAAAAGTCTACCTCCTCTTAATAGTGTTTTGCCCTCAACTATCCTATTTTGGATTCTGTAAGAATAAAATTCTCGCATTGTAATATTTTTTCTAGACCCAATTATTCTCTGTGAAGCACTATTATATTTCATTCCTATCAGAAAACCATCTTCTCCATAAGGAAACAATATAGGATACTGCATAGCCATGAAAGAAGGATGTAAATCACTGATCCGTTTTAATCCTTCTATTTTATGTTCAACAACAATATCTCTTTGACGATCAACACTACCAAAATCACCGACTATTAATCCAGCAATCTCGGAACATGAAGGAGGGTTGTACTGAGTTTTGTCAGAACGGCTGCCGATCAACTTTAATCGTATAGGTAGAAAATCATTTTCTTTGAAGCGATCCTGTAGTACACTGAACTTTTGCAAATTGTGGAGTTCTAGTGTGAGAATAGTGGCTTGTACTATTCTGGAGTTTTGGGTTGAGTTTGGTGAGCTTTGAGGTGTTTTCGTGGCTTAAAAAGGGCGAAAACGGACTCCGGAGAGCAAATTCTGCATAAAGTGCAGAATTTATACTGCATTCGGGTACTGGAATTGGCATACCGGAATGCACTGCATACCGGTACTGGAATTGGCATACCGGTATGTGATTGCGCAGTTTGCTGGCCGAGGCTCGGATTTTGCAAATTTTGCACAGTATACCGGTATACACATGCGCATACCGGTATACAATGCTGCAGAATGCATTTTTGTGCAGTTTTGCAATTTTGGCTCTTTGAGGGGCCTATGGGGATTTTGTGCATTGGGTTAAGTACCCTTTCACCTTCATTCACAGCCATTGTTGGCTGAGGATGCACTTGGAGAGAAGGTAGGTCTCTCTCTCTCTCTAGGTTTTCTTGCTCCCAACCCCTTAGATCATGGTTTTGATCTCTTTTCTCTCCATTTTCTTCGTGGAGGAGTGCTCCTAGGCTTGGAGGGAGCTCGGGGCTGAGGAATGGAGCTTGTTGGTGGATGGATCTTCAACCCTAGCTTGTGTGAGCTTGGTTGGAGGCTTGATTTGAGGTTAGTAAACTCTTTTACAACCTCTATTTATGATTGTTGCTTGAGATTGCATGTAAACCTAGTTTCTTGGAAAATTAGGGTTTGATTTGGGGTTTCGTGATTGTGAACCCTTGAGGTGGAATTGATGGGTGTAGATTGTTGTTGTAGGTTGGATTTGATGATCTCTAACCTCCAATGGGACTTAGAACAAGTTTTACTTGCTCAAGGTAAATTCCACCCATTTACCTCATTGTTCTTGGTGGTTTTCGAAATTGCTTGTTCGATACCCCTAACCCCTTGGAAAATTATCTTAGGGTATGAGAAGCTCGGGGGACAACTTCGTTTCGAAGTACTGCGAGGTTTCGACGGGTATCCGGTGGGTCTGACCTCACCGAAAGGGGTGAACTCCCCCTATGTCTCCTATCTTGTTATAGGATTGATTAGATGCATAATTATAATAATTATGGCATGATGATAATTGTGATTTTATGAGACATGCAAGTTGTTTATTAAAAATGCATATTTCATATAGTATGGCATTATGAGGATATTATGCATGCTAGGGTATTCGCACTATTAGTGTAATGATGCATTAGGAAATGCTAAGTATGTTATGCATGCTAGAGATGAGCATCATTTGAGACACCACTTGAGTGGTGGACTAGTGAACTCTCTTGCATACCAAAGTATGCTTGTATAGAGAAAAGAGGAATTATGGCAAATGCAATATATGTATGTTTGTATAGGGAAAAGAGAGGATTGGATATATGCAGGATAAGTTGTTGCACCTCATTTAGGTGGGCAACTTTGACGGGCATCATTGGCTTTGGCTCGACCTTTTGGTCGTGGATTGATTCCATGTTTAAGACATGAGGAAAGGGATACTATTTGCATTTGATAAATATAATCGGTTAATGGATTTCTTGCATGATAGCTCTATACTCTATGTAGTAGAGGTCGTCGTAGCTTATGCATGGCATGAATATGGACTCGTTGGCATCGTAGAATGCATTGTGATAGTATTGTAGAATGCATGGATTATAGCATTAGAGAATGCATGACATATGGCATCGTAGAATGCATGATTTGGGGCATTTGTAGAATGCATTGTTTTGGCATTAGTGGAATGCATAGTACATGACATTAGAATAATGCATGGTTTATGAACTTAGTAAACAATGAGATGAACGGTTACATGTTAGAGACATGGACATATTGGTAGGGACATACCATCGGACTTTGAGAACAATATGATATTGTTGACTTTTAGCGTCTTGGCTATTGAATGTAGTAAACATGACATGACGTGTTTTTTTGACATAGTGTGAGGGTAAACACTTGTATTTCACTTAGGTGAATAATTAGGTTGACATTTTGACATAATGTTAGATCCTTGAACATTGGTTGGCTATTCCATGTTTTTAGACATGATGAACGTGACACTTATGCAGTTGATTATGCTTGTTGGCCATTTGTGCTCATTCGCACATGCTTGTGAGGGTCGCTCCCTACAAGCCGGCACTCCGGAGTTAGCCTTGCGACCTTGGTCGCCCGTGCAGGTTTGGGCGCCGAAGTGGATCGCCGTTGGGGGAGTGTCTCATTCTAGCGAGAATGTTGACTACCACGGGGCCATTAGGCACGGCACAAGCCGGGACGTTACCTTGTGTAAGTCCCTTGTGGATTGGGTAAAAGCTAAGTAAACTGGACATAGTATATTGGTTGCTTGATGCATATAGTGTAGTGTATGGACATAGTAGTGAGTAGCACATTGTGGCATTACTTAGCTTGACACTGTTGGGATGCATTCATTGTAGTTGGACATATTAGTTAGTCACTACATATATTGGCATCCATAATAGCATTAGACCTATACTCATGATGATTAGTATAGAGGCATGATATTGTGATGATAAGAATAGAAAGATTCTTTTAACCTTTAAACATAGCATTAATTTGACATGCATGTTAAATGATGTGATTAAATGTTTAGCTATGACAATAGAACATATTCATGTTCATGTAGATGATTTAGTTTTTGGAGGCAAGATAGTTGTAGAACTACCTGTTTAGCATTAAATGTTATATGCTTTCTGTTTTATGTTTCAGTTATACTATCTTGCCTCAGTTGACCTAGCGGTGTAATTCGCCACTCTCGGCGGCTTACCCACTGGGAACTATTGATTAATAGTTCTCACCCCCATTGTTGTTGGGTTTTTCAGAGCCTTCCGCAGCAGGAGAGGCTTGGGATCGCGGCGAGGGGTTAGCAGCTAGCTAGAGCCTCTACGGTGTTATTATTGTAGGCATACCATGATGTCCTTTCATTTTATTTTATATGAAAGGTGTATAGATGTTGGTTGACCTATTGTGGATAAGATGTATAATGTTATTGTATATCTTGAGATTTTAGTTGTATGGATTTATTTCTAGTTGTAGAACTATGTTCTCGCTCTGATTACCTTGTTAGGATGTATTCTTTATCCTTCTTGATGGTTGTTAGCATAGACGCCTTGTGTACATTATGTTGTTTGAGGTACACGGCGGGTCTGCGCACGTGCCTGGTAGGCTCCCACGAGGGCCCGGGGCGTGACAGATCCCTTGCCATCCTAAATGATTTCACTATCTCATTTTCGCGATCGAACATTTCTATAAGTTGGCCAACAATATTTCTATCAATATTTTTGAGTTCATCGAAGGGATTTAATGCTCTCATTCTATTATTGATTTCATTTTCCGTATCATAAACATACAATTGAGCAAATTTGGGCCGTTGTCCATCAACAGGAAGCAGAGAACCCATCTTATGGTGATTTTGACCAGTTATTCTGAATACGTATGGTCCTGATTTTCTATTAATTTCATTGTCGATTTTTGCCCCAATTGATGTAAAGGCAAACATGGAATTATATACACGAATATTTGCTCGAAAATTTCTTGAGTCACTGCTGCTATTGTACTCCAATATGTCTAACAAATTAGGAGTATGTTGCAATAATGGCAAAACCACTTTCCCATCTCCACAACAAAGCGAAAATCGAGTAATATTTTCACTGCAAGATTTGATCCTTTCATTATACCAAAGTAGTGCGCCACATGATTGGCACTCATATTCTTGCAATCCAAGGTAATGTTGCTCTATATCATGTCCAATATATGTTGTTGCATGTATTGCCTTTCTAGTAGTTGATTTATCAACTTTTGAAGTACATTTTCGTTTTCTTGTCGAAGTATCTGATGTTTCACAATCTAATAGCAAACATTCACCATTGTAATTTGAATGTTCTGTTGCAGAAAACCCCATGTTGTTTCTACGCCTATCAAGAACTGACTTTCGAAGTCTACGCCTTTCTCTACATACCATTGTGTAATCCATCTATTATCTGGTGGTAGCCTAAACTGGTAGCAATTATCAAGAGAAAAGAACAAAATAATCATTTTACTAACTATAAGTAGAAACTATTGCTGGAAACATAAAGTAAGGAGTAAAAATGATTGGTTAAGAATAGACATAAGGAAAATTTCATATGTAAATGACTATATTTGTGAACCATAGGGGCTTTAAGTTATGTCTAGAGTATGAATTTAATAAATAAAAAAAAGTAAAATCACATCTAAACAAAATAGACAAATATGAGCATAATATTGTTAATATCACATAGTCAATCAATCAAGTATAATAGGTAATTTTTTTTTCTAATTTTAAATTTTTATATTAAGTGGACACCGTGAGCCCTCTGTGATATATTTTGCTTTGTTTACAATTTTCTCTTTTGATGAACAACAAATTCTACAGTTTAAATGTTAAAATATATAATAAACACAACCATCAAAGAAAATTACTTGAGCTTAACAATACAACTATGTAATTTATAGCCTTTTTGAAATATAAATATGTGCAAGAGTTGCTCAGAGACCATTAAACTTGCTCTATTTAGCAATTTTCTATCATCATCAAAATATGATCTTTTAAGATACCCCAAAATCAATTTAAGCATTAAACTATGATCTTTCTAAGTATTTAAGCATCGATTTAAACACCAAAATATTTTTGAGTATCCAGAAATCAATTTGAGCATCAAAATCCATTCTTTTAGAGTATATAGTGCAATTTTTGTTACATCACAGTTGTGAGGTTAGCATATGAACAACATGTGTTAGGCTCTCTATCCATGCAAATTATGTTTCAACCTAATATATTTTGGTTTGTCCTATGATTTTTGCTGCAGCACCCTAATAATGAGGGTCAATACATCAGAAGGAATGAGAATGCAAGATTCCTAGAAATTAATTTCTTACAATTCTTCTTGTGTTCTCAGATTTTGTTTCGTATATTTTATGCTTAAATTTCTAATACATAAAATTAAGGAAGAATCAACAGTAGGGTTGACAGCAAAAGGAAGAGTGAAAACTTAATAAGACCTGCTAATATATCTGAAGCATATATGTATATGAATGCACAGCAGGAATAGCATGAGACAACATTAAAAAACTAACTCTACGCTGAACCTATGCTTCCTTTTATTTTTAACAAAATCTTTAATTATTATGTAGCATTATTATTTTCCATACTGTTTTAGTTAAAATTTCGACTAACTTAGAATTAGTAGTAGCATATTTGACAGCAAAATTATTTGCAAGAATTTAGTTAGCATCAAACCAAATAATTCAGACTTGCTATGTTTTGTCTATCAGGCTTGTTTGGCCATCAGAATAGAGAAGAATAGAGAAGAAGATTAGGCTTATAATTAGAATAGAGAAGAAGATGATGAAGAAGCAGATTTGAGGGCAAAATAAGTGAAAAAAAATATAGAGATTGTTCTAGATGTAGATGAATCAGCAACAGCAGCACCCTACTTTAAAAAAATGTACCCATAAAAAGGATATGACAAAAAAGAAGTAATTACAAATCTGAAAGTAAATGATTAAAATTAGTTTACACAAATAGGAAATTGAAAATAAGAGTTTTTTATCCAATCAGCATAAGAAGTAGACCAATTATTAGAGCACGTAAGAAGAGATGAAGTCAAAGAATTGATATCATTTTTTGGTTTTCTTTCAAAGAATTGGCAGAAGAAGAAGAAAAAGTATAGGAGATGCCTTCTCCTTGTCATGTATTCCATGTTTTTGTATTCAATTGAAGCCTTACAATCACATAAAATCAAAACATGAAGATTAAGTTCATAATTAGAATAGAGAAGAAAAAAAAAAAAAAGCAACAGCAGCAGATTTGAGTGAAAAAGGATCTACTTTGTGTACAAAAACCCTGAAGATCACTTAGAGGCAAGAGATATGCACAACCAAATATTACAATACCATCTAATTAAATCCAATTGCATGAGATTATAACACCATATGACACAATAATAGAAAATCTGCTTCATATATAGTAACCTTTGAGGCAAAACTCTAGAATAAGATTGGAGGAAAACAAAATGGTTATAAAGGTCTAAGCTTTCTTAGAAAGAAGAAATTTCTACACCAAAAATATTATATGAGCATTCTATTAGATCAAATTGCACAAAACCATATAATGAGAGATTAGAAAATCTGGTTAAAGTAGAGTACTTATTTGTGGTCTACAATTACTTTATGATTCAGGCTAAATAGAGAGTAGGAGGTATTTAGGATGCACAATTCTGTAACTTTTTTCAATAAAAAATGGTGCTGTAAAAGATTTTTCATATAGCAATGACAAATAAAAGGAATTAAAGGCCATTAATTACATGGGTAATTGAAGAAATTGTGACTGCTCCTTTGGAGCTTCTCTTAAATTTGTATCTAAGCTTTACATTCAAATTTCTGAAAGAAAATAAGATGTTGTATCTAAATAAGTACCCAATCCTTAAGTACAGCTAGTAGAGGGGGCACATTCTTCAGCACATTCTATGCGCCTGATGTTAACTATGTTTGTAATTTACTAACTTGTTGAATTATAATGTATAGTAACAGTCTAGAGCTAGAATATAATGAAGGAAGATCAGGTTACCTAACGCCTAATCTACCCAACAGCCAACATCTCAACTTCCTGCTCTCTTACTATTCCACCAATCCCGCAACCTCTTCGCTTGTTTTGATTTGATGGATGTTAGAAACCTGAAAGTCACCTTTGCTGTCTGTTAGTCTACCTAGCTTAACCTTTTGGGCTACTCTATAATAGGGTTGTCAAAACTGAAAGAACACTGTAGCTTTAATTAAATATTTGTGTCGTTCTTAGAGGTGAAACCAACTTCATGTCTTGCCATATTCTTATGATTTCTCAGAGATAATGCAGCCTACTTCTGACATTGGTAACACACTAACACTGTGTGTGAAGTAGTCAACTATGTCATGCCATTGAAAGCTAAACGGGAGGAAATTAAATAATATGGACTTGAGACTTTACTGTAAGTCCAAGACATGAACTCGAATTAAATTGGACTCGAACTTGGGACTTCCTGCTTTCACAATCCATCCACGAATGCACCTTGATCTTCATTTGGAACTGACGCAGTTTTTTTATTATGTTTCTTGCTTCCAAGTAGTCTAATTACTACAAATGGTTAGAGAACAACTAAGTCCAGAGGAGGTACTCCCACTTCTTCTTTATCTGTTTGTAGATCTTCTTAAATCAGGGGTGTCTTTAAAAAGGGGTTCCATAAAACTAACTAAATATAACTGGACTGATCTTCTATAGGTTGTTATTGTTGGCATGATATATGTTGTTTGACATAATAGAGTTTTAGATGAAAAGGACCTGATAAAATTGGAAAGAAAAGGTTAAGAACTCAACTAAAACTCCGTTTATGTTGAGAGATGATCTTGCGCAGTTTAATTTCGAGTGCAATTCGCTAAAATTAGATCAATAGTTCAGCTTTAATTTATCTATTGAGTTATATTTTGGTATAAGTTGGATTTGAATGGGACTAAATAATTTAAGTTGATTTGTGGGCAAAAGTAGCATAAAAAACTAAAAGAAAGTTGTATATGTAGATGAATCAGTAGCAACAGCAGCAACATACATCAAAAAATGTATCACGAAAAGTAATCTGACAAAAATAAAGTATTACAAATTTCAAACAAAATAATTAAAATTAGTTTAAATTTGAACTTAAGAGGATCATCTCGGCACTTCATATGCAGCATGAAATGTGTACGGACAACCAACATGTCTCCTTACTTGGGTTGACTTAATTAATTAGAGCATGACATAATTAGAGGTTCGGCGACATTAAGGTGGACGTAAGGAGAAGAAGAAATGATAAATTAAAGTGAACATTATAATCAAGTAAAAGAAGAAGTAGAAGAAGAAATATGGAAGTAGAAGAAGCAGGACTACTTCAAACAGAGAAGTAGAATAAGCAGCAGAATTGATATTGTAAGGTGTGAAAATACTAAAACCATATTTTTTGCATTCAACTGAACCCTTAAAATCAATTAAAATCAAAATAAAAATATGAAGATTAAGTTTACAATTAGAATAGAGAAAAAGAAGAAGAAGCAACAGATTTGAGGGCAAAAGTAGTGAAAAAAATAAAAAGGAAGTTGTAGATGTAGAGTTGATACCATTTTTTTTTGTTTTCTTACAATGAGGAGCAAGGTGAAGAAGAAAATGGTAGTTAAATCCAAGATTTAGTATCAACTAAAATCTAATCACGAAGATGATGTCTATAATTCAAAGAGAAAAAAAGAAATGCAGCAGAAGTGATAGTGCAAGGGATAAAAACACTAAAAGGAGAAGAAGCTATAGCTGTATCAGTAGCAGCATTAGCACCAACCCTATTATTAGAAAAATGTACTCATAAGATGGAGAAGCAAAAAGGAGATGCAATTACAAAATGCAAACTATAGAGTCAGCTTAAATTTGTATTTTGGATCCATAAGCCAAATGTATGCCTTTTCATTTCCATAATTCTGAAAGTTCATGTGGTTCTATCATCCTATGGTTTTTTTTTTTTAACTACATTCCTGTTGCAGGTCCTAAATTTAATTAAAAACAGGTCCGTCAAATTCAAATTTGGTTAAAATTTATAAGATCCATATCCCTTGACATTCCTAGTCACACCCTTTAACTAAAAGGAAGCTGTAGATGTAGATGAATCAGTATTGTATCAACTTTTAAATTATTTGGTATTCATATACGGAAGATATTAGCTAAAAACAACAATTTAACATAACGAACACCGTCAACAACATATTCACCCAACAATTACATAATATATATTTTTTTCACATTACACTAAAAAGACGAATAACAACACAATGAGCAAGGAGAAATAACATAAGAGAACACATAGACAAACGATGCAAAGCAAGTCTAGACTAAAAACCAACCTAAAAACATAGTGAATAGTGGACAGAAACTACAAAGAAAAGATCCCAACTAAGGTAGCATTCATCGGATCAGGGGAAAAGGTTAGATCTTATAATAACCGGGAGGCGCTTCTGGATCTTCCTCGGTTGTTGCCGTTGTTTCTACATCACCCAATATTGCCACTTCGGCAGTTGATTCTACATCCATTGGACCAACATTAGGGTGATTAATCAAGGCGCAGCACCTAGCAATACCATCCTTAATTTCCTTCAATTCAGCAACAATTTGTTTTTTTTCCTCAATTAAAATATTATAGGTCTTCTTAAGAAGATCAAAGTCCAAGTTAAGCATCTCATACTCATCACGAAGTTCTGTATGTTCATCAGAAATAAGTTCGTATAACTCCTTGTAAATTATCTTGTCATCATAATTAATATCCTTAACTTCAAAACCAAGTTCATCACGGAGCTTCTTGATAGCAACCCGTGCAGCGTCCTCCTCGGATCGTTCCGAGTCCGGAAACAACCACCCCCAACATGTAATTATTTCCATAAATCGGCTACTCCTAGGAACCTCCACATCAACATAAGAACGTAGTTGTCCATCCGCGACCACAGTAATTCCGTATCTGGGAGGAGGTAAGAAAAATTGTGTGCAGATATTGCGAAGTAAACGGCGAAAGTTGATGTCGACATTAACGGTCGATGCCATCTATATAGTCAAACGAAAGCTGTCGAAGAATACACGCAGGGCTTTTGTTTTAGTTTAAACACATGTTTTACTTTAAACACAAATTCCAGGTCATATAAAGAGTAGCTATATTTTCTTTGTACTTAAAAGTAAATATAAATTTTGCATTATATCAATTCAATTCAAGAGCCACTTTTGTCACGCTAGTTATATCCTAACTTTATTTTATTAATATACTTTATTTTATTATTATTAATAATTAATAATTTTTAAAAATTGTCTAAATTCTTATATGAGTGGATGTCAAATTGATGCTGTATTTTTAAATATAAATATACAGATTATATTTTTATTTTTTAAAAAAAGAGATTCTATCTTAAAAAGCAATAAAATTCTAACTAAAGCACACTCAAATCAAACGCAATGGAAAAACCAATATGTAATACCTTACTATTTTTTTTTTCATGTAACGAAAAACATATCTAAACTCGGAGTGAATATGAGCACAAAGGAATTAGGGCTTACCAGATATCCCAAGAAAGGCAACACAAAATAGAAGATCAATCAACGTAGCAGATCGTCGAGGATTCCTGAGAAAAAATAAAAATAATTGTCAAAAAATAAAATATGCACATAGTAAATAAATAGCATGTATGTAAACATATTTTACCGTTGAGAAAAGATTGTCGCAAGATGCTGGAATAAAAAAACATGCAAATGTTATTATATATAGGAATGGAGAAGGAAGTGAGTGGACAATGGTGGAAGAGTCTTTAATACAGCAGAAGAAACGGCAGGTAAGGAATAGAAAGCGTCTCCATCTTCTCCATCTTCTCCCGATCGTTTCAAGAAACGGCATCTCCATCTTCTCCACCTTCCGCCTCTCCATCTTCTCCCGATCGTTTCAAGAAACGGCATCTCCATCTTCTCCACCTTCCGCCTCTCCATCTTCTCCCTATCGGTTTAGTAACCTAACCGCCTCATCCCGCATAGGAAATGGCGACGATGGAAAAGGGCGTGCACGGAGGGCCAAAGGAAGAAACCTGCTGAAGAAGATGAAAGGCCGGTTCAGTTTTTAGAAGGGCCGGTTCGGTTTACTAATTAATTATTAAGGAAAAGGGATGAAGAACCGGGTGAAGCATGCTTAAGTTTGGTTCGGTTTAATTAAAGAAAGAAAGGAAAAAGATAATAAAAACCGGCTCGGTTCAAGTAAGGAGTGAAGAACCGGGTCCAACACAAAGTAAATATCAAAAGAGAAAGAAAGACCGGTTCGGTTCAAAGAAGAACCATGCTTAAGTAAGTAGCATAAAAAGAGAATAAAGACCGGCTCGGTTCAAATAAGGAGTGAAGAATCGGGTGAACCATGCTTAAGTAGCCTGGTTCGGTTTAATTAAAGAAAGAAAGGAAAAAGATAATAAAGACCGGTTCGGTTCAAGTAAGGAGTGAAGAACCGGGTCCAACACAAAGTAAATATCAAAAGAAAAAGAAAGACCGGTTCGGTTCAAAGAAGAACCATGCTTAAGTAAGTAGCATAAAAAGAGAACAAAGACCGGCTCGGTTCAAGTAAGGAGTGAAGAACCGGGTCCAAGACAAAGTAAATATCAAAATAAGTTGGTTTGGTTCAAAGAAAAAATAAAAGAGGTGGGCCGGTTCAGTGAAGAACCAGATTAAATAACAAAGTAGACGGTTCGGTTTAAAAAAAAAAAAGGGAGACAACCTAAATGAAGGAAAGCATGCCATGTGGGTTCAAGTAAGGAGTGAAGAACCGGGTCCAAGACAAAGTAAATATCAAAATAAGTTGGTTTGGTTCAAAGAAAAAATAAAAGAGGTGGGCCGGTTCAGTGAAGAACCAGATTAAATAACAAAGTAGACGGTTCGGTTTAAAAAAAAAAAAGGGAGACAACCTAAATGAAGGAAAGCATGCCATGTGGCAAGTTTATTGGGGATTAATATATTTGTATGGTTTAAAAAAAAAAAAGGGAGACAACCTAAATGAAGGAAAGCATGCCATGTGGCAAGTTTATTGGGGATTAATATATTTGTATAGATGGTTTAAAAAAAAAAAAGGGAGACAACCTAAATGAAGGAAAGCATGCCATGTGGCAAGTTTATTGGGGATTAATATATTTGTATAGATGTCCTGTGGTTGATATTGTTATAATCCTAAATATACACATACTATTGTTGTTGCACTGATAAATCATAATATAGTTATTTTTCAGAATATATATATCATACTGTCACTGAACATAACTTAGAATATTTTACTGTTATTTCTCTGAACTTTAGAACAATCTTGTGAAATTAGTATAGTTTAATTACTCACAGATTTTTATGATGGAGGATACGCATTCGGCGAAGCCTTTTACTTTTGATGGTCGTAATTTTAAGAGGTGGCAGAACCAAATGAGGTTCTGGCTCACCACACTTGGGCTTGTTTCTGCTATCTCGGATCCTACCGAGAATAGCAATGGATCTGCACCTGAAGGTGCAATCCAGGCTGCGGTCAACAGACCTTATACTCGGAGCCAAGCCCAAGCCGGATCCACTCCTCCTGCTACTGCACCTGCACCCGCAACTGCACCTCCTATTGTCCCTAACATGATCAACTATCTCTGCTTGAACCGGATTCTTAGTACCCTATCTGATAAACTGTATGATATATACTCTAGTGCTAAAACAGCTAGGAAACTTTGGACATCTTTAGAAAACAAGTATGGTCAAGTTGATCCTACCCAGAAGAGATACCAAGCTTCAGATTTGATTAAGTTTAAGTTGGTAGATAATAAGTCTATGTCTGACCAGCTTCATGATTTTGAGCATATAATTGAGCAGCTTAGATCTAACGGTGTAGATCTTGATGAGAGTTTCTTAGTTGCCACTCTTATAGATAAGTTGCCACCCTCTTGGTCGAACCATGCAAATGATCTTAACCATAATCAAAGAGAACTTTCCCTGAATTATGTCCTAAGATTCATTAGGATAGAAGAGTCGAACCGAGCTAGGGATAAGAAGCCTAGTGAACCTACAACCCAAGCCAACCTAGTAGAGTATCCCAAAAATAAGGGTAGAAACTTTCAGCCTCATAGAAACTTTAAGAAGAAGCCTTTCCACCATAGTAAGTTCAACTCAAACTTTAAGAAACCTAAACCTGATGGGAGTGGAGGCAACTCTGGTTGCTTTGTGTGCGGGAAGACCAACCACTTTGCGAAGGACTATTTTTTCCGCAAGTCTCGGCCTTTCGCACCAAAGAAGAAGAATGGAGCTCCACCTGAGCGCCAGATGAATATGTTGACTGCTGGGCCTGACCATTCTGACTCCACTATCAGGTTAGGATCTAGTTTACCTGAAGTTAACCTCGCCTTTAGTTCCTCTGATTGGTGGATATATACTGGAGCAAACGTTCATGCTTGCTCTGATCGTTCTTAGTTTTCCACCTATCAGGACTTGTGTGGAGGATCGGTGAACATGGGGAATGCAGCCTCTTCTCGCGTGCTTGGGACCGGTCGGGTAGATTTGAAGCTGACCTCTGGGAATACCCTAACCTTGCACGGAGTCCACCATGTTCCTGATATTAGGAAGAATTTGATTTGTGGTTCTCTTTTAGTTCAACGAGGTTTTAAGTTAGTTTTTGAATGTAATAGGGTAGTTATTACAAAGGGTGTGGATTTTGTAGGGAAGGAATTTTTGAGTGATGGTTTGTTTAAACTATCTGTATCTTCTCCTTATATTAATGAAAGTACCCTTGTTTTGAATGTGGTTTCTACTAATATTTGGCATGGAAGATTGGGACATGTGAATTATAATACTGTTAAAAGATTGATGCATATTGATTTGATTCCTAAATCTGATTTGCCTGATCATAAATGTGAAATATGTGTGCAAGCTAAGGAGCCTAGAAAATCTTTCAAATCAGTGGATAGAGATTGTGATCTTTTAGAACTTGTGCATAGTGATGTTTGTGATGGAAGTAGACTTAGTAGAGTAGGAAATAAATATTTTTTGACTTTTATAGATGATCATTCAAAATATTGTTATGTTTATTTGATCAAGACAAAAGATGAAGTTTTAAACAGATTCAAAATTTATAAAGATGAGGTGGAAAATCAATTAGATAAGAAAATCAAGATTTTGAGATCTGATCGAGGTGGTGAATATACTTCTAATGAGATGACTGCTTTCTGTCAAGAATTTAGAATTGTACATCAAGTGACTGCACCTTACACACCTCAATCTAATGGAGTTACTGAACGTAAGAATATGACTTTGATGGATATGGTGAACTCGATGATTATTAGTTCAGGTGCACCCGAGAACTTGTG
Organism: Puya raimondii; assembly: GCA_016920855.1. Taxonomy (NCBI): domain Eukaryota; kingdom Viridiplantae; phylum Streptophyta; class Magnoliopsida; order Poales; family Bromeliaceae; genus Puya; species Puya raimondii. The sequence goes on along the minus strand of JABWPP010000044.1, from coordinate 996,250 downwards.
GGGGAAGCTTTGATTTCTGCATGTGTGATTTTAAATAGGATTCCCCACAAGAATTCTAATGTGTCTCCTTATGAGCTTTGAAAAGGTAGGAAGCCTAATCTGAGTTATTTTAAAGTGTGGGGGTGCCTAGCTAAAGTTAAGATATCTGAGAATAAGAAGAGAAATATTGGACCTAAGACTGTAGATACATTTTTTATAGGTTATGCATTAGATAGCAATGCCAACAGATTTTTAGTGGTGAACTCTGAGATTAGTGAGATTTCTAACAACACTATCCTTGAGGCTAGAGATGTAGTGTACTTTGAGGATATCTTTCCTTTTAGGACTAGAGTAGATAGACCTACTCCAGCTGAGCCTGTAGGTAGCTCTAGCAGACCTAGAGTTAGTGAACCTATAGTAGAGGTTGAACTAGGAGAAGTAAGCGTCCTAGAGTAGAGAAAACTTTTGGAGATGATTTTTGTGTCCTACTTGTAGAAGATACTCCATCTACCTTTGACCAAGCTATGAAGTCTGTAGATGCATCATTTTGGAAAGAGGCTATTAATCTTGAGATGCAGTCCATTCTACAGAATCATACTTGGGAGTTGACTGATTTACCTCTAGGATGTAAGCCTGTAGGTTGTAGATGGATCTTTAAGAAGAAGTTGAGACCAGATGGATCTGTAGATAAGTATAAGGCTAGACTAGTAGCACAAGGCTTTGCACAGAAGCCTGGTGTAGATTACTTTGATGTTTATGCACCTGTTGCTAGGATTACTTCTATTAGAGTGTTGATTGCCTTAGTTTCTGTCCATGATTTGATTGTCCATCAAATGGATGTTAAGACAGCTTTTCTGAATGGTGATTTAGATGAAGAGATCTATATGAAGCAACATAAAGATTTTGTAGTTTCTGGATATGAGAACCAAGTGTGCAAATTGACTAGATCTCTATATGGACTAAAGCAAGCTCCTAAACAGTGGCACTTAAAATTTGATTCATTAGTTGTATCAAATGGCTTTCATATGAACATGTCTGATGAATGTGTATATTCAAAGGAATATGATGGATAGATTGTAATCTTGTGTTTGTATGTTGATGATATTCTGATTTTTGGTACCAATATGAATGTGATATATGATGTGAAGAAATTACTTAATGAGAACTTTGATATGAAAGATCTTGGGCAAGCAGATGTGATTCTTAACATGAAGATCTTTAGAAAATCGAATTAAATTATTATGAGCCAATCTCATTATAGTGAACAGTTATTAAAGAAGTTTGGATATTTTGACTTTAGACCTGTAATAACACCTTATGATCCTAGTGTACACCTTAAGAAGAATAAAGGAGATCCAATAGGTCAGAATAGATATGCTCAGATTATAGGATCCTTAGGATACCTATTAGATTACACTAGACCTGATTTGGCTTATGCTGTGAACAGATTGAGAAGATATACCTATAACCCAAATAGAGAGCATTGGAATGCTTTAGAAAGAATTTTGAGATATCTGAAGGGGACTGTGTCTTATGGATTGCATTACAGTGGCTTTCCTGCAGTATTAGAAGGATATAGTGATGCCAATTGGATTAGTGATACAGCTGATGTGAAGTCGACTACTGGATTTATTTTTCTTCTAGGAGGAGCAGCTGTTTCTTGGAAGTCAACTAAATAACCTTTGATTGCTAGAAGTACTATGGAATCTGAACTTATGGCATTAGATACCATTGTAGCAGAGGCTAAGTGGATTAGAGAGTTTCTTTATGATCTGCCACTGATGGAGCGACCTTTAGCACCAGTGTGTATTCATTGTGATTGTAGATCTGTAATTGATAAATGTGCCCAAGAAAATGTAGAGACTAAGATGAATAGATTCATGAAAGTGAGACATAAGTTCATTCGGCAGAATATGAAGGAAAATGTGATTGCATTGGAATTTGTGAGATCTGCAAAGAATTTGGCTGATCAGCTTACAAAGGGATTATCTAGGGTTGTGATCCTAGAATCGTCGAGGGGGATGGGGCTTAGCCCACAATAGAAGTTACCGGCGATGGCAACCCAACCTGTTGCAGGTTCAATGGGTAGAAACAAGTCGAACTGGTAGCTGTGAGGAGCACTATTTTTTGTATCCTCATCCCTATGGCGACAGTGCTCATAACTGCAAGTGGATAGGAAGGGCATATGCCCTGAATGGTTCCGAGACCCACGAGGCAGGGTGTGGCCTTACAGACACCCCTTTGAGGACCTACTATGTGTGTGGAGTCGTGAGGCCGCGATTATGGAAAGAGGGCGGTTCCCTAAAACACACATGAAGCGATATTAGCGCATGGCCATAATAGCGCTCACCCGCTTAGAACCTAAACGGCTGTACCATGTGTGCGGTTTGTGGAAATTCGATTCACCGGCCTTGGTTCAAGGCGTAGTCCACCATTGTGCCCTCGGATGTACATAGACATGTACTAAGTGAAGGTTCAAACCCGAAAGGTACCTTTGCCGAATACGTGGTATAAGAGATCCAGCATTCTTTTGTTTCGTTTTGTATTTCAGTTTTATTTACTTTCTTTATTTGAAGTTTTAAATCATGTGGGGGAATATTAGTATTAATATTTTAAAACAGTGATTTAAACTTCAAATTCAGCCCATGGGCTTCCTGGGCAGCCCACTCTCTATGGGCCTTGCCTGGGAGCCCGTGCTGAGGTTTCCACATGTGAGGTTTAGTCCCACATTAGAAATCAAAGGCTTGTTACTCCTATATATATACTCTTTACTCTCTAGTTATTTACTTGGGAGAAAACGAGAGTTATCCACTCGACTAAACACACGCACGCACGGCACGAGCACGAGCCGGGCCGGGTCGGGCGGGCGGCGACGCGCGTGAACCCGGTTCACTTACACATTTTCTTTTATTTTATTTTTTGGAATTTAAACCTTATGATTACCTTACATTGGTAAGGGACTAAATCTGGATCTTGTCCAGATTTGGTCCATGGTCCAACCTCGGTAAGGGATCAAATCCCTTACCTCGGTAAGGTCCAACGGCTCTATCTCGGGCAAGCCGTTGGACCTTACCTATATAAGAGGGGGAGAGGGTGCAGGAGCTGTAGAGCTGAATCAGTGAGCTGAGACTTCATCCTCTTCCTCCACTACTACTACACTGAGCTTTCATTTTTGCTGGATCTTTGAGAGCTACCTGGGTTCGTTTTGCGCCACCCTGGAGACGTGCCGACGGGGTGGGCGGTGGTCGTTGTATCGCTAGGAGTGATTGCCGGAAGCCTCGCACGTGGAGGGGCAATCTCGCTTCTAGGACAGTGCTCTCGCACGCCTCGACTCACAGGCCTCATCTATTCTCTACATTTTTATAGTGCTATTAAACTCGGTTTTCCAAAAACTGAAGTTTAATTGTTTTTGTTTGAAATTGTTTAAAAGGATATTTTACTAAAAGTTTTAGAAAGGAATTTTTGACAACAGATGACGACGACCACCCGTAGACGTTTGGTCGTCAGCGGTAGAGGAGGCCGACAACGACGACGACCATCCGCCAGTGCTTCGTCGTCAGCGGTATAGAAGGCCGACAATGACAATGACAATACATCTGGCGTTTAGTCATCGGCATTAGAGGAGACTGATGACGACGATGACCATCAATTTGTGCTTTGCCTTCAGTAATAGAGAAAGACGACGACAACGACCATCTGCTTCGCCCTTTGCTCTAGATGATGACGACCATCTGCTTGGCGCTTCGCTGTTGACAGTAGAGAAGGCCGCCGCCGCTGACGACAATCTGCCCGGCGCTTAGCCGTCGGCTGTAGAGGAGGCCGACGACAACGACGACCATCTGTTGGCAGTAGAGAAAGACGATGACGACCACCATCCGCTTGGCTCTTAGCCGTCGGTAGTACAGAAAGGCAACAACGACGACGACCATCCGCCTTATGCTTGGCCGTTGGCAGTAGGGAGGGCCAGCAACGATGATGACAATCCGCCTGGTGCTTAGCCGTCGGAGGTAAAGGACAACGACGATGACGATAACCATCCGCTAGCGCTTCGCCGTTGGCGGTAGAGAAAGGCGACGACTACGACGACCTTCTGCTTGGCGCATTAACTGTCGGCGGTTGAGAAGGGCGACGACAACAACCATCCGCTTGACGCTTAGCCATTAGCGAAAATATGCTAATCAAATTATTGATTGCCATCCCTTTTAATTGGCTTTTTGTCAAAGACAACTTATGCACGATGTATAGTTCATATGTGTATGTCAAGTGTAGGACAATATGCCAAAAAAAAGTTTGTGCATAGGACATTGCTCATGTGTGCATGCCAAGTGTGCAAAATGCCAAAGACGAATTTTACATAACCTAATGCCAAAGATAATTTGATCATTATACATTGCTCATGTGTGCGTACCAAGTGCTCGATGAAATGCCAAAGATATCTTGTTTAAGATGCGTGATTCAAATACACATATCAAATGATCGGTGGATTGTCCAAATTCACTTGTGCATAAGCAAGGCTCTGCAAAATATCAAACTCCACTTGTGCATGATGTTGGCTTAAATGGGCCAGCATCTTGCCCTGTGGCGGGAGGCCATGTGGGCCGAGTCATGTTCGAAATGGCGTGAGGCTGGGTTGAGCCGAGTCATGTTCGAAGTGGCGTGAGGCTAGTTGGGCCGAGTCACAATCGAGACCCGTGGGCGCTGTATCTGTACGCTTTATATTTCTAACAGCTCGAGCTTTTGGGATTAATGGTTAGCGCCAACGATCCGACAAGTGGTATCAGAGCCAGAGGTCACGGGTTCGATTTCTGCATGCTGCAAATGTGTGCAGATGCTGGAGAGGGAATTGTTGGCTTAAATGGGCCAGCATCCTGCCTTGTGGCGGGAGGCCATGTGGGCCGAGTCATGTTCGAAATAGCGTGAGGCTGGGTTGGGCCGAGTCTTGTTCGAAGTGGCGTGAGGCTAGTTGGGCCGAGTCACAATCGAGACCCGTGGGCGCTGTATCTGTACGCTTTAAGTGAATTGGTTGCGTATTTCTAACAGCTCGAGCTTTTGGGATTAATGGTTAACGCCAACGATCCTACACATGATGTAAATATCTTGACAGAATACTAATCATATGTTCGCGATTGCTTGCATTAACAGAGAGAGGGAGAGAGATGATGAGTGTTGCTTTTTTTTAGTTGTATTTATTTTTGTACACCAATGTACAAGAATAATAAAAATAAAAAAATATATTAATTTTTGTTAATTATCATGATTGACCAGCTTAATCGGAGATAGCTTAAATGCAAATATGCATAATTAACTAGAAATCTTTATGATTCTTAAGAAGTATAGAACTCTTAATCTTACGTATAATATTTAAAATCTTCTGCCTCGTGCGCACTTGAAAATTTTAATTCTTCTACAGAACTTCTAATTTTTAGTTAGACTAGAAAATTGGACGTGCAATGCATGTCACACACAATTAAAAGAGAAAAACTTTTACCAAGTCAAAAAAAATTTACTTAGCATCCAATAAATTCGTAAATCTAAAATTTTAACCCTAAAATAACATCTCAAACTTTAACCTAATCATAGAATCGTCGAGTCGTCGAGGGTGATGGCATCGTCAATCTACTCCCTGCTGATCGGGGATCCCTCGCCTCCATCGGTGTTGGTGGTGGAGACCCCTCAAATGCCCTTCAATGTATGAATATGGAGGACCTCCTCTGCAACATCTACCACGACGTCGCCGTAGATGCCCCCAATGATGCCAGGGGCGGCAGCAGTGGTGTTGGCAGTGGGGGGATGTAAAGACTGAGAATTTTGCTATACAATTTAACTCTCCGTTAATGATGTTTATGTGTGTATTTTAATTACATAATCACTCGTCAAGTTTCGGGAGAAAATGATTTAAAATCAAAGAGTTACGCGATTTACGATATTCACTTAAGGTGAATAGTAACTCTGGTTTTCCGGAGAGGCCGTTGATTAGAGATGACTTATGGATTGTATCGAACTCCGTTCATAGTGGTCCAATAGCTCGTTTTCCTGTCGGACTATTCTGGACTCAATGACGCTAACAGATTTTGGATTTGATACACGGTTTTCGAGAAAACTGGATCTTGTCGAAAAATAGACTTTTATTCTTCATTGTGTTGGCTATGCAAAGCTTACCGAAGCTCCGCTTTGCGTGTGAACCCTCAGATAGGGACCTATCGTGTGAAAGAAAGTTGGTGACGATGAACTTTGGTCGCAAGTTCGCTAATCGAGAGGATTTAAAAGTGAATATCGGCCGTTAAGCAATTGGCGTATAGATGAATCGGAAAGAGGATGAGTTCGTCGCGAATCGACAGCCAAAGCGAACGAAACAAAATCGTGAGTTCGATGTCTCGGCAGCGCCGAACGCGCTGGCGCTATCCGTTCAGAAATCTGACGGACGGATCGCAAGATGTAATGCGTTTTCGGAGAAAGGGTCAAAAGATAAAATTGGAGGTTTCACGAAAAGTTCTAACATTTTATGTACAGAATCGCATGAGACTTTATGTGGAGGTGCTTACGCGCAAAATGCGCGTGCTGTGAGGGACTCATGATGAAATAAAGAGTTTTGGTGGACTTATGTGCAAAAGAGCATATGTATATATATATGTTTTAGGGTTTGCTCATGCAAACCCTAACCCTTGTAGCCTCCACCCCTCTACAGCCACCCTAACCAATTCCCCTCCCCTCGGGCTGAGTGTCCTGCGCGCAACCGCCGCCGCCGCCGGCCAGCCGCCGCCGGCAGAGGCTGCTGCCAGCCCCTCCACCACCCTCATCTCCCTCCACTCTCCCTTCTTCTCTTCTCCACGGCTTAGATCAAACCAGAAAGAGTTTCTGGTGGCCTCTGCGGGTTGCCGGCGCCATCACATACCTCCGGCGCGCTGCCCCACCGTCCTCGGCCGTCTCTGCGCACCGCTGTAGCCCTGCGGTCTTGGCCGGGCCGCATGTGGCCTGTGCGGGCTGGTGGTGACAGAGACCACCAGCCGCCGCCGCCTGAAGCCTCCTGCCGATGTCCCTCGACTCCCTGGAACCGCCGCACCCGATCCCCGGCGTCGCCGTCGCCGCCGATCGTGCCGAGCGCCGCCGCGGCCGGTTTGAGACTGAGAGCCTGCGGGCGGCCGTGCGACTTGGCGCGCCGCCGCCGCTGCTCCGGCCGGCCTTCCCTTCCTCCCTCGTGACCCCGGAGGGACCCCCGTCACCGTCCGGCGCCGCCCTGCCGCCGCCGCCGCCGCCGCTGAGACTAACCCGAGCTCACCCTGGGTTTGTGCGGGCTAGGGCACCACCGCCCGCCGCAACTGCCGCCTCCCACCGCCGGCTGATGCAAGCCCCGGCCGTCCCCCGCCGGCCGCACCTGTCTCCCACTGGAGCACCCGCCGTCGTCGCCGCCGTCGGCCGGAGCAACACGTTGCTCTCGGGTTCAGCCCGAGATGGGGCTGTTTTGGACAGCATCACTGTTCCGACGATCCGAGCACTTCCGTTGACCCCGCTGGTGAGCACAACCTTCCTGAGGTGCTGACTACCTCCGTGCTCACATGTTTTGTAATTATCGAGGCCTGAAACAGCAAGTTATTGATCGTCGCTCCCGGACCGCCTTTCCGGTTGAGGTTCTGGTTGCTCCTGTGCACTCCTCGGTCGTTCTCTGTGCTCCGGACAGCGAGCACAGCCTCCAACTTGTCGAGACCTAGCAGGGTGTGTCTCGGCGAGCCTCGATTACGCTCGGATCGAGGTATCGACCCATAAACTCCGTAAAACGCATGTTATGTTGCAATATTATTGAATGTTTAGGGGCTTTATACAATTTAGTCGTTGTGGGCAGCGTGTTCACGCTACGCGTGACCTGTGGATTGATTGTCCAAGGTCCGCTGCCCTTCGTTCCTCCGAAAAAGAGTTTTCGGAGCGTTTTCCGACGAAATCCTTCGGCGGAACGCAGTTTCGGTTCGGAGTTCATCCGACACTGTGTGAATGTGTTTGGGGTTCGCCGCTGAGCCTTGTTGGCTGGTTGTCTGGGCCATCTCGTGTGTTCGGAGACGTCCGGTGAGCGGCGGTGGGTTCCGGTGTCGAAATAGTCACTTCCGGGAACCAGGATCGGAACGATGGTCCGAGACTAATTAATAATGATGTTCGAGCTTATGTTCGCTGTCGGAACATACAAATGGCTGTGTTCCGGGTCAGCGGTCGACTCATGGAGTGAGTCGGTGCCTTTCGGGACTGTTTGTGGGTCCCGGGGACATCCCGGTGTGATTTCGGGACTTTCGGCGATTTACGGAGATCGGTTTTGGGAAACCGAGTCTCGGAATTTGTGGGTTGTGTGGTTGTGTCTTGTTTGAGTCATTTGTGATTTGTCCCTGACTCCGTGCACCTGTGGTAGGTCCGGTTGATTTGCAGTGCGTTTCGGATTCCGACGCGATCGTTACAGGTGGGTACTTCGATCCGAAGTTGGTTTAGTGGTGCATGCTCGGTGACGTTCCTTCCACTCTCCCTTTTTATATTTCGTATACATATATGCCTGTGATTGTGAGCTAGCACCTTGTGATCTCTACTTGCATCCTTTTCTTATTCTAGCAGTAGAGTAGATATGATTATATCTGTATCTGAGATGATGTTCTCGTGACCTTCTTGGTCGGTTTTCTTGACATGGTTGTCTGATGACCTATACGGTCGGTATACCCGGAGGGGTGGATTATTGGCTGTTTGCCAACATTTATTGGTCATACTTGCATTGATCGCCATTACTCTTGCGCATTTCGCGAACACCAGCGGTTGATTCCTGCAAGAGGGTGTTCTTTTCCGGAAAAGTGGTCGTACTTCTGACCCGTGAGCTCAGTGGGGCACTTATATGCAGGCAGAGTAGGAGTGGCATAAGCCTGCGGTCTGCGGACTGGCGTGGCATGTTCAGATTGGGTATATTTGCTATATTCATTTATTGATGCATG